>OY796683.1:27678538-28937325 GCA_963680715.1 Tetragnatha montana
AGCAAAAGTCTACAATAGCTTTGAATCCTTAACCATTATTTAAAACCAATGTTTCGGATGCTGTTTTCGCGCCCTTTTTGAAATTCAAATTTTGAAGTTAAATTATAAAGTAAATAAGTATCGCAGTTAAAAAAATTTTGCTTGGGTATTTCTATCGAATTTAAAGTAATGAAAAAGTTAAATACCTTGCATGAGATGTTTCTTATAAATTTTCATTCTTTAAATATTATAAAATAACAGGAATAAAACAAATATATTTGTGGCAAAAAGTATTCGTGACTTACTAAGTGGGGTAGTCCGTAAGAATTATTCATAAAAATATTACATTTGTTTGACTTTTTACCGATTTAGTACCATGAAAGAAAAGTTAAGTTTGGCTTTAAGTTAAAAATTTCCCCGTATTCATTTACAACATTTAAAAACACATGTATGTAGAATGCAACGGTAACATAAGCATCAGGACGAATACAATAACTTGTCCTGAAGATATTCCTCCTGGAACAACCAAATTCAATATCTTTGAAGCATAGGAAGGGTGTACTATTTCCATATAAAATAAGTTGTCATAGCACACAGCGAATATAAACACCCCTGGAGGGGTGGCATGTGTTTGAAGATCGAAATGAAATTCGTTATTTCAAACTTTCTTGGGATATATGCTATTGTCAAAAGAGCTCAACAGCAGAAGGGGAAAACAGCCGGAAAATGTTAGAACATTTTGGGAGATATCGCTCTTGGAACAGTCAAATATTGGGCAAGATTCTAGATTCTTAAGAACTATACAGTTTAAAAGAGTTATGGTAGACAATATTTGTACATTTCTTATACATTACGGGAATCTTTAATTGTTTAATCTTTTAACTTATCTTTTATTATCTTGGATGTATCCTCTATCTTTTACTTTGGGTATTAAAAGCGTGTGATAAAAATTTACGTTTTATGTCATTAAATTTAGACAACTGGACAACTACATAATAATGAGTTAACAATTTTTAAGATCTATTAAATTAAAGATGATGGCTGTATTGTAAAACAATAATTAATAATAATAATAATAATAATAATTAATAGTTTCAAAGTCGAATAACCGTCCATTCTACAATAAATTCTAACTTCATCGAAATGAAATCTAGTCCGTCACATCCAATATATTCATAACTTATTAGAAAGTCAGTAAATATTCTTATTTCAATCATGGACACTCTTAACTGATTTAAATTGGAGGTTGTTGCTACTGGTTCCACTTTCAAGATAAACTATGGAAATTCCATTTTTCTTATACACTCATACTTTTTTAGTTACTTATTCCCAATCAAAATTCCTAAAGTATAACATCGCATTGTTTTATTAAAAAAACGATAAAGAGTGAGAGGCATAAGATTACTTCGTATATGCCAAAAGAACACTCTTGGATCTCAAACACCAGTTCCAATACCTCATAAAAGAAAGAAGATCCCCTTTCGCTGGCAGTAAAAAAAGCAAAGATCGCCCTTTCATGACTCCCATTAAAGAGTACGGATAAAGCTAACTTACTTCCAGCTAAGCCCATTTCCTTTCATTCGATTTATATAGACTGGATAAATAAGGCATCAAGGAAGAAGAAAAAAAAGAAGCTACCATCTTCCCCTACAGTTTCCTTCCATGAATACAATATCCCCAAACGACAGTGTCCGGAGTGCTATCTTTCTCCAGGCAGCTGCCAATATCACCTCTGATTCAGTAGCCCGGAATGGCAACATTCTCTCTCGAAAAGCGCGGGAAAAGTAAACAAAGGGATCAAACAACGGCGGCAATTTGGAACCTTCAAAACCGTCTGCAAATGTTTACACGAAGAAACTCATCTCAGTCCGATAGCTCATTGAGGATCGATTAACTGGAGTTGAGTTGTTCTTCGCCTGGACCCTTTCCTTATGCGTGACAACGAGTGGAGTTTTTTGGAGTTCCTTTTTTTTCCGAATGTTTACCTGGGTTCGTGAGGGGTAGGTAGTGTGATTTATTTTCATTCGAGTTTTGAAGGCTTTGTGTTTAGTAAAGTTTTTTTTTGAGTAGAAATCTATTTGCCGAGCTTCGAAAAGTTAGGTTGGGATTACGTGCTCTATCGCCATTTACGTGTGATTGGGTTCTGCTTGCTGCCATCTGACTGAGGAATAAATGACTATCTTTTTTTGTGTATGCGGGGAATGTAGATTATGCGAGCCAGGCGTGGATGTTTGCGTTTCGTAGCCATGTGGAAAATGTATTTTGATATTTCCTGCTGTTGTGGGGAGATAAAATTCGGGTTATTGATTTTATGTGAAGCGTTTCCATGACTTCGTATATTCAGGATGCAAAGAAGCACTTTCTTGGATGCGTTTTCTTCTGGAATGCCATATTTTTGCCCCTTGGAAAAATAAGGTCTACGCTTCCTATCCATTTGACAGAAACCAACACCCAACATATTTTTCTGGAATACAAAGTGAGGCAAAACAAAAATCTGGGAAACACAATATATATAAATGCACCTCCAGAAAATGAATATGTATTTAATTTTAAAAGTTTGTTATGAAGTAGAACTTTGAAACTACACATCCAAAAATATTTTTGTTTGGAAAAGTATCACTGAATTTATTTTATTCTAGTATAAATACTCCTGCACCTATATCGATTTTAGGAAAATACACTGATGAAATATTATTATCTTAATTAAAAACACTTCGGTTTTATAAAAAGTTAATGCCTCACAGAACTGCGTCAAAGGATTTTAATAAATTTGAATGTAAAGACTTTAATGAATCGATGGTCTGATGAATTGAATATTGGTCAAATCTAGGTGACCCCTCTGAATAAAATGTGTGAAACTTTCAAAAGATCTCAAATTTCACTGAAATATCTAAAACGGTTAGTTTAATAATATAGATTCACACGCGAATTCTTATAATTTTATACTTTGCAAACCCCTCAGAAAGGTCTTACGATTCCTACGGGATCGCTACCCAACGTTTGAGAACCCTTTAATCAAGTAATAAAATTTTTAACGAAGTATGAAGTTTGCTTTTCTGCATACTTTCTATTTTAAAGGAAAAACCAGTTTTACAGAAACTATCTTGTAATTGTAATGCAGAAAAAAAAATATTCTTAAAATTTTACGTTTGTTTTTCTGTGTTTTGACAATCCTAAAGGAAAAACAAGTTTTACAGGAATCAAAAGTCAAACTGTAAAGAAAACTTGCAGTATTCAGTACATTTATTAATCCTAAGTCAAGTAAAAAGAAAAAAATATACTTTAATTATTTCAATTAATTATTATTTTTTATTTTACTCTTTGTAAGAACAAAAAGGTCGCCGGGCTGCCAGTGAAAAGGGTTAATAAATAAATTAATTAATGGCGTCAGTTAAATTTGAAATTTTCTAATTTTCTTGATGAATTGCTAAATGACTATCAAATGTATATATAAATATTATAAAAGGGCAATATGTGTTTATATATTTTATGTATGCAATAATTTTCTATCATTTAAACCACAATTCACAGAAAAGCAGTGAACAAATCTGAATTTTGAAGATATACACTTAGAAACTATTTTTTAAAAAAAGGAACAAAACTCGACGTCTTATTAAATAAATTAGCAATTAGTTAAGAAAAGTAGGAATTGTGGATAAATGATTAATGAACTTTGCGCTTGATTACGCTTTTTTTTAAATTTTTACCTTTGTTTTAGGTAAATTTGGTTGCTTGTAATGTTATAATTAATTTTTTTTAATCATTCTCTGGTACTATTTTATTCTTCTTAAAAACATTTTAAAAAGTTAATAAAACTTCTATATTATAAACTGTAATTCAAAACTTCAAAATTTATTTAATGTTAATGTACTCAAGAGTTCTTTGAATTATAAATATCCTTGAAAAGTTCATATAACAAATAAATCATGAATATACCATTAAAATTAATAGCTGACATTGCCATTGAGTAAATATTAATTCATAGATCCATAAAATGTAAACTATTTACTCTGAAACGATACTTAATGTTCTTAACCTCCCTTGAGAAATAAGAAATGCGATAACAGAATTTTTACACCTTTGATTTGCATTTAGCATGCATGAAATGATTCTGATGTATGAAAAGAGGGATGACGACCAAATAAGTTAAAGTTTAATATTGTTTTCAATTCTTTTCAACTTTCTCAATTTTGCTTCCTTTTTTACAAACCCGGGTTTGAAAATTAACATAAATGGTGCGTTTAAGAATTATTCCACATTAAATTCACTGCACAAATATGAGTTCCAATCCATAAATAACTGTAAGGATTTAAATATAATATCGCCGCCTTGGAATACGAACAAAAGGAAGTGTTTACAAATGGATGTAATTCAGTATTAACGAAACTTTAACCAAGTAGTTTTCAATTTTAAAATGATATTTTCTCTAAACTGAAGTTTTTCAAGTTGTGCCGGTATTTATTCAAGGTACCCAATCGGTATTATCTGTCCCGTGCAAAATAACCGAGATGTTTTCGACGCCGAATTCTCAAATATCGCCAAAGTTTTGTTTTTGTCACCGTTATTGGAGTATATTTCATTCGGTTGGTTTGCTATTTTGGAAGATATTATAATATTTGGCGTCTAAAATAGTACGGTTATTTTTAGCCGGATAGATTAACGGAATTTAACTGCTTAAAAATAAAGGGAGTGTATAATGAAGAAAAATGTAATAAAACTAAAACCTTTGAAGGAACTGAATTTTAGTGTACATTTTATTCGGCTATTTTTGGAGTTATCTCTAATATTTGACGTTTAAAATAGCGTCTCCATTTTTAGCCGGATAGTTAACGGAATTCCAGTGTCTAATTATAAAAAATAAAGTGTCTAATGATGAAAGCGTGTATTAAAAGTAAAAACCATGCATGGTTATGAAATAAAACGAGATTTAAAACAACTTACCTTACTCTTTGTCCGTTTGCAAGAAGGAGAAAGTCGACAACTAAAAGCTTCCTACTCTCGCGATATCAATTTCACCGGTTCCGCGATTACGAGACTAACAAGCGAAAGGAAGTCTTAATATATTACACAAGCACAGAGGTTATCCAAGCTGCATCACGCACAAGCACAACTCTCAAGTCACAAGATCTACGATCTACCACAACAGACCTCTCGATTGTTTCTAACGACCTAACTAAACTAAACAAGTCCTACCCCTACATAAGAGAGGAAGTAAGGGCTTAAAATATCATCTTGATGTGTGACGGCTCCTGGTCGAGATTCGAAGTGGCGACAGGTGAAGATACCATGGTGCTTTAGGAGATGGTGTTGTTGGCGTAGTGTGGGTGGTCGGCAGTGGAAGACAAGAGGACAACGATGAAGGCAGACGTAGAGATGTAGACCATGGTGAAGTGAGGTGTCAAAGCATTGTAATGGCCTTAGGTGTAGTCCATTGAGTTTGTGTTATTTAGTCTTTGTGGTGGTTGGCGAGAAGGATAAATTTCAGATTTTTCTCCTGGAGAGTGTTGTGTTATCTTTCTGCATTAGATTGATTACCTGTAAATAAAAAAAAAACATTAGAATGAGAAATCGATAAAGTACTTCATGAACAATAATTTGATAATTGTACCAAACATCAAAACGGAATAAAAGCAATTATATGAATGAGGTTTATTTCTGAGCGGGTTATTATAAAAGAAGTGTTTGATGCCATGGATTTGGGTTCTGCTTTTATTTTTGATGCTTATTTGTGGTAGTTTCCCAATTCAGCCGTACAATATTTAACATGCGAGAACAAACACCAAAATATGTACTTTCTTTTGAAACACATAGTATAAGGTACATTTTATGAGAAGAATAATTTATTTTGTTTTAGGGCATACCTGGTTAAGAAGGGTAGCTACACAAAAAGAGTAGGTACATCATCAAATCACAATGAAACAAAACATTCAAATTAAATAAAAAAGATAATGGATAATCTGAAAACCAAATGAGCAACTAATTATAAATAATCAATGCACATTCCTCAAACAGAAATACCAAATACTAATTTTTAAAATTAATTTTCGAAAGAAACAATCTCTAACAGGAACTGGTTCATTTTCTGTGCGGATTTAATAAAGTATATTATTATTAAATGAAATTTCCCGTGTGTACTCGTAGGAATGGAAATTGTAAAGACTATTACGGAAATGAAGTAAGGATGAAATATATTTTACCCAATAAAAATCGTACATTTTATATAGCAATACAGAAGAAGAAATACAGGTAACTAAAGAAACAAAATTAAATTTCAAACCGCTTCCTTCTACAGTGCTTCCTTAAAAACAAATTTCATCTTTAACAAACCTTAACCAAACTGTTAAATTAATTTATCAATAAGTTGATCTAATACGAATCCACCAATAAATCCTCATACCAAACCATGTACCATACAAAAACATGTACCAAAAACGAATCCTAATCCTCCTCATGCATTCCCGCAGGCCCATCAGATAAGAAATCAGCCAAACCCACCAACACTAACTAGTTCCTAACCCCGTTCTTCAATAAAGCGATGCGTCAAAGGGAGCAGCTCAGATAAAGGCAGATTGCCCCAGGCTCACTAAATTAAATTACGGCCTGGCCTTGCGAAAGCTGTCGTTTTCTGTGCATAAACAAGGGGAAATTTCTGCGGTGTTTCTTGCTGCTGAGCTTCTTTTGTGTTCCGCTTTATTTAATAAACAACAGAGGAAGCGGCGGATGTTTATGAAAGGGATACATGGGTTGTTGTATGTTGATGGAAATACGCATGCGATTGGATGTTATGCGAAAGGTTACCGAGTGTTTGTAGTATGAGAGAGAAGGTTTGATTTTTATGTTATGGAGCGGTAATTTGGTTTTGTCGTTTCCTGATTTAATTTGTTTTTCAGAGTGTTAATGATTGGCCTGAGGTTATAAAAATTTCATTTTGGGGAATCAGGATTGCATGATTAGAAGTGTTTTAATTAAGAAACCTGAATAAAGATGTAGGGACGAAAAATAAAGACGATTAAATAGGTAGCTATACTAGACAGCGACTTAAGTTGACCCTACGACGTCACTAACAAACAAAGTAGTTCCCATTTTGAGTGAAATGAAGAACGTCAATTTAAAAATATGATTATTTTGTTAAACCCATGTATATATAGTGCTTTTCAATCACGATTTACATACCAAAACTCCTCCTATCAACCCAACAGGCTTCGTGTTTACCGATTTCTCCTTCCGCATTTGTGGCGTACTGGGTTCAAGAAACGTTGCTGTCGAGTATATAAAAGTTAAAAAAATAAGTATGGGAATGAAGAGAAATTCGAATTCACTGTTATTGTTTAGTGCTGTAGCAGGCACCAAACCCTGAAACGAAAGTGAACTTAAAAAATGTGTTTCATGGCAAGATGGCCAAAATTCTTATGTCAGGTGAGTCTTATTTCAGAACTGAGCAAAAATATCAGAAAAGCCCCATCCGTTATTAAAACATATTACACAGATTAATACATTGGAAGAACGGAATTAGTTTTAGGGTTTACGTGGTTAGAAAATCAAATAGCTTCAATCAGAAAACAGATATTGTAGAATCGCGTCTACAAAATCGCATTAACTACTACGGATAGTAAGCTGTCTAAATGTGCAACCTGGAATTCCAATATTTTATCTCTTAATTTTGCCGAATAAATTATTTTGGCATTAATATTATCATAAAATTTAAATAAAAGTATGATACCAACAAGAATGATCTTTAATATTGAACATTATTTTTACATACATAACTTATAATTTTATGTTGAAAATGGCCAAATATAAGTAAAAGAGAATACAAGAATAAACTAACATAATAATAACATTCAGTGTGTGTGTTCATGTTCATGAAAGCATGTGTTCAATTTTTGCAACAATGATATTACCTACTATATAGTCAGTTTTCTAACTTCACAAAAATGGGCTTCGTGTGCTTTTTCGTGATTATGCTTAGTGAATAGAGCCATTTTGTTCCTTAGAATCTGTAGTTTACGAATCGCGATGGTGGACACTTCGGGTCTGCGACTGGGGATTGCGAGAGGCGCAGAAGTGGAAAATCGACCAGTTTCAATTTTGCGTTATTTGTAGTCAAAATGGTTCCTTTTATTTTTTCAATTAGGTTAAACGCCCCATAACACAAAAGAGGTGAAGGAGGAGTATTCGATCCTAGAGTTTGGAAAGAATCCATTCACCCCAGCCGGGGCAGTAGAAGGATAAAGTCGAATGTAAATATTTGTTTAGGGGAGACCGGGGCTAGTTTTCCACTGGGGCAAATTTTCCAACGCCCTTTATTTTTAAATGAGCAATTAGATCAACCCAACGAGTGAACTGGATGAAAAAGAAAGACTTCACACACATTCTGATGTACTTTCAGAATTTTAGCTCTTGTAGTTTCGTCAGAAAAGCGGTTTTTTCAATATTTTGCTCTTTGCGTAAACTTTTGGATTTTTATTAAAAATGTGATTAAGCCCTTTTAATTTTAACTGACTAATCTGATATTGCATATTCTAATAGAGGATTTCTTCCTCTACAAAACTATGCTTTTGTTTTTCAATAATATTACACCCCCACTCGTTGAGGGGCTCCCAAAGTTCAAAAAGTGAGTTGGGGCAGGTTTTCCAAAAGTAGACGGGGCACTTATTCCAACATTTGTGTGGCTCAAGCTCAAACCAATCAACCAATTCATAACGCAAGCTAACGATTCCAAAGGAGCTCTTTGTTCGAATCCCTCTAAATTTTTTCCTATTTCTTTCAAAAAAGGTGGTGTTCTTATTGTTTAAGTGTATGTAGTTCTTATAGTACTTACATTTAAAGGAAACGACCATGAAAGCCTTTACAAATATTCATTTAATCAGATAAACAGACCCACTAGAAGGATTTGCAATTTGAAAATTAGAATGTTATGGTTTGAAGTTCGTCGAATTTACGTTGAAATCTCGTTTTTCACAGATTTTGATCCTTACAACCATTAACCCCGTGCACAATGTAGGAAATTTCATTTAGAAAATTTTCGCCAAACTCTTATCGCCAAAGATTAGAAGGAAAATCGCCACGTTATGAAAATTACTGTAACCCGCAATAACACGATATACTAACTCAGATAGTTGGTCAGATTTATTATTAAAACTTGCTGACAGCAGCCGGCGTGGCCTAACGGGCAGTGTGCTTGTTCGCTAAGTTTTAGAACCAGGTTCGAATCGGCATACCTGCCATATGATTGATTAATTTTTAAAAGTTTGAAGATGCCTGAAATTTAAACTACTTATAAAGTAGTTATTAGTTATTTTTACACTATTGATTTCAGTAAAAGGAAATATTAAACTATTTTTTATGTATATGTAAAATCTTTTACTTGTTAGTAATTTTTTTCAGAGGAAAAAATTCCGAAACAATACTTTACAATATTCGACTAAAAATTTCACCTGCATTAAATTAAAAGTATTTTTGAATTACATGAATAAAAATCTAAAACAAAAAACAAAGATTAAACCATTTTTTTTTAATTATTTTTACTATAGAAAGATTATTTCTCTACATAGGTTTCACAAAGGAATTTGGTTTTACATATGAATCAAACTTTTAGAAAAGTCGTCACTTAAAAAGAACGGTGTCTTCTTACATTTATTGTCTATTAAATATAATAAAGATGGGCGCAGTTTCGATAAGAGTTCTCCAGCCGCCATGTTTATCCACAGCTCCCTCAGCAATATGCTTAAGTGTTGTCATCATTTGAGCTTATGGGGCCCCGTAGAGTTTTCCACTCCAGGAAGAAACATGAGTTTATGGCGCCGGTTTCTTTGTGTGGTCAATTACCGACCCCTCTACCGGAGCGAGTGCGAGGGGACATACAAAGAGATTGAGGGAGATTGGGGGAAATAACTTCTGGTGGCCCGACCGCAAATTGTTTCATTACAGCCAGTGCCTGGCTGTAATAAAACTTTACGGTGACCCTATGGGTAAACATGGCGGTTGGAGGACTCTTATCAAAGCTGTGCCTCAATGTGCAAGTTAACTTATATGCAATTACTTTAAAAAAAAAAAGAAAAACTTTAGTGCTAAAATTGATATTCCCCCCACTCTCGAAACACGCTCTGTTTAGGCGTAATAAAGACGTCCCAGGGTTGCACCGACCGCCTACTACCTTCAGCTAGGTCGATGATGTCAGAATTATCTAACGCACCCTAAACACTCGATACTAGTATATGGAAGTGGACTGATATATAATTAAACTATTATAAATAAAATAGTGGTGGCCACACAAAAGAAAAGATTAACACTATAATTAAAATTTAGCTACCACTTTTAATTTTATATTCTTTTTAAAATAAAAATCTTTTAAATGGGGAGTATAGCAGAATGGGAGTGGTGTCAGCGTGTCATAGCCAATGAGGGCCTACAGAGGCTTGACCGCTGCCGGGCCAGGAGCAGCTTACGCTGATGGTACCCCGTTACCGACGTATACTCTCTGGGGAGTACAGCAGATCCAGCCGCATGTGCTCTAAATATGATATAGGGCTGGCATCGGGTTTAAAATCTATTCTCTAAGATTTTAAACATGTTTAAGACAAGGGTGGGGTATAAATTTTATAAGGATTTTAACAGTTTGTAAAATTCAATGTTAATTGGGTTGTTGATTTTAATTGAGGCTTATGAAAAATTAGCATGCCAATTAACGTTGAGTTTTACAAATACGAAAACTGCTAAAATCCCTATATCTATTTTAGCCCGCTATAACCATTTTACCCTATTACCCTATAACACAACCCTATGAAACACCTTGAAAGTATTCTCTTTCACCTCAGAAAACAACAAAAAAAAACCCTCCCCCTAAAATTAAACTCCAATATCAATCTCCAATTTTTATTCTGGATATCCCACTGTTTCCATGGATCAATGCTTTGCGTATTCCACAATAAAGAATTATCAAATGTTTGGCAGTGAAATAAAGTCTCGATTATCCCCCCCCCCCCCAAAAAAAAAATATTCACTCATAATTATAAAGACGTAATCTTACTCTTTTCTTTATGGATTATTTTTGTCAGTGTGGTGGGTGTTTAAATTATTAAAAATTTTAAACAGAATGAAATAATTTTTTAAAAATATTTATCATGACCACACGACGATTCAAATTTTTCCTTAACCTCCTAATAAGTTAAAATATCAAGAAGCTTCTTATCGTTGATGTGATTTAAGTTAATTAATTTTATGTAATCAATTTTAGTAAATTTGATGTTTGATGCTATGCTTGACTTCTTAACATGATTAATATTTATATTGGTATTTATAATTTATTCCAAGCACAACGTTCAGAAACTTCCTTAGTTTTTCGTTAAAAATGATTAAAACTCCATACCCAATCTAATAAAACATTTTTCCTCAAATGGGCAGTTTCTGGAAATATAATAAAACATACATAACTCTCAATTAATCATTAAAAATACGACCGTAGAATCATAATAATCATATTTTAAATTTTATCTGAGTTTTCTTTTATTCATAGTATATGATGCATAAGCAAATTTTAAACTTTGAAAGTGTTTTAATTTTTAAAGAAAAATATGTTTTTTTTATTAAGTGGGAAAGTTCTATTAGAACCATTCTCTAAATATTAATAATAAAAAAACACCTCTAGACATATCTGTATTAAAGTATTTTGACAGGAACTTTTGAGAAGTAAAATAACTTAACGTAATACGAATCCATATAATAATTTCATAATTTAACGTGATACGTGGTATTTTTATTACCTATTTACAGGAATTAAATAATTAACTAAATTAAATTTAATTGTATAAATTTTTCAAATGCTTTAAATTTGAAGAAGTATCCAACATCTATTCTTCTTTGTGTTTGCCTATATCCCTATCGGTTAACCTAAAACAATGAGTAACTAATTTGGCAACTGCGGGGACAGAACCTGCAACCTAGTGATTACGAGCTTGATACTCTACCAACTAGGCTACCACTTTAGGTATCCTAATTGAAAGACAAAATTGCGCCAAAATATAGATAAATAGCCAAATCTGTTTTAACTTTTGTGGGAACTGTGCCATAGTATAGATAAGTAGCCAAATCTGTTTTAAATTTCCTCACAATTGTTGCCAATCTTTCCTGTTAGAAGTAAAGTTCCCGTAATTTTCAACCCCCCTCCTGGCTTTGTTTGAGGGCCAAACATTACAAAACTTGGTTTTAGGGGGTGTTCTATTAGTTAGTAGTTCACTCACAATGCGAACTGTATCAGTTTTTTTCTCTACGACTGTACAAATAAACAAAACAATTAAGGTACTAAACTAATTTTTGGAGATTACTATAACGCAAGTAAAGTTCACAGCTACAACACAATGATTTCATATGAAAAATACATATTATACTATAATTAATAAATTTTACTATAAGTGTTTTACGATTTAACCCTTTAAGACCTGTCTTTTAATTTAACCGTCGTTCTATTCCTACATTTATTCCAAGCTAATACCTGAAAAGCTACAAATCTAGTTATATCTGACAACCAATCAAACAACCAACACACAAGATCGTATTCTGGGGCTTAGAGAGAGAAGAGGCGCCAGCCAATGAGAAAGGATTGTTAGGAATGGCATCCATCCGGTTAACCAATCAGAGTTTTTGCCAGCAATCGGTATAACTGCAGATAGTAGTACTGAAGGAAAACTTGCCCCTTACTGTTGGAAAACATGCCCCACATACGGGGCACATTTTCCAACGTGACATGGTCACCTTTAAGCCTTTTTTGTAAAAAAACTAATAATGTTTATGAAAATTGAATGCTACATTTTGTAGAGAACAGTATGAGGAATATGATGAAATTTTGTTTACCCAAAAATAAGTAAAAATAAAATGTAAGGAAGCAAAATTCATTTAGGTTGGAAAACTAGCCCCGGTCTCCCCTACCTATTTTCTCTGAGGTTCGTGTTAATAGTCAAAAATAAACGTAATGAAAGGTGTCATTCTTTTCCTTACCTTTGGGCAAGAAAGAATTGCGATAGTAGAAATCTGGCAACGCTCACTGGGGATAGGGAGAGGGGCAGAGAAAAAACACGAAAATCAGCAATATCTAATCAAAAAAAATTTCTTTTCTGCACCAACTGCGGTTGAATGTTTTCTAAATTGTCCCCAAAGATGGGCAAAATGCATAAAACCGAATTTCGAACGGTTCTTCTACTTCAAATAGGGTCGAAAAGGTGTAGAAAAAAATAAAGGGAAATTCTTAACTTTTAAGTCGTTTAAAAACTTATTTTTCCTCATAAAGGAGCACACATTTCAGGCTAATTTTTACCTTCATACAATTAACAATACGAAATACCATGGTAGATATCTAGTACCTGCGATTAAGGAGGGTGAGAGGGTCAGAAAAAAGTATACCAGTTTTGATACTGTTCGTAGAAGTAGAAATTCATAATTTTCTAATTTGAGTAGAGTCAAATGTGGTGCAAATAAAGGAGACCGATGGTTGACATACAGAACACCCATTTAGAAAAGCGTTCATCACATTGGAAGGTGAAATGGAAGGGTGAAATGGAATTTTAGGAGTTATTTGAAATGTTTTTCGACAAAACAGTGTCTATTTTAGTGAAATAACGTAGAAATCAATGTGAATTGGTCCCATGTACACTGTAGAACTAGAAATGCAACAGTAAATAACTTTCATTATAGAACGGGGGTAATGTGTGGGGCAGAAAAAAAGTTTGAATGATATTTTATTGAGAAAAAGAGTAATTATATTTAGTTTAAAAGCTTTTCAGAACTGAAAAAATGTGAATGGGGACGCTCTTGGTGCCTATCTTGGGAAGCATAACTCAGCTTTGGGGGTTCGAAGGATGAAATAGAATACAAGGGGGAAATCTTTTATTTTTGACTAATAGCATGAAATTTTTTGAAAGAGCTAGATTAAACATTGTCAATTTCCCCCTCCAACTCTCTAGAGTCGGTCATCCGGCAATGGAATTTAAGACCCAAGACAAGGGAAGGTGGGCGGGGCAGAAAAATGCGAAACATTTTATTTTAGTTCGTATAATAATCTTATTAAGATTAAATACCCCTAAATTGAGAAAATTAATAGCAGATATAAATGAGACCCATGTTGAAATGTGTTTCTTAGAGGGTAGGAGGATAAAATAGAATAATAGGGGGTAATATATTTAACTTTTTCACTAAAGAGTTGGAATTTCTCGGAAAACTGCATAAAAAGAATTGATTTTCCCTTTTTACTCCATGAAATATATGACACGTATAGGTGCACTCTGTATTGTGAGACAGGGGAAGGTGAGTGGGGCAAAAAAATACATATATTCTATTTCTTTTAAATATGATTAAATGTCTTAAATTTAAAAAGAAAATTAGAAAATATATGTTATTCCAATGTCATTAAACGTTTCCTAAAACTTATTTCTTATAATTTAGTACATTGAAAAAAATATATGCATTATAACTATTTTCAAGCAATTTCTAGCGTAACTTAAACTCACAAATTAATAGGATAAATGTCTTCTATTTTGTCCTTATACCCCTCATCCAAGTGTAGGAACGCTTGGGAAAGTGTGTTTTATGTATGTCTTTTATTTATTTATTTTTTTATTTTTTTTGAAATTATCTTATTTAAAAGAAATAGAATATATGTATTTTTTTGCCCCACTCACCTTCCCCTGTCTCACAATACAGAGTGCACCTATACGTGTCATATATTTCATGGAGTAAAAAGGGAAAATCAATTCTTTTTATGCAGTTTTCCGAGAAATTCCAACTCTTTAGTGAAAAAGTTAAATATATTACCCCCTATTATTCTATTTTATCCTCCTACCCTCTAAGAAACACATTTCAACATGGGTCTCATTTATATCTGCTATTAATTTTCTCAATTTAGGGGTATTTAATCTTAATAAGATTATTATACGAACTAAAATAAAATGTTTCGCATTTTTCTGCCCCGCCCACCTTCCCTTGTCTTGGGTCTTAAATTCCATTGCCGGATGACCGACTCTAGAGAGTTGGAGGGGGAAATTGACAATGTTTAATCTAGCTCTTTCAAAAAATTTCATGCTATTAGTCAAAAATAAAAGATTTCCCCCTTGTATTCTATTTCATCCTTCGAACCCCCAAAGCTGAGTTATGCTTCCCAAGATAGGCACCAAGAGCGTCCCCATTCACATTTTTTCAGTTCTGAAAAGCTTTTAAACTAAATATAATTACTCTTTTTCTCAATAAAATATCATTCAAACTTTTTTTCTGCCCCACACATTACCCCCGTTCTATAATGAAAGTTATTTACTGTTGCATTTCTAGTTCTACAGTGTACATGGGACCAATTCACATTGATTTCTACGTTATTTCACTAAAATAGACACTGTTTTGTCGAAAAACATTTCAAATAACTCCTAAAATTCCATTTCACCCTTCCATTTCACCTTCCAATGTGATGAACGCTTTTCTAAATGGGTGTTCTGTATGTCAACCATCGGTCTCCTTTATTTGCACCACATTTGACTCTACTCAAATTAGAAAATTATGAATTTCTACTTCTACGAACAGTATCAAAACTGGTATACTTTTTTCTGACCCTCTCACCCTCCTTAATCGCAGGTACTAGATATCTACCATGGTATTTCGTATTGTTAATTGTATGAAGGTAAAAATTAGCCTGAAATGTGTGCTCCTTTATGAGGAAAAATAAGTTTTTAAACGACTTAAAAGTTAAGAATTTCCCTTTATTTTTTTCTACACCTTTTCGACCCTATTTGAAGTAGAAGAACCGTTCGAAATTCGGTTTTATGCATTTTGCCCATCTTTGGGGACAATTTAGAAAACATTCAACCGCAGTTGGTGCAGAAAAGAAATTTTTTTTGATTAGATATTGCTGATTTTCGTGTTTTTTCTCTGCCCCTCTCCCTATCCCCAGTGAGCGTTGCCAGATTTCTACTATCGCAATTCTTTCTTGCCCAAAGGTAAGGAAAAGAATGACACCTTTCATTACGTTTATTTTTGACTATTAACACGAACCTCAGAGAAAATAGGTAAACAAATATTTACATTCGACTTTATCCTTCTACTGCCCCGGCTGGGGTGAATGGATTCTTTCCAAACTCTAGGATCGAATACTCCTCCTTCACCTCTTTTGTGTTATGGGGCGTTTAACCTAATTGAAAAAATAAAAGGAACCATTTTGACTACAAATAACGCAAAATTGAAACTGGTCGATTTTCCACTTCTGCGCCTCTCGCAATCCCCAGTCGCAGACCCGAAGTGTCCACCATCGCGATTCGTAAACTACAGATTCTAAGGAACAAAATGGCTCTATTCACTAAGCATAATCACGAAAAAGCACACGAAATGAAGTTAGAAAACCCACTAATAAGACTTTTTAAAATTTGATTTATTTTCCAACTTGTTTGAATTTTGAATTTCATGAATATTAAATAACACATTCTTTGTCATGCAAAGACAATTTTAAGGAAATTCAAACTACAAAATCCCAGAGAACACGAACAACCTTGGATTTTCAGAATGGAATTGAATACATGGGAAAATAAAACAGAAATTTGAAGGAGCAGTTTTGCATGAGAAATTCTCTTGGGAAATAATATTTGTCCTACGCTTTTAGAATAAAATTTCACTTTCCATATATGCATGTATTCAAGGAAAATATTCACAATACGTCTTTTAAAACAATACAAAAGGGTTTAGTAGTAAGTAAAATTCATTTGAAGCTATAACAAATAAACGTTATAGAGTGTATATTGTGTATGCTATTTAAAAAGTTTATACTATTATATAAAATATGTGTGTTTATAAAAATAAATGTTTTTAAAAAACATATAAGAAGTTTTGAAGATATATAGAAAGGTTTTGGCAGTGCCTGTTTCCATGACTGCATAAGTCAATAAAACATTTTCTTAATTGACTTATACAGACCAATATTTCATCTTAGCATATCAACCCGAAAATTTTAAGTTATGAAGTATTTTAAACTTGTACGTCTTAGCAGTTGTTTTAAACATTTCAATGTTGGAATGATACAAAAATATATTAACCATAACTAACTTAACGATTAATTAGAATACATTATCACTTTATTTTATGCCATTATAAATTTATAAAACACTCCCAAAGCTTAGTTCTACAAAATTTAATTTTTCATTTGTTTTAGTCATTTTACGTGAACGGATGAAATGGTGTATAAATAATGTGACTATAATAAATACAATATAAAAAGTAATGATTTAAAATTCACACAGGTTAAAAAATAGATATGCTTGTAAAACTACAAATTTCACAACTTTAATTTACTTTACCTAAACTAGCTTGAAGTTCTGTCTTAAAACTAGGTAATATTTTTTTCTGAATAATTCTGACACTTTTCAGAAAAAGACAAATTTTATTTATGAATACCTGGGAAGAATATATTGAGATTTGGCAGTCCTAATCAGTTGTCAGTAGGCAGTCAGTAGGTGTACTGTATCTCTACAAAGATGGAGAATATCAAAATAGAAAACTACACCTCAGTGAAATAGAAAGAATAGAAAGATGGATTAAATATGGAAGATAATCATTAGAAATAACCCTTGGAAACATGTTTCTGCCACAGAAAGGTCAACCTTTCAAGGCCAAACCACCCACGATTCGGAAAACAACACCGAAACAAATTAAAATTAATGGAAACTTGTGCATTTAGCGCAGGACATAAATCACACCGCTGTCAAAACAGCATCGTTTCTAATAGATTCATCTTTTCCCCGTTTAAGTGCGGAGCGAGCATCGAAATGATGAATCGGCCAGCTCGGTAAATTTTCTGCTCATCGGTCGTAGTAGTACATCTGACGCTCGAAACTGGAGGTAATTATTCACGCGTAGGAATCGGGCGAGACTTCGGGGAGTAATTTGGAACAGAGTGTTTTAATTGAGGGAGAAAGAGAGGGGAAACCGGGCTGCAGCGTCATCGGTGTCTTTTGAAAAGAGTTAGGGCTATTGTGTTTCCTAATTAATAAATGTTTCGTTGATTAGGAGGTATTGCAGTGAGGATATTTGTAGAGGCGAATTTGATGGGGTGGTTTTCTTGGGGTTGCCTGTTGTACGTTGTAATGTAATGTATTGAGGAGTTCGGTAAAGTGAAGTTCTCTTGGTATAAATATGTACATTTTTTGTTCCTTTAAATCGATGAAATGCGATTCATCTGACTTTAAGAACATGTTTTCTTTTCAGGTCGATCCAAAGACCAATAAAAGGAGAAAACTGCCGGGAGAGATTTAGTTTTAATAAAAATCCTCTCCAAAAAATGTATTGGCTTGTGAGCATGGTTTGGAAATATTTGTTGAAAGTAAAATGAAATTTAATATTTCTACATCAACGTTAGAATTCTTCCTACACGGTTAAATTCTTTTTATCCTACCTTGAAGTCAGTGATTGGTTTAAGATTACTACCAACAAACTTTCCAAATCCCGTAGTTTTGAAGACGAAATTTTTCATGCAGAGAAAACTTGACCAATAGAATATTTCCATGAGATTTATATAATATACATACTTCAAAAATGCAAAATTTCCTTAAAAACGGGGAAAATTTTCATAATAGAAGTTACAACCCCTAAGGGGATTGGATGAGATAGATCGGAAAGTACAGAATCATACGGCCTCAAAGGTTCAAACCATATATGAGAAACTTTCCTGATTTATAAAACACAATAAATTTCATTTCAATACTTGAAAAATTTACTGAATTATACTCATTTTAGGATTTGAGGGATACAACATGAAGTGAAAAGCTCGGCGATCCCAGAAACACCATTAATTTTAAGAATCCTTCATCATCAAGTATATAATCTGTTCCGAAAATGTGAAAAACTTATCTAAATCTGATACAGTGCGATAATTAATTTACTTAGGATACTTCATCAAACAAGTTTCACTAAATAACTCCATGTAAAACAAACACTTATCTAAGTACAGGACGTCATTCAATATTGCCTCTTTAAAACGAGGCTATCAGTGAGTGTGCTTAGTCTTAGTGCATGATAAAGTGATAATAAAGCCTGTTTGTGCTTATGTTAATATGAAATATTAATTAAAGTTTTGAAAAGAACTTGTTTACAAACTAAACAGTCCCGAAAAATTATGGCTGCAGTTTCAAAGAAAATATTTTGAGTTATTATCTTTTTCTTGTGTGGGTGAGAAGCCAATGGGGTGAATGAGGGAATAATTTCCTATACGGGATAGTAAGATGGAAATTTACCAAAATTACAGAGTTTTGAAATTTTGATGCTATTCTCCGATTTTCTTTTAAAATTCTGGCAACTCTTCCTCTCTCCGAAGTTCAATACCTTCCAATTCCCTAAGTTTGCTAACCCACCCGCTGTATGAATTTTTTATTATATTCTTACTTGTATGTAATGCGTAAAAACAGAGAGAGAAACTTGGTCTGATAAATTTAAATATTATTTTACTAGAAAAGTGGTGAAAATAAAATGATTTTTGATATTATGCATGAGTTATTCATTTAAAACCTTCAGTCAATGTGAATAGTGTATATTTTCTTTTAAGAAAAATTTCTCCCGGATCATTATGAAAAGAAAGTTGTATAATGCATTTGAGAATAGGTCGAACTCCTCTTTTTGTTTTTTATTACAATGGATTTACTTTTATGAAAAGTGCCACCATTTGTCACAAAAAATCAGATATACGCCTTTTGGATTAAGAGAGAAATATTAATGTCGAAAGAAATTCATAATAACGAATACGTGCAAAATGAATTCAATCTGCAAACCTTTTCAAAATTCATAGTACATTTTCGTGTGAAAAAAAATAATTAGAAGCACACATTCAAAAAAAAAACTCAGCACAATAAAATTCATTCCAACACTCCACTTCATAGTTTTGATTCCAAAAAAACGTCAAAAACGAAATAAATTCTAAAAGAAGAAAAAATGGCGGAATCAGAGAAGAAAGGGCGAAATATTTTGAGACAGATGACGGAAATTTCTTTAAGAGGTAAAGTGATAAAAAAAATCTCGCGACAAATGCCGACGGACTTCGAAAATTCTCCAATTTCGCAGGAAGGTGCCTCCGTCATTGCTGGGAAACGAGGAACAGCGACTCTTAGTTTTCAGTCCCCGGAATAAAATGTGTCGCGTATCGAAATGAAATATCGATTTGGAGTGCAACCTGCATCGGAATCGTGGGATTCGGAGGAAAGGGTGTTTTCATTCATAGATGGAGGGTCGGGTGTATTTCGAAGGCCAAGTTTTTTCGGGGTGTGTTGGGTAGACGACTATGTGTTTGATACGAGTAATTTAATATTCTTGAGTTTTATTTTTGGAGAAGGTTAAAATGTTAAGCGGTTGTTTTTAGTTATTGTTACTGCGATTTAAAAACAAGATTTTAGGTTATTTGAAATTATGTTATTGTTTTTATAACTGTACATTTAATAGAAAAATAAAAGGTTTCCTAGTAGCACAGCTCATATAAAATATGTCAAGTTAACGCAGCTGCTACTAGAAGTAAACGAACTTTGGCCGTACGTGACAATAGTTGGACGAATCTTGAGCGTTTGTGCTGCTTAAGTTATATGTGGGGATCACTGGATAATTAACTTTATCCTGTTTCATGTCGTATTTTCCTAACAAAATAAACAATGTTCAAGATTAATAGTGCTCACGAGTTTTCTTTACACTATTAATGAAAAGAAAAAGCTTTAACCCTATTTAGAGGATGTATTAGTAATTATTGTTAATGGATATCATACGCCTGATATTCTGGTTTACGAATTTTATGAAACTGAAATATTTTTTACGAAAAATAGTTCTGAAAGTAGTAGATACTTAGATGCATTCCCAGAGCATATTTTAAAATTAGGTTAAACTCTTACTTCATAGTTAAGGTTTACAAGAATTCTTCGATAGGGTAAAAAAAATTATGTTGGGCAAAATATCCAGCACCAAAAATAAAGGATATTCATAATAAAGTTCAAAGCTTCTATAAAATCAGGAAACTTGGTAATTTTTAATGGTTCTTTAGTTAAGCAAAATTTTCTTTTCAGACTGAAATTGTGAACAAAATGGGACTGGTTCAATAAAAAAAGAGTAAAAATTTACCCCATTTAACTAAATTTAACAAACTATATTATAAAAGTACCATCTCTTTAAAAAAAAACCCCTTCCACACAAAAAATCCCATTCGTAGTTAAGATGAAAGCACTTAATAGCAAAATCAAGTGAAAGTTTTATGCTGCACTTCAGATTTACCACATTAAAGTTGCATTTCTCAAAGTATTTTATCCAACTATAGACAAAAAAAACCGCACTTAACGTACAGATGAACACTCATGAACATAAAAGATTTCCGCGAAATATATTCCACAACCAAAAGCAACAATCGTACATTCCTCTTGAATCCCCAAACACCAATAAGATCCCCGAAACCAGAAATTTCTCTCCTCAAACAAAACTATTTTTAATTACTACGCGATAAAAATTCCGCCTTTTTCCTCAGAGAAAAGAACAAAAAACCCGACAAAAAGCATTCAACTCCCCTTAAAAAGTCCCAAAAGCCCTTGAACCAGCTGTCAGAAGGGCGGTTATTAAAATAAGGACCCAAATTGAATTTTTCTGCCTAACAGAGCTTGAATTCATTCTATGAGCCTTAATCAGAAATAAGAGTTTATCCCAATTTAGCCCCCAGGCCGGCAAATTGCGCCATATGTGAAGGGTTCAAACAATGGGATTGAAAGGAAGGAAAAAAAATTCGAATATTCCTTCAAGGAAGAGCTCTCGTGAGTGTGAATTTTAATGACTTTTTCTTGGAAGAAGAGGAACAGTGTAATGAAAAATGGCGATATGGAATTTTGATAAATTATTACGAGGACAAATGTGAGGATGTTTTTTGCGAGGTTGGTG
This sequence comes from Tetragnatha montana, assembly GCA_963680715.1. Taxonomy (NCBI): domain Eukaryota; kingdom Metazoa; phylum Arthropoda; class Arachnida; order Araneae; family Tetragnathidae; genus Tetragnatha; species Tetragnatha montana. The sequence goes on from OY796683.1 coordinate 27,700,427, forward strand.
TGTTAATAATATTGAGATTGGAGCTCATTCAAATTTCCTCAATTAAATATGAATGATTTGTAATAAAAGCGTTTGGCCATCTGTTTCAGACCAGATGGAGGTTTAATAAAGTACTGTTTTGTGTATTTTCCTTACATTTCAGTAGATTATTTAGTCATATTTGAAATTCACGCTGAAACTATGTAGCTTCATTCAAGGTGAAATAATAACAAGTTCGGCCTTAAATGTGATAATTAATAACTCCAAGACTCTACGGCTGTAAAACTTGAATGTAATCATTATATTATTCCCTTTCCATCTTAGATGATTTTTAAACCATTATAATTTAACTATCTTAAACTTTAAAACATATGGTTCCACTAAAAGTACTCAATTTACGTCACTATAAACACTTTAACATTTGGGAGTGTGGTATTAGCAAATAGTTTTGAGAAACTAGTATTTACCGACAATAAACGTTAAAAATGAACATTCTGAGTTACAAGTGTACTCTACATGAAAATTTAAAGGGTAAACCTGATGATACTATGTTGACAATTAAATAACGTAGCTTTTAGTACTTAATAAATGCACCTAAATATTTTGAAACTCATAGGTAACTTTAAAACACAATTAAAGCAAAATGTTATAATTCATATAATTTCACAAAAAACTGTTACTAACTAAAAACACTAACTCATAGAACACTATTTCACTTAAATCTTTGAATTATAAACAATAATTCAAATTTCTGACTAAATTTAATACAGGAAGAATATACTATATCTCAATAGCAAAATAACTCAACTTAAAATAATTGAATTACTATACGGGTGCCGATTTAAGCATAGTATTAATATCAGATTCTTTAAATCAAAATAAAAGAATGCTTCAAATGCAGTCGTAAAAATGCTGTGGATTCTCAAAACAGTGTTCATTTCAATCATATAACAAGATAATCATTTTAAGATATTTTAGTAACGACAAGTATACAGAGAAATTTCTAACGTAGCAAAAATAATGATAATTTAAACATATTATGCAATAATATCACCTTAACGAAATTTCCAATCATAAGAGCGCGCATCGTTACGTAATACCTTCTTTCTCGTCACTAATTAATGAAATTTCTTGAAGGATTTGTCTCATTAAGCGGAGTTCTTATAACGTAACAATTTATTCACCCAGGCATGATTTGTCTCTTCATTTGCTGAAAGGAGCTCAGTCTTTATTGGGCACAATATCAGATTAAATCGTTAGGAGTGACAATTAAAATTGGCAGAAATAATACCAGACGTTCTCTAATTAATCAAATGAAGATTTATTTTAAAGCCTGTGAATGTAGCCTTAGATTTATTGAGGAGGATTGGAATTTCGCTTTAGTAGTGATAATGAGATCGGTTTCATGTCTAGTGGTTTAGTGAATAAAAGTGTACTTGTGTTTCGGAATTTAAATCTACATGAGTAATGTAATATTCATTATTTTTAATTTTACTTTGGATAAAATGTTTTCAGTTAGTCCATTTTGATATATTTTTCCATTCGAGAACAACTTCGTTGTAATGTGCCTATCATTCATTTGAAATTCTTTTATCTTTAGATAACGGAGAACCCAAGTGTTTAATTTCTATCGATGTTTATAGTAAAGATATTGAACAACAAAACTTTTATTTTTACTTCTAATTAAGTATAGTTTAATTTATGATTTCGAAGCTGAAGTTTTTCGCCGAGTTTCTGTTTTGAAAAAGATGTAACATAACAATTATTTGGTGATAAAATTAATTTCAAATATTATTAAAAACGTATTCCACGTTTAAACTTTATTTTTTAAACTTCCCATTTGGTTTAAGAATAGTCTCCTGGAAGTTGATGAAAAAGAGATACGCATATTCAATGAGGAATACGCATATTCAATATTTTATCTATTTAAATACATAATGTACCACACACGTGTTTAAACGTATTTTACATTGCATATACACAATGTTCATAAATATGATCTGATTCAGTGTGTTCAGGCACGGCTTACTAGACATATACAATACAGGCTAGCCGAGTTTTGAACAATGAAAACCATTTGACAACTTTTTCCGCTTGGATCGCCACAAGTCCTACCTATATCACCCACCGCCTTCAACACTGTGGATATGCTTTGCCAGTTTGTCCAGTATTGCCATCTGGATTTTGAATGATTTCCGTACTCGGTTAGACTGTACAGTATCTAGTAAGCCGTGGTTTAGGTATAGTAAAACCAACTAACACATTTGCATCGCCTGAAAAGGAGATTTAGACACAAAAATTCCCTTGATGTATTGATACATAAAAGTACCAAACTTACCAATTCCCAGTAATCCTTGGTGTGAAATTGTAGTCCTTAGATTTATTTCTATTTTATTGGCTAAGAATGACATACTCAAACTTAAAACGAAAGAACTAGCACTAGTACTTAAGCCTCACAAATGACCAGCACCATCCAAAGCGGTATGAACCTCCCACAACCCTTTCCATTCCCACGGGGATTGGGGGCAGAAATGAAAACCAACTAAAAAACCAAAACCAAGCCCCTATAAAATACAATGCGACCTCTCTCACAGTGATGAAAAGAAAACAGAGTAACTGTACGAGATTAAAGAATCAATTAAGATTTAAGCAGAGGGCTTTCCGCTATAAATCCTTTCTTCACACTGCGCCAAGAAAGGCTCCCAAAACTTTTACTTCACTCTCTCTCGGGAAACTATCCTTTTCCCTCGAAAAAAAAATTCGAATTTCGGGGGAAAAGTCGTTAAGGAGTAGGAATTCATTTGTGCCCCAAAGTTCTTAGTTGGATAAATTCTGGAGCCCGGTTTTTTCCCGAAAGGAGAAGTTTTTATCCTGGAAAAGGAGTTGGGGGGGAGCTGGCTCGACACTTTTGGAGTTGGCACTTGAGTAAGAGTAATCGGGAAGGGTGAGGGAGGTATAAATTTCCAGTCTTTAGTTTTAGGCTTATTGTTTAAAACGGGAACAAAATGGCGAAGCTTGCAATAAAATGAGAGGGGAGAATGTTGGTCCGGATGTCAGGGATGGACGAAACAGCTTCCTGAAGTTTTCGAATGTTTTTCAATCTTTTGTGAAAGAATTTATCGGTAACTTTCAGTTGAATTGTCTGTCGTGACTGATTAACATGATTAGTATTCAAACAGCAAATTAAACGAATAGTTGGTTAAGTATTACACTAAACACTGGTTAAGGATTAACCAAGTTTCCCCCTTACTAATGATTTGGGGGATTAGTTTCTAAAATGTCGTATCTCAAAAAACTTTTCGCTGTATTTATAGTCAATGCAATAGTAACTTATTTTACGGTCTTTGTCTTGGTAAGTTTTTAGGGTATCATGTGATATTCTCAGTTCACAATACATGTACGAGTACGTATATTTATCCAGATTCTTTTTATATTTACTAATTTGTAGGTTTATTGTAACTTAAATTTATGAATAAAATAAAAATTTAAAGAAAAAACAAGTTCACTAATTATGGGAATATTTAAAAGATCCTAGAAATCAGAAAAACATTTGTTACATTTCTTAGGGTCTGTATGAAAAACATGTTCTTAAAATATCAGTTTTCTTATAAAGAACGACGACAAATTTTATCAAACAACAACCAATTTTATCCTAAAATTCCATTTCTGGTCTTAAAAGGAAATTTACAGAAAATTGTCTAAAAGAATGGAAAAGAGTAAAAGATTTAATGATTTCATAATGACTTCATGAAAGATCCCAAGAGATTTTTGTCTGTGTTTTTTTAAGGAGAGAAAATAGAAAAATTATAAAAAAAAATCAGTTTAAAATAAAGTATACGTTTTTTAATAAATGGAGACCTTTTATTATTTTTTTAAGATGAAACCTGGTGGAAGTATTAGAAATTATTTTACTTCTCTACACGCAAACTAAATAAACTTTATAAAACACTTCCCAAGCAAAATATCTTTCTTTTTCATACATACAATGTATAACCTCTTAAAACTTATGAGTAATTTTCCCCCAAAAAATTACTTACAGTAAGCTTTATATTTCTGTGAAATGAATAGCACGATTGATTTTCTATACTGGCAGGTGCCACGATCTCATGGAAAAGAATGATTCGGTTGGCTCTTTCCTCATTCGAATATCCCTAGCGTGACCGTGGGACTATTAATCAATTCAATCGCCACTTAACTCACGGGTGGGTTTTGAAGTGAGAATACAGACGTATAAATTGATTTTACAACTTGTTCACTGGCTTCAAAACTGCTTTTAGATTTATCACACGTCAGTGCTTATCGATCACTTAATTCCTGACGAAGTTTTTTTTTTACTTGAGGTACCTATGGGAAAAGGAATTGCCATTACAAACTTCGAAAAAAAGCGGCAAAAAGATTTATTTGGATCACATTAACGTAGCTCAGGAAATTTGTTTTTTTATACAATACTCTTACCAAGACTCATCTAAACCAAGACTCCCCATATCTTTTTATTGAAGATATTTTTATTTATAAAAGAGTCCAAAATAGAAACACAATTGCTTACAACGAATGACAAATTTATTACGGAGAAAAAAAATAGTACTGACGTAGGAAAACTTATTTTTCATGCGTTAGGTAGTGGCGAGCAGCTGTGAACCTTCAAACCACCCATTAAAAATTTAGCCTTTTGTAAAGTTGTGATATTTAAAAGACATAAAAGAAAGTGCAATTTTTTGAAAATTAAATGTTTGTTTTGTAGAAAAATGTAAGTTTAGAGAGGACAATAATTTAAACAGTTATTTTTTTTCTAACTGAACTAATACCTATTTTAAAACAAATAGCTTTTCGTACTATTAAATTAAATACCAACCAATCTGGGTTTCAATCAGTTTTTGGTAAAAATTTCAAAACATAGAATCATATTAGTTTATTTTTATTGATAAAGTGTAAATAAATTTCATGTCTTGCATATTTTTCAGAAATCATTTGTCATACACTGATGATATTTAAAAAAAAATCTAAAACATTACGTCAAATATACAGAAAGCAGATTTTTTGAAAGTTTGACACAGAAACTAAAAAGAATTCAGTCCAGAAAAAGGGAGAATGCTAAAATTGTTTTCATCACACAAAATATCTAAAATGTAAGTTCACCAAAATACTCCCATTCCTTAATTTTTCTCAAAATAAAAATTTACATAAGGGGCCATTCATTAATTACGTAAGGATGATTTTGGCAATTTTTGACCCCCCCCTACCCCCATGTAAGGGTACGTAAGATTTTTCAAACCCCTCCCCCCTATTCTTACGTAAGATTCCATTTCGTTTTTCAAAATAATAAAATGTTAGAAAAGGATCAGTTACACTAAAACTCTGAGTTTGACGGAAATCGAAGATTTTTATTTTTCAACAGATAAATAATATTCTTGCTGTCAACTATTACATATTTTTAAGTTTTTCTGGGGTTATTCAATAGTAATTTTATTAGAATAATTGGAATTTGTTTACATTAACTTGGAAAATCTTACGTAAGAATGGGTTTGACCCCCCCCTCAAGTAAGGGTATGTAGAGATTTTTCTAACCCCCCTCCCCCTCAGGACCCTTACGTAATTAATGAATGGCCCCTAACATAAATTTAAAAACGTGACTTCTTAAAAACGGGAGATGAGAAAAATAGAGATAACGAGAAGAATTACAATCACTAAGATTTCTATATGACACAACATGAGGCATTTCTTACAACATTTACAACTCCAACTATTTCCTCCTGAGTATTCCAACTATTTCCTTACAACCCTTTCACCATCATAACCAAACTCCATCAACAAGTGTCCCATCACTCCAACAACGACCCAATCCAGCAGATACAAAGTTTATACATGTTCTCCTTATTACCCACACAACCCACGCTAATCCCACCACAAAAAAAAACCTTTTCCGGTGGTGAATCTGGAAGCGATCAGTATCTGCTGCCAGATGCATTATCGCATTTAACGCAGCCGAAGGTCGTTAGGGAAGGTCGTGCCAGTGGAAACGGCCGACGACGCCAAGCTTCATTTCCTCCCTGTAATAACTCCCGGGTTCTTGTGTTTTCGTCTCTCTCCGAGAAATTGGAGAGTCTTGTTTGGATTCATTGGCTGAGTTTCTCCTTTTTTTTTGGCGAGAAAAGGAGAGTGCGGGGGTCTATAATTGGGTTTATACTTAGGAACTTTTAATAGATGCAGTTCGGTTTGGCTCAGATGGGGATGTGAAGTTGAAATTGGGTGTTTTTGGCTTTGGAAAATTTTTTTGGGATTTTTTTCTATGAGGTGCAGGTGATAGAAAGCTGTAGAAACTATTGTGTAGGTAACTATTATTAAATTAAAAAGAAGGTATTTTATCATGATCAATACCTTGTTGGCATTTTTTTGCCAAGTTATCAGTAGGAATGAAAAAAGTTTATGTCGGAGATTAATTATAATTTCGTGTAATTTCAATGAAGAGAATAATGATAAATAGATAAAAACACAATGATTAGAAGCATGTATCTGACGTACCACTAATACATAGGAATAAGTTATTCATAAACTTAAAAAGAGGCTTTTCGTATTGTAAAATGAAAATTTATATCTGTAATGTAAAGAATGGGAGCATCCCAATAAGATAGGGATGATGATTCAAAATACCCAAGATAAAAGCTATGTGAAAAACCCTCAAAATGTCAAGTAAAATTATTGACTATGGCTGGCTCGGCTAACTAACGAATATAGGTTGTAACGTAAAGAGTAAAACTATAATAAAGTTGATAAATACTTTAATAAGTTCACAGTGCCCTTCTTAACTGTAATCCAAAGGAACACTACAGTTAATCAAAGTATGAGTAACTTTTACGTTAGGGGCTAAATTTGTAACTACACAAGAATATAACACTAAAAATCAGCCATTTATCTGTTCTTTTCGACTCAAAAGACAACATCCACCTTCTCCCTCTTCCGTCGCTCTTCAGTAGTGCAGACAGCACTCTCTGATTTACTACAGCCACCAAATAGGAGCTCCCGCACTCACTTAGGAACCAATGGAGATAGCGAAGGGAGTTTGAGTGACAAAGGGAGAAAAAAGGGCTTTAGAAAAAGAAGGGGATTGGCCACCTGACGTCTCTTTTGCGATTTCGTGGGTGGAGAACACAGCTCGGTGGTTTGTCGTTTGCGGGAGAAAGACAGGATGCGACAGGGATGTATCAAAGGGTAGGTTTGTTAGAAGGGTTTTCTTATTTCGTGTTGAGGATATTGGTGGGTGAATAAATTTGTGTAGGTGGGAAAGAGAGGTTAGAAGGGTTGCGAATGTTTAGAAAAATAATGTTCCAATACTTTATTTTTGTATCTAAGTGAAGATTTAATGGAGGTGCTAGAGGGAAGATATTTTAACCGCAAAATTAAAGTAAAAATCAGATTACACGTTGAGAAGAATGACACTTTCAAATCTGAGTTGTAAATCGATGTTTTCATTTTGATATGGAATTTTTTTTTTTTCAAATATGACGACCCAATGCTTTCAATTTCGAAAAACTAGAAATGCTAACTTTCAGGTAATTCAATATAGTCACCACACAAATTATATTTATTCCATTTTAAGGTGTGGCAGCTCGAGTCATGTTGCGATGTCACACCCAACTACCAAATCGACTTGTCATGTCATAGTAATGTAACATTATGAAATCGTCGCAATTCGATGGTCGATATTATCAGCTGTGTGTACTGGCCAATGAAGTCTGAAACATGCACTTTCTAAAAAACGAGCTCATGATGTATCGATTTTGAGTACATACTAACATAGTATCAGAAATGAGTTTGTATATGTTTCAAACTTGAGTAAATTTGATTCGGAGCCACTTTGATAGTGTGATAGTTTGATTTTCTGAGTGATAGTACTCAGATTTGAGTATCTTTACTCAGTTTTGAAAATGTCGTTTTAAGAGTGTCAGTAAAAACCATTACACACTAGTTGACTATAATACTTATTTCATTACCAAAGATTAATTTTGTAATAGGTACTATATAAAATAATATTGAGGTCTTTTATTTTTAATTAATAGACATATTTTCAAAATATACTAAGTGCTTTCCGTTTATTTTTCTGTGGTGGATTCAATTGTAATATTTTTTAAGTTCACTTCATGACTTAAAATGAATAATTATTTTGAAAACACTGTTTTATTTCTTTTTATGTTGTATTTAACTTGCACATTAGGTTCTTTAGATGAGCCTGGAAATATTATTTGTTAAATTTTTCTGTTGGTATTTTGTTATAAGCTTATGTGTTGGTTGTATAGATAAATTTTTAATAAATTCTTATTTCGATATCTTTTTTATTTATCCAACAAATATGTGTAAACAAATTTTTATAGGTAAAAGAATATCTTGTTTAGAAAAACATTTAGATCACTCCTCAGTAGTAAGTTTGTCCATGAAAAACTTTAACAATTCCGCGACAAAAATTTAAATTATAGCCGGAATTCCCAAATTAAATTGCAGTTGGAATTTAGCTTAAGTTTAAGGAATTTTAATATAAGCGGTCTAAATAAATATTTAATATAACCACCACAAGAAACGAAAACAATTGGCCAGAAAAAAAACCTAGGTAAGTATAAGCTAGTTAAACAAACAAGCGTAAACAAATACGTTACTTAACTAACTCACAACAAAAGTATTGGAATTCGCACAAAAAAACAAATTCCCTTTGAGAAAGTACTTTAAATCCCTCACTCCTCTGATGTGATGAAAAAGTTAAAGTACTTTTCAGATAGTCACAAAAAAAATTCTGGAAAGGGACAAAAAAAAAAAATACTGGAACTAATGTAATTTCTCCTGTTCACAAAGAACCACATTTGATTTCTTTTGTCTTCCTAGCGATGGAATTCATAAGAAGGGCTTTGAGCCTTTATTTTCATTTCCACGTTCGCCAAATAGGATTAACTATTGATAAAGGAGAGAAAGTTAATTTAGAATGGGTAAAAGGGGGTTTTAAAAGATAAGAACGGCGGGGGTAGTTCTTGTTACATAAAAAAAGAGGTGCTGATTTTGTGCACCGGAGACAGATTCTTTTGACTTGTTGATCATAAGATGGTATATTTTGATGTTAGTATTTTAAATAAATAAAGTAATGCATAAAATTGTCAACTGAAATTGAATTTTACAAAGGGATATTTTTTTGGGGATTCCAAGCGTTCAAAATGAATGTAGTATTGAATGCACTATTATTGCATGTAGCATTGCATGTAGTATTGATCAAAAGAATGAAAAAGTTTTCTGAAATTTGACTTCTTATACTTACACATTCGTATACGTACATATTCTTCGTCAGTTTTATATACGAAGGATTAAAATTTTTTCAAGTTGTTTAGTTAATTTTTTATTTAGAGTTGTCTTTCAATCGTGTACATTTTGGGTCTTCGAGTGATAAACATTATTCCTGCAGCAAGAAAAATGATTTATTATTCCTCTAAAATTTTAGAATTCGTATTTATGGTAACTTTTAAATATTAGGTAAGCATGTTTTTGGTCATTTTTGACCCCCCGTACCTCTTATCAGCAAAGATAAGTAAACCACGACCCCCCTCGTATTTACGTAAGAAAACTGCCCCCCCCCCTCGAAAAATAAAAATACTTCAAATTTTTTTTCCTGGTTTAATTTTTTTGTAAAATTTATTTTTGGTTGAATTTTGAAATTATTTATGCAAGAAACAAAGATATTTGCAGATCGAAAATGCAGTGCATATAACATCTTACGTCAGCATAATTCCTACCTCCCCTCCCCCATCGTAAGGGAAAATAAGCAAAGAGAAAACCCCCACCCCCTTAGGTGCTTACGTAATATTTGAACGGAATATTTTATTGTAATATAAACACGAAACAATTTGTTACGAAGAGAAATCTACGTTATTATACTGTTATACTAGACTACAACGTTTCTAGCAATGGAGAAATAAGCTGAGAGCTAACAAAGGAAGTAGTTCCTAATGCCGAGTAAAATTAGGCACGTTACTTTAGAAATACTCTTATTTTGTTTATACATGCATTTGCATATATTGCGTTTTGGGGGTCATAATTTTCGTAAAATGTTAACTATTTTCGGTTTTTCGGCACAGTACATTCATTTAGATTTGAACGCGGTAGCCAATGAGAGCTCACAGACGATCTGTTCTCTCAGTTTTTCTTCCGTTCATTGCCAAGAAAGGTTGTAATCTTTTTTAGTTACTTGAAAGCCAAATATTTTTGTAGAAGAAGAAAAAAAAATAAAAAGCATACGAACTTATACTAAAAGGTTTAGTTATTGAGAAGTCGACTGTTGGGTTTACTAACAAGAAAGAGTCCCCTTGTTAATCAATTATTGTGTTTTAGAGAAAATAGTTCTGGGAATATCCAACTAATTCACAGTTTTTACCATATTCAAAAACAAACGCCTAACAACAGCTATATACCACTCTTTCTCAAAAGGTACATTTTTCCATACCACAAGGAAAACAAATTTATCCCATCTTTCATACCTACACAACCTCAAGAAAAAAGCGTTGTTGCCATTCCGAAGCAACAAATTCCTCTCCTTTCCCCCAAAAGACATAATCACAGAGATAAAGAAACAAAGCGTTGCCATTCGTTAGAGGTTCTGACTTCATTTCACTTTATTTTTCTACCACATACATTTTGTTTCTTCTCTGGGACTGTGATCCTTCCCGCCATTCTTTGGATTTCATTTGTTTCTTTTAGTGGAGTTGAGCTGTAACATACGGTCTGTCAACAAATGTTTCTTTCCTCAACATTCCTGATTGTCGTTTCGTTGGGGATTATCCATAAATAATGGCATACTTTTCAGAGGAATACGGGTTGAGGTTGCTTAGATTTTGTTCCCTATTGTTTTATGTTCGTAACATTACTATGTATTCAGATAACTTTTCTGTAATGTTAAAATGGATTGATTACATGAATTAAACCCCCGGAATCGCACTTTTTTACGGTTAAAGAAAAATATTAAAGTTTCTAGCGTTTTACTGATGGTACTAAATCTGATAATAGTTGGATACATGTCTAAGAAGGGATCTTTTGTTATGTTATTCTGCCTTTGAAGTTCAGTAAAAAAAACAACAAAATGAAGCCAAGAAAAATTTGTTAAAAATTCTAACACATAATGCAATTAAAATAAAAAATGCTTCTTAAAAGCTATTGCTGAAGAAATAATAATTAAAATTTTCGTTTTTACTTTAAAAAGAGCATCGAAATTGTTAAGCAATCTCTATAAAGTCAGATACTAGATTTTACAAATAAGTATAAATTTGCATATATCTTTTGAAGCAATGTTGTAATTATTAAACTGCAACTTAAAAAAGTTATAAGTTTTGAGTTACAAAGTTTTGAATATTTTGTAAATGCATGAATAAAGTTTTGAATATTTTGTAAATGCATGAATAAAGTAAAGATATATGTTTAAACATTGACAATGTTTTTGTTTCTCTCACATGTGAGGTGACTAGGCAAGAATTAATTTTTCATTAAGATTTGTAATGAGCTCCGAATCTGCAACTCTTTTTAAACATTACACTCATAACACCAATTCTTCACATAACATATGTAACAGCAGAATAGAAACTAAGTTCGAATCATTCATAAAAAGTATGACACGCCATAAAAACTTTCTGGCATTATAAATATTAATACGAAGTAAGAACAATGATCATCTCTCAGAAAAAAAAAACAACCCAACTAAACAAGAAATTCAAAGCCTCAGCTTTTTTATCACAAAAAAAACCTACAATTGCGCCAACCTTGGCGATCCGGGCCATCCAATCCAATTCCTCCGATTTTTGCTACAGCTGTGAGGATTTTCTTCCTCCTAATCACAATGGCTTGAAAGTTTGCTGAGTAGGCGCTCATTTCCTGTTCTTTTTCCGCTACAGGTTTTTGTAAGAAACGGGGCTCCCCGGCTAAGGAGAGGGGTAAGAGATTACTCCGCGGGAGAATGTGTTACGTGATCCTTACTTTTTGTGTGTGTTGAGGAGAAAGCGAAAATTCAATTCTTTTCCGCTATTTGCCCTGCGTGGGTGGAAGCAACACGTGATTTGGTGTGTTAAGGAGTAAATCTGTGTTAAAAAGGATGAACTCTGGAGAAAATAGCAACGAAACTTTTATATTAAATGTAATGCCATAAAAGTGCTACCATTATTTCTATTAGTATTAAAACTAATTTTTTGTATGATGCAAATTCAATTTTACCAATGGGGACATCCATAAATTACGTGAGGTCAAAAAGGGGGGGAGGGGTTTGGAAAAATCTCTCCAAGTCTCACCAAGGGGGGAGGGGGGTTGATTAAAATATCACGTCAACTTTTTAAGTTAGAAATTACACGATTTTCTTTGTTTTTTAAGTATGAGACAGGAAATTCTTTTCAAAAAGTTGTGAGGTAAATCTCACTGGGGGCGGGAGGGGGGGGGGTCCAGCAAAATCTCACCAAGGGGGGAGGGGGGGGGTCCAGATTTTGGAAAAAAAACATCTCACGTAATTTATGGATGTCCCCTAAATAACATAGTAAAACAACTGTATAATACTACGTGGATATTGTTTTCTATTCTTGTATTCGATTCGATATTAGATTTACTTTACTGACGGTAGTATAATTGAGATACTAATATCATGCCCTAGAAAATTTTTGACAGAAACGTAATACATATAGAATTAATCTAATACTAATGGCACTTACATAAACGTAGTAAAGGGTATATTTTTTCTTAAATTCTGGCAAGGATAATGATTCGAATATATACAATAAACTTCATAAGAAAAGGGCTGTGATATGACAAGCCTTTTTCTTATAAACAGTAAGTTGATAAAGAACTCGGTTTTTTAATTAGTGACTCAACTGTATATAAACGCACATACTAAAGCTTTTTCAGTTTTTAAGATATTTTTAAAAGGTTTACAGAAAGAAGTGTTCTACAACTTGTTTGATCTAAAAGAGAACCCTTTGTACCTTAAAATTCTATTAAATATGTCTAAACAAACTAAGGAAACAGATTTAAATAAATGTCACTAAAAGATATTTTTAATAAACCATTATAAAAGGATTAAAATGCGAATTAAAAGCTTAAAAGAACGAATAAAATCATTTTTTTATTTATCAACTTTTAATGCCTTAAACGAAAATTAAATCTTAAATATTGGAAAAATTAATCCCATATGCCAACCTTGATCTGAAACCATTAAAAAATTAACAAAAAAAAATTAACGTTAACACCAACGCTTTTCAATTAACTACTATTGCATAGAAATGATGACATTGTAGCTTAAATAGACTTTGAAGTAATGCCCTTGGAAAAAACTAATTTACAGAAAATTAATTGCCAAATCATGTGGGTGTAGAAGTAAAAAAACATGTCTGCAGAATCTGGGGAATTTTTAATGAAATACTAAGATTCTTGGAATACATGAATGGATTTACTAAATAGTCAAATAGACTTGTGGGTGTTTTACCCCTCTCCACTTAGAAGGTAATTAAAATAAAAAATAAATATTACGAGAGAAGATTTTTTTAATGTTTTTGTATGAATTAGGCTTAAGAATTTAATAAAATGAGAATAAACGTGTGACGGTCTTTAATTAGAATCTGTTTCTAAGCTACTTTTGAAGTCAATTTAATGCAGTAATAAAATTAATAACATTATATAAATACGTAATTTAATCATTTGAATGTAATCAAAATTGTTAACATTCTAGTGTTGTTGTTCGACACAACAATTTTTTTTCAAGTGAAGAAGTAACCAGTGTTATTCCTAGGATTTTTTTGGAGGAATAAAAATACTCCTTAACTTTTTTAGGAGGAGTGAAATTTAATTATGAGGAGTGAAATACGGAAATAGCATAAACTACAAACAAACATAAACACAATAGCATAAACTACAATATACAGAGACACCAAAACCGCAATCAAACTCCCTAAGCATAAGAACAATGAATGTCTCCGCTGAGATCAGTTGGTGTTTTGAGTAGAAAAATATTATTTGTTGATTTCGGTGGGGCACGGTACATTTTTTGGGTACATTCGGTGGGGCACGGTACATTTTTTGGGTACATTCGGTGGGGCACGGTACATTCAAAGAGTGAAAATACTCCAGGCTAGTTTTATAAGGCGTATTTCCGATTTTCAAAGAGTGAAATACTCTCTCAGAGGAGTTAAAATTATCGCTGGGAGTAACTATGAAATTTTAAACCCATATACAATAAGGAAACATTTATTTTATTAAGAGTAATATGTGTCTGTTTCTAAATTTATAATATTAGGGGTACGAGGATTCAAATCTAAGTTTGTAGTACTTCTTTTGGTTAAAAAATAACCACGATTGTGTTTTCTTACCAATCTTAAGACATCTTTCAACCCTTTTTCCCCACACCAGAAAATTCCGGAAAATCAAATTCAACTTCCAGAATTACTTCTATTGAACATGAAGCGAGAAAGGTGTCCAAAATAACCTCTCTTATTAGGAAAACTCTTCGTCAAAGCGATACTGACGTGCTTCTGGCAACACCTCAACAACCAATAGGAAATCGTGGCTAGTGTATAGAGAAATCCAAGCTTCCAAAAACGGCAAAAAAGAAACCAACATATCTGGCATCAAAAATGACGTAGCCGGAAGGAAGATCATTGATTGGCGGATCCATTGTCATGCCTGAACACGTCACCGGTAGCCCTGAAGACATGTTAATTTCTAACAGGTGGGGGTTCGAGAGTATTCTTTTGTTAGGTAAATTTTGTGCAGAAACCTGATTTGAATATGCATCGAGGTGGCTCAACACGTGACAGCTTTTCGTTTTTTTGATTGGTTTGTTATTATACATCAGTAATAGGGGCGTTTAGGTGAAACAAAAGGTATTTTGATTATGTAATTTGGGCTTGGCATTAATTAGGTTCAAAAATTTCTAAGAATATCAGAATTTCTGTATTTAGAATACTTTCCATATATTTTTATTATGAAAAGAAAAATATTTTTTTTTCTGACTTTCGGAAAAGGATGTGATTTTCATGAAAGTAAAATGTTACAATAAGATTCATGTGCGCTAGGAGTCTGTTTATACTAAATAGATTCTACTCTACAACTTTTCAATTGACTATTTAATCTGTTTAATCCCATCGTCTGGTGTTCAAAAAATAGAATATGCTAACTTGTATAATTTTTTGAAAATAGTTCACATCGAATTGCGCATTACCATTTTTATGACTTCAAGCCTTCAAACGTGAAGAGAATGACCTGATTTTTTTATCAGACAATATTCTTTAAGTTGTAGTTGTAAGTTGTAATTAATGATAATTTAACTTGTTCAATACGTCATATTGTACGCAATATTTCATTTAGAACCCCTTACTTTCTTCTCGAACTTCGGGCTAACTTTATGTATTACAGGTTCTTACACTGAATTTTAAAAATACTAACTACCTAAGTTTTAAATTGAAAACTAAAATTTTGTGCATTATTCTAATATTTATCTTAGGGAAGAAAGTTTATTGTAATCACCAACTTCCTTTAAAGTATTTAACACGTTTAAATAAATGTTGAATCTTTAAAAAGTTCATGAAAACTTGGAAAGCTTTTATAATTTATATGTTTATGCTGGCACGCAGCATATTTCTCTTCACTACTAACCCCAGACTATGTTATAAACACAACAATAAATCTTCACCAACACAATTTTAACGAAGCTCTACTCACCACCTCTTCTGAATAAGGCAACAACACGCCTATATAGGAACTTAACTTCTCTAACAAACCCACTTCAAGTATGAAACCATTTCCCAGCCAGTAATCTCCGAATCGTTCAATGCCAGCGCTACATCCCCACTAGCTTTTAAAATTACACTTCCCGAAAATAAATAACGCTCTTAGGCGAAAGTAAACAACATGTTTAAAGAGTTCTAGAGGAGGCTGAACATAAATATCGATCATGAGAACGGAGGATGGGGGTCATGCATAAGTAACGACTGACTATTTTAGAAGAATTTGACCTAGGGGGATGAGATTTGTGTGTCACATAGTCGGCGGGATCCAACATTTATAGCATGACTAGTTGTGTGGTGAACTTAGTTCAGCATTTGGATACAAGATTAAGGTAATATAATCGATCGTTTTGGGTAAAATACCATCATTACAATGAAAATCTAAAAAAGAAATTAAAAATTGAATTTTGATATTTGCAAACATATGCCAAACAGAAAGGTTGCCCTATATGCAGCCGTTGGATATTGCGCCTCTGATGAAGCTGTCAAGCGGTTGCATGTATCAAAAATTAATTTTTAATTTCTTTTTTAGATTTACGATATTTGGTTTTTGGGCGAAGCAGCTGTATGCGCTTACCAAGGACTGGATTTAACTAATTATTGTTTAAATTTCAAATGTTTTTTTGTCTTCTTGCATCAAACAGTGAGTTTGTATAGATAAAATAACACTTAATCAGAAGGCACAAAACCGAATTTCCAGAGTGGCGCATTCCTTTAACCATAGAAAGACTTAGTTAATAATACTAAAACTTCTCTCAAGCTGTTAATTTCAAAGGAGTGATAACAAAATCATCATAATATCACTCAGCTTTGTTCACTTGTAGATTAGACAAAACGGAGAATGAAGCAGAAATAAAACATTGGCCTTTAGAAATCTAAATGGAGAACTAAATTCACCAGCGTGACTAGTTAAAGGTTATAAATCCTTTAAGGAACCGCCTAATCTTCAATTACTGGTTTATAACAAGTTTTCCAGGTACATCAAATTTAATACCAAAAAAATTTAATTGATTGCAGATAATAAGCGATAATCTAGCACGCTGTAATAAAATATGTTGCACCCTATAATAAAAATGTTTACTGAGAGCAAGAAAGAATTTAGTTATAAAAAAATAATCACGTCATACATTTACTTTTTATACTCTTGGATTACATGTGAAAAATGTTTAAAAATCGTACTTCGTAATCTTTTAGAGATAGTATCGTTTAAATTTAAATTCATATATTGAAAGGAGAGAGAGAGGGAAAGAGTTAATTATTGTCCATTACTTTAATTTTTTTTTATAAATCTTGATGAAATTCTCCTGGAATTATATCAGGATTTGGGGTATTTTTAACAGCAGTTGAACCCTTTTCACTACTTTAAAAGAATCATTTGTTAAAGTGTATTTATAATAATAATAAATGTGTTTTCTTTCTTCTGGAAAATGTACATCAGCCCAGGACCTCTATGGATTTGCTCAATGGTGATCGTCAGTCCATCTTCTTTTAAAGATGATCATTGTATATCATTTATATGTAGATGTATTTATGGTTGAATTATACAGTCACCTTCATGGATCAAGTATGATCCCAGGTGACTATAAACTTTTGTTGTATTTGTTCATTTGTTAGATGTATGTGATCAATAAATATTGTCACAATTCTTAAACATTTAGTAACTACTTCCTTAAATAAAACTGTTCCAAGAGAGCGCCTACACCTATGCAGTAAGGCAATTTCATTGAGACCAATTTGACGAATCACAGCGGCATAACTCAAAATGACGTCACTGTTGTCTTTCCGTGATTCGTCCACTGGTCTCACCGCACAGCAGTGAAAACGCTACCTAAGACATCAACACAACTTTTAGACGACCCCCAAGACCAACACTGTTATCCAAAAGAAGATCAGCAGCGCCGCGTTTGAAGTATGCTTTCGCATGCCTTTCGAGAAGAGTTGAGCGGAGTCGGCGCTTCTGGAGGGTTGTTGGGTATTAGAATTTGTGGTGGCCGTAAAATGAGCCGTCGGGGGAAGGTTGACTAGGGGGGCGAGGGAGTTTTGAGACGGAGCGTGGGTGTATGAATGGTTCGGATGAGATGGATTTGCTGGGGTTTGGAAAGCTGAGCTGGCTTATGAATGCTTACTTTCTTAAATAATCCTGGTAGACTAATATGCAATGTGATGTAATATTTGAGACGTGTTTTCAAAGCTATTATCTTTTAAATTTTAGTACCGTCCATTCTTCTTACTATACTCAGAAAATCCATTAATGGTTTAGAGAAGTAATAACACCTAGACTAGCTTAATTTGTAACTTGAGGTAACTTGAAACTAATTAGAGGTAAGGTATGTGTGTGTAAAAAAAGCATTTATCCCTCAGAAATTTTAAAAGAATTCCTTTGGTACAAAACTTAATTCATTACAAAACTTCTAATAAGTGCTTCACTGAAATTATCTTGTTACGGGGATTAGCACACATTTGGTTTTAACAAAAACAGGATTTATTATGGAATAAAGGTTAAAATGCTACAGTGAATATGTAGGGAGTTTACCGAAATACATTTCAAACATCAAAAGTGTTAAACAATCCCACTCCACAAAATTCCGCTTAATTATTTTCTGCTATAAAGTTTCAAATGCTTCCTTTAAATTAAAAAAAGGAGAAGTCTACATTATTTTTGTATAACAGAATATAAAATACTTTAAGTTTAAACTAAGTATTATAAAATGCAATCCAATTTATGGAATTCGAGTATAGTTAAGTTCAACTTCCTTTTTTTCGACTCAACTTCAAACGATATTTTTAATTTTCCTATTTTGGAATTTACCTTTATTATTATTATTTTAAAAATGAATTCTTTAACTATCTAAAAAGAAACAAAGCAGTTACCAAACTAGAAACAGAGAGGTCGCTACATCAAAAAAAGCAAAGTAAACACCCTCAGAAGAAACAATCAACGAATTTAATAACTTCCACATTCCCAAACACAAAACAACAACAGCAACTCCCCGCACCATGTAAATTCTAATCAAGAAAAATTCCTTCGGAAGCACCGAAAAGAAACTCGCATTAATACCAAGCAAATCCCCCTCAAATCCCACGTTGAATAAAAGATTCGGAGCTTTACTTCCTCATAATGACAAAAGGTGCTGCTCTTTGACAGAAAGAAACGCCGACAATTTTCTGTCACTGAGTGCTGCGGACGTGACCAGAATTCACTCCAGTCTTGTGTGACGTCGGTGTTGTCTCGAAGTTTCCGGCTGAGAAAGATGCAGATTTGTTGGCGGTGTTAAGGGTTAGTGTTTAACATGTGTTGGTAAGGAAGTTGATAATGAGGGTGGGATAGTGTTTTAGAAAATATTTTTATTTTGAAATGTTAAAACAAAAATGGTGATCATAATGATTTAAGAGAAACTATGCATAGATATAAGGTGTAAAAATATTGCATAAATATAGGGTTGAAAAACATTAGAGATTTTATCAAACGGAGTTTTTATAAGTAAAAACAGAAAATTAAGCAATGATGATTTCTTAAAATTGGTGTAATAAATTAATATAAAATTGAATTCAGAAGAAAACGTAAATAAATCAGCTTAGCCATTTAAGTACCCAAGCGTTTTAACGTTATTTAAGGATAGAAAAATATTATATTCCAATAATAAAGGGGTTTAGTAGTTTAATAGTTCAAAAAATATATTTATATATTCATTACTTCAAAATTTATATACTTTTAAGACATTTTACTGATTCTAATACAATTTAAAACAAATGACAATTTTTCCTTCAATAAAATTATATGAATCATACGAGAAAAAAACCTGAAATATTTTTATATTGAAATAGCCGTTTAAGGCATGTGCTCTTTTTGAGCTCTGAGATTCACATTTTTAAGTTTTTAAAAAATATTAATTTTAACTAGTTGGAATTATTTTGTGAAATAATGGTAACTAAAATGGTAAATCAAAGAGTTAAAATAATTGAACCTATAAAAATAACTTATTCAATGCGTTTATTATAAAACTAGCTGATATGCCCGCCGTTGCTCGGGGGATAAAACGCTTATCAAACTGTGTGTTAAAATAAATAAGAATTATCGTTTAGATGCAATAGAGTCGACAGTCTTGCCGCTAGGATTCTTTTTTGATGTCATACCACTTCGTTAAGATGTAAAAAAACCCTTTAAAAATACCACCTGTTTAGATTTAATGTGTGAAATCCCCATCCCCGTTTTTAAATAGTATTTTTTCAAAATAGAAAAAAAGTAAGGGGACCTTCTGAACCCCATTATTTTTTTCTCTTTTGTCCTTTTCTCCCTCCATCCATTCCTGCAATTGGTATAAATGCATATTTGAGGCAAATTTCTCCGCCTTCGCTCACAATAAAGATATATTATTGAACAGCAATGTTTATAGATAAAACTTATTTCCCCCTCATCCCGCTAAATTTTTATGAAATACAAAACAATTAAATATACTACATACTTTTATACTTTTTTAAGATCTTAAAAAACCGGTTTAGAATTAGTGTTTATAACCATTTTTTAATAACGATAATTTTTTTAAAAAATCAGGGGGAGACCCCCTGAACCCCCCTTTGCTGATTTATCACCAACTCATTCATTGAAAGAAATTTCAAACATGAAATAAAAGTAAACATCACATTTGAATCGACACTGAAAATGCCTGTGATAAAATATTGTTCAATTTGAACTTGGCTGGAAACACATAAATTTGATTAAATAGAAAAAAGAATAAAATTTTTTCAGTGGAATGGTTTTTGGTTATTATAAAAAAAATTATTTAATCATTAAAAATTGTTTCTTTATCATATTTTTTAAAAATTCACCTGTTATAAAACATTTCAAAATAAATATTTCCAACAATAGAGGTTTTGCGTGTCCTGGAAAGAGCAATAACAGCAATAAATTTAACATTGAAGGCTAAGCATAAGAATTTAGAAAAGGGACAGAAAAGGCTCCTTGGAATGTTTTGATTCAGAAAATTCTTTTTCGCAAACCTTCCTGGTTGTGTGAGGAACAACATGCTAAAATTTCATAACAATCACATTAATAATGTGGGTGCTAGGATCCAAAAACTAAAAACGGGAGTGAATATTCAAACCCCCGTGCACCCCCTCCAGAATGGAATATCGAAAAATCCAGAAATTACTTTCTTTGAAATTCTCTCAAGAAGGTATTACCAACAGTTCAATTCGTAATATCGATTTCTCGGTATTGTTTTCTTCGAAAATATAAAACTTGGTTTATGCTCAGCAAAAACGGGTTTTTGGAATATTCAGACCTCTTAAAATTCGAATATCCAAAATCTGAAAAATGCCTTTCTAGAAATTGTTGCTAGGTACCTTCCTGCGAAATAACAAAGATCTGGGGTCATTTGGGACGCCGCTGGGCTCAAAAACGCCAAAAACGCTCCAAATCCCCCTGTGGGTCAGAAAAAAGATATTTCGAAAAATCCCTTCTTAGTGCGCGTATACACCGTAAGGTCTTCCACCCTACCAAGTTTCGAGTCTTTAGCCCCGGTAGATTTTGCTGTGCGTTGATGAGTGAGTGAGTGAGTGAGTGGTAAAGCTCTTTTATTATTATAGATTCGTTGAATTATTGCAATGAAATTAATAAAGTCGTGGAGAAAATGAGTATGGTTGATGGGGGGAAATTCAAAATCGAATTAATAGTGGCATTTAAAATTATTTATTTAAACTCGTAGAATATAATAAACAGCAAAACCGATTAATAAACATACAGAGAAATAAGTCAATACAAGTATTGAAAACTAATTAGAAAAGAGAACGAGAAAATCGATACCAAAATATCGAATTGTTTACAGACCCTCCAGAAACACTACACTTCCCGACTAACCAGTAATCGCCCTTCATTGAAAACAAACAAAATAACCAAAAAGAACAGAACAAACCTAAACAACATCTCAACCGCCTATTCGAAATTCCACACCATTCCGAAACAAAAAGCCAATACGTCATTCTTCCCCACCAATTTCGTAGTCCTCTAATCTGCAATGATGTATTGCAAATGCCC
This sequence comes from Tetragnatha montana, assembly GCA_963680715.1. Lineage (NCBI taxonomy): Eukaryota > Metazoa > Arthropoda > Arachnida > Araneae > Tetragnathidae > Tetragnatha > Tetragnatha montana. The sequence goes on from OY796683.1 coordinate 27,722,216, forward strand.
AAGAAAGCCGAGAAATTTTATCCCCATTCTGCAGAACCTTGATAAATGCCTCTAATGGTAAGGTTTGACACTCAGGGACGTGATCGGGTATCTAAATACCGCTCCTTCGCTTGCTTTTTTTTATTTAAGGGAAAGGAGAAAAGGGGTTTTACCTCCTCTTTAAAAAGGGTGGTGAGGGGGTGGTAAAAGATGATTTTGTGTTTTTGAGGAGAGGGTTGGTTCGTGTTGTGATATATTGAGCGTGAAATTTAAGACTATTATTGATAGGTTTTACTGTAAAGCTCTTACTATATCTAGTGAGATGTATTATAACTCAAAGTATATTTCGGGGATTGCTATAAATTTTTCTTATAGATTTTCGGATTGCAATTGGACTTGATATTAAACCCCGATAGACGGGTAGCCGCTTTTTAGATATGTGAATTGCAATTTTTTCATTTATCAAAAGAAATAAGCGATATAGTACTTTATTCAAAGGGTTTGTGAATTGTATGCAGTTCAATATTTAAAAATAAAGTGGTCGTATTCATGGCTTTTATTTATAAAATGTAACTTGCCTTAAGTTATATTTAGTATTTATTTACTTATTGCTAAAGGAGATACTGAAGGGGAAACAAATTTATTTTTATTAATTCAACGTGTCTTAGACCCAAAAGGTTGGTATAGTCTTTAGATTACAAAAGACTTAACCAACACACTATCAGCATGAAAATGGTTAGGTCAACTGACAGTCTTGGCAATAAGTAAACCCACCACCACCTCCTACTTTTTTTCATCAAAAATAAAGAGCTCATTACTTTTATTCGTTTAAAAGCACATAGTTAATTATACTTCAAATGCATATTGAGATGTAAGAATTCATCATTCTTCAAACAGTTTTCTTCAAGGAACTCCTTTCATTAAATAGGAAACAAAAAAATCAAAAAAGTATCCTCAAAGGAGTTTAAAGCTTCATCTAATAAAAGTAATTGTTTCAGTTCATAAAACAGATATCGATAATTTTTATTGAAATTAATTTTTGAACAACGTGAAACTAAACAAAAAAGATCAAAACCTTGCTTTAAAAAACAAACATCGCAAATAATCAGCTTCATTTTTAAGTGTTTTTTTACCCACTAATTTTATTTAATTGGTGGGAAAAATGCAATATTTTCCGACTTAACAGTTGAGACTCATCTTTCTCAAATAAGAGAAGAGAGAACCGTGGATAATTCTTTTCATCTCCATTTTTATTCTTTCTCTCATCTCGTGATCGAACAGTTTTTTGATGAATACCTCAAAGAACTTTCGTCAGTGGCAGCGGACTCAAAAGGCAAAAAAAAGAATTCTTTTGTGAATAAATACTTAAATCTGAATCAATCATCAGTTTTAAAAAGGGGCTGAAATTGCGCTTTACGACGAAACAGTTTGAATAAAAACTTCCGAGGAAGCAGGAGAATATTTTTTCGATCGACTGTGTAATCATTCTAATTTTATGTTTCTTAGATTGAGCAATATTTGGCGTGACTTGAATGTTCTTTTTTTAGGATTATTTTGGCGCAGAAACATTTCAGAAATATCGCTTAGAGAACTGGGAAAAACGTCATATATTTTTCTCTTACGTGTGGTGATGTAAAATGGGTAATCAAGAGTTTTATGTTAGTCCATGAAAATTTTCATACTTTTATTAGAAAGTAATGTTTTTATGGTTTGAAATCATGTTCCATAAAACCAGGTGTAACTTACCTTGTGACGAGAAATGTACATAAGGAGTATTAGCCCAGTAATTTTAGGGTTTGGTAGCTAAATAATTTATAATTAGCTGAAAATTTCAGGATAAGCTCTCTATGATGTGTACAACCCACCCTGAAAAGTCCCCAAAGATCCTCCATCGGCGTCATTCCAAAATGGCGGATCAAAGATGGCCGCCTAGCATTTTTGACGATATTTTCGCTCATATCTAAGTCAAAAATTAATATTTTTTAGTTCTGTAAACGGATTTATACTCAGGATAGATGTCGTTTTCGAATAAAATTGACAGTTTTGCGATAAAAATATAATAAATGGGGTGTGAAGGGATTTTATTCATGCCAAACTGCAAAATTTTCATTGTTATAATGGTATAAAATAGTATACAGTTATATGGCGTGCTTTGCCATATAACTGTATACTATTAGAAAAATCGATCGGAAAAATACGATTGTTTTTAGTAGTCCCATTATTCAGGATTATTTTGAAAAAAAATTTTGAAATCCGCTGAAAATTGACAGAGATATTCAATTTTTAGTAAAGTGTTGTGGTACGGATGGTATTGGGTAGTATACGTTAGGAGTGGGTTTCGCACTTGATTAATAATTGTTTTTGGCCATTATCTTTAATAGCTTAGTTAATACCGTTGTAACGTAAAGAAATCATTATGGTGCATAAATTTTCTTACACAAACATTTAATTTGGATTTTTCTTTATCAATTTGAAAGCTGAAGATTTCCCTTTTCTAAAAATTGCTGAGGTGGAATCGCATCCAGAAGCTGCATGTAGGAAGAGAATTGAATCTTTTATTGGGCCAAGAGTGTTTTGAATTTTAGAGATGTCGTAGCACTTGTGTTCTCTAATAGTTGTTTGAGGACGCAAAAAAAAACTGACTCTATACTATAGGGTCCGAAATATAGAATCGGTCCAAAATACCTTATTAATTTTAATGAACTTTTTGATAATTAAATGTTTGTGTAAGAAAATTTTAATGCACCATAATGATTTCTTTACGTTACAACGGTATTAACTAAGCTATTAAAGATAATGGCCAAAAAACAATTATTAATCAAGTGCGAAACCCACCCCTAACGTATACTACCGAATACCATCAGTACCACAACACTTTACTAAAAATTGAATATCTCTGTCAATTTTCAGCGGATTTCAAAATATTTTTTTTTCAAAATAATCCTGAATAATGGGACTACTAAAAACAATCGTATTTTTCCGATCGATTTTTCTAATAGTATACAGTTATATGGCAAAGCACGCAATATAACTGTATACTATTGTATACCATTATAACAATGAAAATTTTGCAGTTTGGCATGAATAAAATCTCTTCACACCCCATTTATTATATTTTTATCGCAAAACTGTAAATTTTATTCGAAAACGACATCTATCCTGAGTATAAATCCGTTTACAGAACTAAAAAATATTAATTTTTGACTTAGATATGAGCGAAAATATCGGCAAAAATGCTGGGCGGCCATCTTTGATCCGCCATTTTGGAATGAAGCCGACGGAGGATCTTTGGGGACTTTTCAGGGCGGGTTGTACACATCATAGAGAGCTTATCCTGAAATTTTCAGCTAATTATAAATTATTTAGCTATCGACCCCTTTTTTCGCCTAAAATTACTGGGCTATATTTTTCAACTATCTCTTTGTTATAATGATAATTTTTTTACAAACCTTTGATTGCTCAAAAGAAAGTTGTTTTAAAATTTATGACTTAAATAGGACAACGTTGAAAGAATGAAACTAATTTAAAGAATGAAAGGGAAAAATGAGGAAACATTCATTGACTTTTTGAAAATATATCTCACAACATTATTTTCTTTTGATGAAATAATCCGGTAAATCTTTTATAGAAGAATATATCTTTTATTTTAATCCTATCGAACATTTAAAACCAAAACTAAGACCCCAGGTGACAATAAACCTTTGTATTTGTTGTTTGCTGTTTATGTGATAAATAAATAAAAAAAAAAAACATTGTCTTTGCCTCTACCTATCTGAGGAAGAATGTGGCGAGAATACTCCAGTTTTTAAAGAAAATTTTCAATATACTGTAAAGTGTGTAAAAAAGGAATGGAAATTTCCAAATCTACATCAAAGAGAAGATTTAAAAAGAAACTTAGAATGAAAGAATGCTTGAGAACTAAATCATAGGTACTAAGTCTCACGCTAGGATGACCACCTAACATATATGCCTTGCACCTCAGGACCTTTGTTACAGAAAACAAAAATGGGAATTGCAGGGCTTAGTCTCTTTTTGGGCAGTTGCAGCAATAAATTTAGTTTAGTTTTATTGAATACTTGAACTTAATCAGCAATATAAATAGTACACTTTAATTAACTTATATGCTACAGATAACTTAAATACTCTTAGCAGTTCGAGACACTGTTTTTCCTAAGTGAAACACACCATTCTACCTCTCAATCACACATAAAAACATTTCACCCCTTTAAAATCTAAAATTCCATCATTATTTTTTACCTTCTCCTACTCTCCAGATCCTATCCCAATTGCATCAATTCCATCCTCCAAGCAGAAGAATTAGTTCGCTCCCTTTGCTCCCGAGCATCTTTATTATGATCCTCCTCCCCTGAGTGAAAAAGGAAACAACAACTACGTAAACAAGAGAAACAAAAGAAAAAATGATTTACGGAAGATCGTTAGCTGTAACCGTCGTTAGGAAGTCTTACGGAGGTGTCGTTTACAACGAAGGTGATATTTCCCGCTCGCCTGGAATTGTAACACCGTGCTCGCATGGATGTTATGACTTTCTAGGCTGGGTAATTAGACGGTTCAGGGGCATTGTTATTCCCGAGTGGGTTGTACAAAATGTGGAAAATTCCTGGGGAAGGAATTTTGAATTTGTGTGTGTGTTAACGTGTTTAAGTCGAGTATCGCTGTTTTTATAATATTGCTGTGTTAAAGAAGCAATGACTCTTACAGGAAGAATATTTTCGTTTTATATGACGAATAAGATTTTCATTAAAGGATTTTGCAGAGACATTAAAGAGGTATATTTAGAAAAATGTTCCGTCTTAAATACCTTGAAGCATTTTTTTTATTTACATTTTTAAATATTTGAACTTCTAGGCTCGAAACTTTATGTATGTAGTGTTATGTCCTACCAGGAAACTGGAACTAGATTTGTAGGATTTTTAGGTGTGTTCTTTTAGAAACTTCAGGCCGCCTAAAAGGGAAAGTTTGAAAGTAGTAAAACGTTGTAACAGCAATCTGTAGCTTATTTCAATTAAGAAAAGTAAATTTTTCTGAATTGGAATGGTAAGTGGAAGATAAAGCAGATATTTTCTTGGATAAAGTATGTCTGTTACGTGAAACATTTCTCCAATAAATTTCTAAAAGTAACTAGTACCTAGTAGTCAGAAAAAAAAATTGGGAGGGAGATATTGTTAATTTGGGGGATATGAAGTAGCTTTAGTGGTTTTCTAAGGTCAAGAAATAAAAATTTCTGAGTTTTGGGGGTATAGGAATATAGAGTATCATGGTTGTTGCTCAAATTATCTAATATAATAAAAGTCAATGCGGATATGTGTGTATGTTTGTTTAGTTTGACTTTAGTTATTGAATTTTACCAAAAAGTTAATTAAAATCCTGACGATATGATTAATAAAGGGCTCTAAATTAGCATTTTAAGTAACTTTTGGATTAATATTTTTTAATGTTTTTGTTGTTTTTCATGGGGATCCTGTGGTAAAATGTAGAAATCGATCAAATATTAAAATTCTTGACAATTGGATGGATTTTAATACCTTTCACCCAACAAATTCAGGTATGGAATGTAATGAAACTTTAAAGGATAATGTCTAACTACACCCTGGCAAAGACAGGGATATCCTATGAACAAGATAGTCACAATCCAATTACTGGATCACAAAAGTAGTAGTAACAATAACTTAAAACTCAAAAAAAGTTACCGAATAAAAAATATCTCGGATAGAGGGTATGCCTACTGCTCAGTACGCATTCTCAACGAACAGTAACTTGCATCAAGAAACCGAAACATAAATGTAGTCACATAATTTTTACAAAGGAAAAGCAACCACATGAAAACAACTGGCTTTTCTTTCTAAGCCAGCCGCCTGTTGCTCGGTCCTCATCGATATGATGCGGCTGCATATTCAACACGGGCCGATCGATCGACGAGGCGATCGCGGTTATCGGCCCAGCCATCGATTTTGACCGCCCCTCCTTTCCTTCGGCGGCGTTTGTTGCTCCTTTCGCGGCCTTGGGGAAGGCCGCCGGGGCAGCTCTGCTCTGGGTGGAGCAGGTGAATGGGGAAGGTTAAGGTCGTTTGTGGATGTGTGAGGCTTTGTAAATGTCAGTTGTTGGGTCAAAGAGAGTGGTTCTTCACATGTTGACTATGAAAAAGTATTCCCTATATAGAAGTAATTCAAATCTTTTAGATGCACGCCATTCTTTCTTTCGATTATATTATAATTGATATTATCCCGTCTATAATTTTATATAAAAATAAAATAGTTTTTTTTTTGTTACTTAAAGTGAGATTGTTACACTAAGGTACCCCATTTTACGGTATGCGTTTAGTTGCGGTACGACGATCCGGGAAGGACCCTAAGTACCTAAGGCAACGTAATACCGGCTCGTTCACTTTAGCATAGTTTTGGTTCTTGAGACGATAAAATGACGTCATTTTTGTCGTTTTGTAAATCGTCATATGGTCCATCTGGATTGAAGTACCGCAACTAAACGCATAAGTGAAAACGGTTCCTTAGAGGAATATATGTTACGGGCAATGTGATAAATTCAGTGGAATTTATGAATGAAATTTATCACTTTGCCCGCCTCCACTTCGAGCATTATTAATAATGCCCGATTAATCACTTTGCCCATAACATATATATGACGGCCGTCCTGGACTCGAATTCCCGTTTGGAGATCCAATGGTCGTTTCAGTTCTTGTATAGATAAATGATAGTGTTCCTTGGTTGAAACAAGTGGTTTTGTAAGAGCCGACAAAAAGAGTAAAAGTACTTCCCTCTATGGCTTTGGTTCATAGGTGCCCAGGGGGTAATGCTAAGTAGGTACTAATTTCGGTATTGTCTGTCATGGATGAAAGATTGAAATTAATATCCAGGAATCCTACAAAACATTTAAAATATATCGTTTTGCAACTAAAGTTTTGAGATCATTATTCTAAATAACTAGATATTAGCCATCATATAACGTTCGCCAAAATTTCTTAAACCCAGATACTCTTGTGCAGTACCTAATGTATTTATATTTAGAAGATTACATACAAGAGACAAGGCAATCAAATATAGTACTTTAATGAAAGAAAGGACAAAATATTTATAAAAACTTTTGTATGAAGTAGTAAATAAATTAGTGGAAGGGTGCTAAAAATTTATTTAACGGTTATTGCTAGTGACGCTTGTCGAAAGATAAACATAAATGACACATAAATTAACATAAAAAACTTTTTAAGTACGATGGGTGACAATGGCAAACACACTTATCTGCAAAATCATTGGTACTGAAAGAATCGTCTCAACTACACCCACGTTTTATGGGAAAGTTTCTAGTAACAAACTACCTGTTATTGTCAGCAGTATGGGGACTTGAAAATAAATCGGACTTCCAGTGAGAAAAATCCGTTTTGAATGGAACGGACGGGGGATAAAAAATGAATCAACATCTCGGGAAAATGGAGTGGAAGAAAAATGGTCATGGGATTATTTTTTTTAGAAAGTTTTCTCCTTCCGCGGATTGATCACATTCTCATTTTCAATCTGTTTTAAGCAGTAAAGTTTTATTCATTTTTCATTCCAAACGCCATGTTGAAAAGTATGAGAATCGTTTTCATTTTTCATAGAATTCTGGGATTACTTTCGTATTGGATTATAAGATGTCATTTATATGTTTGAATCACCGTGAAATGAACTAGTAGAGTAGATTCTTAGTTTAGATTATATTCCGGGGAAAGTTTAACTTTTAAATGAATCATCACGAGAGTTATTCTAAAGTAAAAAAGAAAACAAGAGATCCACTCTTGTGTCGAGGTTTTTATCATAGAATATGATCAGTGGAAATTATTTGGTTCCTTTTTCGTTAGGCTGAAGCAGTAATTCAATGCAAACAATATTGTCACATTTTAGGTACTATTTGTATAGAAATAAAATTGAAAATTATTGTTACTGTTTGTCAGTTTTTGACAGCCGGTTGTCAGTTTTTTAAACCTCTAACTAAAGAGAACATTAGATTTTTCTTTTGAATAGCAAAGGAAAGATTTTTGTAGCTATTTCATTGAAAAAAAAAATAGAAGTTTTAGATACATCTAAATCACCAGGATTCGAATATTAGATATCGTATTCATTACCAAAGCAGAATATCCAATCACTGCGATTTTTAAAAAAACTAAATTTCTAACACAACAAAATTTTAAGATGGAATGGTTTCTTAGTAATTAATTTTCCTCAGTATTATTCACCTGTTTATTAGAGACCCTTTATATAGGGTCTCTACTGTTTATGTATTTAGTATTTTACATAAATTATAAAAAATTGAATCTTAAATCATAAAAAGCCTTATTCACACAAATTTTAAAAACTTTCAAAGAATTAGCTAAACGTTTCACACTTCAAACTTTTAGAACTTAACTCATTTGAGGAGTTGATTAACTACAAAAGTTTATCAGGCATTCATGCCTAAGGTTTGAAAAATTTTCACACACAAGTTATTTACCACCCCATAATGTTCTAAAATATCTTTCAAATAATAAAATTAAACAACCAAACTTTTCTCGAGTTCAGTCAAAATAAAACTTTACATTTTGTCCTCAAAACTAGCAAACTGATAACAAACTCTTTAATTAACGATGCACATGATGCAAAATGATAAAACTTTACTTTTAATCACCAGTGATAAAAACCCTCAGACTTGAAACTCAGGCCAGACGCATTTATGGGGGCCATTGTCTGGAAAGTATCAACCATAAAATCTAATCTCCTTAACCGTGTCTATACTAAACACCCGATTTTGGTAACACGGTTTAATACACATAGGCACTCTGGAATTTTTTCCACAAAAACTTAGATACTAAAGAGACTGTACTTCCGAAAGCACAATGATGACATTGTAAGACTTGAAATTGTGAGAATTTTGCTAACTTTCGTAGGAATTATGTTTTATTGGAATTAATTTACGTAATTTAGTTTGGATAAAATTAGTAACTGAAGAAAAAACACCCTTTTAATAAAGTTTTTAAAACAATTTCCCCCAACGGAGCTATTTGAATTTATGATTGAATTGGAAAATTGAAAAATTGGAATATAAAATTTAAGCGCTATTATTTTTCCAATTATAACAATAACAAAATTTTTAATCTTATAAAATCCCTAAAGATAGTTATCTTTTGCATTGAATGCCGGAGAAAATTAGCTATCATATACTTTGTTTTATAGCTTTGCTAAGTTTATACTTGAGGAACTTCTCTATTTGATTCATTTTACTTTAAGCCTACAGAAACTGCTAATCAAAATTATTAGAATTTATAGTAATGCTGCAATTATTCTATTTCATACTGAGAAACTTTTAGTTCACGAATTTTAGTTATATTAACTAACAGAAAGAGATTGAATGTAAAATAAGGACAAAGAAATATTTATTTTCATGATAAAGATAATAAAACAATTTACAAATACAGAATAAAAATTTTAAATAAATGAGATTAATTACATAAAACAAGTTTCAATTAAGAAAAGAATAGATAAAATAATATGGGATACTGGCGCGCTGGCAGGCAATCTGATATAGTGTGAATAACTTTAAATACAGTTTACGGAGTTTAACATACTCGAGATGGGAAAAACTTATGTCCTTTATCTAAAAAGCAAAAACATTTTGATAAATTTTAACCGAAACAATTTATATTTTTGGTTGATCCTCATCAGGAAAAATAATCTTACACATAAAATCAATGCGCATAAAAATCGATCTTTCTCAAACCACTTTCAATTTCCCACACCTTTAAAAGATTGATTTCCCGAATTGGCGCCACCGCCAAATTACCTAAACGTTGCATAACAGGAGACCCTGGAGATAAAGTTGAAATCCCCGGATCTTTTCGGGAGGGCTTAAGGGCGGAAATCCCCGGGACAATAAAGGGAGGTTTAACGACGGGGGCTAGGAGATTGCTAATTTCTTTCTGGAGGGGATGAGGATGAAATTGTGATTCCAGACGGAAATGGCGGTTTTACGACAGGCGCTGGTCAAATAAGGTTTGCATCGGGCGGGTGAAGGATTGTTTTCGTCTACTTAATTCTTTGGGAAAAGGAAGGAGGGATTAGGATTAAGTGTATCGATAAATTGCATTCGATCTTTCTGATGGGTTCAGGAGTAAGGTTTTTTACTAGTTTTATAATCATGAAATATTTTTTTACATACGCTGCAAATGCGTGGAGCACTTTTTCAACACTATGTAAACATAGCAATTAACACTTCTACTCAAAAGTGTTTCGATTGTGTAGTTTGAGAAAAAGAGGTATAACAGTTGCTAAAGACAGAAAATGTGTTTTTATGGTGTTGCGATCCGAAAGGGATTTAAGCACCCTTTCAGATTTTAAATATATTTTTAGAACGCATTCCTAGATAGAACACATTTCTAACATTTTTTAAACATATTCAGAACACTATCACAATACAATAAGAAAAATCTACAAATGTCAAATATATTTTTGAAATTTTTAATTATAAATACCAGTGTTAAAAACATTCTAAGTACATTATTTATGTGAAATAAACTATTAAAAATGAAATTTAATTTTTTAATCCATTTTTTATAATCAATGTTGGAGAAACGATATTGGCCAGTAAAAACCGATATTGGGCATTTACTGGGCAGTGTCGTCGATATAGACTGATATTTCAAAAGGAATTTTGCTAAGGCCAATAATGAAAGAACAATAAGTGCTACCTGGGTCACAATAAAAGAAACCCTTTGGCCTTAACATATACATAACATGGGTATAAAAGGTTTTGTTTTGTCAAATTTAAATCAACACAGTGTGAGACCATATTGGTTAATATCGTGTACTATGAAACTACTATTGGAGTTATAATATGAATGAATAGTTAATGGAGTTATAATGGAGTTATAATATGAAAGTGAATTGAATTTATTCATTCACACCATTTAATTTGGATAGATTAAAAAAAAAACTAAATATGCAAATAAATTTTATTTTCGTCAAATAGTTAACTGTTCAAACCAAAACATACAACAAAAAAGGATTTTTTTAGGGGGAAATGTACACCTTATGAACCGGAGTATTTACATAAAGAATCCATTAAGGTGTTTGCTTGATAAAATACAAAACGGTTTCGATAAAGTAAAAAATACATTCATTCGGTAAAAAACGCAAGTCCTATTCACCATTTTCCCTTCAAGCAGTATAAAATGGAGAATACCGGTATAAAGTGTTATAAAACATATCTTGGTACCCACAATTTAAAAATTATTGGATAAAGCCCTCTTCTTCTTAAATTTCATTCGATTTTCAGCATTACTGCACAGAGAGAGCCACAGATTACCTAGGGGATTCACCATCCTTGAAAAAAAAAATAAACGAATCGCAGCCCCAGATCCCTTAAAAATACTTTCAAGTTAACAAAATTCGTAGACAGACGTTTTAATCTCATTGTTTCTTGAAAAGGAGAAAGAAAATTCTTCTTTTTTTTTTTGGAAAAAAATCTCAAAAACGGGGTTCGTAAGTGATTAAATTTAGAAAAAAGAAAAAGAATTACGATATTGGAAGGATAACAAAAAGCCTTTGAAAAAATCTTATCGCAAGACCGGGTTTTTAAGATTTTTTTGGCTTTCTCTGTATCGATTCTGAGGGTAGCATTGTATAATCGATAACTTCTTATTCTTATTTCTGTGTAGAAACTCGTAGACTTCGTAAAAAAAAATATCCAAGGCTTCAATTTGTTTTTCTTTCAATTTCTTTCGCTTTCAATAGTGTTTTTAAAATTTCTCTTTTGGGACAGTTTAGATAGCAGTTTAATTATATATTTTTATATTCATATTCCAAATGTATCGGGGATAAATTTTAACTTTATTATGTGAAAGTAAAAATTGATAAAAGGGAAATTCTGCTGATAATGTTTGAAGAGAAAGCTACTAAAAAGTTCTAAACTGCTCTTTCGAGGGAAAAGAAAGTTCTTGAATGGAAAATAGAAAAAAGATAGACATATTAAAAAGAATAGAAAGAGTAATAATAAATACATAAATTAATAGAATTCATAGAAATCAGAAAAAGGTTTTATTATAACGTATCTAAGATTTAACTAAGAGCATCACATCATTAATTATGACGTCATATTCGGGCACCATTTCAAGTCACGTGCTTTTTCTTCGATATTTAAATTAACTTCTGGATTTTTTTAAAAAAAAGTTTGGTTATATTTTTGGTCATAGAATACAAAAAACTATTCAGAACAACCACATTTTAATACAATTAACACATTCAGAACTATCCGTATTGAACTCAAAAGAACTATAGGTACTACATACAGGAGTAATTTAAAAAAAACGAGGCTTGTGTGCATTCAAAATTTAAAAGACTTCATTATTATTATATTAATATAATAATAATGAAGTCTTTTAAATTTTGCAACAATTGTTGCAAAATATTTTTATCATGATTATGTTTATTGAACTAAGTGAAAGAAAAAATCACGGTTTTAAAGAAGTTTTTCTACATTTCCTCCCTTTGGTTACAAACTAAAAAAAGTATTCACTCCAGTATTAGAATTTCTTTTCAAACTTCCCTAGACTTCAATTATTTCCAGCTCTATGCACACAAAAGAGAAATCCCGAAGTGACTTCTATTTATATCTGACAAACACCAAGTCGAATCAGTTTTAACTCCCGACGAAAAGTAAAACTACCCATCTGAAAAAAACATTTCTAAATATTTGCAGATAATGTCTAGAGTCTTAAATGCTCAGACTCTTAAGTCGAAGAAATAAAACTATGGAACAAAACCAGAGGAAAAAGCCTCTCAAATTACAGCTCTCGATTGGCAGACGACTTTTGCCGAAGTGAAAAATATTCGAACGGTTCCCGAAAGCTTCTAATAGAAAATAAAATATTCCAAAAGGAGCATCGTAAGAACTCTTCCCTTGCTAAATTTGCCGGGATGGAATGGGCGAAAACTGGAAAAAGAGACGTCGAGAGCTTAGAAAAAAGAAGAAAAGTAGCTTATAGAAAAACTTACCGAGCCGTCGGAAGTCAAATTAGTTGCCGAGGGTAAAAAAGAGCGGCGCTGTTATTCTGAACATCTGCGTCCGAGGGCATCTGGAAAGAAAGAAACAAGGCTGAATATGGATGTAACTGTAACTGTAATGGAGAAAATGAGAAAATTGCATTTTTGCTTATTTTTGCCATACATCTCTTTGACAAGAAAATACATGTGTTTCGTTTTAAAAAACCTTATTACACTTTGAAAATCAGCCTAGCTATGTTCACGTACTCCTTAGATGCAAAAATGAATAACAGTTTTAATAATGAGTTTGAAGTTCGAATAAATGGTGTTCACAAATGTTTTTAAGCAATTTTTTCTCAGTAAGAGTCAGGAGTAAGAAAAATGAAATGTATCGGATAAACTGCATCAAAAGATGTTTAGAATTTAAAGAATATTTTTACACAGTTTAAAAACATAGTAGAATTTTTGTAGTTTCTCTTTAAAAATAAACCTGAAAATATAACATTTAGTTAAGCGCATGTATCATGTATATCACTCAAGTGGAGAAAAAAATAATTTTCAAAATATTTAAATTCATTACCGTGAATAATGACCTGTTTTAGAACATTTTGAAAAGGCTTTAATGAAAAATAACTTTTAACTCCGACATTAACTAACTCCTCCACCATGCCACATTGTGGCACGGTGTAGTTATAATAGTGGCTCACGAAGATATATAAATTAGTAAAAGTAATGATGTTTTCTGAAGTTCTCTAGTTGGTCAAGAATCTTCTTTTGCGAACAAATTTTTTCTTTTTTTCTTTCTTGAGTTTGAAGAAGAACAAGAAAAACCTAAGGTAATAATAAAATGAACAATGCTTCGTTGATTCCTGAGTAGATTTAAAAATTTTATATATTTATTTTGCATAATTAATTCAGTACTGAGCTTACTGATTTTAAAGGTGATTAAAAATATTTTTTTTAAATATTTACCTACGTTTTATTCATCCAAAATTATTAACCTTGGGCCCCATATGATACTTAAAAGCATAATTTCGGAAATTCGCACTTACAAGCAAGTTTCCTAATTTAAACTTATTTGAGTAAAATCCATCCCATAATTAGTTTACGGATAATATTCTTCACCCCTGTTTAATTTTTGATACAGGAAAAAATTGGAAGCGGAACGCATGTAATTTTTCCAAAATTGTGGCACTCTTCCTTAAAAGGTTGACATCCACTGTTTTAAAGCCCAATACTCTGTTTAATTTTTCTTTAAACTAAACAGCACTTGACGAGTTTTTCACTAAAATAAATTAAATTTCAAAAATTTTAAATACCTACATAGTTTAAAAAAAGAGGTTTGTGTGTACTGAGATAATTTTAGTTTAAGCGATAAAAGTTACCTTTAAGGCAACATACAAAAATTAATACTTTAATCTTTTTCGTGAAAAGTAGAAAATGAGTATTAGAAGTAAATTTGATGAATTCACAAGCTAATTTTTATTTCCTGGTAGATAAGGTTTTAAAACTGCGGTCGTGAGAGCATAATTAGTTTGTGAAATAGTTTGTTGTACGGAGTTTTGAAAGTGTTATCAATAAAACCAAAAGCAAAATAAAGTGTCTGAGCGTAAAAGATTCCTTGTCAAAAATATTTTCTCGATGAGATGAAATAACAACTTTTTTTTGCACAAGTATACCACCTTTAAAATTGATTTTGCAAAGTTTGGTTGACTCAATTTTTTAAAGATTTCGTGCGTATGTTTTTATTTTAACATGTTCTAGTATATAATTATGAAAGAATTTTTTAAAATATTTAATGCCAATAAAAAATAAATATTATAGTACACGAAAAAAGTCCAAGTACGTGATAAATTTTAAAGCAACTTTTTTCTTTTAAATATTCACACACGAAGTAGCAACAACTTTAAGTTAAACTTACTTATTTGTGCAAAATTTTCGAAAAACAATGTATAAAGAACGTAATATTGTATGTAGATGTAGAATGTTGTAGAAACTATTACTTTTATTTAAACCAGAGCCCTGCATGCGCTCGATTTAGCGCGCCAAGCGCGTCTCTTTAAAATCAGATCGTCATACAAACTTTCAGCGCGCCGAGGCAACACGCTCTCCTTAAGATCGTGCCGATTTGAAGCTAATCGCCGATTTGAAAAAAACGCGCCGCGCTATGAAAAACGCGCCGCGTAACCAAAAACGCGACGCTCTCCACATAACCCGCCGATTTGAAGCTTGCGCGCTACACTTAAGTAGGAATCGCATGATATCATTGCATTACACCTTCATGAAACGAGAAAATATCGTGAATGAAATGAAAAATCATTTTGATAAAATTATCACTGATTTATAGATAAGTATACATTTCCAGATTCATCAGATTGAGAAGTTTCTTGATCTTGAATAAATCTTAGAATAAGAATTAATTAAAAAATTTATAAAAAAGTGCATCCCTTAAATTAAATTTAAATCCTTTTAAGTTGTAATGATCTTTGTAAATAGTTTTTTCTCCTCTTCTGTAGCTGTTAGTTTGGTTTATAAGGATAAATGAACTTTGAATTAAGATTTATATAGTAACCAGTTGTATCAACTCAGCCAAGCTGTGTTGTTTCGTAAATAGTATTCCTTTCTAACATTAAAGTTGTATTTTCTAACTTTTTTTTTTATCATTTCTACACATTGAAAAATTTCATAACTTTTAACTTAAATATGATTGGACTTGTGCTTAGAATGAAAGTGATCAAGTCTATACCAAATTCTGATGTAAATAAATGAGGGTTATCTATACAGGTCCAAAAATTAGGACTACATATACTATCGTGAGGGATAATTTTCGCCGTGGATAAACTTTTACCAAAACTTAGCTAAAACGGGGATACAATTTACATGTGAACAATGATATCCTCAGATATTGATACTTAATTGCAGGAACGTGGTTTGGTTTCAACTTATAGCATGGACGTATATAAGGGGGGGTTAGGGGGTCCAGACACCCCCCTTAGCCTAGACCTAATGTCAGCCAAAAAGAAAGGTTCCTGTCCCAAATATTAAAAGAATTAGTGAAAATACAACTTTTTCGGGTCCAATTTCACAAAAATTTCTGGGGGAGGACCCCCCAGATCCCCCTGTTTTGCTTGAGGGCATGTATTAACCACAAGAATTCACATTTGCCCTACATTTTACTCAGAATGGGAAACTATTAGAAACATTTGGGGGGCCAGAACCCCTTTGAAACAGTCTAGTAACGGCTCCCTTGGTCCTGAGGTCTTATGGCGGCTTTACACCACGCGGTTTGCGGGACGCGATTTGCGGCGAAAACGGGAACTGCAGAAACTCAGCGACCGCTCGAAAGAGGGCGCTAGAATCGATTTACGACACTAGCGGCTGCCGCGCGGGAACCAAAACTTCCGCGGCGGCATTAGCGGTAGCGTGGTGTAAAGCCGCCATTACAGGTTCTGCCCCCCCCCTAGTCAAAAGTTGACCCTATGCCTATGATATTCCATTTTGTCCCTCCTCATGATAAAGGTTAACCTAAGCCTTTATAACCCCTTGCTACGCTCAGAGGGAAATTCAAGGTATACAACCTCTCTTTCGAAACCTCAATTTTTCTCCATAGAAAACGACCGACCAAAGCAAAGCTACTCCTTAATTTAATAAGGTATATATGGGGGTTCGGGGGTCCTCCCCCAAAAATGTTTAAATTTTAGTATGCTAAAATGTCTTCTAAAGCTACTTTTTAGGGAGGTTTCAGGGAGCTTCGCGGGCCGCATGCGTCCCGCCAGTTGGAAAACCCTGTTTTAGTTAAACTTTCAGTGTCCACTGTGACCCAAAGTTTCTTGAACACCCCCTTATAAAATCTATAGCTACGTCCGTGACTTATAGAGAAAAATACTATTTACAAAACGTTCGGCAAAACCCCTATAGGTTATTATATAATTTGGTTGAAGACAAGTGGTTAATATATGATACCATAATCGTCTATTAATCCAGATCCTTAATTGAACATGATCTCCTGTTTGATTATCTCAGAATTTTTCCATAGAGAAACTATTTTTACCTGTTAAAACATTCTAAACAGTACTAGCTTACATATCCTTTAAAAATGTTAAATATATGCGTATGATTAAGTTTGTAAAAATTTATATTAGTGTTTACTTTGACTAAGAAATTAGAGTGGAACCCTTCATCAATCCTTTGACCACTTCAATCCCAAATTAACATAAAATATTAGATACACTGGTGTAAAATCATTTCGAGTTAAATATCTGACTATTGAGAGCTAACATTTACTGCACGTTGACGATTCAAGAAAAAGTCGCCGCGCTTTTCACAGCGCGCCGAATTTTTCTCAGCGCGGCGCTTTTTTCCAAGCGCGCCGCTTTTTCACCAGCGCGTGCGATTCTAAAGTAAATCGCCGCGTAAACAGAAGCCTGCCGATTTTTTCACGACTTGATCAAAATCGTACGCGCAAAATCTTAAGGACGCGCTTTTTTTTTAAATGGCGAGTTAGACGCGCTATAGCGAGCGCGTGCAGGGCTCTGATTTAAACTGTTAATTTCACGGAATGGAATCATTGTTTTAAGTATTGGACATGTTATATGGGGAAATATTACTCATTAAAAAGAAAAGTACTTTTCAAGCAGAGTACATCCTATTCTACCGTGTTATCACATATTTTCTTGTTAAATTTAAGTTTTTCATCACATGACTCAAATAAATTGAATGATATAGCATAATTTTTTTTTTAGATTTAAGGGCTATAACCCAAATAACGCACGGCTTTTTTTGGAATTGAATTTTCCGTTCTATCCACTTCAATTTTTTAGAAATACTTAAACTTTCTTATTTTGCCACTAGAAGTTTTGAAATCTGTCTTTACTAAAGTACTTATTACTTCCATAGCTCAACGAGACGTAGTATCAAATCTCGCTGCAACACAATCCTTAAAAATTATAAACTAGAATAAAAATAAATTTTTAATACTTTTGTTTAGTAGAGTGATACTTGTATCTATAATAATAAAAGAGCTTTACCACTCACTCACTCACTCACTCACTCACTCAGCAACGCACAGCAAAATCTACCGGGGCTAAAGACTCGAAACTTGGTAGGGTCAAAGACCTTACGGCGTATACGCGCACTAAGAAGGGATTTTTCGATATATCTTTTTTCTGACCCACAGGGGGGTTCGGAGCGTTTTCGACGTTTTTGAGCCCAGCAGCGTCCCAAATGACCCCAGATCTTTGTTATTTCGCAGGAAGGTACCTAGCAACAATATCTAGAAAGGCATTTTTCAGATTTTGGATATTCGAATTTTAAGAGGTCTGAATATTCCAAAAACCCGTTTTTGCTGAGCATAAGCAAAGTTTTATATTTTCGAAGAAAACAATATCGAGAAATCGATATTACGAATTGAACTGTTGGTAATACCTTCTTGAGAGAATTTCAAAGAAAGTAATTTCTGGATTTTTTGATATTCCATTCTGGAGGGGGTGCACGGGGGTTTGAATATTCACTCCCGTTTTTAGTTTTTGGATCCTAGCACCCACATTATTAATGTGATTGTTATGAAATTTTAGCATGTTGTTCCTCACACAACCAGGAAGGTTTGCGAAAAAGAATTTTCTGAATCAAAGCATTCTAAGGAGCCTTTTTTGTCCCTTTTCTAAATTCTTAAGCTTAGCCTTCAATATTAAATTTATTGCGGTTATTGCTCTTTCCATGACACGCAAAACCTCTATTGTTGGAAATATTTATTTTGAAATGTTTTATAACAGGTGAATTTTTAAAAAATATGATAAAGAAATAATTTTTAATGATTAAATACTTTTTTTATGATAACCAAAAACCGTTCCACTGAAAAATTTTATTCTTTTTTCTATTTAATCAAATTTAAGTATTTCCAGCAAAGTTCAAATTAAACAATATTTTATCACAGGCATTTTCAGTGTCGATTCAAATGATGTTTACTTTTATTTCATGTTTGAAATTTCTTTCAATGAATGAGTTGGTAATAAATCAGCAAAGGGGGGTTCAGGGGGTCTCCCCCTGATTTTAAAAAAATTATCATTATTAAAAAATGGTTATAAACACTAATTCTAAACCGGTTTTTTAAGATTTTGTTTAACATCTTATAAAAGTATGTAGTATATTTAATTGTTTTGTATTTTATAAAAATTTAGCGGGATGAGGGGGAAATAAGTTTTATCTATAGACATTGCTGTTCAATAATATATCTTTATTGTGAAGCGAAGGCGGAGAAATTTGCCTCAAATATACATTTATACCAATTGCAGAAATGGATGGAGGGAGAAAAGGACAAAAGAGAAAAAAATAATGGGGTTCAGAAGGTCCCCTGACTTTTTTTTCTATTTTGAAAAATTACTCTTTAAAAACGGGGATGGGGATTTCACACATTAAATCTAAACAGGTGGTATTTTTAAAGTTTTTTTTTACATCTTAACGAAGTGGTATGGCATCAAAAAAGAATCCTAGCGGGAAGACTGCTGACTCTATTGCATCTAAACGATAATTCTTATTTATTTTAACACACAGTTTGATAAGCCTTTTGTCCCCCGAGCAACGGCGGGCATATCAGCTAGTCAATAATAATTGCTCATACGGGAATACCATTTATAACAATATATAGCAATATGTTAGCACATATCTCTAGAGATGTATTATTTTAGTGTAAACTTTTTTTGTTCCCCTCTTAAAGAGAAAATTTCAGCAAACGTAAAAAATATGAATGATAATTTCTTACAAACTTCTCTAAATCAAAAACTTTTAAATTGAAGGGATACAAATTATTAACCCTAGGAGACTCATAAATAGTAAGTAGTCAGTCAAGGGTTATCACCACAAAAATGCTTTTACTAAAATATTCTTGGTTTGCTGCTTAGATTTTAATGGTAAAGGGCCAATCTATAAACAAACCAATTATATGGAAAACTGGGAAAATATTAAAATTGTATATAAATCGAATGCAATACAATTCTCATACATTATTCTTGAATGTCCACTGAGAGAGCCGGTTCTACTATAACTTATTAAGCAGATTTTACTCTACCTAAAACATTTAAATTTAACATGGATCGCCGTGATACAACAGGCAATAGCGAATCCACACAGTCCACCCAAGATAACACGTTTCCTGCACTTAAGCGTCCCCAATCCGAACTATGAATATATCAGCGTTCCTCGACCATGTTAATTTCATCACCATTATCTGGAGGAACTGATTTAACCAGGGCGGTTCATTCCTTTGATGATATAGCACCACTTGCATTATAACAGGTTTGGGGAGAAACCTCCGGAGCTGATAGCTGAGAAGACATTGCACCTTAGACGCATTCTATCAGGGAATAATGGTACCTTTGAAGTGTGGTTGGGTCGGTTAAATGGTTAATCTCGTGGAAACGTTGGCGATTTTCAATGATTCAGTAATGCAGAGTACCATTTTATAACGTAATGGACCTTTTTATTTTAGGAATTAACACATATTACTTAAGGTAATACAATTTACCCTAAGATAACAGTAATGGTATTTTAGAGAGCGTTAATATTAAAGTTTGCTTAAGAGTATAAAAATGGATTGCATGTAAAGGTAAATATTTAGAATGGAACAGAAATCTCTTTTAGTAGTGTAGAATTTCCTTAAGGTTTTTGACGTATTTGACTTCTATTATTTTTTTTCTTCTATTTTTTATAATCTTCAACGAAAAGTTATTTTTCCTTACCATGAGCATTAGTTATTTATATACAAAATTATGCATTTATTGATTTTTTTAAACAAATAGTTCAATTGTACTTTTGAGATTATGATTGACGAATAGAACTTGTTTGAATGAATAAAATAGCCATTAAATTTGACAGGTCCTTGTAAAACGACATCTAATTGGTAAAGCAAATTTCTCAAATGTCGAACAGATATTAAATCATATTTTGAATATAAAAGCTACGCCATCCCAATATTTTATTTATATACAACTTGTTGAACTTTTTCGATCTATGATAACAAAACGAATTTCCAATAGACTCTTTGCTCAGTTGTGATTTTCTTAGTATACGAGTTTCATGAATCATGCACCTCTATACTATGCCAGATA
This sequence comes from Tetragnatha montana, assembly GCA_963680715.1. NCBI lineage: Eukaryota > Metazoa > Arthropoda > Arachnida > Araneae > Tetragnathidae > Tetragnatha > Tetragnatha montana. Next base: position 27,743,316 of record OY796683.1, read on the forward strand.
TATGCAAATACGCATGAAAAACTACAGCTTTTTAAGTTTTCAATATCTATGTAAATAATTCTTGTGTGATACCTTGGACACAATCTAAGATAAATAAAGACTGTTGTGGATTGTTTGAATTTTGAACATAACATGAATGTTACAGGAGAGCAAGTGGAAAACTTATTTTTTACATTTATTTTTTTATGTTATGAATTTATTATGAAACAATAAATGTTTTTTTAAAGAAAAAAGTTTGTCAAACCATTATCAAAATCCTTCCGTTCACAAATTATTAACAACACTTCATTCATTTCTCCGAATGAAATTATTAACTTATTGAATATTAAAACAAATGAAGACGCCCTTATTAATCCTTCCAAACAAGACTATTTGTCAGACAATTAACAACACCTCCCCAGCCTTCCCATTAATTACCATCCTGATCGCCTTCAAATCCCAAACCAAACATCCAAAACACACACAAAAAAAAAAACCCCTGACACTCTCCCCGCATAAATCCCCATCTCACTTCAGTTAAATTCCTCTGCTTCGATCAAGCCACCCATGATCGAAATGAAAAAGGGGCGAGGGATCAGGGCCCCCGGGGAATCCACCCCAAATTAATCATTTCTGCGTCTCCCCTCTTATTGGCTGCTGCAGCCGCTGCAAGAAATAAATGGGACTCTCTCCGAAGCCGGCTTATTTTTGTGTGTCACCTTGGGAAATCAGCGACTTCTTTCTTTTCCCAGGGATATGTCGCTAAACGTAAGGGTGGAATGTCCCGTGCTGAGCGATTTCTGGGTTTTGAGAGGTATTGTTTGTTTTTTTCAAGGGGGTGGGGAGATGGATGCGTATTGTTTGTGAGTGTCGTCGTTTGTCATTTAATGTTCATAAAAGAATTCCCTTATTGGTTGATGAAAGATTTATGACATAAGGTTAGTATTGTTGGGATGTTTTGGTGTCAGAGGGGGTTTCTGTTGGTCTCTATAAGAGATCTTGCAACCGATAGCAGATTTTGTTTTTCAGTAATTTTAAAGGAGATATATTGAAATTAATAAGAGAAAAAATAAAGGATAAATACCCATTATCCATGTGAATTTTTTCCAGATAAAAGTTCCATGTATTCAGACTAGTGTTAACCAAACGAAATTCCTCCTTCCAAATGAAAGCATTACTTTTTAGAGTGCTCAGTGTCTTTCATATATATATATTTTCAGTAGGCCGCATATTTTCAGTAGCTTTTCCTTCTCTATTATCTATATAATGTGATAGCTAAGGGAAAGAAATTGCAGGATTCTACTTTTAATGCTGGCAAATTTCAGATTATTTTTAGGGAAAAGAACATTACTTTAACAAATAAACTTGACACAAATCATTTGATGAAGTTTGGAAACGAAATTAGATGGCCTGAAAACTTATCATCTAGTTGAAATGAAAAATTGAAACAAAATTCAAAAATAAATTAAGTTGCCCTCTTAATAAAAAAAAAATTAAAAAACCAAATTAAGATGATCTCTTAATCTTTTTAAACCTTTCTGTTGGACACGTTGCACTTTATTGCTTAGGTCGATTAGTATTATTCATAGGAAGTTACCAAAAATATAACTGGAGACTTCTGCGATAGGGGTTTATCGGGTTTAGTTCTTAATTAAACGAAAAGTTTATTTTTCCAAGAAACTATAATACTTCTTGAAACTCAAACACCAACTATTGCATATAATACCCATACCATATTCAAAATGAAGTAGGTACACCGTTTTAACGTTTGAAGGAAACTCTCGAAAGAACCAACATTGAAACTGCAACAAAACGCTAAGCTTCATTTAAAAGATGTTTAATAAATCAACTCCAGACCCCCTTTAGAGAGAGAGAGAGTGACAAGCCTTCCTCTCGGAAAGCTCTGTTTATTAACTCCCAAGGAAGAGTTTAGTTGTTTATTAACTACCCCGTTCCAAATTGATTACTCGGATGGAGTGATGAATTCGGCAGTACAGGATTTCCCCACTCACTCCTTTTGAGGACGAAAATGGCGGCCTTTGTTGCTGTTTGAAGAGCACTATGTCAGTTTTGACGACGCCCTTTGTAGGGATGATGGGGTCGGAACGAATAGGATTGATGAGACTCCCCTGAAGATAGAGTGGTCAATAATTGAGGTTTAGTGGAAGGATTTTAAAAAAAAAATGGTGTCAGTTTGTTCTTTAAGCCGGTTTAAACTACTAGCTCTGGCGAAGCTTGTCTGTAGGTTCTTACTCAACGTACTGTAAGAAATTCACTCTTCAAATAATGGAAGTTAGCAGGTTAATTTCTGTTCTTTGAGGATATAAATGTTGAATCTTTGCTGCAGATTTAAATATTTTCTTTTTCTCATGAGCATACCGTAAAGAGAATTAATGTGACACTTTTCAGTAACATACACAGATTGCCTGTAAAACTGTTTTCTATCAATAAGTGGGTTATTGCAGTGAAGTGTCGATCTAGTATGTAACCTGTAGAACTACTTTCTCCTGGTGAGTACTTAGTACGCAAAAAAGAAAACATCTAGGTCAGATTCAACGTGCTTCGTAGGAGATGGGAACCATATTGCTGATATGATGAGTGAAGGGAACTTGAACTTATAAGTAAGACCACAAGTAGTGGTAAAAGTTTTCTGTTTAATTTTTTTCTCTTTAATTTGAACTAAGATTTAATTTGAATTAAGAACGTTTAGAAATACCTTAACTAATTACAGCTAAAGCCAATAAATAACGATGAATTTTAAATTTACTTCTGGAAAAAAAAATCTGAAATCATGGAAATCTTTACCCTTTTTTAAAAACAAAAGATTGCAATTCAAAATTACCAATAAATGCCACACAAACCAATAACCTTATAAAGTAACCCAATACTATTTTGTAGCATAAGAAATCAAAGTAATTATGGAAGAAACCAAAAGAGTACAAGTTTATTTAAAATAGTTTTTAAAAGCGAAATAGAATATTTCCAATCATTACTGAGGTTTTTTGTTCATTTTAGAGAACCTTATTTTCTTTTCTTCGATACCGTCCAAAAAGCTCAAAAATATTGTTGAAAATCTTAAATTCGTATATATTGTACTGAAGTTAAACCTTTTTCTTCACTCTTTAACTTTTTGTTTGTGGGAACATTTCGAAAACAGGCACCTCTAACTACATTTTCGTTCTTTACCACTTCTGGAAAAATTGAATCGTCAGTTAAAAGAAGGGAATAAGTAAGGAATTTAAATTAGTTTGTCTTTCTTTTCTTATTCTTTGGCCTGTAAGCTTAGCCAAAATAAAATTTGATTTGAATTTAAAAGCGTTTTTCTTTTTTTAAACCAATGGATGTTTGACTCCATTAATATTCACTTAATCCATTGATAGCGCCTTAATGACCCAGTTTCATAGTAATTTTTAATTTTATTTGTCTTAGTCTTTCTATCTTCCACTTTTGTACTGTGAACTAAGCATAAATATAATTTAATTGTCGATTAAAGTGTTTTTTTAAGATTTTTGTTCAGTTGAAATTTTATAAGGTTTAAGAAGGGAATAAGTCCATCCTCTTTTTTTAACTGTAAAACATTTTTAAATACACTTATAATTTTTTAGATGATTGTTCTGTATTCTTAACAGTGTCATGAATTTCCTGTAAAAATTTGGTGGTTATAGGATAAAAATTCCATTACTTACACAGTTTTTTTTTCGATTTTCTTAAAACTTCGTTTTTGGACTTATTCCCTTCTTCTGACTGACGATTCAATTGTGAAACACCATCACCCCAACCCTTTTATCGAAAAGGAGATCCTACCAGCCTCCCCTCTCGACCCCCCTCACTACTTCATCTCACCAATCTAATGGACGCCAAAACAAACCGACTCTCCTCATATTTCCCCACACAGCAACACAATCGCTTTTCTCCAAAAGGAAACAGAGCCTTACAGCGACAGTTGCGGACACAGTTGCGAAAGTGGACGCCATCTTGAGACGACAGCGGTGCGAGCAATCCATTCGCAGCTGCATTAACAGGGGAAGTGACGGTGGGCAGATGTTCCTGATTTGTTCTACCCGGTTGGACGACAATGAAAGGCGATAAAAGGCCCCAGAATAAGAAGAAAGCCATGTGTAATGACGGGCGAGTTCACTGGGAGGTGGGTATTGGTAATCAATAGGTTTGGAAGGGGGGAAGGTGGATTTTGAATGCCAGTAATGGATATGTAGTATGAAATTTTGAATGTTATTTGTTTTGTTGACAGTGAATTGTTACCATGTTCCTAAAGATTTCGTGAGAGTTATCTGTTGACGTGTACAGAACGTGCATGGAATAGCCTATCTAATGTTTCACAATCATGTTTTTATGTTTTGTACTTTCATGATATAGATTTCTCAAAAGTTCTGAAAAAATAGAAATTAGGATTTTTTGTTCTTTTTTAGCACCCCATGTTTCCAAACAGGGACGGGGCTGTACAATTACCCTATACTACATCAAAACAAATATGCTATACTTAACTGGAAAGATGTTAATACAATAAAAAATTATTCTTAAGCAGTTGTTTGTGAGACAAAACTCACCAAGTTCTTCTAATTAATTTTTATTCCTCTCAACAAAAATGAAGTTAAATATTTTTTAAATATGGCTTCATGGTACTTTTTCATTTAAAAAAACACGTTAAAGTTTTCAAATAGATTTTGATTTTATAAATATTTATCAAAAAAATTTCAACTGTAGAAAATTAACTAGAATTGTATACTTATTTCCAATATATATACTTATTTCCAATATACAATTGGTATATATTCCTTATACTAATTGTATACTTATATTTTAATTTTCCAATGCAAAAAAAACAGTCAAATGTAAACCATAAGAACATTTAAACAACTTCAGACATATTTTCCACTTAAAAGTAAATACGCATAAGAATAAAAATTGTTTGATGCAAAAGAACAGAAATAAAAAAAAATGCAATATCAGTTTAAAGTAAAAACTACAAACTTAAATTGTAATAATACCTAAGCCCCCAAACAGAAATTTTCACTGCATCGTCTGGAATTTTAAGTTAGAAACAAACTGATTTACTACTCAATAATATTGTAACGGTTGCAGCAGTATGAAATTCAGCATAACGTAAAAAATAGTTTTTATTCATCAATCCGGTCATATAGTCACAAACTTTGTAGACTCCATGCTATACACAGGGATTCGTAACAGATAATAACTACACTATAAAATTTTTTGAGGAAACGATGCACATCAACAGGCAGCTCAAAATCTATTTCCCAGACTAGCGGATAACACTCCACCGAAATTGTCTGCGGTAAAGTTTACAGCCGCCACTTTCCGGTCAATACCGATAGATATGAATTATTTACAACCCGCGCTCCCAAACTACTCCCATCATATCGGAATTCCCACCTCAAACTACAGGAAAACATAAACCACCGAACTCCCCTCAACATTTACGGGCAGAATCTACCCCTATCATCCTTCGCCCCATAAACATTCCCCATATTCCAACGACAAAACAACCGCCCTAGCCGGCTGTTTATCAGAGTCAAAACGAGTCAACCCGGATCTCATAAACATAAACCACTCCCGGACTATCAGTTCCCGGGACTGTTTCCAGGAGGCTTGACAGGCGGAAATTACTTTGTCGAAGCCTCCCTTGAGGGAGTGCTCTGTTCATTTGCATCGGAGATGCCTTGTTGTTTTTCCCCCGAGAGTCGCTTTTTGAGGGTGCAGTAGTAGCGATATGGGAGGAAACGGGAAAAGTGAAATATTCGTCTTTGTCAGGAGTTTTGGATTCCGGTTTGGAGTGGCCAGGAAATGCAGTGATGGTGTAAGTTCACCTATCGTAGGTTTTGAGCCCTAGAATCACAGCTCTTACCAAATATGTCAAGATTACGTAACTGCATCTAGAGGTAAACGGAATTTGGCCATACATGACAAAATTGGACGGACCTTAAATTTTTGTGGTGCTTGGGGGGTTTTCTGTATCGGAGCCTGTGTTGTTACTATGGAGACGGCGTTTTGGATAATTATCGAAATTCTTTGAATTAGGTGACTCTGACAAGATAAAAAACTAAAAAGAAACCAAACTCTATAGTTATATCAACTTTTGTTTTAGTTTTGGACTGAGTCATTCTTGTTCTCATCATCTATTATATTATGGAGGTTTTTATAACAGAAGTGGAAGATTCCACTTGGGGGTAAATTTGAGAACTTTCATGGAAAAAATACCATTTGTTAAAAATGTAGTCACCTTAAAAACATCTAAGGTGAAGATGGGTAAAATTAACAGGATTCAACAGTTGGCACTTGGTGGGATAATTGTAATTAATAGGAGTTTATGGCATCAAAATAAACTGAAATTCATAAAAGATCTTCGAATTTCGTGCATTTTAACTCAATTGATCACGACATTCTGAGGGTTTATCCAAATTCTCACAAACAATAATCATCTCAATAAAATACAAGGAAATTGAGAACCTCAAAGCACCGGATCGTCTCGCATCAATTACGACTCCAATTAAATGCAAACCTCGATGCAATCGCTCCCATCAAATCGCCTCAGCCACGCAACCTCTCAACCCAGCCTTGGTCAAGACGCGAGCGAGCAGGGCAATCGATTCCGCAGAATCAACAGTCGTATCGATGTCGAAAGAATCGATTGTTACCGCAGCAGTTCATTTGTGTTTTGAGTGTTTAATGGAATGCCGTGGGCAAGCGGTTTCCGATGCTGGCCTCGTCGCATGCAAATCGAAGAACGTTTCCAATTTATTTACGGGTGAAATTGGGATCGATCTTATCGTTTCTATGGGGCTTTTATCGTGTTGTGGTTTACATTCTTCATGCAGAAAAAAAAAAAATACGAGTGAAGATTGAGTTTGCAGTTTCAAAGAATAAATAGGTATTCTTTAACAGAAAGAGTGTTTTGCCTATCTAGTTTTTCTTAATATGTGGGTATAAAGAGTATTTTAAAAGTCAGTTTCACTGCTTTCATTTGGTTTCAATGAATTTAGCCGAGTCCCTTACCTGAGGGTTACAGAATGACCCTATGAGACATTGATTCCGAATAAAGCTGTGAAAGGGACTTTTGAAACACCCTGTATATTAAATGTTAACATGAGAAAAAGTACAACTTTGTGTCCCAGTTTAAATATAGAACACAATGAGGGAATTGCACCTTTTTTTTTTAAATTTTATTATGATAGAGGATGAAAATCCATGAAAAATGACGTAAAAATTATTGAAATCGGAAAACTATTCCCCAAGATATTAATTTTTAAAATGTCGTTTCCAGTATTGGCGGGAAAAACAGTAATTTAGTTATGGCTGCTGTGTGACGTCACAGCGCTTGGACCAACACCCTCTATATACAAAGCCTGACAACTACGTCACTGTGACGTCAAAGGTGGCGGAAAATTGCTAAATTTCCCATGTTAAGTCTATGGAGCATAAAAACTTACTTTCTTAACTCCTCGCGTTATGTATGCTTTCAAGGCTGATAATACTGTTCTGGAAACTCAAAATCTTTCGTTTAGAATCAAAATTTTGTCGCTTTTGTACAGTTTGTTTGTATTTTCATTCAGTTTTTTAGCCTTAGGACTAACATGGCTTTTAGTTCAGTTTGCAAATAATGAATGCATGTCATGTAGGTTTTTCTCACAATATTAAGTTTATCTAGAAAATTAAAAAAAATTCACTAGTAAAATAAAAAGTAAAATCTATTAAAAATTAAAACAAATAACTGAATTTTCGAATTCTTCCAACAGTATATAATTTATTTAATTACACTAAATTCTTTAATTTATTATAAGATTAAACTGATGAGAATCAAGCATTATATTTATTGTTGCGGGAAATGCACTAGTAGCACTAAGTTCTAGTTAATTCTTCTGATTTGTATTTTTACATTTTTCTCAGATGGCATCACGTTTTTGTTTGTTGTTCCATCAATTTTGTTAAATTAAAAGACATTTTTGAAACTTTATGCTTATTTCAGATTTCTACTCATTAAACTGTGGTTTAAATAGCAGCCATTAAAAATTAATATCACGGCGTTTGTTTTTACATCGTTACATTAATGTTAATAACAAAAACACGAATATTCCTTGTTCAGTGTTACATATAAATCATGGCGTCGTTTTGCATGTGACGTCAAAGGTGGCGGAAAGTGTGACGTCACCCACCCGAGTTGTGAGGCCATTATATAGAGGGTCTTGCTTGGACCCACTTGGACCCGCTATGTTATTGTATGCTTAGCTTGCCTCATTCTGCTATTCTTCACTAAGTTTTAACTAAAAAACTATGATATTTTAAAGGCACATACAAATATTTTTTATAAAAAGATTGGCATGTTGTTTTTCAAAAAATATTAATTTGTTTTGGAATTATTAGGATTCAAAGTTTAAATTTTTTCTTTTTCTGGCCGTTCACTACACTAGAGAAACAGATGAGTTTTATCAAAACCCTCTATATACAAAGCCTGACAACTACGTCACTGTGACGTCAAACGTGGCGGAAAACCGCTAAATTTCCCATGTTAAGTCTATGGAGCATAAAAACTTACTTTCTTAACTCCTCGCGTTATGTATGCCTTCAAGGCTGATAATACTGTTCTGGAAACTCCAAATCTTTCGTTTAGAATCAAAATTTTGTCCCTTTTGTACAGCTTTTTTGTATTTTAATTCAGTTTTTTAGCCTTAGGACTAACATGGCTTTTAGTTCAGTTTGCAAATAATGAATGCATGTCATGTAGGTTTTTCTCACAATATTAAGTTTATCTAGGAAATTAAAAAAAAAATCACTAGTAAAATGAAAAGTAAAATCTATTAAAAATTAAAACAAATCATTGAATTTTCGAATTCTTCCAACAGTAAACAATTTATTTAATTACACTAAATTCTTTAATTTATTATAAGATTAAACTGATGAGAATCAAGCATTATATTTATTGTTGCGGGAAATGCACTAGTAGCACTAAGTTCTAGTTAATTCTTCTGATTTGTATTTTTACATTTTTCTCAGATGGCATCACGTTTTTGTTTGTTGTTCCATCAATTTTGTTAAATTAAAAGACATTTTTGATACTTTATGCTTATTTCAGATTTCTACTTATTAAACTCTGGTTTGAATAGCGATAGCCATTAAAAATTAATATCACGGCGTATGTTTTTACATCGATACATTAATGTTAATAACAAAAACACGAATATTCCTTGTTCAGTGTTAAGAAGTCAAAAAATATAAAACATGGCGTCGTTTTGCATGTGACGTCAAAGGTGGCGGAAAGTGTGACGTCACCCGTCCGAGTTGTGAGGCCATTATATAGAGGGTCTTGGTTTTATGCGTGTTTTGGTTTTATGATAAGTCTGATTTCTTTTATTTTTAACAATTCACTAGTTTCGACGGCGCTGTGACGTCAAATCCCGTTTTTTGATCACATGACTTTATTAGTGTTTTGGCAAAAATAAAATCGAATTTTAAGTTATTTAAAACAGATTTTTGAACTTTAAAATCTGATATTTGAGAGTTTTAAACTATAACGTATCAAAAAAGTGCAAAATTAAGCAAATCCCTCACCTATGCAATTCCCTCATTGTGGAGTTGTTGGAGTTGACTGTTTAAAATTTAAAATTATTATAATCTGGTACCCTTTTTAAGATGCTGATGATTCTAGCACATAGAGCATTCGCACATGACGTCACTTGGAGGACAAAAACAACGTTGCTAAGGCTGTTGTTAGGGGCGGGAACTAGAAGCATCCAATGGAAGCATTCCCACATGATGTCACTGGCGGGCAAAAACAACGTTGCTAAGGCCGTTGTTAGGCCGAGTCATGTGATTGAAAATGCTCTATTCTGATGATGAAGCAGTATTCGCCACTAACCTGACCGGAGTTTAATCGTGAATCAAACTTTTGATTGGCAATTAAGAATGAAAACTACCAGTTTTCCGCAAATTAGAGGTTTGACTGGCAGTTTAACCCCCAGTCAGGTTGGCGGTGAATACGGCCGTAACAAAATATTTGACTTAAATAAATAAACTGAGCTGTTTGTAAAAATATTTTGAAATATGTGTCCCTTAAAGTAACTTATGTTACGTACTCAAAGCACTGACTAACATGCAAAGCAAATGACCAATAGGAATTATCATACCGTACATTTCAAAATGAAACGAACATAAAAATCGATCTAACAGAAATTCATTTTCCCTTCGATAAAATTGACTCTTTTAACCTCCTTCTCATGGTTGCTTATAAACAAGCAAACACACTTTTCACTCACTCCACAAAAAAAACGCCGATACCTTCAATTCATACCCTCTATTTCCCCAACACAGCTTCCCTAACTGCAACTGCACCAACTCACCCGTAAAAACCTAAAAGACAAATGGCCGATAAGCGTATGCAATGGCTTGAACACGTTTGATAGCAATCGCAGAAATCGCAAGTCATTCAAACCATTGAGCCCACATTTATAACGAAAAAAAAAGTCGTTGAAAACTCTCGACCTCTTTTTCACTAAATTTGTTTTCGCTGCTTTCCTCAGCAAAAAGAAAAAGTAAGGAAGAACATTAGATATTCCGAACTTCTTGCGCTTTTTCCTGAGTCGTTTATCACGAGCGCGAATAATTTTCTGGGTGATATGAGATCTTGGGATCAAGTTTTCTTCATCTATGGTGTGAAGAATGTGTTTTTCTTCTGCGCATAGTTCATCTTTATTCATAAGTATGCCGGGTTCTTTCTTTGTTGGAGTTTTTGTTGTGTAGGTTTTTTTTCTCCAGAGCGTTTCTCGTTAATGATGGTTAACGGAGAGTGTAATTTTGATGGTTAAATCGAAGTGGTAATGGGAGTGTTGGGAGAATGCAGTCAAGTGATGGGAGATAGATGGAGTTTTGATGGTTTGGTAGATGGTACAAGTGGGAATTAGTTGCATTTATGTTATGAATGTTAAATGTGACTGGTCATTTTTATTCTACAGAATGAAATAATGTTGTGAAGTTTAAGGCTGAAGCAAGTGAAAAGTTCCAATGAGAATCTGAACATGCAAAAGAAATAAAATTTTATACTTCACAACTTGTAACACTTTTGATCCTTGCAATTCAGATAATAAGCTGTATTACCTCTTAAAATTTAGAATATTATGTTTTAGTTAAGCATTTTCTTTTTAGAAATGAAATGGATAAATGTAAAACAAATTATATACACAAAAAATATTATATTTTTAATCCCTTATCTTTAAAAAAATATACTTAGAACATATGCCTCAAACAGATGCCACGGATGAAAATTTCTGTGTTTTTAGTATTATTTTACAGAAAATTCTGAACGGATTTTAATTTTTGAAATGTATGTTATGAGCACTACAGAAAATAAACTTAATTGATAAATCTAGGTATTAGGAAAGCTATATTTAATTACTTAATAAACTTTTCCCATATTTTTCTCCAAGAAATGGATATAAAAATGACCCTTGAAAAAAAAACCCAGTTTTGTGCCCAACTACCCGTACAAAATAAGAATATTCAATAAGTTAAAATTATAAAACATTTTATCAAACGTAAACAATATGATTTGGAGTAAAATAGATTCAATCGATAATTCTTTATTGTAAAAAGCTTAGTAAAACTTATGGTTAACAAATATTTTTAGCTTTATATAAAATTTCCTCCTGCTATTATTTAAACTAATATCAACCAAGCGTGTAAACGTTTCATAAATCCCCAATAGCCCTTCAGTTAAAGAATTTTGATCGCCTTATATATACAAACTATTCCGAAAACAATGGAAAACGCATTTGACTATCACGAACAAAAATATATCCCCCTTCTATTGAGATGATCCACGTATGGTATTCTGCATGCATACGGAATTCGGCCAGGGTTCTTTTTTCCGCAGTTTTCTTGAAATAAGAAATGCTTTTTTAAAAGTGGGAAAAGTCTGACGGGAGCTGTAGGAAAAACAAAGAACGGGTATAGGGAGTTTCTATGGCTCAAAAGCTATTTTCTGGAGTGCATTGTTTCATTGCACTTAATACTGTTAAGAAATGTTTCAGGCTTCAAATAAAAATTTCCCCGCGAGAATAATAGCTAAATATCATGCAAAGGCTTTATAAAAGAACTTTAATGTATCGAATAGAAAATCTGAATCCAAAAATAGTTAAAAGCCTAAAAACTACAATGATGATATATCAAAACGCAATTGCATGGGGCCAATGGGATGCCCTCTGATGAGACAGTTATAGTTATGCTGTATTTAATATTATTTGATACAATTACCTACTGAAAATTTCAAAAAAATCGCGTCAAAACATCGTCTCGGGGGACGGATGGCCCGTTGGGTTTGCTCACCTGCCCTTCACGCCAGCAGTCTGCGCACTGCTCCGTTGTCAGTTCGATTCTGACCTCGCCCCTGGGTGTAATTTCCTTCTTTGTGTTAGTAAAAATTCTGTTGTGTCTGTCTTACTTGACGAAGGTGTATAAGCGGATCCTTGAGATCAAGCACACATACCGGAAAATATATGTAACCAAAAACCAAACCAACCAACATCGTCTCTAAGTAAATAGAGATTGAGGTATATGCTTTTAAGTAAGAGGTATTTTAATATAGTAGTGAGGTGATTGCTTTTTTTAGAAATCACTTAAAGATTCGGAAAGATTTTTTCGTGACGTAATAAAAAAATTGAGAAGAGCCATTTGAGGCATCTTTGGAAAGATTTATAGAATACTTAACCACCTATACAAATATATTGGGTCGTTTTTTAAAATAGATTTTATGTAGCGTGCAATACAAATCATATGTTACGGTGTGTGACCACGGCTTACTAGATACTTATACAGGCTTGCCGAGTTTTAAACAATGAAAACCATTTGACATTTTTTCCCGCTTGGAGCGCTACAAGACCTACCTATATCACCTCACTAATACCAAAACCCTCTATATACAAAGCCTGACAACTACGTCACTGTGACGTCAAACGTGGCGGAAAACCGCTAAATTTCCCATGTTAAGTCTATGGAGCATAAAAACTTACTTTCTTAACTCCTCGCGTTATGTATGCCTTCAAGGCTGATAATACTGTTCTGGAAACTCCAAATCTTTCGTTTAGAATCAAAATTTTGTCCCTTTTGTACAGCTTTTTTGTATTTTAATTCAGTTTTTTAGCCTTAGGACTAACATGGCTTTTAGTTCAGTTTGCAAATAATGAATGCATGTCATGTAGGTTTTTCTCACAATATTAAGTTTATCTAGGAAATTAAAAAAAAAATCACTAGTAAAATGAAAAGTAAAATCTATTAAAAATTAAAACAAATCATTGAATTTTCGAATTCTTCCAACAGTAAACAATTTATTTAATTACACTAAATTCTTTAATTTATTATAAGATTAAACTGATGAGAATCAAGCATTATATTTATTGTTGCGGGAAATGCACTAGTAGCACTAAGTTCTAGTTAATTCTTCTGATTTGTATTTTTACATTTTTCTCAGATGGCATCACGTTTTTGTTTGTTGTTCCATCAATTTTGTTAAATTAAAAGACATTTTTGATACTTTATGCTTATTTCAGATTTCTACTTATTAAACTCTGGTTTGAATAGCGATAGCCATTAAAAATTAATATCACGGCGTATGTTTTTACATCGATACATTAATGTTAATAACAAAAACACGAATATTCCTTGTTCAGTGTTAAGAAGTCAAAAAATATAAAACATGGCGTCGTTTTGCATGTGACGTCAAAGGTGGCGGAAAGTGTGACGTCACCCGTCCGAGTTGTGAGGCCATTATATAGAGGGTCTTGCTAATACCGCCTTCAACACTGTGGATATGCTTTGCCAGTTGGTCCAGTATTGCCATCTGGATTTGCAATGATTTCCGTACTCGGCTAGCCTGTATAAGTATCTAGTAAGCCGTGGTGTGACTTAAATTCTACTCGTATATCAAACAAGCATCAATATTCAAGTCATTCGCAGGCGATTATAAGTAACTTCATTACAAATTAATTCTCATGGAAAAATGAGTGAACTAAAATAAACCAATATGTATGCTAAATACAATAAAGGAACAAAAAAATACATTTATATCTACTCAACCCGACCACAATACAGTTCTTCAGACCGGCAGTCCGAATCCATCTATTCCAAAACCGACACAACCTCCCCCTCCTCTGAACAAACCAATTTGCAGTAGCAGCGATTCGGAAACTCGTCCCTCCCGTTTCGCAGCAACACGCAGGGTGATTTACACGGACAACAAGTGTTGCTTTTGGAACGAAGCGCAATTTGGCCGAGGGCCCGGAATCCCCCGAGGGGTGCTATGCACTTCGGGAACCGCTGAGATGATTTTGCTTCGCTAATAAGTTAAACCGGGAATTCGCGCTTTGGGTTAATTAACGTCGGAAGTGTCGTGGCGGTTCGCGTATTATTAACTGTAATATTTGCAGTTTAAAGTCGACTGTTTAAAATTCAATTAGTAGTGGACTTTCCGCACTTTCGATTTCTCATTATATAGTAAGCTAAATTCCTGCTCGTGTAACGCTAACTAAGTAATACTTAACCCTTTTGAATCGCATTGTTGTATCTATGAAGGCTTTCTTATTTCTCACAGAAGGCCTCTTTCTTCTATTGATAAAAATATGTATTTATCTCAGCTCAGCCATACCTAAAAAGTCATTTTTGTTCTCATAATTTAGTTACCGAAATTCCTGGGCGAATTTCGTTCTTTGATTAAAGCTAACGAAATTGCTGAGCGAATTACGTTCCTCGATTAAAGTTAACGTTTTGATAACTCGTATTTTGTTCCTGAATTACGTTCCCGGAAGAACGAAAGTCCAAAAATAATTTCGGTAACGTTAACGAAAATGGTAATCCAGTCTATTTTCGTTAACGCTACCAGTCCTGATATCAACATAAAAATTTTGTTGATTATAAAGTTAATTTTTGATTATGAATTAAAAATACTGAATCAAACACTCAAGATTCAAAACAAATTGATTTAATTTAAAAGTAATCAATTTTAAAAAGAGAAAATTGAATTATAGATCTGATGCATTTTGAATCATAAATATACAAAAGCTACACAATAACTAGTTTATATTTATTTTCATAATTCACAAATAACTGATGTGAAAGATAAACTTCACACAGCGAAGTGTATAATCCTAACATTAGATAGACAAAGTGTCACTCGCGAAAATAATAGGAGATTAATTTTAGAGACGCGTCGACAAAACACCCTTCTCGCGAAACGGAAGATCAAGAAGAAAGCGAGAGATGTTAAAATGAGAAATTAATTGCATATTAATTAATGCGGACTCCTTCCGAGGGATGTTGCTTCAGAATGGATTCTGAGAAAGTAATGAGGGAAATTCATCATCATCATCTGCATTTTTAGAAGGTTTCAATTTATTTCTGTTGCTTCTTCTGAGAAGATTATAAATAATCATCGGTTCACTCCATCATTAGGGAGTTATTGTTCTTTGGCGATAAAAAACTGTTATGCAATGCGATAAAAAAATACTATCTCTGTTCTTTGTGAGGGAATTTTTTTAGTAACATTGAGATTCTTATTTTAGCCCCATTATTCGATATGTATTTGAATAGGGATATAATTTTATTTAAATGGAAAGTTTATAGTGTTGAAGTGGCGCATGCTGATTAGGTTTAACTATAGGATGGGGATGACATAGAAAAGAATTTGGTATTTATTTACTATCGGATATATGTAGGGGTAAATGTTAAATAGTCTACTAGATCTTTCCATGTTGTTGTCTGAGGAATATTATTGGTACTTTAAATTTGTTTCAAACTATAGGCAGGTAATTTGGTAAAAAAAATAAATCCTTTTCATCTTTAGAGAGGTTGTTCCAAGAAGTATGCCTAAACTATTCCTAGGGCTTTCATACATAAAACATACAAAATGCTCAAATAACTATACCTCTACGGCGAATAATATTTTTTTCTCGAAAAATGTGTGATGTCATATCCTATACAAACTTAATTATTTAATCCATGGTGCTCGCATGCATACACAGTAGATATTTTTAACTATCTTCGCCCGAAAACATATCTAAATAACTATGCTCTTGTTTTCTATAAAATGTTTTTAGATTAAACCGGATATGACGTCAGATACCTTTTCTGTCGCAATTTTCTTGAAAACGTTGAGGTTGTTGAGGTATGGTTCACTGTGCATTTTCATGTACTCCACCCAAGGAATATTGTTGTGTAGAGTTAGGGTGGACTTGTTGAAAACTCTTATGTAAATAAATTTGTAATTTTTCCATACACATATTGATATTAAAAATTTCTGTATACAATTTTCCTACTTCTTGCAATGTTTGCTTGATGAAAAATATTATTTACCCCTGTTACAATTTTTTTGTTCCAGATACAAAATGTTTTAAAATACTATAATTAACCCAAGTACTCATTAGTTTGCCTAACGCAGCCAAAAACACTCAAAATCAATGCGAAACTCACTAATGAACTCATTTATCTTCACTAGTAATTAACTTTTCCCAATCACATAATCAATAGCCTGCAGAAATAATGAGCAGGTTGGACTCCCTTTTCTAATTTTTCATTCAGCATATCACTAGTTTTGTGAATGCTACAGCAGTAACTCTTTATGGTGAGAATAATAGTGATAATAAATTCAAGTATGTGGTAATTGATACAATAAAGTAAGCGTTCATTTAAAAAGTTATGCAGAATTTTAAATTCAACATTTAATATAAAGTGGAAATATGAAAAAAAAATGCACTTCCAGTTATATAAAAACTGAAAATAGTTATCTGGTTAATCGACGCATAACTTTGAAAGACTTTTGTGGCTAAGACGATGGTTTTGTAAAATAAATAAACCACAATTAAAAAAAGGCAAATGAGCTAGATTAAATTATCTATTTAACTTCAAACGTATATTCAGAAGACAAAATATTTCGTTATTTCGTGTTAGAGATCGTTCCATTAACTCCATTAAAAGAAGAACAGATAAATGCATGGAAAACACACAGTTGAAATACAAATATTGAACAGTACACAGTATTTAAATACAAAAAATATTCTTGATTGTCCAAATAAATTCACTTATATTTTATTTTGAACTTAAGGACATTAGTTGTTGATTAGTTATGTTTCTTTTGTAACAACAATATGGCACTTTAAAGAGAAGCTTAAGAATTACGTAGCCTAGCTACTACATTTTTTTTTCTAAAAGACTGTTGCGCACAAGAATGTTTAAGAAATTTTTAACAGTTCTAAGCAGGAAAATAATATTTATGGTTGAGAATTTTCGTCGAAGGCCTATAAAGACATCAAAACATTAGTAAAATTATCATTGCGTAACTCTTTGCGAAATAATACATCAGAAATCAACCCGTGAGTGGACGTTTACTAAGAAAAACAGTTTTCAGTTCCAAGAGCACCAATTTATTCGTAAGCATCCATCGGAAATAAATCGTTGCGATGGGGTTTTAATGATCCCCACACATGTTCCGTTAAATTACGGCCCCTGTCGCTGTTTATCGCTTGGTCTCGGTCGGGCATTCTGTTGGTCACGCGATGGGACAGAAAAGGGGGAGAGAGGGCGTTTTCGTAAATGATGCAACGGGCAGTAAACAAAAGAATGGAGTTAGGGTGGTTGTTGGGGATGAATTGTTTTTGGTAAATATCGGGTGGAGTTTGTGTGAGTTGTTTGTTGGAAAGGTTTAGAGTTTGGTGACGAAGTGGTACCGCAAAATTGTATGTAATGATAGTGGCGAACAAAACACATATTTTTTTCGTCTTGGAAAGAAGTTGATTGGAAGTTCATTACTTGGAATTATTTAGTAAGTTTTTCGACCTTTAACTGTCAAAAAACCATTTTAAAGGAAGCTTATAATTTAAGCAGAAATTTAATTGGTTTAGCGTAAAGTTTAAATGTTGGTAATACAAAAGTTCTTTTATATGTCAGTTTCCACCCTTTTTATTTTTCGTAAGTAGATTTTTAATGTATATCGCACTGAACTAAATACGCTGAGATTACACTTTAGTTCAGTCTATCATGAGAAGGTTTTTGAACCCAATATTGGAATTTTGGAGAACAGGAACAGTTTATTAGATTTCCACGAAAAGAACTAATTTTAAAGATAAATGCAGTTTTATGCTCAAGGCTAGTGACTTTTTGTATTTCAAGAATTAGTAAAGTTGTTTAGAGGCATTTTTATTAATATCATTGTACTGATATTATCCATAGAAATAATAATTTATTGTGTTGTAACATATGTATTAAGAAAAACTACAAAATAGGTTGATAGATAAGAAATATTAGTCTCCAAAAAATTGTTCAGGTGCTTAATTCATTTTTATAGCTGAACTATTTATCCCACACCGCATTTGTTATAATTCCAAAAAATACATAACTAACCCTTCAAAGTTTGTTAATTTTTTTGGATAATGTTAATATAGGTCACCTATTTCATTTGATCTTCATAACTCACTGTTCAAAAGAAACATACTACTTAGTTCAATTTTTTAATACTACTCGTTAAACTTTCCACAAAAATACCATACTCATTCACTGTCATAAAACAAACGAGCGTATGCGAAAACTATCATTGCAAGCAATGAGCTAGACTAAAGCATCTACAGCTCTATTTTCTTATTTTAAATCCTGTAAAACTTCTGACATCAAAGTACTGTTATCACTCTAAGTTGAAAGAAACGAAATTTTCCACCTTCGACTTTAACATTGCTTTATAACGCTGAAGAAATCTTTACTACTTTCGGTTTGATAAAGGTCTAATGAAAAGATATAAAACGAGCAGACCTATCTTTCTATTGCCTTAGCCATATTTCCTTTCCAGGAGGGATTTTTTAGAGTAATAGATTTATAGTTATACATCGACATTTCTTAGACTTTTTAAGTTGATAAAGAATTACAAAACAGAGGGATTTAAGCTTTTAATTTGATAGAATGAATAGGAATTATAGTAGAACTATAATTAACATTATTTTTTAAAACGTAAAAAAATGGAAACTTGAAAGATTGAAAACAAAATCCAAAAGGTCTAACGCAGAGCCAGAGAGAAGAGAACAAACAGGTTAGTTGATATCTTAAATAGTTTACAGATGTTGCCACGAAATAAGTAAAACAGTTAAAGCAGTGAGATTGCTTGTTAGGTTAAAGTTCTGAAATATGTAGTTCGAGGATTAGATTCCATCACAGCTTGTTTAAAAATTTATAAAATAAAATAATAAAATTGTACATAAAGTAATGATTTTTAAGACTTGATTGTAAATTGGTACGTGTTTCCTACTTAAAAATTAACTAAATGTATATTCTCTGTTTTATTAATACCTGTTTCTTGTAGAAAATATAGGTAATTATATTATTCAAACATACAATGAGGAAAATTTAAATATTAAAACAGTTTTGTTAGCGTAAGAAGGCAATTTTGAAATTGAAAAAAAATATATATAACTTATAAAACAATCTAATTTGTTTAGTTAAACAGCTGGAAACGTGTGATAGAATATACTTTTAATCAAACTTAAAAATAGGTCTGTGTACGTAGCTTTAAGAGAATTTTGTATATCAAAATAACTTTTCGATATTTTGAAGGTTTGAAAAACACTGCACCATAATAAGAACCCTTATGAAACTAATAAAAATAAATTAATGTGTTTCGTTCTTTTACAATAAATTAACTTATTGTAAACAGTGTTATCTCATGTAATAATAAAAAGTAATGAACAATACATTGAATACTGATAGAAATGCAAACAAACATAATCCAGAATGTTAAATTACACAACATAAACAATTTAATTAACTTGTTTTATGCAGAAGCATCAAAATAGCTTTAACATATCTTCTTTATTCGATAAACACATCACAAAACAATTTTACATAATTGAATTATTCCTCATCATCTAAGTGTCAGAAATTAGAATATGTCTTTGCCACCAACTCCTTTGTTGCGTTAGCTAATGAGATCATCAAGATAAACCAATTTTCTTTCAAAGTGTACATATTGAACCTATTTTCTTAAAAAATCGAGGGGGAAAAGAAAATAAATAATTTTCCCAGTTAAAACGTCGATTTGCCACAAAAAGGATTTAAACTTTTTGGTTATTTAGAAATTAAGGTGATATTAATAATTGTTTAAGATACTTATTTTATCATTAGTTTCCAGATTTGGTTGTATTTTCTACAGTTTTTGGCCAACATCTTAGTATTAATTGCATATTAATAATCATAACAAAACATTTCCTTGCATTGCAAAGTCCTTATAAAAGGATTTTTATCAATTTGAATAGAGAGTACAAAAATTACTTGTTGTTAATCTCTCATCAAAGAAATTAAAGGATGTATCCTAAATATTTTATGTTAGGTGGATGCAGTGACTTAAATAAAAGAGTTTAAGTAAGGATTCCTTTCCTTTTATGACTTAACCATAAGTTAAAAGTGATTGTAAGTTAGATAAATTCAGACTGTTTTTGAACCATCAACAGACCAAAAAACACGTCACGACGATGTAAATGAAATCATGGCTAAGGAAAAAAAAATATATTTCCTGAACTAAAAAAAACATTGATGTTTAAAATTTAAATTAAATCTTTATTTTCTGGATCAAATAATTTTCTCTTTACCTATATTTTTCGGGATTTTATACTGAATTGTATTAATATCTCAGTGTTAAGCATTTATAAGTCAACTTAAAGTAAAATGTAGAAATTGATAATATGTTGGAAAATAATGCATATTATGGAGGGAAAAAACTGATCACTGAGGTTTCGATGGAAGACCAATTCAACAACTATAATAGTAATGTTCAATAAAATCTTAACTCACTTAAGCATTAATTTCGAAGAAAAAAACGTTCAGTAGTTACCTTTAAGGGGAAAAAATAACGTAATTTAACCACACCTCCTCTCGTTTACCAACCCTCAAACATCCCGTTCTTAAACAAACCACTTAAAAATCCCTCCTCCCGTTTCTTTTATCCCTAACAGAAATAGATCCTCCCGCGTTAGTTAATGGCCCAGGGAAGGGGGAAATGATTAATATCGGGAAAGTTATAGAGATGCAATAAGAAGGAGGGCCTTTTAATAAGTTCCCCTTCCATTGCCGCGTTGATCAATATTTGCTCTGGGCCCTTTCTTTCCAGCTGCGGATTCATCATTGGACTTCACAGAAAAGCTATATCGCTAAACTCATTTGGCTTGTTTTTGACGTTGTAAGCGCGCTTTTAGCGTTTTGTTTTTGAGGACTTTGAAATGGGATCGCTTATGGTGTGCTCACTAATGAAATTTCAGCTTTATATTTTTTGTGGTATGTGTTTCAGAGGAAGTTCTAATTCAAATATTGGTGGTGTTCCGATGTTGGGTGTTTTACGGTTTGATGGGTTTTGGTTCGAGGGTAATTTAGTTTGAATTTAAGTGGGCGGTGCTTAGGCTGTGTCGGTAAAAATGCTCGGTAGATGAGCTAGTACTAATTTTTAAAATGGTTGTAAGATTGGCTGTTTAGCATGGTTTTTCGCTTTCCGACATTGATTTTAACTTACTTTCCAGTTCTGGAGAGTTGTTCAATTTAACTCTTAATCAATGTTACGTAGTTTTAATGTTCTTAAGTTTCATAAGCTCGATACTGAATTTCATTAAGTTCTATGTAATATCTTTCATGTTTATTTCTCTTGAAGCAAACTTACATTAATGTTATTTTAACATGATTAATGGAACAATTTCAGGGAAAATTCTATTATTATGTGTATTACTAAATTACGAGTGACTTTTTTCTTTTATAACTCAATTCTAGAACATTTTATGAGGAGCTGAAAAATGGTTTTAAAACTTCATTGAGCTCATCCCACGATAATTGCTGTCCTAATATAATTACTTACTTTGGCACTACTAAGAAAAACCGCTCAAAAATTTAACTTGACTAAAAAATTTAAGTCACCGTAGATTTATATTTCCAAAAAATTTCTGAAATATCTATTTACTATTGTGTAAAACAATGTTTGAACATATTAAATGTCTGAAAGAGATCCCAAGTCTTTCAAATATCTACACCCATTACAAAACTAAAAATTCAGGTTTTAAAACTGTTGTACTTTTAGAGCTTTTTAATTAAACCCAAACCAGCTTTAAATATTAAAAATTATATTTTGGTAGGTTACCAATGATTTGTATTTCAAAGGACAAATATACGTTTCGTTTTTGAACCATTTTAGATCACAAATCATTTTTACCTAAACTTCAAAAAATGTCAGCACGTGTCTGCTTTGTAATCAATTTAGAATTCTTGTAAAATTCCAAGAACCTATTCTAAGAAAACTTTAAATTACACGGTAGAGAACTTCTAGCATAATGTCCTTACTTTCATAGTTTTCTTGCAAAATCCTTGGCGTATGAACCAAACAAAATTCATTCATGTTAACATAAAATATTATTAATTGGATGTATGTGAAGATTAACACATATGATTCCAACCAATTTCCACTCCACTTGTTGCACAAACACAAAATCCCAACAAAAATACGCTAATCTAATTCTCCAAACAACTTTAATTTGAAGAAACCAAGCAAGCTTAAATACTTTATAAACATAAAAAACACGCCTCACCTTTAATAACGCCTGCGTTCAATTAATTCTAAACTCGCGGAATTATTCCCTCTACCTAGAAATTCCCCGGTTGAAAAGGATTTCCTCGGTACGTAATGCTTTTGAGTGGAGTTTAGCTGAGCGTGTAAATTAGAGAACTGCTTCAATCGAAAAGAATCGACTGTAATTGGATTTACTTATGATTGCCTGAATCGATTCAATCGGTTTTCTTATTGATTTGGTGCGGATGAATTTAATTAGAACAAAACAGAATGGTTAAGTTTCTTGGTGGTCCCTTTCCTTGAGAAGACATGTTTTAAAAGGAAGATCAAGGTTTGATTAAGCACTCAGGGTTGGTTGAATAAGTATTGAAATTTTCTTACTTTTAAACAAAAAAGTGTAAATAAATTCTTTTGAATGATTAAATTAAAACTACAGTGATAAAATTCAAAAGGATATAATTTTTTCCCTTTAATCTAGGGTCATTTCACCATATGATTTCATGAAGAATGCTAATTAAGTTGTTATTTTATTTAAGTTTATTATAGGTATTTAGGTTTCTAAACAATAATGCATATTTCTATGATAACTAAGATGAAAATAACAATACCATCAGAAATTTTTTCACAAAAAAAATTACGTAAATAGTACATGTTTAGGGTCAGGTAGGGAAAAATGGTTATATCGGATAAAAATGGATTTAGAGATTTAAACAATTTAGTTTATGTTTAAAAAATATTTAATTTGTTTTGGCATGCTGATTTTTCTTGAGCGCCAATAAAATTCAGTATGCCAAATAAACATTACATTTTATAAAATATAAACTGTTAAAATTCCTATATCCATTTTACCCCAACCCTTTTTGGTTATAAAATATCAAAAGTTCTCTATTATTAGTTTGAAAAATGTATGCCTTTTGAATGTTTTCAAACTTTATATTACATTTTTGTATTTTTCCTTAAAGTACATAAATAAATTCTCATGTTATTACATAACGAGTTTCTGTCAAAACAGCAGAAATAATAGGATTGCAAGTAAATTCAATAAATCACCTATTCATAAAAGAGAACACTTAAAGTAATTTCTCAAACAAGCTTGTCAACGTCAAAGAATCCTGCAATTTGCTTCCATTCGTTCTACTTATATTCGTCAAAATCTGATGACAAATAAAAGATTTCGAATTCTTCCATTCATCTCAAGCAAATTAGATTTAGTTCCAGACAAAAAAAATACATTTCTGCAGACGAAAACATGAAAAGATTAAAAACATGAAAAATGAACCACGTCAAGTATACCATAGATTTAAGATTCGATTAACAATGAATACGACATTAAATGACTCCATATCTAGGTCTTGAAGAGCTGGACATAAATCAGATAAAAGCGAATCATCCAAAAAAATCATTCCAAATGCAACTTTAAAACTATTCGAAGAAAAGATACTAGGTACGCTCCTTTAACAAGGCCTCCATTTACTGATGTTGCCAGATGTAGAACTACTACGTTTCTTCCCGCTTTTCAGCAATTCACTCGGCTGAACTGAAAGGAGCTGAAAGAAAAAACATTATCCCTGCGATGATAACAATAACACCGGTTGAAAAAAAATGGCGGGATCGTCCCAGATTTTGACAGTTGATGCAACTCGGGTGATGGACGATGTTCTTGGCTTCGTGTCGTTTGTCACGTGGCGTTCCAGAACGAAGCGAAGTGAAGCGTGAGCGGATTTTCCAGATTTTTTGCCAGATGCCGTGAGGGATGCGAGGGAGTTTGTCATGGGTACCCGGATGGCGACAGATGGTGGTCAAGCAAGGAGGGTGGGGAATTCTAAAGATGAAAAACGTTGAGCATGGGGGTTAAAGTTTTGGTGGGCTTCAGTTATAAAATGATTGGAGTTGATAAAATAATGATAGTTTGAGATTTATCAAAAGTATCCACTAGGTTCAAAAAGTGAGGATGAATTTAAACGAATAACAACGATAACAAGAGCTTTCTTCTATAGCTGACGATTTATTACTGTTTCTTTTACGTCAGCGTTAGAAGTGGTGAATGGTTATTCAAAATACGCAGTTATGGAAAACTAAGTGGTACCCAAATAAAGAGTAAAACGACTTCCTACTTTATAGTGAGTGAGATGGAATACTTAATTTACAAGGGAGGGAGATCACTATGTTAATAGAATTTGTCAAAATAAAATTTTAGAAATATTGCAACAAAAATATTAAACTACAATCTTTTGAATTTGTAATCTCATTTCAATTTTTGTTTAAGTTTCTGAAGATCTATAATTGATACAGTAAAACATTTCTATTTTTAGTTAACTTACTTTTAAATAGTTAAACATATTTAACGTGATATAGCAAATGATGCTTTCAATAAGAAATAGAAATATATTTCCAGTTAAAAACAAAAATAGTAAAATGCTTTGAAAAAAATTTATTGCATTTCTATTTTTGAAAGACTGGAATACTAAAACAAACTGTTAGCTCAGAGAAATGGTATCTATGTTCATTCAAGTAAAACTACCGGATACTTCAAATATTGTAGCTAGTTCTGGAAGAAATTCAAATATTTGAACTCAATTTCAAAGCTTAGTATGGCATTAGTCTACGAAAACAGAAAACTATCAAAGAGCATTAACCGTAACTGGAAATAAAATATATTCAGAATTGGAATACTTTGAAGACTTTTTTTATGAAAGGAAATACCTAGTTAAATATCAAATAATCATGATTTCTGTTTTTAGAACAGAAGTTCTTGAAACAATTTCAAGCTTTTCTGTTACTAATTTATAAAAAAAATTGATAAAACGTGGGTGTTCAAGACAAATTGGAAGAAGATTGCCTAAATAGATTTTTTGTGCCTTTTTTCTTCATATGGAAATTCAAACAAAAAGTTTTAAATACAGTTTATGTGAAAATTTTAAAGGATTTATAATTTAATTAAATTAATAAGAAACACATAATATAGTAGTACTTAAATTTTTTTTTTACAGAAAACATAACTTTAAGCAGTTAGTAAATTGCTTGAAGCAGTTAAATTTACACTGACTATATAATTTTTATTAAGTATTTAACCCTTTCAGTCCTAGACCACCTGAGATTTCTATTGAATCTTATGGTAATTTTGAGGAGGTTAGGACTGAATGGGTTAAATAGTTAGGTTAGTTTAAAATATAAGTTTTAAATTATGAAGTTAACTTATTTGGCCCATGTTCAGCGAAATGATACTTTGAATGGATCAATTTGCCATTTAGACTTGCCTAAATTAAACTGCAAAATATTTTGGGGTTAAAAACTAATTTAAATAATAGGTACTAGCAAGTTTTCATTCCCTATTGACACGTGATATAATTATTTGAAAATATATTTTTTTAAAATCTTAATATTTGTAAAATATTAAATATGATTCTTCGTTATTCGGTTAAAATATTAAATTCGGTTCACGGAATTCTTCGAATTGCAAACCAATGATTAAAAAAGATTTTTTAACAAAATTCGTAGTTCTCTTGAAAATTATTGACAAAGAATTTAATACTAAATATAGCACACCCTAATTCTAGATAAAAGTTTGCGCTTTCATATTCAGATGACCTGAATAAAACTAGAAAATGCCTTTTTATTTTTTCATCAAGTACCAAATCTATTTTTTACCAAATTTCAATTTATTTCACAAAAATACAAACAAAAACGAAATTGGGTGTGCTTAACTGTTTTTCCGAATGGAGTAAGTAGGCAACGCTAAATTTTAATATCTCTTAAGAGGATATTAAGTTCTGAATTCTGATTCACTTGGTAACTTATAACTTTTAGTGATAGGCTTAATGTAGAGCAATTTCAGAGGAGACTTCCATTTTCTGAATGCTATATTTAATATCTATAAGCAGAAATGGGGGAGGGGGTATGATATCTTAGTTCTTAATATCTTCCTCCAAAGCTTACTTTTTCATTAAAACCGTTTTCTTAAGGAAAGTGTAAATGAAGTAACCAAGTAATTACGAAGTTTAATACTATTTCCAGAATGTTTTTTCTACTTACCTAATAGAATAACTTAGTGGGGGGAAGGTTTTTACGTAATAGCGAGAAATTGGCAAATCAATTTTTTTGGTGATTCCATTTTAAAAGAAAAGATATTTAATAGCTTTTTACTTATTTATATTCTAAACTTGAGAATAACAAATTGTATAATTTTGTGCTGTAGGAATAATTAAATGATTCCCACACATGCACTTTCGTCATGCACTTTCGTTTCGATAAAACATTTCGTTCAAAATATTTCATCTTCGATTTTCTATTTTTGATTACTGCATAGATGTGGTAGAGATAGATGGATGGCTTTCTGAACTTATGTTCACATTCCTAAAGAAATTATTTTTGTGATGATCATTTAATAAATGCATCCAATGATTAGGTAAACTAATAGCAATAGCTTCACTTATAAACAAATTTATTATTTTAAATTCTGTTGGATAAGAAGAAAGGATATGCACATACAGTGTGTCCACTATTAAAGTGAATTACTAGTCAACTTCTAAAGCGTTCTTTATGGATGCCTACCTTCAATGACAAAGGTGTTCAAAATGAAGTAAAGAATAATGTTTGATGTTTTTGGTCGAAAAAAAAATCACATAAAAATATAAATTGAAATTTTTACATGATCCCCCGGTCATATATATCACATATTAAGTAAAATAATATTCCTTTTTCATGTCAAAAAAGTCCGGAACTGTTGGATCGTACCTTTGAGGAGGGTGGAAAATCAGACAAGACTAGCTTGGGTTAAAACAGGAATAATTCATTTATTACAGTAAGACAGAAATATTTATATACATTATAAGACGCCACCTGGCGGATCTAGAAATCATATCTTCACAAAACAAAGTTCCCCCGTACGGCACTAGATAATCGGGAGGAAATAGCGTTCGATTCCAACACATGCCCCCTTTTCCTCTCGATTACTTCAAAACAAGTACTATTTTACCTAGAAAAAATCCTATCACAAAAACATTGAAATTTATCACATGTTAACGGTTTAGTCAGACAATCAGACAAATTTTCTTTTCCAGAAATAAACCTCAAAGTGAAAAAACCCTTTTTTAAATAGTCTTTAACAAAATGATACCTAGTATCAATGTATTTGGTTTTCTTATTTTCAACAGGGTTTTTAGAAAAATAAATAGCACTCTGGCTATCACAAAATACATTTGGCTTCATAACCTCCTTTCCAAAAACTTCACTTGCAATTCTGAACAACCATACAATTTCCTTAATCAATTCAGATAATGCAATATACTCTGACTCCATGGAGGATAGGGCTACTGACTGCTGTTTTGACGATAACCAGGAAATAGGAACTCCTCCCATCATTACAATAAAACCATTTACTGATTTCCTGTCATCTCGATCTGCAGCCCAACTAGCATCGCTAAATGCTGAAAAATTACCATCTGTAGCATAAGATAGGTTTATACAATAATGCTTAGTACTTATGACATAATTATAAACCTGACAGAGCATCTTCCAATGAATCGCGGAAGGTTCGTTGCTGAATTTTGACAACAGAGTTACTGCGAACATAATATCAGGTCTTGTCCTCGATGCCAAAAACAATAAACTTCCAATTAAAGACCTGTATGGAACATCTTTTAAAACTGAATTTTTGTCAGCAACTTTTTCAATAACCATACCGGGATTCAGTGGAAGTTTTACTCTAACATGAAGGATGTCTCTAAATACATCATACATCTTTTCGATGTAACCCTTTTGATGCATCAAAAAATTATCATCTTTAAATCCAAACTCAACTCCTAAAAATTTTGAAATTTGTCCTAAATCTTTAATTTCAAATTTTGATTTTAGCATTTTTATGACATCGTTCATGCTGTTTTCATCCATGGCAAAAATAGCCAAATCGTCAACATACACCAGCATAATCACTTTAGAGTCCAAGTAATATACACAATTACAATTTTTCAACTTTTCAAAACCTAACTTTAATAACACTTCATTTAACGTAGAAAACCATTCTCTCCCGGCTTGGTGTAAACCATATAACGCTTTCTTTAGCTTTAAGACATAGTCCTTACCAAATTCTACAAAACCTTCAGGTTGCTCAATATAAGTTTCCTCGTTAAGATTACTATACAAGTAAGCACATTTAACATCAATGTGACGATTTACCCATTTTTTAAGTATGACCAATTGAATCATAAAAAAACCTTACAAGGGTAAAGTTCACTACTGGCGAAAATACTTCATAATAATCAATCCCTTCAGATTGTCTGAACCCTTTAGCTACAAAACGAGCTTTATAAGACTTTATTTTTCCAAGCAAATCCCTTTTTAGGTTAAAAACCCATCTACTTCCCAACACCTTGTGATTTGTTGGTCTTGGTACCACTTCGTACACATCCCTAGATTTTAAAGTAGTCACCTCATCTTTCATTGCATTTAACCAACATGATCTCTCTGGAACACTTTGAGATTCATAGAAAGATCGAGGAACTTTGACCTCAACACAATGAGCCTCAGCTTCAGACTGATCACTAGAGTCTTCCTCACCTGAAAATTCCTCCTCAATCTCTATTTCTTTTCCAGAAAAATCATAATCACCTGGATTAAAACTTAATCCCTCTTTATCACAATATTTCTTTACATCATTTAAACTTCTAAGTCTAACGTTACTTTTTGGGTAGTAGAAAACTTCCTTTCTCCCTATATATTTACCCTTTTTTCTAGTTGTAACTTTTCTCACCCATTTAGAAATATCAGGAATTTCTTTAGTTTCAACCTCTGGTTCTGATTCCTCTTCAGAATCGGAGCTCACTTTAGACCCACTTGATTCTTCAAATTTCACATGATTAGTTTCCAATACTTCCCGAGTACCTGGTTTCCAAACTCTATAACCCTTGGTTTTAATAGCATAACCTACTAATATTCCTTTATTAGCCTTCTCATCTAGCTTGTCTCTCTTTGGTTTTGGAACATGCATATAAGCTACACTACCAATAGGTTTTAGATGTCTAACAGAAAACCTTTTTCCTGACCAAACATTTAAAGGGATCTTTCCTTTTAGACTTTTATGAGGAAAGCGATTCTTTAAATAGTTCTGGGTATTTACTACCTCTGCCCACAATGTTTTAGGCAATTTCCCTTGATATAAAGAAGCTCTTGCCCCCTCAACAATAGTTCTATTTAACCTTTCGGCTACACCATTCATTTCTGGTGAATAAGGATTAGTCCTTTCTACCTTAATACCGCAATCCCTCAAATGTTCTTCAAAATACTTTGCACAAAACTCCAACCCATTATCCGTTCTAATCCTCTTAATTTTCTTACCCGTTTGCCTTTCCATTTCAACTTGATACTCTTTAAAGTAATCAAAAGCCTCGTTTTTATTTTTCATAAAATAAACTTGAGAATACCTAGAATAATCATCTATTATACTTAAGAAGTATTTAGCACCTCCCATAGATCTGACTGGAGCGGGTCCCCACACATCCAAATGAAGCAATTCTAAAATCTCTTTAGAAGAAATTTTGCTTATCTTCTTAAAAGAAGCTCTGTTAGATTTAGACATATTACATACATCACAAAACTTAGTATCACCAGTTAAGTTTTCAATACCAAATACCTGATCAGATTTAGACATTTTCAAAACCTCTCTAGGATTTTGGTGTCCTAGTTTTACATGCCAATACATAATGTCATTTTTGTTAACAATATACCCTTCTGGCGATTTACCACTTTTAATAACATCTGCATTCAAAGAATATAAATTATTTTCCAAAAATGACTCTAGGAAATAATAACCATCAGATCTTTTAATGACCAGTTTACCATTTTTGATATGTATACTGAAATTTGCCTTATCAATTAATCTACCAGATATTAAATTTCTAGACATTTTAGGAGCATACATAACGTTTTTCAATACCAAAAAACGTTTACCTGATCTTTGATGAACATTCAACTTAATATCACCGTGTCCGAGAATTGGAGTAGATCCCTGGGCAATTTTAGCAGAACTCGTTTCTTTACTTTCAACGTAATCACTGAACATGCTTAAATCATTGCAGAAATGTTCTGTAGCAGCTGTATCTATCACGAAGTTCACTATGTCCTTGTCTACAACCATGGCTGTTGAGGCAATGAAGACATTTGAGCGTCCTCCTTGGGAGGTAGAGGGACCACGAGAGGGACCTTTGGTAGACCGTCCTGCATAGTTCTTTTTTTCCTTTTTACAGTCTTTGATGAAATGTCCTGGGAGACCACATTTGAAGCAAGTTCTCTTATCTTTTTCGACGTTTCCGTCACTCATACGAAGTCTGGTTTCGGATTCAGATGCCAGTGCCGTCCTAGTTGACTCAGCTACGTCAGTTCGGTGTTGCAAGCGATCAAACTCAGCAATCAGAGCTTTTCTCACGTTAGTAGAAGTGAAATCCTCATCCTCCAATTGGTATAGTTGGATCACGACGTTGTCATAGTTTGACGGGAGCTGATATAGCATTTGATAAGCTATCTCATCATCAGGCACGACTTTACCAGCCATCTCCAAATCTTTAGCGGCTCTTAACAATCTGCCCATGAACATAGACATCGTTTCAGTGTCCTTCAGCCCAATATTCATGAACTCTGTTCTCAAAGCAGCGATTCTTGCTCTCGTTGTTGGCTCGAAAGTACAGCAGACACTGTCCCAGGCTTCCTTTGAAGTAGTGCAATCCATAACTAGATTCTTTAGATCCTCCTCTATCGACAGGCAAATAGTCGAAAATGCTTTTCCTTCCCGGCTCTGCCATGCTTTGACAGCCTTGTTGTCAGTTTTTTCAGGTAGGGGTTCTGTTCCGTCTACATATCCAAATAACCCCTGATGCATAAGAAGCATCTTCAGGTTGAATTTCCATGATCGGAAATTATCACGATTCAGCTTCTCAATCCGGAACAAACTACTTTCCTCACCGGAACTCATCCTGTCGACAATCCAATCGGTACTTAAATCATAATTCCACCATACAACCACGAACTTCCACACAACCACGCTCTGCTACCATTCTGTTGGATCGTACCTTTGAGGAGGGTGGAAAATCAGACAAGACTAGCTTGGGTTAAAACAGGAATAATTCATTTATTACAGTAAGACAGAAATATTTATATACATTATAAGACGCCACCTGGCGGATCTAGAAATCATATCTTCACAAAACAAAGTTCCCCCGTACGGCACTAGATAATCGGGAGGAAATAGCGTTCGATTCCAACAGGAACTATTAGAAAATGACCACACATCCCAATAATGTGTTACAAGTATGAAATTTATAAAATTATAAATCTCTGCTGACAATCCAGCTCATCCTTTCATTATAAAAGTTCCATTCCAATTTCAAAAGATTAAAAAAAAATATGCCTCTCTTTGATCCTTCAAAACTCATTCTAAAATTTCCATACAGGGAAGGATGCATAGCAATTTCTCTTTCCAAAGACCCTAAGTCTTCAATCATCACAAAAATCGCATAGCAAAGGAAAGACGCTACCCTCTATTATTGCTATTCAAAGACATTACAAAATCTCTAAATGCGCAGAAATCCCGTTGACACTCGCGAAATTGCCTGTGTCTGCATCTGAATGGAGATTCTTCGAAGGGTGCCATAATTCGAAGATGTCTCGGGAAAACAAGTTTGATGGAATTGACGGGGAGAATGGGTTGAGGTGTTTGATTCTTTTCTGGAGAAGTTTTTGCGCGTTGCCATGGGAATGGGATTGTTGCGAGAAAAGTTGCGATTGTGTCGTAAGTTTGCTGTGCGCTTTTGCAGGAAATGGCGCGAGATGGGTTTTTGAATGCGTGTAGATGTTGAAGACTGGAAGAGAGAAAATATTATTAACCATCACGATATTTGGGGCACCGGTATTGTGCTGGATAGTGCATATTATATAAGGAGAACGACGCAGAAATGAAAACTAAAAAGCGTAAGTCCTTTTGCTTTTAATCTGAGCTGATTAAGAACTGTATTTGTCGGAACTTGAGACATTATTAGTATAATATTAGTTTGGGTGTTTTAGGCAAGAAACGTCAAAGGCTGATAAGCAGATGTAATAGATAGTTTGATTGAATAGGCACGATATAAATTTATTTATATTTTACCTTTATTCATTCAGAAGGAGTTTTACCCCATTTCTGGTAATTTTTCTTTCTATATACTTAGGTAAACCCTTTAATAACAGTACTATTTATTTATTATTTTTACCATAACAGAGAATATAAGGAAAGCAATAAACAGAAATTAACCATACTTTCGTTTGTATTAAATTACTATTTCCTTTTTTCGAGGTTACGAAAATATCAAGTATAACAAAATTCATCTACTTAATCAAGTTATTTTAATATATAATGTATATTTCCCTTTACTTTATAACAAATCACGTCCGTACTATAAATAAAAGATTCATCGATCTTCAACCTATGCTACTGCATTATTTATGAAAAATAAATGAGACTTTATAACATGTATATTTTACTTGTAAAAATGGAAACGCAGCCAAGATTAAGATTTAGAACGGAAGATTTTTATGCAACTAAAAGATTTTGTTCGGAAAATCTTTTTACAAGCCTTCTTTTAGCTTAAAACTTAAAAGAATTTATTTGTCATCTAAATCGTACTTATTCTAGCACGATTTGGATTCAGTTGGCAGCCATACTCTTCAGGATAAACTACTTCAAATAATTCAACCTAAATGCTTCTAACAAAAGCCTCGTTAAAAGAAGAAACGAAAAAAAATATTTCTTGCCACAAATAACCTACCTATCCCCAAGAAACACAAAGAAAGCCTTCTTCCACCGAAAACACCCTAAGCCCAGGGACAAAACAAACCACCCCAATGAAAAATGCATGCAAATCCCCTTCACTGATCATTACCACACCAAAAAAAGAAAGAAAGCTGGTTCCCCAAACGCATTACGCACAAAGCACATTATGGGAGTCCATAAAGGCCGCCGGCATTACGGAAGGGGCTCGTGCGTTGACAAGGCTTAAATCATGGGAATGATCCATCTTCCCCGCCACCTCCAGGGATAATGTTTCTTGTCAAGGACCCTCCCCGTCGCATTACACGGAATGACCCGGAGTTTGGAGGGATAGAGCGCCCATAGAGCATCTTGTACGGTGACAGTGTTGACATCTCCTGATACCAAGAACGTGATTCACAGAGTTTAACACTTCACCCAAGTCCTGCACCCCTTTTGTAATGGTTGTAAATCACTGTTTGAGTGTAAAAGATATGTGCTTTCTCTACATCTTAGTAATGTACTGAATATTATGACATTTGAGATTCAATATAGTCATTCCAAAACAAAATTCTGGTAGTAGATATTTTAAGTATGGACAATATTTCAGCTCAAACAAGTCTTACTTCTCGCGATATATGGAGTATTTTCGTCATAGAATATTTGATAAGGCAACCTCTTAGACAATTAAAAATGTCGAACGGACTGAACATTTGTTCAAAGGAAATTAAAAAAAAAAAAGCTTCTTTCGAAATCGATCGCATGATGACCTTTTAGAACGGACACATTTTCTTTTGAAGGTGTGTTCTGTACTTAATTGAAAGTGTCCACATAAGATAAAAGTTGGTCTAATAGGTATATTTTCCAGTAATACGCGTACTAATTAAAAGGGTATAGTCCTGATACAATTAAAAAATATATTTGAAGAGCAAAAAGACAGAAACGCAGTTCTGTATTAACCACCTTATAGGAAAGAAACATGCATCTCCAACACAGTTGTCAAGTGGAATTTTATTTTGATTTGCGTGTGACACACAGGGTTTCGCCAATGTGCTCTCTAGTTTATACCTTCCTCATGAAAGGACCATCGACCCAGAGGAGACGAAATGCCTTTGGTAAACGGGGAGCATCCTTGTGATTAGCTGCAGGTTGAATCGAGCGATTTGGTTGGATAGAGTTTGAAATGTGAATCCTAAGTGAGGTTTGTAATCTTCATAACCAAGGAATTCTCAAAATTTGTGTAAGTTACTGACCTTATAATATGTTGATTGATTATGTCCATGGTTTAGACATAATACAGATGATGTTTAGAGTGATTATATTATTTAAACTTTTTATTTTTAATTTAAACATTTACATGAATGCATGATTGGGAAACAGGAGAACGATTCTCCAAAACATTTGATCCAACAAAATTTAAAATGAAAGTTGAGAACATGTGGAATATTAATGTTCTATTTCGAGAAATCATGTGAAAATACAGTATTTCAATACATTTATTGGAACATAAGAGTTAATGTGCTGTTAGTGTTCAAAAATTTTAGAATTTTTTTAATGTTCTTCTGAAGGGGTTAGAATATAAATTTGTCAATTTCCTTTATCCACAATTAACTGAAAAAGTCAAAAAATTAGATTAATTTGAAACTTACCTAAAATTTTTATTTATTCAAATCTTTGATGATTATAATCCACGTAAATGACTTGTATACCTGTAATGAAAACGATAGCTTAAATATTTCCAAATAATAAAAATCAAACGTGATTTATACAAATAGAAATAATGGGACCAATAACAAACTTGGAGCCCAAAGGGGTTGTTTCATTTATCCTGAACTCCCTAAATTCCCAGTAAATGTCAATACTGTTTTAGACAGTCTTACTCCTGTAAAAATTACATTGTGTTATAAATTTGTGATACACCCTTGCGAATTAGGCAGTATATAGTTTTACTCTTGTCATTGGCAAAACCGCGAAGCGAATCTGTAAAAATAAAGCTACTCAATTTTAGAATTTAGGATGTTCTTATAAATTTGCATTCTCATTTAGTTCTTTTGAATTATAGTGAACCCAAAGGGTCCTTCGAGAGGGTTTAAGCTTTTAGTCTAAAAAAATTGCTGGTATACCTATAGTTGAATATAGGTCGGTAACTCAAACATATATATTTCATCACATTACAGACGATATCTTTCTAAGTTTTGAAAAGCACATTCTCTCATAATATTATGAATTACCAAAGTTCCACTAAAAGAACATCAATCCATTCCTTATCTCCGCCTTTATCTACATCGAATTACTTATCCGATAAGATCACATACGCAGCATCCAATATAATAATAACCCAAGTTTATTCCCGACGCAAAACAACCGAACCCATCTTACCGAAATCGAATCATCAGAAAGCACACATGACCCAACCGGACACAGAAAAGGAAAAAATACCTCCGAATTATCAGGACCTTCTTCCATTATCAGCAACTGATGAAACAGCCCTCGACGAGAAAGATAGGCTAATGGATGAAACAACAATACCAGACGTTTTTCTTCCCAACATCGATTTAGCGCTAAAGCGAAGCCTTAATCCTCTCAACCTGTGGCAAGAGAAAACACTCTCGACCGGATTTTTGGCTTTGGTTCGCTGCGTGCCGGCTCTGTGTTGTGGTTTTGATTGAGATTTCAAGTGGAAGTAACTAGCTATGGAGGTGGTTGTGTGTTTATTTGAGTTGTGCGCGCGGTGTTTGGGTTTCTGAGGCACGTTTTGAGAGTTTTTGTTTGCTTTGAGTGAATGGACTTTTAGGGAAGTTGAGTTGAGCTGCTTTAGTGGAATAATGATGATATTGTGGTTTGGAATGGCAACACTGAATAAATAGCTGCGACTTTGTGTTTCAGGCTTAACAGGAATGGAGGAGGTTAGTGTATGCAATGAATTTGTTATCGGCAGAGTTATAAGAACGGAAAATTAATTCATCAGATAAAAATGTAAGGATATTATCACAATCAATAGTTTAAAATTAAATTTAGCGCACATAATTTCTTTTAAAGGAAAGCGTATAAAATTAGTATTTTATGTACTATAAAACTTCATAAAAAGAGAACTATCGTAAATACTTAGAGCATATTTAACAAAATATAGAACAAAATTGAGTGAGTACTTTTTTGGTAACAGAAAAAAGAAACACTCGAAGTAAAATAAGCCATGAATGAATAGGATATCATAATAAATTTTGCATAATTTTTTATCTATTTAAAGTAAGTACTACTATTAATTTTGAATGTATTCATATGATGAAGTGATATTTTTTATATTTATCTCTGATATACTTAAAATATATTTATTTTGTAGCATATAATCTAAAAACACTCCTTAGCTAAGAGTAGTTTGGCAAAAAGAGACTTAAATTTAAACCTACATTACATTTATATTATTTCTTAATGTTTCTATTTTATGAGCTTTATTGAGTGTTCCCTGTGCATTTCTGGAGAGTTTTCTACGAGCTTAAACATTGGGTAGTGAAATGGATGTATGCCTTAATAATTTTAAAAACATTTTCGAAAACCTATGTTTACAATGGTTATTTCCAAAACTATTGAGTATATTATAATATAGTGTTTAACCACTAATCTATAGAAACTTTAATGCAGATATATTAAACAAAAGTAAGTTTCAACGGAAAAGCATCACCCAAACCTGATAACAGAGTTACTCGTGTATCAGCTTGTTTGTTTTCACAAATTTGGTTAAAAATAACCGTTTTGTCGATCAAAACGCAATATTTCACAAAAACCGTTACCTTGACATCTCTCATCCTCCTAAGTAAAAAAGGGGGTATTTTAGGGAACATCCATCATCAAGAGGTCCAATATCGATTGAGTAGTCCATACAGGAGGGAGTTTTAAAAAAAAACAAGCTTTAGTGCGTGTCAGATACAGAACTTTCTTTTGTTTGCAAGAAAAAAAAGAACAGATAAAAGATTTTTTAAATCCTAAAGAAGCCGGTTTGGGATCTTTTCCTGTAACTTTGGTATCGATAACTGATGAATAAAAGGGACACACTGTTACAATCTTGAACAACATAAAGCATAAAGATAATGGGATATGGATTTTTAAAAGAACACGCACGCTATGAAGCTGACTGTAGTCCTTAACTGAAAATGGATTACAGATTTAGAAATTTAAAAAAAAAAAAAAAAAAAAAAAAAAAACCTATAAATCTGCTTCCCCCCCAGAAAATTATCTCTACCATTTATAATTATACTTAAAATAAGAGTGATTTTGATACACAAATCGTTGAGGAATAGTAAAATTAACTTTTGACATAAGACGACATTTACATTTGTTGGAGAAACATGGCCAATCATTGCGTTGAAATTGTGTAAATAAAAAGTAATTTTTTATGCGGTACCCGCATAACCATAACTTTGGAGATACCGGACACAAGATCTACTCTAATTAATTAGCAAAATGAAAGTACAAGTAATTTAAAGAAAAAAAAATGCTTTTCTGCAATTCGTGTTTTTTACATTTAATTGTTACTAAAATAGCATATAATTCATCATTGTTTGAAGATGTACCAAATCTGTTTCAAAGTTTACTTTATTCACTACATATTTCATAAATTTTGCACAAAAACTAACTTTTATTTATAAAGAGAGCAATTTATGATTTAATATTTAAATATCATAATAATTAATTACATTTTATAATAACACATCGATATTTCTGAATTTGTTCAAAGCGAAATTCGTAAGATGCTTAAACAGATTTTAAATAGATATCTAACTGCTACAATGGGAAAACCAATTGCTTAGATCAAAAAGCAAATAGACAAAAAAGTAAGAAGCATCTTAATTTCCTTTCCTAAATGAATCTGATAAAAAAAAAAAAGCAAACCCAACAAAAACCCAAACAAGACACGCGCTTGTCAGTTGAAACAACTTTCTTTAATTACTTTTCCAACCAAAAAAATCACAAACCCATCCCAATAAAACTCACTCAAGCTAGTTAAGTGCACAACTCGGCGACAAAAAAAGAACCGAATCCAGCAGAAGACTCCGAGAAAACCACAAAGGAATTGAAACCACTCTCCTGCAAAGAAAAACGATTTTGCTTTTCGCTTCCCCTCTTTGTTTCTGGCATGGAAATATCGAATGGCTTTTTATCCCCAACGATGCAACAACGAATTTCTGGGGGGTTCCGATGCAAATTGGGGAGCAAATTGGAAACTCAACGTTCGGTATCTGAGGGATAACACTGGTTTTGGTTTGAGGTTGATTTGTAGTGGAATGATTACAAGCGCTGAGTTGGAGAGCGAATCGTTTACGCTGAAGGTATAGCTAATGATAGGGAAAATAGCGAGGCTATTTGCATGTGTAATTTGAGAGTGATTATGGATAGGTACTGAGGACTATGGATTGGAGAAAAATGGGAATGGTTGTAGTATACTTTGATTCCCGGAAATTTATGAATCAAAATTACCATGTCCCCATTTACATTCCATTCCTTTATAATTTTGTTCTAGCTCTCTTCAAAGTAAAACTGTATAATGCTCCCTGTTCTTTTTTCTGAATGCAGAATTTGCCTTTAAATCAAATGTTTTAGTCTGGGATCTGAATACAGAATTACATGTAGTTGATATCGGCAAAGATAAAGACCTCCATCAGTCATGTAAATGTTAATAAAAAAGCAACGAGGGAGGCGTTTAAGGTTCGAAGTAGATAACGAGACTGTTTCTTCATACTTAGAATCTTTTGAAGAATTTTACTAGTAAAAACCATTCCATCTTTTGACCTTCAAATCAAAGAGCATTGAGTCTTATTTCTGAGGATTTTTTTTGTTAAGGGAAAAGTATTATGTTTGTTAATTTTACTCGATTTAATATTTTTAAGGTCTAAATAAACCAAAGTATATTAAGTTTTGAGTGAATATTTAATGCATAATTTCTTAAACAATCATTGTGTAAGCAAATTTATAATAACGAACATAGCTAACATCCATCAAGCTCAAAACCATTCTTAAATAGATTACTTAATAGATATAACTTAAATAGATTTTTACGAAAAATTAAGGATAAAAAATTAACGAAAAACTTCAGGTTAGAATCAGTAGTATAGTAAATAGAATTAGTATGGGTATAAAATCAGCATATTCTAATACTCGGCTTAAATACTCTACTTAATTTGTTCGATACTTTACAGGAAATGCAAAAAAGAAGATCAGTTTTGTTTCCTGAGTAATGCTCATGTGGCCCATTGGGATGATGGTTTTTAACACCCAAAACCCCTTGAACTTCCCCCACGACAATAAAACCAACATCCAAACTTAAAAATAATCTCATCATCTGATAATTCCCTATTTATTCGCATCCCTGCACACGCAACCAGGCTTCTTTACACCAAGACCTTAATTCATCATATCAGCCCAACCAGCGATGAGCTGCTTTCTCTCTCGCTCTGACTTTAATTAATGACCAGCAGACACTAGTTTTCCTTGAGCCACGTGTGGAGAGAAATTAATGTTAATGGGTTACTTACTGATGGTTCTTGGGAGAGCGAGGGAAACGGCTTAATTTAAAAATTATTGCGATTGTTAATCGTTTTCACTTGGGATCTGGTAAAAGAAGAAGAGTTTAGTGAGAAGAGGAGCTTATTGCTGTGGGGTGGTTAAGTGATGCTTAAGTGGGAGGAAGTATAGGGAGGTAGAGTTGTTTCTGATTGAATGGTGAAAGCTGAAATGGATATTTAAGTTTTGATAGGAACTTGGATGGGAAAAATATTTATTGCATGTTAAAGAATCGTTTAGAAATATCTTATTTGGTTTTTTAATTATTAATACTTTGCAGACTATCATGTACTACATAATTTTTACTAATTCATAAAATTTCATTAAATTATTAATTTGCATAATGATGCTTTATTTCCTTTTTTCTAGATCATTCATTGATTACAGACAGGACATTGAAAGAAGATGTTTTTAAAATAATTCAGATGTATGCAGTTGAGGAGGTTAAGGGACCCTGTTTGGAGGGACACCACATATTCGATTTAAAAGTAATATTACTACTGCTAGCCAATTCATGCATAAAACTCGTCTGTTTCTCTAGTGAACGGCCAGAAAAAGAAGAAATTAAAACTTTGAATCCTAATAATTCCAAAACCAATTAATATTTTTTGAAAAACAAAACGCCAATCTTTTTATAAAAAAAATCTTTAAAATATCATAGTTTTTTAGTTAAAACTTTCTGAAGAATAGCAGAATGAAGCAAGCTATAAGCATACAATAACATGGTGGGTCCAAGTGGGTCCAAGCGCTGTGACGTCACACAGCAGCCATAACGAAATTACTGTTTTTCTCACCAATACCGGAAACGAAATTTTAAAAATTAATATCTTGGGGAACAGTTTTCCGATTTCAATAATTTTTACGTCATTTTTCATGAATTTTCATCCTCTATCATAATAAAATTAAAACAAAAAAGGGGAGAATACCTCATTGTGTAAGTTTATTGAACATTTTTAGTTATTTTTTAATTTTATACCAAGGGTTGTTTTTTATAACTTAGATAGTTAATGGCTTACTTTATTTTGTGAATCGCATGTTTTTATCTTTAAGTCTCGCCCGTATTATACTATTTTAAATAACAAGGTTAAAAGAATAGTTAAAAGTACCTATAACTTTCTGGAAAACGTTTTACTAGACTTTCTTTTCTTTAAGCCAACCTAAATATTTAACATTCATTATGCATTTAAATTAGAAAATCATTAACATTCCTTTTTAGTGATGATATTAAATTTAATGATGGCATGATGAATAATGCTTTTCAAAACATTTTAGAGGAAATGTTGTGGCAAAATAATAAATAAGTTTTAGAGAGAATTCCTAATTAGGCCCTTTTATACCAGCATAATGATTTTCATAAATTCTTCAAACAAAACAAGGCTAATCAGTGTTCTGTTCATAATATACGAAATGAAATATTAAGTACCCATGTAATGAAAGTTTTTGGAATTCATACGTTCTCAAATTCTACACATTATAATTCATTTATGAATAATTTAAGGTTGGAAATGTAAATATGTTTTAAAACCTCATTCTTAGTCATAGGTGCAGTAAGTGAACCATTTCACTTTGAACATACATATTCGGTTAGTTTTATCATTTCAAATTCTTCTTAATTGTGCATTTTGTAGTAACAGCTAATTGAATTTAAATTCTTGAGAGAATAATATTCAATCTTAACTATTTTGCTTCCCAATTATTGAGAGTGCGTTTTGAAATTTGAATGTAAAGAGGTATAAAAATAACAGATGTATTTGAACACATTCGACAATTTGACATGTGTTTTAAAAATAAAATTAATCGAGGTTAAAAGTAAGAAAAATTAAAGAGATCTGTAAAAAATTCAGCAGGATACATTGTTAAAATATTCCTCTATTCAAACACTATTTCAAATGGATAAAAATAACGTACTCCACAATGTTTCCGTCCTTAATAAAAAATAAATATTTTTATCTTAAAGGATTTAACAAAAGAGAATGACCATTCAATAAATATGTTAAGAATATCTTTTCTAGACTAGACTGTAACCCTGACATTTTAATTAGATGTTGAGATTCCTACATAAAAATATAATAAAAAAAAAACAATTGGGATGTTTGTAATTCCATTTCCTGAAAACAATTCATTTTGGAAATAAAAATGGGGACATTCCGTCTTCCTCTGAAGGTACAACACAAACTACTTCTAACTCAACTTAAAAAGCGCAATAAACCTAACTTCAAAGAAAAGAAAGAACTGCTTTCCTCAAACACCCAAAGCAGGCGCCATTTTTTGCAAATCACCGCCATCTCGAGAACACAGCATTATCATACAGCTCAAGATGGCGATTTGGAGCCAGACCCGTTTCTTTCTACAACGACCAACAAAGGGCAATGACGACCTTTTTTTATCTACAGGTAAAGCATTTTCATGTCGGGCATTTGTTACAGGTTCACTTCGGGCCTGTCACATGGAGCCTGGGGCGGAACAGAATGAAAAGGTTCGAATGGGACGCCATTTTTCTTCTTTGATGTGAAAACGAATGGGACCCTTGCTTGAATCCCTGAGACAAAACCTTTTGTATTATTTCCGGAGAAGGTTTGGTTTTGGATAAGTTGAGATATAAAAGGAAGTGGATTGTTTTGAGTTTGTTTTACTTAGTATATTATTAATGGTAAAATATCTATAAAAATGTATCACAAATTTTTCGTATGAGATATTTATTTGAATATAAGCAATAATAATTACATATGAATAAATGTATAATAATTTATTGTATTATTAATATTAAATATACTTTTTTAATGAATATCAGTTATAATTAGTTTCAATGTCACGGAGTAAAATTTAAAGTACCACAAAACCTTTACGACAATGCAGATTACGTATTGCAATTTTTAGCTAGAAGCATAAACGTGCAAGTAGATATTATATTTCCTACGTTCTTTAGGAAAAATATTTCGCTATAAGAGGCACTTGAAGCTACAACAAGCTGATATAAATGTAAAAATTGAAGTTAGCTCCTTGTTTCTGCATGTGTCGATGAAGAACAGCGTAAGTATGTATTATTTAAAAAAAAAAAACGGTCTAATTTTGTTTTAAAGGATTTATTAATTTAAACAAAGTTGGAAGACTTAGAATTTATTTTCATAAAATATATAAGATAAAGGATGTTGAGGAAGCCCATGTCAGTTGTCAAAACCTAACATTTTTGTGAAATTTTTAGTCACATTTAGCTTGCTAGACTTAATAGAATTAACAAAAAGCATGTTTTTTTTTCATTTAAAAAATATTAGGAATTTAATTGAATTTAATGTTAAAACATAAAAAGGTGGTTAGTATTAAAATTATTTTTGGGCTTTGAAAAAAAACCAGAAGGAACAAAGCAACTAATTTCAAAGTTACATGTTCATATACAAACACGTATTCTGATTATAAAAGGTAAACATAGATAAATATTCAAAACAGAAGCTTAATTCTCTTGAAGTGAAT
Source organism: Tetragnatha montana (assembly GCA_963680715.1). NCBI lineage: Eukaryota > Metazoa > Arthropoda > Arachnida > Araneae > Tetragnathidae > Tetragnatha > Tetragnatha montana. The sequence continues at coordinate 27,786,680 of OY796683.1, forward strand.
CTACATTTATACTAATGATTAGACAGTTTCAAAATCCCAAAAGCTTTACAACGAAATCGCTTCACCAAAAGTCTACATCCTTTTTAATAGAACTATATTTAATTTCAAGAGGAATGTTCCCAAGATCAGAAGTTCATTTCACAAAACCGTTCCCTTTAGTAAAGAGAGGAAGGGGGGGGGGAAATCCCCCTTCAAGATGATCGGTAAACACGGAGCTATCGTCCTCAGAATTCCAATAAATCGATCTGGCATCGGCAAACATTTCATGAGACCTGACAGCTTTTAATATGTACTAAGGACTCGTCTGGAATTCGGCGAAGTTTAGAAAGCGGTTCTAAAGGGTTTTGCGTTTTTTTTATTATTTGGCTCGCACTGGAAACTTAATTGGTCTGGGAATAATATGATGGAGGAAACCCTGGGGGATCCGCCGGATATTTATTGTGTTTTAGACTGGCAATGGATCGGGAAGTGTCTGGATGTCATTTATTAATGTTTGATGCAGACGTTTTTTCTTACAATAGGATTTTTTAATATTGCATTAAGTATTAAGAGTAAGGAAATGGTGTATTTTCTTAAGATGAACTGTATAATATCGTAATTAAAAAATAAAAATTTCAATAAATAGTGTCTGTAAGTAGTACTGCGCTGCTCTAAAGGTGATAATTATCCACTCTTTCTTTTAAATAAGTAAATATGCAAACTCCTAACAGTGCCGTAAAGTGATGCTGCGTATGATTGAATAGCGGTTGAGTAATTTTACTACTTTCCACCACCTTTCACATATTTTTTATTACACTACAGCTGTAGTTATTCAATCAAAAGTAAAGGTGGGAGAGATGACTTAAGGGAAAATTTTGAAAAATATATGTTTTTGAAGGATAATTTTAAAATGTTATAGCGATTTCTCCATTTTATTTCCTTATAAATTATAACATCCCGAGTTGTTAAATTTGCCAATTTCACAAAAATATATTTTAAAAACACGAAGAAAACCAGTTCGTTGAAATTAAGATTATTAGCAGACACGCCAAGATGGAAACATACTTTTAACGATAAATGGACAGTTATAACCTTATTTTAAATACATCATGCTTACGAAGTAACTGTAAGTCGCCTGAATTGACGTTAAAATATTAAATATCTCTAATCTCTATATGGAATCTCAAAAATGCCATATTTTTATTTCCAGTTTCTATTCAATCTATTCCCTTAAGAAGAATACAATTATTTCATCAATGTATTCTCACGTCACGAAATATTAACATTGCTTAGATAACCTAACGATAACAAGGAAAAACTTTCCAGACTGAACCAAGACTTCATAACAACTCCTCACAGAATTCTAATTTTCAACGTAGGACCGCATACCTTCCCTTAATAAACCTAATGAGACCAACATCAGCGAACATACCAAACAAGTCCCAATCATCCCTACTCCTGATGTCATTAGGGGGATAAAAATTAAATCAGGATAATCCCGGAATAGGGAACGATGAAAAAAAAATAATTGAATTTTCCAAGAGACTGCCTTTATTCGCATGATAAGGACCATAATTAAAATTTGATAGAAAGTTCCGAAAATTTTCTCCGGGAAAAACCTTCGGAAAAAGAGGATCATTGTCTGGTATGTTTTTAATTATTGTAAGTCGCAAAGTGGTGGATCAGATACTAGGCTAATATGTCGGCTATGAAAGAAGTTTGATTTATGTGTAGAGCCGGGTAACTAGCTTATAACTCTTTTTAGGTAAGGGTAAAAAAATGCGCTATAATTAAATAAGGCTTATTGTGAAGGTTATTTAAGTATGTGTCGTATATATTTTTTTATTTCTGTAATGCGGATATTGTTTAGATTAAAATTCCTTAGCCGGTGTCATTAGTTAAGCTTTGGATATTTTTTGTTTAGTAATTTTCAATGTTTCTCGTCAATCATTGGCGGATTTTTAAATAAGCTAGGTTATTTTAATCTATCGCGGCAAATTTTCGTATGTGGCAAGACCTGGTGGATGTCGGTAAAGTTTGCCAAAAGGACGAGATTTAGGAATAAGGATAGATTTCATGGTTTCGTTTGATATTCGAAGTTCGGGGGTCCGTTGCACTTTTTCGGCAAACGGACTCAAAGGAAGAGACTGACCTTGTGAACTTTTCATGAGTAAAGCACGTCAAAGTTGGGATCCGTTGGAGTAGTATGTGCGGGAAATTATGAGACAGTTATGTTGTGAGAAAGAAGGGGAATTGTATGTTTTGCAGTAGCAAATATTCTGCAGATAGTGTTTTTGAATGGAAAAGGAATTTTTGAGGGTTTAGGGGGATTGTGCTGAATTCCAAATATGAAACATTATTCGAGAAAGGATATGTGATGGATCTCCATCACAGGATTAAATTTGACACACAGCAAAAGAAATTACGAGTCAAATATACCATATTCAATATTTTATAGAAAAGGAACAGTCGAAACATAAAACTGATCCCTTCCATATTTACAACTACCCATTGTCCTTGTTTTGCTTCAGAAATAAAAACTTTACCAAATTTTTTCTGTGAGCTAAACTTGATCCTTAACACCTACTCTATTAGAAGTAAGAAACTTTTTTCAAACCATATACCAACATATATCCACTAGAACAAGTGCTCAATAAGGGTAGCTTATTTTGGTACTTACGTATTATCCTCATGCCATTAAAGGGTTTAGCGACTTCTTCTAATATAAAACGATATAAAGATACAACTAACAATCAAATTGGCACTAAATCAAGGATTAAACAGGAATACAATTAAATTGATACATAAAAACTTGATAAACACAGTAAATTCTTAGTAGATTAACCTGTAAAAGGGGAGGTGAAAAAATGGAACATACCAGGGGACGTGCGGTCTCACAGACCGCGCAACATTATATATTTTTTTTTAATTTTCTAATTAAGATATGATTCTGATATTTCAGTACATTGTTCTTGGAACATTTATCTCTTCATAGAAAAATATTTGTTAACTTTATGATAAAATAAAAGTTTTCACAGACAATTTTCCAAGAGCCTTAAATTTTTCGATAGAAACCACATAGTCCAGTAAATTCTTTATAATTTAAAATAAAACGCATCTATTGCGAATTAACTGTTTTTTTATTATTTAATATGTAATGCAAGTTTTAATTGGAAAAAATTCATTGTAGAACAATACAAAAAATTTTTGACACTACCTGAAGTATCATTTTTTCACCAGTGGTTTAGAAGCAAAAAATTTAGAATTTTTCACAGAAATCTTATTCACAGTTACCTTTACCACTCTAAAATCCCTCCCAACTTCATATAATTTTTTTCAACTCTTCCGCATAACCAGGATAAGAAGGATCAATTAATTTCCGCGGACCGAGCTTCAAAGCCATGCGTACTAACTCTGGACAAAAACCGTTACACTGAGTGGGACCTGAGGTCTGCTAGACCGCGTGGGAAAGAATTTGTGGAATTTCGAACGCATGCACTTGGAAAAACTTGCTGATAAGAAGGGGTCAGTCTCAAGGTCACGTAAGGGGAAGGTAGGCGAAAATTCTATTCAATTCGACCCAGTATGTGGTAGGGGGAAGGGGAGGAAAATGTTGTGCGGTCTGTGAGACATCACGTCCCCTGCTACGGGTTAATCACCGGCATGCTGATAATAAGTAAGTACCCTTATTTAATAACCACCCCCTACACTTAATAAGATATTCTTTTATACTGTAATAATACAACTCAGTTTATTCTAACCGCTGAAACACATTGCAGTTTTTAACACACTAATTACTTTTACATCAACTATAGTATACAAGGGATTCACATTTTCAGAACATAACAACTTCTTCACACAACCTCCCAGTAGAGAGTTTCAAGGTGAAAACAAGCAAACACTTCCAAAACTTCCTCCAAAACAAATAACAACTCACACCACTGAATAAAACATGAGAAAACAAACCTTCCTTTCCTAACGAACTGAACGATACAGTTTTTAACAATCCCCTCCGAGCTTCTTCTTACACCACGGCCACAGCATACATGACATTAATTTTGAAAGGAAACTTTGTCAATAAGATGAAAGAGGTGTCTGTTATTACTTGCTCCTTTTACGTTGATTAAAAGGTTTAAGAGTCAACCTATGGATATGCCATTCTTGACTTAAAGATTTTTTTTTTCAAATTACTTAAAAAGCGATACAAGTGTGGTTTGTAATTTTTTAAAGAATAATTTTGATTTATTTGGTTGAAAAACTTTTACTATAATGAAAAATAATCAGAAGTTAGAAGGGAAAAGATATTTATAGAGAGAAGATGAATGAATTGTCAGAGAATATTTATTTTTCATTTGTTTAACATAACTTGTACAAAAGTCCACAAGAAAATAGCCAAACTTTTTATAAGAATTATACTCAGGTTTAGAGATCAGGATAATATGTGGGTTTCTTATGTTTTTTTACTGATGCATCAACAATATGTTTTAAGAAGTTCCACTGCTATCTTTCCTTTGGAACAATAATTACACTGATTCCCTTTACCATTAAAGGGAGTGGATAGTGCACAACGAGTTTATAGTTTGACAGAAAAATGTCGAGTAGTGGACTCTAAAATGATGCTGATGACACCCCTTCATCATATTATGAACCGTTTCTGTCAAATCATTCATTTCAATTCATTCTTTCAGTTTCAAATAAAATAACTCTGACTTACTCTAGTTCCGAATTTCGCAATCAAGAAGTTTTTTTGGTAAAAAACCCCGAAAAAATACTTAAGAAAATATTTTCTAAACGTTATCATTTCCCCCGTGAAGAATGAAAAATTAATATTCTATCCTCCAATAATTTTACAATTTTAATACAATGTCGGAGTGTGTTACATAATATTATCAAAACTTAGTATTAAATTGATATGAATTGAGAAATACCTTAGATTTCCGCGTATAAGCCGAAAGTACGGTTTTTCTATGGAAATTTTACCAAAAAAATTAAAATGCGTGTATAAGCAGAATTAAAACTTTCCACCATCGCTCGCATGAAACGAAAAGCTGATTTTCGCACTAACCCCGTGAGCCACCGGTCGGCCAAAATGCCTTTTCCAACCATAGAGCAAGCCCCTGTCATTTTCAGACAAAAAAAAAAACATTCCGTCTGCCAGTGAATAAATAAAGAAGTGATGTCCACTGCCGAAAAGTTGCTTGAAAAGATTCCCCGTGATATCGGGAATCGAAAATAATCTCGAGATCCGCGTATAAGCCAAACCCCTACCTAAGCATGGATAATTTTTCCAAAAATTCTTGGCTTATACGCGGAAATATACGGTATCTAAAAAATCTTCAAAGAAAGCTCCAACCTCAGTCCCCTCACAAAACATTACTCTTTCCAAAAACGAAGGTTGACCCCCTCCTCAAACAAGGTGGCCGATTCACACCTTCCTCACATATCCGATCCGAATGAATTTTAAACACACACACACAGAGAAAGAAGATCGATGGCTGACCCCGGGGCATCAGGAACGAGACTCCCGTGGGAGGGAAACAAATTTCCTCGATCCCGAAATCAAGGAACTCCCCTCTGACTGAGAAATGTTCCTTTTTATCCCGTTTCGTGCCGGATCGAAATGAGGAGACCTTTTTTGTCTCCTTCAGGGGTAAAAAGGTATTGATTGGGGATCTGGGTTGCTGATGTAGCATTCGGGTGTTGGAATGCGAATGGAGAGAGTTCTGCTTTTCTCATTGTCTCGGCTTATTACTCACAGATATGTGAGGGTTCTACAAAGTATGAAAAGGCCTTGAACCAAAATTGGCCCGCCAGCTCTTCAAATGTGGCCCGTAATTTACCAAAACGACCATCATTCTCGTTAGTATAGTATGGAAGTATGTTGTAAACGTAAGTATCGAAATTAGGGAGTTGTAAGGGCCGCCAATGTGTGTGTGCAAATTAAAACAAGAACAATTATAAAATTAGATATTTTTTTTCAATTTACAGTGATATAATTAGGACATCTTTTTTAATACAAAGCACGTTAATATCACAATTTCGAAACCCAATTCGCTCATTAGTTCGTGACTAAACTATAATTCTAATGATAAAACCCTATACATGATTCGTATATCTTGGCTTTTTGATCCTAAAGGTGTAGTTCGGTGTGGCCCGCGGCACTCTTTGGAGTAGCAAAGGTGGTCCTTGGGATATCTTTGGACACCCCTGATATAGATAGTCATTTTATTTCAATTTGCAAAACCAAAATTGTAAAGGTAATTGAAAACGGAGGTACAAATCTTTATGGTTAGGTGTTTTTAAACCAAAAGTGAGTATTATGTATCACATTTTAGGTGGAAATAAATGTATGTGGGGTTGAAGGAATTAAAGTCCTAAATTAGATAATAACGAGATACCTGGAGCTACATCAGTTGGTGGTTTTCTAAGCTGTTGGTAGATATGCCTTTAAACACCCCACTAGAAGAAACCAGAAGGTTTACCCAGTGATACAAAAAGAAAAGTGCAACTTGCCTTCAAAATGTATACCTAGAATCCTCGTAGGAAGAGTGAGAAACACAGTTTCCAACGAGGAAATATTGAAATTTATCACAATACCTTAACATTGTATCAGTAAGTGTAAGCATGAATTTAGTCACCAATACTGAAATAAAGAGATTCAAATTCCCGACAAGATACACAAAATTATAGCTATCTTCAGTTTTTTCTAAATACTGGGATAGAGTAAAGAAGTGAAATTGTTTCTGAAAGTAAGGAAAATATGCACTTTTACTCGTTTTATAACCTTTCTCACAGTAGATTATTTCCCGGAAGACGAAAGTATAACTTTTAGTATACGATTCATCTAAGTATTTTTAGAGAGTATTATAGAGTAGTAGAGTAACTGTTACTGTTACCTAGTAATGCTAATAATGCCTGTAGTAAAAACAATAATTTTATCCATTCCTTGCTTGAAAATAATACACTGGGTAATATAATACATGTTTTCCCGAAAGTTCCATTTCGAAAGCCTAAAACTCGGTGAAAGTTATCAGAAATGTGAAACTAAACAACCATTGTTTGTAGAGAATTCCCTTTACAGAGTTGATTTGAAACCTCATAGCTTTGAAAACAAAAATAAATCTAAGAATTTTATGGATGAAAATACAGCACAGTCATAAATAAAAAGACATGCATAAGGAGGAATATTTTTTAGGTTTTTTTACTGTTAAAAACGTTTTTTTTTTCTCAAACTATATAAACTTGTACATAAAATTCAAAATAGTTTTCCAAGAACTCATTTTTTTAATGGAAAAATTATCTTCAAATTCAGCTAGGGTTCTTCTTTCTAGTATAAAAATTGGATTTCTAAGTATTAAAAAATCTAAAAGGTTTTTAAAAGTATTTTGAACACACTTCATCATTTAATTAAATTATCAGTTTCGTAATTATTAAATTAGCTTAGCTAATAAGAAATACTTTAAAACCAAAACCATAAAGTCGTCCTAAATACCATTGTATGTGCATACTCTTAACATAAGGGTTAGTTATTCTTCCATTCTATCTTCAAAACCCTTTCAATGATATACATAACCACAACAGTTTAATTGTTTAGTGTTTTACGAAAAAACATCTTTTTTTTTTCATAAATCATAGTTTAAAGTTAGATAGTTTAGTTAAGCAAATATTTTAGATGGTAATAAAATGTTTTTGAGAAAATTAGTAAAGACCCGCAAAGATTTCTCCATTTTAGTAAAAACACTCCTCTATCAATCTTCTGTTTTTACCTTTAAGCCAGCTTTTAAGGGCTAAAATTTATTGAAATTCCAAAAAAGACTAAAAATATTTGTCTTTAGTGTTTTTTATATCATTATTTATTTGTTCGTTTTTAAATTTTGTTATGATCCAAATATGAGAGTTCGTACAAAAATATAGTGTTTTAGTATTTATTTTAAATAATTGTAGAATTACATAGTCGTTTAAAATACCTTTGAATTCAAATCCCAATAATTTAAATAGGTGTCGCGGACGTTTCGCCAACTCTGAAATTTCCTACCCCCAGTTTCTGTTTAATCTTCGATTTAGGGATTTGTGTTGCGAAAGGCAAACGAGTAGGGGTAGGAAATTCCAGACTTGGAGAAACGACCATATAGACCTTCAAATATTATCTAATTTAATGTATTTAATTTCTATCGAGCTAAATATTATTAATCTATCGAGTGGAACTAAATAAATTCAACAAACGAATCAATCATCAAATATTTACTCAGCACAAACTTTAGTGGATAAGAATTTTCTCCTATGAAGAAATCTTACTACACATAAGGAGTAAAAATATTTTTATGAAAATATGTAGGTATACTTTTCAGAAATAAAAGCTGATAAAATGATCCATGACCGGGATATTATATTTATATTAATGACTTCTCCAAACAGTTATAATATAAGAGATATCTTATTCAAAACGTTCCAATATTTTGTTCCCACAATAGTTATATGTATGTTGAATCTTTTTAGCTTGGTTTTTAAGAAGTTTTCTCAATCGAATCCATCCGTTTTTACTTTCAGAAACCAGTTGAAATTTTATCAGCTGGAGTTCTATGATATCAATATATGGATATGTTATTTAAAACTACATTTCACCTCATTTTTTAATGTTAAAATCAAACCATCGAAGAAAATTATCACAATTTTAAGTTTTGCTCAGCAAAACCAATTGAGAAACGACTTTCTACAAACAATAACGTGTTCTTAAAGTACATTCGATGAGTCAAAATATTTTGCAAGGAAACATAAAGCCCTTACCCATTCTTACATTTCACAACCATATCTTTGACCCAACACAGACTAAACAAGGTTTAACAGGTGATACCCCCATAACCCCCCCTAAATCTTTAAATCAAATACTCCGTCCCCATCATCTTACCTCAACTATCTTCTCTACTAACGAATCCCCATCAGGATGAGAACCGGAGTCAGGCACTCAGGCACCTATATCCGACACAACACCGAGAGAGACAGAGAGAGAGAGAGAGAGTCCGGCCGGGCACCACCATCCGGCATCGTCGGGGGGCTGAGAGTGGGGAGCTACGGTGGCCGGACGGGACTACTTTCCGCCGGCGCTTGTTGCTTCGGCGCGGAGGGACACAAGAGATCCTTGCGCGCAGCACTGTCCGGCAGCGGCTGTTGTTAGGGGGGCATGGCGGGTTCGTTCGGAGGTAATCAAAGAAGGGGAGCTGATGGGATGTTTTTGAGGGGGTTAATAGAAAGGGGGAATCTATGTCGATGTCGATTCGTGGGGGGATGGGTTTTGACTCAAAATAACTTCTAAGCCCCCTCAGGCGTACATTATGGGTTGAATGTAGTTTTTTAGATCACTTACTGCAGTACTTCTCAAACATTCAGTAATGGCTACCCAATTTTCTATCGTAATTTTCATCGCGATCCCCTTTTACAAAGTAACAGTGCATGCAAAGCAATAATATTATTTTGAAGCTAAAGCTACAATACGACCTTAGTTCAGGACAGGTTTTCGAAGGTAGCCATTCCTGGGGAAAGTAAGTATAGACTTTTGATTTTGGAGGTACGCACAAAAAATAATTTTTTTAGATTTTAATTCCATGGGTGCATAATGTATTAGGATCTAGCTTTTTAAAGCATTTAAATGTATAATTTGAGCTTTCTTTTATCAAATATTTAGTTAAACATTAATATTTTACCACAAAGGGTCTGAGGGCTTTCCCCCATAAAAATTTCACAATTAGGATACACAAAATGGTTTTTTGACTACAAGGGGATCTCGAGGGGGCCATGGCCCCTTCTCTGGAATCGCCAGGGGTAATGTTACTAAAAATGTAGCCTTTTAGAAAATGTAAGGTAGAATTTACATCTTGATTTACATGATATATAAAAAAATGGGTAGGATAATTGGGTTCCATGTACAAAAGGGGGTCTTCCCCCGGAATAGTTTTGGAAATTTAGCTCTTAAAAGCAGGGTTTCATCTCATTTTTGTCCATTTTGTCTAAATTTCGAGAGGAACAGAGCCTTGGTTCGCGCCCCCTTACGGAATTGTCACCGGGCGTGCCCCACAGTTTGAGAACCACTGACTTACTGGTACTATTATTTAATACTGTACTAAAAAAAAGAGTAAAACACCACGATGGATTCCGTTTTGGTTATTGTTATTGTATAGATCACATAGAATCTCATATTCTATGTTATGAGAATCTCACAGAATTATCATATCAATCAAACTTTACTTCTTCTTCAAATTCATTTTTTTTTTAATTTTTCTAGCTTAAAACTACTGCGTTATTTGGATTTATTTTTGGAGTGACTAAATAATCAAGATAATTACCCACAAAACTTACTTTTGAACTTAGCGGAAATTGGATTGATATTTGAGTACAGGAATGAAATAACCAGTCGCGTGAAAAATCTGCACGCGATGTTTCATGTTAGTTTTTGCTCGTTTAACCGACACGTTTTCTCTTTTTCTCGTCATATATTCTTCTGTTGTTGAAAGTGTCTCAATGGTGAGGCACTGCCAGTGAAAACATCACATGGTAAAACAAGAGGAACAAGTTTCCTCTTTTGTAAAAAATCCTTTTTATTAAGTAAATATTTTTTTTTTATATTTTTTGGAAAGAACACCGCAAAACGTATATTTCTTCTGGTTATTTAGCTCCAAATGCATGGAAAAAGTTCCAAAAGTGTAAAAAGATCGTTTCCATTGACAAAAGGTTATTAACTGAGAAAGATATTAAATCATTAAAAAATATTCATTGCATCGTAAATCCCTTAAAATAGTTATATTCTTAAGGGACCACAAATAGTGAAATTTTATATTGCCTTTGTCAATCCTTCAGTTAAATACAGCTTTCCAAGTGGCCTCGAACTTTTTACCTTATTTACTTCTTCGATTGAGGAAGAAATTCTAAACTACTTAGGGGCCATTCAGTAATTGCGTAAGGATGATTTTGGCAATTTTTGACCCCCCCCTACCCCCATGTAAGGGTACGTAAGATTTTTCAAACCCTTCCCCCCTATTCTTACGTAAGATTCCATTTCGTTTTTCAAAATAATAAAATATTAGAAAAGGATCAGTTACACTAAAATTCTCAGATTTTTATTTTTCAATTTATCGTCAGCATTTTTAAGTGTTTCTGGGGTTATTCAATAGTAATTTGATTAGATTAATTGGAATTTGTTTACATTAATTTGGAAAATCTTGCGTAAGAATGGGTTTGTCCCTCCCACCCCCAAGTAAGGGTATGTAGAGATTTTTCCACCCCCTCCCTCGGGACTCTTACGTAATTAATGAATGGCCCCTTACCCCCATTAATTTAAAATAAAATCCCTGAACAATACCATAAATAAAGCATGTAAAATATTTTCAAATCCTTTACTATAGAAAATTGGTAATGCTAATTAAACCTCGTATTAGCGAATCACTAATTGACCAGAGCACAACACCACTGAAATGAGGTTGGAGGGAAGTCAGGTCTTCAGCTCCAAATTGCTTTAATCCAATGGAAATGCTAATATTTCTCAGATGATTTTTTTAATGAATGTAGGAGGTTTCAAATTCTAATTAAGTCTAAAGATACCATTGATGCATATCTTAATTCGTCTTCGTAAGATGTGAGTGAGAGCTCTGTGATTGGTTTTCCAGATAATTTTCTTTCCAAATATGGGAATGCAGTTGCCCTGGGAACGACTGATCGTTAGAGAACTATGGCTATATTTTCTCGGACGTTAGGGAGATTTACATGATGCAAGTAGTCATAATATCTTAGTTCAGCATATTCCAGTAAGCTCTGAAATTTTTATAACCGTAATAATTTGCATAATATTGTATTTTATTTCCGTTCAACTAGCATGCCGACTGGCATCATGTAAATCGGCCCTAACGAGCAAGATCAAAAAATTTTACCGGAAAATATATGTAACCAAAAAACCAACCAACCAACCAACCATCAAAAAATTTACAAAAATGTAAGAAAATAATAAAAGTAAAAGTATTTTGGCAACGGGGATTTTATATAAGGTTTATTACCCCCCCCCCCCCACTTTCAATCAATGCTGAAGAATATTGTCGAAAGCAAGATTACCTTCAACTCGAACGAGAAGATGCCCAAACCTACAGACTTCACCAAATACGCCCGTGATCTTTACCTGCACGCGAACGAGACGCCAGTAGAGGTCAAAGAGCTTGATAAATTGGAGCCTAGCCCTTTCATGGCCAGGGCAGTACAAGTGCTCGAACTTTTTGCACTCGGCCACCGCACCAAGTTCGACAAGGTGCTGAAGAAGACGTTGCCGAAAGCCATGAAGACCGAGGAAGACTTCATGAGATTCACCATCCCAAAGTGTCTGAAGCTTTTCGACGAGGAGAGGTATTTCTACTCCTTGATGCTGGTGGTGGGATTCTTGGAAGAGCTGGAGGAATATCTGAACGTCCAGAAAGGATGCTTCCTTTTTGTCCAATCCGCATACAAGTGTCTGCTGGCCGTGTTCCACAGGAGGTTTAAAGAAGCTTTTGATGCTCATGGAGGCTTCGGAGGTCTAAATAACTACATCAGTTCGATCTTGAGCGATTTCGAGGGCGTTGAGAAGTTTGATTCGCTGATTACCATTCTGAATGGTGGTGATAAGGATCTGATAAATGGGGTTGCTGATCGTATAAGGAACTGTCACGACCCAAGGGACGTAGATTTTGTCCTGAACGATTTCGAACTTTCCATGGTGAGTGACTTTCAAGCGACTAAAGAGGAGTGGTTTGACCCAGACGTGGGTGATGATTTCCCGGTGGAACTAGACTCATCGATCAGCACCAAGAATGTGGATTTAAAGTCTGTATTTGAAGCCAAGGAAACATGCACGAAATCTACTGGTGATGATAGCGATGATGAATTAGACTCGTTTTCCTTGCCTTTTACGGACGATTCTTCCGATTCTGATTACGAAATGTCAGAGAATATTCTGGAATCGTTGGCTGTTTATGAGTTGAGATTAGAAAATCCGGACTTGTACGATAAGAAAATGTCTTCGGTTCAGTGTCAGTTTTGTGGAGAAAATTGTTATCAGTATGCAAAGTACATCCTCAGAAGACACTGTCAGTTGGCTATGATTGAGAAAACATCAAAGTGGAAATTGATTCTCAGGAAACTTGCTTTAAAAGTCAGGAGACTTAATTTAAAACTTAAAATATTAAAAGACAGACAGTCTAACTTTAGTTACCTTAGATTGCCTTAAAATTTAAACTTGTGATGGGCGAAATTAAATTATACACATTAAATATTTGTTACTTAAAATACTTTAGTAGCGTCTAAAACCTATGATTTTATTCATTACAAAGTTCCATCCTGATTTGGAATTGCATTACGTGTGTGCTGAAAACCGCCAGAAAGGGCTTTTGTATAGTAGTATTAGTGTTTTTATATTTGCATGTTGATAAAATAAAATCTTGTTTTGAATTTAATCATCTTTTTTGATTAGTGATAAATCATACAGGTAGTAAACTGTATCTCAAACGGAAGAAATTGTTTTTTAGTTCCACAATTGAAAGTTTTAGAAAATTGTAAAATTTTACAGTGAAATTTAATGCTTATTACAAACTGTTCCGTGACATTAAATGGTTGCATAGTTTTCAATTTAACTTTCTAAGAGGTTGTTCCTTTTGCACAGCTGGAATAAGAGTCCTCCATTTGGCGACTCGTGTTGCATTCGCCAAGTTGGCGGTATATCACAATTAGTTAAACGTAGTGCATAGTAACGCGTAGTGCATAGTTATACGTATGCATAATATTTTTTAAAAATATTATGTATATTCCGAGAAAGTTTATATATTTTATACAGTAATGCAGTGTGGTCCAACCTGTGCCAGAGACGGTAACAATTACATTTTACTATTTGAAAACAGGCAAATAAAACTTGTATTTCAACACTGGAATATTTTCTTCAACTACAGTTAAGATTTACTCTAATACGCATTTTACTTATGAAATATCTTTCTTACATTTAACCCGTAGCAGGGGACGTGACGTCTCACAGACCGCGCAACATTTTCCTCCCCTTTCCCCTACCACATACTGGGTCGAATTGAATAGAATTTTCGCCTACCTTCCCCTTACATGACCTTGAGACTGACCCCTTCTTATCAGCAAGTTTTTCCAAGTGCATGCCTTCGAAATTCCACAAATTCTTTCCCACGCGGTCCAGCAGACCTCAGGTCCCACTCAGTGTAACTGTTTTTGTCCAGACTTAGTACGCATGGCTTTGAAACTCGGTCCGCGGAGATTAATTTATCCTTCTGATCCTGGTTATGCGGAAGAGTTGAAAAAAATTATATGAAGTTGGGAGTGATTTTAGAGTGGTAAAGGTAACTGAATAAGATTTCTGTGAAAAATTCTAAATTTTTTGCTTCTAAAACACTGGTGAAAAAATGATACTTCAGGTAGTGTCAGAATTTTTTTATATTGTTCTACAATGAATTTTTTCCAATTAAAACTTGCATTACATATTAAATAATAAAAAAAACCTAGTTAATTCACAATAGATGAGTTTTATTTTAAATTATAAAGAATTTACTGCACCATGTGGTTTCCATCGAAAAATTTAAGTCTCTTGGAAAATTGTCTGTGAAAACTTTTATTTTATCATAAAGTTAACAAATATTTTTCTATGAAGAGATAAATGTTCCAAGAACAATGTACTGAAATATCAGAATCATATCTTGATTAGAAATTTTTTTAAAAAATATAACGTTGCGCGGTCTGTGAGACCCCACGTCCCCTGGTATGTTCCATTTTTTCACCTCCCCTGTTACGGGTTAAGATTATTACATGAATGGTATAGGGGACTTGGAAAGACTTTCCAAAATATTTCTGCTCGGACCATCAAATGTCAATTTCACCATCATTAGAGAGAAGTACTGGTGGAGTTTTTCTGGCTCTCTCTACACAAGACCACTTTGAGAATCAGTGATAAACTTATCTGAGACTAACAAGGAGGAGAATGCTCATGCTCACGGGGGGCCCATCTGACACTGCTACCAGTGACGTCACTGGCAGCGGAAGTGACGAGCCAAAGCTTACACTGGCCAATCAGGCTTGTTAAGGCGGAGCGTAAAGTTTCCATGCCACCAGTATCTTTCCCTTATTCCGCTCAAACTGAAAGTGATTGGTTGTTCAAACAGTTAGGAGGCGTTACAAATGACGTCACTGGCAGCGGAAACGAGACGTCACGAGATTTTTCCATGTCTATGTGAAGAGCCAACCTTATATTCTATAAACCTTGGCTCATGCTCATCCTTCCAATTGTACTTGGATTTATGAGGACTTCTGCATGATGCTAAATGGCTGCACATCCCTCCTTGTCTTAAATAGGGGGAAAGGACGGTTGAAAGTAGAGGTTTAATATCCTGGACTCCTTTATTCACCTTTTTAGGGATCTTGTCGGTCCTAAACTCCTTTTAGTGAATAGAAATCCTTAATGGACAGACCGGAAAATATATGTAACCAAACCAAACCAAACTTATCCTTAAAGGAGCTCAATTGTTGGGTTACTTGGGAATAACAAAACAAGGTTACAAAAATTATTTCTATTATTTTCATATTGAAATAATCTGTTTTATTCATGTTTTATTTCAATCCATCCATGTTTCCCGCAAGTGCGGGTCTTTGCCTTATTTTGTGGGGCCAAGCCACGTAATTTTTTTTCAACTAAATTATAAATTTCTCTTTTATGTACCATTAAAAAGAGCTAAAACTTGGATTTGTTTTATAGGTAAGATCTTAATATAAGACTTAATATAATATATCCAATTTGAATTTTGGGATTATCTACCCTCTTTTGACCACAATGTTAAAGAAACTGAAAATTGCGGGGCTTTTACTTACATAACACATATTTTAAAATATAGTATAAACTTGACATGGATCTTAACTCTTTAGTGAAATTCTATAGATGTTTCCTATCAATCAAACCTTCCTTTTTCTTCAAATTCACTCATAAAAATTTTCATAGCTTGAAGCTACCTACTGCGTTGTTGGTTTTATTTTTTAAGTGAATAAATAACCACTGTAATTACCCACAAAACTTTCGAACTTAAGCGGAAATAAGATTGATCTTTGAATAAAAGTATGAAATAACCAGTCATGAAGAATCTGCACGCGATGTTTCATGTTAGTTTTTGCTCGTTTAACCGACACGTTTTCTCTTTTTCTTGTCGTATATTCTTCTCTTGTTGAAAGTGTCTCAATGGTGAGGCACTGTCATTGAAAACATCACAGGTGAAACAAAAGAAACATAAAAAGTTAGAACTAGATTGAAAATTATTAAAATTTATGTGCATTATACACTTCTACTATTATTTCGTACTACTTTAAACCTCTTACGGATGTACTATATGTAGGGTAATAAGCACATCTTTAAAATAAACCGTGCTAATTATAAAAATAATTTTTATTATGTAGATATTTTTTATTTATATTTTTTTAGAAAGAACACCGCACAGTTCGTATTTTTTTTGTACCAAACATTCGAATATTTCTTCTGATTGTTTATCCCCAGATTCATGTAAAAATATCCAAAAGTGGCGCACTATACTCAGTCTTGGGTCATGCGCCATAAAACTCCAAACAACCATATCCAAAAGTTTAAAAAGATAGTTTCCATCGACAATAAGGTTATTAAAAATCATTAAATCGTAAATTCCTTAAAATAATTATGTTCTTAGGGGATCACAATTACTGAAAATTTATATTGTCTTTGTCAATATTTCAGTTATATACAGTTTTCCAAGGGGCCTCGAATTTTTTTACCTTATTTAGTTCGTATTGTTAGATTGAGGAAGGAAATTTGAGAATTTTACCCAACTTTAGTTTAGAATAAAAATCCCTTAACAATAGCATAAAAAAGCAAGTAAAATAATTCTAAATCCTTACTTTTTACTATCTAAAATTAAGAAATTGATAATACTAATTAAACCTCGTATTAGCGAATCACTTAGATCTAAATGACCAGAGTACTGCGTATCTTAAATGAGGTTGGATGGAAGTCAGGTCTTCAGCTCCAAATTGCTTTAATGCAATGGAAATGCTAATACTTCTCAGAAGATTTTTTAATGAATTTAGGAGGTCTCAATTAAGCCTAAAGATACCATTGAAGCATATTTTAACTCGCCTTCGTAAGATGTGAGGGAAATCTAAGATTGGTTTTCCAGATAATTTTCATTCCAGATATGTGATTCAAGGTTTATAGAATATAAGGTTGGCTCTTCACATAGACATGGAAAAATCTCGTGACGTCTCGTTTCCGCTGCCAGTGACGTCATTTGTAACGCCTCCTAACTGTTTGAACAACCAATCACTTTCAGTTTGAGCGGAATAAGGGAAAGATACTGGTGGCATGGAAACTTTACGCTCCGCCTTAACAAGCCTGATTGGCCAGTGTAAGCTTTGGCTCGTCACTTCCGCTGCCAGTGACGTCACTGGTAGCAGTGTCAGATGGGCCCCCCGTGTATGTGATTGCAGTTGCCCTGCGAACCCTCTGATTGGCCCTCAAATAGAGGTGGAAATCTTAGGTAGTGGAATCGGAAAATATGCATCACTTGTCGTTAGAGTACTGGCTATATATTCTCTCGGGCGTTAGGGTGATTTACACGATGCCAGTAAGCATCCTAGTAGAACATTCCATTAAGCTCTGAAATTATTATTACCACAACAATTTGCACAATATTGAAAATTTTTCTTCCGTCATATGTGATTTCATGCTCTGTGCAGCATTTAAACGTTTTTATTAGCTGGCGTTCTGCAACTGGAAAGTTCATCTAGCATGCCAACTGGCATCGTGTAAATCGGCTCTTTCAAGCAAGCCTAAAAAATTTACAAAAATGTAAGAAAATAATATAAGTAGAAGTATTTTGGCAACGGGGATTTTATATAAGGCTTATCAACCATCGCTTTCAATCAATACTGCAGAATATTGTCAAGTAGGTAAGATTACCTTCAATTCGAACGAGAAGATGCCCAAATCTGCAAACTTTGCCAAATTCGCCCGCGATCTTTACCTGCACGCGACCGAGACACCAGTAGACGTCAAAGAGCTTGATAAATTGGAGCCTAGCCCTTTCATGGACAGGGCAGTACAAGTGCTCGAACTCTTTGCTCTCGGCCACTGCACCAAGTTCGACAGGGTGCTGAAGAAGACGTTGCCGAAAGCCATGAAGACCGAGGAAGACTTCATGAGATTCGCCATCCCAAAGTGTCTGAAGCTTATCGACGAAGAGAGGTATTTCTACTCCTTGATGCTGGTGATGGGATTCTTGGAAGAGCTGGAGGAATATCTGCACGACAAGAAAGACTGCTTCCTTTTCGTCCAAACCGCATACAAGTGTCTGTTGGCCGTGTTCAACAGGAGGTTTAAAGAAGCGTTTGATGCTCATGGAGGCTTTGGAGGTCTCGATAACTACTTCAGTTCGATCTTGAGCGATTTCACGGGTGATAAGAAGTTTGATTCGCTGATTACTATTTTGAATGGTGGTGATAAGGATCTGATGAAAGGGGTTGCTGATCTTATAAGGAACTGTCACGACCCAAGGGACGTAGATTTTGTCCTGAACGATTTCGAACTTTCCATGGTGAGTGACTTTCAAGCTACTAAAAAGGAGTGGTTTGACCCAGATATGGTTGATGATTCCCCGGTGGAACTAGACACATCGATCAGCACCAAGAATGCGGATTTAAAGTCTGTATTTGAAGCCAAGAAAACATGCGCTGAATCTACATATGATGACAGCGATGATGATATAGACTCGTTTTCCTTGCCTTTTACGGACGATTCTTCCAATTCTGATTACGAAACGTCAGAGTCTGAAAGTTACGAGCCTGAATTGGAGAATATTCTGGAATCTGTGGCTGTTTATAAGTTTAGATTAGAAAAACCCGACTTGTACGATAAGAAAATGTCTTCGGTTCAGTGTCAGTTTTGTGGAGAAAAGTGTTATCAGTATGCGAAATACATCCTCAGAAAACAATGTCAGTTGGCTTTAATAGAAAGAACATCAAAGTGGAAAATAGTTCTCAGGACACTTGCTTCAAAAGTTAAAATATTAAAAGGAAGACCGTTTAACTTATGTTTAAATTTTAGGACGATCCAAGGTAACTAATGATGTAAGCAAACTATACTTGTTATACATAATTCATTTCATAAAATACTTGAGTAACGTCTAAAACCTATGATTTTATTTATTACAAAGTTCCATCCTGATTTGGAATTGCATTACGTCTGTGCTGAAAACAGCCAAAAAGAGCTTTTGTATAGTTTTATTAGTGTTTTCATATTTGAATGTTGCATGTTTATAAAATAAAATCTTGTTTTGCATTTAATCAGCTTTTTTTGTTAGTGATAAATCATACAGGTAGTAAACTCTATTTCAAACGGAAGTACTTTTTCTAAGTTCTTCAATTGAAAGTTTTAGAAAATTGTAAAATTTTACAAACTGAAATTTAATGTGTATTAGAAACTGTTCTGTGAATGGTTGCATAGTTTTCAATTTAACTTCCTAAGTGGTTTTCTTTTACCAAATAATGAGTATTGTAAATTAACTGATGCAAGTTTTAAAGAAAATACATTATTCAACATAATTTTTTGAAAATATTATGCATATTCTCAGAAAATTTATATATATATATATATTATACAGTAATGTAGCCTAATGCCTAAAATCAGTCGGATCTTTAAAATCACATGAAATTTGTCTATATTATTTCATTCTCTACTGAAACTGTTATTAAACTTCTATTGTATTTTCAATGTTTAAATGTTGAAAAAAGTGAATGTAAATAGCTGAGGTTAAAGGATGGTTATTAAATTTTAAAATATAGCTTTAGTAAATAGATTGAAATTGAAATTTAGAACTAAATCTTTAAAATCACAAATGTTTCTTAAACTTTTTTTTCTTGTTCTTAAAAACGGTTAAAAATTCAAAAATAACTATCAATGTTTTTTTTTAAAATTATTATGAAGAATCTAAATGTTTACTACCTTATTAGAAATAATCGAAATTAATTAAGGCTTCTAGAATAAAGTTTATGGCAATATTACAATTCAAATACATTAAAAAAACTTGGAAGAGGTTTGTTGAAAATAATGATCATGGTAAGAAAAGTTTCTTATGTAGCAAAATAAAAGTTCAAAGTCTGTTTAAACCTAAAATTTTGATATTGCTTTTACAACTTTTCTGATTACAATGCTCAAGGCATTTTTAATAAGTACATTTTTTAATGGTGTTTAAATTATGTTCACAGTAAATTTTTCTTTCGTAATAGATTTGTTATGTTTCATCTTACGCACACAGATACTCCTTTAAAGAATGAAAACATTACAAGAGTATTTATAAATATTTTAAAGTTGATAGTTTTAATGAAACAAACTATTCTGAATATATATTACTTCGCATACAAACTAAGTAAAAAGTAAAAAATTCCAAACTTTTAAAATGGATTAAATACACGAAAGATACAATCCCTAGTAATGTTTTCCTTGTAAAAACTCAATTTTATGGAAATCTTGTTTTTATACCCCTTCTTTTCATCATCTTAACGAAACAAACATGAAACTACGGCCTAAACCACAAAAAAATAAAAAGAACCTCTAACACCCATGAAACTCGGCACTTTCTATCCACTCCGTCCCAATCTAGCTCCGTTTAGCCTCTGCTTATTCAGTTCCGACCCACATCAGAAGGGTTAAGCGATTGTCTGAGTGCTCCCTTCACCCTATGGCGTCATCAATCACCGTGGCTCCTTGCTCTTTGTGGTGACAAAGACCATACGATGTCCGGCACTTTGGTAAGATCGAGTTACAGATGGAATCGAGGAAGATGAGGGGCAAAGTTGATAGATCGAGTTTCTTTTAAATATGAGAGTTGAAATTTTTGTGAAAATAGGTCAGGTTAAAAATTACTTTATGAGATTGCAGTTTTTTTTTTAATCATTAACTGATATTAGAATTGAAACGCCTTGAAATGTAATGGGATTGATTATAAATATAAAATAACTCAAAAATCATGATAGTATCAGATTTCATTTTCAAATCTCGACAGTTATTGTAAGAAGCCTGACATCTTTTCCAGTTAAGTCTAATTTAAAATAAGTGTAATGTATGATAAGGTGTGTTTATAACATTTACCCCTCATTGTTCCACTATGATCATCAGCATCATATCTGAGTCTAAGAAAAGCGTAAACATTTTTGCATTAATTGGGTGGGTGTATGTTAAAGTAAATAGGGTAGGGTGAGGGAAAATGAGTCTAGGGATTTTAACAGTTTATATTAATAAAATTTGATGTTTTTTGGCATGCTGATTTTACTTGAGTATCAATAAAAATCAGCATGCCAAAAAAGATTAAATTTTATAAAGATAAACTGTAAAAATTCCTAGAACTATTTTACCCCACTAGACCCATTTTTCCCCATCCGACCCTGTTAAAGATTCACAAAAATTCATAAATTTAGTTTAAAAAAATGAGATGGTGTATGGCCCATTAATACTCAACTCAGTTTAATGTAATGTATCTGTTTGTTATTCTTTTATATGTGAGTTAGCCTCCAACCACGATGTAATATTAAAAGGTAGTTGTCTATTGTAAATCCGAAAACTCAAAATATCGGTTTCAGACAAAGGACTAAAAAAGTTGCTTTCCTTAGTGCAAATTAAAAGTGTACTGATATTTTCAAATTTTTTAATTTTTACTTAACTAAAAGATTTTAAATTTCAAAATAGGAGGTATGCTTTCCCCGTTCCCTTCATCTATCTGGCTTTGTCTCCAAAAGAAATTCAGTAAATTAAAGACAATCACATAACAGTAAAAAAGTCCTGGGCGATGGTTACTGATAAAGTAATAGAATGAAATGAAAAGAGTATTAAGAATACAAAAGTTTGAAATCTTTGAAATGCCTAAATGAGAAGAAACCATAACATCTCAATACCTCAAAACCACCCTCACTCCGATTGAACAAGAGAGCTCAATTAAGAATCCTTTCTCTAAAAATAACAAACAAAAAAAATCCTCCCAACATGGCGACCCCCTGCAGTCCATTAGAACCCAGCGCATTCGTTCCAATCAAAGTTCTCTGTCTCTTTCCCCGGGAAACTTACACCACCTTAAACCAGTATAAGCATCGTAAATGGCAAGGGGAGGCAGCCAAGGGGACATTTAAGTGAATATTCCTTTGGAAAAGGGCCTCTGAGTCCTCTTTTACTTGTTTGTTTACGAGTAGGAGGCGCAGGACATTGCTTTTCACTTAAGATGTGCTGAGGGTGGGCTTAGAAGCTTTTGTAAGGGTGGTTATCTATCAGTTGGGAAGCTAGTTCTTTGTTTGGAATGCCGCTTTGGCTTTGATGCTGTGGTTCTTGAGACTAAGAATGGATGATCTGAGTTTTCAGTCTGAGCTGTTTATTGAAAGCTTTAGATCCACTTGGATCGCATTTGTTGTAAAGGAAAATTGTGTATACGAGAATCTTATTAGACTTCTTTTTATATGTATCACGTAATTCACTTTTTGTTTATTGTGACAATAAAATTGGAAGGTATACTTATGAGTAAAATAAAATTCATAGAATTTTCTTAGACGTTTTAAAATGAACAAATTCATTTATTTTAGAATAAAGTTAGGAATGGAAATTTTAACCCAGTTAGCAAAGGAACATCGATATATGTTGCAGCAATACTATAAAACAAGGTTAAAAAATCATAAATTTGAATGAAATTTTAAAAATAACAGCTTGAATCTATATAATTGAAATAAACTGGAAAAAATACAGTTGGATATCCCCCCCTTTTTTATAATCAATGCAGTAGAATGTAGTAAATGCGATATTGGCCAACAAAAATAAAAACTGGTATGTCGATATTAATTATTAACTAAAAGAATGGTATTATCTAGTGCTTTAAGTTCAACTTGGAAAATACGCTCTTCATATTAAATATTTAATATTTTTTCAAGTCTAAGTTTTAACTACTACCATCAGTATTTACAAACCTAAAAACAAAAAAGAATAAAAACATATCTTTAAATGTTGTGTTGCTAACTTCTTAAAGGTTCGAGTTGTTTACGAAATTATCTATTTACAATTTTATCCGATGGAATACCTGAAAAAATCTGTTATTTGCCTTAAAACACAGGAAGCAAGCTATGGAAATTCACTAGAAAAGTTTTCATGTTATTTTACATTCTAACTTTAAAGATATTTAGTATTCAGTCTGATTAAAAAATTTTAGTTTTGATGCAAGTCGTACAACAAAGTTTTTTAGTAGTAAAATTGCCTGAAATTCAATTAGTGAGCTACGCTAAAGGTACTTTACTTTTTAAATTATAACTGGCGATTATCATTACTAATTCAAACACAGCATTAAGAAGTTTCTGTAAAAAGAAAAACTAGTTTCTTGAACTAATTTTTAGCTAGCGTAGCTAAATTTCTGAAAACTCACGTATCCGGGTTTAGAACGCAAAAGCTTTACTTTATTCCAGAGTGTCTAGACTCATAAATGAAACAAATATTTTACATTGAGATTAAGTTTTAATTTAGCAGAAAAATAAAAGGGATTCAGAGGGTAAACAGAGGGATGAGTTTTCTTTAGTTATAAGAATGTAACCAGAAATTTGTACTAATTATTTTACTTATGAAAACTGATCAGTAAATCAGTATGGTAAGTTTTTCAAGTTACAAATTTATATTTTAACAGACGTACTAATATGAATTGTGGTGCTTACAACAATGAAGTTTTCTTTTCTCACAAAAAATGCAATATTACCAAACATGTGAGGTGTAATATATTTTTATCACTGAATGATCTTAATTGAAATGCAATAGTAAAGTGACGTATTAAAATTTTAGCTTTCAGGGTTTAGCTTTAGCATTATTGTTATGAATTTTAGAATAAATTCCTTGAGGATCAAAACCGTTATTAATTAATGAAGGCCAAATAGCAGCTTCACAAAAACGATCCAACCAACTGAAATATAGTCAACCAAACAAACTTGTAAATAATGAAACAGACATCAGGAGTACTCATTTTCTTCTTAACAGAGGGCTCAACCTCAGTTGATTTATTTTTCTATTTATCCCACAACCAGTTTTTGATTTACAGCTATTACTAGAAATAAAATTTCTAAGTGTCGTTTATTTGGTTGATATGATTTTTATGTCGACTGTATGAATCTGCATCTGGTCTTAATCTGGCAGTTTTAAGAGCACAGACTTTAACAATTTTCAAAAAATATTTTATTTTATGTATTTATTTAAAAACATTGTGTTTTTCCTAACCATAATCACGTCAATATTTCTCTTCACTCTTCTTAAAACATAGAATTTATACAACGGCCCTCTCTGATAAATAAATTACCTCACTGACAAACAAAGTAGTATTTAATCTTGAAAAACTGTTTTGAAAAGTGGATATAAGTTAATCTTTTTAGAAGAAAAGTAGAATTATTGTTTCATCAAACTTTTTTTGGTAGAGATCTTATTGATTTCTAAGTCGAAGTAACACTTGTATTTTTTAAATGAATTGGTTTTATGAATACTCCAAAATCACTTTAGTATTAGTATAAAATTAGTTAATGGAATGTATTACACCACAAACAAACATGCCGTACTTTAAATGAATCAAATGCCGATATTAGATATGCTTCTGTTACTATTTTTTTAACTGAAATAAATAAAGTAAACAAATCATAGACCTCATATACATCACCATGGTACCTAAACACAAGTACATAAACGATGGAATTATTTGCTCTTTTTCATGTTATAGAATAAGGAATGCATGTGATTATTATCACGACAATATCATTGCAATACTCTCATAAAAGATATCAAACCACAGCATACCGAAGCCTCCCCATTTCCAAAACGCGTACCTAACAACAGTCAAACACTGAAGTGCCTAATATCCCCGGTTTCACAATTCAAATAAGCTGCAGGTATTACAACACTAGAGCCGTCAAAACGGAGAAAATTAATGCACCGTACCGGGTGAAGCAACACTACCCTGCTGCTTCACAAAAGAGCCTCCAATGCGAAGGGCTAATAATTGGGCAAATGGAATCCGACTATTTGTTAGAGAATAGTTTTATCTAAGGTTAGGAGGGTCGGAGGGGTGTTTACACACTGGATGTATTCGACGGGGGAGTGGTGTCAATATTGTGGGGTGAATTATTACCCTAGTTGTTTGGAATGCGCTTACGGGGTATAGGAGTTTAGAGGTAATATTGCCAGTGTGGGTTGAAGTTTTGTTTGAAATTTAAGTTATATATAACATAAGCATGAAGTTTTGTTTCATATCGAAACATTATTCATTTCAATGGATAATTTTTAAAAATATTTAAATTGTACGTATTGGAGATTTAATCTTTAATTATACATTGGTAATCTTTTAACACAAGGAATATTAACATAATTAGTAATCATCTTTCCAATGGAATTCCACATTTTAAAAAATATAATTAGTATGTATTTCGTAAACAGCTTTACGCAACCCATTATTATGAAAGAAAATCCATCAGATAATCCACAGAAACCTACCTATGAAGATAAAAAAATATTTTTCCCCCGCATTTATTACGTACAAAAATCTGATGGATTATCTTCCACCGTGCATTACACACAGGAAATTACAACAGAATAATCTAACATTAGCTTTCACCACTATCATCTCTGAGACAGCATATCCTCCTCCCTCTGACCCCCAACCACCTAACTCGAAAACACCCCTCGACATCTTCAGCCCCGTCATTCCCAGTTTGCCTTCCATAATTTCCGATTGAAATACTTGCCGCTTCGCTTATCACCTTCGAGAGCAGCATTATTCCGTGAGGGGCCGTGGTAAGCCCGCTGTGATAAGAGCCTCTGCTTTGATGGGTTTATGATTGGATTGGGAGTATCGTGGTGCGCTAATTATAGGAGTAAGGGAGATCAGAGAGAGATAAGGAATATTCGTATTAGGTTTTTTTTTCAGATTGGGGATGTGGGGGAAATGATGTGGAGATAATGGCTATTAGTATAGATAAGTTTAAAAAGTCAAATTGTGTTTGGATTTGGGTATGGTAATGAGATAGTAATACTGTTTGTTTTTAGCAGTTTAGTATTTTTATATCGTAAAATCCTCTACGAAATTAAACATGTACTAAATTCTAGTTAAAAGGTTTAAAAAAGGCTGTTAAATAATTGTATTTATGTGTTTAAAACTCTAAAGAAAAAACTTCATTAAATTTTCCCCTTCTCTTTTGGAAAAGTAAGGATAAAATTCAAATACTACTAGACTTGAATCTGGTAAAATATTCTTCTTCGTTGGCACGTCAGCCCCGGGTGGGCCCTGGCCTTCCAAAGAATTTTCCTCCAGGCCTCTCTTTTTTGGCCATGGTCTTCCAATTGACCATTCTCAGAGTGGCCAGGTCTCCCTCGAGGCAGTCAACCCATCTGAGGCTGGGTTGGCCCCTAGATCTATTTCCAATTGGTCTGGTCAGGAATACTTTTTGTGTTGTGCGCTCTCTGTTTATTCTAATGACATAGTTAGCCCATTTAATTCTTTGGATTTTGATATATTTAACCGGGTTCCTTGAAGGCACGGTATAGGTCTAGGTTTGAGGGTCCATCAACTTTTATCCCTCCAAAAATTGCTCTCAGATAAAATTTTCATATTGATATTAGCTTAGGTTGATTTTATTAACTTTCATAATGTAATAGTTTCTAATGACATTGCTTAAATTATTTACTGGAAAACGATTTTAAGTCGTCACACAAAGAGAGAGGATAGAAATATGCAAATCATATCTTAATTACTATTTTTTAAATTTTATCTTTACCTTTGTTTAAGTGCTCCCTTAAGTTATTAAGAGCTCAAATACTTTCTATCGTATAGTGTAGTTCATATACTCTTCCAGTTCAGCTCTGAATACACTCGTGGGCTCATATTTACTTATACTAAGGCGAGAGAGACACTGGTCAATATTCAGGTTACGTACTAAAATCCGTATTTTTCATTTATATTCATGCTTGTGACTATCAGTTCTGATATCCATATCTCATAAACAAAAAAATTAAGTACATAAAATGAAGGTTCCGGGTTATTATGCCGTGGTCTAGTGAAAGTAAAATTCCTTCCTGACGTTTCGCCAGCATCTTTGGCCGGCATTTTCAAAGGGTATTAACTACCGCCTATTTCTGGGTCGAAAGTTATAAGGCGCTGCTGAGCCACGTGGTTCATCGTCATCAACCGGCAATAAAGAGAGAGGTGATTTGGTGACGTTTGATTGGTCTCCGTGTTGATGTTTTGCCGCTGCGTCATCAAGTTGCTCCGATGGCTGTGTGTTGACGATGTTTTTTGTCAACACCGGAAACCAGGCTTTGTTTACTCGCAGAATTTCTTCTTTTTTATTAAAGTTATTAGGGTGTTTGAATATTTCAATGGCTTCCCTTTGAAGACGGGTGTAGTAGTGCTTGGTTGTCGTGAGCACTCTAGTTTCATCATAATGAATTACATGGCCATCGGAAGTCAACACGTGTTCGGCTATTGCCGACTTTTCAGGTTGGAATAAGCGGCAACTACGTCTGTGTTCTTTTAGACGTGTCGCAACGCTACGGCCCGTAGTACCGATATATACCGCCCCGCAAGAGCAAGGAACCTGGTATACGCCAGTAGCCGAGAGAGGATCTCTTTTGTCCTTAGCTGACCTTAGTAGATTTTTAATTTGCTGAGTTGGTTTAAAATCCGTTTTTAAACCGTGACGCTTAAAAAGCCTTCCCATGCGATCCGTCACATCCTTGATGAAGGGCAAGTAAACTGTGCCAAGAGTCTGATCTTGATTTTTAGTGACACCGGGGATGTTTCTGCGAGGATGCAAGGCTCGACTTACTTCACGCTGAGAAAAACCATTGGCGAGCAAAGCACGTTTAAGATGCCGCAGTTGCATACGCACACAGACGTAGTTGCCGCTTATTCCAACCTGAAAAGTCGGCAATAGCCGAACACGTGTTGACTTCCGATGGCCATGTAATTCATTATGATGAAACTAGAGTGCTCACGACAACCAAGCACTACTACACCCGTCTTCAAAGGGAAGCCATTGAAATATTCAAACACCCTAATAACTTTAATAAAAAAGAAGAAATTCTGCGAGTAAACAAAGCCTGGTTTCCGGTGTTGACAAAAAACATCGTCAACACACAGCCATCGGAGCAACTTGATGACGCAGCGGCAAAACATCAACACGGAGACCAATCAAACGTCACCAAATCACCTCTCTCTTTATTGCCGGTTGATGACGATGAACCACGTGGCTCAGCAGCGCCTTATAACTTTCGACCCAGAAATAGGCGGTAGTTAATACCCTTTGAAAATGCCGGCCAAAGATGCTGGCGAAACGTCAGGAAGGAATTTTACTTTCACTAGACCACGGCATAATAACCCGGAACCTTCATTTTATGTACATAGATCCGGCCGTGAAAGCCTGTCTTCTTTTATAAAAAAATTAAGGTTACATTATTTGGTAGTAACTTTAATGTATTAGGTATTAAAAGTATTTGTTTCGTAAGTACTAATACAAAGTCTGGAACAACTACTTATTAAACGGTATTTTTGAATGTTATTAAATTTCCTGGAACCTGACAAACAAAATTTTTTCGTAAATTTCCTTTTTAAACAAGTCAAGCAATCTTTCACAAAAAATGCAGATGTCAGTAGAGAAATGCAATGCATAATACTTTTTTCATAATTCTGTAAAAAGAATTTTTGTAAAAAGAATAATCAAGAAAGAAATGGTTTTAATTTTGGTAAATCCATAAATATTGTAAAGTTTGGCATTCAATAATAATGCCTTAAACGTTTAAAAAATTTTATTTGTTTGTCTGTTTTAGAAACAAAATGCTTCGGAAAGAAACAATAAAAACCACAATGGTTCTCTGGATTGACACGCTAATTGCTAAACACATAAAACTTAATACATTATTGACATCTCTTTCTTAATGGGCATCTTTATAACCCCCAATTTCTCTAATCAAACCTAATTGCACAATTTTCGTATTTGTTCCCCAGAGCTTTAAGGCTCTTTATTACTTCTTTTAACTGCCACTCCTAACTATACTCCAGAAAACCAAATCTCTAAATCCGCCAACTACTCATTAAATCCTTTATAACCAATTTTATCGGCCATTAAAAGAAACCCACACTTCGGAAACGCAATTCATCGGCAATCAATTTCACACTTTATTTATCTTCATAATGATAACTCATCATCATTATCACGGCTTCTGCCGCTGTGAGGGTTTTTAATGTGTAGCGACAGACACGTTCGCCTTGACTTTGTGAGCCAAGCCAAGCGTTAAATTGAAATTTTCAAGAGCTAAGACGGGAGCGGGACACTTGGGGAGATCGATATTTTCCTCATTATATATCTTCTGCTGCTGCTGCTGCGAGAAGGGAATACCGCTAAACTCATCTCTCTGAAGATACCCAATCAAGCAATCAAGTAAGTCTTCAGTGGGAATTATTGAGTTGGATGTGTTTTGAGGGTATTTTTGCTCATTGAGGTTTGCTTTTTTTGGTGCGCAGTGGTGTATGATTTTAAGTGGGATCTAGAAATGGAGGATAGAGCGTATCTGAGGAGTTTTTTTTAAGGGGTGGATTCATTTGTGACTGCTTCAATAAGAAATTCGTTTGAGGGGTGATGAAATGGAATGGAGTGACTGGAAATTTAAAACTTATCGTCGTGGAAAGAAATTTAAAATAATAAAATGGTAACTTACTCTTCGCCCCTCTCGGCTGGCCTAGTAGTAAAAGAAGAAGCTTATTATCCTTTGGGTATTTGCATGCATAAACACTTAACTTATGTTTTGGAAAGGGTCTAATATTGTACTACGGTACGTGAACAAAAGTGTAAATTGGTCCTTTATTACGAGTTTGAGGGATAATTTTTTATAATGTAAATACGAAAAAGTAAATTACCTAAATTGTTAATTTGTTAAGTATTAAGGTCAAATCATACGAGGTAGGGTCAAAAAGTTTCCGGAATTGGTCTATTACAAATTATTAAAAAGTAGAACAATATTTTTTCTTTTTTGGCCTTCAAAGTACTTTCCTCCTGCATCCACACTTCTTCCAGGGTTCGTTTAAAACACTTCTGGGATCCATTTTTTGTGAGGTCCTTCAGTTGCTTTGTCGCATTTTCGATCACCTAGTCCAATGGCGCCCAGTACAAGGATGATCTTGGATGTTCGTGCGGCCTTCACGAAAACGTTTAGCTCATATTTTTTTCTAACACCGTCTCCGTATGTTTTCTTCAGTATTTCGAGTGTCTCAGAAGTTGATTGCTCATAGAAAACACAGAATGTTATGTGTTTACGCTGCTCCAAACACGAAATTTCAAAATGCGACGAATGGAAAATTCGCTTCATCATAAATGATTCGCATTTAGCACCGAAAGTACCGGAAATGAATTCCAGATGGCTGTGTAGTGTTTGTTACTTATTAGCACTGCAAACCTTCAAAAAAGATATTCCCATCAAACAAACACCTGCGTGGATGTAGGACACCATTCCGGGAACTTTTTGACTTTACCTCGTAGAATAAATCTTCTAATTCTATTTTTTAAAATATTCACTTTATAAAAACTTGTAACCTTATCAATAAAAGTATTCAGCTTTCCCATTTTTTAAATTTTTTTCTTTTTTCTTAGTACTGTTTGTACATGGCTAACTAATACATTCTATTTCACACTAAATATTTTTAAAAATGCATATAGTTTGAACTTAAATATTCAAAGAAATAAAGGATTAATTTGTCTTTGTAGTGGTTTATCAATTTAAACTCTGAAATAAGTATTTTAGAGCATTATAAAGTGGTTTAACTTTCAGGTTTTTGTCTTAAAAAGTATTAAGATTTTGCGTCAAATATGGCAATCAAGTTATTTATTTTTATGCATATTGATTTACAAAATTATTGTCCAAATGCCCATACAGTATACTAATAAATATACCTCATTATATGGTTTTTATTTCAAGTTGTGAAACATTACCCTAATAAATTATATTCCATTATCATTCCATTTATCATAGACCCTTTTTATTTATGTTATACATAATAGAGTATGGAAATAACCATTCATAACTAGATACTCTAGTGGTATAAAAATGGTTATATGTACTGTAACTATCATAAGTAATACAAATAGTTATCATTTACTATCTTTCATCTATTAGAATTCATTTGTGTTGTCCTAAATTTGTCGAGTTATGACCCTAAATGTCTGCCATAAAACCTCATTACAATAACTCATTCGCAAAGAGAAAATGCATTGTATAATGCGTATTTAATTCATGATAAAACACTCAAATTGTATTTTAAAATGGTTATTTTTTTTAAATTTTCTCCAGTAATTTTAATTTATGTTTAACACACTAAATAAAAAAAAATCGAAAGAATTACATTATTTATTCAAATAAAAAGAAACTCCGCACTTCAACAAATTGTTAGTTGTTGCGATAACTCTTTTCAGGTTGTAGGTTAGCTTCGCTGTATACAATCTACTATCAAGGAGAAACAACTTCTACAGGATACCTCTTTGTAAAAAGGGGAAGCTAACTTTACCATCTCTGCATATCTTAAAAACCAAAGTTAAAGAATGAATGTGTTTAGTTAAATTTTTTTGTGATAAGGAAATTTAAAACGGTAATGGAATTTGATTTTTTATATATGTTACGAGAAATGTGATAAATCAGGCATTTTTAATAATGCCCGGGCAATGTGATAAATTCAATGGAATTTATCACTTTGCCCGCCTCTACGTCGGGCATTATTATAATAATGCCCGATCGATTAATCACTTTGCCCGTAACATATATGCTTCAAATACACATTTGAAATTGATGCAAAACATTTGGTAAAATGAACTATGTAAAAATATTTATTCCATTGACTTGACAGTGTTCCAGATTTCTTTTAGTTAACAAACAAGCCTAATATAAAAAATATATTTCAGTTAATTTACTTTAAACACGAATACATCTAACTTTTTTTTAAATTTAATATACAAAGAAATAAAACTGATTTAAATTCGTACATTACGAGCAACTTAGTAGACTAAAAGTATAACTGCCTGGTCTCGACTTTAAATTTAAAATGGTTTAGTAAAATGTTCTCCTATTACCTCGGGTAACTTTATCCCAAGAACCTGCATAAACTCAAGATATCGATAAAGCTAGTTTCAGCGAAGAAAGTTATCTTACCTCTGATTTAAAGGATCAATACATTACTCTTAATAAACCACAACTTACGAGAGGGAGCAATTTTTCAAACCCCGGTTTTCAGAAAATAAGAAATCCATACTTCCGGGCGGTGCACCTAAAGAAAATACAGAAAAACGAACTTCAAATCGATCTTTTAAAAGAAATAGAATGCACAATTTCTTGGTATGAAATAGGCCTTCCGCCCTGGAATGCTTTTTCTCCATCAGAAGCAAACAAAACTTGGGTTATATTGATTTTCCTCACCGAGTATTCCTTCCATTTTCGCATAAAGCGCTTTAAACTGGAAGAAAACCTTTCTGAAAGGTTGGTCTGGCATTGTGTTGGATGCCCAGCAACAGGTCGTGGGGTAGTTACTAAGAATCAGACAGGTGCGCTGGCCTTGTTTCTTTTGACATAAAGGGATCAAAGGCTCGGCCTTGATTTCGAAAGAAATCTTTTTATGGTCATATGTGAAGTTGACGTTTTGATGAAAAGAAAGGGTTTGAAGTTGAAGTTTTTCGGAGTTGTGTACGTAGTGCTTAAAACTTGGAGTAACAAAAAAAAAAAGTGGAGAAGGTGGGTTTGATTCTTAGATGTAGAGTATGACAAAGTTATAATAAGTTTTATGTCTATTTTAAGTATCTTCCTCTGTGTTCAGAAAAATGCTCGTAAGGATTAGTGTATTTCATATTGAAACTGAAAGAAGTCAAGTAAGAAAAAGTATTCCTCTATTTGTTTTTATTGAATGGATTTCTACAGCTTAAATTTATAGTTTGAAGAGAAAAGAATAAATGACACTAACTTAAAAATGAAAATTGAATTCTTTAAAAATTGAATTGATATTTGAAATTATTTTCTTTTGAAAACATGTGACTGTTTCATTTTAAATTTGACAAAAAAATTAAATATATGCACATGTTTTTGTGCGACAGAAAGAGGCATAAATGAGAAACTGTCTAAAATTATTCTAGGTTCCTATAAAATGTATATTTTCAATCCTATTTCTGTTATATACATTCCTCATAAAATAAGAACTGCAAACAAAAAATTGAAGCTGCGTTTGGTTTTGAAATGTGTCGATATTGGCTTATTTTTACGTGTTTGGTTACCACGCAAAAGTATTGCAAATCTTAAAATCACGACAAAGAAAGCCAGTGTTTAGAATTTCTGACCTTTTATTTAGTGTTCAACTTAAAGTGTTTTATTTGTGATGGAGAATAAAGAAGTTGTTTTTATTTCGGAGTTTCTAGAAATTCATAAAAAAAACTATTAATAATAATGTTCCAGTTATTACTTTTAACAGATTTCTGTATTTTTTGTTGTAAAAAATTTATTTAAAAAAAGTAAAAAATAAAAAATTATGATTATTTCGAGTAAGAAGAATTATTGTATTGCTTTATATCTCATTTTTATTATGTATTCTTTCAGGTAAGTTATAACATATAAAATCATTTAATATTTCTCAATTCAAGCTGTTATTTTAATATTAATATTATATTAATGCTTTCTTATAAGCAATTCGTAGTAGAACACATTTAATTTTCAGTGATTTACATGAGATCACTCATAATTAAAGTATAAAAAAATATAGAGAAAATACGGTTCAGACGTTTTAAACAAGTTATCAAATGGTACATGACTCCTTAACTCTATTTCACCATCTCGTCAAACTATTTAACATAACTTAGATACTCCATATTTTATTAATATCACGGGGAAATAAATTTGATTTATGATTCTCATGAGAAGAAAGATAAAACCTAAATGTTCCCTTAATGATGATAAATTTATCTCAAGAGATTTTGGCTATTATAGTGTTTTTTTCTGAAAATATACTAAATATTTTGGGTATTCTATGACAAAAAATTATAGAAATCTGAAGTTACTGGGTATGCGTATGTGAAGTAAGCCATTTTGATGATAAATAAAAAACAAAGTTTTCATATTTGAATTATAGCATCTAACTTTTCCTACAAATTTTTACTTTATAAAGATCCTTAGATATTGTATTTTAACATAAGGTTGGGAAAATCTCCAAGTTAATGAAAAGTTTCGTTTTTTATTTAACTTTCCAGCGGGCGCGCGTATCTGAGAAATACACTCGAGATGGATTTGGTTGTATAAATTTCGTTTAGAAGGCGCTACGAACTCCTGTCCTTAGCTATTCTATGCACTTCATTTCAGCTACTTCCAGTCTTCGTCTAAAGTTCTAACAGTTAATAGGTCTTTGAAAATCTGCTGTTTGTATTTTAGAGATACGCGCGACCGTTCAAGGAAGTTTTTAGTATTTTTGAATTTTTTTTAGTAATTAGAAATTTTTTGTGTGTTTGTTTTGGTCCTAAACATTGTAACTTAATATATTTTCAGTTATTTTCATATGTAGCTTCAGTAATAGTTTAGCCAAAATACTAGTAATTGATTTCACACCTTTCAGGTTACTTCATATTTTAATAGTGCTGTTATGTTGTTTTTGTGTTTTATAACTACTCTTGATCTGCTCTTTTTGAAATGATATTGATTTAAATAAGACATACTCATTAACCATTTACTGATTAAAACTTTGTTTTAAAATTACATGCTTGAAAATTTACATTTTACAATCGTGTATCTAAGAGATACGCGCGCCCTTTCGTGTTGGTAAAGAGGGCTCGCCCGCTGAAAGGTTAATCTAAAAAGTCTTAGATTTGACACAAAGTATACGTTGTCAACTAAAAAATTAGACATTTTTACTGTATTTTTTAAACAAGTTTTTCTCAAACTGCATACGGATTATATTACTCATTAACTTATAATTTACAGAATTATACAAAGATTGAATCTTTTATTCAAAACTTTGACTGCAAATATCACTGTAATTAGAGAATGCCTAAAAACTATTACCCTCTGAAATTCCCTTAAATTATATCAAATTAGGAAAGTTTTCCATTATTTGCAATTGGTAGATTTTAACTATTCATATCATGGAGCTGTTTCAAAGAAATACGAATTTATGCACGAAGAAAATCATCTGAATATTTAATTTCATAATATTGCAAAATAAACTGTATTGAAATAATTTAAGGGTTTAAAATATATTATCGAGATTATGGTGTATTACGGTACATACAATTTAATTAAAAAATTAAATATAAATACTTAATTAAATTTGTAAAAATAAAACTTCTCCTATTAAACTATTTCTTTTTCAAAAGTCTAAATTAAGAGGTATAATTCAGAAAATTAATTTCGTGAAAATTTTATATCAAGTAGAAGATTATTATTAGATTATTTAGTTAATATAAAATGAGATTTTATAATTTAAAATCCTCCTTAAACTTACGTTTCAAGGGTTCTTAAAGTCCTTTAGATTTAAATATTAAATATTTTGCAGGTTTTTTTTAATTGAATGCTTAATATCTTTAAAATACAATGCATATTCAGCACTACATTCTCAAATTCTAATATAAAAATTAAATTTCGTCTTTACTAAGGGTTTTGTAAAATTTTATGAGTTAAATGTTATAGTTTTTTTAATAAAGCTTAATTCATTTTTGCATATATTATGTGTTCAGTGTTCATGTAGTTATATTAAGTCCTGTTAGACCCTTTCATTAATTATTTCAAACTGAGCTAAAGGATAATATAGGACTTAAAATTAAATTTCTTTTTATTTACTTTAAATACGTAATAACCTCTCATACTGAAAGAAACAAACTGAAATATTTCTAAACGTTATGTTAATTCAGATTTAGTACTTAAGGGAAAACGCTATGTCGAAACTTTTGGGAACAAAACTCCTTTTAAATTGTTTTTTGAGGGGAAAAAAATCCCATTTTTTAGTGTACTTATTGTCTTTGTGTTATTGTCTATCGTATTTTGTATTTTTTTTTATTTTTATAAATATTATGCTTTTTTATTTAATTAAATAAAAAAAAATAATATTTCCTATGGTTGTAAAAAACTGAATTTAACCAGAAATACAGGAAGCATTTCTTTTACTTTTTCAGTTATTACTCAAAATAACTCTGAAGGAATACTATTTTCTACTCAATATCCTAACCTGAATATGCAGGTGATGGGTTTGTATTTCCTAGCAGAAAATTTTGAAATGAGAATGCGAGAAAGAATTTCAGGTGGCATATAAGTCATTTCCTAGGTATTATTTTAAGCCCATCCTCAAATACTAGTTTATAAGAAAGATTGGTCAGCAATGGTTTAGGTGGTATGAAAATTATTTAAAGATTCACGAAATATTAATGAGTTACTTCATGAAAATCTTTTCATACTTATAAATGCATTGTTTCTGTACGTGCTCCAAATTTTTCTAGCATACAAACTTTCACGAGTTAAGCTCCGCTTCTTGTGTGAAACAAAATCCATTTCCCCACTTAACTGGTCAAAGAGAAGGAGCAGTCTCTGGCCTTTATGGCTTGATTTATGATTGGTGGGGCTCATATTTCATCCTTCTAATTCATTCCCCTGCGGAATTCGGCTTTTATTTAATGGTCGAGCCCTATTCCCTCACCGGTTGTTATTCCGAGGAAACTGAGAAAAATAGAGATCAAAAATGTTTCTCAAGAAAAAAAAAAGGGGACAATAACAAATAATCCATATTCGGAGGAAAGGAATGGACATCTTAGGAGAAACTTTTGAATTATTCCTTTGAGGGCAGATGTTTTATGAGCCATATAAAGAAGGTGGGACATTCCTGGAGTAATACCATGCAGTATATGTAATCATATTCTATCAATACTAAACTGGAAAGTGTTTTTTTAATTTAGAGAGAGTTCCATCACAAAAATTAAAATTCTGTACTAAAATGTATTACTAGTGTTTCCATGGGATATAATCAAATAATTTTGATGTGCTGTGTATAGTGCATTCGCACATTCTCTGGAGGACAAGAACAACGTAGCTAAGGCTGTTGTTAGGTGCGGGGGCTCCCGTTGTTATAGCAGTTGTTAGGGGCGGAGTCTTGTGATTGCAAATACTCCAATAGAAGCATTCGCACATGACGTCACTAGAGGACAAGAACTCGTTGCTTTGCAACGTTTCTTGAACCCAGTACGTCACAAATGCGGAAGGAGAAATCGGTAAACACGAAGCCTGTTGTGTTGATAGGAGGAGTTTCGGTACGCAAATCGTGATTAAAAAGCACTATTAATACATGAGTTTAACAAAATAGTCATATTTTTAAATTGACGTTCTTTATTTCACTCAAAATTCAGACACCACGATGGGAACTACTTTGTTTATTAGTGACGTCGTGGGGTCAACTTAAGTTGCTGTCTAGTATAGTGTCTTGTTTCTAAAATATACATCAAGTGTTAGAATATTAAAAAAAAATGATTGTAAATAGTTGTAATAACAATTTGTGAATAAAATTATTTTATTGTAATAACTCGGTCACAAAAACGGAGTGATCATCTTAGACCTTTGCTCACTAAGACTTTTGCACAAATTAGTTTAGTTTAGTTTAAGTAAATAATTTATATGTATTATTAATTGACCGTAGAATAAGATGAGATAGTATTACATCATTCTTAGAATAAGGTTCAAACTGCTCAAAGAAAATATAAAAAGGTGTTGAAACAGGCATACTTGGATCTCCTTCAAATCTTCCTTCAAGTATCTCTGAAACAGCTGTATGCCTGTTTCAACACCTGTACTTTTATTTGATAAATTTATACGTTGTTACTTCGCGTTACATTCAGTTTGCACAAAGTACTTCTTTATATTTAAACTTCAAATTATTTGACTTATGGAAAGAGCATATATTTTTAAACAGTTTCATCGCACAAGTAACCCAAATCGCATTTTTATGACAAAAGATTGATCATCAGAATAATTTTCTTATAACCAAAATGCATCCAAAAAGCATTTCATTCAGTAGTTCAACACACGAAAGCATGACCTCTACACACAATCCCTTCCATCAAGCATTAATGCGAAGCTAGCAAAGCCTTGAAGGCCCCTTTGATCATCAGGTCCAAAGCCGAACAAGACAGGCCTTGGACACGAAAGAGACCCCAGATACATTATGACCAAACTCTAATTCATTTACTGCATTCCCCATCCAGCTCTGCAGAGAGCTAGATTGAATAGTCGCATAAACTAGACTTTAAGCAGCCGTTTCATCAAATCATGTCCTCGAAATTAATGAATTATCCGCGTTCCAAACACGGGAGAGGGGGAGGACGGCACTCCGATTGGAACGAAGGAATATTTTATGTCCCTCAGCATGAGAAGCCTTAATCCGGGGGGTTATTATGGATGATCTGTAATTTGGGACAGTTTATGTGGAAGATATGCTTCGTGATGATTTGGGTCAAGCTTTTCGTTAGGAGTCGAGTGTAAATACGGAATTGAGTTTACGCTTTTAATTCCGAGAAGGTTAATTTTTAAGAGTAATGGTAAATGGTTTCGAGATTGTGAAATGATGCAGAGAGGTAAAGGATTGGGATGAGATTACTCTATGAATTAGTTGGAGCAATCTTTGATTGGAATTATAGAAAGCGAAACTGAACTTAAACCAATTAGAGTGAGTAGTAAATCTTTAAAAGGTCTTCATTACGAATCAAAAGGAAATTAGGCATATTGTCCAGTAAAAGGTTAGAAGCTAATCACTTTCCTCAGTATTTATT
This sequence comes from Tetragnatha montana, assembly GCA_963680715.1. Lineage (NCBI taxonomy): Eukaryota > Metazoa > Arthropoda > Arachnida > Araneae > Tetragnathidae > Tetragnatha > Tetragnatha montana. Next base: position 27,825,551 of record OY796683.1, read on the forward strand.
CCACTATCATCAATTGAAGAAGCAGAAATATTTTTTGGTGTCCCTTAGAGCTGTTATCACTTGTTTCTGCAAAAAAAAAGTAATGTTTGTAAAAAGAAACTTATTCGGTAACAAAATGTACTCTTGATGTTGGGTACTGTGAAAAGCAGTGAAGAATGTATTGCCCAAATAATTTTTTACAGTTTAGGGCGGGAGATTACTTAAACACATTCTTGCACATTGCTTTACTTGTAGATTTGAAATGCGAAAGACAAAAAAAAAATACTTACATTGTGTAACAATATTTTAGTTTAAGTAATAAAATTATCCCATTTCATAAAATAGTAATTGGAAACTGTTTTCTTTACCTCTTATAGTGCACTATTATTCTAGATTCCTTTTAAAATCTTTAAAAGTTTCACATCGACTAACAAATCAATTCCTCGAACGGTAGTGAAATATATGCACATGCACAAGTAGCATATTTCTAAACAAAAATTAATCACTCATTTTAGCAACACTTAAAAAACTATTAAGAAGTAATCATGAGAGCAAACACCTAGTTCCGCTGAAAAGCTTACATGACGGTTCTAAAAATAGATTCAAAGGAATCCAGAATTTTAAACATGTTTAAGGAAGAAAGGGTGGCAACCTAAGGCTCCTGTAAACGATTTTTTGGTGTACCACCAAAAAGTGAAAAAAAAATTCTATTTGTGATAAAAGTATTTTTATGGAATATTTTCTGGTAGAGCAATCTTTAAAAAGATGCAAAAAATCGTTTCTTAAAGACATATTTGTGATTTATTTTTAAACAAACTTTTTCAAAGAAATCTTAAAATAAGATTTGATAATAAATTAAAACAGTTTTGGGGATAGAACAAAGCTATTTAAAGAGTATTAGCCTCTGTACTGAAAATTCTCTCAGTAACTCTTTAATCCTTCTGAGTGCAAAAGAAAGAAAGAAAATAAAAAGCGAAGCTCAACAAACACGAAGGTCACAAAACAAGAAGATTCCGAGGTCACTTCTCTATGACAGCCATAACTTTTTACAACCCCTCAAAAACATCCACAGCAAGACCACCTAATTCTATAACATCTGAATACCTGCGATATCGGAAAACTGATAAAAAAAAATAACGACACAAGACCGGTCCAAGCCAGAACCATAAACCACGTCCAAAAGGGACACAAATGATGCCCCGGTACTAAACATCTTTATTGCGACATAAAACCGGTCCTACACATTCATACCCAGTTTTGTGCTACCAGGGAGAGGGGGGACTTATACGTACTAGAGTGCTGCCGAGGCTTTAATGAGGGGTCGGGCTATTTGGAAAGATATCGGTGACATATTTTCGACATGTCGGTCAAAGGAGACATCAAATTGGATGCCTTCAATTAGAAGGATATGCAACAGAGAAGCTGGCTATTGATTTTGCAATGATGGGAAATACTGGAAGAATAATAATTTCTTCGATAGCTGCAGGTGGTTTCTGAGAGGTAATGTGAAAACATTATCATTAGTTCCGAAAGGAAGTTTGGAAGTTTTATGGAGGTATTTAATAGGGCAACTTGTTGACTATATTTTTCCTCCCCCATAAGCATTGTTTTTATGAAAGATGGGAATTTTTATTAATATGAAGACGAGAATTGGCCGAGATATGAAGGTTTTAAGTTTTTTTAATTACCAGGGATTATGCACATGTTTATTAAGATTTTAATTATTCTTAAATCTAAGACGTATTAAATAGACGTAGACGTATTAATAAAATTAGTCTCCCTTGAAGTTAGTTTTGAAATATATTAACTTTGGAGACGTCCCTCAAATTAAGATGTCGTATGAGTAAGTAATTTTTTGTCCAACATAAAAATTTTGTTTGTGAATAAGTGATAGAACTAGGAGTTCGATTAAAAGTTTAACTTTCGTTTTTTTTTTGTAAGAATTGCTTTCAGCTAAAACACTTTAAACATGATTTTTATTTCATTTGAACATTTTTATAAGTATTTGGAAGAATTCAACGAATGGTTTAGATTTAGAAATGAACGGACTGTTTAGAAAGTTCACTATTTGTTCACTTTGAGAGTTTACAGAGACACCTTATATTTCTGTTTATTTGTATGAGATTATAGAGTGCTGAAACTGAGAACAATACATTACACCCAAAATCCTTGTTACATCAGTTTCTTTTTATAATTTCAGAATAGATGACAATAAGCCAAGGAATGGAATTTTTGATCGATGACAACTGAAAAGTTATTCTTTCGTATGAAAATATTAGTACCTATTTTAAAAATTTTAGTTTTGATTGCATAGTATTTGAACACGGTTTTCAAGCCCCTTAGTTTGAAATAATACTATAAGATCTGTATCCCAGTTTCAAAAGTGTTTTACTAAGTTACCACTATGTTTATCAAACTCTTGTTATCGAATTCTTTGACTTTAAATTAAAGAAATCTTTAATCAATTAAAAGTACTATTTTTATAAAGTATTTTTATTCAATTTCACTCTCTATCAGGAAAAATTATTTAGTTCAAAGACATATTCGAAAGAAATATTTATTGAAAGGCAGTAGGTATATATGTTCTAAATCTAAAACTATCTCTCTCATTGGCACAACAACCCTAGTGGGCCAAGGCCTACGATGCCCATCTTCGTAGAATATGATCAAGAATCATTTTTTTTCTTAATCATCGAACATAATTGTATAATCTGTGATAAAACATTATCTGAAATCATAATACTATTACTATACATGGAATAATACCAATTAATAGGTATATCATTTTTTAATTCTTATGAAATACTCATGAAACCTTCATCTAGTTAACCGTAGGTTCTGTTGTCAGACGCAATTGAACTAAAATGACAATGTTAATTTTACATTTCTGTTTTAAAGAATAATATTGTATCCCACATAGAATTCAAAATTAAAAATACTTACATCAAACAATCACAGCGTTATTAATCATAATGTTTTACTTCCACAAGTATCCGACCAAAAAATGTGAACGCAAACACAACTTTAGCCACACATTCTCAAATAATGAAACCCCAAGCAGTTTATGACAAAGTCAAGAGCCCTCATTTTTCTGTCCTTAAATCACGTAGCAAAGTTTTTCTTCATCCAAACAACACTTATTACAAATCCTAACATTAGTGAACTCACTCTCTTAAAGACGATGTGTCTTAATCATACAATTAGTCGCCTAAAACTAATTACCCTGTGGCTAGGAAAGAATGTTTAATTATCATTCCAATTAACACTCTCTTTTGTAACGGTCGTTTAGATATTTTTTTTATTTTTACACCCACCGTTGCCAACGTTCTCCGAGTAATTAGTTTAAAAAGAGCACAATTCCCCTACTCTAGACACCAGTTCTCCTAAAGACCGCCTCAGAATTCTGTTGTAGTGCTCTCGTTGGAGAGAGAATGTAGGGGGTCGAGATTAAGTTCATTGCGCCTAGTGTTTACCTAGAAGAATAAAGATTCGACTCGTCTGACGCAAAAATGGTCCTCAAAAGCGATTCCGTTTGTTTATGTTGGGTCACCTTAAGAGCTTTTGAGAGGTGCTAGAAAGATTTTGTGAGATTTTCTCACGTATAGAGAATATAATTAGCAGAGAGTATGTGATTAAAGATAGGAATGAAATTAAATTCGGTTTTAATTCTTGTTGATATGAATGGTAATTAAATTTTTGCTTTAAGTCTGTTCTTCAATTATTTTCTCGACTTAATCACTTCTCATTTTGAGTTTGAAGATAATTGAATCTAACGTTCTTTTAAATGAAACAATAGGTACTTTAATATTTCAAACTTAAACTCATTTTTATAAGGGCGCAAAATATAGTTTATTCATTTAAAAACATGTAAGACTATGTAGAGATAAAACAATGATGAGTTATTTAATTAATTATTATTTTATCGGTATTACCTATAACCTGATAAGTATAATGAATAATAGTTTACTTACATAATCGAAGTTAGTTAAGTTTCAATCTTATTGCAGTGAAATTAAGTTATTTGACTTTTGCAGGAAGTTAAATCTAAGTTCGTTAACAGTTAATTAGCTTATATCATCATTTGTATTTTGTAATATCCTATGTCAGTGTCAATCTTAGGCTGAACGCGCACGAGCGACTTTTGTCACGGTGACAAAGACAAAATTGTCACCATGGCTATTGAAACAAGTTAGAGTGCGCGCACTAGGCGACGTGACTCTTGGCTGATTGCCAAGAATTTCTTCATAGAGATCCATTGTTTTCTAGTGATATTTTTGATACTAGTGATACTGGTCGCCGTGACTTAGTCACTCGTGCGCGCTCAGCCTTAGGGCGAGCGCGCATGGGCGACTTTTGTCACGGTGACAAAGACAAAAACAACGTTGCTAAGGCCGTTGTTAGTTAAAGTCATGTGATTGAAAATGCTCTATTGTTTTCTAGTGATATTTATGATACTAGTAATCCTGGTTGCCGTGACTTTAGTCACTCGTGCGCTCCCAGCCTTAGAGTGCCATTTTGTGATTTTTATACACAATGGTGATTTTACAAATTAAAAAAGGAATCAAATGCAGTTAAACTTTTTAATCATGTCAATATAATGTTTTTAAATTATATCAACGAAATGTAATGTCAATGAACTACAGGATCAATTTTCAAAGTATGCTTCATTGAGTTCATAGAATGTTAGAACCACTGGGCTAAACGAAAAAAAGTTGTCATGAGAATAACGCATACTAAATTAGTCAGGGAAATTTTTCTGGCAAAAATTCACAGCTTTCAATGTTACATTTACCTTGAGTGCTAACTGAAAGAACGATAGGACTCATTGAAACGAAAATGCTAACTTAAACGAAAATATAGTATAATTTACCTAGTTACTACTCTAGAAAACCAGTAGAAAGATGAATGAAGTTCATTTAACTTATAAACGACCTCGTTCATTCAAATTTTACGCCTTGTCTCGCTCTCACTCGCAACATTCTGAATTAATAGTCTCCCCCTGTCAGAGGAGGTTGTCACGATTTTCAGTGAACAAAATGAATGATCGTGTGCGACACCTTAGTTAAGGAATTCTAACTTGATATAGGTAATATAGTAGTAATATCTAGTATGTGAATAGGTAATATATTATGAAAAACGTAAAGAAAATGTGTTATTGAAAGTAGTTTGCGAAACAAGTAAGAAAGTTTCGTAAAATATCTCTTTTTTAACGCAAAAAAGAAGAAATGTGTATAAACATCGAGCTAAAATTAATCTATAGCGTTTTTGATTGAAGGTTAAATTTAATCCGATTTTGTGTTAAGAACCAAGCAATTCGCTATTTTCAAAATAATCATTTAGGCTGGGCGCGCACGAGTGACTAAAGTCACGGCGACCAGGATTACTAGTATCAAAAATATCACTAGAAAACAATGGATCTCTATGAAGAAATTCTTGGCAATCGGCCAAGTGTCACGTCGCCTAGTGCGCGCACTCTACCAATATTGAACTTGTTTCAATGGCCAAGGCAACAATTTTGTGTTTGTCACGGTGACAAAGAAGAAAACAACGTTGCTAAGGCTGTTGTTAGGGGCGGGACATAGAAGTATCCAATAGCAGCATTCGCACATGACATCACTGGAGGATAAAAACAACGTTGCTAAGGCCGTTGTTAGGTAAAGTCATGTGATTGAAAATGCTCTATTGTTTTCTAATGATATTTTTGATACTAGTAATCCTGGTCGCCGTGACTTTAGTTGCCAGTGCGCGCCCGGCCTTATACTAGACAGCCTATGACTAGACTATGACCTCACTAACAAACAAAGTAGTTCCCATCGTGGTGTGGGAATTTTGAGTGAAATGAAGAACGTCAATTTCAAAATATGATTATTTTGTTAAGCACATATATATTATATAGTCTTTTCATCACGATTTACGTAACTAAACTCCTCCTAGCAACCCAACAGGCGTTGTGTTTACCCATTTTCTCCTACCGTGTAGTGACGTACTGGGTTCTAGAAACGTTGCTGTCGAGTATAGCAATATTAAAATTTAGAAAAGTAAGAATCACAAAGTATCTATAAGTAGGTATTTTGAAAATTTTGATTATTGGTGAAATAAATTCTCTCTTGTAAATGTTAACTATTTTTTATTTCTTAAAATCAAACGGTTTGTCCTCTAGAAATTAATTTTAAACATTATTAAGAAAAATATTTTTTGTAATCTGAAATGCTTTCATACCATACTAAAATTTCGTGGCCAAAATATCCCTTATAAATGTATGGTTCAAGAAAGAATCTTACTATCTTCCAATATTTTTTCAAAAGAAATGATAGTTTCCAAACAAATGTGATTATATTTATACTTCTTACAGTACAGTAATTTTCCTTTAAAAAAGTCTTTTTTTTTTAACACTTGTTCATTCTGTATATCTATGACCTTAATAATAAGATCTAAATTCAAGCTCACAATCTTTTAACTATGTAAAACTATACAAAACGAAAGCTATTACTACTTTAATTAACCCTCACGTCAATTCACAAAGAATTAATATCTTTCACGGAGAAGAGAAAGTCCGGTAACAAAAGCTGACGGAACCAACCTACACAAAAAGTGCTCACAGTAGGCCTCATCATTACCAACTTTAGACTCGTATGCTAATGATAATCTAATGGTCTTTCTCGCGCCGGTGCACTAATTAGTAGAATCTCTTGTGTTGTTAATTAGGGGTCTTCGGGCATTGTTCTTTTTTTATGGACAGCTAGAGTGGGTATTCATCACGTGATTTTTGGTAAATTTAATTGCGCCGAAGCGGATTTTGAGGACTTTTTATTTTTCGGTTTTGTGAATAGGAGATATTTTTGATGGGTATGAAATGATGGTTGTTTGAGTTTCTTTGGAGTTTTTTGAAAGCGTGTATTCAGAGTGAAAAATGGTTGAAAGGAAACATTGCAGGGGGTTAAATGAACAGGTTTGAGGAACTTTGTGAACACTTGGTCGGTGATGTTCGTGGGCTGTGAATAGAAATTGCGTCGACCAGTTTTAAAAGGATTATACTAAAAGAGCCGTATACAATGGAACAAAAACATAGTTTTTATATAACCTGCTGCTAAAGGCTAGCCTTTATAGTATCTAGTAAGCCGTGGTTGGAACATGGGCTTTGACAAAATATGTTTGATTTAATTTTGTATGTCAATTTCGTTTTAGAAACACAAAAACAAAGAAAGTTTACCATTCAAATTTTAACTATATCGAAAAAAAGGTACGGTTTCAAGAAATTGATGACCAATACGTGTTTTTTCATTGCCCTTTTTGAAAATAATGTGCTGAGAAACCTAACATACCTTATCAGATGTTTTCCAAAAGTTCCTACTTCTATTACAAAACTTTCCCATCTTTAAATTACTCTAATAAGTTTAAACATGATCTTTAACAAGGGAATTGCTGGAGAGCAAAATAAAACGTGGAAGACGACGATGACTTGGAGAAGAATGGTGAAGAGAAACTAAGCGGGCTGGTCAGAAGCAAGATCTGCTACGACTGACCGGGTGGACCGGCAAAAAAAGTAGGTTGTTGCATCTTCCAATGGGGTAGGTTGTTGAACCAGCCACTGGGATGGGAGATGACTAAGTAATTTTAAATTACACTTTTAATTGAAGAAAGGGGCATCCTCCCTTACTTATTATTTAAGGAAAATAAAGTAAGTGAGCTCTGATAAAAAAGATGCAAATTTTTTGAAGAAGTAATCTTTTAAAGGAAAATAATCTCTACAGTAAATGTATCTAAATATCACCTAAATAACTGTTATATACGTAATAAAAGTGCATTACATTATTTTTTTAGTTGCTTTTAAACTCCCATTTAATTAAAAGAATTACATAAAAATCTTAAAATTATCTGTAGTTGAGATTTTAAGGAGGAAAAACTATCCTTCTAACGCCTAAACACTGATGTAATTTTAAACACTTTCTAAAAATTTGAAGTTGTTAAAAATATAGATAAAAAAGCATTTTTGTAATTCTTTTTCACAAAAATCCTTAATATTATTTTTTATTAAGTTTTAAGCTATTTTTAGAGTAGAAAAATTCTTCAAATGAATTGAGTTTGGATTGGAGATTTTGTCTGTTCAGGAAAAACTGGATTTCAGAATTGGAACTCTCTGAAAGTGAGCAAAGTAAATAGGAATTTATCTTCAAGTTCGTAAAAACAAGATATTGATTTCAGTTGGTAGAGGAGGTCCTGTTGGTATTAAGAGTGATGGAATGAGTTTTTCCTTCGGTGATTTGATTTTTTTTTGTTCGATTTTCAATGACCGGCTGAATCGATATTGCCAAGAGAGATATCAAAAAGCTGTTCGGCTTTTATGAAAATGTCAGGAGGCAAACGATTGTAAAATTTTATGTTCTGCTCTTGATTGGAATTTTGTTGGTAGCGTTTTAGAGCAGAAAGGAAAATTTAGCGGAGTCTGCGATGGAGTGTAAGGTTTTATTTGAAAGACATACGTGTCACACTAAAACAATGCATGGTCTTCTCAGAATAATTTAAAGTTAAATTTTGTATATCAATATACCTACCACCATGTTGCGTAAAAACTTACCACATATGTAGATGTAATAAAAAACCTGAAATCACGGTCTTAATTGTATGGTTTGAAAGCGACCACATATGCCTTACAAAATTAAGTTACACTCGAATACACGCTTACTCACCACCTCTTTATAGACTAACAGAACAATCAGTGCGTTCGTTAAAAAACCAACAAGCAAACCTTTAGAAATGACCACAGAGTAATGACCTAAACACCAATCTGAGCGCTCGTAGTATTCTATAGAGGTGTAGCGTGTAAGTGTATCATTAACATTTTGCCCGTTTTGATTGACTGACTACTTTTTGGTTTGATTTCTATTATCAATTGAAAGATTGGATGATTTATAAGCAAACCATACAAGTCCGATTTTGTATTAATGATTTGAACCAGTCGGGGTTTTATAAAAGTAACTTGTTGTCTCCGTGTTATGTTCAGATTGTTTGGTTACTTATGAAAAGGGGAGGGGCTCAGATCGACAAGTTCTCTTTGTCGGTTTGATAGGCTACTTGTGAATGTTCCTGTCACCATCACCACAGACACGAATATCCATTCCAGGGTTCATAGTCACTTACTTATTTCAACCATTAGTCCAGTACGCCGGCTGAAAATGTTAAATAACGTAAGGCAAAAAATACTAGCAAAAAAATATTTGCACGTTTTGCAGCTTAAAAAAGTGTGTAGCGGTATAGAAGTATAGAAGATTTTTTAACAATAATGTAGGATAATTAGTTTTTATTTTCCATTGGGACTTGATTCAATTGCTCCAAGGGGATCTGCGAAGAAAAATTTCATCCCATATTTCGAATTTTGTTGGTTAACTCCGATTGCAAAAACACTAACAAAATCTTCAGAGGAGTCTTATTTCTAGACACGTGGAAGAGAAAAAGTCTGTTCAATTGGTTGAAGCGTCTTCGCCGTCCATTAAACGCACGTGCCAGTGCTTTTCCCTCCAAATGGGAAAGTCGATACAGAATTTCCTGAAAGAAAATATTGACATTTACATTTAGTAAACATGAATATTTAAAAATTTTCTTTACTGACATCTAATGACAAGTGCTTTTGCTTGGTCACTCCATGTTTATAGACAAAATGTAGCCAATCATTAAATTTAGAACATAATTCAATTTGTTATTCTGTGCAGTTTTAACAATGAGTACCCTATCCATAAAATCGATCCTATGCAATTTTTCCGTCATCACTTTAAGTAGCAATGATTTTTGTTTTTATTATTATATGCTATGAATAAATAAGCCCTTTTAAATTTAAAAATTTTTTGATAGTAGATACTGGTGACCTTAGGAGGGACCCCGTCATTACAGCATACGATTTTATGAGTTCTAGTGAGATGAAGATATATTGCTCTGTGTAAAACCTCCATGTAGTAAAAATCCTTTTTTTTTTACTTTTTTCCAGGTCATCGCACTCACTATATCGTGTGGTCAGAAAAACTTGCACCAGGGGGCCTAACCGCTCAACATATTTTGAAAGGAAATTTCGGTTATTGCTATTTGAAGGTATGCGCTCAAGATTGTGATTATTTAAAACAATGGAGGTCTTACGGCTATGGTTAAAGTGAAAAAAAATCACAATTTTTGAGTTGCAACACCCATTTTCCCCTTCTTAAACTGATCAGCACATCGAAAAACCAAAATAAGCGTTCGGCACATTTAAGATGAAATCTTCCTTCGTAAATCATTTGCAAATCATAACTAATAGGGTGCAAGAGATTGTTTGCATGTTAGAAACCATTAATTTTAAAAAAGTATTATTCCTGTCCTTTCTTTTGTTGTTTTTGGTCCTTAAAGACGCTTTTGATTAGAAATGATTTAAGAAGAAGAAATAAACCTTTTCATTTTCAATTATGGGTTTTCGATGTCCTGATAAAAAATGGGTGATTCTACTCAAATATTTCAAACTTTTTCATTTCAATCGTAACCGTAAGAACTCCATTGTTTTAAATCATCACAACCCTGAGCGCATACCTTCAAAAAGCAGTTTCCGAAATTTCTTTTCAATATGATGAGCGGTAGCCTCTAGGTGCTGCGATATCCTTTGTAGTATTATTTTTATGTTTTTTAAAAAATATAATTTTTGAAGCTTAGTGATGCTCTTAACTAAAGTCTAATTTATGCATTATAGGTTAAATAATCTATCTTTACAGTATTCTCACCATGCGAAATCCACTAAAACGGAGATCAATGTCCCTATTGATATCGGGGAAACTAGACACATGGCCATTATCCCGAGCACGGAGTCGTTTACTTTCGTGTACCAGAACGCACCCAACAAATTCATCCACAGAAACAGAACGTGCCAAATGAAAGACACTGTGTAAGAGAAGAGACGTACGATCACCCACCGACGTCGGTCTTGGCGTTGGGTTCTGTTTCCTGAGCTTGTCAACCATCCCCTAAAAGTCTGAAACAAGAAAAGTTGGCTGAATTGGTGGGCTACTTACAGTGGCGTAACTAGAGTTGACTCATGGGGGGGGGGTTACTCCAACCTGTCAACCCCTCCAACATATATTACTCCCTTTTAAAAAATGTCTCACAATATAGGTATAATATAAACAATTTTTTTTTTAAAAACTTCCGAAGGGAAAACTTCATCTAAGAGGCTCACCTTTCAAGGGAAAAACACAGTATAACAGACGTAAAAATTTTAGAGGGGGGGTTTGGGGATTCTCCCCCCGGAATTTTTAAAATTTCGTCTCTCAATGTAGTGTTTAAATTCATTTTGAGGCCCTTTGGGTTACGTCCTAAAAGAACAGTTCCTTGTGAACCGCCTTCCTTGTAATGGGAAATTTTTCAGTTTTTCATGTTTTAGAAACCGTCGATGTAATGGGTGGGTTACAACCCCAATAACCCCCCCCCCCTCGTTACGTCTATGGCTACTTAACTAAGTAAAATGAAAGCTCTAACAGAGAATTTAATCCCTTCCACAAATTTGGTTGCAGAGATACTAAGCTATCACATATTAATACAATAAATACAAATACAAAGGCTAAATTTTGAATATCGCTAAAAATTGCCCACCAACCGAATAAAACACACACAGTTATATCAATGACAATCATAAAAATTTAGCGATATTTGAATATTTGGCTACCAACCAATAGGTAACAGTATTTGGTCATTGAGACATGCAGTCAGTTTGCTCGGTAATGGTACAACGCGCGGCCAGAAAATTTTGATTACTATCTAATTCGAGCGTGGAATTCAGCCAATCAAGATGAATGATTACTGTTTAATTTATGTGTAACGAAAATGCATACTATGCATACATTAAACGATTCAGAGAAAATAATCAATGTTCTGATTTAATTTGAATATTTTATATAACAGGGAAAGTTTTCTTGCATTTTTGGGTCATGTCGCTGTAAGAGCTTTCCCACTATTTAATAATTTTTTGTTACTGCTATTTTTAGGATAGGAAGCTGAAACGAAATTTTAATCATTGATTGAAAACTAATTTAACGTAAGCTAATAAAAACGTTTAACTATTAATTAAAAAAATTAAATTTCGTATCAATTCTTTATTCCTTGTTTTCTACTTTAAAAATTGTGTGTTTAACCCGCAATGACGCGCACCGGGCGCCCTGACACTTATATCACTTCACAAAAACTACCCTTTTCAACATACACGGATGAAACCACGTGCTCCTAAGGTCTCATTTTGAAACCACCTAAAATTTAATGTGGGATTTGTTTCTTAGATAAGCTATTAGGCTCCTGTATTTGGACTCAGGTACATGAATTTAGTTTTTATTTATAAATATTTACACAAATACACTAACTCCATAATAAAATTATCTTAATTTTTTTATTTCCTGATCCTGATGATTTTTACTAAATATCAGAAAATGGAATCTAATATTTGCAATATTTACTTAAAAGTGTAATATTTATTCTTTTTTAAAAAATATTTTTCTTAACATTGTTTCTAAAGCACTATTAAATTATCATTTTTAGTTATTTACTTGCTTTCCAAAAAAAATTACAGTTACTACACTTTTAGGAGAAACTATCTTCCGGGCCTGAGAGGCCAGGCACGCGTTCCCGTTTAACAAAAAATGCTCGCGTTCTCTAGGGTTAATTCTGTCCTTAAGTTGAGTAATCACTATGCACAAACTGACTTACTCTTTTAGTTTTGATTATTTCGAAATGATGTAAACATTCTCCACAATACTCGCTGTCGCTATCTTCTAACTGTTGCTCCAAGCAACTCTTATGAACATACTGCATAGATCCTGTACTTAAAAGGAAATATAATTAAATATATGGAAGTGTTGTAAAATCTAGCATATTTTGAATATTTTAATGGATAAAAAAATATAGACTTACTATTATATTTATTTTTTGATTCAATAAGTCGTGTAAAGATAATATACTATGGTATTATGGTTCCTAAAATAATTTTACGTTACGAAATTGAAAAAAACATTAGGATGGTTAATTAAGAAGTTCTAAATTTTGCTTTTACATAATAAAAAGTGTTATTTTCTAAGAATATGATATGCACAATTGCACATTATTCTTGTAAAACGAAAGGTTTTACCTCACCTGTGCACTGGCAGGGTTTTATCAGGCTTTCTCTAGATTCGAGGAGATTATAACAGATCCTGCACATAGCAGCTTCGTCATCCTCCATTTCAAAAAGGCTCTGGATCACAGTATAGTCCTTCAAAATCTCGACACCTCAGAAATCTTAACTATTTAAGCTTTGCGGACACACTTCGTCTGAAAATTTACTCTTTTACGCTTTTTGTCAGATTGTTCGGAGTTTATTGGAACATCTTGTTTTGCTCGCCCTGTGTTCAAATAATTATAATTTGCCTGATTTTAGCCTGAAATTTTACCTATTATGAAAGATATCTCGCATATAAATTTATAGAAAGATGTGTTTTGATTAAAAGCATTTTTGATTCATTTGCGTTGCTTCGTTTTCTAACTATTGCTAATAAAATGTAAATTTTTACTAGCTAATATTTAAAAAGTAAGGGTTTTTTTGTGTTCTCTGCTAACGTGTTAGAAGGGAAATATTAAGAGGTATAAAATTCCTTCAAAGGAAACTTTTGATAATAAGTGTTTCCTGGTTTTGTCAAATTTAAATACTTTAATTTTTATATATCCTTTAAACAGTATGATGCAGTAGGGTAGGGTGGGGAAAAATGGGTCTAGTGGGGGGTCTAGGGATTTTAACAGTTTATATTTATAAAATTTAATGTTTTTTGGCATGATGATTTTTAATGCGACTCAAGTAAAAGTACTAGAGTATACTCAAGTACTAGATAGTATACACTTTATAAATATTGGTTTTCATTATTTAAAACTCGGCTAGCCTGTATAGTATCTAATAAGCCGTGGTTTAACAAACGAAACATATTTTTAAATTTACGTTCTTTATTTCACACCGTGCTTTCAGACACCGCGCTTTGTTTGTTCATACATCATGACATCATAGGGTCACGAAACGTTGCTGTCAAGTATAAGTGTTGCTAGTTTTTGTGTACAAGTATTACTTTAAAATTGTAGTAAGATTTCAAAATCTACTAATTAATTTTGTTATATTTTTTATAAGGGATCAATTATCCCTAGTCTCCCCTACCCATGATAAATAACACACAGGTTTAAATTGCATGAAATTTGTAATTAAACTGCTTTATACCACTCACAATGACCTTAAGATATCATGACGTAAAGCGATAATACTAACATGGTATCGTAGTATCGTGTTCTACCTTTCCTAAAGATGATGTAATTTACACTCTTTTACAGGATGGTCTCTTGAACATTGTGTAGGCTTTCTTACACCAGGATATTAAATAAAAAAATTCTTCAAAAAAATGATACTTGAGAGAGAATACCTTTTAATATTAATTTTGGAAGTAATTTAATCAAAACGTTTGAGGCATCACAAATTAGAATATTTATATACAACGATAAATGCAAGATAAAGACTAAAACCTTACATTCTTACTGATAATAAGAAGAATTTGAAGAGTAATATAAGGAATCGGTTTTATTTTTTATTCAGACTTAGAATCAATTATCATTATGGAGTTGAAGAAAAATTTCATCACACGTTTCGAGTTCTCTGTTGTAGAAACTTCACTGCGGGAACTCTGGAGCCTAATTTTCAGAAGATTCTCTTTCCAACGTCGAAGAACTCATTAAGGGGTTGCAGCTCCTTCATGGTGAACTAAAATCACGTGCCAGTGCTGGTCCCTCCACCTGGGAAAGTCGAACCAGAATTCCCTGTAAGGAAACGACACCTGTGTCTAATAAACATGACTACTATATTAAAAGCTTAAACGGGTACCTAATAACAATGACCAAGTACTTTTGTTTGGTGAGGTCATACCTACTATGAGTTGAAAACTATTAGCCCTATATTCTTTTGTGAATACAGTTAAGTATAATATCGGTAAATAGATCTTTCGCACTTTTTAGGACCTTAAATGAAAATGTTTTCAATTTGAAGCTTGAAATGTTTTTTGATAATAAGTACACGTACAGTGACTGGAGGCAATGACCTGACCCCGTCATTTCTGTGAACTGCTGGTATTAGGAGCAACGAGGGAAAAAGTGTATACAAAAATGGTTTTAAAGTATTAAGAACTGTATTTTTATTTTACTGTCTCAGGCTATTCCACTTACCATATTATTACATAAACTCATTCATATTTTTTTTTTCATTTTCTACCATAAATTCCTTTTAAAAAAACCTCCTTAAACAATTGTTCCATAAAGTTTAATAATGAGAGGTTCTTCAGTTTATAAAAGTCTTTGTTTCGCAATTTCAATTGAAGTTAATGAACGAAACACATTCCTTCAAATTAGATACACAAAATACCCAACTTATGCTATTAAGATGAAAGTAACCTTAAAAACACACTGCAATATCCTTACTTGATGAGATCCCATATAAGATGGAAAAATTTCATTATAGCTGCCAGGAACACTGGACACACAATCATGATCCTAAACCAGGAGTCGTCAACCTTCGTGAAATAAGCGGCCCCCATCAAGTTCAGCTCCAGGGAAAGTGCGAACCAAATGAAAGCAAAAGCGTAGGCCAAGAGGCGGATCATCACCCTCGGGTCTTGTTCAAAGAGAGGAGGCGTTTCTGTGCTTTTCAACCAATCCCAGAAACTCTGAAACACGAAAAGTTTCAACAAAGCTTCAGGGAAAAGTTGAACATGGTCAATTGGATATGTATTCACACTACTATGCTAAAAATATTCATTTATCATGTATGCGCTCACCTTTGGAATTAAGTAACCAAGTTATTATCTGATAACTTGTTGTATAATTACTCTGTATAATATTTTCGTGGAAGTTCTTATAGCGGTTTTAATCCGTTCCTAGTTTTGGTTTCAAATTGAGTGAATTTTGAAGGCTATTGGAAAGTGATCATTTGTTTGAAAATTAATTAACTTGTTTAACTAGCTAATCTTCCACGTAATAAATCCGGTTGTGCACAGTTTAGGCGGACTTAATGAAACACCCAGTATAATGCTTAAACGAGCTTTGGACGAAAATATTCATTAATATTTTTGATTAATAACTAACTTAACTTGGCTAAAAATAACATACACATATAAATTAAAATAAGTTACTTCATTTTACCATCCAAATCTTTTTTACTGATAGACAACAGTCTTTTAAAATTATGAGGTCTATTCCGTTCTTATAATCTGAGCTATGAATGACCAACATACTCTTCTCGTCCTGGTTACTCTGAAGCGATATCTGCAGATTGAACAGGACTTGATGTTGCTCTCTTCTAACCATAACTCCAAGCAACTCTTATGAACATACTGCATGGATCCTAAAAGGAAACATAAGTAGCTCGCAATGTTCATATTTAAGCATACATATACTGTATGTTGTATAGAATTCAAGCTTATTTTTTAAGAGATTATTTTATTTATTAATTTTTGATTCTCTAAGTTGGAGGTAAGCTGAAAAAATTTTATGCTCGTAAAATTATTTTTCGTTTTACTAAAACAGAAGCTATCAGCCAGCCTAGAATATAATCTATCAGAAATGCTTATCTATAGTTTTAGTTAGATTGTTTAACAAATTTATTTCTAAATTATTTTAACATGAATAACACAACTTGCAAAAGTTGCTCTATTTTGGAAAATCCATGTTTATTAGTTTTATACAGAATGCAATCCAAGGAAAAAAAAAGACAAAGAAAGTTAACAAAAAAGACCTCTAAAACGCACCACTAAGATGGTTAAAAAAAAGTCAAAACCAGATCAAGTGTAAATAGTCAACAGATTTCAACGCAGAGCATCTATTGAGGGAGAACCTTGGGACACTTCTCATTAATTTTCTTTTTCAATTGTTTAATACAATTATATTTTTTAAACAAAACTCATGTATTAAATGTAATCTTTTGCGCATCAAATAAAAATTATTCCGAACAATTTTCTCTCTTATGGAATTTATAAAACATTTAAAAACCTGCCCTACTAGTGGGACGCTTTCAATAATAACAAAAATGTAATGTTATTTTGAAAAATATATTAATACATTAATTAATACAGTAGCTATGTTTAACAATATTAAATTGGACAAAAAACATATGTTACTTATAAAATTTTATTGATTTCATAATTTTCGTCATAATAAACCCTTCAGTTAAAAAATCGCCAGAGTATACTCGTATTTTGGGCTCCAAGTATTCAAACTTCACCAAATTTTTTGTACTTGCTATATACACCATGTGTATCAAAAAAATTCAACAAACTTCTAGAGAAGGTAGGAAATGGATTCAGTATTAACTGAGGACAGAGGATAACCATCTACACGAATATTTCAGAACTCTTTCCTGAAGGAATGAGTGTGTCAACATTTTTATGATTACGGACCGTTCAGATCATTCATGAAGAAAGATGATTCGTAATAACTTTTTAAACGGAAAAATACCAAATGGTGCTTACATAATGAAAAATGGAGAAAGATTCACCCCTTAAAGTAAAATAGATTCCTATTCACACATAATTTTATGAATACATGTACCTAACCGTAAATGGGATTATTCACCTCACCTCTGCAACTGCAGGGTTGGATCAGGCGTTCCGTATCCGAAATTCCACTCAAACAGATCCTGCAAATTGGTGGATTATTCTCCATATCAAAAAGTCTGGATCCCAGAACTCTTTCGTGAACACGACGGCTTAACTGCATAAGCTTCGTAGATACGGTTAGTTAAAAAATTATACTCTTTGGCAGATTTTCAGGAGTATAATAAAACCTTCTTGTTTTATACCCAGTGTGTTTAAATTATTGAAATGTCCAATTTTTGATTTAAATTAAATATGAATTTTATTCTTTGAAATTCTACCGCCTATAAAAATTTTTCAAGTATCTGTGTTTATAAAAGTGTTTTGACTGACTGTGGACATTTGCAGACCAAATTGGGTGGCTCTGTTTTCTTCCTATTTCCACTGTTAATATAATTTTAATTTTAATTTAAAGGGTATGTAGGTTAATGTTTTTTGCATATTGTGTTACTTCTTATCCTTAAGAGGGCATTGTATTTAATTACTTTTTAGAATCATTCAACACTCATCGGGCCACAAACAGAGGGGTGGCGGGCCATATGTTCTGTAGGCCTGATTTAAATGATCCCTCAAAGAGTCAAAACGGTTTTATAGCATATTCAACTTGTCAAATTTAAGTCGTATTCAACCACTTCAACACTCAAAGCCGTTTTCCCAATGTATCCTACATTTCGTGAAAACTTTTGGTGCCAGCTAGGTGAGAAGCCAAATATGTTGCTTATCTTGACATACCCAATCTAAATGGAAATTCTTTGACTACGGTTGAAATTTTATTTACTCTTGGAAGTGCTTTGAATGTAATACATCAGTTTTGATATGTGCGTGTTAAATCTTTTTTTAGAGAGATTTTCGTATTTTTCATGGTCGATTTTTAAAATAAAATTTTTGGGCTAACTGTAACTGAATGAATAAGTTCCTTTTGTCAAAAAGTGTTCCAAAAGAACACTAGTTTTTAAATTTTTTCGGGGGTTTTAAAAGGAATTTTGATTTACGATGACTTAAGTAATAGCAGTGGAAAAGTAAAATAAAATGAGTAAAAAGAATGTTACGCTGTTTGAATATAGAATGAGAGGCTGTTTTTTGAAATACGCTTTTATTAAAATGTTCTAAAAGTTGAAAAATTATTTATTGGGTGTTAAAAATAATGTATCGGGGAGTAGAGAATAACTTTTCGGTAAGTAAAATATAACACTGATTTTCTGATGACTAAAATTAAAAGCGTGGGTGCTAGTAATTTGTAAATTTTACCTCAAAAGAAAATGAAAACAGAAAACTTAGAAGTAATAGTGAATAGTGAACTTTTGCTACCCCTCTCACCCTAGTGATTTCGAAAAAAAAAATCGGTCCACCTTATTGCGTACTAATACCGCTTATCGTTTATTTAACTAATACAATTATCCCTTCATAAACCGATAAAACCATTTTCTAAACTGTAATTAGACACAGTTTGTAGTGACATTAAACCAACTAAATGTCTCTTCAAAACTATCCCCAACACTTTCGCAACAATTTACTTTATTTCATTACTCGTTATACAAAAACTATAAAGAGAATAGATTTCCCCTTAAGAAAAAGAAACTAGTTTCTCCAAACCGAAAAAGATCTTGGCAACATTAAACTAAATTAGATTCATAGCTTGCCTAACACTGGTGACGCTTCAGATTAAGATGTCCTAAGTGAGTTATTTCGTTTTACTTTCTTTCTCTCCCCCCCCCTTTACTTTAAACGAGGGAGATTTAACTGAACATCCTATTTTATATAATCGCCCTCATCAACGATAAGGAAACTGAGTTATAAATGGGCGATAAAAAGAGAAAGAAATACTTTCAATGAGTGTATTCGTGTTTGGTTTTTGTTCCTGTGTGGTGGGACGTTATTTTTGGATTGGGGTGCTTGAGAATTAGATTTATTTAATACTCTCCGAAATTTTTATTTTTTGCCTTTTGGTTTGACTATTTTAGATGGATGTGGTATAAATTGGGTAATTAATAATGTAGATACATAAATTGGGGCACTACAAGTTTTAATTTCTACATTTAATTTCACGTCAATTTTACTGAACGGCAGTGTTATTACTAGTATTTTTGGAGGAGTAAAAATACTCCTTGACTTTTTTAGGAGTGAAATGGAATTATGAGGAGTGAAATACGAAAATAGCATGAAATACACATACAGAAATAAGAAAACCGCAATTAAACTCCCAAAGCACCACAGAACAATAAATAAAAAAATTACTATGTCCGTATGAAAACACAATTAAAAAGTATGATAATTAGGGTGCCGTGGCTTTTGGCAATTGGCTTTGGCCAGAAGTCGGGCGAAAATGTATCCGCTGAGATCAGTTGGTGTTTTGAGTAGAAAAATATTATTTGTTGGTTTCGGAGGGGCCCCCACGGGGTGTATTTCTTAAGTTAAACCTTTGTGAAAAATTCAAAGAATGAAAATACTCCTGGCTAGTGTTTTAAAGAGTATTTCCAATTTTCAAGGAGTGAAATATACTCTCTCAGGCCCCGTTTACATGGACCTGGGTATAAGTGGCCGGTATACCCAGCAATCCCTATGAAAGGGAAAAAATGCAGGGTATAAATAAATCCACCTATTTACTCGGGAATTTGAATACCCGGCTTTCCCATGATGCATTTCGGTCTCACTCAAAACAAAAGTCATCCACGTTAGGCTTTACTTAGTACTTGTTGGAAAGTATAAGTTGTTCTTTTTTTATTTCAATTGGATATTTAAGATTGATTACTATCTTAAATGTCGAAATAACTTGAAAATAATTCATTATGAACTCAAAATTTCAAGACGAAAACAGATAATAGAATGTAGTCAAACACAAATAGCAATGAATGATGGGACCAGTGACGTCTGTACCCGGGATTTGAGGACTGGCCATGTAAACGGGTTTATAGACGGTTTTCAATTTCCTTTTTCCCAGCATTATACCCGGGTATAAGAGTGGCGCCTGTAAACGAGGCCTCAGAGGATTTAAAAGTATCTCTGCTGAACGGTATAGCTTTAAGAATACATTTTAAGAGACAAAAACTAATTATATACTTTGTTTAAACTAATGAAACTCATAAAAATGCCATTGGATGATTTAAGATTAGATTTCCAAAACTGAAATTCACGCTTACCACTTCAAAAATCTTAATATAGCTGGGAACAAGGTCGCCATGTCCAAGCTCTACATGCATCCATGCATATCCATGCATGCTACATGCATGTCCATGCATCGCTCTACCAAGAATATCTCCCTGTAAATCATCCAACTATGTTTGACATGAATCGGTCTTGTGGGTGTTTAAGATCTTAAGGAATCCAAACGAAATTACTAAATAACTCCTGACAGCATAACCTATTCTAAAATATCCCCAAATCAAACAGTTCTAATAATAAGGTTTCTTTTAAATATTTAATAAAGAAATGTAAAATATTTTAGAAAATTAATTAAAATCTTTTATTGATAAAACATCCTTGAGAATTCTTGATTGATAACATCATATTGTAACCCAAAGGAAAAAAAACATCCTGAAGCGATAAAATCTAAAAAAAAAAAAAAAACACCACACACCTACCCTTTGTATTACAATAGGCAGGGGTTTTCCAAGAGGAATATAAAGAGATTGGTCAGTAGAAAAAAGTTATTCTAACAAACAGTTTATTCCATAACTCTCCTCGTAAATGAACGCATTGATTTCTTATTATTTACGTAAGCTGAAAATAATATCCAGATTTTTATCGTAGCGTTTTCCCATTACCTTAAAATGTTTCTCGTAAAGAAAAGCGTAGATGGTAAAACAAATATTAAACTGTTTACGTAGACTTATAATATTTTACTTCCGACATTTTGTTTTCTATTTTAGTGATATGAGATTACAAAAGTAAATAACAATTTAATACATACATAAAACTAAAGCATTTTTACAATATTCGGCATAAGTTTTAACAGTTACTCCTCAAAATATATCAATAAAAACACCCTTTCAAATGAATGAAAAAGGACTCCAAGAATTTCCATCACTTCTTCCATTAGTATTTCAGACACTTATTGCATGTCAAATTCCCTAATCCATGTGCATTAAAAAATCTCGAAACAAATGAAGCCATTACTAAGAAACACGAGAAAAGAAAATTTAACTAATGATGAATAAAGTATTCCGAATAGCTGCATATGTCTCCTCAAGAAGATTCATTATTACTGTCAAGTTCCATTTAGAATTAATTTCTCATCCGTTTGGAATTTCCATTTTAGACCAGCTAAATTCGTTTCAAATTTTTTTAATAAAAAAAAAATCCTGGATATAACCTTTATATTCAAAAGATGTCGTTGCTACCATTTTCATTTTCTCAAGCACAATTACTTCAATTACTTCAAGACTTCAATTACACAATTACTTCTTGGTTTTAGCTTCCAAGTTCAAGTCTTTTTGAGATTAAGTGAGAAACTTTTCGTTTTTCCTTATTTTCAAGCGAATCGAAAACGTCTCTCCGAGAAGTTAAGATGTCAAGATATTAATTACATTTTGAAAGCAAGGAAATCTTTTCTGAAAGTCACTGTTCCGGAAATATCTCAGTTCGAAAGTCTGAAATCTAATACTATTTTTAGAGACATTTTTTATTAAAAGAAGAAAATGGCCTTTAAGCTGCCTTCAGAGCGATTGAAGTTGTTGCTAAAATAAGAAGTTTTTAATGTGAGTATTTTCGTCTAGATATTAAATTTTTAGGCATGATTCTTGCACCTCCAACTTATCGTTCTGTTTGATGAAATCTATGGTTTGATTTTACAAACTCTTTTACTTTCAATATTGAGTTTGAAAAATAGTTTTGACATTACAAGTTGCTTCGTTAAAATTGTTTGGATTTATACTTATATTTTACTTCGTTTTACTTATTCTCTTACAAAAATTGTTCCTTCAACATATTATGTGGGGTTTTTTTTACAAATAAAGGGTTTTAAAAGGGAATTTTGATAAATACTAAGTTAGTTAATTTAAAAGTTGTGAATCAACAGATGTTCATAATATGTACTCAGGTGTCAAGTACTTGCACCTTATCAAGTATTTTCCATACTTTTCTCAAGCTATGTACCAATATATTGGTATATTTTCTTTTTATTTCTTGTTACCAACTATGCATTCGGATAATAATAGAAATTCCAAAATACATACAATAAAATACGGGGGGTTCTTTTCAACTTTCCCGTTATTTTAGATGCCAGTCTTAAACCAGCGGTTTCCAAAACTTTATATTAATATATTAAACACGCAATCGATATCTAAAACTGAAGATTATACCTTATAAGTAGTTAAAAAAACTCTCTGTCCAATTATTATTTCAGATTCCTTTGAAACAATTTCAATGAATACCCTAAATATCATAAAAAAGTCACAAAAGTTCCCAAACGAGACAAAATTTCAGTAACTACAAAATTCCCCCCAATTAACTCAAAAAGACATCTCCCGTCGTTGTACTTTTCAAAAATATGAGGCGCTTACATAAACAACGAGCTAAATACAACAGCTTCTGCTTCACATTAGAGTTATCTCATTTTTGCTGCAAGCGCCTTAACTCCCCACAAAGTGAGCTAGTACATCCCGACATTCTCTCTGCCTTCTCAGCCTGGCCGTAAATCTCGGTCACCTCACGCGAGCTTTTTCTTCGCGGGTAACGAGGCGACACGCGAGGCGAGTGCTCACGCGAAAAGATTAATTCATTTGTGGGTAGTAAGGCAGATCACGCCACGCTTCTGCCGGTATTGCTTTCACAATGGGCCTTGGCATTGATTTGGTTTTAATTAGAGGGGTTGTAAGGTGTCGTTAAGTGTGATAGAGTGCGAGTTATGATTGAAGTGAGGGGTGGTTAACTTGTTAGAATGAATTGTGAAGATAGAGTTCCACTTTCAAAAGCTTTTTGAATGGATGCCACCGTTATGAATGGTCCGAAAAAACGTAATTTTCTGAAGTTCTTGTAGTTTGTAAACGAATCTTTTTAAGCGAGTAATTTTTTTATGAAAACTTTTAAGTATAAACGCTGCAGTTGTAAAGGAAATTTTTTCGTTTTATAATCACACATTGTGGTGTACACACAAAAAGTATACCTTACACGTCGTTACGGAATAAAAACGACGTAACTTAGGGAATTTTAACGAAGGTGTAGTAAACGTAGGGAATTTTCAATACACGGTAGTTTTGGTCGTTAGAGATCTAGAATAACCTAAAGTGTTATGGCGTTTTAAAGGCTGTTAATTGTTATAATTTTGGACGATCAAAATTATATACCGAATATTCCACTACAGATATTCGGAACGCTCAATACTCAAAATGTTAAAAGCAACGGAATTAAAACACAAAAGGTTTAAAAGTGCTATCGGTGCTCTCATACTGATTTGTTTACAATTAGTATTTTGTCTCCATCCATTAAGCTCCATCTTTCATAGGATATATTTCATTCAAAATACCGAAATATTTGAAATAAAAACATCATTAAATTTCCTATTGGACGTTGTTTACAAAATACTGACGCGAATTCAATGATCAGTTACGTCGCAATTCTTTCTGAGGTTTGATGAAGATTCGTAATTTAATGGATTTCAATGACTCAATAAAGATAGTAAATTTGAAAATTATGAGCTTTAAATGAGATTTTACCAAATATAAACCTTCTCTTACATGATTATGTGTATTTATTTGATCTAGGACACATACGTTTACAAACCTATATGAACCTACGCCGAAATTTCTGACCTCTATTATAGGAATCGTGAACAGCAGTGGTGTCTGAATAAGCGTCATGTGATCTGACGAGCATAACTCGCCTGCCATAGAACATGACGGGGACATCCTGACCGGAGGACCACACCAATAGTCATGCAAAACTAACCATGGAAATTAGGACGATGGCCTCTGAACATTTGCGTAATGATATGGCTGCGGTTGTGGATCCAATTCATGGACCTGCCTGGAGTAGACATAGACTATTTGTCTGCATCATTTGAATGTGATATTATGTTTATATTATGTGTGCTGCAATTTGAAATGTTTTTTTAATTATTTGTAATTCTTTGTATGAAATTATATGTTAGTCAGTAGGTACTAAAGAGTAATTTAGAATGATAAAATAATGTGCAATATGGAGGCAGTTTGGTTGATGAAAATATTCCAGAAATTGTTATCATTATCTCAAGTTTTTAATGAAGTTAATTTTTAAAATGAAATGAATTACGCAGTAAATTAATTTTCGAATATAAAATTATCATTAATACTTCCAAGAAAACATAGCTTAGTAATCATACCTTAAAATTCTTTCTATTTATTAGTATATCTCATAGATAAAATCTGAAAAGAAATGTTTTCTAAAAATGAAGTGTCATTGATCTCTTAAAAATGTCGTATATATCTTTGATTCCAAATCCTTTTAAATAATCTGTATGTTTACCAGATATTATAGTCTTATTGTATTTCTCTTCATGATGCGTTAAACATATGTTGAATGTTATTCATATTAATTATATATTATTTTAGCAAATACTTTTTTTGTAAAAATTGATGATTTTTTACCCTTTTGTGTCTTTTCTCATAAAATTTTTACATTAATAAATACAATGTTCTACTCATAAGCATCTTAATTTTATTCAGTTGATAACTTTTCTGTTTCCCCATTACGATATTGCTTTCACACAAAACCTCAAAAAATCAAGAAAATAAAAAATAATCCACTTTTTACCAATCCACTGCAATTCCAAAACTAAAAACAATGAATAATAAGTATCTAATCCTCTTAATGATTAGCATTTCCGCATAATAGTTACAGTTTTGTTACAAAACCCCTCAAGATCCTCCTACACAGCCACCTTCAACCAACTCAATTCAGGTCATCTCCACCCTGAATCATCTCCAAACGTCTCGCCATAATAAAGAACCCTCCTCCGTTTCCTTTGAAGAGAACCCCCCCCCCTCAAACTTTCAAGAAGGAGGAAAGCCATCAATTCAAACTTCAATACCCCGTGACGCTTCCGGGACCTAATCGAATTTGCATGCTGAGGGCATTACCGTTTGCATAATTTTACAGTCGCCCTGGGCTCGTGCATGGAAGGAGGTGGTTAGGTAACATTAGATATTTTCCGAGGAAGCGCACTGGGGGGGGGGGTTCTCTAATTCAATTAGTAGTTTTGGGAAGTTTAAGAGCGATGGAGTTTCCTTGTGTTGTTTGGGAGATGGATTGGTGTGTGAGTCGGGGTGGTGAAATTTGGGATCCGAATCAACTGGAGTTTATCGTATGTGTGTTTGAAATTTACTGATTTATTGACGTTCATTGCTTTTTAACGTAATTTAAAGATACAGGTGCAGCCTTAATTTCTTTTGAATTGTATTTCTTCTTTTTGCAAATGGTAGATTATGATTCTTGATCCATGAAGTAATGAGAGTGGAACACAATTGAGGGCCAGCACCTGCGGACTGAAACCACGGAGGAGAGGATCTGTTTCCTACGCCACACACACACATTCGCTCGCACAACTTATTTCTATAAGGGACCACAACTATCAATCTTTACACAGGGATAGATACTAACATGTATATGTTAATGGGATTCGAATATATTCTATTGATTAGAACCAACGTAGTCAGACACACTTTATCCACTAGGTTGAAACTCGGCATATATAAAAGCTTTGAATATGATTAAATTAATTAATGAGACTTATAAATTTGTTCTTTAAACCATAATATTAATTATTAGCTATATATTTTAAGTATATTTGTAATTTACTTACTTCTGTAAGCCCTGTGTAATACCTAGTAGAACACGGGAAGATTTTTTTATGTTGTTCAATAAACAAATAATTTAAATAAAATGAAGGTTCCGGGTTATTATGCCGTGGTCTAGTAATAAAATTCATTCCCAACGTTTCGCCGGCATCTTCGGCTGGCATTTTCAAGGGTATTATCTACCGCTTATGTAAATTAAACAAATTATTATTGAGAAAAACGTTTGGAATTTCACAACTCCTTTTTTTTTCACTTGTTGCTCTAATAACATTCAATATTCATCTGTTACATGTGGAATTACAATTCAATGAAATAAACACAGGTCAGAAATCATCCATCATTTTAAGAGCTGGCTGTTAATATTTATCCATGAGCTATACTTTAAATACCCCCTCGCACGATGCTAACAAAAGGGAGATTTAGGCCAAGGAAATTTAAGACCTACTGGAATAAAGCTATTGGAGACTATCCCACAGACTAATGGTAAGTCCATTCCCGCTTATTTACACTGCATCATTCATATCTTTTGATTCACCATAAAGTCTTAATGCGCTTTTATCTATTCCACATCAAGGCCAATTTCCATACACGGCCGGTCTATGGAGGCCAATAACCTCCCATCATATCAACTCCCGTTTTCCTAAAGAGAGAGGAGGGTGGATAAAGCCTGGGATTGCGTGATCCACGTGTCAGACACCCGTCTGATCCCGATTCGCATTAGGGTAGGGGTATTGCGATTTCGCACGTGACCGGTAGATCAATAGGCGGCCTTTTCGTGAGGCTGACCGCTGGGCAAGTCTTCGCTGGAGAACTAATTAAACGGGGGAATGAGATAAGAGTGGGGTTTGATTGGCTAGGGGGAGGTTTTGTAGGAGGGGGTATACACTTTTGGTGTGTTAGTGGGAGAAAAATTACCATAAGATTGAATAAATAATAAGTAGCTTTTATTAGTTGGAAATAATTGCATTCAAATTTTGTTTATTGTTTCAATTTTAACACGGCTGTCTTAAGTTTTAAAAAATTGGTAACGCTAGTCATAATATTGGAACTTTTTTTGGAATGGAACATGGAATGGGCTTGAGCAGGGAAGCTTCTGATTGTTCATTGAAAGCTACTTAACGCTTATGACTTAGGATTTTTTTTGGGGTGACTCTGAAACTCCAACAAACGACGAATTAATGATGTTGGAACACTTCCAAAAACAAATGCTTCCCACTTTTTTCCCATTTTTTTTAATTCTTGTTTATTCTTGTAGAAAGGAAACTTTGCTTTCTTACACAGTCCGTCAATGCAAGGAAAAACAACTTTTACAGATCCACATAGCTATGCGGAAAAAAAACAATTTAAAACTTAGTTAAGAAAAGTTTGTTTTCTTGTACCATAACTAATGTCAAGGAACAACACCTTTTACAGCTCTGTTTAGCAATGTGAAGGAAAAGAAAACTTCACAACACTGTTACTAAATAGAAGATAGCAAACTTCAAAATGTCACTCTATAAAACTGCTATGAGCTTCTACAAAAGTTAACTTTCATCAGTATTTTACTTATTTTAATTATTTATTACTGTGCACATCACATTATTTTACTTAATGCCTCATTAGCTCATTTTTTCCGTGAAGCAAAAAAAAATAACGGAATTATATCATTAGTTAAAAAAGACTTGTTTTGGTAATTCATCATTTTTAGATACAAAAACGTAAATCCTAAAAGAAATGTATATCAGCAAAAAGTAACTGAACTAAAGTTTTATACTGAATATCTGCTCTTCTCTATACAAAAGAGAATGATGTTATTTTTTTTTTTTGTCTTATGTCAAATTTTAGGGAGGTGTTGAGTTTTGAAAAAGAATCATTTCAATTTACAAATGTAAGTTTTAATAAACAAATATTCAAAAATTATTATTCAAATCTCATATACTCCATTACGAGTTTAAAACATGAAATCCTGTCTTGAGAGCTCACAAATTTCTCATAAAGCCCTCAAACAAACCCCAACATCACACCAACCAATACCCCCCTCAAAATTAGCACTGCTAATTCCCCCTCCCAAAACACACCCATCTCCTCAAGGAGGCTTCCCGAACTTCCCCCATAAGAAGGCATTCCAGCAAGCCGTTAACTGTAACTGCCGCCGCTTTGAGAGGGATTACGGTTTTAATGACCCGAGCTCCTTGCCCGAACCGCGAGAGCCGTTCCACCCGGATTTGGCGCCAGATAAAATTTCAAAGCCAAAGATCTTCTCTTTGATCGCCACCTCCGAGGCTAATGGCGGCCGTAATCCTCGACTCATAATCAAAATTAAGCACGAAGTGTCGTGATCGTAGTCTAGACTCGGTCGAAAAGGATCGATTATTATTAAGGAAAGGGTGTATCGGATTTTGGGTGGGTGGATGTTGATGGGGTGAGGGAGATTTGGGTTTATGTTCGGGGACAAGGGGATATATGTTTTGTACACAACAATGGACGTGATTGGATCGGTATCGAATTTCTCTTGGGTTGGTGTTAGAAATATGATGTGTTTCTGATTACCTCTTTTTTTTTGTTATAAATATATATTTTGTAGCTTGAAGTCAGATAAGTTCAACCAACAGAGGATTAATGTATGACCACTAATAGAAACGTTCTAAAGAAGAAAGTAATGTTTTTACAAATTTTTACATGCTGAACCATCAAAAACTAATAAAAAAGCTTTAAAAATATCAACTTCTGTAGAAGCATATGGTTTACAATGACGTATATAACTATACGTATATTATGATATTTACATTTGATGGAGAGCTTTTGCTAAACTCCAAAATATGGTACACAATTTCTGACTGTGAATATAGTTTTTACACACTTTTGTCTATAAAATATGCCTATTAAATTAAGGTAAAAATGTAGCCATAAAGTTTTCACAGCGAAATATAAGGATGAAATACTATAAATTATACATGTTCTATCTACGAAAAATTGAACTGAATATATGTCATAAGATAGAAATTAACAATGAGTGGGAAAAATGGCATTCCAGATACGACTTTTTCCGTCCCGGGAAGAATGTACCCATCCACATGAACGAAGGCAGTCGACAATCCATTAAATAAAAAACGGGAAACAATTTAAGATGGAACTTATACTTCAGGCAAAGAATATAGATAAATAAACAAGTGTAAAAGATCAAACTTGGTCTTATCAAATTATTAAACACCCATCCAAACACTGAAAAAATGGTTCATAGTATAGAAACCTCAAGATTTAAGAAGCTTCTGCATTTTAAAATTTCTATCTAAACACCAACATTCATTAAAGGCATAAGAAGTTTGTACCCTTACAATACCCTTGGACATATTATCGTCATAAAGTAACCGTAATTAACATCAAGATTTCATCCGGTACAATAACACAATAACCCATTTGCGTTTAAAAACTGCAATAACCTTCAAATAGCCAATTAATGTCAACAAAGACTTACTATCATCATTTTAAAAAGAAATAGGAGATGAAGGCCAAGGTTGCAAAAAAAAAACGTAAGTGGAGAGCTATTTTCCGTGAATTGATTGGAGAGCAGCGTTATTTGTTGTTAAATAGAAGTAATCAATTTTGATAAGATTGGATAAAAACCTCCCAAATAAACTTCTAATTTAGCTTGATGATGAGATTTGTCAGTTTATGTTCCCCTAAACAAAGTTTAGTGACTAAATATTTGCTTAAGTCGATTTAATAATGTGGGTTAATATAGTGTAGCTTAAATAAATGAAGATTATCTAATAATTTGGATCTGTTGAAATTATTGGCGTGAAAAGTACGATAACCTATAAGAGTAAATGAAAGAACTACAATATTTTGTCACCATGTGTTTGATTTGAGTTGAAAGGGCTCTGATAAAAAATACAACTTGGAAAAATAAGAACCATCATAGTACAGTTCACTTTTAGAAGCTATTAAGTTTGCATTCCCATGTAAAAGGAATACTAAATCATAGCATTAATGTTATTGTTATTAAGTATAATTTTGCTCGTAATGATATTATAAGCAAATGTTTTTTAAAATCAACTCTTAAAAGACTAATATAATTTTCAGTTCTTAAAACACCTTTATGACTATTAACACCTTTATAACTATCCACAGAAATTTCCAGCTATGTCAATAAAAGATAGAAGAGGCAAATCAAAAGAGAGTCCCTCGAAATTTATTTAAAGGTAGAAAAAGAAATAAAAATTTCCAACAAAGCGAAATATACGTAACATGTGTTTGCAAAAGTGTTCTAACTTCAGTTTGTTTATATATTTTTTATATACTCTTCCCATAACCCTAACTTTAGGACTACAAGCTTCACAAGGCTTCATTTATTTAATTAACAAGACGATTTAGTTTGCTAAGGAAACTAACGTTAAAATTTAAAGTAATGTAATATTTCAGTGAATATCCACACTAAAATACATTCAAAGTACACAGCCCACAGTTCTCATTTTGTCGTAAATACCACTTCGTCCAGTTCCGGACTGACAGTCCCTACTGGACCGAAGTCGCCTGAGGTGGGAAAAGACGCACGGTCTTCGGCAACTACTCGGGTCATTTCCTCTCCGCTCGATTTTCCCGAACCCAGCCGAGCGGCTCCGAAAACGACTCCGATTGTTTGCGCTGGTCGAGAGAAAGAGAAATAGAAAAGTTTCGGGAAGATGGCGAGGGAAATATACATAAAAGAGGGGTCTGGGTTTCGTAAGTATTCATTCCAACGGCATGGAGGGTTGTTAGGTTCTCCGGAATGAAAAATCGGTTTCCCCGGGCGATAGAACGTTTGGAGGGAATGTTTCGGAGTTGGTAGTTTTTGTTCTGAAGATTTTCTCTTTTTCGAGAATGAGAGTTGTGTTGTTTTCCATGCGGATTGTATGAGCTATGGGATTAGCTGAGAGCTTTGGTTTTTGGGAAATTGAACTTTTTATATGGCAAAGGTTTAATTCCTGGAAACCCTGGATATGGCTAGATATATAACTGAGGGGGAATTTTTTTATAGGTTGCAATATTTGCATATTTTGTATACGTATTGTACTTAACCTTAGAATACCTTTATTTTGTATTACTCAGAGAATTCTAAGGTTAAATCCAAATATACGTATACAAAATATGTAAATATTGCAACCTATAAAAAAATCCCCCCTCAGTTATTTATCTAGCCATATCCAGGGTATCCAGGAATAAAACCTTGCCATAGAAAAAGTTCAATTTCTCAAAAACCAAAGCTCTCAGCTAATCCCATAGCTCATACAATAATTCACCAGAAAACAGTTTCCGGATTAAAACAATTCAATTCTTTGAAGAAGCCTTAATGTTGAAGAGAGTGCTAGAAATATCAAATGGAAAGAGTTGTATCAAAACATTAATCCTGTGAGAAAGTTATCTATATATTTTTATTTTATCTTATCATTATTCGTGAATTTAAATAATTTCCATTTTAAACAATTACCATTTTAAACATTCAAGATTGATACTTAAAACTGAGTTAGTTAAGCCGTGGGGAGCCTAGTGGTTAAGGCATCGGCTTCGGGATCGGAGGGTCCCGGGTTCGATTCCCGACACCGCTGAAGACCCACCGAGTATAAGTGGAGTACGTGCTCGTTAAATCTGTGGGTCCGAAAGTCCTGTGGTCCGTCATGGCGCAGTTTACCACGGGTCCAGGTGTCTGGAGACTATTTCCCTCCCCTTCAGAGCATGGCAAAATTGTGGAGGTGGTGATAGATGGTGGCGACATCTATCATCCGAGGCGTAAGTCGGACTCCTGCCATTTCATGGGCCTCACTTTCTCAGGAGCCGCACCCCCTTTGCCTTAAATCCTGTATTCGCTTTGCGGATGGAGCTTGGATATTCCAAGTGGCATAAGAAACAACAACAACAAGAAACAACACGAGTTAGTTAATGCTATATCAAAAACACAAAAACCTACAAATGTGTAGATAAATAAAAATTACACACGTTACAGATTTAACAATAAAATATGAGCTAATTTTGCAGAATAAAATGGTAACATAATAAACTTATAGATCTTTCTTTAATTATGTAATAAATCTTCAAGCATAGTTTGTTTCAAAAATTTAATGTATAAAAGTTACATGAAATAAAATGATCATTTTTCTTTTAAGTCCCATTCTTCAACACACCTTCATAGATTTGTTTTCGATAAACAAGGGACACATTTATTCGCTCCTAAATGCGGCATAAAAATGAAATTTGATTTGGTTGATTTACCATCCTTAAAAAAAAGTAACAAACGAGATTGAGTTGAAGACGTTTAAGAGGTAACAGAAGGAAGGCTGAAAGCTTTTACAGAAGGAACGTATGGGAAAAGAAATTGAACATGGACTAGAAACAAAACTGCAATCTCTCTTCTCTTTGACTTCAATCCCTTTTATGGAATTGAGTTTGGTTCGATTTCAAACGGCTTTCCTTCGTTTTCTTATTTGAGTCGATGTTTCGGGTTTCAAATATACTATGGTGGATTCTTCTGCCAATCATGATTTTTGGGGGGGAAATTATGCCATCATGGGGTTAGAAATTTATGGTATATTTATAAATTATTTTTCTGGTCTAATAGAGCTGACAAAATTTTTGAAATAAAAAGAAATAGGTTGTTATTGATTTCTTTGAGGAGACTGTTCCCCGTATTATGACACTTCCACAAGTATTTTTACCTTATTATTTAAATTTATGTTAAAATGAAAAGTTTATGTATGTATTAGTCGAAGCAAATTAACTCTAGATGTCAGATTTAGTTTTTAAACGCATATGACTAAAAACTAAACTAAACTCATTCGTGCAACAGCCCTAGTGGGCCAAGGCCTACGATGCCCATCTTCGTTCTCTTGACCGTGGGCCCTGGGGTGCGAGGCATATGTCTCGGTTAGGTAGTCAGTCACACGCATGTGACTAGTCATCATAAATAAAATATAATCAGAATACGTAATGAGCTGATTTTGAACTCACAATAGTATTTAGACCAAAGTGAATACAAAAATTAAACTTACTTGAAATTTTTCCTCTTGGCTACTTTTTATAATTATTGTTTGAAACTCATTACCACAGAATGGAATCCTGAAATAAAGGAAGAATAAAACTTTAACAAAAGAATATAATAAAACAAGAGCAAGCTAATAAAAGTCTTCGAAATCTCTCATTTATAACTTTTTAGTTGCTGTGGAAACAGCTGAGAAAACTGCAAAGTTGAATACTTCTGAAGAGTTTGATAGCCGCAGTGATAGGTGACTCAAGAAGTTTTATGAAGCTGAACTTTGGAATACTAATTTCAAATGAAAGCTTGACATTTACACTCTTGATTCTACATTGCTTTAAAGGTCAAATACACGCTTTATGCTTTGAAGACAGTTTTAATAAAACGCTATTTCTTATTGTTTGTTATTCTTATTTATTATTGTTGCATATTAAATTTATAACTTTAAAGAGTTTAAAAGTTCTTATAAAAATGAATAAAAAAGTAACCGAAATGTTTAGTAATTTTTTAACTTCATATGTTATGAATTAAACTACATAAAATATTTTAATTGAGTTCTGAATCCTACAGACACAACTTGTGTAAATTGTGAGTGATGCTTCTTCCATTAGAGTCCCTTTCCATGTACTCCAATGGATGAGACTCTACTGTTTTGGCGCCACAGTTAGGTCTTACTTCTCACCTGTAAAATCTATTTTCATAATTATTAAATTATAAATTTAAATACTAAAAGTGGAGGATTTACTACATTTATATCTTTAATGTTGGCAATTATTTTATGGATGAATTATGTACTAAAATTTTTTTTTAAAGAACCCATTCAGCAGCAAATTACCTTTTGAAACTCCACATTCAGCCCTAAATCTACAAGTCCCCATACCACTTGTTGCCCCCTTAAATGTAACACATATCACTACATCGCTTAATTTCATCACACAACACAAGCCATAAACCTCAAGCAGAGCGCAACTTCAGAGCATCGTTTTCAAGGGGAATTCCTCTGGGTGTCGGCAACCAAATACGCGAGAAAGGAAACGTAAGAACACCCCTCCATCCCCAAAAAGGTACTACCCTCGAAAAAGCTGGAAAAATCGAAAATGGCTGACGCAAACGATATCATGAAAAGGGAGAGGGACCGAGGGGGGATTTATGGCAATCGATTTCAGATCGTCCCTCCCTCTGCATTCCAATCACTTTCGCCTAAAATCGTCTGCACCAAGGTGTGATGAGAATAGCTCCAAACGGCCTCCACCCAATGATTCGAAAAGGCAAGTAAAGCTTGGTAGCACCATGTTTTTGGAGCGACCTTTGGCGGTGTTGGCTGTAAAGGAGAAACCTGATAAGCTTCTTCTCCATTCCTTGAGATACGTGATGGGAAAGTTTTAGAATTTTTTTTCATTTCGTTCTTTTGTTGGTTTTCCTGGAAGGTGGTGGAGATTTCTATTGAGATTCCTCGGATGGATCTTTTCAAACTTTGATAAGTGATATAGGTCTTGTTATACCTCTGGAGGTTGAGGTTGGTTGTGGCACAAAAGACTAATTTTCGAAGAATTTCACTTGATGAAAGTTTCCTGAAGAAATGTTACTTTATAAGGTTTCCTACAGTGTGAGAGAGGAAATGATGAAATGCCTAATAAATTTAAGAAGTTGCTGAAATGCTTATAAGGAAAGAAGCGTTTTTTAAGGGAAAAGGTAAAATAAGAGGAATTCTATGCAAGTCATGGTGTTCAAAACTTCGAGAATTTCAAGCAAAGATGATAATGTGGAATCATTTATAAATAGTTTCTGAGGAGATAGAATCCGCAAACTTACAAAATATCAAGCACTGAAACTGCTTTTTCTATTCGCTCTTTACACAAATTTGACAATTCACAAACCTTATAATTTTGATAACTTAATTTAAACGTAATTGTTTGGTTATTATTCTTATTCTATTCAGAAAGTATAAAAAACCATTTAACTAACATAAACCAATCAATAAACTCTACACTTGTTTTTAATACATATATCCATATTAAGAAGAATCATTAAAGTATGTGAATCTTGAGATGAATAGTTTTGAGTCAAATGATTGTTTTGTTTCAATAAGATAACATTTTTGAATCCACTCACTTACAAAAAGTGTCACCTCCTTTCTCCTTCATTTCTTTCTAAAAAAAAAGAAAAGATTCAAGTCTCCTACTATGCGCGTAACCTATTGTCTTACTCTTTCTCCTGCTATGCAACTTTTTCTGCAAACTTGTATTTTTTAATCCCCCCAGAGATGCTAAAACCACCACCAGACAAACTATACTCCAACCATTATATTTTTCCAAGCTTCCGTCAACAGACCTAGACAAAAAAGGAAATTCCCCAAACAGGTCCAGTCAGATAACAAAAATGTAAAAAAAGGAGGTCATTTTCTTCGCTTTAAGAATATAAAGCTTTCAGTTTTTACGAGTTCATCTCTTTGGATCTCTTTGTTTTCGTCTCTGGGGGCCATGTCGCCTTGACCGCTCCCAAAGAAATCGATTGAGACGTGGATTAGATTTGCGCGCTCTGTTTTTTTGCTGTTGGACTAACGGAGATTGATGGATGGATAGACTCGATTCTGGGGTTTGGGGGAAGGAAGTAGTTAAAAGTATCCGGTGTTTCTAAAATTATTTAGTATTTCTAGTAGTTTAAAGTTAATTGTGTATAGTGGTAGATGTGTGTTTTTCCGTGAGGGAAAAGTGACACGTGTTTGAAATTATATTTTAAAGTGGCAAGATTACATAATTCTTTTTATTTAGCACAACAGTCAGTTTTTGCATAAAAGGCATAAACTTCGAAATAGCGTGACTCAAAAAACAGAGGAATCTACATATATGAAGTTGAGCTTAAAATGTAGATCAACTAGTTTTTCATTAAATCTTCTAAATACAGCCATTTTGAAATTCCTATCATATATAATTTCATAGAACCAAAGGATCTTACAATCTTAAAATCTGAAGCGATAAGGGAAGACATGTTTTTCATTCTGACCTAACCTTTAAAAAAAAGAAGAAAAAAAAAGAAAAGATGCCAGTTATTTGTCTATGTCATCTGACCTGTCAAGTAACTGGAACAATTTCAAAATTGAAACACGCATATATTTTGATAAATTCTAATATAAAACTCAAACAAAATACACTTATAGGCTCATAAAAGTTATTCTCTAAGTGACTTTTGTTAAAAATAAATAAAATACATTGTATTTTATATTTTAAAATGTTTTGAATGAACTATAAATAATAAGGGAATAATATCAATTTTTATTACCTTTATGTTAAAAAATAAAAATAACAAACAAATAAAATCCAAAGTAAAGCTTTCACTTCCAAAACTTGTTTCACATGACTTGTTAAGATTGAAACCTAAATCAAGTAGTACGTTATTACAGAAGCTATGCCGGTTTTATTCAAAAAAAAGAAACGTTGGTGGAAAAATTCTAAAAAAGCTTATTCAGTTTCACATAGAAGATAGTCTTTTCTTTGAAACAAATGAGAAAAGGAGAAGTATCTCCGGTTCTGCCCTTCTAACGAGGAAATATGAGACTGCTCACTGGATTATGAAATACACGAGTGACATCATTTCAAGTCGCTTTATCATGATTTTCTTTCCTGTGCTTTTGAATGTCGCATAAACCAGGTAGAACTTTCATATTTTTATCTGATATGAGAAGTGTTTATAATATTTCAATAACTATTTGAGTATAAAAGTTAATTCACTAACACTCTTTTACTAACACAGGAATAAATATGAAGCAAGGGAGTCGAAATGTTCTACAAGAATAGTGTTATGGTGAGAGAAAATATTGAGATTTTGTTTTTTGAAGCACTACATTAATTCACCTGCGTTTTTGTTTGTCTTTCTCTTGATGCACTTTCATGAATTCTAGAGTGTAAGAAAGTGGAAATTTAAAGTTTCATATATAACTATAAATACATTTTAAAAGATATCTCTTGTGAAAAAACTTGTTGGAAAATTTTTTAATGGAATTATGATATGAAAATGTTCATAAGAACTGGTACTCCTAATTTCTAATAAAATCCCTTTTTTTTATTGTAACACCAAATGTGAATCCTGTCCTTTAAAAACAACCCACTGTTTCATATTTTCTTCCTTAAAAGCTTAGTAAAAAGGATAATTAAATAGAACAAAAAACTGTACTACCGGCTCATCCTCCCTAACATTTTAGTGCTAAGCATTTTTAATTCCAACTCTCCATTACAAATTGGCAGCCAATTAAGTAAGAATTTGAAAAAAACCCACTTTTTCCTAGAAGAACTCTAATAGGCTGACTGAGCTAAAACTTTAATATTTTATTCTCATAGTAATGGGATAACATAAAAACGCGCGAAAAATGTTTTAAAATCTTTATAACATGCATTTTTACAAAATCTGTAAATCTGACTCACATTTTTTGCCAAAAATCTAAATTTTCTCAGCTTATTTAAAAAATAAGTAAATAAACCGTTCTTTGACCAGTTTTTACACCCACTCTAAAGGCCATAGAAAGACAGGGTATATGAGATGGTAAAATTATTTTAATTATTTAATTAAAAAATCTCAATGGGTTGTTTTTAGGGTACAATTTGGAGTGGGTTGTTTTTAAAGGACAGCACTATATTACCCCATATCCTTATATTCGTTATTTGAGTAACTTAAACTTACTCATACTGACCCCACATATTGTAGTTTAATAAAATTTTCCTTTCCCCTAAACTTTGAGAAAAAAAATTGTTATTACATAACTGTTACCCCCTTTAGTTTTTTTTTCAATTTTTTCAGGTTTCATTAATTAAAAAAAACACATAAATATCTCATCAGATGATTATGCAATCTTATAAACTCTCAAAGCACAAAACCAAACCCAGTACGCCAAGTAGTAGCAGCGATGATAAGAGCGTCATATAAGCTCCAGCGATAGAAAGTCGAAGCACAGCGGTTGAGATAAATTTAATTAATTTTCCGGCGTCTCCCCCGTAATCAGCCGTTCTTTTTGACAAGTGCCAGGCAACACCCTGCGACCAATTAGCGTCATGCAGGAGTGGCGTTCACCACTTTTTTGCGACTGAAGATTGAGATGCGTCAACTTTTTGCAGTTGTTATGAGTCAAGGTGGAATATTCGGCTTTGTGGAGAGGATTTTTTTTACGGGAAACAAAGGGAAATTTTTGCTTTCATTCATGACAAGAAGTTACATTAGGGTGATATAATATGAAATGCTATACTTTGATCAGATCGTAAGTTTTAAGGTTTCTTGCTGAGACTAATTTTCTAAAATAAATTTAAAGAATCGTTTAATTGAGAATGTATATTTGGCTTCTCGTGGTTAATTTTTTTGTCTGTAAGAATAAAAGTGAAGAATTAAATGGTTGAAATAAAGCCAAAATACACTTTGAGAAATAATTTTGAACTACATTAGCTGTTATTTTTACAACCAGCCATTTTGTTTTGCTTATTTGGTTACAAGTGATTGGATGTTATCTTTCAGTGGGTAATAAATAGTCAAAGTACTAAGTTTCTTAGGGGGTAATCTCTGAACCCAAACAATGAAATGCAGCTACTCGAAAACGAGTCGGTAATTTTAAGTACCCATGAAATGTTCTACATATTGCTATATCATTGCTTCATTAAAAAAACTTTTATTCGTTACATTTATGGAAGGATAATTTGAGTCCACATTATTATCTTTCACAAAATGTTTGTATTGCATAAATAATATTAAACTTTAACATATTATTTTTATAAATTTTCAGTGAAAAATGCTAGTTGCAGATTTTACTGTAGCTGAAGATTCGACTGTATTAAAAGTTAGATTAAACATAAAGGGGGCATAAAGAGTTTTTTATGCATTCAAACAATTTAAATATTTGGAAGAAATTCTAACCTCTTCAAATTGCATTTTTTCAAAGAAATAAAAAGAATGCGTACTTTAATACATCAAATACAACACAAGTATTGGATTCATATGAGTTATCGAACCAATGTTTATCCTCTTCAAACCAACTAAGAAAGGCACGTCATAAAATTCTGACCTTGACGCCAGACCGTAATACAGTCTCCGAAACACAAACAACAATGTTCAAATTTCTGAATCAAATAAGGTAGTTGATTCAAAAAAAATGACAGAAAGTTCAATTCTTATTTACATTCTATTTTTGCAAAAGGAAGAAAACAAACAATTTACTGTTATTCCTAAGCTAAGAATTTTCTTTTTTGGAGATTTTCAACTACTTAATTAATACTTTAAACGATAATAAAAGAGTATGCTCCCAAATAAAACTAAATTACAAAAAATTTTCTGTTTGGGAGAGGAGCTTTCTTTTTTTAATTTTCCTTCAGATTCTTCAAATTCTTGGATTAATTACTTGTAAATTCTAAAGCCTCAACTTTGGATAAAAAGGAAGCTTTGGTTTAATTAAAGTTTTGGGAGCTTGAAATTTTTCATGGATAAGGAAGAAATAGACCCTAGTCAAACATCCCCAGTATGACAATAGATTTAAGATTTTTGTTTACTTGTTATTATTGTTAATTTTGTTCTAATCGA
The DNA here is from genome assembly GCA_963680715.1 of Tetragnatha montana. NCBI lineage: Eukaryota > Metazoa > Arthropoda > Arachnida > Araneae > Tetragnathidae > Tetragnatha > Tetragnatha montana. The sequence goes on from OY796683.1 coordinate 27,865,480, forward strand.
TATGAGAATCTTTTAGGATAAAAATAACTACTATTCTCAGTGGGGAATATTTTCAAGTTACAAATCACATAACTGATTTTCTTCACCTACACTTACGAGCTCTTCCAACGCTGTTTTAAGAAAAAAATATGTCAGAGAAAATAAAAGAAAAAAAACATATTGTTATTAGAGAAAAAAAAACTCCTCCAAAAGAATTTTAATTGAATAAGGATTAGCTTGTCTTTTTTACATATTTATTTAAATTAAATGGATAATGTGACTGACACAGATCTGAAATTGTAATAGCTTTTACTAAGAATAATATTCTTAAAAAAAATGCGTTGCATTAAGAAACATTTATTTTACAAATGGAAAATTTCTTTTTTTAATGGAAAACCGTCTAAACTAAAATGAAAAATTTACCAGAGAAATCCATTTAATATCGACATCAGCTTAACTTTTGCATGAATAAATTTATTTAATCAGGGTTCAAATCAAACCAAACACTTGCAATACCCAAAACCTAGTCAGCTTGTACGTCAGCCTATTTCAACAATATAACTGTCAACCCAACAAGTCACTGCTTTCAATGTTCATTTAAACCCCATACAAAAACATACGCCTGACAGTAATCCTATCAAACCCCTTCATGCTAATTCAGTTCACCCGAATTCGATTAATCTTTACTGATCCGTATTAAACCGTGTGTCCGAAGGAGCCTATTTCGCGTCTTCGTCTCCCGTTTCAGAGAGATTACCTCCGGTCTTCCGATTGGCTCTCTCGCTACAGCATCGGAAGTGGGCTTAATTGTCAGCTGACCGTTTCCTTAGGTGTTCAATTTAACGATCAGAATGGTATCTTTTCACAATGCCAAGAGGGGATATTGTTCCATTCTGAAGGGAGATGAGAGACGTGGTCTGTGGAATGCTTTCAGGTGCACCTGAAACTGGAACTGCTCGGTTTTATATCGTCTCAATTCATCCTTTGAATTGCGGTGTTTTGATATGAATTTCTCTACTGTATAAAAAAAACATACCCTATTGAATTTTTTGCCGCTTATTAAATATAGCTTTTTTCAACCAAAACAAAACAACCTATTCAATAACTTTTTATAAAAATAATTTTTCTTATCAGCACTGCTTACTTTAGGTGAGGACAATATGTCAAAGGTTACTTTATCAAACAAAAGACAAAGCATCCATTTAAAAACTCTTAACAATGTAAAAGATTAGAGCCAAAGGTAGAGGAAAAACCTGTAAACAAAAAGGTAAATGAAATATTATTATCAAGTTAAAACCTTTAAATTATAGTATTAGAAAATGATTGTAATGATAAACTTTAATAAAGTAACCCAAAATTATTCCATCAACTATAATTTCTATTAAAATGTCTCAAACATGTAAAAGTTGTTGTTGTTTTTTTGCCAGTTTTTTACATTAAATGTTGGAAAATTATTAGTGACTTAGAAATACAAGATTCTAAGTAGAATGTTCTGTATAAAAGTTTTAGATTTATTTTAAATTCTAAATCAACCATTAAATAATACATTAATCAATAAACCAAATAATGATTACATTAAATAGGTTTTATTCTGTGTGGCATTTGAAAAATAAATAATTCAAGATTTGTATCAACAACGAAGAAAATGCACTTGTCAAACATGTATTCTATGAATACAACCTTAAAAAACTGCCAGCACAAGAACATTTTATCTATTCAAGAAAAAGAAACCCCCCGAAAAGTTCAAATCAGATTATCTCTAACTTATCACCTTCTTCAAACTTCTTCATATTATCACTACAAGCCCACCATCAAGCTTTTTTGCTGATGATCTCAAAAATAGAGATATACAGACTCTTGAGGCTTCTATCTATTTAATATTTTATCAACTCCCATTCCCCCCATTAACGAAAAGGCCCTAACTCCCCCTTAATACGTGTGATAGCGCCCGAGGAATTACATCAGCCTTTCAATCAAGAAGCGATTACGTTTCGAATACGGATAACTGCCGTATCAGCGATCCCCCGAAAAAGCTTACTTTGAAGATTTCCTGTTCTACCTCCAATCTAATGGGTGCGGCAACGAAAATGTGTTCTTTTTGTGTTCGCCTTTGAAGGTTCGATGTTCTCTTTTTTCTACGGCTCTTCAGATTAATTCAGGGGTAGGTTTGATGAGTGTGTGGGCGTTTGTAATGCGTGTGTTGGGGTTTATGGGCGGCGGGACTTAAATGTTTACATCAAAAGAGCTATTAGACTAACTATACAAGAGTCTCTTACATAACCTACCCACAGTCCACAGTTGTTTGAACAAGACCGAGGGAAATTGTGATTATATTTAGGTTTTACGCTAGAAACGGAGTTGAATTTCTAAATCTTTAATTGCCATTTGGGAACATATTAATCATTATTCAAAATTGTGCTCTAATTAAGATAAGCATGGATATTTTTTCGAAAATGTGGTATTGAAACAATAGTTACCGTACTTAAATGCTTTTAATTCCATAATATCAAGAATTAAATAGAAAAGCAATATTATTAAAATTGTTATAAGCTCATTTTGTGTAGAGGGGGAAAATATTACCTCTTTTACATCTATGTTAATTACATTGATTCCAGTCATATAATATGTCTTTATATATGTTACAGGCAAAATGATTAATCGTGCATTATTAATAATGCCCGAAGAGGAGGCGGGCAAAGTGATTAATCGTGCATTATTAATAATGCCCGAAGAGGAGGCGGGCAAAGTGATAAATTTCATTGATAAATTCCGTTGGATTTATCACATTGCCCGTAACACATATATCGCTACCTCAGAGCAACAGTGAGACATCTTCTATGGCATGTCCATGGAAGATGTCCCACTGTTGCTCTGAGGTAGTGATATCTAAACTTCTTAAACTATAACATATTTTAGGCTCATATCTGGCTGCCTGTATATGTATATCCTCTATTCTATTAAACAGTTGATGATTATTTACATCTATGCTATTTTGTCCCGACAACTTCTCAAGAAAGGATAAAGCATCGTAAAGCTATCTGTAAAATACAGCCATGTATTTTTAAAACCATAAAGTAAAAAAAATAGGAAAACTGTAGCTAAAAAATAACTTAATCAGCTAAAAATGTATTCATAAAGGCATTTCATCTTTTCATTTCATAAAAAAACCCTTTATTATGAATAACAATGAGACAAAACGGGTTCACCAACTTCTATTAGTCATGAAAAAAATTGGGTTCTTAGTTCTTACCCCATAATTGCACCACAAACCTTGCTTGTTTCCCCATTCACTTTACGTGAGCTTTCTTTTCATCTTCTTTTCGTCTTTTACTCCAATAAATTCCTTTTAATCGCATCACACTGTTTGCGCTTAGCAAACGTAAAATCTGATTATGGGAGGAAAAATCAGTTTCCCAAAGAAATATGAAAACCTCTCTTAAAATAGTTCCAGTGCCCCATTCGATCATGGTTTTTTCTATTCAACTATGGCCAATTTTTCAAAATTCGCAGTTCGCGGTACTTAAAGCTTACCTAATTTCCAACCAGGAAAAGAAGATGAAAAAGGATTCTTCTTTTCACTCAATAAAAATGTTAACGAAATAAGTTGTGAAGTGAGTGTGTTTCTCTTTTTCAACGTAATAAGCTGAAAGACTATTTTTGTGCTAACTTAATTTTTAAGAATTAAGTATAGATTTAAGAAGTAGATGCGAGTATATGTGCAGAAAAAAAAATGATCTACATTTTATACTCATACTTCAATTTTATCGTTAATTTAAACGAAACAGTAATTTTAGTCATGAAAGCAGAAAAAAATATTTTTAAACAATTAAATGCATTAAATCAGTGAAGAAATGTAAAACAAATAGCTTCAGGTGAAAATGTAACGTCTCTCTAAGGTTAAAGATAAAAATTTATTTTATTGGTATTAATGGCGTAAAATTAAAGTTTATTTTCAAAAACTATAACTGAAATTAATCAGAGATGTTATGCTGAAATTTCATTTCCATTGTTATTTAGAAATAATCTGAGTAAATATAAAAGGATATGATGACGGTTTCTATAACTTTATTTGTATTACCTATACCTTATAACCTTTCAGTTTTAGAAGAGTTAAACCCCTTTTCAAGTAAAAGTATTATTTTTTAACAAAACATAAGTATACCATCTTTTTAGTTAAAATTTCCTACTATTGAATACCTATATGTTTATCATAATTTATTTATGTTTTCTCAGTTTTTGCCTTTTTCTCAGCGACACAAGATCGAATTTTTACTTATGCTTATTTTTAAGATCAAAATTAGATGTCCTTATTAGCTAGTAGCAATTTAAAAGAAAAAATATAATTTTTAAATTATTTTAAAGATGTGTTTTTAATCATTATAACTTCCCATTTAATTGCAATGAAAACTATAAGGTTAGCATTTTTACAGTCAGTTTATTCAATAAAACGTTCCGCTTTATATTGTATTTTACAACTTATCATTTAGTGTCAAGAAGTATAAAATCGCTAATTACAAAATTGCTTATAAGGAATCTTTAAGAACACTCATTAGGTTTTTTTATTTTAAACTAACTATCAGACATTAAACCAATTGATAAAAAAACAATATTTCTAAGAGGTTATTAAAATGCTAAGTACCGTTAACATTTGATGGTATTCCAATCGCATTACAAGATGCTCATTTTTGCCTCGAAAACCAATTACCAACTGACATAACCAGTAATTTCATGTGGAGCCTAATCATGAACTCAAGAAGAAGAACCTGCAAAAAAATAAACGGAAACATAAAAAAAATAACGAAATTAATTAAATACACGTCAGAGTCCATAACACAACAGCTGCAAAACTTTCACCTTTTCCGAATACTTTTCCCAAGAAAAAAATAAATTGTCATTTTGGACACAGAATTTTCGATTAGGCGCAATAAAGTGCCAGAAATAAAAATTCCATGGTGTATTTAGGGATGAAAAAACTTGATTAAGTTCCTGGTTGTGATCTTTCTGCCCTTTTTTGACCCTCATAACAAGACTGGTTGAGAGAAATGAAAAAGCAATGGGATCTCATTTTGCCAATGAAGATGTTTCGTTTGCGTAAATAAACTATTTTTGCTGCTTCTTTATCGGAAAATATAAAGTTAGCAGTTTCTCATAAACGAGTAGAAGATTTTAAATCTTTTCTTAAAAACTGACTCAAACTCTTCTAACCAGCACTTTTAAAGTAAAATTTATCGATTGAGATTTAAATTGATGATCTAATGAAATAATGTTCATATTTTTGTTAGGATTTTTTAAACTAATAATTTTACAGAAAATAGTAAATAACAATGATTGTTAAATGAAAGTGTTTAAAATGCATGAATTGATATTTTTTAATTACATAAAATATAAACTATACTACAGCTAGATACTGTTTAGTGTTTAATACTTGATATTTTATGGCACCTTAAGTTGCCCGTTGAAAACCCATACAATCATGATAAATACATGATACATTTTTTCACTTGGAATGAATCTAAACACATAAACAAGTAAGCTAAAATGTTTTTTAAACTTTACTCGATGTATTAACTACACCTTAAATATAACGTAGGTATTTCAAAAACTGAAATTTGGTAAGAAAACTAAAATACGTTTTCACAAACAGCTTCTTTTTTTACCAGAAAAAGTCTTAACCGGTGAAAAATTTAACATTTGTGTGAAATCCTAAACGAAAATTCACAGAAAGCATTAGTTTTGTCCGTACTGGGTCTGTTATTGTCGTAAATCTTACTTTCGCTTACGGAAAGCCCGGGGCATTCCATTAAATAATAAAGCATGAAAAATTAGCTGTCAACGAATGTTTTCAAATATACATTCGGTTTACTAGTAAAATTATTTCACCATTTTATCCAGAAAGCGGTTGGAATTTCTCTTTCGGTATCACATTTAATCTTTTGATACACATAAGCTTTCTATATCACATCCTTCAGACAAAGGCTTTTTTTAAGAAAAATTTATTTTAATATGCTTAAAATATAAGTTGTATCTTTGAGATAAGTCAAAAAATTACCCAAAGTTTTTAGACATGCGTTTTTATTACAAACTTTTCTTTATGTATCAAGTAAGAATAAATTTATTGCAGTAAGTTTTCTTCACAATGAATGATGATGTTATAAGGGAGATATGTAATTAGCTTACAAAGGATAATCTTGGTACTGAAATGATATTTCTCTAATTTAATGTAAAAAAAGAGAGATTCTGGTATCATAAAGTATAAAGCACTCATTTTATATTTTATAGGTACTCTATTATTAGGTAGTATGGTATATAAGTATGTAAAACAATTAAGAACTATTTTAACTTTCAGAAGCAAACTTATTATTAAGTATAGTGTCTATGAGAATTTAATAATTTAAATCAGTTAGTCAAATCTTAATATTTAGAGTTATATTCTAACAAATTTTTATTTTGATGGTTTTGATTCACTTTATAAGATAATTTGTATTGTTTATACACTTTTTGATACAAGGAACTCGTTCTATCGTCCGTTCTAATGCACAATAGATTTTTCAATCAGTATGATGATCTAGAGAGATTTACAAACACAGAAGAACTTAATATTGTGTACGCAAATCTGAACAAAGATTTTTTAATAAGAAACTATTGTACTTTTAAATTTAACAAATTTGAATAGGAACAAAAAATGGAACTTAACTATCAAAATAGGAAATTCTAATAATGGAATTTAGAATTAAGTTTATCAACCGTGAACTTCATAAAGTTAGTTTTCTAATTGTAAAGCATTTTACTGGACCAAAATGAAAGTTGTTCAACTCCAACTCTAGTCTTGTCAATAATATCTAAGTTTTAATTAAGAAACAAACAATAAAAATGAAAGTGCTCTTTCCAGTATCGTAATCGAATCAAGACGATCCCAGATAATCGATAGAAAGGTTTAATCGATTTCTAAAAGTCTTCAAGCGAAGAACCGGCAGAGGCGGACTTCCGCTCCACAAAACGGGGAAATTTCCTGCACTCGAATGGCAACACAAAGCTGAAAATGAAGAGAACAAACATTACGGAGCAAAGTAAAAAAAAGAATCCTCGTGCTCTTTATCAGTGAGCTTCTGAACCGGATATGGAACAGATTGATCTCTGGGGTGCTGTAATTGAGGAACAATTCTCGAACCGAAAATATTTTCTTTCTCTTCGGTTCTTCTAAACACGGAAATGAGTGCGGGTTCGAAAAGTAGAGTTGAGTTGAGTTGTGCCAGACATGGTGTTAAAAAAAAGCTCAAAATAAAATCTTGTTCTTGCGGGACTTGAGTAACTGGTGGTTCCGAAGTGCTCGTAGGGAACAGAAAAATATAAAAGTTCTTATGGTTTTGTTTTCCAGTATAATGGCTTTGGAATTGAAGAAGTTACGACCAAAGTAATACTTGCTAGATTTACTGAGGAAAAGCAAGAGAAGCATACTGTAAAATAATGTTAAGAAGCATTTTTTAACATACAGGCAGCAGGCCTGTGAGCTTTAAAAAAAATAAAAACAAAGTTTGTTTCGGGAAAACGATTTGTTAAATTTTCAGGACTAACTTCTCAACAATGTCTCAGGAACCCCATGTATCACGGTGCAACGTATTTGTAACCTAAAAATACATTTCTCCAAAATACCCAATCCAGCTTCAGATATCGAACCAATTCAACTTATATCCTCCGCTTTCCTTCAGATTCATTAATATTCTTTTAAGCGAAAACGCCTCAAAAACCCTTCCTTACCGACCATCAAAAAAATCATTACTCCCTCCCTGTTGCCAACGGCCTCCAAAGAAAAAAAAAACACCATGAAACCGAATTAATTTTCCAGGCAAGCGACGAAACCGTATCAACCGCAAAATAAAACCTCTTTCCCAGGCTAGAAATCTTTATTTAAAACCCGGTCTTTGTTGTAAGCGTAGAAATGTAATTGGAATTTCTAAGATTCCGTCCTCACTTTCAGGATTAAATCCTTTTAACCGCCATTGCTTTAATGGAATCGGTCGCACATTTGAATAATTGATGGTGGACCGTGACTGGTGTAAATATACGCACTGGGATTTCTGTTCTTCATTGGCGTGGTGTTTGGCCGATTGGCGATAAGAGGATATCACATCAAAATACAATGAAAAGATTTTATGTTGGTAAGATAGTAGTACTTGCATTGGATTGTGTATTCCAGGATATATGGGATGGATGTGTTAGTCCATCCCGTATTAGTTTTGGGAATAAGATCATACTTTTAATACAATCTTATTCATATAATGGTGATAATTTGGAATGTTTGCCTCAATTGAATTTAATATTTACTTGAATAAAAACAATGCTGTTAAAATAATATTCTTTGTGCTACGACCGATACAAAAAAGGCTTTACAGAAAATAAAGTTTGTATTGCTTTTTAAAAGTGTTTCACTTCAATCGGTGGATGGTTAAGATATAAAATTGCATTATTATTTCGTATTGTATTAGTCTAAGCTTTATTTTTTTGTATGCATGTTTTCAAATGTTTTTCAAATTGATAGAGAATTTTTTTGAATAAGACTAAACAAGAGGAGTCAAGAATAAAAGAAACGCAAATCAGTACTGGATATCATAAATAATAAAGATATACTTTTTTTTAATTATTCATAAAAAATAAGGGCTTACACAAAAATAATTTTCAAATAAGACAAATAAATAATATATGTTAGATAAGATTGCTGTTTATCAAGTACAGCTATGGTGAATTTATGAGTATCTTTTCGATATAAGATTTATCTTTAAAGGAAAAACATCCTCAAAATTTTACTCAATTAAACAAACTTAAACGTAAATTACCCCTTTAATGGCCAAAACAACTTTATTTACTACTCTGTGTAAGATAATACTGCCGCAAAATTTTAAAGCTAATGTACTCTTTCGAAAAATCAGGCATCCATATCAAGGAAAACAGACATTCCGTTTTAAAAAACAACGCATAAATAATGCATTAAAAGCTTTATACATAATTCATGATATATATTAGGTTCAAACACATTATAAAATAAATTTTACCTAGGAAATGTTAGGCTTTTGCACACATATCTCCGATGCAAATGTTGTGTATTGAAAAATGAAGCACACAAGATTTTACGTTATCTTTGAAGTTTTGATTGCGAGAAAGTTTTATTAGAGGGACAGGGAAACTTCTGTTCGGCAGTAATGTTATTTAATGGCGATGAGAAATGGGAATGGATGAAAAACACGCTTACTAATCTCTGGTTAATTTCGTAAAAGAATGACGTTCTCTTACTTTTATGTTAGTGTCTCCTAGTCTAGACTAGATAATTCCTAGATATTCTCCATTTTGACGGTGACAAAAAACTACATATGCACACTTAAAAATTGTCTCATTTGTTATTAGTGAGGAAAACGTAGTTCCAAGTTTCACGAAAAACAGAGAGTAACTCCTGCTGAGGCCAAAATAATAATGAAATTATATTATTCCAAATAAAATATTTTAAGTTATCATAAAAAGTACATGTATAAATCCATCAAGGTGAATTTAACATCTAAGATTTGACATTTTATTTCTATGGAAAGGAAAGGTATAGAAAAAAAGAACAGATAATTTATAATACTCATATATAAAGAGGCTGTTTCAAAGGTCTCCTAGGGTCATGGAAGTAAGGTGTGCCCCTATGTAAGTGACTATGGAGAATCTGTTGAGATGATTTACAACGCCCCTTGCGGCAAAATAAGAAATTAAATTTTAAAAATATTTATTAAAAAACAAAAAGGGATAGACAAAAATTGAATGAGGCAATGAGAATATTGTTACATAAATGTTATAAAAACGCACAGAAAAAAAATTAATGAAAATATCTTTCTATTCGAGGAGATATTAGCATGGGAAAATAGCATTTTTTTGGCCCTCAAAAGAGAAAAAATTCACAAATTTGCAAGCTTGTTTATTTAGATATAATTTTGATTTTATTTAGCCTAAAAAACGCAAAAACTAAATCCCTTTTTGAGGCCTGAAAAAAAGTGCTTTATCAACTCGCTAATATCTCCTCGAATACTGAAAATATTTTGATGAAATTTTTTCTACACGTTTTTTATGATTATCTCAACAGTTTTCTCACTGAAGTTTTTGTTCTATCTCCCTTGTTTGTTTTAATTATTTTTTAATTTTCCAGGGACTCTTTAAGTCATCTCAAAGGAATTCTCCATGGTCATTTTTATACCTAGGTATACATCTTACTTCCATGACCCTAGGAGACGTTGTTTCCAAATAAAAGCCTTGAAACGGACTTTTGAAATTTCCTGTATTATTAATTTTGTCCAAATGACATTATATTGATCCTATTATGCATTTTTTAGAATTTAGATATTTTACTTTTTTTTCACCCTATACTTATTTTTATCTTATTTATATAATAAGTATATTTTATCACATTCTAATAAATCTTACATTTTCTTCATATTGTGTTTTAACTTCATTTATTCATCTTCTCTACCTAACATTCAATTTATTTTTCTCATTTTCTAATTCTTATATCTAATATATGTAATTACATTTACTACTCAATTAAACCAAATCAAAGAGATTTGATTACCTGAAAAAAATAATATTGTCCTGTCGCACGTGGTAAGTTAAAATCTTACTTTATTCATATTTCTAAAAATATATCTGTACTTCGAAATGTTCTTCTACACAAATTTAATTCTATCCATTGATATGCATTGCATCTGAATATTAAAGCATGTTAGCTTTTAATTTTTGTTAATAGAAAGTTATATGGTATGGTACCTATACCCTTAACATGAGTATTTCCAAAAACAATAAAACTTCTACGACATAAATTCCTACAGACCCCAGCTACAAAAACTATCTTCAGCAGATGTTCTCCACCTTAGCAACACCCCACAAAATCTCCACTTCCTCCTCCCTTCTTTCCCACCGAATGTTCGCCCCCAAATCGACCACCTGTTATCTCATCATGAGAAAACCTACCGCATTCCAATCGGGAAAAAAATTCCGAGGGAACGAGGTATTGGAAAGTCCTCAAAAAACGTAATCCCCGCCGCCCCTCCCTTTCCCCATCGGGATCCGCCCACTAATTTCCTGGACGTGTTTCTATTTATAGTAGTAGTGTGCTCTGCACCCCTCCCGCCACCTGAGGGGTGGACCCACGCCCTCTCTCGGACGATCGATCCCTGCGGTCGGCGTCTTGGGCCGGATTTGGAGACATTCGGGAGGTGGCTGTGGGGCTGTTGAGAGTTTGGGTTTTTTACTATTACTACTATCAAACGTATTCACTGCTAACCTGAGTGAAGGTTGATCTAGAGTTGACCTAAAGACCCGAGTGAAGGCCCCCAAGAAAATGTTTGATATTCTAACCTTAGATAACAAAATATTTGTCCATGTTGTCCAAAATTTGGGGAGGAGGCCCGAAACCTTACAGCCTTACATTTGCCGGGTTTGTTCCCTCTTATAGTATACGGCCCTGTCCAACCGAAAGCGTCTTAATCAACACACGTGCGATCTAGAGCTCATATTTCCTGATAAGTTCATAATTCGTAACATTGCATTTTATACTTCGATTTCAAAAGTAACTGAATTTAATCTTTAGATTTTTTTTATGTTGAAGGGAGATTTCCAATATTGTGACAAAAACCAAGATGGAGAGAGTTGTGGATCTACGTTTATAAAAATTCGAAAAAAAAAATGGATAAAAATTTCCTTTTCTACCTACTTTATTTAAAAAAATTAAAACAGAAAACACCCTCCTGATATTTTTTATGATGAAATATATGAGATATGCATGCAATATTTGAGACTTACTTAAGGTAGGTCAGCAATGTGTTCAGAAGTTACAGGCTTAAAAAGAAACTAAAATAAAATAGATAATATTGCAAATGAGCTTGTGTGATAGATCCATAATAAAGAAAAAAGTGAGTTATGAACATGCCATGATGAGTTATGGAACACTTATACATTTTAGGAATTTCGTGAGTTTGTCTTGATCTTTCATCAATGTTTACTGTGAGAGAGAAAATGTACATTTAATTTGCATTAAATTAAGGTCTTTGTCCGCATTAAACCACGGCTTACTAGATACTATACAGGCTAGCCGAGTTTTGAACAATGAAATCCATTTGGCAACTTTTCCCGCTTGGATCGCCACAAGTCCTACCTATATTACCCACCGCCTTTAACACTGTGGATATGCTTTGCCAGTTTGTCCAGTATTGCCATCTGGATTTCTAATGATTTCCGTACTCGGCTAGCCTTTATAGTATCTATTAAGCCGTGATTAAACTCACTCTCCTGTATGTATCTTTAACCCTATTTCCTTAAACCACACATTTAACGAATATCTCAAAACCCTTAACCGCGACCGTACGGTAACCAAAAGTCAGTATGTAAAACGCGCCTCAAACTACCCACACATCCCTTCAAAATCAATCTCGCCCTCTTCATACCCCCTATTATTATTATTTCCAGGAAGGGGATCTGATTAAATTTGCATCCCTTCGGGGTGGGCTGCAAACGACGAAGGGTGGCCGCTAATATCGCCCCCCCCCTCCGGTTGTTTTGTTCGTACGGAAAAGGAGCTCGAGAATTATTAAATCCGTCAGGAACAAAGTGCCGCGGGTGAAGGGGTATTGATTAATTATAATATAACTTTTACGAGTTATGCTGGGTTATAAGGTGTTTCAAAAGTCCCTGTCACGGCTTTTATTTGGAAACAACGTCTCCTTGGTAGGGCCATGGAAGTAAGATCTATGAAGTATCCATTGAGATGACTTACAGTATCCCTAGCAGTAAAATAAAAAAAAGTTTAAAAAAAAAGTAATTAAAAAACTAAATGAGATAGAGTAAAAACTCCAGTACCAATACTATTGCCAATATTATAAAAAGCTCGCTTAAAAAGTTTTCGCGAAAATAATATCGTGAATATTCGTGGAGATATTAGCATGTGAAAATAGAATTTTTTCAGGTCTCAAAAAAAAAAAGTTCACAAATTTGAAAGAAGTTTTTTTTTATTTTTTAATTTAAATTTGTGTCTATCTAATTAAAAAACACAAAACTACAAAATAACGCTGAAAAACTTGCAAATTAGCAAACTTGAACTTGCACTACAAAAAGCTAATATCTGGTTTAATAACAATTTATTAAAGCTAAACGTTTTAAAAACTAAATTTATGATTTTCAGTCAAAGAGTTAGTGAAACCACTATTGACAGTCTAAGAATTCAAAACCCCTCCTGCGATCTAAAATGTGATAATGCATCATCTACATGTAATAAAATTATGCGCGTTGACTCTATTAAATACTTAGGACTCCAGTTTGATAGCAATTTAAAATGGAAGACTCATATAAATTCTTTGTTAAACAAGCTAAGGTTTATTAATTTGAAATTTTTTAGGCTGAAACGTATTATTGATCATAAATTTCTAACTTCTCTATATTTTGCCTGGGTTCAATCTTCAATAAACTATGGAATAACTTGCTATGCTTCTGATTATTATAACAACATAAAACCTCTAAACCACCTTCAAAATAAAATCTTATCTCACATAAAAGGTAATTCTTTAACAAAACCTATTTTGACTGTAAGAGAACTCTATATTTTTCGACTATTACTTTTCATTTTCAATAATAGGTCCTTCTATCAATTAAAAACAAGTAACTATTCTCTTAGAAACATTCAAGGAAATTATTTTATTCCAAAGTCTAGCAAAGAAATTTTTCATAAGTCTCATGTCTTTCTAGGTCCCTTTTCTATTTAATAAATTAAACGTAACTCTTAAATCATCTAATAATAGAACTGAATTTAAAAATGGTCTTTATGATTTTATAGCAAGACATAACAACATCTAGAAATTATTTAATTTAATCAAATAGAGTCAGCGCAGTTTCGTTGCCAAGGCAAATAAATTATAAGTGTAGTACCATGGACGAGCTATGAGCTCTTTTGGTACTAATAACTATATATTTTTTTTGTATGTATGTCTGTGTTTGTCTCCCCATTTTTGTCTTTTGTTCTTTATGTATCTTTGTGTTAATAAATTCTGATTCTGACTTCTGACTTTAACTTTTTATTTTTTGAGGCCTGAAAAAGTGCTATTTTTACATGTTCTATTTTCGTGAAATTCTATCGACTTCACTTGAAATCTCTTTGTATCTCTAGGCAACATTGGTTTACCAGGTGTTAGATCACTCACTTTCACCATCTCCAAACCTTCAACCCCTTTTTTATCTGGTAGGGTGTTCAAACAGTTTCATCTAAAATAAAAAATGAAAAGTATAGAAATTAATAAGAATTATTAGAAAGTGGTAATTTTTTTTTTAAAAAGTGTCAATCTTCTTTAATTATAAAGATAAAAAATACATCATAAACACAAGATACAATTAATGTTTGTAACCTTCAAAATTTATTCAGCATTTTCCAATGGATTTTAAGTTGATATAGTTTAAAAATGTCACCCCTAAAGTGTCCAACAATTCTCTTTGTCTTAGTATCTAACGTGATTCGGAACATCTCTACAATAGATAACAACCACAAAAAACTGACAAATAGAATAGTTCTATCGGTGGCCGTTAAAATTTTATGGTTGAAGTTTTACTTCCTCTGAAGCTGTTTGGTGAGGAATTACTCCACTTACATTAGGTGTTGACAAAAGCTTTTACTACTTAGATGCGCGACTTTATGGTGCTGGGATTTATTGTTTGCTTCACTAAGATGTTAAAAAAGTCTATTATGGTCGTAGTTTAAGAGGCTTGTGATTTTGTTTCTTGTGTTTATGGTGGCTGTATAATTTATTGAAAAATAAATTTAACTAGGTTTTAAAGATCTCAGGAAAGATTGCAACTTTATTTGGTAGAGGGAAGATACGAGAATGCTTTTTATGTTGGTTAAAATTTCAGTTACTTTTAATCTTGAAATAAAAATTACAGGAAGTATGCTAAGCAATTTTTTATTGAAATTCAATCCTCTATTTTGATTCTCTACAACAATTGAACTTTTTTTCGCCGTTAGGGGAGATGTAAGTCATCTAACTAGATTCTCCATGGTCACTTAACTTACCTAGGGGTACATTTTACTTTACCTGTTTTACTTTACCTGTTACCATTATCTGTTCGGTAACAACCGTATTAAAGTTTATTTAAAATTTATAACTATCTCATAAGACCATTAAATTATTTCAGCCCATGATTTGTCTCTAGA
Organism: Tetragnatha montana; assembly: GCA_963680715.1. Classification (NCBI taxonomy): domain Eukaryota; kingdom Metazoa; phylum Arthropoda; class Arachnida; order Araneae; family Tetragnathidae; genus Tetragnatha; species Tetragnatha montana. Next base: position 27,880,670 of record OY796683.1, read on the forward strand.
GAAACCATTTTAATACCACGAGATAAAACCGTCCATCGCAATTAGCTCGCTGAAATCAGTGAGTTTCGTAAATATTAGTCCGTAAAACTACCCAAATCCCAATTAGAAGCAATTAACATTTAATGGAAGGTCTGGGATGACTTAAAAAGCTTCCGCGGGCGACGTTCGATTGCCAAATGGGCTTCGCTTCCAGAAAATTCTGTCGAAGAATTACCATAAATCAAGAGTTGGGGAAAGTTTCTGGGACGTTTGATTCACTTAAAGTTGAGCCGTTAAGTTTCTCTTTTACTACCATCGGTCTTTTCTCTGTCTCGACGAGGGGAAAAGTTTATATTTTTACTAGAGCCGTTCAGTGTCGATTTTTGAAGTATGTACTACTGGATGAAGTGCTTAAAGTAAATTAGGCTACCGTCTACTTTTGCATATCTATTAGGTAGTAATTTTTTCTAACCGACCACCACTGGTTCAACGATATGAAGTTGAGAAGTGCAAGTGACTTACTATATAATTAATACTCGTTAATATTAATAATATTCGTTAGAGAGGCCTACCTCTAGACTATATTACCGAAACTCGTCATTGGATATCAGAAATTTAAAATAATTAGGTGGTTTGAAAAAAATTTCCACTTGACTCCAGTAACAGTCTTATTTCGGTATTAATTGGTGGTTTGACCCATAAAGCCATTTTTTTATATTAATTTCACTGTATGCACGCTTTTCACTGGGTCAAGACATTCTCTTTGGCTAACCGCCTACAGACTGTCTTTTACAAAACTTTTATTCTTTCATTTTTAATAAGTCGGGAAATACCCTTTTTATGAGTTTAGAGGCATATATCTCTGGTTTTACGATTGGTACGAAGAAGCAGTTTTATAATCCTTTTCTGAACACACTTCCCTATACTGTGTGCATTCAGGGGTTTGTTTTGATCAAATTTAACTCTTGGAAAAAATTTATTTAAAATATTTCAAACAACTTTTCAACAGCAGCCTGCCCCTATGACGTCACTACGCGGAAGCATAAACTGCGTAAACAGAAATCCTGTTGAGTTGTTAGGAGGAGTTTCGGTACGCAAATCGTGATAAAAAGACGCTATAAATACATGGGTTTAACAAAATATTAATATTTACAAATTGAATTTCTTCATTTCACTCAAAATTCAGACACCACGCTGGAAACTACTTTGTTTTTTAGTGACTTCATATGGTCAGGAAACGTTTGCTGTCAAGTATAACAACAACCAATTCGGGATTATCATCTCTTTTTTTTTAATAATGTCTCCGGTTACCAGTGTTGCCAAACATCAGAAACAAAAGTTTTAAACTAGAAATTTCATAAAAATGAGCACTTTCCCTAATATACCCACCCACTGCACTGGTATATCATTTAATATTCATTTCATTCACGCGTCCTAATTCGAGGACTTTAAGTAAGTCCATGTCACAAATTAGTCCCGTCCACTGATGTCCTTAGTAATTCAAAGGGACATTTCCCGGATTTTCGTGCCGAACAACAAAGCAACTGGTCTCATCCTGTTTATTTGTCCAGCGCGAATGCCCGGAATGCACATTGGCGCGTAATTAGCCCGAAACCTGCCGCCAAGGCGACACCTTCATCCAATCAGAGTCCCGCTAATTGAATAAAATGGCCGCCAGAGAGGGAGAAAAGTTCTTGATCTAATATTTAAAATTATCCTTGATTCTGTGTGGGTGTGTTATGCAGTTTAGAATAGTCAGTAAAATTTACCGATAGTTGGTTTCATACATGGCTTGTATCACTTAGATAAAAGGTAAATACATACACTTATAGGTATATAGGGGAGAGTGGGGCACCTTGGGACACTCCATTTTTCAGGCGCAATTTTATAGTTATGATCTCGTAAATGATCCTAAAATCTACTCTTCAACGTGTTTTGGAATCTTTGGTGCGTCTGGGTCATTATTTACATCAGTTTTCTTGTTTTGCGTGATGCAAAGTTACAATCACTTGTAGTTTCAAAAGAAATTTTTTAATGAAAGAAATTTATTAATGTTATTATAATGATGTTTAGATTAAAATATTTGAATAAATATAACGGTATAAATAACGGTAAAAATAAGTTAAGGTAATAATATATAAACGGTAAAAATAAGTTAGTAGAAAGTATCTCAATGTGCCCACTCTCCCCTACTATTTTTAGTTTTCCTTTAATTTTATTACTTCTATGATTTAAGTCGTCAACAACGTTCTATGGAAATTGTGAATCACGCAGCATGAAAAGGCGGAATTTTTTACTACAAGTTCATCACATTTCTTGCACACAAAGTTGCCAAAAAGAAAAATGGAAATTTGATAAATTTAGATGCTTATTAGATAAAAGTATGCATTTCTTGATAAATTTAGAAACTACACCTAGATAGATATAATTGAGACATTCGTCAAACTTCTTATATTAATAATGATTGAAATTATTTTCATAGAAATGCCTTTTACGAGTACTTTACCTAACATTCATTTCTGTTTTCATAGTTTAAATTTAAACAAACAGTAGACGAATAGTTTTACCCCTATAGTGTTTAAAGAAAATATGGTTACAACACATTTTCCAAATAGCTATGGAACAGTATTGATACCTTAAACTCTCCTTTTACTATTTCATAATTAATGCTATTTTTAAAGTTACTTTGTGAACACATTTAATTTAAGAATATTTTTTATTACTTACATTGCTATCAAAAGTTTCTAATGTATTATTCAATTCTTTACTTACGTAAAATATTGAACAAGTTACAGCAAACTTTGCTTTGAAAAAGCAATCTTTGTCATAAAATAAAAGTTGAAATACACAGTGAAGTTTGCCAAGTTAAGAAATGAACTCACACTCACTCACAAACCTTCAATACACCCTCCCCGCTTAATTCGGTATGACTTTATCCCTCCTACGGATATGACAAAATCGACACCTACACAGAAATTGTTTTTTCCCTTTCTCTTCCAACCTGCTGCACACGTTCGCATTAACTCCGTCGATTCGGTCAGATCCTATTAATACAGTGCGAGAGGAGGAGGTGTTATTGAGCTCCGCACCTCGGGCTCATTGCGTTACGAGGGTTTATTTGCTGTTACCCGTTATGGGGTTTTAGGAAGAAGTGAAGGGAAGTAATGTGTGGAATTGATAGTCTACGGGTGGAGGTTTTTTATTTACTGAGGGAGGGATTTTAAGCCTGGAAAGTCGGGAGATGACAAGTGAGGCAATAGCAGTTATGATGCATTTTCTATCTTTTATTGTCATGTACCTACTAATAAACGCTTTTCTTATTATATGAAGAACCGGGGAGGAAATTATTCATGGCACTAAAATGTCGTTATACGGGGGTTTCTTTGTAATAAGCTTATTTCTAAATACAATATACCTAATCCAAGGCCTCATATAAGACTTGTTCTCTCCTTATCTTTAAAAATTAAAAAGATTGGAAATGTATTTTAATTTTATTTAAAATATTTCGTCTTCACACGTTTTCAAACGGTCTTCTGTATACATATAAAATGAAAATTAACGCAATTTGTACTTAAAATTTATCTCAGTTAATGAAAAAATCCAAAACAAAAGCATGTATATCAAAAAAAGTCTTAAAATATGCTACGGTTAAGTCTTAAAATATGCTACGGTTAAGTCTTAAAATATGCTAAATTTGCTACGGTTTACATATTTTTTTAATGATATTTTGTAAAATTTTACCTCCAGAATGCATCACACGCTTATCACAAAATGTATCCAGTTTTGATACATATCTTAAAGAAAAGCATAACTTTTTTTAAAAAAAAGCGAAGTTCTCTCCAAAGCTAAATTATAATTCCGAAACTCCCGTATCGAAACAAACCCTCTAAGCTAACTTTAATTAATACCCTAACAAAACAGCGAAAGCTTTTCCAAATAGTTAACTTTAGAGCCACCCGCGAAACATCCAATGAATATTAATACCCATCACCTGCGATGAATACTAATACAAAAATCCCCTCCGCGTAATTACATCGCGATAAGTAGATTTCGTCCCCTGCGAAAATAAAAGATGCAAAAGAGAGATCAAAGCGTGGGTGCTGCAGCTCGGAAAGAGAGGTACAGTATAGGGTGATGCGCTGTGAGCTTCTATCTCCATTGCGGCCGTCATCTCAGATAAACTAAACCAAGAGTACCAGAACAGAGGGGCCAAGGATCCACTTATAAAAAAAATCTTAAGGCTCATTCACACTGCTTCACTTTCATTGTTCATCTTGAGTGATTTATTTCTGTGAATCGCTAGTGTCTCCATGTAAAAGTGAAAGAGTAAAGAGTGAAACTCCAATTCACACTTTTCACTTTAAAAATGAACACAAAAAGTGATACGTCTGAATGAGCCTTTCTTTAGGTGGTAGCAGCTTCTTTCAGTGATTGGTTCGACCACGGCTTACTAGATACTATACAGGCTAGCCGAGATACGGAAATCATTAAAAATCCAGATGGCAATACTTGACAAACTGGCAAAGCAATTCCACAGAGTTGAAGGCGGGGCTTAATGGCTCAAAAATTCAAATCAGCCACTAATGGCCAACAATCAGCAGTTTACGTCATGAAAAAAACGCCTTTATTTTTCCTTATTTGCCAGTGTGTTATCCTATTGATTGGGTGATTATAGGTAGGACTTGTGGCGATCCAAGCGAGAAAATTTGTCAAATGGTTTTCATTGTTCAAAACTCGGCTATCCCGTCGACATTATTTCTTCCTAAGTAAAACATTTTTTTTTACATTTTAACATTTTTTTAGGTTTTCCAACTCTTTTTCTGGGAAGTGAAAGATAGAGAGATTTCACTACATTCAAATCCACACATCTATAAATTACTCTTTGCCACTGACTTACCAAACCATGTTGGGTTGACACGCCGAAGTGCTCTCTTTAAATATTACCTCTATGAGTTTAGCAGCGGACCGGCCAGCTCAAATTGTGTGAAAGAAGATCATCAGTGAACGTGAGAGGGTCGTATACTTTGCTTAATAAACCTCTTCGCTGGATGTAACTGGGGGAGAAACGGGAGTTTGGATAGACCGTCTAGTTGTGAGGGCTCTTCAATTTTGATGTGGAAGGAGAGAATAGGGTGTTATAATGCTGTAGGAGTTAAGAAAGGTGCTTTGCGGGGTAAAATATTTTGGAAAGATATTGTGTCGCGTAAAAAGTAGCATTGAGAAAAGTTTTTTGGAGTAGTTACAGAAAAAGGCCATCCCTTATTTGAAATACGGTATACTTTCTCAAATAAATGTTTTTTATGCAACGGTATTCTTGGATGTAGTAATAGTAATTTAAAAGTACTTTTCAAACGGTGAAAAGGAGTTCATTTTAATTATTCAACGAATGATAAAAGTTACAATAATTTGCAGACCATTATTTTGCGATAAAATGTTCTACAATATTGTAGTCACTGATGAGTCCATTGCATGTCATTTCACTTCTTAAAGCTCATAAAAGGTTTGCTACCATCCGCCTCAGAAATAGTAATAATTGAATGGTCGGCTTGAAAAACCGAATAAATTAAACTAATTTATACTAAGTTTAAAATGCAGGTATAAATAGATAATTTTTTTCATGCATCATTAACTTTAAAACCTTCTGAATTCTCGAATCCATGAGTACTACTCGGAAAATCATTATTCATAACGGAAAAGGTAAGGAAGTGCACTATTCATGCCCCTTTCTCATGTAAAGTTGTAGTTTTGACAAGTACAATTATTCCAAGTGAAGTTTCTTCCCACACCCTCTATTTCAATACTCTTTCTTGTAGGTAAACATATCGGATATTTATGGCTAGCGTTGGCGTTTCACTCATAGAATTTAGAACCCCTGCAGCTTCACACAATTTTCCAAAACACTTCGTACCTGGCCTTTGATCAGACTTCTAAACCTTCTGGAGGCACTTATAAAGCACCCTCCCACTAAATAATCAATATTTCTAAAATTGAACTTACAACGCAGTGAATTTTAAACCTTTGAAATGATTTCAAAGGCATGCTAACAAAACTAATATCCGCTCTATTTTCATTTTAAAACCACCGCCTAAAGCTTTTTTTCCAACTGTATTTTTTACAGTTTAACTAATCCGATTTGATCTCATAGGAAAGTACATACTTTAAGAAAGTTTCCTGTTGTATAAGTAAGTTCCTATGAGAACTCAACAGAAAATACGCTTAACTTCTGCTATACAGACAGTAAAAAAGTTTAAAACAAAGACGATTTTGGAATAATTTGAAATAAAAACAAGTGCAGCCTTACCTGTGCCATTCATTTTATCTTTCAGTTATTTCCAGGTTTTAAAATACCTTTATGCTAAAAAAAACAAATTTATGTTTTAGAATCTGTTTTTATGTTTGCCTAAAATTAGCTTTTAAAACCAAAATTCGATAAAAGTAGTGTGTATAAAGAAAAATAATTCCAATTAAGTTTTTTTTACTTCGATTTCATTTTTTTTTGTCATAAATTTTGGTCATGTGACCAAGTAACTTTTTTTTTCGCTTAGTTGGCTCAGATTTTTCAAAATGCAATCATGCTAGTAATAAAATAAAGTTTTAAATTTAAATCGGCTTAAAAGGTTGCTGGTTTGTTTTGGTTTATGTAAGATAGCAGTTTTTTCATTTCCTTAGTAACCACTGTTACTGTAGATTTAATTTATGTGACAAATTCCCACAAACTTTATTCTCAATTTTAATTTTATTACTTATCACTCGAAGTAAATATCAATTTGTACTACTGGGTAGTGTAAAAATCTATAAAGTTAAAGCCTTAGGTAAAGCTTTTGTTGTCTCTTTAAAACTTTATTTATTTTGCCGTATTTTCGTATTCATAAACTATTAAAAAAAATTATTTACTTGAACTTTAAACGGTTGTCACAAACTTTTGATGGATTCCCCAGTTTGAGCTCAATATTTTGACGCTTTACTGAAGAATCATAAATCACATTTATAAACTTACAAAAAGATGTAAAAACTGGCCAAAGCCAGAAGAAAAAGAATTTCGGCTTTGGCTGGTTGGGTTTTTTTACAATAATGGTAGGTTTATAACCTGAATAGACTCCTGGCTATGATTATAGCATTATTTTTAACTTTCAAATTATTTTTAAGTTTCAGTTGATTTAAAAATATCCAGCATAAATATTTGAAAACATTTTTATACACATTTTCACACATTTCCAGTAGAAATATTTGAAAATGAATGCGCCATCTTTTAATACTAAGTTTTGTAAAGCTCCCACAAGAGAAATAAAAAAATTTTACACCATCGTACAAATGCGTATTATCAATAAAAATTATATATTTCTTACTTTCTTATATGAAAAATTGAAAGAAGGAACAGCAAAATATAAGTTATGCAATATACAATTAAAGTTTGGATTTATTTTTATTTATAATGAAAAATATAAATTAAATATACTTAAAAATTCTAGCGATACATTTTTTAGCTAAGTTCATAGAAGTGACCCAGATAAATAATGTAGAAATGGGAGCACTCTCAGCTACACACCTACAGTTTAATACAGTCACCATCTTTCTAGAACCATTATTAACAGATGTGTCATTTTCAAAATTTGCTTACTTTTGCTGTCTCGAAGATAAAACATGAAAATTAAATCATTAATCATCATTAAAATTTCTGTTTGAGCTATGATTAAAGTAAAGAAGCTTAATGAAATACATCTACCCTTTAAAGCAAAAAAGCTGTCATATCTAGTAAAAAATATGCTTAAAAATACGACCAAATCACTTGTCTCTCAAGAATTAAAAAGTTCATGAAATTAAAAGGGTTTTTTAAGGTTAAATTTAGTATTCGAAAGAAAAAACTATTCATATTGAAAGTATGAACTGTTAACATGCTTCAGAATTTTAGAAATTTAAAATATTTTGTCCCTCACTTTATATACCTTGGACACCTTTGGGGCACCTTGGGACATTAAAAGAGGTTTTTTAAATTTGTTATTATGAATTCCCTAAAAGAGATAATTGGTAGGAAAATTTTTTATTAGATGCGCAAAGAACTATATATATTAGCAGCGATATATTAGCAGCGTTTGAGTAAATATAACGGTATAAATAAGTTAGAAAAATAATTGAGTAAAAAGCGTCCCAAGGTGCCCCACTCTCCCCTATTGTATATATATATATATATTTTTTTTTTAAATGTTAAATAATTTTTTAGTCCGGAAATATTGTTACCTAGAGATATCAAGAGGACATTTGAGGCTTCATTTGAGTTTATAACAACGCAATAATGTTTTATTCAAAATTTCATTAAAATGTCAAGTTCCGTTATCATCCACTATGACTATATACCTATGGTAAGAAACTCGGTCTTTCTTGAGCCGTTGATTTGAAAAGTGGTATTAATTCGCTTTCGAATGTCTCGAGATATTCTAGTTTTTTCGTCTGATTTATAATTTGCTTGCATTTAAAATTTATAAACGAAGTATGAATAAATGTATTTTCTTTAAAATCGCATTGGATTATTATACTTAAAGTCAAGTATTTTATTTTTCTGTGATACCGAGAACATGATGATTTGCATTAGATTTTGCCCTTAATTTTAAGAAAAAAGTGTATGACCAATTGCTTTTTTATTTTTTACACGCTTTGTGTGTTGTTTGTTTCTCTTCAACTCAACCCTTCAATTATGAGTAATACCTTGATAGCAACCGACCTTCAACATTACATACGCTAATTTCTCTGAAATGTAGAATAATTCGTATAATAATGGAAACATCAAAATTCAGCACTTTATCCCAGATTGATCTTGAGTCTTATCGCACATTCCTTTTGCAAATTGATTCTCCTTGCTCTCCCATCTGATAGTAATTTATTTTCCGAGAAGTACTGCGCTTTGATCCACCTTGGAGAGTTATGAGGATTTAGTTCCCTCGGGGAATCTCTTAGCCTTATATTCTACTAATATCATGATCAGATTTCGGAAGATATCGCTTAGATATGAGAGTTTTATTGGAGAAAGGTATATTACAGAAAATTAATTTGTTCTTTAGGGGCTTGAAATTATATTTACGAATAGAAATATTTTCAACTTGTTTGTAACTTTCCATTTAAAAATCGTAATCGTGTTTGCGTTTAAGTCTTTTAAAGTTTAGTGTATTCCCTTTAAATTATGTTCACTGAATGATATTATTCTCTTACTGTTACTCAACAAAACGGTATTTGTTTTTACTTGTAAATTCTATGATAACCAATCAAAAATTATTCTATAAGCAAACAAAAGTGTCTATTTCATCAGGAATTCTTTATTGTTTTTTTAATCGAAGAAAATTTAAGAAAAAAAATTTAATTTTTCAAAAAAAAAAGAATGTACAATTTGTGATAAATCTGTCACTGTCATAAACTTCTGTCACATTTGTGATAAACTTAACTTTTTCTTCCATTAAGTATAATTAATTTCCCTTATAAGTTTAATCAATTTTTAATCGAATAGTTGCTGAAAAGTCTATTAAATGTAAATTTTTCGTTTCTACCCAAAAATCTTCCGTTTTTTAATAAATATTCCAGAATCTATCTTGTATTACGATTAATAGCAATAAAAAGTAATCCTCATAAGGAATGGCATCAAAACTGCAATCTTGAAGTGTCTGAAAGGGAGTTGTGATTACGTTAAAAACTCCACGGTAACTCGTCTCCCCCGATAAAACTTTATGCGCAGAACTGATTTGCAAAGCTGCCGTGCCTACAAACTTTGGAATTCATCTCTTCCTCCTTATCCAATAGACTGCTGTCAGTTAGGATTCAAATAGATTGGCTGGGTAGAAGGTTAGCTCACAAATCTCCTTTCTTTGCCTCCAGAAAAGTCAGTTTGATCGAGGGTCTTTTTATGGGCTGTCATGCTTGCCTTTTGAATTTATTTTCTTCTTGGAACTTCTTGAGAAATACTCTTAATACCTACACGTAAATTTTGATCCCGTTAATTTTTGGTCCAGTAAAAGTATGGCTTTGAAATTGGAAAATCCGAATAGTTTTTTTCTATGTATATTCGGTGCATTAATTTTGTTTTGTTTTGTTTGGAGTCAATAGGCACGTAACGTAAACTTTGAATTCGTTTTTTATTCATCTGGAAGTGTAATAATAAAAAGTTTTTTCCATTATTTCAATCAAAATTTATCCTCCTTCAAACCCCCTCTTTTAACATTAATTTCAATTCTATAACCCCTAATATTTCATAACTATTTTTTAATGAAAAAGGAGAAACATTGAAAGTATAAGAGGGGATAGTAGCAATTATTTCTTTTTGGTAACCTGTATAAAAACTTTTTGCTTTTAATTGGGAAGGAAAGCAGTAATTTTGATCCTTTCAGCTGATTAATAAAATAAGAAAGTATAGTTGAATATTTAAGCTTTATAATATAGTACAAGGTATTTTGAAAGTATGTTTAGATTTGAAACAACTTCTCTTAGAGTCATGGAAGTAAAAAGTACCTGTGATAAAGTGATTATGCATTTAGATGGTTTACAGCTCTATGAGATGGTTTCCATCCAACCTAATTAAGTATGCAAAGTCAAATAAACACAACAATGTTAAATAGCATCTACTACAATGTTCTTTAAAAGAAATATTCAGCCACATTAAGTTGTCCCATTAGCCTCCACGATGGGAAAATTTACATTTCTAGAAATAGTTCTTTACATGTGCAATTAAATACTTTTTAAGTAATATTTTCTTATTCTCCAGTATTTGAAGAATCTAAAAATGTATTTTAATAAGATTACAATATTCTTAAAAACTTAGAAAATAAAATCCAATTACATAATAAATTTAATATTTGCATTGGATTGTTGAAAACAAACTTGACTATTTTTTTCGCAGTAAAAATCTGTCATGACCGAGATGCTACGAAAGCATTGTTCCGAAATGCAGACTCTGCATACACAAATTAATATTATACTCAACAGCAACGTTTCCTGACCCTATGACGTCACTACGCGGAAGCAGAAACTGCGTAAACAGAAAGCCTGTAAAATCAAAATATTTAAGGTATAACTATAAAACATACATAACGGTTTTTTTTCTCTACTAATCCTTCACACCTGACCATCATTCAACATTTAGCTAAGCAAAGCTAAGGAGCAAAGCTTGGAGACAGGGAATGGTGAAATATGTTAAAGATAATATCTGCGTTTAGTATGTGTATGAACAACTTATAGTATTGTACAAAAAGCTTAATATCGGATAAAACTGGCAGATTATTCTATAGTTTATTATGTTGTTATTCTATTCTATCGTCATAAAAAAGTACTTGAAAAGTAGCTTGGTAATGCCTCATATCGCTTTTAAGTGTTTTTGGCTTACGTTAAGGTAACTAAAACCATACAATTCGACTCTATTTTGAAAAAAAAAATTATAAATTTTTACTTTTTATTTTGATTCATACAAAATATAGGCCGAGGAGGAGCGTATTGGTTAAGGCATTTGGCCTTATTCATATTATTGAAGGCCATTCATTAAGATTCGGGAAAAGTTAAGGCATCGGCTTTAAAAATCTTTATAAATCATAATTCTAACGGAAATAGTTTTTTTTTTGTCATATAAAAAGAAAACAAAAAATTTCAAAGCGCGCAAAAATAAAAATTTCAGAATCAGCCACTGGGGTGGTCACTGTTTCTTTTTTTTAGAGATATTTTAAAAAAATATATAATTTTTTTATTGCCCTACTGATATAGTTGAGAATAAATTTCACATATACAGATATCAACTTCAAAACTATAAATATCTTGTAGTAGTTTATTTTAAGTGACTTAAGATTACATTTATAAAATTATGCACTTATTCTATATTATACATATGTGTATATTATACACTTATATATCATATATTCTCCGGCATGTATTTGACCTCAAAGATCCGCTTATAAACCTTTGTCAAGACAGATATAAACAGAATTTTATTGTCACAGAGAGAGAGAAAATACAACCAGGGCAAGGCCGAGATTCGAACATCGTCAGGTATAGTGTGAGGCAGTGGCTGCTCGTCCATAGGAGCATATGAGCACGTGAACCCCCAATAAAAATGAAATAAGTCAATGATAACATAAATTAAAAGGTAATAAAAATATTTTCCAACTTGTTCCTTATTCAGAATGAGCTTCCACCCCCTCTTCTCTTCTAATTGTGATATTTTTACTTAATTGTATTAACAAAATGTAATTGTGAACCCCCTTATTTTGAACTACTCACGCAGACTGTTAGCCTAGTGGACTGAACGTAATCCCACTAGACCACTCCGGCCAGTTCATGGTGGGTTTTTTTTTACACCTACTACACTTATATGGCTAAAAGGAGCATCAACCTCCATGCTCAATCTTTTTTATCTCTGTTTTCCACCTGTCGCTTTTACAACCAATGACTAAAATGCAAAAGATCTTTTGGAAAAGCGTGATACTGAGATTAAGAATAAAATTTTCGATTAGCTTTAGCTTAATAGGGTATGGAAATGAAAGGGTTTAGAGATTTATTCTTAGAATTAATTCTTCTCGTTTCCTGTTAAACTTATTTTTCACAGTGAAGAGAAATTTCGATACGAAATTATTGGTTAATTTAAAAAAAGGCTTCTTTAGAATTTCTTGAAATTTATGTAATTGTGAGTGTTTTGAAATATGATAATTTTTTTTAGAACCTTGATCTAATTTCACTTCGATAATGTAATCCTTTGAAATAAAATTAATTTTTTGAGATAATATAAAAATAATTGGTTCAGAATTTACATTAATTTGTTTTAATTTGGGGATGTTTAAACTGTTTCAGGTTACTAATTTCGTATTTAATGAGTTTTCTTACACTGTTTTCGTTTGATTAATAGCTGCAATTGAGTTTTTGACTTGCAAAAGAGAGAGCGTGGGGGCAAAATAATAAATTTTCCATGTATCGGTAAAGCTCTGTTTTAATGTGATCGAGCTGGTGGTGTTTCTTGAAAATTACATACATAGATCCGATTTCATCTTCCTATTGTTTTGACCTTAACTTAATCCATAAATTAATAGCATTATTTTTTATTTGTATAATATTTCACAATTTATTACTTAATATTATTAACTAAATCATATATCAGGATGAGAAGTTAAAAATTTGAGGTGTACAAAAAGTAAAAACGTCAAGAAAAAAGGAAATTGGAATTTGTAAACCGGGTTAACTGAAATGTTATATTCTCACCCTCTTCCACTGACTAACTGAAACAACACCCAAAATTTTTTTTTTTAGAGAAGTCCTTGTGTAAATTAATTAAAAGACGGAACGAATAAAGGAAAATGGGCTTTTGAAAGGTCCCTTTCATTGAAAAGAAAAGAATAGGGACTTTGTTATTTTAAAGCTTAACTTTTTCCTCTTGTCTCAAAGGGTGCTGAGTACAAAGACAACTCTGGTGAAACTGTTCTTGAGCTTTGCCTTTTGTTTAAGATTTAAAAATGCTAAGAGATCTATTGTTTTATCTGTTTATTCAAAAAGTGAAAGGAGTTAGGATATATATCTTAAACCTCTTTATGATCAGTCAAGAAATAAGTAAAAGATAAGCTTATCTTAACAAGAATTCCCTTGTTTATGGTGTGCTCAAAGAGATCATATTAAATACACCATGTAACTGAGTTTTTGGTATTGTCATTCAGAGAATGCCTTTTCTGCTTCCCCACTACATGTAAACGATGGAAATTTTCTGAAACATTTGTTTTTTACTTAAAGTTAAAAAAAATACACAAAGTTAAATCTAATATGAATTTTTTAACAGTAAAAGTAAGGTATATTATTGTGATGAGCTAAAACGATACGATATTTTTTCAAAGATTGTATTCACTTTCACATATCGAAAATTTCGTGCACTACACCATTTTAGACAAATTTATTAATGCAAAAAAACTACATAGCTTGAATCCGTAACAAAACCATCTAAATTGTCAGTATTCAGCATATTTAAATCATCAAGATTATTCATGAGTCAGAAATATTCCACAAATTTAAGATGCATGTCTTTGAATTACTTCTTTCTCAAATCTATTTATTTACTTGTGGAGAAAACTGTAAAACTGCGTTGACAAGAAGTTGTTGAGACAGAAAACAGGAACAAATAGTAGTATTACACATTTTACATAATTTAAATTATTGTTGTTCATAAGTTTTAAAAATATTCTTGAAAAGTCGATGGGCTGAATTTATATTTTGTATAATGACGGAATAATTTCCATTTCAAATAAACTCCAGTGATCCTTGCTAATTAAGGTTTTAAATGTAACTTTTGGTTGTTAATTTTTATCATTGAAAGAACCCAAACAAAATTTTTATTTACAAAAAAAAAAAAACACATACTTAATGTAAAATATTTAGATGATAAATCTATAACTCCAAATAATTTAATTTTATAAAGTAATCAATTTTATCAATTTAATGTACTACCTATTGTCAGTTAATGAATTTTCTTCCATACATCGTTCTTTCTAGATATCTTAACAAACAAGTCGCTACGTCATAATATACATTAGAAAGTAGTATCGAAGATACTTCACTACACAGACCATTGTTCAAATAATACAATTGTTTATACAAGTTATGCATTAAACTATGTCTTACCATCAGGTATACCGTGGAGAAAGGCGATTAAATGAATAAACATTACTCTTAGTAAGATTTTATGGAAATTAACCTAGTTTATTCAAATATAAACTGATGTAGATGCATTTAGAAATGGGAGAAAGGCCGTAGCATTCCCTAGCTTTTCACATTACTCATATTGATAGTAAATTATTAGTATGGTAATGAAACGCTTTGACTTGAAGAGTGTTTCCAAAATGTCATCATGCAAAATCTCTTTACTAGGCTTTAAAATAAAACAAAGTGAATGAATGAGATAATTTCTTACACGAGAACTTCAATAACATTCAAACAAATACTCTAAACTGCACCTAATGGATACTGTAATTTTACCAGTAGTATGTATACTATTTTATATTGCGTACGAAATTGCCGAGTATTAAAACCCTAACCATGTAAATCTTATACCACCATTCAAACCCCTTAAACTAATAAATTTGAAATATCTCGCCTTCATTCCAAACTATTCACTGAATAAATTATCAAAGGCGTTCATTAAAACCTTATTAAAATTCCGAATGATAAATTCCCCCTTTTAACGGTGCGGCGAAATCGAGAAAGTTTATTGAAATGGCTTTCAATACTATGCGAGTATGCTTAAAATATCCGCCCAGGTGCATCGCAAATATGTATATTTTAACAAATAAGGGCTGTGATGCTTCAGAGATCCCGAGTCTCCCCCTATTCGATTGGAAATAAAAACTAATGAATTAAACCCATTACTTTCGGATCGGCGTCTTTCAAATTATCGCTTCTCTTCCGTTGCTATGGAAACTCCATACAGGGAAGACGAAGCGCACTTTCCTGAGTTTTGTGTAGGTTTGAAAATTAATTTATAGAGCATTTTCAATCACATGACTCGGACCTAACAACGGCCTTAGCAACAGAAGATGTTACAGTTTTTTGCCCTACAGAGGTTAACAGTTACAGAAAATGACTAACCGTGGAATTCTTCTATTGGTGCATTTGCAATCACGTGATTCCATACCTAAAAACCGCCTTAGCAACAAATAAACAACGGCCTTAGCAACAGTTAAAAGCCCTACAGAAGGTATACAGTTAAAAGAAAATAACCGGTTGTGACGTCACCTGAAAACACTCTATTGCAGATGCAATATGCTTAGGAATGTAATCGAGTAACGTCATCCTAGTACCATGTGATAGATTCCTAATGAATCTAAATATCTTTAAAATTATATTTTTTAAATACCCAATTGAAGTCCTCTGGTTTTTTCAGTAGTGTAGGTACTGATAACTTTTTCTTCAGAAATCCAAGGAAATAAAACAAGGATAAAAAGATACACAAAATCTCTTTTCAAATGTTTCAAATAGTTGGTAAATACTTATCCCTACCAATAAAGGCACATAACAAGACAGAAAATAAAATATCAAGAGAGCTGAGTTCTATCGCACAAATATGAACTTTTTCTTTTCCCACATAACCAATATCCATTCTATCTTAAGAAAAAGTCTCAAACTTCATTTTTCTTGTTGCAGTGAAAAGGTGAAAAATTACATGAAAAATCACACTAATAAAAAGCACGCATTGTTCGCCAAATATTGCTTCCTCAAAGTTTTCTTTTTAATGAGAAGTAGATAAAAGTGATTGCTCCTTAACAGTGCCCAAGGCAAGTATGAGACTCTTCCTGGATTCATGTGGCCTTTATTTCTTCAGATCCAATATTTTACCTTATCTAGACAGGTTTCTTTCAGCCAAAAAAGCAAAAAAAAGTTAAAGGGATTATTATTTGCTCTGCTGACAGCTTGGCTATCCTTTAAATCGTTTATTCTGCTTATTTGTTGATCTTTCTTCGATGACTTTCCTGAGGCCTGATCTTGGTGGGGGTTTTTCTGCCTGGTCCTGTTGCTCAATCGTTATCTTTGAGAAATGTTTGGATCTCCTGGGGTTTAGCATTGAGTCCACTTACATAACTCATTGAGGAGTACTACTCCCAATATAAAGGGAAAAAAACCCTTTCTAATCAACAATGCGAGAATCTTCTTTGTAATGAATAAACATTTTATTTCAAAATGTGATGGAACCAAAAAATATTTTACGAAATAATTTTCGGAAGAAATGCATTTTTTTCTAGAAAAGGGACTTGCTTAGGAATATTTTAACTTATTTTTAGATGAGGGTGACAAGACTTCGAAAAAATGTTTCTTAACAAATGGGATCAGTTTTTTTGTGTTTTGAATAGGGATATTTTACATCATTGAGATAAAAAAAAATCCCTAATTGAATCCTTTTTAGGCTTATAATCTATGATGATTAGTTATAATGATTAATTTGAAGGATAAAAATTATTATATTTTATAAACTATTGTTATTTTGAAGATTACCCATGCATCCCTGATCTGTCACATCAGAAATTGATAGGAACAAGAAAGTTTCTAATTTACTCTCATTCTAATTTCGAAAATGTTAAAGGTTTTAATTAATTTGTTTTAAAGAATAACAGTAGCTAAATGCAGAACTTCTGTCTAGTGAGAGGACTGTGTTCCCAAATATTTTCTATCAAACTTAGCTCTGTAAATTTTCAAACTTGTGAAAGGTTTAAAAAAAGTTGCTTTTTGCAATTGTTTGCATTTGAACTTGGATAAGTGGAATCACAGGAGTTGATTAATATTATGCAGGTTTTTTGGAGACAGATTTAATGTTACTTCGTTCCACTGACGCAGGTAAAGGAAAATAAGAGGGAAATATGAAGTAAGCAAAATTAATGGAAATAGATTGGAATTTGAAAATACTTTTTAATTCCACAAACACATCTCTCGAAATCCCACTTAAAGATGATTTTGGCACTTTAGGGATTGAGTCAAATAATACCTATATTCCACTTTGGGTACGGCTCTGACTCACTACTCACTATTTATCACCATCAATGTTTGTCAACCTACAAGGTACTAAAGGATTTTGCAAACTTTTCTGATTCCAGCAGAAAATTTTGATTGTCTTTTCCATGCATTGAGATTGTTCAGAAGGTAGTGTGGTAAAACCCAAATATTTTGACTCTGGCTTCATTATTAATTTATACTCTTCAATGCAGCCCTTTTATACCATTCTACATACATTACACTAATGTTACATTCCTGAAATCAGGACGAATGTCCAATTTTCGTTCGTCATTTTTACATTGAATTACACATTGAATTACATTGGGGCTGGATAAGGCTGATTTAAAAGAGAATCCAGTCCAGGTCATAGACTTTTTGAGGGTGTGGAATCTTTTGGACCTGGTCTAGTCTAAATCTAGATCAGGGAGAATAAGTAACAACAACAACATTGAATTATCTTATATCAAATCGACCCTGATAATTATTATTTAAAGTCAATCCGAAGACAGTTATAATTATTACATTGACACCTTTTAGCGACCTTTTTAGCGCTCTGCCAGTTGAAATATGTGAAAAAACATTTCTCCCCCTTCCCTAAATAGTAAAAAAGTGGTTAATGTAGAATGTGTAGCAAAATTCTATGAAATCAGCCAATTAGAGCTGGCAAAACAATGAAGATAACTTAATAAATTTTATAAAATTCTATAAGTAAATTTACACAGGATGATTAAACAAGTCCACTTAAACTCTGCACAGTAGGTTCTTAAAATGGAGTACCTTAAAAATGCCTACAGATCTATCTCTACATCCCATTGTTTACAAGAAAATAGCGACAGAAAAAGATATGAAATCACATGCGGTTAACGCTAAAAACGGTTTATGGAAAAGTGAACAAGGTTAATTGGATATATACGCACTCTAAGATGTTAACAATATTCATTGCTCATGCATGTCGTGGATTGAAATATTTAATTATTATCGAATATGACGTCACATCGTTCGAAAAATAAAAGTTGTCGTAAGGTTCTTTGGGCATTTTTCATCTACTCCAAGCAAGGATTTTTTCTGCGCAGAGTTAAGGCGGACTTTTCAAATAAATGTAAATAAGATTCCTGATCCCCAAAAAAACTAGTTCTTAATTGTTTATGAACCCATATTGTGATACAAAAAGGCATCTTCAATTCCGCGTTGAATCTAATAATAATTTCAGTTTTTCATGTCTGAGGGAAAGAAATCAAATAAGTCTACAGGTAAAATTCCGTGTTTATTTCTCAAAACAAAAACAGCCGTTAGTCCGTAAAAGGGACTTTGTATGGTGTATCGTCAAGTGATGGTGTCTTGTCAAGTGATGGTGGTTTTTTAAGTGCTTGTTTTTCACAGAAGAGTCTTTCAGACTTTCGACCCCTTGGTACTCGGGACTGAGGACGACATTTGTTGCCACAGTTGGTCTTACAACAAGATTGGTCGTTCTCGCACTCGAGAGTGGGTCCGCACTCATCTTGACAAGCGTCACAATCAGTTTTCGGTGAGTATGGACAATAACCTAAAAATTTTCAAATTTATTAACCAAAAGGAAAGTTACCGTAAAACGGGGGGATCGGAACACTTAAATTTTGTTATTTAATTCTCGCTGAAATTACTGTTAAGATAAATTCATCCACACATAACTATTTTTATATCATTAGGGGACATCCATAAATTACGTGAGGTCAAAAAGGGGGGGAGGGGTTTGGAAAAATCTCACCGAATCTCACCAAGGGGGGAGGGGGGGTCGATTAAAATCTCACGTCAACTTTTTAAGTTAGAAATTATACCAATCTTTGTTTTTTAAGTATGAGAAAGGAAAATAATTTTTAAAATGTTGTAAGTAAATCTCACGTGGGGGGAGGGGGGTCCAGCAAAATCTCACTAAATTTCACCAAGGAGAGAGGGGGGGTCCAGATTTTCGAAAAATCACCTCACGTAATTTATGGATGTCCCCTTAGCTCATATATCATAAAATGATCATTTTATATCATTAAAATGAGCCAAAAAAATGAAAGAAGTGTTTTATATAATTAATATTATTAATTTAGTACTATAGAAAAAAAAGAAAGTGTCTATTTGGACGGCAAAACCGGCAGTTGGCAGTTGGCGAACCGTTACCAGGCAAATGCCGGGTAAAAAGAGTAGAGTTTAGTTGTATATCTGCCGGCCAAATAGACAGTGCCATAGAAAACGGTAATGCAATGTCCTATTTAAGACCTTGCGGTAGAAAATATAAGAGAGAACAGATATATTATCTGTAAGTTAGTCTACAAGTGCTTAGGGCGAAATCTGAGGAATATTATGCATTATATATTTTATAAACGGTATGGGGTATTTTTAATTAATTTAATTTTCTGGCTCTTACTTACGCTTTTTATAAACGCATAATTTGCTAGCTCCTGAATAAAAATTGGTTTTGAATTTCTTGGTCCTCTACAACGTTTTTCTCTCATGCGATAGACAGTTTTTTCACATAGGATCCGAAACTCAAATTCCCTATTTAACTTAAGTTAATTAACTAATTAGTTCTTGTGAGAGGATGCCAGTATGCAGAAGTAAGCTAAGCGCCATAATACATGAAACCCTTGAATGGTTACCTGTTGGCTCCGTAGTGAATTAAAAATGATGGAAATAAGAGTTCCCTGCACCCTCTCAATATCTAAGAAACGGCATCGGCATACGTTAAACCCATAGAAGAGAAATAGAAGTGAAGTGAGCATTCCCATTGAATCGACTTTGAAAAAGAGAGTGCCTGTCATTAGCAGGGCTTCTGGCGTTGAGTTGGCGCTTTATCGCTTGCTTAGCAATTTCAATAGCATGCGCTAAAGTTGTGCGACAACTGATACGAATGTGCGATGTGCGACGAATGATACTGGAAATGTCGGGCATAAAAACACTGCACGAAATAAAAATTCGGCCGTGAAAACAATTTCCAATCAGACCACCCTCCTGACGTGACGGTGGTCACGTTTTTGCGGTCATCACTTGACTGCGGTCTGTGGCTATCTTTCTGGAAATTATCTACACTCTTTAGGGTCATCATTGCTCACTCCAGCACTATCTCTTCTCGTATGGTTAAACTAAAAGCAAAACCCTCTCGAGTCATACCCCTATAATCATATTTTTATGGAATGAATTCGGAGAACTAACTGACCGCAGCTCCAGCCTTTAGAAGGTTCTCCTTTGTTGACGTCTGGTGTGTCCCTGCAGACATTCCCGCATTTTTCACGACAGCAGGACATTCCACGGTCACAGTCGCGGTCACTGGCGCAATTGTCAAAGCATCTGTCGCATTCCACGTCCTCAAGAGGCTCGGGGCAAAAGTCTGAAAGAAATATTCAAAGACTTTGAAGGACGAAATCTAAAAATTTGGTAGAGTTCAAGGATTTGGGCAGTTGCCCAACAGGTACGTTTGCCCGACATCATCATCGTCCGCCAATGCGATACGAGGGGAACGAAGGAAGTAGTATTGTCGGGCAAATGAACGTAGCGTCGGGTAGTTGAGTGTCGGGCAAATGAACGAATCCCCAAGGATTTATACAGGGCATGTATTTAGTAGGGAGACAGATAACCTTCTGGACCACACGACGAAATTAAGATTCCCGTAAACCACAAAATGTAAACCCCTCAAAAGAAGACAACGGTCACTGGTAATGTACTAGTTTTAGCAACATATATTGAGGCACATAACATCATTTTATGTTTTTTTGTATCTTTCATTATCGGAACATCAGTTACTAAGCATTACTACCTACCTATTTGTTTTAAAAACGTCTTTACGCCAAAATTTTGAATTCGGCCTTTCTGTTGTTATAGGAGTTAGGAGAGGTGGAAAGAATCTTCTAGAACATTTTGTGGGTGACTTCGAAAACAAGGTCAAGGGGAAAGATTCGCAGTGTGTTTTGAAGATAAATTTAATGACAAGTAGCGTAGGCAAAGAAAAGGAGATATGCGGGAAAGTTGCAAAACTTCGCCACAAGCTCAGGTTGAAAGGTTACAAATTGTTAAAAAGAAAAAACAATTCCTATTATTCTAATAGCAATGAAAACTTTAATTAGTTAAAATAAAATTTTTGTTTCATAGATTTTTGAAATTGTATTTAAATTAACCACTTATTTTTAAGAGTCCACAATACAAACTGAAACTTCCAAATATAGGTATTTTTTTTATAAAATTGAGCTTTTGTATCCTTTTAGATAAAACAAATTATTTATTTATTTATTAAGAGAAATATATGAAATTTTAATTATTTTGTGCATAAGTTTAATTTATATACTATGTATTTTATCATCTATTAATTCAAGCAAAAGAATAAAATTTAATATTTTCAAAAAAAAAAAACTTACCTGCTTTAATTTCTAAGAAAGCAGCAAAAGCTACGAAAGTGATTAATGTTAGGTACTTCATGGTCTAGAAAAGAAAAAAAAATTCGTAGAGAATACATAAAATTTAGAAAATATGAAAATTTGTCCTCAAGTGTTTATTAGAACTATAGTCGTCTCCGCTTACTTCACTTATGGCAGATATAAATTTAATTCGACTGATAAAATGAACCATAACCAGTCAAAGAACCATATCACACTATAACAGCGTACAGCTGAGGAAAAAAAAACGTTACAGTTATTTTTTAGGCTTGGCAATTTATCGATGATTTGGCGCTTCTTGCGTTTTTGTTTTTATTTACGCGTTTTCAAACAACACGAAAATTAGCTCAGTGCGATTTTTGACTTTGAAATTACTAATAAACTAATATGAATAAACAAAATTAAAATAATTTAATCACAATATTTATATGCTTATTAAAGCTTAAAAATTTTAAAAATAACATTATCTCATGTTTCGACAATTAAAACTGATATATTAATGAAAATAGGTTCACTAGTACTGGTAGTTTGTCAGAAATCCGTGTTTGGCAGTCGGGTGTTGGCGACTAATTTCAGGCTTTTAATATGATTTTTTCAGATTTTGACGGTCTGCCATGGGTTTGTTTAACGTCCAAATTAAATGAAACTCGGTGATGAGGGTTAAATTACTATGATCTTTCATAAAATCGAATAAAAATTGAGGGTCGCCATGAAAAAAGATTCAGTTTTTATTGCGCTGCACCAGAACACGACCTCTGAGAGAAAAATAGTCAATTAATTTTTTCAAGCATACACTAAATCCTGAAAAATGACACCAAAAGCATCTTTCTAACCCCACCCGTTCTCCCGCAAAGTCTACTGTAACGTTTTTTTTTCCTCAGCTGTACAATGGAATTTTCACCCTTAATTCATTGAAATATATCAATATTTTTTGGACTATAATTATAGAGTACGAATAGGTCATTTCAATATTCCAAGGAATCTTTTCAGAAAGTTTAAAAGTTTAAAGGTTAAAAAAAAAGGACATATATTTCCGTTCTCACTTGGACAGTTTATATGATTTATGCCTATAATTTACACATCAAAAATTGTTTTTACTCTTTGGAACGTATATTCCCCGTTTACGAGGGATTAAGTAAGTATAACATTTGGTACTTTTTCCTAAAATCAGATGAACAGCAATGGGGAAGCAGAAAAAATTTAACAGTTTGGTGGAAAATTTTCAAATTGCCCCCACGTTGGGAAACACTGCTCTATAGACTACCATGCTCAGCTGTGAATTTTATTTAAGTTTTGATATTTTTCAAGCCCGATTTAATTGATAAAACACTGCTTTCAATTCTTAAAAGAAAAGTCCTTTAATAAAGAAGGGAGTATGATCGAAGTTTTGAGATTTTAAGAATGGATTAATACTTACTTCTCTTCTTGACTTCTTCAAGTCACCAAGATTAGTAGGATATGGCGTTCCCCCTTTATACTAATGAGAGATTAAATTCCTCTTTATCTGAACATAACACCTGCAGCCTATAAATTTTTACACAGGAAATATGGTATAGATTATAGGCAATAAGATATATTTGGAATCATGTGGTTTCGTCATGTTTAATCAGGTACCTAATTTGACTAAAACGTTGTTTGGGATATTCGCTTGATATTTGAAATTTAAATGTTTTAAAATGCGAGATTTTCACAAATATGGGACGTTTTGCGGTATCTATCTATAATAATAAAAGAGCTTTACCACTGACTCACTCACCTATAAACTCATCAACACACAACAAAATCTACTGGGGCTAAAGACTCGAAATTTGGTAGTCTTGCACTAAGGGTGCACTACGAAGGGATTATTTGAAATTTCTTTCTTCTGACCCCATGGGGGTGGGTTGTAGCGTTTTCTACGTTTTTGAGCCCTGCGGCGTTCCAAATTACCCCAGGTCTTCGTGATGTGGCAGGAATGTACCTTGCAACAATAAGGCGTTTTTCAAATTTTAGATACTCTAATTTTAAGGGGTCTGAAAGTTCCAAAAACCTGTTTTTGCTTACAAGGAAACATTCTCATGCTTAACTCACAGAAATGGAGGAAAATTTTACAGGGGTTAGTAGATGAATCAAAACACATACTGTGAAAAATTAGATGCGTAAATACAGTGGAAAAGCTGTAAAAAATTCTTTAAGGGGGTCCCCCCTGAATTAGTTAGTTTAGTTTTGGAATTATTAAGATTCAAAGTTTTAATTTTTTCTTCTCTTTCTGGCCCTTTACTAGAGAAACAGACGAGTTTAATCAAGACCCTCTATATCGGGTGTCCAGTCGTAAGTCTTATCACGGCATTTATTCCTGAACGCCTGGAGCTATTTCCATAAACGTGGTGCCTACCCCTAGTAAATCGCATATGCGCTTTCTGATTAAACCGATTTTAACACCCCCAAGCGGCAAGTTTAGGAAATAGAGTGCCTATCTCAAAAACTATTAGAGATACGAGCAAAATTCAGTGATAAAGTTCTAGAGTTATTGTCTATTGTATACAAAATGACAGTACACTAAAATGACAAGAAAAAATCCCGAAGAAAGTGCTTTTTTTATCCACGTTTTCGTACACATAATCCATCTAATGCCTCTTAACGCATTGCTGAAAAAGTCGTTGTTGCGATTCATTGCGTAAGTTTATGAAAAACGGAAATAAAACACATATTTTGGGGGGGTATTCTAGTGTACAAGGTGTCATTTCGTACAATATAGACAGTGCTCTACAACTTTATCATTGACATTTTTCTCGTATCTCTAATAGTTTTTGAGATAGGCACGCTAACTCCTAAACTTGCCGCTTCAAAAAGTGGTTTCATTGGAAAGAGCATAGCGTTTTACTATGGGTAGGTAACTTATTTATGGAAATAGTCTGGGCGTTCAGGAGTAAAGGTTGTGATAGGCCTTACGACTGGACACCCTGATATAGAAGGTTTTGGTTTAATACCTGTTTTATGACAAGTCGGATTTCATTTATTTTTAATCAATTCACTTGATACACACGTGCATATTATAAATTGAAATGTTTCTTAATGGCACATTTCCGATTTCAGCATGAGAAACGCCACTATATACCGATCAACCAGGATTGCAGTTTTAGCTCCTCCCTTTAACTACATCATAAAACAAACAAACAAAATAGAACATGTGTTCTTATATTCTTATTTATTTAATAAAACGAGGTTTGTTCAATAAAAGTTGTGAATGAAGAGCGATTCTTTTATTTCTTTCTCGGTCTGATACTCTTTTTTCAATCTGATACGAATATGATGGAGAAAAAATAGCTTTTTTTAAAAATTAAGGCTCAAAGTTAAAAATAAAGAGATAGTTTTACTGTGGATCATGTACCACACTAGTATATATATTATGATCAATTCTGAAAACTCCTTAACTTTTAATAAGTCAATTCCATATAAATAATAAATACACATCATTTGAGTAGATTGAGATAATTCAGAATAGGGTTTTTGAAATCACGTTTGTTCTTCTAAAAAGAAATTTATTTTCATACCTCATCAAAAGTTTTATTTTATGTGTTAATAGAATTTAAAACAGGAAAATATTAATTTTTCCCATACATACTTGTCTCAAGTATGCATTAGAGATACTCAGCTAAGCACAAGTGAAAAGCTAAGTTCTGATTAAAATTAAAAGAATCCAAGAATATATTTTCTATTGAAAACATTAAACTTTTGTCTTTGTTTTGTTTCCCTGTATGACGTAACATTTAGATTAAATTACTGATAAGCTAGAAATAGTATATATTTCAGCAACATTTTGATTGATTTTTTTTTATTTTATTTTGATTGATTTGATTTTTTTATAATTTAGGGGAATGATCCGAATTAAATTATTAATAAGCAAGAAAGCAGTTTTATAAACAAGAGAGAAGTAGTATCGGTATTACAGGAGGCTTGATTAAGCCGAGATGATGGTTGTGCTGGATTTTTAAGATGAACAAGCGAGCTCTGCGAGCTAAGATTGCGAGCCTATCTGAAAAGAACTGCGAAGCAGTTACGAGGGTTGGTGAGCAATAGTGAGCAGGGGGCAGAGCCCTCTTAGTCTTTTTTAAAATAGTATCACTCTTTAAAATGGGGATTTCCCATATTAATTCTAAAGAGGTGGTATTTTAAATTTTTTTCACATCAGGAATTGTAGCGTAAAAAATAATCCTAGCGGGAAGGCAGTTGACCCTATTGCCCTTAAATGACCCCCTGGAAAGGAACACAAAAGGAAATAATTCTTATTTACATTAACAAACAGTTTGAAAAGCCTTTTTTCCCGAGAAACAGCGGGTATATCAGCTAGTCTATAGTATTAAAAGAGCTTTATCACTGACTCACTAGAGTGGCCCAAAGAGAAAGAGAGAAACCTTCTTTTTCAGGTAGAGTTCTGGACACTCTCTACTTTTTTTCGAATAGCTATTAGAAGTTCACAGCAAATTCAACTCTTTATTCGAATTAGAATTCGATGACCAAGAGGAGTGAAATTATCCGAATTCGAAGATTTTTATACAAAACAACTAAAAAACCAAAGATTAAACCCTCTCATTTTGTTTATGATAATAATAATAATAATAACGTTATAGATATATTGTTCCAAGTTTTGTTTTTTTCGTCACCTTTATTTTGGTTGTAGTAATTTTCTAATCTCTCCAAAGAACGTAACGTAATAAAAAATAAATAATAAAACATGTAATAATAAAACAAAGAATGTAACGTTGGTTTTTTCTGCATTTGTATGCAGCTAATAACTCTAGTACTATACAACTTAAAAACATGAAATCAGAGTCATTTTGTTAAGTAATTTTATTTTCTTTGATTTGGTATGCATCATAACCACCTTTTTCAAAAAGTTTTTTTTTTTTTAATTTAAAAAACTGAGGGAAAAAATTACCAAAAAAAATATGTTTTTCATAATTTTTTTTTTTCTAAAATAAACATTTCTACCAAACTTAAAGTTGAAAATGAAATTTAAGCTTATAAAAAATAAAAACCATCGTCCCTAAACACCCTCAAACAATAGGTACAATTAGAACGATTAACGGATTAACTCACATGGAAAATTAATAAAATCCCTTGAGGGTGTTCATATGATTAAAATGATTATGATTATTATTTCGATGGTTTTTACTTTTTTCTACATGTTTAAATTTTACATTCAACTTAAAATTTGGAGGAAATGTTTATTATAGGAGTAAAAAGCTTTAAATTTTCTTAATAATAATTTTTAAAAAAATTATGTAATTTTTTTTCTCATTTTTTTTAATATTAAAAAACTTTTTTGAAAAAAGGTGGTTATGATTCACACCAAATCAAATTAGATGAAAATATTGATATTCTGTTAATATTCGTTAACACAATAGGTTTTTTTACTGTGTAGAGTAGGAGTATATTATATACATTTTTCATATTATGTACATATATTATGTACATTTGTACATTTTTCATGTACTCCACGCAAGGAATTTTTCTGTGCAGAGTTAGGGTGAACTTGTCAAAGCACTGTATGTTAGATTCCTGACCCCCAAAAAACTAGTTCTCAATTTTTATGAACCCATATTGTGGTATAAAAAGAGGCATCTTCAATTCCGCGTGGAATCTAATAAAGTGGAGCCCCGATTATCCACGAGTGCCACGAAAAAAAATTTAGATTTTTTTTAAAAAGGCGTAACTGAACACTTTTTGTTAACAGTACAGTAAATTTTATTTTTGTTTACTGTTCTTTATTTTAGTGATTTAGATGTAAAGCAAAGGTTTCTGCTGTACTGTACATATTTTAAAAGTTTTACATATCATGACATGTTTTTTGTACAATAAAACATAATTTTTATAGTGAAATATTTTTTTCGTGTTTCCCTCTATTTTTAGTCTTTTTTCGGGTTATCCGCGATTTTCGCTATCCGCGGTACCCTTACCACCCAATTCTGCGGATAACGGGGATTTACTGTAATAATTTTCAGTGTATCATGTATGAGGGAAACAAATCAAATAAGTCCACAACAGTAAAATTCCATGTTTATTTCTCAAACCTAAAACAGCTGTTAGCCCATGATACAACGGCCGCCCACTCAACTCCAAACTAGTCGACTTTATATGGTGTATCGTCAAGTGATGGTGTCTTGTTAAGTGATGGTGGTGATGGTGGTTTTTTAAGTGCTTGTCTTTCACAGGACAGTCTTTCATACTTTCGACCCCTTGGTACTCGGGACTGAGGACGACATTTGTTGCCACAGTTGGTCTTACAACAAGATTGGTCGTTCGGGCACTTGAGATCGTGTCCGCACTCATCTTGACATGCTTCGCAATCTGTTTTCGGTGAGTATGGACAATAACCTAAAAATTTTCAAATTTATTAACCAAAAGGAAAGTTACCGTAAAACGGGGGAAGATCGGAACACTAAACTTTTTTATTTAATTCCCTTTGAAATTACTGCCATCTTATATTTATGGAATGAATTCGGAGAACTAACTGACCGCAGCTCCAGCCTTTAGAAGGTTCTCCTCTGTTGACGTCTGGAGTGTCCCTGCAGACATTTCCGCATTTTTCGCGACAGCAGGACATACCAGGGTCACAGTCGCGGTCACTGGCGCAATCGTCAAAGCATCTGTCGCATTCCACGTCCTCAAGGGGCTCGGGGCAAAAGTCTGAAAGAAATAAGAAATATTCCAAGACTTTACAGGACGAAATCTAAAAATTTGGTGGAGTTCAAGGATTTGGGCAGTTGCCCTACATAATCATCGTCCGCCAATGCGATACAAGGAGAACGAAGGTAGTCGTTTTGTGGGGCAAATGAACGTCGGGTAGTTGAGTGTCGGGCAAATGAACGGATCCCCAAGGATTTACACAGGGCATGTATTTAGTAGGGAGACAGATAACCTTCTGGAACACACGACGAAATTAAGATTCTCGTAAACCACAAAATGTAAACCCCTCAAAAGAATACAACGGTCACTGGTAATGTACTAGTTTTAGCAACATATATTGAAGCACATGACATCATTTAATTTTTATGTTTTTTGTAGTATCTTTCTTTATCGGAACATCAGTTACTAAGCATTACTAACTACCTTTTGTTTTGAAAACGTCTTTACGCCAAAATTTTGAATTCGGCCTTTCTGTTGAATTTGGAGGAGTTCTCTGAATTCTGGGAGTTGAATTCTGGGAGTTAGGAGAGGTGAAAAGAATGTTCTAGAATCTAGAAGAATATAGATCGCCCTCTAGAGTCTAGAAGATATATCTCCCATAGAATGTTCTAGAATCTAGAACATTCTATGGGTGACCTCGAAAGTAATGTCAAAGGGAAAGATTCGAGGTGTGCATTGGGGACAAATTGAATGACACGTAGTCATAGATATTTTTAACTCCTCTGAGAGAGTATTTCACTCCTTGAAAATCGGAAATACTCTTTAAAAAACTAGCCAGGAGTATTTTCACTCTTAAATTTTTCACAAATGTTTAGCTTAAAAAACGCACCGCGTGGCCCCACCAAAATCAACAAATAATATTTTTCTGCTCAATACACCAACTGATTTCAGCGGAGACATTTTCGCCCGACTTTCTGGCCAAAGCCAATTGCCAAAAGCCACGGCACCCTAATTATCATACTTTTTAATTGTGTTTTCAAACAGCCATAGTAATTTTTCTTCATTTATTGTTCTGCTTCTTAGGGAGTTTGATTGCGGTTTTCGTGTATCTGTATATGTAGTTCATGCTATTTCCGTATTTCACTCCTCATAATTCCATTTCACTCCTCTTAAAAAAGTCAAGGAGTATTTTTAATCCTCCAAAAAAATCCTAGGAATAACACTGCACGTAGCGTAGGCAAAGAAAATGAGATATTCAGGAAAGTTGCAAAACTTTGCCACAAGCACAGGTTGAAAGGTAACAAATTGTTATAAAGAAAAACCAATTCATATTATTCTAATAGCAATGAAAACTTTAATTAGTTAAAATAAAATTTTCGTTTCATAGATTTTTAAAATTGTATTTAAATTAACCACTTATTTTTAAGAGTCCACAATATAGGTATTTTTTATAACATTGAGCTTTTGTATCCTTTAAGATAAACACATTATTTACTTATTAAGAAAAATATATGAAATTTTAATTATTTTGTGCATTAATTTAATTTATGTACTATGTCATTTATCATCTATTAATTCAAGCAAAAGAATAAAACTTAATATTTTCAAAAAAACTTACCTGCTTTAATTTCTAAGAAAGCAGCAAAAGCTACGAAAGTGATTTTTGTTAGGTACTTCATGGTCTAGAAAAGAAAAAAAAATTCTTGGAAAATACATAAAATTTAGAAAATATGAAAATTTGTCCTCAAGTGTTTATTAGAACTACAGTCGTCTACGCTTATTTCACTTTTGGCATACATAAATTTAATTAGACTGACAAAATGAACCATAACCATCAGTCAATGAACCATATAACAGTGTCCAACGGAATTTTCACCCTTAATTCATTGAAATATATCAATATTTTTTTGGACTAATTATAGAGTTCGAATAGTCATTTCAATATTCCAAGGAATCTTGGAACCAAGGAATCGAAAGATTCCCTGCCCCCATGTCTTTTTTTTTCGAAAATCCTTCTTGGACAGTATATAAAACCTGGTGGTCCATTCCCTATCTGGGGGCAATTTGGTGGAAAATTTTCAAATTGCCCCCTCGTTGGGAAACACTGCTCTAGACTACCATGCTCAGTCATGAGTTTTATTTAAATTTTGCTATTTTTCAAGCCCGATTTAATTGATAAAACACTCCTTTCAATTTTTATAAGAAAAGTCCTTTAATAAAGAAGGGAGTACCCTCGAAGTTTTGAGATTTTAAGAATGGGTTATACTTACTTCTCTCCTTCTTCAAGTCACCAAAATTAGTAGGATATGGCGTTCCCCCTTCATACAAATGAGAGATTAGAATCCTTTTTATCTGAACATAACACCTGCAGCCTATAAAATTTTACACAGGAAATGTGGTATGGATTATAGGCAATAAGATGTATTTGGGAATCATGTGGTTTCGTCATGTTTAATCAGGTATCTAATTTGACTAAAACGTTGTTTGGGAAATTCGCTTGAGATTTGAAATTTAAATATTTTTAAATACGAGATTTAGCAAATATGGAACGTTTTGCGGTATCTATCTATAATAATAAACATAATAATAAATATATTAACTCACTCACCTATAAACTCATCAACGCACAGCAAAATCTACCTGGGCTAAAGACTCGAAATTTGGTAGTATTGGTGTATGCACTGTAAAAAAAAACCTGTTGTTTTTTAACAGAATTCTGTTAAATTTGCTGCCAAAAAATCCCTGTAATTTTTGCGGGGAAATTCTGTAATACAGAATTCTCTGTAATTCCATACAAACCTTCTCTGTATTAAATAACAGAATACAATAGTTAACGAAATAAAATCTCTCTGACAAATTAATTTAATCGAATTAAATGTAGCTTAATCAGTTAGACATAAGCCGCTGGCAACAATTAATTCATAAAAAATAATTTATGAGCTTGTTAACAAAAGCTTTTATGATATCAAACGATAATTTGAGAAGTTGTTATTGTAAAGCTATACGCAAATTTTGGGTGGGATTTTCTTGTGCTATAAGGGAGTTCTTGACATTTTTCTTGGGTTTTTACTGTACATCCAAAATAAGAAGGAGGGTGTAATAAAAAAAAGGAATAAAGGCAATAATGCGTGGTTTTAGCGATCAGATGAAAACAAAAAAATAAACATGGAGCCCGAAGATCGTAAACCTAAATTACAGATGATATTTGTATTTTAAATAAAATACAGATTTTCTGTTTCCCGACTGATTTGCTATTTCAGGACTGTTGTTTTCGTCAAAGAATATCTGTAAAAATAACGGAATTTATTTTTATATTGTGCTGAAATACGGTTAAAATTTGTGATGTACAAAAAATGTAGAAATTCTCTTATATTCATATGATATATTCTCTTATATATATTATAAAATATTGCTGAATATCTGGTAAAACAACAGTTACAGTTTTTTTTACAGTGTGGGTGATGATTAAATTTTTAATCTACATGATTAAATTTTACTTTCAACTTAAAATTCGGTAGAAATATTTATTATAGGAGTAAAAAGCTTTAAATTTTCTTAATAACAATTTTTCAAAAAAAAAAAAAAAATATTTAATTTTTTTTCTCATTTTTTTAATATTCAAAAACTTTTTGAAAAAAGGTGGTTATAATTCACACCAAATCAAAGTAGATAAAAATGTAGATATAATGTTAAAAGTATTGTTTTTGTTGAATATTCGTTAAAATAACAGGTTTTTTTTTGCAGTGTATAGTGTTAGGGGTATAGTTCTTTGTGCATTTTTTATGTACTCCACGCAAGGAATTTTTCCGTGCAGAGTTAGGGGGGATTTGTCAAAGCACTGTATATAAGATTCCTGACCCCCAAAAAACTAGTTCTCAATTTTTTTATGAACCCATTTTGTGGTACAAAAAGGCATCTTCAATTCCGCGTTGAATCTAATAATAATTTCAGTGTATCATGTGTGAGGGAAACAAATCAAATAAGTCTACAGGTAAAATTCCGTGTTTATTTCTCAAAACAAAAACAGCCGTTAGTCCGTAAAAGGGACTTTATATGGTGTATCGTCCATTGATGGTGTCTTGTTAACTGATGGTGGTTTTTTAAGGGCGTGTCTTTCACAGAACGTTTTTTCACCCGGTCGACCCCTTGATTCTCGGGACTGAGGACGACATTTGTTGCCACAGTTGGTCTTACAACAAGGTTGGTCGTTCGGGCACTTGAGAGTGGGTCCGCACTCATCTTGACATGCGTCGCAATCAGTTTTCGGTGAGTATGGACAATAACCTAAAAAATTTAAAATTTTTTAACAAAATGAAAGTTACCATAAGGCTGGGCGCGCACGAGTGACTAAAGTCACGGCGACCAGGATTACTAGTATCAAAAATATCACTAGAAAACAATGGATCTCTACGAAGAAATTCTTGGCAATCGGCCAAGTGTCACGTCGCCTAGTGCGCGCACTCTACCAATACTTGAACTTGTTTCAATAGCCAAGACAACAATTTTGTCTTTGTCACCGTGACAAAAGTCGCTCGTGTGCGATCAGCCTAAAACGGGGGGGGGGGGGGGGGGGGAATCGGAATTCCCTTTGTTTAATTCCCTTTGTTTGTTGTTAATTACTGTTGTTAATCCCCGGAATTGTTTAATTCCCTTTGAAATTACTGTCATAATAAATTCATCCACAGATTACTATTTTATGTCATTAGCCAAACAAAATGAAAGAAGTGTACTATAATTAATATTATAGTTAGTTTAGTGATAAAGCAAGAAAACGGTAATGCAATGTCTTATTTAAGATCTTGCTGTAGAAAATATCTGAGAGAACAACGGATATATTATATGTACGTTAGTATACAAGTGTTATATATTTTACATATTATTTATACAGGGTGTCCCAAGATAAGTGTCCACCTCCTTTATTTTGAACTCCTACAGATATAGTCATAAAAGTGGTGTCTAGGTTTAGTAAAATACTCTTTCCGATGTAACCTCCCGACGTGACGGTGGTCACGTGTTTGCGGTCATCACATGACTACGGTCTTTGGCTATCTTTCTGGAAAAATTACCTTAGACTCTCTTTAGAGTTACCATTGCTCACTCCATCACTATCTCTCCTGGTTAAACTAGTAATAACAAAACCTTTGTGGGTCATACCCCTATATTCCTATTTTTATGGAATAAATTCATGAGAACTAACTGACCGCAGCTCCAGCCTTTAGAAGGTTGTCCTTTGTTGACGTCTGGAGTGTCCCTGCAGACATTCCCGCATTTTTCGTGGCAGCAGGACATTCCAGGGTCGCAGTCGCGGTCACTGCCGCAATTGTCAAAGCATCTGTCGCATTTCACGTCCTCAAGGGGCTCGGGGCAAAAGTCTGAAAGAAATATTCAAAATTTTTCAAGGACGAAATCTAAAACTTTGGTAGAGTTCAAGAAATTACAAAGGGAATAATAGTAGGGAAACAGATAACCTTTTGAACCACACGACGAGGTTATGAGATTCCATCGAAGTTTCTCGTAAACCACAAAATGTTAACCCCTCAAAAGAAGACAACGGTCACTGGTCATGTACTAGTATTAAAGCAACATATATTGAGTCACATGATATCATTTAGTTTTTATGTTTTTTTGTTTCAGCTCTTTCATTACCGGAATATGAGTTACTAAGCCTTAATACACCTATTTGTTTTGAAAACGTCTCTAAGCCAAAATTTTGAATTCGGCCTTGCTGTTGTTATGGGAGGTTAAATGTTTATTTATTAAGAGAAAAAAAATTGGAAATTTTAATTCTTTAGTGCATAATGTTTTATTTATGTACTATTTTATCATCTATTAGTACAAGCACGGCTTACTAGATACTATACAGGCTAGCCGAGTACGGAAATCTTTAAAAATCCAGATGGCAATACTTTACAAACTGGCAAAGCATATCCACAGTGTTGAAGGCGGTGGGTAATATAGGTAGGACTTGTGGCGATCCAAGCGGGAAAAGTTGTCAAATGGTTTTCATTGTTCAAAACTCGGCTAGCCTGTATAGTATCTAGTAAGCCGTGGTTCAAGCAAAAGAATAAAAGTTAATATTTTCCAAACATACTTACCTGCTTTAATTTCTAAGAAAGCAGCAAAAGTTACGAAAATGATTAATGTTAGGTACTTCATGTTCTAGAAAAGAAAAACAAATTAGAATAAAATACATAAATTTTAGAAAATATGAAAATTTTTCTTCAAGAGTTTATTAGAACTACAGTCGTCTCAGCTTATTTCACTTTTGGCAGATATAAATTTAATTAGACTGATAAAATGAACCATATATTTTACACTACCCATATATTAACAGTGTCCCACAGAGTTTTCACCTTTAATTCATTTAAATATCATTATTTTTTGAACTAATTTTAGAGGAAGAATGGTCATTTCAACATTCCAATTCCAAGGAGTCTTTTCAGAAAAATAATCAAGTTTAAAGGTTAAAAAAACCCTTATATTTCCGTTCTCACTAAAACAGTTTATGATTTTATGCGTATTATAGTGCAACAAAAAATTTTGTACTCTTTGGAACTATCCTCCGTATGCGGCAGCAGAAGTAATTTAAAGAAAGAGCCAGTATAAAAGAAATACTAATAAAAACCAGTAAAGAACGTAAGTAGAAAAATAATTCTTGACTCATCTTTACTCGTATATTTAAAAAAAACTATTTTGTGAATATTTTTCTCGTTTGGCAAAACTTAATCAGAAAAACTAGACATTAAAAAAAAATGGCAATACACGGGAAATGGAAAAGCGAGACATTCTAGCTAGACTACCATGTTTGGCCGTGAATGTTAAAGTTTTGATATTTTTCAAGCCCGATTTAATTGATAAAACACTCCTTTCCATTCTTAAAAGAAAAGGATCTGTAATGATGAAGAGAGTATGCTCAAAGTTTTTAGATTGGATATATTACATATGTAACGTTTTCTCACTATAAACACAACACGACAAGCACATGAAGTTCCTGCCATTGGTTCTTGCTGCTATTACACAAATATGTTAAATGTCAAAAACCATCGCGTTTATCGCGGAAACAGTTGCAAATCAATTGACCATTTGTAGAGCAAAAGGACGAGTAAAGCTTACTTACTTCTCTAGTTGCCTTCTTCAAGTCACCAAGATTGGTATGATATGACGTTCCCTCTTTATACTAATGAGAGATGAAAATCTTTTTTATCTGAACATAACACCTGTAGCCTAAAAAACTACACAGGAAATATGGTATGGATTATAGGAAATAAGATATTTCCGGAATCATGTGGTTTCGTGATGTTTAATCAGGTATCTAATTTGACTAAAACGTTGTTTTTGTCAGTAGCAACATAGTACTATTCTTTAAAAAAGTACACTTTCCATTTAAATAGATAAAAATTGCTTTACCGTAAAACAATTTTTGAGAAAGTTATTTTAACCCTAGTTAAGGATACAGAATCGGGAGAAATTTACACTTTTTTTAGAAGTTGTGTCTAATATAAAAATAAAAATATCCGATTATACCTCTCCACTAGGGCTTTGAAGTTGAACACTAAACTAAAACTCTAAACTCATCGGCACATCAGTCCAAGTGGGCCAAGGCCTACGATGCCCAACTTCGTTTTCATGACCGTGGGGCCTGGGGTGCAAGGCATATGTCCCGGTTGCCAATTTTGCTACTAATTTTTTTCGATGTTTGGTGTTTCTAGTTTCTTTCTTGCAAAGACTTCTATTTAATTAGAATTTAAATAAATGATATGTAGGATTTGCAATGAAATGTTTCGTAAAACAAGTACGTCCCGGCTACTCTTGGGAGATGAATTGGATCAGTCATGAAAATGCTTGATTTCCCTGCTTTTGTCATTATACTGGCTTCTAATACTTGCAGTTATAGGCAGTTATAAATAAATCATGTCATTAGAAGATTTTCTGCCTTTCTAAAAATTTAAAATGAATGATTTATTTATTTATTTATTTATTTATTTATTTCACCCAAACAGACACAA
Source organism: Tetragnatha montana (assembly GCA_963680715.1). Taxonomy (NCBI): domain Eukaryota; kingdom Metazoa; phylum Arthropoda; class Arachnida; order Araneae; family Tetragnathidae; genus Tetragnatha; species Tetragnatha montana. The sequence goes on from OY796683.1 coordinate 27,917,133, forward strand.
AATCCAATTACATGGGAAAACAATGACAAAACACAGACTACATATGGAAGATACAAATACCATATAAAATAGAAGGAGCAATATAAAATTAGAAAAAATCAATACAACAAAACTGAATTTAAGTACATCAAATAGAGGAAACATTTCTTGGAACAAAAGAGGCATGGTAACTATCTAGGTCACTTTTTATCTTTGAGAAACTATCAAAAAAAATATCAGAGTTGTGAAGACTATTGACAAGTTTTATAAATTGTATTAAAGGTTGTTGTTTTAAGTAATTTTTTGAGAGAAGAGGAACAAGGAAAGTTGTTTTATTTCTTACATTGTATTGTGGAACAATTAAACTGAATTCATGAAGAATTAAAGAACAGTCGATGTTATTATGTAATATATTGTAAAAAAATTTAAATAAGGATATATGCCTTCTGTTCTCTAAAGGGAAACTATGTATAGGAGTACTAACTGTCTTTAAGTTAATAAAACGAAGAAATTTTTTATGCACTTTTTCAATTGAAATGATCAGTGATTTCGTTACAGGATTCCAAATGACACAGTTGTATTCCAAAATAGGGCGAACAATCGTATTAAATAAACATTCAAGAACAAAACAGTCACTAAAATCGAAAGTAGTTCTCTTGAGTAATCCAAGGTTTTTGACAGCTTTAACAATAATGTTTTGTATATGTAAATTGAAGGTAAAAGAAGATTCGTAAGTTACTCCAAGATCTTTAATATTGTCCTTTCTAGCTAAATCACAATTGTTTATCTTGTAGTTATATATTAGAGGATGAGTTTTCCTGGTAAAAGTAACAATGAAACATTTATCAATATTGAGATAAAGTTGATTTTGTTGACACCATTGGCTTAAATTATTTAGTTCAGTTTGTAAAGAGATTTGGTCCAAATGAGTTGTTATCGTATTAAAAATCTTTAAATCATCAGCAAACAGGAGAGATGATTGAAAAATACAGGAAATATCATTTATAAAAAGGTTAAATAGCAGAGGTCCCAAAATTGATCCCTGAGGTACTCCAGAAGTACTATGGAAACTGTTAGAATGAGTAGATTTGTATTTAATGTATAAAAGTCGTTCAGAGAGATACGAACTAATCCAAGAGAGAAGTCTGGGACAAAAACCTATTTTAGCTAGCTTTGAAAGTAATATTTTAAAATTCACTGTATCGAAGGCTTTCGCAAAATCAGTGTAGATCACATCAAGTTGTTTATTACTTTTTAGGGCTTTTATTATATTTATGTTAAGACAAAGCAAATTGTTACTTTGTCTGATGATTACTGTTAGGTGAAATATTAACTGTTTCATTTAGTTTGGGAGGTTTTCTAATATTCAGTTAACTAAAATTAATTTTAGTTTACTGAAATGATTTATCCAATTATGATTTATTTCCTGTTATTAACCTAAACTGCAATAGAAGAAAGTTATAGGGGTTTTTTTTCTTTTTTTTTTGCGTAGTGCGAGGTTACTACCACATTTAGCTTGAAAACCATGTTTTAAATCAAAGAAGCTAATTTATGTTATTATGATCAGTGCAGCAATATTAAACTTGATTTAAAACTAATTTTTTTTCTTCTCTGCATACCCCTAGGGGTACGCGTACCCCCGGTTGAGAAAAGAGGGCTTAGGCGACAGTAAGTATAGGTATACCTTTTCTTTAACAGCTTCAGATGCTAAATTCTTGATACGTTAATTTGATATGATGTAATACTAATTCTCTCAACATTTTTGATATCGTGTCTGGTATGTTCCCTGGGCCTAAGCCATGGCTCAGCTTCCGGAATCAAATCTATTGGCGAGACGGCGAGTTGGTTTGACTTTTGTACGGATTTGTTCTCAACAGGAGGGAATGATTACCAGCATTTTTCTTGAGAATTATAAATCAATGAAATTAAAAATCAAACAAGAAAAAAAAATTACAAAACTTTTTAGAAGTTTATAAAAATAGGAAATTTTAGCTTGGGGTACTGCAGTTATTTTATGGTGTCTCATATTTTAAATATTTACTCCCAAATTGCTGCCTTGTAAACACTATAATACTGTTAGAACTCTACAGGGAAAAGAGGCTATATTATAATTCTTGGACTAAAATATTTTACGGGCAAAGTGATAAACCAACCATTATTAATAATGCCCGAAGTTAGGCGGGCAATGTGATAAATTCAATGGCATTTATCAATGAGTATTTATAACTTTGCCCGAAATCCGAATTTATCACATTGCCCGTAAGAAATACACTGCCCTACAATAATGCACCATACTCCAGCAGATCTGCATAAAATGTGACCCCACGACTTCAATAATTTTTCCATTAAATGCTGACATGTTGTGATATTGTAAGGTTTGTTCGTTAGTTCTTGTGGTGATACTTAATACTTTTGTTTTAAATGCTTCAAGTTTTACACACTTATTCCAAGTTTTATTGAAAAGTTGGCCTGATATTCAAATACAGCACTAAAATATAGCCTATAAACATGTATCACATGCCAATACAACAAAATTAAAAATTTTGAATTTGTTAAAAAAAATTTCCTAACACTTTTTTTTCTAAATTTGTGCTAAAAAGGTAAAAGAAATGCATTACCTCCAAACTAAAAGTTGAGATGAGATTTTAATTTGACTCCTTCTTCCCCTGCGTTGAGATTTTGCTGGACCCCCCCCCCTTTTGACCTCACGTAATTTATCGACGTCCCCCTAACCAAATTATAATTTAAGTTCATTGATATTTTTTAAATAGCGTGAAACAACTAAAATTTGAAACAATTGGGACATTGGATCCTAACAGAATAAAGACAAGTTAACAAGAAAAACACAAAAATATGTTAAATAGAAGACGACAAGGGGAAGAAGTAGGCATACTACAATAAATTAGTTTCATTGACTAAAAACAAGTTGTTTATGTTTTGTAAAATATTTACAGTTTCACAGAGTGTAGTTTTATAATATTTAGATAAGACATCTGCATGAAATGTGAAATAAGCATCGATATTTTCTCAAATCGATTTGGATAATGGGCAATTTGGATAGTTAAAAATTCGAATAAATACTATTCTATTTTATTTTTATTTTTGTACATCTGATGGACGTCTAAGAATTCACAAAAGCATATGCAAAGTTATTTAGATCTCCAGTTCTTTTTACGAATTTTTAAAAAAAATTTTAGAATTTTAAATTTTGTCTCCTAAATTCCTGCCTACTTCCCATGCCGTCCTCTTTTATGTTTTTTAAATTCCTGTAACCTAGAAGCCGCTCATCCTATCGAAAATGCTTTCTTTGATCCTAATTAATTTCGAGCGTAGTTTAATCGTCTTAATTTCATTAATTTTAGTAGATGATCATGATCTGGTTGAAACATCAAAATAAAATGGATGCTGTTTAGTTTAAAGTGTAAGTTGTGAAAAGCTATTATCATCTGCAGATACAGCTGTAGCTCATGATTCTAATATTGAGAGTTCTAATTTTTGTTTGGTCGGCCATTTCCTTTGCCTCTTTTCAAAACCTCATAGCTATTCGATGCCAAGATAAGATGACAGAACTTACTATTCAATGTCATATTGATGAGTAATATTTATAAATATATATTAAAATGGAAAGCCACAGTCTGCAAAGAATTTTAGAAAAACAAAAAAAAAAACAGTGTTTTTCCTTTTGAGTTAAGACATTTTAATAATACCTACACTTATTTTTTTTCTTATTGCTCTTTTTAATCTTTTTACTATAGGAAATTTCAAAAGCCAACATCAATTTAGTAAAAATTATATGTTTATATGTAGAAACATTCAAAATCTTTTAACGACCCATCAAAAATTGACTGGCGACCCACAGTTTGAGAAACTTCGGTCTCAACAAAATAACTTCATTTTAAAAAGTCTGGTAAAAAAAATTCACATCTTTAAAACCCGCTACTGGTTAGGATGGATTGATAACCAAATGGAAACAAAATATAACGGTATTTAAAAAGTTCTAAAACTATATTTCTATAAAATCCGCTTGCAATTAAGTTTTATTTAGGCCCAAATAGCTTCCATAAAATGTATAAAAAATTTCCAGCTTTATACAATATTTTCTCTGGTTTTGACCGGCGCCCCAAAATTAAAACTCAACGAAATTTTAATAACTTTGGGGCGCATGTCAAAAGCGGGAAAAAATTTTGCCATATCAAGCTGAAATTTTATATACTCTTTATTAAAGCTATTTGTCCCAACATCTACCCTAACCGCATGAGGATTTTTTAAAAACTCATTTTACATAATTGTTTTTAAAAAATAACGAAGTGTTTTGTTTATTTCTCAACCTTGGGTCTCAAATCACTAACAAAGGAATTTTCATATCAAGCTTGATTTTTTTTAACGTTTTATTGAAGCTATTCGATCAAAATTCCATACCAGCCGCAAGATGATTTCGGAAAAAAAAACATTTTTCAAAAAAATATTTAAAAACATTGTTTTTCCAAACTTAGGGTGCAATGCTTCAGCAGAAGGAATTGTCAAATCGAGCTGAAATTTTTTTGTACGTTTTATTGTTTACGCATGCGTCTTAAAAGAAATAAAGATCACTCAAAACCTTTTCATCCTCTTAAAAATATGTTTTAAAGGGGTCAAAATTTCTTTTTTGAATCAATTTGTTTGGCTTCCAAGGTTTGGATTGATGTGGTTTGTTTGAGAGCTTGGTTTGTTGGAACACCCTACATGTAAGGTATACACTAAAAGTAGATATAAAAGAAACAAAATATTTTCATTATTTTCATAGCAAAGAATTTTCGTTTTTATTTCTCAAACACCTGGTAGTCCAATAGCGTTACAACGACGCATGAAGGCAGCACTCAGCCACCAACCGGTATCTTCGTTCTATTTCTGAGAGAAGTACAGTACATTCTATCAGCAACTTTAGCTTGATCTCTGTCGGCCTGAAAAATACATTTGTTGCCACAGGGAGACTCACAACAAGATTGGTCATATTGGCATGGGGGGAGAAGGGGCCCGCACTCATCTTGACAAGTAGATCTACAACCTCTCGATACATATGGACAATAACCTAAAAAGTTTAAATTTATTATTATTTTTTTAAGTAAAGTTTCATACAGGGTGTTTCACAATTCGACCGACAAACTTAGAGAGGTGTTAGGGGTGACATGAAATTGAATAATTACCCCCATACATGGGGTTGCCTACCACGTTTAGGAGGACGATAACTCCTAAATTACAGAACTAGAATTTGCTGAAAGCGAGGTGTACGAGCACTCCCATCTAAAAAGAAAACCTTTTTTTATGCAAAATTCTCTTGCGCATGATGAAAATAAAAGCAATGGAGGATAGTAGTTGTAATAATAGTCATCTTAGGGAAGAAACATTCGTTTGACATAAGCGTGGTTACAACACAATACAGTTCAACGTCAGAGATTAAGCAAAGGGCTAATTTTATAGACATTGCTTTTATTTTCATCACACTTAAGAGAATTTTGCATAAAAAAGTTTTTTCGTTATGGGATTGTTCACATAGGATATTCTCTGGCTTCTCTACTTAATCTCAAGGATCCGCTTACGGTACCGATCCGTTACGGGAGCCAATGTATGACATATTTCTGTCACCCCTTTCGTCTCAAGCGATAATTGGTGGAATGCTTCAGGGAGTTGTATCATAAAGCCTGGTGAACGTCAGCTGCTTGTCCGGGTGGGTTGAGCTGCGGTATCCCCCCAAACACGTAAAAAATATTAGAATCTTCAGTCATTTCGTCCCAGCTAAAAATTTGATACATTATATGTAGTAGACCCAATATCTAGAAGAAGAAAAAAATTCTTCATCTGGCTGTAGGGCGGTGGAATAGACGTCAGCTGCTCGTTTTAACATTTGGAGTGTCCTCTTCTAAGATTCATATCAAGGAAATGTGCGAGAATTGGAACGAAGTGAAAACCTGAACCTGCCAGCTCCCATTACGCCTGAGAAAAAGAACGGGAGCAGGCGGGTTTCCACTTCGTTCCACTTTTCGCACATTTCCTTGTGAATCATGAAACAGCATCAGTTAACAATAGCAAAATCCTCTCAAGTCATTCCACTTACATTCCTATTTCCATGGTTAAAACATGAGAACTTACCACAGCTATATCCTCTGGAAGGTTCTCCTTTGTTGACTCTTGGGGTTTTCCTGGCAGACATTTCCGCATTTTTCACGACAGCAGGACATTCCAGGGTCACAGTCGCGATCACTTTTGCATTTATCGTTGCATCCGTTGTCGCACTCAATGTCCTCAGGCGGCTTTGGGCAAACGTCTGAAAAAATTTTTTTTCAAAGATTCAATTAACCTAAAAAATAGGTACAGTATACCAATACCTGTATTTTAAAATTTTTCCAACACTCTCTCCTTAAAAAACTTAAGGGTGTGGCTAGTAAAATTCCCATCTCTTTTAATCTGTAAATTGTATACAAACATATTTCAAGTAAAAATGATTAAGTTGGATGAATTTGTAAAATGAATCCCAATAAGGTAAATATAAGGTAATTCATTAGTAAATGTAACACCATCAGCCGAGTGACTGAAATTTGATTCACATAAAGAAACGGATATGTTGGAACTTATTGTTTTGTACGTATAAGGGCAAAGTGATTAATCGGGCATTATTAATAATGCCCGAAGTGGAGGCGGGCAAAGTGACAAATTTCATTCATAAATTCCACTGAATTTATCACATTGCCCGTAACTTATATATTTTCATTGAGTTCTAAATTCATTATAAGATAAAGTAGAATGCTAACAGATACAATGATACTGAAGAAATGTTACTTCAAAATTTTGTTTCTACGAGAGTTTAAAGGGTTGACCACTTTATCAACACAGAATCTGAGATTATCCAATAGTGAGCACTGCAATAGCTACTAATAGTAGAAACTTAAATAACACTGGTAAACAAGGTGTTTGGCCCAAGATATTTTTATAGTGTTTCTAAGGTAACTTTTTACGCTGAGATATCTGCAATTATATTTTTTCATCACCCACAGTTTTTGCACAGTTAAATTTTTTATATATTGCTTCATAACTGTTTTCAGGGATAACTAATAAATTCAAAATAAAATTTTAAATGATTTATTTGATGATTATGGTGATTTTTTACATCTACTGTATTAAACCCCATTTCTTAATTCCTACCTGCTTTTAGAAGGTAATTAGGGTCCAATTTTCTCCTCTCTAACTAATTATCTCATCTATTAGCTTTAGGAACTTAAATGACCCTCATACATTTTTCAACAAATGTTCAAAATTTCATAATATTCCATTGAACTGTTTTTCCGAAATGAGAGTCCTAAACTCTCAAAGTGAACATTTTCTGAAACAGCGGCGGCTACTATTACTTTTTTTAATACAGAAAGATTCCTGTAATCTGGAAGCCGCTCATCCTATCGAACAGGCTTCTTTTGTACTATTATCAATTTTAAGAGTAGTTTACTCGTCTTAATATGTTTTATTTTTTAATAGACGATCGTAATTTGATTCGAAGCATCAAAATAAATTTTGCAAAACTTCTTAAATTGAAACTAAGAAAAAAAGCATGCGGAATTTGGAGCTGAGCTGTTTTTCCTAGGTCTGTGATTGGCCCATTTTTTACATGTGATCCTGTGAATCTAGTTTTAAAAAAAAAGGATTGTTCTTCTTCAGAAAACGTAGGGAAAGTAGAGAAGCCTTTTTGCATACGGTTTTTAAACCCCATCGCATGGGAATGAGTTTAAAAATAACAGTGCTGCGCTTCATACTGTGTCTATCTCGAGAGTCAAGATATTAAATGAATATATTAACTTTAAGAATTCTGAGACCTACAGTCAATCAAGCTCATATGAGATACACTGTAAAAAAATCCAGAAAAATTAACGGTTTTAAGCTAGCAGCTGGGTCGGTTGGGAAAAACCGTAAAAATTACTGAGTGAATCCGTAAAAACAACGGTGTTTTACCTTGTACACAAAAACATGGATTAAAATGGTAACCCCGTTGTTTTTACATATTTACTTTGTAATTTTTACGGTTTTGCACAACCAACCCAGCTGCCAGTTTAAAACCGTTAATTTTACTGGATTTTTTTACAGTGTATATGATTATCATTCCTTATACCACCAAACAGGGGCGATCCAGAAGTCCGAATCGGCCTTGAAAGAGACGATTGAGCTAGCATCTCTCACTTGCTCCCTAAATTTATCAATCTTAGCTGGAACACACTCTATAAATCATGCATAAAGTGATTACTAATTGCATGAAATTTTTCATTAAAATCTTTTTATAGACCTTTTTCTCATCTGTATGGAGAGTGAACGTGTATAGAGCTCTTTTTTAGTGGAATCTGTCTATACCCCTTTTTTGTTAGGGTAAATTTAATAGTATGTCCTATATTTACCATCATTATGGTCATGGATCTTAGGTAACTATTCATAATTAAAATATTTTATTACCTGATTTCACTTCTGATAAAGCAGCAAAAGCTACTAAAATAACCAATGTAAGGGACTTCATGTTCTAGGAAAGAAAAAAGTTTATAAGACTATACATAAATTTTATGAAAACATGAAAATTGGTTCTATAGTAGAAGTATTTAGCTATATTGTGGGTTATAACCAAAGAGTACCAGCATAGAGGATCCGTGGTCATAGGCGATAATGGATCGCTGGGGGGCGCTGCATGGGATAGCATCTGTGATGGAGATCCAACACATATCCTTTCTCGATCAACTCTTAACTTTTGCAATTCAGCATAGTCCCCCTGAAATTTAGCACAGAGGAGGCGAAAAGGAAACTTGATCCTCTGTCTAATAGCCCTCTGAAAGGATAAATTGAACGAACACGTCACATCCAGTCACAGCTGTGACCTCCTCGGTCGTTACAACCAACCTGTACATTAACACAATGTAAGGAAGTATATTTTAAATGACTGAAAATTTTCTAAAATTTACGTTCTTTTTTTTTGTATTCCTTTATGCACCTTTCTCTCTTTCCTTTTCCCTTCTTTTCTTCCTTTCCACTTTTTGTACCTCCAGAGAGTGAACATCCCTTTTCACGCCAGAAATGCATTTATACTTTGCCAAGTTTCCTAAGGTTGCGAAGGTAATTAATGCATCACAAAATGTCTATTAACTATTTTTTGGTAACAAAAGTAAAATAAGGATTTGTAACACTTAACGTCAAAATAATAGGGATCATTTATATTTTCGTGACAAATCTAATAGTTTCTCAAACGGACTTACACCACTGAATTTGGTCTTCTTAAAGGTTTTAAATTAAGGATTACCAATTTAGTTTCCAAGTTTTCCACGGACATCTAGGAGTAATGTTCAGCTAGCATACCCACATATGACGGTTAAAGTGTTGAGATTTCTCGGTAAAATAGATGGAAATATTCATTTCCATTTAAAAGAACAGGTAATTAAGGAATGTTGAAGGAAGTATACTAAAGTCGTTGTGGAGTTACTATGTTTAGCAAAAGGCAAGTATAAATCTTACTTACTTTTTTCTTTGCCTTGTATATCTCTCCTTGCCATCCAAATAGTAACACGTTTTATGACGTTCACCTTTATATTAGATTATAGATTAAAACATTTTCCTAATGATTTAGATAATCTCTTTATCTGAACTTGTCACCTGTTGCCAATGCAATTGTTAAAATCTTATAAACATGTATAATTGGGAATTGATTATTCATCATTCATGGTTATCCGATATCTAAACAAACCTCTAAAAAGTCTTAATATTTGCACATACGATTTTTTTGGGAAAGTATTAATTTTTAAATACAAACTATCTAAGCAGTTTCATGTGTCGAATTATTTCAGTATTATTACACTTTTTTCTAATTTATTTGTAATTATTCTTCTTGCTATAACATGTCATGTATGTAATTATGTCAACCTTTGGTTATGGGCCAGTGGCCTTCTTCCAATAAATTTATTTATTTTTATTTTATTTATTTATGTAGAACTTGTATTATTTTTATAGTGTTTTAAAAAATTACTACTTTTTAAATATTTTTTAACCTAACTGGACTTTTTTTTATTATATTTCATATCATATTTAAAATACTTAAAAATTGCTGCCTCCCAAATACTAAATGGCTGTCAGAACTCTACAAGAAAACAGGCCGTATTTCAACATTTGGGCTGTATGCAACTTTCCTCCTGGTCCTTCGCTTCATATAACATCGATCTCTCAAAGACCCCTTCCCCCGAAAAATAACGGTTTTTTCTGTGCTTTGCAAGGCGTGAAATTGCTTAGCCCGGGAACGTAAAAATGCCCCTTTGCCGCAGATATTTTTCCCATCCAGAAACGGGATAAATAACAGTGCAAAACCTTTCAAAGAAAGGAATGTCATAAATATACAACCCTTGTTTTCAAGAAGTACTACTTTCTAATTCCAGTGCTGATTTTAACCATCTATCTTTAATCCTATTAAATAGTTTTTGTAGATTTTTAATGACCTGATTTATTAAAAACTGATTGGGAGCAATTTGATGACTCCATTGATATTATTTTTTGTGATTCTACATTTTTGACGGTTAAAAAAATTATTCACATTAACATAATGATAAAACTTAGTCTCGTGAAAAAATTTAAGAGGCAAATCCGTGTAACCCTTTTGTACAGAACAAGAAACCTAATCTTGCTTTAAATCTAAAAAAATCAAATAAAATACTCATTATATTTCCTTTAAATCCTTCAATTTTTTGTAATCATTCATTTGTACTTAGTGTTATAAAATTTTGATGTTATAATTATTAGAAATAAAAGAAAGGTTGTAAAGTTTTCAGATAGGTTAGGAATTCTTAAGTTTTGTACTCTACTTATTCTTTTTGAGAATTTCAGTTAATATGAACCATGTATATGAATTTTAAGTAAACTTGAATTTTATATTATACATCATACTTGAAAAATTAAAAAAAAGGATAATGAAAAATTTAAAACTCTAGCATTTATCAAAACTTTGTCACATTTTTATATTGAGAAGCATTAAGTTGTTCAATTTACTGGTAAGAATTTCTTGTATAGTTATGCATGGAAAAACTATTTTTCTGTATAATAAAATCTATATGAGAGTTAAGTAAATTTAAATTTTTTATTATCTACTTAAGAAGGACTATGAAAAGAAACAATAAAATACGTTAAAGATCAATATGAAACTCTAGTTGTATGACATTTATCTAAGCCTTGAAACACGTATTTTAAATGGAGCAGCCTTACATTTTCAATTTTCTGGTAAACAATTTTTATATTTTGAGAAGGTATTAAATTTATGTATTTTAAGATTTTTTAAAGATATAAACAAATGAATCTTTAAATGAACTTGCCCCTAAAATGCCCATTTAACCAAACTTTTACACCTTTTTAACAGCTTAATATTCGACTTTTAAGATGAAGTGCTTAACTTATAGATTTGCTTAAAGACCAAGATCAACCTTTCATCCCTTGAGTGGGTCGATAAATTGAGGACCAAGCGTGCTTGGGAACTAAACACTGGGGGTCTTGCGTTAGACTGGCCACCTAACCGGGACATATGCCTTGCACCCCAGGGCCCCACGGTCAAGAAAACCAAGATGGGCATCGTAGGACTTGGCCAACTATAGGGCTGTTGCGCAGATGAGTTTAGTTTTTTTTTTAAGACAAAGAACCCACGGCAACATTCTTTCATTATTGTATTCGCGGCCATAATAGATTTGTTTTTTTTATAGCGTAAGTAAGGTACTACATATAATATTGGCGAGGTCCTTCGGTGGTACATGGGTGCAAAAAGTGCAAAATATTTTAATTAACGTGGTAATTCGAGTTGGCTAATGAAGCATCGAGCATAGATTTGCGAAGTCGGCTGCTTTCTTGAAGATGGGAAACAATGAAAAAAGAACTTGATAAAAACAAAATACACATTTTCCTATATAATAAAAAATATTTTGTGGGCTTATTGCTCCTTCATTCAATATAATCCAGGTGACTTGATGGTTGAAAAGTTATGCTCAGGGGGTCTGAACTTAAGTCTTTAAATTTATTATTAATAATTTTGGTGTTTTAAATATAGATAAAATACTTTTTAGCATCCACATTAAATAACAATTTTGTGTCCATAAAAACTTTTTAGGAAGTTAAGAAATCATAATTAGGAAGATTTTCATGGAAATGTGAATCTTTCTCAATCATTTCTAATAGGCTAAAATTTTAATACTGAGAAACACTACTCACGTTTTTCATCCAAAAATCCTTTCGTACTTTTGAAAACATTAAATTTTGAAAATGTATTTATTTCATAATTTTTTAAATATATCTCTATATAAAAACGTAAAAAGAACTAGGTGAATCCATGTTCTAATAAGTAACAAAACAAACACGGACGAGGAGTTGCTACTTTGGTTGCTGGGAGCAACCAGATCAACGATGTGCTGGTTTCGGTTCGTGACGTCAGACCAGATTCGCTGGATCCGAATTCCCTCGACCTAACCGGTCACAGCTCAAGCCTCTTGAAGGTTCTCCTTTGTTGACGTCTGGAGTGTCCCTGCAGACATTCCCGCATTTTTCGCGACAGCATGACATTCCAGGGTTACAGTCGCTACCACTGGTGCAATTGTCAAAGCATTTGCTGCATTCCATATCATCATCATCAGGCGGCTCAGGGCAAGAGTCTGAAAGAAATTTTTAGACTTTCCATGATTAAGACTAAAAAATTTGGTAGAGTTCAAAGAATTACACTGGACTTGTATTTAGTAGGGAAAAAATATAAACTCTTGCACCTCGTGACGAGGTTTTAAGAGATGCATAAACTACCCGAAAAAATATTGTTAGAATTCATCAATTTTATTTCTTATTTCAGAAACCTTCCTTGGAGGGAGGAAGGGAACATGGTAAAGTTTAAAAGTTAATGTAAGCTTAAAAAGTTTAAAAATATAAAGGACATACAGACAAACATACAAACATTGATTTTTATAGTATTTACAGAGTTTTTCCGAAGCCCGTTTCACGGCATTTATTTGGAACCACCGTTTCTTAGGGCCATGAAAGTAAGGTCCCCTTAGGTAAGGTCCCCCTAGGTAATTGACCAAGCTGAATATAATGAGACGACTTGCAGCGCCTCTAGTGCAAAATTTAAAAAAATAAAGGAGATATAATGAAAGCATCAGGAGATATTTGTTTGCAATATCTCCGCATAAACGCACAGAAATTAAATTTAATGAAAATGTTTTAAATATTCAAGGAGATATTAGCATCTGAAAATAACACTTTTTTGACCTCAAAAAAGAAAAAGCTCAGAAATTTGCTATTTTTTAATTAAATTTGTTTTTATTAAACTAAATATAAACTTTATTTAACTAGATATTTTCATGAAACTTTTTTTCTGTTCGTTTGTCATATTGCAAACAAATATCTCCTGAGGTTTTCATTTTATCTCCTTTAGTTTTTTAATTTTTTTTAAATTTTTTATTTCTCCGCTAGGGGATCTGTAAACCATCTGAATGGAATTAGCATGGTCACTTTCCTAAGGGTACACCTTACTTCCATGATCCTAAGAGTTGGTTCCTAATAGAAACTTTGAAACGGACTTTTGGAACACCCTGTATAATTATATTTTATCATATAAAAGTTAATATACTCTTAAAGAAACGACTTTTTTTCACCTGATTTAACTTCTAAGAAAGCAGCAAAAGTTACACAAATTATCAGTGTTTGGTACTTCATAATCTAGAAAAGAAAAACAAAAATAATACATAAATTTTAAAAAATATGAAAAAAATGTCCTCACGAGTTTATTAGAACTACTGTCGTCTTCACTTAATGGTATTTTTAATACTCTTAACTTTTGACAAATTACATATATTTTATGTATCCCAAACTACAGTGGCCACAGGCTTTTTTCATTTAAATATTGTTTTCAAACTAATTTTATAGTAGGGGTTAGTTGGCACTCGGAATTTCTGTTGTGAGTAGAGTACACAAAAGTACAATTTCCACCAAAACTTTAGTCTGTTTCGAAGCTTTACGAAGGAAGGACCCCTGTTTAATTGTTTTTCTCACAGATGAGAAAACTTTATCATGATTTTATTGATGATGACAGTAGTTTTGAAAAGAGGGGTTCGCATCAGCGGGGGATTTCATCATACATGTATCATAACCTTAAGTTTTAAATGTTTGGAATTGTGTGGAATCAATGTAATAGTGAGCGATAAAGAGCGGGGGGCGGTAGCTCCCTAGTCACCAAAATTTTCATAACATATTTAATAGTTGAAAACGAACTTACGACACTGAAATTGTTTATGGTTCTAAGTTAAGGATGGTCCGTAAATGATTCTGTTTTGGGCTAAGTTTTTAGCGGACTTCAATCCGCTCCAAGGTATGCAGGGGGTTCAGAATTCATCATCAATTATTGGTGGGGAGGTAGAGGGGACATGGACAAGCATATTTCGAATAGGAATGGGGGGGGGCGCAGATACACCGTTAAAGAGCTAAGACCTAATGTAGTGCGAGAGCGTTACAAAAGGAGTTTTGCCAAGGCCCGCTTAACGAAACAAAGCATATTACATAAAATGAAAAAATTTATTGCGTGAAATACAGTAGTATCCGTACTATACTTACACCATAAGTTTGATAGAAATTGGAACACCTGCTAAACCGTGGGGTGAGTTTTAAAACGTGCAATAATAATCTTTTAGCCAAAGAATGGAGTTCCCTTAGTTTTAGTGTAATGGTATTTGGAAAAATGATGATCGGGGAAGGAATTTCCAATGATCATACAGTTTCAATGCTCAATGTATTAAAAAAATTTGGGAAACAGTAAAACTATATACTTTTATCATAATTTTAAAAAACTAAAAACTGCGATTATAATTTTATAAGTAAAAACTTCCTTAAAATCATGCTTGTATATTTTTTACTTTGGTCACTTTATTATTACTCAAATAGTGATAATTATTTCTAATACACACAATGAATAAAATTCAAAGATAGATTGAAAATTATCTTTAAATCAGATAAGAGTTTTAAATGAGTAATTTATGAAATGTAACCATACTATATAGGATTTTTGAGAGAAGTATTCATTAATTTGAGATCCATATACATCAGAGCTTGGAAAACAACAAGTAAACATTTCAAATTTCTACCAATGTTACCACAAACACATGCTTCAAATGCATGAACAACATTAAAATCATTATTTTAGTTTACGAGATCGTAACCTTTATAAAAATGATTTATTGTTTTCTAAAGAGGCAGAAAAGGAGCCCCCATTTTCCCTACTTTCTAATTTTTTCCCTATTAAGACTTGCGATCCCCCATAAGCAAGCCGATAGGCTACTGGAAGATTTGGCACTTTATCGAGACAACCCCTTCCGCTGCCAGTGACGTCACTGGTGTAAGTGCCAGATGCCCCCCCCCGAATCCGTTCTGACTCTACCATAGTCGGCCGTGAATGTTAAAATTTTTGGATTTTTCGAGCCCTGTTATATTGATAAAATTACGCCTGTCCATTTATTTTTAAAGGAAAAAGGTCTTTAATTTCAAAGGAGTAACTTAATTTTTAGCTACTACCCTAGTAGCACAGCTAATACCAAATATCTACATAACTGCAACTATGAAGTAAACGAAATTTGGCCATACATGAAATAAAATTACACGAATCTTGAACGTTTTGTCATGCTCGAGTAAGTTGAATGAAAAGCAAGTTAATCTTACCTACTTCTCTCCTTGCCTTGGAAAATCTTCAACATTGTAACGTATTTTTGCGTCCCTCTTTTATACCTAACAATTCATGAAAATAATTTAAATAATTTTATCTAAACTTTTCACCTGTGGCCTATGCAATTCCTAAACACGCAGTAGAATGGCTATTATCATACATTTAAAATCATATCACCATTCATATTATTGGAACAGATTAATATGATTAACACTTTTCGGTTACATATTGATACTTCCTTGATTGCACTTTTGATCAAGGACTTTTCACATATTACGGACTCTACCAAAATGTCACCTTTACCGGGAAATACTTCACTCACAAAATCCCCGTATGTGCAAACATTGAATCTAAATGGAAAAGTCCGTAATATGTAAATTGTTTCTCTTAATGTCTTGTTAATAGGTTAAGTTAGAAAGAGGTCATATTTTTTTTAATTCCTAAATGCATATAGCATTAAACAAAAATTACATGCTACGTACTCTACCAAAATGTCACAAATACCGTGAAATGCCCCACATGCTATAATTTTGAAAAGCGAACCCAGTCCCATGCGTCAAATTGCTTATTACAAATCACATAACAGAAGCCCTGCCCAGTAGAGTTGTAGAGTAGAGAGAGCCTCGATCATAAGTTCGAGTTTCCCCATAAATCCCAGCTAGTTAAAAGAATCGGTGGAGGTTCCAAGTAGTGACCAAAGTAAACACACCGAATGAAATTAATTTTTTAAGTTGATGTAATTATGTACATTTTCGGGGGGGGGGGTTCAAAAATATGGATATCTATAAAAATATTAAACCTTTTTCCTCAGGTAAAAAACTGTTTAAATTACTTTTTATACAATTTGTTTAAGGTTTAGAGCTGGTTTTTTTCAATGATGTTTTTTCAATGGTTATTTTATTTTTTCCCTCCATTTAAATGGAATAGTATTTGTATTCAGCACTGATAAATAGACTGTAAAATATGCATAAATATAGTTATGCATGAAAAAGCTTTATTATGATATCTTTATTAATTAAATGGAGGATCCTTTCATTTATCAATTTTTTGGTAAAAAATTTTTATACTTTGAAAAGGTATTAAATTTATGTACTTTAAGATTTTTTTTAAGATCAAAATTACAAATTAATTTTTGAATGATCTTACCCCCTAAAGATGCTTATCTAACCAAACTTTCACACCCTTTTAACATCTTAATAATTGACATTTAAGATGAAGTTATAGTTTAACTCCAACTAAAACTTTTGACCTGTAAAAATATCAGTAATCTACATACCTTCCCTGACATATACTATTCACAGTAAACTAATAAAGGTCGTAAAACTTGTTCTAGAAAATATCACAAAACAACCAAGTCTGCACATAAACAGACTATTCTTTCTTCTTAACACATATAAAACTCGGATATAAAAGCCCTCAGTGGTCATATAAAATCCTAAACAATATTTATTAGCATACTTTTACAACCGCTCATGTCTACAGAAGTTTGGTTAAGACATGCACGGACAATAAAAAGAGGCTGTCTCAGCGACAGCGTTTTTCCAGTAGAGCGCTTAACTGCATTCTATTGCTTCACACCTGAAGATTGCAGGTCTTAAAGTCTGCGGACGTCTTTCTCACGTAACAAAAAGGAAGCTCTTAAAACCTACTGAAGGAGTTTGTTCAAAGCCCAGAAATAATGGGAATGGTCATAAAATTCAACGTGAAACCTCCTGTGGAAGGTTTCGGGAACTTTTGTTGTGTTGGTGCCCCCTTGAAATAGGAAGTAAAGAGACGAACTCAAATTTTCGTGGTGTTCTGAAAATACAAAAAGAAAGGGTTCTTAAACCACCTTAACACTTTCAAGAATCGGAAGTTGGTTGATGTGTTAAGAAAATTTTAAGTATTTTTCGAAGGTCTGTCACGAAATGGAAATCTTTCTAGTTGAAGTAACCTTGATTTTAAGTATACTTATCCTCTTTTACAAGACGATCTCAAATTTAGAAATACAGCATTATATTAATAACGCTTTATCTACGAATTTTTCTAAAATCATTTGACTTTTCACTCTTTTATTGAAAATTTAATGTATTAAAATCTCCTATGTTGTATATGTAGCAAAATAGTTCACGAAAGAATCTGAATAGTCCATCTTTTAACCTTTGAAACCTTTTACTACAAACCAATAAAAATTTATGTTCAATAGGTTCTGTCAGAGGAGATTTAGTGAATCAGGAACAACAAAATTTTGTTTCCTTACGACTGCAAATAAAATAAGTAGTATATGATAAACAAACTGATAGTAGTATATGATATGTTTCGTTTTTGTCAAAGAGCTTAACGCAAGAGTCTATTCAGTATTAGTTTGTTTAAAAGTTATACATTGAACACTCAAACCCTATATTTCCTTTTTTTTCTGCAAAGTTATTTATCAGCATTTTGATAAAGCGAGTCGTTAGTCTATTCCTTTATTAGCTTTAATAACCAAAGCTTCTGATTTTCAATAAGTTTGCAATCAGAGAACAGCCTATACATAACACCCCATACACATTTCTCTTTTCCATTTCATTTGAATTGCACTTCAAAAATATCTGTTTTGATCCTCGTACATCTTTGCAATTACTGAACTCGGAGGAGAGTTAGTTCACTTTAGATAAATCGGCAATATGAGCGGCAAATATCTCAGAAGCTAATCGATTCCTTTGTATAATCCAGTGAAGTAAAACGAAAACAAGGGCTCTTTTCGAAAAAAAAAATGTTTTTATTACCCTCTTAAAGATAATGACTTGGGGCGTTATTTTAGATTATTTTAACGCTTTTCTAAGAGAAGCTTTTTTTTATTCTGGTACCATCTGTGAAAGGTTTGAAAAGAACGATATTACGCCAATGTTTTTGTTATGAACTTTACATCGTTGGAGGGTAAGATATCCATTCAAAGGCAAAAATTTGTTTTTAAAGATTAGTGGATGCGAAAACGTATTGATCGTCGTTTTTATGCTTTTTTATTGATTAAAAGTGTTTGAGTTTGAATATTGTTTGCAGCATATATTTAATCTGTATTTATGTTATTTTTCAATAGCTGACAAAGTTTTAATCTATGGCAGCTAGAAAATATCACAAAACAATAAAGTTCAATAACATTGGTTCTTATCATTCTTATCATTATAGTATTCCTGCTATAAGTATCTATTTAAAAGGTTTAACGTTTTCTCATTAACACTGTGAAAATATAAGTTTCTCAGTTAATTTATATTTTGTAGCAATTACTCAAACATCAGCTCCAATACTTTTTGTGTTTTCGCTGAATATTTAAATATCGTTCAGAATTCAACAGAGATCATGAATATTAGAGTCTTGGAAACCATTCAATCAGCAATAAACTAGTTTAGTTGAATATTTTTCGCGTAAAGATATTATTTATGGATAAAACATTCAAGTATCTGGCATCGCAGTCTGGCTGATGATGTCTGCCGTAGATGCAGACGAAACGTCCGCTTTTATTAACAGACCACGGTCCTTAAACCCGGAAGACTTTTTATTAAACTCTGATTCCGACCGTGTAAGCCTACACTATTTTATTCAAGTATTTTCCTTTATATTTATTATATCCTTATCCACATATTTTATTACTTTGTGGAAAATTGTAACAGGGCTATCATTAAAAATTTTTAATTCCTATTTATTCGGAATATAGTATATTGATATTGTTTAGATATACTACAATATGATTAATAAAACAACAAAAAAAGTTTTAAGATCAGACTAATTTAGAATAGTTAATAGTACATATATGAAAATAATCTATTACTTGAAAATGAGTATAATACTTTTCCAACCATTGTTTTTCTTACTTAAGAAGATTGTTTCACTAACCCTTTACAAAAATACCATTTTATTTATGTCACTTTTAAACTTAGCAAACGAGTTTTATAATGAACTATGAATTCGATTTAATTGTGTATTACCAACGCGTTTGTTGGTAATGTAAAACATTTAAAAACTGTTTTTCAATAAATTTTAATCAAAATCAAAACTGTAAAAGTAAAGTGTTTTGCATTTTTTCATGTAAAAATCATTTAAATTAGCTATCTTTCTATTTCTTAAATTGGTCCTTAGTTGATGAATTTTAAATAGGAAATACACATAACATTTTTTTACCAATATTTAAATTTTGATTCAAATTTACTTAACAACTATATTTCTACTGG
The DNA here is from genome assembly GCA_963680715.1 of Tetragnatha montana. NCBI lineage: Eukaryota > Metazoa > Arthropoda > Arachnida > Araneae > Tetragnathidae > Tetragnatha > Tetragnatha montana. The sequence continues at coordinate 27,937,014 of OY796683.1, forward strand.
TAATCATTGAATACGGGGCGTATATTTTCATTTTAGGTTCTCAGGTAAATAAATATGTTCGAATTCCTGGATTAGTTTAGCAATATTATATGAGTTTAGACTCGGATAATAATGAATATTGTTTAGATACATCTTATAAATTTATGATTTCAGATAGATTTTTTTTAATTTTAAAAGTGACATAAGTCGAAATGAAAAGTTCAGAAGAATGAAAATAAACATATGTTTGAATAATATACATCACTCTAATATATTTAAGCTTTCTAAACAAAAATAAAATAGTTTAAATGATTTTTTACTAAGCTTAAAGTTTATTGTATTTAGAAATGCAATTTTCTCTTCTCTTAAGTACTAATCTTAGAGGTAATATCAAATCCACCTACTGCTAAATCTAGCTCAAGTATACAAACAAGGATAAGTTTTTAAAAAATCTCCACCGTTAGCTCTAATCTAATCCAGAATCTTGGCTACATAAAAACCATTCTAAAAGAGCGCACAGTAGAAGGCTTTCTTGAAAGTATCAGTTTATCTAACGAGTTTATTAAACCCCAGTTGGGCTGCAGGAAATGTACAAAATCCCTCCCGGGAACCAACTTTTTCCCACAGTTCGACAATTACAATTCCCCATCGTAGTTAAAACGGAATTTGAGCCCGATGCAGGGGAAAAAAGTTAATTAAGTGATTAATTAGTTCATTACACTTAATTAAATTCGGTTCTGAAGGCTTTACCTGATATCCCAGTCTCATCGGCTGGAATAGGTTTGCCCTGTCTTAAGGGGTAACAATAGAACAAAATGGGTTGGGGGTACCCTTTGATGGAATAGAATGCTAGAGGAACTGATGGTTCTTTGTGCATGAGCAGGTTTCGAAGAGAATTATGAAGGTCCCTCTCACATCACTGATTTTGTAATTTAGTCGTCTGTTTACCCTGAAGGTGAATTTCAATTTTGACAGTAGAGATCCATTTACATTCAAAATTATTTTAGATTGTTTAGTTTTCCTGGTGTAATAATATCATATTGAAGATGGCAGAATGTGAGCTTAATTAGCATTCGCTTTTGTGAACATGTCTTTGCAAGCATAAGTCGGATATAATGAAGTTAATCTTAACGTCACAGATTGCAAAACTTCGCAAAGAATGGGTGGTAAATTCTTATCACAAAATAAAGAAAATGAGACTTAAATTTTTGTTTTCAAATTAAAACTGTTTTAACATCTTCTTATAACAAACATAATTCTGTACCTTTGCTTTTGGAATTACAAATGAACTAACTTTTAATCATTAATAACTACTTTCAGATTAATTACAAAAGAAGAATTAATATTTTGCAAATGCAAAAATAGATTAAGAGGTTTTAATTAAGTGTTGGTTTTCCCTCATAAACTATCAGCTAATATTTGACAAGATATTAATATACCTATAGAATATTGAACCAAAGTATCGGTGATTAATTCATTTATCTCTTAGATAAAACTTATTACACTGACTCATCCAAAAATATGGTTATATTCAATCATACATGTCATTTACTTTAATTCAGGTAAAATTCAGACTGTTTAAAGTCACATTTTCTTTTCTTTTGCTTTATTCCAGTTTCACAACCACCCTCACATTAAAAAAAGAATCTCCCAATGCAAATAAAAAATAATGTTTCATCTCATTATACGTTCTTTATAGTACACATGCTAATAACATGATTACCAAATACACAAAGTCACGGAAATCGACCCATAATGCACCGGTACCCAAGAAGATAAGACACATGCACATCTCACAGCGAAAGCAAACACGTGACTCGACTGTCCAATCGGTCTCTAGAACACGGGCGACAGGGATTTTTCCATCAAGAAGAAAATCCCGACCCTAAAACCTTGTTGATACCGAATTTAAATATTACACAAGCTCTGTCATGAATAGCAATGAGAAAGTATCGGTCCCATACAGGAGATAGGCGGACTTTTTTTCCTACGCTTTTTCGACTCTGGGAGAATTTACAAGTTATGTTCAGACTGCAATGAATCTTTTTGGTGAGCTGTGTGTTTTGTTTTCTTTCTTTTTTTTGTAGGTACATTTTTTGTTTGAATTTTATTGTGATTCTAGTTTGTTCAGGATATTTTAAAGAACATTTGGGCACAGAGTACTATAAAGCTTTTAAAAGCTAGTAGTGTTGTTGGGATAGTTAATTATGAATTTAAATGCATTCAAACTTGCTTGGAACCAACTTTTTCGTTCCACTTATCCAGGTTTGATGTAATTTCGGTCCCCTTATCCGGATAAAAGGAAAATGGTCAGAAATTCACGAAAAACAATGAAATTGCCACTTAATAAATGAATTAATTCCAGGTTTAAATAAATTTTGGTCTGATTACAATTGAATCTAAATTATTTCCATTGCCGTTTTCACTAAATTTCGAAATAAGTTGGGTAGTAGAAGAATTCATAGAGTGAAGCAATATTGTAAAAAAATTAGGTACAATTCCGTTAGAGTCCCCGCTAAATATCGCAAATATCCAAAGCGCTAAATATATCCAAATAACAACAAATTTTTTCGACTTTTATTAATAAACTGAATAGTTATTGATATAATTAAACATTTTAATTCAGAAGTTTGAAATTATTTATGAATATTTCTATTTTTTGTTGTCTAAAAGAACCGGGCAATATAGAGTGTTTTCAGGTGACGTCACAACCGGTTATTTTCTTTTAACTGTGTCTTCTGTAGGGCTTTTAACTGTTGCTAAGGCCTTTGTTTATCTGTTGCTAAGGCGATTTTTAGGTATGGGATCACGTGATTGCAAATGCTCCAATAGAAGAATTCCACGGCTAGTCATTTTCTGTAACTGTTAACCTCTGTAGGGCAAAAAAACTGTAACATCTTCTGTTGCTAAGGCCGTTGTTAGGTCCGAGTCATGTGATTGAAAATGCTCTATTTAGCGGGGACTCTAACGGAATTGAACCAAAAATTACCTTAAATTTTTACAGTGCATAGCTTGGTTTTTTAGGTGTATCTTTAAAAATAATTACTAATTTCATTTATAGGTAGGTTATCTTAATTAAACATTAAGCCAAACAGATCGAAATTTATTCTAAATTTGAATTTACTATAAATATAGTAAATTAGTTGAAGTAAGGGATTTGATTTCAGGGAAAGGTAGTAAGTTATTTCAAAGTAATTAAATGAACGCAAACTGACGCTATCTTTTCTGAATCATTCAAACTATAAAATCCTCACAAAAATACATTAATATCCCTGGTAAAATATGTTGAAAGTGTTTTGAAAATTTCGAATTTAAATTCCATTTGCATTAAGACTTCCGTGTAGAACGTTTATTCGCCATCTTACTCAAATCCTACTAAGTTGAACTAAACTAATCAAACACTTCTAGTCCTGAAAATCGAATTACTCAGCAGTTTGAATTGAATTTCAACGCGTAAGCCTTAATGCCAATAATGCTCAAAACAGGAACCACGAGGTCTACTAATTCACAAGAGTTAATCTGGAAATGGCTGGTAATTCAAAATTCAACCAACTATTCAATGTTTAATATACTAGACATAGTATAGTATTTGAGAGAAATCTAATCCCATTCGTGTATGATATTTAAAACATAATGAAGACTTGTACAGATAAATACTGAAGACTTTGCCATTTGGCTCTCAAATATTACTTTTAAAACAGAATATGGTACTGCCCCGTAATTTCAGGTAGTTAATTAATGTTTATAGTACTTATTTGAAAGTTTAAGTTTAATACTTTAGACTTATCTACCCTTAAGTGTGGCTATTTGTTGATATTTTATTTTTTTTCTTGCAAACATGGAAATTTTAGATCGTAACAAAAGCAAATCGTTGTAGAATAACTCTCAACAGATATATTTTGAAACATTGAAGATCTAAGTTCATTTAATTCCGCCATTGATGAGTTGTGCAATCATTATATTTCCTTATAAGGGAAATTTCTTAAACTTTAATTAATGAATTCTAAATAACATTTATTATTTATCTTACTCAGCCTTCGAAAGTTCGCAAATTAGAAACTCCATCCTTATAAAACTTCGCCAAGCAACTAACATTACCTGTAACATTTCATAATTTTGTTGCATTTAGAACTCAACTTTTTCAACATTTATAGCCTATAACGATATTCAAAGAAATCATCAAATGAATGCACTCTTTTTATTCTTACAAGGAAAAATATACCTCCGTAGAGGACAAGGATGTTTACTGATTATTTCAATAAAAAAAATTGCCTTTTTGGTATGGATGGTAGAATTACTGTAAAAACTAAGTATACTAATTATAAAAAAAATCTAGAAAACCAAATCCATACTAATAAGAAGGCTAATTTACGTATTAAAATAATTAGTATCAATAAATTCCTAATCTCTACGGGCATTTTTTTCCGTAGTAAAATTTAAAAAAAAAAACATCCTTTTTTATGTTTTCTTAAAACCCGTTGATCAGAAGGATCACGGAATAATGTGTTGCAAGTTATTGTTTTCATTGCTATAAAAGTGTTATAGAGGAAAAACAGTATTTACAGGTGAAGTTGTTTCTACTGTGAGATTAGCTCGGGAAGAAAATGGGTTCCATTCAGCTCTCATTTGGAACGTGGCGACATCTTTACAAATTAGGTGAAACTAAAAGAATATTTGTGGCACTATAAAAGTTTGGTTAATAAGAACTTTATTATGCTAACCATATCAATTTTAAGAAAACATAATTAATTTAATGAGCAAATCAGGTTTAAATATTGACTTCAGAAAATAATTTCTATGAGAACATTTTAAAAAAGACGTATTCTCTTTAAACACTTTTAAGTTTTAGAGTATTTAAAAAGGTCTTAAAAATTATAAGGTTTATTTTTATTTATTTTTTTTAATTTAAATGCTTTATTTAAAAAAAAGAAAATAAAAGGATAGTAACAAATTGAAAAATATCTCGTAAATTTATTTTTGTTGTTTGGTTTATTTATTTAAAAAATATCTCTTAAGATCTATTCATCAAAGTAGTTTAGACCTGACCTGTCCTAAAATATTTAGTAAAAGATTCCTCTAAATTGGAAACAATTTTATTCCCCAGCATAAAAAAATTACAAAAATATATCTCCCTGTACCAAATATAAACGGTTATTTCTCCAACTCCTCCTCTTTCAAGCTTTCTTCATCAGTTAAAAGAGGGCTAATTTGCTTCTCAAAGTCAGTATCGTGAGAGTTATCAATCTGCAGATTTCGCAAGTGTCTGGCCTCGTCTCCCAGCGACAGCTCTTCCAATGAATCACAGCTGTTGACAGTGATCAGTCGAGAGGCGTCGGTGTCTTCTAACGGCTCATAACGAGGTGCTTGCCAACTGAAACTAGAACTGGAATCGTCATCGTCAATTCGGCTCGAACTTTGCGATTTCAAATCCTGTGAAATAAAAATTTATCTCTAAGCAGTTCAGATACGATAGACGGATAGAGCACAGGCTGCAAACCTTGCTCCAAAAATGTGGCAGACGTGTTTAGACATCTTACAAATGACAGACGTCTTTACTCGAGCACTTATCGTTCTAAGTTCAATGTTTATTTTTGGTAAAGAGTATTCCCAACACTTTTCTCTATGTCACAAATTTACCCATTTCAAGGCTTCTTCACTATTCCTTGACACAAATATGAAATTAAGAAAACCTTCCCAAAACATTACATTTAATTTTTTTATTACACTGTTTTTAAAATAAATAGACAACCTTTGGTCAAATTTCGTTTACTTCTAGTTGCAGTTACGTAAATTGGGCATATTTGGTATGAGCTGCGCTAACTAGGTTAAGCTCATTTTTGTATAACCCACAAGAGGATCGCAATTTTTGCGCCGCAGGAAATCGCCTATCAACAAAAAATAAATATGATTTGTCTTCGAAACTTAGAGGTGTCTTCAAAACTTCCCATAAATGTGTTATTTGTATGTCACTTATAAATTGTTCAAAAGCAAATACGAGGATATAAAGGTACATAAGAAACTTTCTTCTTAACCAAAGTCCTAAAAACGGTTCTTAAATATCTTGGAGTATTTTTTTAATATTTTTCAATACATTTAATCAAATTTCTGCTATTCTCAATCTCTCTGATCTTTAAGCACTGTAAATGACTCAAATAATGAAAGGTAAACAGTTTTGGCCACCCCTGTGATAAAAAGCATCGTAATCAATGTTCCTGAAAGTCCTTCCTTCCCCCCGCCCACTCTCTTCCTCTCCTCTTCCTTTCTCTTTCATCTTGTCTTTAAATCTCATTATTTTCCCACTTTCTCCTCCCCTTATCCCATTCTTTCTCCTCCCCTTATCCCATTCTTACTCCTTCCCTTATCCCATTCTTACTCCTCCCCTTATCCCATTCTTACTCCTCCCCTTATCCCATTCTTACTCCTTCCCTTATCCCATTCTTACTCCTTCCCTTTCCAAAGTAAGATTCACGGAAGAGAAATCAATTAAATAGACATTAGTGAAAATACTGGTTATTTACGTCCACTGTATTACGTCTATTGTAGTTGGTAAGTCCACTTCCAGCTGTTGCGAGGTAGTATTTAAAGTTGTGCATATGATTTACCGTTTGATTATAATGATAATTTAGTATGCAAATTGAAACAAAGGAGGGTAAAAAATTATTTTCTTTAAAACATACATCTTGAATTATGATTTGTGTCATCAGTAAATCAATGTAGTTATGAACTCTTTTTGAGGAAGATACCATTTAAAAAATCAACGGAAAATTTGGTTCAATTTTGTAATCTGTCCCGTTTATCTGATTTGGGCGCCAAAAGAGAAAAATATTGCCAAATTTTTATTGCTTTCATTAATATAACAGTGTATTTTAATAAGTTAGCAATTTTCGTCAATATTTTTGTAAGTTAGCACATTAACGGTAAACGGTAATTAAACGATAAATTTAACACTAAAATTATCAGTGAACACTCAGTACCGAAAGCTTCTGGTAAATATAAGATAACTACTAAGTATAAGATATTAAATAGGCGCAAATTTAAGCAAAGTTTCTAAATGAAGCGCAACTAATTCGGAACGGACAAGTTGCGTAACAAAAATCATTTTTCTCAAACTAAACAACAGTGCTAAACTCACTTCATATGTATCTTCATATCCTGTTCCCCTTCTGTATTCCTCTCTCAACTCACATACCGACTTTCGTGCCTCCAAACAGCCCTTAGAAGGACTCTCTACTCTTTCTCCACTCGAATTCTCCTCAGGTACACTACTCCCTTCTTCCTCTAGAGGGTCCCCTTCATCTTGCCTGTCTCTCTGGAACACCTTGATGTCACACCAGACCTTCTCCAGCGCAGGCAGCAACCTGAAGATGTTGTCACCGAAGTACTTACAGACGTCCATTAGTTGGGGTTCTTTGATGGACCAGCCGACAGCACCGTTTTCCATCTGGATCTGGTCCCAAGTTTCAAAGCCATGTTTCACGGATTCGTACAAATCCCGCATTGCCCACACGTCCAAGTATCGACTCACATGTTCGTTGGCGTCGTACATCTGGGACGGTGTCAAGGTTTGCCAGAGTTGGTAGGCGCGTTGCAGACATCGTCCGGTTTCGGCTGGAAGGAAACAGGAAAAGAAATTGGTATTGTACTTATTGGGTATCTTTAGTATTATCGGCTGACGGTTTTTCTATTGCATTCATCTGGTCCTCAATCAAAAATTTTAAAGACTCAAATATTTTTGCATTCAGGTAAGAAAACTATTTGGGAATTTTTATTTTGGAATTAATTAAAATGATCAACAAAAAAAGGTTTCTGTTGCCAATTTAGGGCTTAATCCTAGTATAATACGTAACACGGTGGATTCGGCTATGTTTGGCAATAACTTTGGGAGGGCTTATGTTTTTTATTTATTATTTTTATTAATGTTATTACTTTTTAACCATTTTGCATTTGCATTTTGGAATTCATTGTGTGATTAACGACATTTTTCAAAATCGCTGCAAGCGTGTTACGTATACTAGAATTTTACCCAATTTAGATTTGAATTAAGGACACCAAAACTTTTACAACAGGAATAATTGAAAACTTAAAAAATTTTTGTGGTATTATTATTTTGAAACTTACTTCTATCCCCATTTGCTAAACAAACTATAATGTACTGATAATCCTCTCTGTTTTGCTCTGACATTTCTCTTAACGGGGGAAAAATATCTATGAAAACTTTGTAAAAGCAGTATATTATTTTGAGGAATATGTTTACATTTTTATTTATGTTTTATAAAATCTCCATCGACTCCATAATATGTTTATTTAAACCAGTGTTGACTTTTTTTTGTCCGATTAATTCCGAGAATCCGAGAAATCACCAATGAGGGAATTGCATAGGTGAGGGATTTGCTTAATTTTACACTTTTTTGATACGTTATAGTTTAAAACTCTCAAATATCAGATTTTAAAGTTCAAAAATATGTTTTAAATAACATAAAATTCGATTTTATTTTTGCCAAAACACTAGTAAAGTCATGTGATTAAAAAACGGGATTTGACGTCACAGCGCCGTCGAAACTAGTGAATTGTTGAAAATAAAAGAAATCAGACTTATCATAAAACCAAAACACGCATAAAAAACTTGTCTGTTTCTCTAGTGAACGGCCAGAAAAAGAAAAAATTAAAACTTTGAATCCTAATAATTCCAAAACCAATTAATATTTTTTGAAAAACAAAATGCCAATCTTTTTATAAAAAATATTTGTATGTGTCTTTAAAATATCATAGTTTTTTAGTTAAAACTTTGTGAAGAATAGCAGAATGAAGCAAGCTAAGCATACAATAACATAGCGGGTCCAAGTGGGTCCAAGCGCTGTGACGTCACACAGCAGCCATAACGAAATTACTGTTTTTCCCGCCAATACAGGAAACGAGATTTTAAAAATTAATATCTTGGGGAATAGTTTTCCGATTTCAATAATTTTTTCGTCATTTTTCATGGATTTTCATCAAAACCCTCTATATATAAAGCCTGACAACTACGTTACTATGACGTCAAAGGTGGCGGAAAATCGGTAAATTTGCCATGTTAAGTCTATGGAGCATAAAAACTTACTGTCTTAACTCCTCGCGTTATGTAAGCCTTCAAGGCTGATAATACTGTTCTGGAAACTCAAAATCTTTCGTTTAGAATCAAAATTTTGTCCCTTTTGTATAGCTTGTTTGTATTTTCATTCAGTTTTTTAGCTTTAGGACTAACATGGCTTTTAGTTCAGTTTCAAAATAATGAATGCATGTCATGTAGGTTTTTCTCACAATAGAGCATTTTCAATCATATGACTTGACCTAACAACGGCCTTAGCAACGTTGTTTTTCTCCTCCAGTGACATCATGTGCGAATGCTGCTATTGGATACTTCTATGTCCCGCCCCTAACAACTGAGCAACGTTGATTTTGTCCTCCAAGTGACGTCATGTGCGAATGCTCTATATTAAGTTTATCTAGGAAAATAAAAAAAATTCACAAGTAAAATAAAAAGTAAAATCTATTAAAAATTAAAACAAATCGTTGAATTTTCGAATTCTTCCAACAAGATCATCAATTTCAAACTGAGAAAAATGAAATTCCCTTAATCTTTTTTCAAGGCAAATCAAGGAACCACTTACAGGTACATTTGTAAAAAGTGACTTAACGTCAAAAGAAACCATGTTTTTATTTACCGGATTTAATTTACGTATTTCAGAAACAAAATGAAAATAATTTTTTGTTGTAAAAGTTCTTTCTGTTATGAATTCTATTGACCCGTGTATACATTACACTTGTGAAGTTGAAAAAGATCAGTGTTTACCTTTTCTAGATGTTTATGTTATACGTACAGATAATGAATTATTAACTACTATTTATTTACCGGAAACCCTTTGCTGTGTCGTTACCACCCCACTTTAATTCAAACCACCCTTTTAACCAAAAGATTGCTTCTTTTAATTCTCTTGTTTCTCGAGCTGTTAATGGGTACATTCGTAAAATCGAACTCGTTTAACCAGTTAAACGAATTATGCGAATTGAGCGTTCCTAAAGTTAACCGGTTATTTCCATGAGGATAACTTATGCCGTTCCTAAATTCGTTGTAACCGAAAAAAGTTCGTAACTCAAATAACTCAAAAATTTCTCAGAGGGTTGACAATTTGGATTTTTTAAGGCCAAATTCAAGAAATTTGGCTTTTTTCAAACTCGTTTGGCTTCGAAATTTTCGTTTGGCTTTTTTTGTTAAATCCTGAAAATTTGACTTTTTTTTAGCAGTTTTCCCCATTTTTCTCTGTAGTTCATAGGCATTAGTAGTTCAAAATAACGTTTCTATTTATTTTCTGAGAAACGTTTTGGTACTTTGGTTCGAGGGCTTCAAGTGAATTTCAAATTCAGAACAAGCATGGAAATTTTTATTTTTTAATAAATATTTTCGTTTTTTGAGCTCAGAGAACGTTTGATTACGGTCTTATAATACCACCGCATGTTTAATAGGCGCGTTTAGCATTTTTGTTTTGAAATTTCAACTTGTATTTAATATAAATTAATAATGAAAACTCAAAAACTTTTCTGGATTTAAAAGAGTGTTTAGGGCATCTGGATTCTCGAAAAAAAAAAAACAGATTGCAACATGGGCAAACATTTCACAATGTCTTGGTAATCCATTTCTTATTGAAAACAGAATCACGCGATGTCACTTTTAAGCTGAAGGGAAAAGCCCGCCAAGCCAACGCCAAGCAAGCAACTTAACAGAAAAAGTTATGGTCGTTCGTATAATCTCAGTTTAACTCATGAAACGGATGTCACGTGACCATAATTTTTTCGGTTTTCACCGTTTAACTGGTTAAACGAGTTCGATTTTACGAATGTACCCAATGTTTGTTCCAATAACGCGCCCTTCTCATTTCTAAAATTAATTATATAAAAGCGATAGCTATTGATCGTGGTTTTTGTCACACTTTAATTGATCGTATTCTTAATAAAGTGTGTGTAAAGTAAGTGTTCGAGACCACAAATAAACAAGCAAACGTTTTAAGCGTTTCGTGAGGTTGGTGTTCCAAATCACAATTAAATAAACGGGCGTTTAATGAGTTTTATTGTAGGCATTTTTGTGGTGGAGGTGTCGATTTATAATGAATCGATGCTGCTCTACAACTTAGTCATTGACTTTTTCCACATACCTCACATAGTTTTTAAAATAAAAATTATAACTCCTAAAGTTTCCGATAGAGGGCGTCGAAAATTGTCTCATCGGATAGGGCATGGTCACTTTACTGTACCTAGACCCCACTTTCATGACTATATCTGTAGGGGTTCAAAAGTTATAGGGGTTGGGCCACTTTTCGTGGGACACCCTGTATGATATAGCGTCTTTATTTTATCACGATTTGCGTACCGAAACTCCTCCTAGCAACCAACTCCTCCTAGAAACTCCTCCAACTCATACTAAATTTGGCCATATACATGACAAAAAACGGAAGAATCCTGAACATTTGTACTGATTGGGTAAATCCGGCAGTACATAAAACTATCACTACTTATTGTTAGAAAGGAAACACATATAATTCAAATAAAATCCCAAAAGATGACTATTTTTACAATCAGTGGGTAATAAAATTTTTTATTTACCTATATGCGACTAAAGTTTATTTTATGTTAAATTTGATTTATTTAAACTGGGAAACAAATCGACTTTTTATGAGCCATATTGCCCTGTACCATCCTGTTTGAGCTGTTCAAATATTACGTAAGAATATTTTCGGGTATTTTAAATAACCCCCTTCTTTCCCTTAGTTAGCAGAAATGAGCAAGTAGTTAACAACCCCCTGTTAATTATTACGTAAGCAACTGGTGAACCACCTACACCGGTTTTCACACAAAACTTTCTGCAATGATCTAATTTTAAAAAAAATATTGAACTTGAATTTAATGATTAATTTGGCTTGAACAAAAAAAAAATTTGGTTTTAAACTAAACTTTTTTTGAAAATTATATGAGATTTTCTAAATTACAGGGTACTTAATGCCTCAACTAAGAATCACTCATAACCCCCTCCCGCTGGTCAGAGCAAAAATAAGCCAATAACAACCAAATTACTTCCATTAGAAGCTTTACGCAATTTTTAAATAGTCCCTTAAATAAAAAAAACCTTGAATAGCAAAATATTTTTTTGTAGTTAGATTAACTTATCAGAAATCAGAAATTAAATTAAAACAATATTGGCGCATCTGAACCACTTGAAAAATCCAAGATGTTTTCAATAAAACTTTCGTTCCAACACGAAAATCACAATGAATTAAAAATCTATCGCTATCGCTCAATTTCTTTCAGCTTTTTGCTTTGCCGTGAATAAAAATGATTCATTAACAGCCGATCCCTCAATCCACAAGCATAATTAGACGAAACTCGGAATTCCTAACCATAATATAGCCACGTGATCTGATAGATCCAATCAAAACGGATTGTTCCTCGGAAGAATCAAACGTCACGGTAGGTGAATAGAGCAGACGATTATCACCTGCCTTTTTTCCGCCATTATTTGAAAATGCGGTGAGTTTCGTCTTGTTTCAAGTGACAATTCAAGAATTTCAAGAAACTTCCGACCACAGAGGATTGTTCTTTAGAATTAGACCGGTCATCTGCTTCACAGGAATTCAGGTAAGTGTATATTATTTCAGTGCAAATTGGATAATTCGAAGCCGAAAAGAACACAAAAAAAGAACTTCGAATTTTCCATCTTTCAGTGTCACACCAGATTAAGAGAATGATTTTTTTTTAATGTCTTCTTCTTTCTACCTATTCGGCAACCTTTTTCTATTTAACAATTGTCAAATTCTTGTTCTGAATGCGTGGTTTACTCAATTAATACATGGCTAATGTTTATTTTGAAACTCTTTGAAAAAGTCGCGATATTTCTTTTGTGATGAAAAATAAATTTTAATTAAGGAAATTAAATTTCGAATGTTCCATGACTTCGAATTAAAGACGTTTGGGATATCCAAGTTGCACTGTATAATGATTAAATATTATGGGTTTGGAAAAATTCTTGTTCTTATTATCATATATTAATTTTTTGTGTTTATAGTAACAGAGTACTATATTTCTGTACAATTCAAAAATAACCTTTGGATTTTTGTTGAAATATATTTGAGATTTCTGTGATTTTCAGTGCGTAAAAGTTTTAATGGTTTATCCTTATAAGTTTGGTAAAAATATCGCTACCTATAAGAAATGCACTGAACTCGTTGAAAAATCAGCTCGTCCATGATTTAGATGTCCTTTTAGTGGTATACTACGTTCTCGAAAGTTATCTAACATGTTTATAAGTGTTCGATAAAAACTCTTGATGGTTCTAAGTTTGTATTTGTTAATTTGTGTACTTAGAACTTCATAATTTGTAAAGTGTTATAAAATATTTCAAAACGCCAAAATCGCCGAATTTAACAAAAATAAACTGCATAAATTATTGGGGTAAAAATATTAGTTTATTTGTTCCGTGGTTTGATTGGAATTTTCGCTTATTATTTATCGCACTGAAAAAAATCTGTCATTCAGCGCAGATGTATAGTTGTTAAGATTTTTGACTATAATATATTGCATTACTCTAAGTTTGCTTATATCAAGGAAGTTTGTAGGCGTATTATGATTCAAGTAATTGATCTTTAATTATAAAAAGTAGCGTGCAAAAGTTTTCTTGCTAGAAATATATAAAATTCTAATGGCTTGGTGTCAAACTGTCCTGAGTTTTTGAGAATAAGAAAATCGCTCAAATAAGTCAAGGTTAAAAACTTAATAGAATTGAACTGTAATTTTATGTTAATCGAATTTTATAAGCTCCTTTAGGATATTTGGTATCAATTAGAAAAAAACTCAAGTATACATAGTAGCAAAATTTACTTCTACATTAATCATTACCAATATTCATTCTTTTATATTTTTCATTTTAGGGTTCGAATTGCAAAATTATGCTTAATAATTAAAACTTTTAAATTTTACAAAACTGAGAAATTTTAAGTTTGAGAGAGTTTGCATATTTCTTTTACTTTTCTTAAGAATCATAGATAAAATATTGAGTGTATCAGATCTCACTATTGATTAAAAATATACTTTCCTCCCCAGATGGTATTTATCCCTTTGTAACTTGAGGTAATAAAAAAAAAATTGTGGAGTAAATAAACTATTAATATATACTTTGAAACAAAACTACTATTATTTAAATATTATGAAAATTTTAAAAAGACTAGCTGCCAACCGATTTCATACACTATTTAGTTACAATATTCTCAATTTTCTATGTTAAGAAAATGAAAAATAAAAATGCTCCCAGCATATTATGGAATTATGAACTAATTAAGTTTCTATCAATTTTCTATGAATATAAGATAGAAATATCAAAGAAGGTATCATTATATCAAAGAAGTTAGCAATTTTACTGCAGAAAATTATTGTCAATATATTATGCATATTATGGGATCAAATCCTTGAACTCCATATCAGAGAACTGTAGGTACTAAGACAGAAAAATTATTTTTTATTCAGGGAGCAATTAACACCAAGGATGAAATCTCTCATGACATGGTCCATTTTCCAAATTTAATTGAAATGTTTGTCACTAAGTTTAGGCCAGTATGTCTTAAATTCTTCCTTTAGAAATGCTGATGAGGTTATCATTATTACATTTTTTAAACAATATATAGTATTATACTGTATTGTTTCTAAAATGTAATGATGGTAACCTCATTATCATTTAGTGTAATGGTGATGAGGTTATCATCATTACACTTTTCATGCTTTCAAAGCATCAAATGTAGTCAAAATTTTAGGGCCTTTTAAGTTGGACCACATCCCTTTCCATTTCTCCCTGAAAATTGTTTAAAAAAATGCACACTTTAAGGTAATCAATTTTTATTATATTAAGATACAGTAAAACTTACATATTATATCAATGAAACCTGCAATTCTACTGCAGAAAATAAATACATTAATGGTTTTATCACACTATCAGAGCAATTTCTTGTATAAAATGGGAACAATTCCCACAAATCTTTATCAGTGAATTGTCCTAAGACAAGAAATTTATTTTTTATTCAGGGAGCAATTAACACTTAGGATGAAAACTCTCATGAGATGGTCCATTTTCCAAATTTAATTAAAATATTTGCCCACTAAGGTTAGGCCAGTATGTCTTAAATTCTTCCTTTAGAAATGCTGATGAGGTTATCATTATTACATTTTTTAAACAATATATAGTATTATACTGTATTGTTTCTAAAATGTAATGATGGTAACCTCATTATCATTTAGTGTAATGGTGATGAGGTTATCATCATTACACTTTTCATGCTTTCAAAGCATCAAATGTAGTCAAAATTTTAGGGCCTTTTAAGTTGGACCACATCCCTTTCCATTTCTCCCTGAAAATTGTTTAAAAAAATGCACACTTTAAGGTAATCAATTTTTATTATATTAAGATACAGTATTTTATATCTTATATCAATGAAACCTGCAATTCAACTGCAGAAAATAAATATAATGGTTTTATCACACTATCAGAGCAATTTCTTGCATAAAATGGGAGCAATTCCCACAAATCTTTATCAGTGAATTGTCCTAAGACAAGAAATTATTTTTTATTCAGGGAGCAATTAACACTTAGGATGAAAACTCTCATGAGATGGTCCATTTTCCAAATTTAATTAAAATATTTGCCCACTAAGGTTAGGCCAGTATGTCTTAAATTCTTCCTTTAGAAATGCTGATGAGGTTATCATTATTACATTTTTTAAACAATATATAGTATTATACTGTATTGTTTCTAAAATGTAATGATGGTAACCTCATTATCATTTAGTGTAATGGTGATGAGGTTATCATCATTACACTTTTCATGCTTTCAAAGCATCAAATGTAGTCAAAATATTAGGGCCTTTTAAGTTGGACCACATCCCTTTCCATTTCTCCCTGAAAATTGCTTTAAAAATGCACACTTTAAGGTAATCAATTTTTATTATATTAAGATACAGTATTTTATATCTTATATCAATGAAACCTGCAATTCAACTGCAGAAAATAAATATAATGGTTTTATCACACTATCAGAGCAATTTCTTGTATAAAATGGGAGCAATTCCCACCAATCTTTATAAGTGAATTGTCCTAAGACAAGAAATTTATTTTTTATTCAGGGAGCAATTAACACTTAGGATGAAAACTCTCATGAGATGGTCCATTTTCCAAATTTAATTAAAATATTTGCCCACTAAGGTTAGGCCAGTATGTCTTAAATTCTTCCTTTAGAAATGCTGATGAGGTTATCATTATTACATTTTTTAAACAATATATAGTATTATACTGTATTGTTTCTAAAATGTAATGATGGTAACCTCATTATCATTTAGTGTAATGGTGATGAGGTTATCATCATTACACTTTTCATGCTTTCAAAGCATCAAATGCAGTCAAAATTTTAGGGCCTTTTAAGTTGGACTACATCCCTTTCCATTTCTCCCTGAATATTGCTTAAAAAATGCACACTTTAAGGTAATCAATTTTTATTATATTAAGATACAGTATTTTATATCTTATATCAATGAAACCTGCAATTCAACTGCAGAAAATAAATATAATGGTTTTATCACACTATCAGAGCAATTTCTTGTATAAAATGGGAGCAATTCCCACCAATCTTTATCAGTGAATTGTCCTAGGGCAAGAACTTTATTTTTTATTCAGGGAGCAATTAACACTTAGGATGAAAACTCTCATGAGATGGTCCATTTTCCAAATTTAATTAAAATATTTGCCCACTAAGGTTAGGCCAGTATGTCTTAAATTCTTCCTTTAGAAATGCTGATGAGGTTATCATTATTACATTTTTTAAACAATATAGTATTATACTGTATTGTTTCTAAAATGTAATGATGGTAACCTCATTATCATTTAGTGTAATGGTGATGAGGTTATCATCATTACACTTTTCATGCTTTCAGAGCATCGAATGTAGTCAAAATTTTAGGGCCTTTTAAGTTGGATCACATCCTTTTCCCTTTCTCCCTGAATATTGTTCAAAAAAATGCACACTTTAAGGTAATCAATTTTATGTGATGTGAGCCCAGCTCTCCATCTTCATCCTCGTTTATCCAATTCTGCTGACCTGGTGCTCCCCAAGCTCATCCAGATGTCGACAGGTGGCTCTCCTCTTTCTTATTCCACCTGGGGTCCAAGTTAGGGGCTGTGGTAGTTTGGTATAGGGGAGGCAAATGCATATCATGTTTAATACCACTGAAATCTCTTTGATGTTGATTCATCATCTTATGTAGAAGTGATGTATCTCAACAAAAAATTATGCACTGCAATTTTACCGCAGAAAACAAAAGTCTCCATATACATCTTAATGAGGATATTTTTATGCTTTTATTATATTCTGAGAAATTAATGTAAAAAATGGGATTCATTCCCATAACTTACTATGTTAAACTGTCTTAGGTCAGTAACTGTCGTGAACTGTCTTGAACTTCATTATACCTTAATTATATATTTATGTTTTAATTGTACTTTTAAGAAATAATTGTAAAGAAAAGAGGATATATTCCCACAATTCCTTTTGTAAAACTGTCTTAGGACAGAAACATTATGTAATGCAGTTTTTCTGCAGAAGGAAATAGTCTTCATAATATCTTAATTATTATGTTTATGTTTTAATTGTGCTATTAAGAAATTCTAAAGAAAAGAGGATATATTCCCACAATTCCTTATGTAAAACTGTCTTAGGACAGAAACATTATGTAATGCAGTTTTTCTGCAGAAGGAAATAGTCTTCATAATATCATAATTATATGTTTATGTTTTAATTGTGCTATTAAGAAATTGTAAAGAAAAGAGGATCTATTCCCACAATTCCTTATGTAAAACTGTCTTAGGATAGTTTGTTATTCTTTAATTGTAAAATGTTATTGTTTAATGTAATCTCTCCAATCCTATTGTACCATTTAAGGGTTTGGAGTACTTGAAGTTTTCTAATGAGAGAAATATAGTGACATTCAAAAAAAAATTGTTGCTCATATTTAACATATATCTCTCCAATCCTATTGTACCATTTAAGGGTTTGGAGTTCTTAAGGTTTTCTAATGAGCGAAATATAGTAAAATTCTAAAAAAAATTTACATAAATTTAACATACATCTCTCCAATCCTATTGTACCATTTAAGGGTTTGGAGTTCTTAAGGTTTTCTAATGAGCGAAATATAGTAAAATTCTAAAAAAATTTTACATAAATTTAACATACATCTCTCCAATCCTATTGTACCATTTAAGGGTTTGGAGTTCTTAAGGTTTTCTAATAAGCGAAATATAGTAAAATTCTAAAAAAAAAATTACATAAATTTAACATACATCTCTCCAATCCTATTGTACCATTTAAGGGTTTGGAGTTCTTAAGGTTTTCTAATGAGCGAAATATAGTAAAATTCTAAAAAAATTTTACATAAATTTAACATACATCTCTCCAATCCTATTGTACCATTTAAGGGTTTGGAGTTCTTAAGGTTTTCTAATGAGCGAAATATAGTAAAATTCTAAAAAAAATTTACATAAATTTAACATACATCTCTCCAATCCTATTGTACCATTTAAGGGTTTGGAGTTCTTAAGGTTTTCTAATGAGCGAAATATAGTAAAATTCTAAAAAAAAAATTACATAAATTTAACATACATCTCTCCAATCCTATTGTACCATTTAAGGGTTTGGAGTTCTTAAGGTTTACTAATGAGCGAAATATAGTAAAATTCTAAAAAAAAAATTTACATAAATTTAACATACATCTCTCCAATCCTATTGTACCATTTAAGGGTTTGGAGTTCTTAAGGTTTTCTAATGAGCGAAATATAGTAAAATTCTAAAAAAAAAATTACAAAAATTTAACATACATCTCTCCAATCCTATTGTACCATTTAAGGGTTTGGAGTTCTTAAGGTTTACTAATGAGCGAAATATAGTAAAATTCTAAAAAAAAAATTTACATAAATTTAACATACATCTCTCCAATCCTATTGTACCATTTAAGGGTTTGGAGTTCTTAAGGTTTTCTAATGAGCGAAATATAGTAAAATTCTAAAAAAAAAATTACATAAATTTAACATACATCTCTCCAATCCTATTGTACCATTTAAGGGTTTGGAGTTCTTAAGGTTTACTAATGAGCGAAATATAGTAAAATTCTAAAAAAAAAAATTACATAAATTTAACATACATCTCTCCAATCCTATTGTACCATTTAAGGGTTTGGAGTTCTTAAGGTTTACTAATGAGCGAAATATAGTAAAATTCTAAAAAAAAAATTACATAAATTTAACATACATCTCTCCAATCCTATTGTACCATTTAAGGGTTTGGAGTTCTTAAGGTTTTCTAATGAGCGAAATATAGTAAAATTCTAAAAAAAAAATTTACATAAATTTAACATACATCTCTCCAATCCTATTGTACCATTTAAGGGTTTGGAGTTCTTAAGGTTTTCTAATGAGCGATATATAGTAAAATTCTAAAAAAAATTTACATAAATTTAACATACATCTCTCCAATCCTATTGTACCATTTAAGGGTTTGGAGAACTTTTGGTTCTCTAATTAGAGATAGAGGGTCTCATTCAAAATGGGTCAATTTTTGTTTAAAATTCGGATATCTCTCCAATCCTATTGTACCATTTAACGGTTTGGAGTGCTTAAGGTTTTCTAATTATAGAAATTGAGCCACATTCAAAATGAAGTGCAATAATATTGCTCTTACTTAACATACATCTCTCCAGCTTTTCTCCATGGGAAAAACTCCCTCAACTCCTTCTGTCTTAGTACAGAAACATGATGTACTGCTGTTTTTCTTCAGAAGGAAATTGCTTTCATTACAACTTAATGATTATATTTTTATGCTTTTATTATAATCTTAAGAAATTGTTAAAAAAAAAAAAAAGATTTATTCCCAAAATTTCTTATGTAAAACTGTCTTAAGACAGAAACAATATGTACTGCACTTTTTCTGCTAAAAGAAATTGTCTTCATTGCATCTTAATTATATTTTTATACTTTAATTGTACTATTAAGACATTTTTGTAAAAAAGGAATGTATATCATCTACTCCGTATGGAGAACTGTCCAAGGACATAATAATTATTTACTATTCAGGGAGCAAATCCACACCTTGGGTAAAAACTCATTGAATGGATCATTTTTCCTTGCTAAATATAAATGTTTCACTTGAGAATATTGCAAATTACCTCATAGTATAAGCCTGTTGTTTCATTTACGGTCAACTTAAAACCATGCTTATCAAAATAATTTGTTTATAAGGATTGAAAAGTTGGCAGCTAGTTTTTTGGTTTATTTAATGGCAAGGCTAAACTTGATCTGTTCAGATCCAGTTAAGCCTTGGTAATGGGAAGAAATTATTATTCTGTAGACTTAAAAGGTTCATATTACTGATATATTAATACTGTATTGATTTCTTAATTGAAAAAAGTATCACGTTAGTCAAACATTTTGATAGCACTGAATTATTTTTTAAGTTGGAGTACTTCTGTATTTTGTAAAACACATTATTTTTTTATGTTTTTATAATTTAATCTTGTATTTCTCTTTTTAACTTTTGCGTGATTGAACAACATACCCTTTTTTTTCTTTGGTATCATAATCTTATTTTAATTCCTTAATTTTTTTATTCTTCTTTATTCTACTTCAAACATTCTTTCAAAGGATACTTACATTACGAAATTAAATTTTTCTAGAAATAAATATGTTTAAAGTAATTTGCTGACTCTCTCACAAATTGATTTTAAAAATTTGATGAACCAAAATTAAAGGAAAATGTTTAAAAAGTATAAATATTTCAAAGTTCAACTCTTTATCGGTTACTTATTTATATAGACTTAAAGAAGAGAAACAGTGAAAAAACACATTCGAATTTAGAACATATAAACTAGACTACCAAGCAGACAGCAAAAAAATGATTGTATCTCTGTGTTTACCCTATTTATGATAGAAACCATAATCCAAACATAATTTTAAGCAGAAAAGAACTGGGTTACTTTAAAAATACGATATTTTTTTTAATCCGACGATTCTTGTCTCAGATCCCTTAAATACTGATATTGAATGTTACTTTAAAACATTCATAAATATTATCAAATCTATTTGTATTTTTGTTCGTGTTGCAGGCATTTAAAAACATCTTTAAGCAATATACAGATTTTGATATCTTTTAAAAAAATTTCATTCCAAAGTTTTAAAAAACAATAACATATAATTTTTTTTTTGTAAAATACGATTATGGAAGAAAAAAAAAACAGAAAAAAATATCCCATCAATTTCATCATATTTTTTAAAATTAAATTATTTCATGGATGATTTGAAACTTTATTTCAAACTATTAGGAATGTAGATACTTGTAGTTTGAGGGTTCATTAAAGTATAAAAAACCCTTCAGATTGTAAGTGATAAATAAATCTGAACTTGGAACCTTAGAATTAAAAATTTCTTTGAATAATATAGGACTTGTTAGTGAAAACTGTTAGCAAACATTTCTAAAAATTGTTTGATAGTTATCTATTACTAAATCCCTATGTGTAAAATGTATAATTTACTCCGATTTGATCATTTTGTGTCAGGTTTTTTGTGTGTTCCTCTTTCTCTGAATTAGGAAGAACCTCAAGAAACCCTTAAAGTATTTCTTTTATAATTCATATAATGTATTACATTTGTTTTACAGGTTTTTATGAAGTTGAGGTAAAATAAATTACGGGGCAAAGTTAACATTAATTTAATTCTTTAAAATTGGTTAATCTTAATTTTTGTCTTGGAAAACTCCTTATACTGAAAATTTTCTCAAAGATATTTCGGGACAAATTTTCTGTTGCTTCTACCTCTGTGACTAGTCTCCTGCTAAACTACTCTTATACTGACCAAGACTATTCTATACATATACGTATCTGGAACCAGGGGGAAGAACTCGAAAATTGAATTATCACCCCCTTTTTAGCTTTTTTTTTTGCTAAATTAGCTTTATTACTCAATTTGAGTTGATCTGCTTTACTCATTGAAGAGATAATTCTAATGAAATTCGATTCAAAAATTACTAGTTGAAAAAAATACCTTAATCTTAAATATTAATTCAATATTTTAGTTTTCCCTCACCAATTCTTCTAAATCTAAGATTATGACTTGTAGAGTTTACTGCTAATTATAGAGTATTTTTGTGTTCTTATATTCATTTAACTTAGTCTTCAGTGGATCGTTAAATTAGAATACCATGTAAAATTTGGAAACTAAACAATGGAGGTCTTGAGTTATACTAGACTGCAACGTTTCCTACCCTGTAACGTTATTACTCGGAAGGAAAAACTGAGTAAACAGAAAGCCGGTTGGGTTTCTAGGAGGAGTTTCGGTACGCAAATCGTGATAAAAAGACGCTCATATTTTTAAATTGACGTTCTTAATTTGACTTAAGATTCAGACACCGTGCTTGGAGCTACTTTCTTTGTTCGCTCTCAGCAAGGTAAAGTAACGCTGCAGTCTAGTATGGACTGAACTGAATACCTACCTATCATGTGCTTTACACTTTGCACTCCAGGGCACTGGGCTAGGTAAACGAATTTTAGCATCGTAGGCCTTGGTACCCAAAAGGTGTGGTGACAATGAGTTTTGTTTGTATTCCTTTCTAATGTGTTTTTAATACGAGTTCTCTTTGCATGAGCTTGAGCATTTTACCCGAAAAACGCCAGATGAGCTATGGATTGAGGTTTGCAGCACTTGTACTCGAGACCATTCTCAGCGTCTTGTCATTCCTTTGTGAAGTTAGGATGGAAGAAGTCGGTCGAAATAAGAATCGTCATCAGAATCCAAGTGAGTAGTTTCATTTTGTTCTTTTCATTTTTCGTTGTTAATGATCGAAAATGTTTTTTAAGAGGTGTGATACATAATGATCCATAATAAAGCAAAGGTTGCACCATTACCAAATTGGCTAGGAAGTTTTTGATACATATTGTGTTCAATTTGAAATTACTATTTAAGACACACGATTTAGAAACTAGACAGCAATTTAAAGTGTAATTCAAACGCGAGCTATCTTTTTGTAATCGTTAGAACTTTATGACATTTTTCTTTCTTTTCCTATGGAATATTTGTTTGAAATTTTTACACTATAATGTAGAGCAGTGGTTTCCAACTAGTTTAGACTCGCGTATCCCTTTTAGCTTCATGGCAAGCCACTTACCCCCAATATGTAGTAGTACATTTGAATCGTCAGTTTTAAAAAGGGAATAAGTCCAAAAACGAAGTTTTGAGAAAATCGAAAAAAACTGTGTAAGTAATGGAATTTTTATCCTATAGCCACCAAATTCTTACAGGAAATTCAGGACACTGTTAAGAATACAGAACAATCATCGAAACAATTATAAGTGTATTTAAAAAGGTTTTACAGTTAAAAAAAGAGGATGGACTTATTCCCTTCTTAAACCTTATTGAAGTATCAGCTGAACAAAAATCTTATAAACCACTTAAATTGACAATTAAATTATATTTCTGCTTAGTTCACGGTACAAAAGTGAAAGACAGAAAGACTAAGACGAATAAAATTAAAAATTACTATAAAATTGGGTAATTAAGGCGCTATCAATGGAGTAAGTGAATATCAATGGAGTCAAATATCCATTGGTTAAAAAAAAGAAGAAACGCTTTTAAATTCAAATGAAATTTTATTTTGGGTAAGTTTGCAGGACAAAGAATAAGAAAAGGAAGACAAATTAAATTAAATTTCAAATTTAATCAAAAAATACAATGAATGAACATCGATTTCGCAAATTCAAGGGGCTATATCTGCCGATAGGGGGTAGTTATTTTTTTCCTCTTTAAACTCATGTGTAGAGCGAAGCTTGGAGATTTTTTCTAACACAAAAAGTCAATTTGTCATCTTTTGGACTTATTCCCTTTTTAAAACTGACGATTCATTTAGAAAAGTATCTTACTTGTACAAGCAGTAAAGCAAACGTACCAGTAGTTGACACCTTTATGGGAATTCTATGTGTACTTGATATAAATATTAACACCACTGGTTGAGGATTCCAATATCATTTATTAAAGACTAAGAAAATATGCGTCCAGTATCCTTGGATTTGTGCTACCGACTGAGGGTTGCAACATTTACTCAGAGCTTTTGGCTGTGATGAGGATATTTGATCTCCCTTTTGGGAAATTAGCACACCATTAAGGATTTTCTTTTGCCTATTGTTCACATATCTAGGGTTGAGTTAAAATCATGAAAACTTTATGGCGTGCAATTGCTTCACTAACTTAAGATAGGAGTATTCCTATCTTATAATATAACGTATAATATAACGAGTATTAATGTCAGGGTTGGCAAGTTTTTGACATGCGACGGTTTTATCCGGTTTTAACCATGGTTTAAACCGGCTTGTCAAAAACGTCAAAAAGTGTCAAAAACCTAATTTGTAAAAAAAAATTATCAGAAATTATTTAGCAGAATTGGATAGACTTTAATCAATAAATTTCAAATAAAACAGCATAATTGCATTAAAACTGTTGAGTATTCACTAAAAAAATATATTCTTGTTGTAGCACAGCCAGAATATATGCATGAGAGTGATTTTATTCATAATTGAATTTGAATTGAATTGTTCCTAAAAATCAATTATTTGTTTTTTAAGTGTACAAACTTGGGTTTCTGTTTTCTGATGCTGTAGTGGGGGTTTTATTAAGTACTAAAACACATAATTTGCTGTGCCCTGCCAGTGCATTCTTGAGATACATTCTATTTGTAGAATACTTTGTGAACGTGGACTGACAATAGGACTATAATGTGAAAATGTTTTAATAGAAATTGTCAAACACTTAATTTAATGAACCATTTTATTGTGAATGCATACTTTTAATTACTTTCAGCAAAGATGTACAATTAATAAATCCTTAATTATATTTGTAGTAATTAAAACTGTGTAGGTTTAATCTAATAATTTTACAGAAATAAATTTAGATTTTTAAATTTTTTTATGGATAGAAGCAGAAAGTAATCTATCAGAATAGAAATCTAATGAAGGTTTGTATTTTCCCACGATAAGGCATATTCAAAGATGCCCTTAAATTAACGCTTAAGTTCCTTTTTTCCCTTCAATTAACTTCTGTTTTGTGATTCATAATTAATTTAATTTTTTAAGTTTATGTTCTTAAAATTGATATTTTTCTAATTTATTTAATTTTTACTTAATTATTGAAATTTTGATTTATTTTCCTTTAAATAACTTCCATTTTTGCAATTTCATAAAAAGTTTTAGTTCAAATTTTAACTTAGTTCAAATTTTTAGCGTATTTAAATTGTATTGGGGTTTTTGACGGTTTAAACGTCAACGTCAAAAACTAGTTTTTGACGGCTAAAACCCAACCCTGATTAATGTATTTAATTAAATGTAAAAGCTTATTATTTTTTCTAAGAGATGTAATGATCCTGTAAGGCTTATTCAGACTTTACACTTTTTATGTTCATTTTAGAAGAATCGTCCAAAGTGAAAAATGTAATTTTGCGTTTCACTCTTCGCTCCCTCACTTTTATATGCAAACTAGAGATTCACAGGAGGGAATCACTCAGGATGAACAGTGAAACAGCCTGACTGATCCAGTAGTTGACAGTCAAAGAAAACAATCTGAGCCAGTAGTTGACACTTATGTACCACTAGATGACATACTTTTGTACCAGTAGTTGACATAGAAGAAAACTAACTATAAATGAATTAATTTCCGTATTTTAATACAGGTATTATTAAAATAGCTTAGGAGGTGTTTAGGATGTGGGATGTATAAGTATATTTTTCCATCTTTCTTTTTCTTTGGAATGTTATTTCATTTATTTTCTTTCTTATTTTTCTCTCATTCTGTCTCGCCATTCTTTTTTTTTTTTCTCATTTTTATTTCTTGTTTTTTTTTGTTCCATTCTCCAAACTAAATTTTCTCTAATCTTCTCTCCTTTTTTTCCTCTTTACCTCTCTATTGAATCATTTCCTCTCATTTTGTTTGGAGAGAAATGGGAAGACAAAGATAAAAATGAAAAATAGAGAAGGTGTTAAGGAGATAGGGTCAAGAGAATAAAAGAGAAAAATTAGTCAGTGAAAAGTTAAGAAAAGAAGAAACGGAAGGCAGAAAAAACAAGAGGGAAATATAAAAAAGGGAGAAAATTTAAATAAACGAGTTTAGAGAGTGAGAAAAGGGAAAAAGGCAAATATTAATTGTTAAACATTCGAATTCCCTGACAAAATTGTGTAATAAGTATTCTCTCTCTTTACTATTCTGATCTCATTAGTATTGTTCTATTTTGTTTGTTAATAGTAGCAATATTTTTTTTTTATTTCCAATGGCAGGGAATACATAAAGATAACAAAGAACATAAAACACCAAAAGGTGAATTAAACAAAGAGACCGAGGTCATCTTCCCATGAGCTCTCTCGCACGCCAATATCTTGCGGTCTCGGACTTAAGAGTTTGGAGCATCTTGCAGCGATGAAGATGCTTTCTGTTCCCCCCCCCATTGGTTCCTATAGTAGCAATATAAAAACTGCTTAATTTCGATATATTTCTCTTAGAGGTTCTTAGTTATTTTTTACATTTTCTGGGAAAAGTGCCAACTACTGGTGCACTGTCAACTACTTACACGTTTGCATTAGTTGAGGGGGGGGTATTATTTTTGTCGTTCTGGGTTTTATAGTTTGCAATTTACTCCCTATTCCGAAATATAGCTGCTTCCCCTACTAGCACTATTGTACTTAAATCAAAGTTAAACTGCAAATTATTAAAATTCCATTGACCCCAAAATTGTGACCCCCCAAGGGTGAGCAGATCACAGATAGGAAACCTCTGGTGTGTAAAGCATTCTGTGATTATTAAAAGTTTTAAGAAACTGCATATTTTCTTGCTACATTTTTATTCCTTTTAATGTGTTATGTTTTCAAAAGCTTTTTACCCCGGACGTCGGGACTCCTATGGAAGGCCTCAACACAGTCCTAGTGAAACAAAGTCCTAATGAAGGCCCCTATGAAATGAGACCGCGAAGAGTGTAACACATCGTCATCGTGATCAAGTGAGTAGGTTTTTTATTTGGTTGTTCATGATTTCAAATTAACATTAAACCAAGTAAAAATACATAAATAATTAAAATACAAAAAGTAAGCAGAGTATAGTCTCGATTTATTAAAGTTGGACGGGATAGGTTTAATATAATTTCTACAGAATTTTAAATTTTAGTGCGTGTGTGTATTTAAACTGAAAAATCACCCACCTGTACAAAAGCCCATCACCCATCGTGACGTCGGTCTTTTTAAAGCTTCCAGTTTTCTTTTCAAGGAAATGAATTTCTTTGCTGTATATTCATTCCAAAAATTAAAAACAACGATGGGTTATAAACTGATTAAATCGCTGGTGTATCATCTGATGACCTGGCATTTGGGGAATATACAATACTGGGGGATGCTGGATTAGTTTTCTAAACTTATTTTTCACGAATGATCGATCGTATTGTATTTTAATGAGCTGTTTAGGAAAACAGCAGGTGTGCCAAAGGCTCACAAGAAGTCCGATTTGTAGTTTTCATTTATTTCACTCTTGTGCTATTACCATTAGGGAGAAATTTGAGAACAGCTCCACTAACAGTCAATTAAGCAGGTGGTGTTGCGGAATATTGATATCGTGGAAGTAAAACCATGGATCTATGAATAAAGCGGAAACGTGAAACAAAAACTTAAGAGACTACTCCTCCCCTATGCTCCTCCCAGTATTACCTATGGCAGAAGTTCTCAAACTGTGGGTCACCTAATGTTGTTAATGGCCTAATGTTGTTAATAAGTAGGAAGTATTTCCTTGATTCTCTCTGTGTTTTAAAACATTCAATATCCTTAAATTGCTCTTCCAAGAAGCATTTCTTTTTCTTCCGATGCAGTCGTTTTTCCTGTCTTCTCAGTTCCTTGTAAATTTCTTCTTTATTCCTAGTGCGTGTTCCCTGAATGTAAGCCTTGTTTTTTCTTTCCGTGGCTTCCTTACATTCTCCATCATACCAATCATGTATTGTGCCTTAGGATGCTTTTAATTTGACATTGACGACTTTTAAAAAATATTTTGACCTACCTCTCTTGATTGTTTTATTCTTT
This sequence comes from Tetragnatha montana, assembly GCA_963680715.1. Classification (NCBI taxonomy): domain Eukaryota; kingdom Metazoa; phylum Arthropoda; class Arachnida; order Araneae; family Tetragnathidae; genus Tetragnatha; species Tetragnatha montana. The sequence goes on from OY796683.1 coordinate 27,965,186, forward strand.
AAATTTAAAGTGACCTTTGAAAAACATTGACCCAATAGTAGCAGATTTTATTTAAATAACTAAATATTTTTTGGTGGACAATTAAATTTATTTATACCTACTTCAAATTAACTATTCGTATAAACTCTAGTCTTGATTAGAATCATAAATAATATAATTCATCGTTAGGGGTGTTCCGCTGCTTGTTTGGACTGTCTGAAATTAGATTAATATTTTAGAATTTTAGGGGTTGTGATGTCATTGTAGGCAAATATATAAAGATTGAATCGTCAGTTTGAAAAGGGAGTTAGTTCAAAAAATGGGAAATTTACTTTTTGTGCTAAAAATTTCCCCTTGAATTTAGAAAAGAATTGAAAATGGTTGTAAAACAATGATTTAAATTTTCTTCTTTTAGTCAAGTTAGTTTCTGAAAATAAAATTATGAAGAACAGATGGGTCGCGTTAGATTCTGTTTAAGAAACGTTGGTCACGATGTTCAAAAGTTAGGGAAAACCCTTTTGCTATAAAGAACAAATGGTCATAATTTATTGTATAAAAACCGGTAGTATGATACTGCATTATACGTAGAGTAAATTGTGCTTTCATTTTGAAACCTTCTGATATTGGAAAACTTAGAAATTTGTAACTCAATTCTAAACATGCATTTGTTTTAGGGTCCAGAAAACTGTGCCCTATCTGGGGATATTATGAAATCAGGCCTAATGATTTCTGATCTTGTAGCTAATTACAGCTAATTACGGTATGTTATTTATTTAAGTAAACTTTTTACAACACACTAATGGTTAATTACAAACTGAGTTTAGGGATTCGATGGTCATTCTCCACATATCATTATTATATTTGTATTGATTTTGTTTGCAGTTTACACAATGTTTACCTTTTGACACTAGCTGAAAGATGGAAGACTACTGCTGCTACTATTAAGAGAATTCTTATTTTTAACTTTATGAGAGCCATGTCATCTTTAGTATTAGTACCTGCATATAAAGCCATTTATGTATGAAATATTATTTAATGTTTAAACGGTCGGATTGCAGGGTTTAACTTTAAGATTAGCTAATATTTTTAAGGCATCCATAGTTATTGTAAATGTGATGTCTAATTAAAAGATGACACGGATTAAGCTAGTGATTTAGGATGTTTTGTTGTAACCCATTTTGTGGGAGGTGGTAATAAAGAGAAGACTGCAAAGCAAAAAGAACTGTTTGACATCACAACACAGAGATACTAATATTATTTAATGTGCTTAGCATCTTCTTTCTGGTAAGTGTGATTATATATCCATCGGATCCCCGACTCAGTAGTCTTTTGGTGTCCAGAAGATCATTGACTAATAACTGAACTACTTAGAATGGCAGAGTTCTAAGTCTACTAAAATTATTCTGAGTAATTGAAATATTTTTATAACAACACCCGTGTTCCTATAAAGAAATCATTAAGTTCTAGTTCTAAGTCTACTAAAATTATTCTGAGTAATTGAACGCTTTCTGTACGTTCACTTTTGGACGCCTGTGTTCCTATGAAGCCCGACACTTTTTGAGAGCTTATTGCATACCAACTATTGAACTTCAGACTTATGCAACTATAATACAAAATATAGTATTTAAAAAGTAACGTCCCAATGCATAGTTGACTTGAATTTGCTATTTTTGGACTAGACCGTTTGCATTCTGAGCAGTTCAATTAGTGCAGGGGTTCCCAAACTTCTGATCATTGCAACTCATTTAATAAACATAGTCTAACCTAACCTTTATAACAAACTAACTTTAGGTAGCGAAAAACATTCAAATGATTTTTCACGCTATAAAATCATTATAACAAACGTGGTAATGTAGTGTTTTTGATGCTGATTTCAAATCTGCCTATAGTTTTCTCAATCACGTCTGGGATAAAGCGAAAAGAAAATTATTAGCACTCAAGTCCTAAATTTTGAGTACAGAACGCTCCATCTTTAAGTTGATCCAGTGTGGTCCAACCTGCGGGCTGCATGCAGTCAGCGAAAAGTTTTTAAGGCACTCGACCAAAAAAAGCTTCTTAAAATCGAAGCCAATTCACTGTTAGGTTTTTCCAAAGAGAAAATGTGTTAAGAAACCCGCATTAACTAGTTTTCCCGAGGAGCATCCCCCAACTGCTTTTGGGTAAATTTCTCTTAAAATCGAAATTAAAAAAAAAAAACATTAAAATAGAACCCAAATTTTACAAGGGAAACTATTTGTGACTAGGGTAAGGCTATATGTGTGGTGCCCCAGAATTCCGGTTTTTAATTTGGGGCAATGCTTTATTTTGAGTAATTTTTGTCCAAAGGTACCCAGTCTCCCTATGGGCGTCATTTAGGAGGGGACAGGGGGCAACTGCCCCCCTCCCAAGGTTTTCACTGTTATGTGAATAATACGCTGCAAGTCCCTTGAAAATACTATAACTTCCACAAAGGGTATTGGTTGGGTTTTGGGTTACATATATTTTCCGGTATGTGTGCTTGATCTCAAGGATCCGCTTATACACCTTCGTCAAGTAAGACAGACACAACAGAATTTTTACTGACACAAAGAAGAAAAATACACCCAGGGGCGAGGTAAGAATCGAACTCACGACGGAGCAGTGCGCAGTCTGCTGGCGTGAAAGGCAGAGAGCTAGAGCACCGGTTGTAAACAAAAAAGTCTCAAAAAAGAGTTAAAACACTACTTTTGGGAGGGTCAAATTTTAAAAAATTAAAATTATTCCGCTTAGAAGAAGCTTTTTTCATTTGAGTGTTCCTCAAAAAGTTTGAAAAGGTGATAAAACACTAGTTTAAAGTGGAATTTTCAAAAAAAATTCTGTGGGTGGACCTTCACTGATAACTTTTTTACCTAGAAAATTTTGTGGTTTACAAGAAATTGTTCTTTTTGAATGTAACTCATAGGGCCTCAAAATAAGCTGAACTCTAGAGGCAAATTTTCAAACTTTTTATGGAGGTGACCCCTAAACCTCCTTTGTTACATGGAACTCAAGTTGTACAATTTTAACGTTGCGTAATATCATTCAAATACTACTTTCAAGTTATCTAAAATTTGAGGCATAAATGTACTCGTTAGGAGTACCTTAAAAATGACATTGAGTCCAATCCCTCTCACAAAAAAAGTCCTTGCCTCCCCCAACCAAAAATTGAAATGATGCGCCTGGTCTTCCCTACAACATTGGATAGAAATAAAATCAAAATAAGTGCCTGTAAGTTATTAAAATTGTTTCTACAATTGAATTCTAGAAATGTCCAATAGAGGGCTACCAATTATTCTATGAATTAATTCCTAATTTCGAAAAGTGAAATTTCTTAAACTAAAATGATGAAAGATCCTCTTCTCTTTTGATAGGAACTAATTTAGCAATAATACTTACATCTTTGGAAACAACTAAAACCTTAACCTCTTTTTAGAAAATGTTTAGGTGGAAATAAAATTTATCCCCTCTATCATTCTTAAAACGTTGTCAAGTGCCTTTTAATATAAATTTGAGTAAAATTAAGTGTTATGAATCTCACCTGAATTTTCATATATTAATTAATTGGTTTGCTTGTTGAAATAAGCTTGACATGCCTGTGATAAAAATAGTAAGTCCTAATTAAATTCCCTTCTTTATTGACTCTGCTGGCCTTCGCTTTCTTTTATATTAAATTTAGTTTGGTTTTCGGTTAATAAAGGTTGGACCACATTGATTCAATCTACCCTCCGCCTTTTTTTTTATCCGCCCATGATTGGGGAGCAACTTACCTGAGTTCCAAAATATGTTCCACCGCACTTTTAAGGATATATGATGGCAATAAATTGCAGTAATATTATTATTTTTTTTTACCCCTAAAGGTAAAAACCCTCGGGAGGGACCTCGCTTTCTAGCGTTGCCCTGAACGGCGGTTTAAATTAATTTACCACGACCCGGCCGCTTATTGCTTGATAGTTCTAAGGGTTCGGGTGCGGAGTGTCTGGTGGAGGCATTACTGCCGGGCACTCCGTGAGGCCAGTATTCCTTATTCGCGGTTTCCCATACGAGCTGGGTTGCTGTCGGCGCGTCTTGCAGTTTTTCCAACCCGGCGAGGGGCCTTTAGGGCCCCAGGACGCTTTGTAGCTCTCAGTCTAATGTTATCCTAAAGGTAAAAGAGGAGTACTTAAGTATTTTATGTATCCCCTAATCCCCAACTACACTGCTTAAAACAATTAAATGATATTGGTAAATTTGATATAGGTATATCAATTAACTCTATACTTGAATGTGTATATTGGCCAGCAAAAATGAAAGAAACTGCAGTGGTTGAAGCATTTTTCATAATCTGAGTCAATTGAGAGCTAAATCCATGCAGTTATCAAAATAATTTTTCTTCCTTTTTAGATCAACATTTAAAAACACATTTTATACAGTTAAGAAAAAATGCATCAGTACTTAATTAAAAATCCCTTTAAATTATATGGTTTCCCAAGACTGATAGAAACGTTGTGCATCTGTTAGGCATAAAGTCTATCAGGTTAATAATGAGGGGCTTATGTATTTCTTAAACTCGCCTTTTGGAGAACTTTTCAGCACTTTAACTGTTTGGTCGGTATTGGGTGAACAGCAATTCGTCTCCATAACATGGCCCTGTTCAAGACATGGTGAGAGAACGAGCTGGCCTATCCATTCTTAAGATTCCTTCATCCTAAAGGAAATCCTTCACTAAGGTAGCAATGTTGTCAGCAATTATTCTCTTTTAAAGCAAATCTACTCAAAATTACTCCAGATTTCTCTTGCGAACTACCAGAGATGTAAGGAAAATGTCCCCATACCTTTGTTCCATCAGAAACAGTTTATGATAATGTGGGTGAATCTATTTATTCCACTTATAGAGATGATGCCCCATGCAACCCCATCTCTGACTCCTTGGATTATTTTGGCTGACTTTGGTTATTTTGTGTTCCTTGTTCCCTTCAGAAATAAAACCCAGGATGAAATGAGAAATGATACTCGTCACAAGAGAGGACATTTCTCCATTAATTTTTCCCCCATTCTCATGCACATTTGTCCACTTCCCTTTTTTCAGGTAGCACGAGTGTGGAGTCTTTTTCTAACAGTTAGGCTTGACTTTCCCGTTTCGTTATAGCCAACAGTAGGTACTATCGGAGAAAATAACCATTCATGTTTCCGTTTCTTCTGGCCGTCAGTCTGTTATATCGGCCTTCCCTCCCCCCTGATTTTTTTTACTGTGCTTGCCCTGGTCGTCATTATGCATTTTCAGCCTCTAAGAGATATTCCAAAACCTGGAAACCATACTTTATGATACTCCAATGGATTCAGCGACAGTTACTTGAAACTAATCTAGGCGATGAATTAATCTCCAGTTATTCGGGCTCATGTCATTGCTTTTGACAAAACAAAATAATCGTAGCAAAACAGTCATTTATTTTAGTTAGTTCCCCATCACTTGTATCCATTCGTTACCCTCCATCGACAATTTTGAAGTCACACATAAAAATTTGCAAGCGGGGACTTAATTCAAGAGTTTTCCATATTTGAACCCATTTGCGCCCATTGCTGCAACGAAATATGCGGGAAATGATGATATATCGCCCAGAATTTCAAATATCCTTTAATTGTTTTGAGCAGTGTTAGTGTACTCCATCAATATTGGTATTATCTGGCATTGTGAAGCTAGAAGTTTCATGTACAGGGTGGTCATAAAATAACGACCCTACTTTAAAATTATCTACAAATGAAACTATTGGTAAAAAATGTATGAAATTTTAAAGAAGGTATTTTGAAGGGATGGGAATTTTTTTTAAACCTTCTTAAAGGTCAAATTCCAAATATTTTCTGTGTACCTATAGCAAAAAATTAAACGTGAAGCATTTTTAAATGCAATGACCAAAAAGCAAAATTATCTAAGAATTATTTTAGCTTAGTTTTCTTTAAACCAAAAATCACATTCTACACAAAAACTTGATGTGATACAGCAAAACTGAAAACAGATTTGAAATCAGGCCAAAAAATTAATCCGAAGAAGTATTTCTTGTTGTATCTGTGTTGCTTTATACTACCTGCATTTTTATTTTTTGCATTATTTTTTGCTACCTGCATTTATTGATACTACCTGTAGCATTTATGAGTACGATTTATAACTATAACACAACAAGACCAATGTTAAAAATAATAAATTTCTTTCGGGCGTATAAGCCGTGGCCTGGAATTAAAAACTCCGTACGTTTCATCCGAAACTGTGTCGGACATCCTCAGCGGTTAAAATTTTTGGATGATCGTCTCAATATTGGTAAAGAGACAACTTGAGGAATCTGGTCGCCACACTGTTGTAGTACACTGCGGCTCATAATTAAATGTTTACCCTGAATTTTTGAAATCAGTGGTTTTTGACAGGCCCGTAGTTATGGGAGGGTCTATATGGGGCTGGGAACCATCTGGCAGCTTCATTCCCCTCCTAGAAACAGATTGGAGGGGTACTGAGAATTAAAAAATAAAAGAAACAAACACAAACATTAAGGTAAGAAAGGTTAAAGGAGGGGTATATAGGAGCATGGGAGTGGAAAGGAAACTGCGGCTGATAAAATATACAGGGTGGTCCTTAATTCGTGGTACAAACTGGGTAGGATAGGTAGAGTACATCAAGACAAACAAGAATTGGTATAGGTTAGGGGGTCACAAGTGGAGTTCAAGGGGTGAAAATCACGGGTGAAAATTAACAAAAAAAACCGCATATCTGGGTAGAAAGAGATACAATGGTTCGATTCCTGCACGAATCTTTAACTGTGAAAATCTAACTTACTGCGAAATTTAGGGTTAAAGTTGCAATTGTCCCTTGGTCAGACTCGAGTATTAAGATTTTTTCGTCATGAAATTTCCTATCGCAGTCTATCTATCTACCTACAACGTATGCCTGTTGCGTTTATTAGTCTGTTTTTGAATAGAATAAACACTCATATGATTTTTACATAAAACATTTAATTGGTTTTATGTATAAAATGACGGAATCGAGCCATTGTATCTCTTTCTGCACAGATATACGAGTTTTTTTTGCTAATTTCTCCCCGTAATTTTCACCCCTTAAAATCCACTTGCGACCCCCTAATAATACCAATTCTTGTTACTCTACCTACCCTACACAGTTTGTACCAGGGATTAAGGACCACCCTGTATTCTAAAGGAAAATAATGATGAAAAGATGGGAAAAGAAGACGAGGGTTTGAAATAGCTGATAGGTCAGGAATTTGAAACGATTGAAAAGAGTAAGGGAAGGAAGGGATAAAAGTTGAAGAAATAGTTAGGAGGGAGGTAACATCTTATGAAAGGAGAGGGGAAAATAGGATGCTAAGGATAAAGGATCAGAAAAAGGTAATCGAGTATATAAGAATCTTGGAGGATAAAAAGATAGCCAAAATATTTGTTACTAATAGCAACTTGAATTTGTAGATTTTTTTCTTTATTAAACCTTAGGAAAAAATTTCCCCACAACTTCCTGAATTTCCCCCAAACCATGTTCGGGCGTTCGGACATATTCTGCACCCCTCATTTAGACTTGTTTAATTTTTGATATTCATTTTGGAGAAATCGTCTAAAGTGAAAAGAGTAAATTGTCTTTTTACTCTTTAATCCTTTTCTTTTCTACATAAACTATCGATTCACAAAAGGGAATCACTCAGGGTGAACATTGAAAGTGAAACAGAGCAAATAAGCCTTAAGAAATGTGTGCAATGAAAAGAAGGGGGGGGGGCATAAGAAGATGAGAGGGATGCTGAGGAGATATTTGAAACGTATGTAGGGATGAAAGGGAAAAGGGATAGGAAGAATGCAGGGGGTGATATGTAAGGAAAGAAATTAAAATTTCAAATGTTATTAAGCGATTTTGGTTTCATTTCGATTCCGACTTATAATTCTTAAATTTTAACCGATTTATATGAAAAGCGTGATTTTCGTATAATGCGAGCTCGCGTATATTGCCCTAAAGAATAAATTATCCCAATTTATTGCATAAAACTGGTAGTACCTATAAAATTGTGTAACACAGGCTATACGAACTTTACTTTCATTTTGATAACTTCTGATAATTGGATAGTCTATACATTTATAACTCAATTCTAACTGTGCACTTGTTTTAGGTTCCACAGAATTATGGCTTACCTGGGGATAGTCTGAAATTAAGCCTTACCGTTTGCTGCTCTTATAACTTTACCAACTACTTACGGTATGTTATTTATTTAATTAGACTTTTTATAACACACTAATTACAAACTGATTTTGGGGATCCGATTATAATTTATTTACTCATTATATGTTTCTTTATCATATTTGAATTGTTTGCAGTTTACACGATATTTACCTTTTGACACTTTAGCAGAAAGATGAAGACTGCTGCTGCTACTATTATGAGAATTGTTAATTTTGTAAGAGCCATGTCATCTTTAGTATTAGTACCTGCATATAAAGCTTTTAGGATTTAGTTATGAGATCTTATTTAATTATTTAACTTTAAGGTCAGCTAATATTTCCAAGACACCCATAGTTATTGTAAATGTGGTGTCTATTTAGAAGGTGACATGGATTAAGCTAGGGATTTAGGATTCTTTGTTGTAACCCATTTTTGTTGGGCACTGGTAATAAAGAGAAGTCTGCAAAGGAAAAATTGTTTTGCGATACATACAACACAAACAAAGATACTTCTAAAGATTTCTAATGTTTAAAGCATCTCCTTTTTGCTAAGTGTGATGATATCTCCATCGGATCCTCAATTCAGTAGTCTTGGTTACCAAAAGATCATTGACTAATAACTGAACTACTTAGAATGGCAGAGTTCCAAGTCCACTTAAAATTAAATTTCTGTAATTGAAAGTTTTTTACAACAACGTCTGTGTTTCTATAAAGAAGTCACTTTTGAAGAGCTTATTTCACATGCCAACTTATTGAATAAATGACTTGTGCTCTATTTGAGAGAGTATAGAGTATTTGAAAAGAAACGTCCAAATGCATACTTGAATTTGTTATTTTTGGATTAGACCATTTGCATTCTGAGCAGTTCAATTACGTTGTTGTTCCCTAACTCTTGATCATCGCAACTCAGTTTTATAAACATAGTACGACTTTTATAACTAACTAACTTTATCTTGCGAAAAACATTGAAATGATTTTTAAAGTCCTGTTACACAAGCCAACACTGTAAAATCATGATAAGTAACGTGCTAATGAGGTGTTTTTGATGCTAATTTCAAATCTGTGTTTAGTTTTCTCAATCACGTCTAGTTTTTGGATTAAGCGAAAAGTAAATATTAGCCCTCAAGTGCTAAATAATTATGAGTACAGAAAGCGCTTTCCTTAATTTAATCCAGCGTGGTCCAACCTGCGGGCCGCATACGGTCCTTGTAGAGATTTTTAAGGCCCTCGACCAGAAAATATGCTTTTTACAATCGAATCCAATTATTAGGGTTTTCAAAGCGGAAATATGTTAAAACCCGCATTTACAGGTCCAGCTTTTCAAAAAAAATTAAGGAAGAATCACTCTTTAACTAATCTAATATTTATCTATTAAAAATCAAAATTAAACAAAAAACATTGAAATTGACCCTAATTATGGGTGACTAGGGTAAGGCTATAATGTGGGGTGCACAAGAATCCAGTTTTTTAATTTGGGGCAATGGTTTATTCATTTAAAAATAATACTTCCCTGTTTTACCCTTTATGCTTATGCTGTTTATACTGATTTAGAAGTGTTTTGCTTAAAGAAGTATAGGGGAGACTGTTGTACCTTCGGACACCGAGTTTGTTGTTGTTTCTTATCCTCCTTTAAAAAAATGTCTGACGAAGTCAAAACAATTCCATCATGCTGATGATCCTCAGGAAGTCCAACACAAGGAGGAATCGAGTAGATTCCCTGTGAGTCCCAAATAGTCGAGCATATGTTCGAGAGAAGCCTGATGGTTTTGGCATTTTATGCAGGTAGTAAAATGTCTCACACTTCTATTTAAGTGAGACACTTGGCGTGTCCCCAAACAAGTCTAGGTAGGGCACACCGAGTTTTAAAATTCGGAAATAAACGGAAATTTGAATTGGTGGTCGAAATTTAATTTAAACCGATGTTATCTAGTTATTAACGGTGAAATCATCTGATTGAATTGAAATTTTAAGTAAATATAAATTTAATCCTTTTAGATGCTTAAAGTTACTTTTAGTGCATTACTACCATACTTACATAAACATGTTTCTTCCCATTTAATGATGACATGATTAAATGGTTTATACATGGTGAATTCCCGATATTTTTATCTAGTTTTAATAGTAAAAGTCACCAGATCTTAATCCTTTAATTTTTTTTATAGAATTAATTTTGAATGTCAAAGTAGCATATGATGTAACGTCTGACACTAAAAAGGCACAGGACACCAAAACGCAGCGCATGCGCCAAACATGGCGCATTGGATGAATAATAGTGGCGCATTTGCATTAGTCTGCTACCTAATTAAATTAAAACTGCTTATCTCTCAGTTACAAGACTATGATTTTTGAGTAAATTACAATGCTAGAGATCAGAATGTGCGCTGAGAATAGTAGAAATATGATTAAATACAGTAAAAGTATTTAAAAAAATATTCCAGAAAGAGCCGTTTTTAGGATTTTGTAAAAGAAGAAATTTCTTTCACACCTTTAAAAAAAACGTATTTGCTTTTGAACTTTGTATAAGTGAGATATAATACAGAGCCGTCTTCTCAAGTGGGAAGTTAAAATTTAACCCCCTTGATGTTTTGATGACAAATCATAACTTTTTTTTATTGTTAGGCAATTTCCTGCTATCTCTTCTCGGGTCTGTCACCCAAAAGTTCCTAAATATACAAAAATAAGTTAAAGATAATCGATCCAAGGGTGTCGAATCCCTAAAAAGTGTATCCTAAGACCCCCATTTTTGTATGGAACTCAGGTATTATAAAAATGTTTAGAAAAGGTTTTTTAATTTCAACTTTGTGGTACTGAACGGTGTAGGGGCCTTAAAAGGGGGATACTTGACATAAAAAAGGAGGGATAAAATAAAAACCTTGTGAATACCCCATAGGAACATTGATTGGGATTAGTCACATATATTCTCCGGCTTGTGTGCTTGATCTCAAGGATCCGCTTATAAACCTTCGTCAAGTAAGACGGACACAAACATAATTTTTACTGACTCGGAGAAAGAGAAAATACACATAGGTACACAGTGGCTAGAAGGGAATAGTGTGTTTATCGCCGTAGAACCGTGAACAAATTTCAATTTTCGAAAAGGTGGAGACCACCAGTTGTGAGTTCAAATACGAGGGAGTTCGAAAACATATTAACACTTTGATAAAGGTTTAAGCATTTGTTTGTTTTAACACTGGACAAGTAAAGAATTTAAGTATTTTTATATTCTTCACGGCACAGACAAAACAGTGGCTCGCGAAGATATTAAAAAATTTGGGGAAATAGTGTGTCACGTTATTAATGAGATTTTAGTGCCCCGTCCGGCGTCCATCTTCTTCTAACTTAGTTTTCTGAAAACTTGATACTTTTTTTTACGATTTCATTAATGATTTTGAAAAAAAAGCGTAATATTTCATGAGGGCCAATCTCTGTTTAGATGCCTGAATGAGAGTAGCATATCCCCTCCTCTATTGATGCTGTTTCTTAATTAAGAACCAGTTTCATTAAATAGCTTACAAATTTGTATGATTCTCTTTTCATTGAGGTTTTACATGTAGCTTTTTTGGGATTTTGTAAATTTTTCCTGAACAAATTGATCCTAGGATTTTGAAAATGACCTTGAGTTGCAAAATACGTTAAAAGTCCAATTTAAGGGAGAATCCCTAAACATTTTCTGGGCCGAACCCCCTATATTAATTTAAAATTTTCACTACTGAGACTTGCTCTAGAATCAGTGTTTCCCAACCTTTTTTGGTCCATGTCCCACCAAAGCCTTTCTAAATTTTCCAAGCCCCCATGTCCTTAATTTTTTTCGAAAATCCTTCTTGAAAAGTAAATAAAACCTGGTGGTCCATGCCCCACTTGGGGGGGGGGCAATTTGGTTAAAAATTTTCAAATTGCTCCCCTAGAAATTCATATTGCCCCCCGGTGGGGCGTACGCCCCACGTTGGGAAACACTGCTAGATCTAGATAAAAAAAAACAATTTGTACGACTGTCTATACTATTAAGAGCTTGTTTAAATTAATTCAATAAGAACAACATCTTTAAAAAACACCGCCGCCTTTATTCAATCTCGAATTCCGACTCTTAATTCTATTTACATTTTATTTCATCGCGTGATATTATTTCGGTCATCGATGTTGCCACATCATTGTTACAAATTCTGAGCGATAACATTCGACCATCCTGATGAACAATCGTCCTCGATGAGATGATAAATTACTCGAACTCTGGAGTCTGTTTTTTCTAGTCCAAGTACCGAGAAGGTGCTCTAATAGTGCGTCTAGGACGGGTTCTCCTTGGTGGACAGGATTCATCTTCTTCGACGTCACCGTCTTCGATTTCCTTATCGATGTCACCGTCTTCGTTGTCGCATCTCCATGCCTTTAACTGACTGACATGAGCGGTGGTTGTGTAAAATCGTCCTTGTTCTTTAGGTTCAAGTTGAGACACTCTATAAGTGTCGTTTGGCAGAACATCCGTCACTACTAATGGTCCGCGATACTTCGGTTGTGTTTTAGTCGGTTCTCCTGAGGATAAGGGTGATCGCCTAACAACGACTATCTCGCCCTTATCGAACTTCATTGTCTTGCATCTCTTTTGATCATAGTACTTCTTCATATTTTCTTGCTTTTCTTTGATAGTTTCTCTCGTTTTAGCCTGAATTACTGCTGGATCCTTCCAGGCAACAGCATCTTCATCAGCAAGCATTCGTAATATTCCATCGTTAAATCTTGGAGAGTAACCGTGCAACATTTCAAATGGTGTTTTGTCAGTTGTATTGTTCACCATATTATTCAAATTTCGCTCGCATTGTTTTATCCTTTTATCCCAATCTTTGTGTTCAGGATGTGTCATGCTCGTCATGATAACAGGTAGCACAGTTCTGTTAACTCTTTCAACCATTCCATTTCCTTGAGGTCGTTGAGTAGAATTCAATGTATGTTTTATTCCATTTATTCTGCAAAACTCTTCAAATGCATGGGACGTAAAACATGAGCCTCTGTCACTTATTATCCTTTCAGGTAGTCCGAATTCATCAACAAATTCTTCCAAGTATCTGAGTACGTGTTTGGTTGCAGTACTACGAGTTGGGAAGAGTCTCACGAATCTTGTAAAATTATCTATTAGAATGAGTAAATGAGTATTTCCCTTGGAACTCTTTACAAATGGCCCTAAATGGTCGAGATGTACCACACAAAATGGCCGTTTCCCTGGTTTGATAGGGTGTAACTCTCCTTGTTGTTTTCCACTGGGTACTTTATTTACTAAACACTCAAAACACATTGATATGTGTCGTCTAATATACCTCTTCATCGAAGGAAACCAGTAAAGTTCCTTGATCTTGGCCATCGTTTTGTCAACTGCAAAATGTCCCATCAAGTCGTGAAATCGTACCACCAAACTTTTTCTCATACTTCGAGGAACTACGTACAGTAACTTCGTTTCATTTTTATCTTGAACGATTCGATACAATCTCTTATGCTTGTAGTCACAGTTTTTAATTTTCTCTTTCTCTTCTATCGTTCTGTCTTGAGGGTCCTTTTCGAAAATGTTTATGAGTCTTTTTAGTTCTTTATCCGCGTGCTGCATTATCAATACTTTTTCATCCTCCGTAAATGTTTGATAAACATCTAAGTTGTTTTCAACTATTGCGCCTAAAGTATCATCTTCTTGTAAGATAGGAGATCTGCTCAATGCGTCCACATGAGCCATCTTTGCCCCAGGTTTGAATTTCACCTCAAAGTTATACTCTTGTATCAAGTTACTCCATCTTGCAATTTGCTGATTCTGTGTTTTCTTAGTGTTCAGGTATACTAAAGCCTGGCAATCGGTAACAACAGTGAACTCGATACCGATAATGAACTGGCGTAGCCTGTCTAGAGTCCACACTATGGCCATCAGTTCCAATTTGCTGGAATGATATTTTGATTCAGCTGCTGTTGTTTTCTTACTGACGCAATATACCAAGTGAAGTTTGTCATCCTCCCCATATTGAAGTAACATTCCTGCAATTCCTACGGAGCTTGCATCAGTATGTACCTCCGTTTTTGCATCAGGGCTGTATAGTGCAAGAATTGGCTTTTCTGTCAGATCACCTCTTAATTTGTCAAACGCCTCTTGCTGCTCTTTGTTCCACTGAAACTTAACATCTTTACGTGTGAGTCGTGTCAGAGGTTCAGCATGGGTTGCATATTTTGGTATGAAGCGTCTGAAAAAGCTGGTAAGACCTAGAAACCTTCGAATTTCGTGTACATTCTTCGGTGTTGGAAAATTAGAAATTACTTTAACTTTTCCTCGACCTGGTTGAATTCCATGTTCATTTATTACAAAACCTAAAAATTCAATTTCCTTCTTGCCAAATTCACATTTTGATAACTTCAGAGTTAAATGTGCGGATTTTAGACATTCCAAAACTTGATTCAGTTTATCCATCATTTCCGTCCAAGATTTTGCAGGTATAAGAATGTCGTCCAAGTAACACATTACTGTTTTGTTAAACAAGGGTCCCAGTGCTAAATGCATCATACGTTGAAATTCAGAGGGAGCGTTGGTAAGTCCAAATATCATTCGTTCGAACTGTCCTGTATCGTCTGGAGTTATAAAAGCCGTCTTCTGCTTAGCATCTTCACTTAATGGAATCTGTAGGTAACCATGTGCGAGATCCAACGTCGTAAATATTTTACAGTTCGTCAATGACTCTAACAGGTCGTCTATTCTCGGTAGTGGATACTTTTCCTTAACTGTCTGTTGGTTCAATTTCCTGTAATCGACAACTAATCGATGTTCCCCAGTTTTCTTCTTTACAATCATTACTGGACTTGCGTAAGGAGATCTTGTTTCCGTAACAATACCGTTATTCTTCCATTCACTCACAATTTGCTTTATTATTGTACGTTCTTCAGCGTTCGTTCTGTAGGGTCGCATCGAAACTGGTTTGCTGCCTTCTACTTCTTTGATTTCCATCGTAACTAAATCTGTACATCCAAGTTCCTTTAAATTTAGAGCAACACAATCTCTATATTCGTTTAAAAGCTGAACTAATTGCTGTTTCTGGCCATTAGTAACATCATTATCAGTTTTTATGTCTTCAGATTTTAGAGGCTGTTTAGTATAAGATATTTCTTGAGAATAAGTTGTCAGAACTTGACTATCCGAAGTTTCAAAACCGTCCAAACGTGAAGCGACATCAATCGGAATTGAAAGAGTAGAATGAGTCGTTTCCAAATATTCATTACTTGTTATTGCTTCGCCTCTTGCAACACACTGGTTTTCGTTCAGGATAATGTCTTCATTTTGAGCATTTGTGAAAGGCACTTTTGTTTTTCCGTTGGCCACCTCAAGTAGATAGTCGACATTTCCACTGTCCTTAATTAGAACTAATCCTTCATGATTTTCAACTTTACATTGAACAAAATTAACTGTATTTCTTTCAAGCACAGTAGTTTGAACTGCTTTCAAATTTATTCTTGTGCTATCCAAATTTAGTTGTAACTTATTGAAAGGTGCTTCGTCAATATGCAATTCGTTTCCCACTCTTGCGTAAGCTATGTGAGGCATATCTAACCATGTTCTTCCAACTAACAAGTCTACTGGTTGAGCTTCGTCACCTACAATGAACACTGTTATTTCCTTTCCTAAAACATCATCAATCTCTAAATCAACCACTGCTTTTCCATAAGTTTTGCTGGCTGGTATACTTTGGCTTCCAAAGGCGTAAATTTCGTTTATTTCGGGAATGATTTTGATGTTCAATTTGTTAGCGACTGATTGTTTCATCAGACAGCTGGAGCTTCCCGTGTCAATTAAGGCATTTACCCAGGTCTCATTGTTAATCTTGGCCTTTTTAAGGTATACGAGAGAATTTGAACTACTCATAGTTTTTGTGGTAAAGTTGGTCACGTTATTTCCAGTAGTGCGAGACTTTTCTGGACAATCCTTAGACAAATGACCGTAATCATTACAATTGAAACACTTCGGCTCACCCTTCTCATTACGTAAAGGTTTTCGGTAGCTCGAAAATTCACGGTTTTGGATGGATTCCATTTGTGGAGCCCGTACCTTCGATCTAATGTGATTTATGTTCCCGGAACGTTGGAAACGATTGTTAACTGGATATTTATTGAGGTTACTTGCCTGTCTACGTTCGTATGCTTGATTCATCGATCTGTTTCCCCTCACTGCTTCGTATTCATCCAACTTATCGGCAAGATCCCTTGGCGTCACAAATTTTGCCCATTCATCGATGAAATGATCCTTGAGTTCACCAGGCACTTTACGTTTCATCTGATCCGTGATAATCAAATTCTTCAATCCTTGGAAATCTGTGATGTTCACACCTAAAATCCATTCTTCGAAATAGTTTTGTAATTCAAAAGCAAAATCACTCCATGTACTGTTTGAATTTTGGAGTTGGAAAAACCTTTGCCGAAATTTCTCTGGGCTTAGTTTGAAACGTTTTAGTAACAATTTCTTAATATATTCGTAGTCATTTGCAGTTTCTTCGGGTTCTCTTGCAATTATTTGTGTTATTTCATAAGGAAGTAAACCTAACAAGTGTGATACCCAATCCTCTTTAGACACTTCGGCCCTACGTGCTTGCCGTTCAAATAATACTAAGTAAAGGCTAATTTCTGAATCTTTAAGATCAAACTTGCGAATTAATTTTTGCAAGTCAGTATTTGGCTTATGAGCAGTCATATCGGGATTAACCTGAAACCCAAATTCCGCAGCGTTGGACGCATTTTCTCTCGCCAATTTTAATTTTTCTAATTCGAAAGCCCGTTCTTCTTTCGCTTGACGTTCCTCCCGTTCCCGTTCTTCTTTTTCTCGACGCTCTTCCCGTTCTTCTTTTTCTCGACGTTCATTAATTATACTTTCCAACATTGCCTTAACAAACTCTTCTTCATAACGTGAAGACTCTAAAATCAAATCTTTCAGATCTATAACTTTCATTTTATCGTCAGCTTCCTCACCTAATTCGACAGCTAACTCAAATAGATCCACTTTCTTCGCTTTTGCCAAGTAAGACATTTTCCCCGTAATATACTGTAACTTAAAATTCAAAATACAAATATACGTTATTCAAAACAAGAGCACGTACCCGTTAACTTCGTTAAATGGATATCTATCCCACGTTTTCCTTGACGTTGTCGTTGCGGCGTTGTTCGTTGACGTTATTTGCGATTATCTGATCACCATCCGTTTCTTTCATAAGCTCCGTTTCGTCCGTAATCGTCGTTGCGCGCCGTTCGTTGACTCTGATCACTACACGTTTTTAATGACCGTCATTGGCTATTCGTAAGTTGCGTATCCCGCTTCTGATTTATTAAGAGCTTGTTTAAATTAATTCAATAAGAACAACATCTTTAAAAAACACCGCCGCCTTTATTCAATCTCGAATTCCGACTCTTAATTCTATTTACATTTTATTTCATCGCGTGATATTATTTCGGTCATCGATGTTGCCACATCATTGTTACAAATTCTGAGCGATAACATTACTATACAATGTTTTTCTGGAAAATGTAGTTTAAATGGCATAGGTTGGGCATTTTAAATAGTCGAATTGTGATTTCATCTGCCTTAAAATTTAAAAGTTTACTTTTCTCCAAAGGTACAACAGTCTCCCCTACATCATTGGATAAAGCAATATTAAATCAAAATAAATGCCTGTAAGTTAAAATTATTTCAACAATTACATTCTAAAAATGTCCACTACAGGGCCACCAATTGTATGTCTATGAATTAAAACCCAATTTTTAAAAGCGAACTCTTTAACTACATGAGGAAAGATCCCTATCATCTTTTTATAAGAACTAATAATTTAGCAATAATACTTACATTTGGAAACAACAAAATGAATTCAATCGTTTGCAGTTGAAATAAGCTTGCCTTGACTGTTTTAAAAATAATAAGTTCTTATTAAATTTCCTTCTTTATTGACTGGCCTTCACTTTCTTATACAGTTAGTTTGGCGTTCGGATTACTGAAGGTTGGACCACACTCATTTAATCTACCCAAGGTTGTGTTAAAGGGGGGGCGCCGCATTCAGGTATTTGAGAAACTTCAAATTTGTGTCCGAACTTTTTTTTTTGCAATTTAAAATTATTTTAGAATAATACTTCGTAGATTCTTCAATACTTTCGAACGGAACCACGATGAACGTGTTCAGGGAGGCGCCAAATTTGTGCCCGAACATTTTTTTTTTTTTTTTGCAATCAAAATTATTTTAATGAAAATTTAAAATAATGAAAAAAAATATATTTGGGAGGGGTTGCTAAAATAGCCATCCGCCCCGGGCGTGATTCTTCCACAACACTTGTCTGAATCAATCCTCCGCCTATGTTGACCTTGATTGGGGAGCAACCTACCCGAGTTCCAAAATATGTTCCACATAATAATGGAAATAATTGCAGTATTTTTTTTAACCAAATGGTAAAAAGGAGTACTTAAGTATAGTCCGACCACCTCGAGAAAAACTTTGACAGAAAAACAAAACTTAAGAAAGAAGTTCAAATCTAAATGATAATCACACAAATTCGGGAAAATTGCAGCGTTTATAAAGTACCATCACCCCCAAAATTGAGGGGAATAATCCGTTCGAAGTGTATTTGGACAGTAAAACCGGCAGTTGGTGCATGTGCCGTAGGTCTCGCGGTCCCGGCGCTCCAATCAGAACCGTTATCGGCGAGTTCCGGGTAAACAGGACTAGAGTTAGAGAGTATATCTGCCGGGCAATTAGACAGTGCCTAATCCGTTTCCGTAACAACCATCATGCTATTGTACGACAGTGCTTCTCAAACTTCCAGTAATAACGACCCCCTTTTCAATCATAATATTCGTCGCGCCCCCTTTCAGAAAATAGCACATAATGCAAAAATAATAAAGTTTTACGCTAAAAGTACTACCTTAAGTGTAGGACAGATTTTTGAAGGGGTTCCCAGAGAAAGTAACTAGACCTTTGATACTGGAGGTGTAAAAAAAAAATTTAGAATTCTATTCCATGGGTAAAATGAATTAGGGGGACGTCCATAAATTACAATTATTGGCGTTTTTCTCCAAATTTTGGACCCCTCCCACCCCTTGGTGAGATTTGGCTGGACCCCCCCTTCCCCCTCAATATCTCAAGTGAGATTTTCTCAATAACTTTTAAATAAAAATCTTGACTGAAACATAACGCTTAACACTCACATTGCATAAATTTTGAAACAAATAAATGTTGAAATTAAATCTATGGTCTTATGTAATTATGACGACTGACTGGCTAGTGATTTTCCCTGTTTGGACTAATTGCGCATTTTCATAAACTTTTGAGAAAAAAAATAAGAGAAAAAGCGCATATTATCTAAACTAAAAGTTGATGTGAGATTTTAATTGACTCTCCCTCCCCCTTGGTGAGATTCTGCTTAACACCCTCCCCCTTTTTGACCTAACGTAATTTATGGGCATCCCTTAGATATAGCTTTTTAGAAATTTTAAATATAAAATTTGAACCTTGCTCAATCGAATATTTAGGTAAATATAAATTTGTAAGCGAAAAAAAGGGTGTGGGGGGCCTTCCTCCAGAAAATTGTTAAATATTAGAATGCACAAAAAGTTTTTTTTGACTGGAGAACTCGAGTGTTCATGGTCCCTTTTCTAGAATCGTAGAATAATTTTACAAAGTATTTTGACACTTCAAAATTAATTTTTGACGTTTGATTCCAAAGTTGGGTCTAAAAAAAGTTTCGGAGTTGAATGTTTTTCAAACAAATTTTGGCAACTTCTTTGTAACAGTAATTCGCGATCCACTTACAAAACCTTCAATGACCGCTTTTGGTCTCATGAATACTGGTTAGGATTGCTGAAGGGTAATGGGGGGGGGGTCTGGGGGTACTCCCCCAAGAAATTTTAGTGGGATGAAAGTAATTCTTATGCTCTTTCTTGGGGAGTCACGAGGATACATATGGCATCCGCTCAAAAATTCTTTTACTATTTCATATTGATTGGAATTAATAGTTTCTAAACCCCCTCCATTTTAGGTTATAACGTTTTAGAAATTGTGAGGTAGGATTTGCATCTATATTATCATATGTGAAAAATTGGCGATAAAATAGTTCTAAGTGCAAAAGGGGGTTCATTTTCCCCCAGAAAATAAATGTGGAAATTTGAACCTTAAGAACAGGTTTTAATTTCAGTTTTCTCCAGTAAGTCCAAATTTCGGGAGGGCCTGGACCTTGGCACGCGCCCTAGGGGGTGCGCCCCACAGTTTGAGAACCGCTGTTGTACGACATCAAATGTTTTTCTCGTGGCGGTCGGATCATAACATTTTACATAAACTCTTGGTTATATAAGAGCTAAATCTATGCAGTTATCAAAAGAAATTTTCTCTTTTAGATCAACATTTAAAAACACATTTGATGCAGTTAAGAAAAAAATGCATTAGTACTTAATTGAAAATCCCTTTCGATTGGTGGTATGGACATAAGACTGATAATATAGGCAATAAAGTCTATTGTTATCAATGAGGGGCTTGGGAATTTATTTAACACCTCTTTTGAAGCATTTTTTAAGCATTTTAATTGTTTGGTAGGTATTGGGTGGATAGCAATTCGTCTTTCTAACATGTCCCTGTTGAAGACATGGTGAGAGAAAGTGCTGGCCAATCCATTCTTAAGATTCCTTCATCCTAATGGAAATCATTCACTAAGGCACCAATATCCTCCTTGAAAGTAAAACAACTCAAAATTACTGCAGATTTCTACTGCGAACTACGAGGGGTATAAGGAAAGTGTCCTGTCCCTTCCTCTCTCCCAATAAAAACTACACTTTCGAAATATATCCCGACTTTATTTCTGCAATTAGTCCGGTTCACTATGACGCATTTTTTTATCTAGATTTTAAATTCAGTATGTTGTAGAATATTGAGTGTGAAGCATTTTTAAGTAATTAATGAACAAAAATCAAAGTTAAATTTTCATTACTTAAGTTAGTTTTCTATAAACAAAAAAAATAACATTTTACACAAAAACCTGACGTGAACCAAACCTGAAAGCAGATTTGAAATCAGCTCGAATAATTGACCCGCAAAACATTTTTTCTTATTTTACCTGTGTTGTCATTTAAATATCCGACAAACGTATGAGGAGGTGGCTATATAGGAAATGGGAGGGATTACTACTTGCAACATGTATGAGCTCTATTATAACTATAACACTCTGATAAAACGAGACCAGTGATGTACACACTGTGGGGCATACTAATTATAACCTGAATTCTTTAAAATATTCAAGTATAAGGTTTGATAGGCCCGTAGCCATGGGGGGGGTCAGATGGGGTTGAACCCCACCTGGCAGCTTCATTTGTGTCCCTCCCCCAGAAATAGATTGGAGGGGTACTGAGGATTAAAGTGTAATAGAAATTAATGTTAAAGGTAAAGAAAGATTTGAGCGTGTTAAAGAAGAGAATGAGAGTGCAAAGGAAGCGGAAGATAGAGTACAATAGAGAAGCTCTTATGAAAACCAGCTGTTTTAGCTTTCGAAAGAGTCCCCTTCTTGAAAGTCCCTAGTGGTCAGGGCCGTATCCAAAGGAGGGGTTTTATGGGTTCAACCCCCCCCCCCGGAATTTTGATATTAATTGTATGGTCAGTTAGAAGAAGGGTCCAGTAAATCAGTAAAGAAAGGAAGTCCAAAAACCAAATTTTGAGAAAATTGAGAAAGAAACCTGTATAAATAATGGAATTTTTGTTGTATAACCACCAAATTTTTACTGGAAATTCAGGAACTTATTTAGAAAATAGGGAAAACTTTGGGAAAAATATAAGTGCATTCAAAATATTTTACAGTTGGAAAAAGTTGATGGACATTTTCAACCTTGTGAAGGAAAATCTTAAATCCATCGTTTAAATTATATTTCTACTATCACAGCACAAAAGTA
Organism: Tetragnatha montana; assembly: GCA_963680715.1. NCBI lineage: Eukaryota > Metazoa > Arthropoda > Arachnida > Araneae > Tetragnathidae > Tetragnatha > Tetragnatha montana. The sequence continues at coordinate 27,987,255 of OY796683.1, forward strand.
AGAAATAGACAGACCAAGACAAATGAAATTAAAAATTATTATGAACTTTGGTCTTAAGGCAGTATCAATGGAGTAAGTGAATATGACTGGAGTCAAACATTCCCTTGATAAAAAAATTTAAAAGTACTTTTAAATTTTATTTTGGCTTAGTTTTCAGCACAAATAATAAGAACAGAAAGACAAATAAATTTGAAATTAACTAAAAAGAAATACATTGTATGGACATCGATTTCGGAACTTAAAGGGGCTTTATCTCCCTATAGGGGGTAGTTATTTTCCCCCCTCTTTCCACTCATGTATAGAGTCTAGATAGTCTTTTGGATGTATAGTCTTATAGTATGTATAGTCTTTTGGATTGGAAAGCTTTTGAGCACAAAAAGTCAAAGCATTTTTGGACTTATTCCCTTTTTCCAACTGAAGATTCAATTTTTATACTGTTTTTCCATTTAAAATTCAGCAACTTACAAGGAACATACTTTTCGGGTTAACCATAGCCTTCGAGAGCGAGAAGGCCGGGACAGAAGAATGATGAGTCATCCTTTCCGACGAACGCTACCATTGAGTTTCCATTGACGCGTCGATTTTGGAGGGGAAAAATCGCTATAAATCATAAACAAATGATCGGAAAAAGAAAAAAAGACCTGTGTGTGATGTAGGAAACCAATACTAATGATTCTGAGTGAAAATGTTTACATTATCGGGGAAATATTTTGATAGATGGAATTTTTAAAAAAACCTTGTTCCGAGTACGATCGACTTTCACAAGCTTTATTAGATTAGATTCGGCATAATTTCAGTTAAATTACTACTTGCATTATAAAATCAACATTTTTGGTTAGATTGTATTCGTTTTTGAGTCATTCAAACCAATATTAACATTCGAAAATTTGCTGTTTAGTTGAGATTCGAAGCTAGCTGAACCGGGCGACGTTTTAAATAAAATATTTCTGTTTTATAATAACAAAAATCCTGTCTTTATTTTAACAACTAATAGATCATGTCCTATCTTAATATTTTTAATCCTTACACAGATAAATATTAACCATATTAACCCCCGCCTTGTAACTTTAAGTAGGATTTAAATATCAAGTGAGTATTCAAAATCAGCCGCTCTCTCTCTTTCTGGTACTATAATATATCTTGAGGTTTATTTCCTTTTTCCTTTATATATGAATAATCTAATATTTGAAATGAATAAATAGGATTTCCATTTTCAGTCAATAAAGTGTACTTATTTATAAACTTTTAAAAGGTAAAAACATGAAACGCAAATAACTGATCCAATAAGTTATAAGCATAACATTTAATTAAATTATTAATATCTATTAAAAAAATTTTATTTTTGGGAGGCAAGATAATACCCCACAAACTTTTATTTTAGAAAAACATATTTGTCTTACTATGTGCTCTCGGTATTTGAGCTCTCGGTATTTTCCGAAGCCATAACTTCTTTCTTTCTGCATCTTTAGGGAAGGAAAACACACTTACATTGCTGGCACCTTTTGTATAATTACCCTTGCATCCTGGGACACAGCAATGGTCCGGCATTATAAAGGCCTGGATGCAAAAAGAGCAAGGGAAACATGGGACAAAGCAGAGACAAAGGCTCTTGCTCCAAGTTCCCGCGTACGCACACAGCTCAGACCTTGAGAATCAATCGACGGCTAGGATGACTCATCGCTCCGGAGATGCGCAAGTGGCCAGGCCTGTCTCGTTCTAGAAGGCTATGGGTTAACCCAGGGGTGGCTAACCTCATGCATACCCGCATACCATGCACCAATAATTTGACAGACTAGTTCAGATGAGCCTTATTACAAAAGTCCAATGTCTGTTGTTCGTAAGGGAAATTCACAACAATTTTCTTCCCAGTTTCAAGGCCCTCCACTGGTTTATGTCAGAAATTTGGAAATGATGAAAACCTTTCTTTAATATTAAACTTGAATTTTTTATAATACTGAGCTTCAAACAAAAATGGGATTCTTGAGATTCCCCGGGAAATATTTGGAATTCGATATTTTGGAATTAAATTTGGAGTAGAGCTGTAACTCTTTTTTAGGCATTCAGAACCTTTTCAGTGACACACAAGAGGATCACTTTGTACACCGCAGAAAATCAATGAATAGTCATCAAAACTTCAAGGGGGTTAAATCTTAACTCCCCCCTTTGGATATGGCCCTGCAAATTTGCATGTCACTTATTCATTGTCCAAAAGAAAATACGGGTTTTTAAAAGCACAGAAAGAGACATCTTTATCAAAATCCTGGTAACGCGGTGCTCGGTGCTCTTAAATGTCTTTAAAATTTATTTTTAATTCTTACAAAATACATTTGATCAAATTTATGTTACTCTCAACACAATCATTTTGACTTTTAAGCATAATATTTTTTTAATGGCAGGTAATTTTTGAACCGTTACAGCTGTAACTTAAGTCCATTAACCCATATAATGCCGAAGCAGTACTTACTTTGCGTTACCCAGTGGGCACCTATGGACCGAAGCCACGGAGGTGAAGCACTGTTGCCCACGCCACACACATTCACACAGGCACAGACTCTTTTTACAGGGGGGCCACATTCATTCATCACAAACATAAGGACAGAAACTAACATCAATGCCAAACGGGGATTCGAACCCCAGACGTACGGCTTCGCAGTCAGATGCTCTAACCCAGTGATGGCGAACCTATGGCACGCGTGCCACTGGGTGGCACGCGACCGGTTTTTCGGTGGCACGTGACATTCACTAAAATTAACGTAAAAAAAACTTTCGTTCATTAACTGAGATTTCAAACTGGCGACCAGTGAAGTCCCCTGAATACTCCCCAAAAGCAGCTTCAGAACACTTTTTAGCTTGCTGAAATTCAAAAATTTTTCGGGGGAGGACCCCCGAACCCCCCTTAGGTTACGGAGTACTTTTGGTAGTTTGAAAATGGTATGGTTTGGTCTATGGTAGAATATGAGTTTGAAATTCGGGAAAAAGAGAGAGGTTGTGTAGCTATATCTTGAATTCCCCCGACGATCCGTACATTACCATAAGGGGGGGGGGTATCCAAAAGTGAGGTTAACTTTTATGTTTCAGGAAAATTTACAAAAATTTCTAGAGGAAGACCCTTTTACGTAAAATTTAACAGAGGTAGAGGCAAAAATCTATATATCCACTAATTTTTTTCGAACTATAGTAGTATCTTCACATCTTCTCTTTACAAGCATACGTTCAAATATTACATAACCCTTTTTCAGTCATTTTTGACCCCCTTGTGCCCTTTTGTCAGAAAAGATAAGCAAATCTCAACCCTCTCTCTTAAGAAAACTGACATCAGGCCGTAAGAAAACAAAATCATGGATGCAAAAAGAAGCCTGATTACTTTGTGGCCCGCCACTAGCCTTGTGCTTTCGATTGCACCCCTTGAGTACTTGTAAGTTGGAAACCAGGGGTGTATATAGGGGGAATGCGAGGTTACCCTGCCTCCCCCCGAAATTCGGACTAAGTATATACCAAAACAAGTGAAAACCCAGTTTTGTAGGGTCAAACTTTCAAAAAATTTCTGGGGGAGAACCCAAGACCCCCTCTGTTGCTTGGAACTTTATTATTATAAGTTCATCAAAAAATTTAATATCTTATCTAAATATTTATTAAATTTCTAAACATGTATGTCCAAAATTCGGACTAGAGGTGAACCAAAACAAGTTGAAAACCTGTTTTTTAGAGTCAAATTTCAAAACATTTTGGGAGACCCCCTTTGGTGCTTGGAACCTAATTATTTGGAACTTTTCTTATATTAATACATTTCTTTTATTATGTTAAGTTCTCCAAGACGCATATTCTAACTAAAAATGTACTAAAAAGGCACATTAAACCTATTAAAAATGCATGGGAGGGGCCGAGGAATAATTTGGAACCCCTCTCGAAATAAATTCCTATAAACGCCACTGTTGAAAACCCTTGTTAGACTACCGGCTATCAAATGCGGATTTCATATTTTTAAGAGTTCAAAGACGATTTCTAAATAAATATAACAAGTGGCACACCTGACAATCTAAAACCGTAATAAAATGGCACACTAATCGAAAAAGGTTCGCCATCCCTGCTCTAACCACTTGGCCAGTACGTCGGCTTAATAATATTGACTCAGAAAAATTCGTTTTGTAACTGAAAGATAAACAGTTTTAATTTAATTTCGAATGAATAGATGCTGTTTATTAAATTAGTTAAATGACTGATGTGCCACTACTATTCATCCAATGCGCCACGTCATGGGCACCCCTGGTTTAACTCAAAGGGTCTAAAAATAGGTCTAAAACACTGACTACTTATAAACCTAAAAAAAAAAATCTAGGATATCACCCCCACATCCCGTCCACCTTGATATTTTCACCTCTATTGATACTGTTTTTCCTAGAAAATGCTGTCGCTTTTAAAGCGTAGTCCTCTTTGGTGGCTTTCCAAAGGGCCTCTAAGTAAAATAAAACACTATACTTTTAAGGGACTAATTACAAAAGTTTTTTTGAGGCTTGGAGTGCCTCTCAACCCCCCTTTGAAATTCTTAAACCTATTCATATACTATCTGTCCTTGAAAATTACTGAAATGTATTAACCAAAAGTGTCTCAAAATGACCTGAAACTTCTTTGAGGAAGAAATTTTCAAAGTTTTTATGGGGGGAGGTCCCCCAGACCCCGCAATTTTTACTAAAAGCTCAGATTGGTTACAAACTTTGACCTTGAGTGCACCAAAGTTCAAATCCTTTGTATAAGTGATAAGTTCTCTGAATCTTAACATGTACAAATACTCGTCAAGGGGTACATGTGAAATAATGTTGAGTCAACCCCCCATCCTCCCAAACAAAAGTCTGGTTGCGGCCCGCTAGTGGTCACCAAGTAGGAACTTTTTTTTTATTTTCAGTGAAATGTTTTACCTTTGTTTTAATTTTTTTATCCAATGGGAGGGTACTGGATTTATCATCCTTGACCACTCCTTTGTTTTAATTAAACAGCAGAGAGATCAGCTGTAAAATAGTGTCAACTCTGCTACTGTTCAGGACTTTTCGCCAAAGCTAACGCTTTCAAAAGCTGAGAGTCCCGGTTTTTATAAGAGCTTCTACTGTAGATGAAAGGAGAAAGAATATGCAAAAGATGCAAAAAAGTAGACGAGGGTTTGAAATAACAGATAGGTCAGGGATTTGAAATTGCAGAAGAGTATGAGAGTGAAGGGAAAAAACTGAAGAAATAGTAGTTAGGAAGGAGGAAATATGTAAAAGGGAAGGGAAAAAATTGGATGCGAGGGATAAAGGATCTGAAAGGTAATAGAGTATATAAGAATCGTGGAGGATATAAAGGTAATTAAAGGCTCATTTACACTGTTTCAATGTTTATCATGAATGATCCTCGCCGAAGAATTTCGCCAGATTTATAGGATATCGGTGGGGAGAAACGTCATTTTACACTTTTTATTTTGGATGGTTCCTCCAAAATGAAGATCGAAAGGAAAAAGTCTAAATGGACCTTAAGAATTGGAATGGGGAGAGGAAGTAGATGAAAGAAATCTACGTTTTAAAGAAATAAGAGAGGAAATATATTATTATAGTATAGTGCTGTCCTTTAAAAACCACCCACTCCAAAATGTGCCCTAAAAGCAACCCATTGAGATTTTTTGATTACATAATTTAAGTAATATTAACATCGTATATATACCCTGTCTTTCTATGCCATTTAAGTGCCGTTCACATGAGCCACTCTACCTGGGTAAAAGGTTAGAAAAACCGGTTCTACGCAGTTTTATCACACCGCTTCCCCTACGCAAGGGAAAAAGTGCGGAAGTAACCGTGCAAAACTTCACCCTAGGCTAGGGTAGGGGAATAAAGTACTCCGACCAGAGTTTGTTTACAAAAACAATATGGCCTCCTCTTACTACACTGCACTTCACGTTAATCATAAAAACCATATTATTACTTACGAAATAAAATATTCTTGATACTCAATATTCTCAAGGTGTGTTTTGTCTCGTTCAATGTTTATGTTATGATATTTTTAGTTTTAAAAGCTTTTACTATTGCGTTCCGAAATGTTCTGATGAAATCGCTTGCAATAAGTTAATAATGTTTCAGTGATCTTTTTTATGATTGTTCTTCAATTTTATTTTTTACATCATGGTCATCCTTTGAAGGCAGCTAATATATTCATTAGTATAATTTTGTATTACTTCGATGGATTAATTTATTTAATGATCAAAGTATAAACATGACTGGCCGATTCAATATTCCAAGTTTCCAATGTTGGCTTAATTTTTTATATTTTAATCAAGGTTAGAATATTATTTAACTCCATTATAGTGTTAATTAAAATAAACTTTTATTCATAGTATTTTTATTAAAAATGTGTTTAGAGAAAATTATTCTTATAAAATCTGCGAATATTCTGATTACATTTCTGATGCTTAATTTCTTTCATTTGTGTTGTCCATTTGTTTGTTTCTTTTCATTTATTAGTTTTTTGAAGCATTTTATTTTTCTTATTTTTCAGTTATTTTTAGATGCTGAGTTTTTTTTATTACGTTCTTAATTGTGTGGAAAGTGGATAAAATTAGTTATATTTATTTTTAATTAGAAAGCCTTTAAAAATTGTTTAAATCTTAGTCTTGTTAAAATTTGAATGTCTCGGGTCCCAGAAAATGGATAGAGCATCGTAAAATAGATGGTCTCAAGAAGAGAAATAACCCTTCTAAACGTGTTAGAAGCCTTCATACTGGCAAAATTTTTTGAATACTATTTTATATTTACATTTGATATAGTGCTGAACAGTGCCAGTGTTTACTACTTTGTAAATGCAGATGGTGCTTCTTTTTCTTGATTGCTACTTTAATCTGTAAAACAGGCTTTTATTTACCCTAGAAATGCAATAATTATGTTACTCATACTGTTAGGAAGATAGGTTAACATTCTTAGACCTAAACTCCATTGAGTTTTAAAGGTAGCTTTAGTTTTCTGAGGGATTCATATTCAAATTTCTAAAAATGCATTTTTATCAAATTTTTTTGTGATAATCACTGGTTTCTATTAACTAAATTTTTTGAATTGCTCATGACAGACTGTTGAATCTTTTAATATATGAATTTATACATTTATATAAGAATTATATTTTATATATATTCTTAAAATATTAGTTTGTATTATGAGTCCTATTAAGAATTATGATTTATATATAATTATTTTTAAATATATGTCAAAAAGTGTTCCAATTAAGAATTTTTAAGCCTTTTTTTTTCTCAATGCGCTGTTATAAAAAAGCATTCAAATAAATAAAGCAATAGTTTGAGTACTACCTACTAAAACTAAATTGACAGTTTTGTAAGAGTTAAAAAAAACTTTTTAAAACTGAGATTTTTTAACTTTTAAAATATGGTTTGTCAAACTGCCCCACAATTTGGAATAAAAAATGTTTATAAACATTCTTTTAAATAAAAACTACTTTTTATTCTCTGTTTAATTGCACATTATATATGTATTCAAAATAGGGTACTTTGTTGCCTTCATGCTTCATCTCATTTCTCCTAATTCATTAATAGAAATTCTTAAGCAAAAAATTTACTTAAAGCATGTTCCTAATTCAAAGAAAAAATATTCCTCCCAGGGTTTATTTCCCATAGGAAAGAGCCTCATAAGTCAGAAACATCAACTCGAATAGAGAAAAATGCAAATTTGAGTTGAAAATTTCAGCTTATAGGCTGTTTTATAACTAAATATCTGTAAAATAATTGTTTGATAAATAAGAAAACACTAAAATTTTTGTTGAAAATTATCCCAAAGTCAGAAAAATATCATTCCTCTGCTTCAAATTGTAAGATGATATTTAAAAAACCCTCATTTTTGGGTGAAATGAATAAGAACCCACCCAGTGAGTTAGAAACTAAATTTCTTTTGAAAATACCCTATTCTTTAACAAAGTGACAGATTTTATTATGATCTATTAATACATTTTTGGTTACAAAACTATCCCTAATAAAATTCCTAAATATATTTTTTGGCAGAAAATAAAAAACCTGCCAGAAAACGGATAATAATTAACCATTTAAAAGAAGCTTTTGAACAGGTAATGAAAGACTTTAAGCACAGCTGAATAGAGTGAAAATTTGCTAGCCCAAAACCAACTAATTATATAGGTAGGTCAAAACCAACAAATAATTGACTTGATGAATAGGTCATTTGAAAAATTTTGAAAAAGTTTGTTTTTCTGAAATAAGGATTTTCTATTACAGGATTACCATCTTTTCATTTCCTAGCACTATGGAAACAAATTCCTTGAATTTCTTCAAACATCAGAAATTTAAAATATACTTCTGAGGTTACAGAATTAAATCTTATTCACTTCTAGCCTTCTCTAAGGATTCTCCTCTATTCTAGTCTGTTCATGGCTACAGTTCGCCAGTTCCTAAATTTTAGGACAAGGAAGTCCTTGTCTTAAAAATCAGACCATCTGAGTTTGGGTCTTCCTCTAGCTTTATTTCCAAATGGCTTAGACATAATAATTATTTTTGTGGTACATTGGTTTGGCAACCGGAACTTTTAGAATGAAAACCCTTCAGATTTTTATAGAAAAAAAATGGAACTGGATTTTTAAAATTTGAATAAATTACCTATTAATATAAGTACATATTATGAATGAAATAAAATTATCTTTAAATATCATTATTTCTATAATAAAATAATTGGTACTTTAAATACCGGTCGTTGTATCGGGAGGGTCGTTATAAAGGGGTTCTACTGTATTAGTAGTAAAAAAAGAAAAAATGAGAGGGTGTCACTTAAAAATTTACTCTTTGAATTTTTCCTTCACTTTTAAAGGAACCCCATAATTTAATACTCATACTTTATTTTTATTAACCATATAGTTAATTAATTTAAATGCAAAAATTGTCGGGAATTTCTATCTTCTTTCTCATGTAAATCATTAAAAACAAACAAAGAAACTCCATGATTTGATTATAAACAATAAAAAACGACGCATCAACAAGAATCCCGTTGTCCACGTGTTACCCTCATTTCCCATAATACCTTTCGAATCTCTCAAAGATTGCTCATCACGTGACTCCTTGTCCGGGTAAAACGAGTGTGCATGTGAACGGGGCTAATCAACAGTCACCCGGGTAGTCTTCAAAAAATCCTTTCTCCCTACTTCACTACTCTTTTAACTGGGTAAATGGGTTTGGCCATGTGAACGGCACTTTAGAGTGGCAGGGATGTAAAAACTAGTTAAAAATTGTTTATTTACTTATTTTTTAAATACGCAGAGTTAATGTAGATTTTCGGCAAAAAATGTGGTTTAGATTTACAGATTTTGATGGTGTAAAAATGTATGTTATAAAGACTTTAAAGAAATTTTCACGCGTTTTTATGTTATCCCATTACTATAAGAATAAAATATTAAAATTTTAGCTCAGTCCGCCAATTAGAGTCGTTACTGTAGTCTTTGAAATCAGGGGTAAAAAAAAACCAACCCAATAGGAGCTAAAAAAAAAAAAAAAAAACGTATTTTCTATAAATGACAAAATAAATAAAAGTTTATGAAAAATATTTAATATTACCCATGATATACTACTAATTATGCAAATATAATGCTTCTTTTAATGATTTTTGGATTTTTTATTAGTATTTTTAATAAAAACTCAATGATGCCAAAAAACACCCATTTCCCATGCAAAGATAGCATTTTACTACAATTTCCCTTGAAAACGGGTTATGGAAAGTTAATAGGTGGAATTGAAGTAAAATATAAGTGCCATTTATCATGTTTTTTCTTTTTTTAAAAAAAAAAAAATTTAACTATATTGTTATCTTAATTTTTAAGTATTTTAAAGCATGGTTTTTTTGGGTACATGGGGTTTTTTTCAAATTCTTACTTGATTGACTGCCAATTTGTAATGGAGAGTTGGAATTAAAAATGCTAAGCACTAAAATATTAAGGAGGATGAGCCGTTACAACAGTTTTTTTGTTAGATTTAATTATCCTTTTTATTAAGCTTTTTTTGGTGAAAATATAAAATAATGGGTTGTTTTTAAAGGACAGCATTATAAGGGAAGGGAGGGATAAAGATGATAGAGAATTATGGCTCATTTAGAATTCTCAGTTTTGATATAAATTTTGGAGGAATCCTCCTAAGTGAAAAGTTTGAATTGGTGTTTAACTCTTTACTCCTTCACTTTTATATGCAAACTATAGCGATTCACAGGAGTGAACCACTCAGGATGAACAGTGAAACAGTGTGAATGGGCCTTTAGGAGATGTATGGAATGAAAAGGATAAAGGAGATAAGAATAGAAAGAGTAGTAAGAGAAAGGGGGGCATAAGAGGATGCGAGGGATGCTAAGGAGATTATTGAAAGGTATGTAGAGATGAAAGGAAAAAAAAAGGATGAGAGGAATTCCGAGGATGATAAAAAGGTTGATATACGAGGAAGGAAGTTAAAATTTAAATTGTGATTCAGCGATTTTGGTTTCGGGTATATTCCGACCTATATTACTTAAATTTTAACCGATTTAAATGAAAAGCGTGACTACCGTATGAAGCGAGTTCGTGTATATTGCCCTCTAAAGAAAAAGTGGTAAAAATTTTTGTTTGAAAACGGGTATACTAGAATGCAACGTTACTTGACCTTGGAGAAACAAAACAAAGAAAGTAGTTTCCAGCGTGGTGGCTGAATTTTTAGTAAAATTAGGAACTTCAATTTAGAAATATGATTTGTTTGTTAGACCTTTGCGTTAATAAGTTTTTTTTTTATCACGATTTGCGTACCGAAACACCTTATAGCAACCGAACAGGCTTTCTATTCACCCATAGTTTTCCCCCTTCCGAGTAGTGACACCATAGGGCCAAGAAACGTTGCAACCAAGTATGAAACCTATGAAATTGCGTTATACGGGCTATATGAACTTGACTTTCGTTTTGATAATGTCTAATATTGGACAACCTAGAAATGTATAACTAATTTCTAACTATGCATTTGTTTTAGGTTATAGATGATTAGGCTTACCTGGAGCTAGTCTAAAATAAAGCCTTACGTTGGCTGCTTTCATATGAACAGCCAATTACGGTATGTTATTTATTTAAGTAAATTATTTTTAACACACTAATAGTTCACTATGAATTGAGTCTGGGGATCCGCTTATAATTTATTTACTCATTATGTGTATTTAAAATCATATTTATTGTATTGTTTTTGTTTGCATTTACACGATGTTTACCTTTTGACACTTTAGCCGAAAGATGAAGACTGCTGCTGCTACTGTTATGGGAATTATTAATTTCATAAGAGCCATGTCATCTTTAGTATTAGTACCTGCATATAAAGCTTTTATGATTTAGTTGTGAGATCTTATTTAATTATTTAACTTTAAGGTTAGATAATATTTCTACGACACCCATAGTTATTGTAAATGTGGCGTCTATTTAGAAGGTGACATTGATTAAGCTAGAGATTTAGGATACTTTGTTGTAACCCATTTTGTTGGGCCCTGATAATAAAGAGAAGGGTGCAAAGGAAAAATTGATTTGCGATACATGCATCACAAACAAAGATACTTATTTTATTTCCAATGTTTAATCACGGCTTACCCAACCCATACCGCCCAACCAATAGGATAAGATGCTGACAAATAAGGAAAAATAAAAGCGTGTTTTCATGACGTGACTGTTGGCGATTGTGAGGCTATCTTGGTAAACTTTGTTACTATGACAACTTATTACATCTGGATAACAGTAAATCCTTTTTTTAGTAGATCTCCTGTTCCACTTTCTCGCCAAAGACATATTTTTGAGCCATTCCCCGCCTGGATTTGCTTTACCTGATGTCAGCTATTGCCCTCTATGTTTTTAATGATTTCTGTATCTGGGCTATCCTGCATAATCTAGTAAGCCGTGGATTAAGCATCTCCTTTTTAGAAAGTGTGATTATATCTCCATCGGATCCCCGACTCAGTAGTCTTGGTGTCTAGAAGATCATTGACTAATAACTGAACTACTTATAATGGCTGAGTTCTAAGTCCACTGAAATTAGCTTAGTTAGAGTATTTGAAGGTTTTCTGTAACGACGCCTGTGTTCCTTATAAAGACGCCACTTTTGAAGATATTTTTGCCAAAGATAACCAACCCTAACAACATAAAATAAAGAATTTAAAAAGAAACAACCAAATTTATACGCGTAAATAATATTTGGTATTTTTTGTACTTAGACCACTGCCATTCTGAGCAGTTCAATAACTAGAACAGAGGTTCCCAAACTTATGATCATCGCAACCCACTTTTTATAAATGACGCTATGCTCTTCATCTTCAGATAAGGTGTCTGGTTATAGAGCATTTTCAATTACATGACTCGGACCTAACAACGGGTTCTTGTCCTCCAGTGACGTCATGTGCGAATGCTTCTATTGAAGCATTTGCAATCACAAGACTCCGCCCCTAACAACCGCTGTAGCAACGGGTGCCCCCGCACCTAACAACAGCCTTAGCAACGTGTGCTTGTCCTCCAGGTGTGCGAATCCTCCAGTTGCGTCATGTGTCTATAGATAAGGTTTTGACACTAATTTCAACTAACATTTAAAGTATTTTTTAAAATTATGATTATTATTATTATAAATAATCGAAAAATGAATCGATCAGGTGGTCGTATGGAGCACATAATTATGCGGCATAACAATGCGGCACATAATTATAGGTCCATTCTAAATTTTGAAGTCAAATTAAGGCTTGCTGTTGGCCCGCCATATGGTAAGACTTTCCCCCCTTTGGATGTAATTACTACATGCAAATTAACCCGGTATAATGCGTATGTGTAGTGGTATATATGAATTTATTGTGTTTCTATAATGCGTACATAATGAGGTATTTGCATAAGTGAGGGATTTGCTTAATTTTACACTTTTTTTATACGTTATAGTTAAAAATTCTCAAATATCAAATTTTTAAGTTCAAAAATATGTTTTAAATAATTTAAAATTCAATTTTATTTTTACCAAAACACTAGTAAAGTCACGTGATAAAAAAAAACGAGATTGGACGTCACAGCGCACTCAAAATTAGTGTTTTTACTGTTTTTCAATGACCGGAAAATGGGATTCGTTTGGATGTGACGTCACAACGCTTGTAAACAACAGTGTTTCTGTTTTCGTGCCAAAACGCAAAACAAAATTTCGAAAATTTATATCTCTGATACTAGGAAACTCGGAAACTTCATTTAAACGTGATTCTTCATGGGTTTTTTTTATCTACTATTTTAATAAAATTTAATCTCAAAACGTTCAAATACCTCATTAAAGTAGTCCTAGTAGAACAGCTCATACCAAATATATGTCAAGTTTACATAACTGCTACTAGAAGTAAACGAAATTTGGCCATACATGACAAAAATTGGACCAATCTTAAACGTTTGTGCTGCTTGGGAGAGGACGTCCGTAAATTTCGCAAAGTGTTAACTACTTATTTTTACCTCCTCTATTGGTGATAATTAGTTTGATACCCTCTTTCTGAGCTTCTCGGAGAATATACTTTAAACTACACGTATCTGAACTTTGATATTTCATTTTTACTTTATGAATCCTGCATAACATTTAGCAATGGCATGTAAAATATTATAGATTCTAATTCATGCTGAAAACAGCAATATCAGCTTGTTTTCTTGTACTCTATGCAAATTATTTTAATCTTAGTTAGATGGTAATTCTCACAAGTCTAAACTCCCCACTGTTTTTACTAACACAATAAACGCATTTTCTCAAGTAGGGACAAAAAGAAATTTGTGGAACAAAAAAATTATCTTAATCAAAAGTTGACTTGCGATTTTTATTGACCCCCCCCTCCTTGCCCCTGAAGAAATTTTGCCTGACACCGGTGTATAGGTTGTATATTTTGCAGATGAAGCTGTCTTTCTTTAGTGCAGAATGACGCACTTGACTGTAATCAAAGATTCCCTTCGAACCTATAAGGCCATATTTCTTTTGCTGAAGTTCTAAAAAAGGTTTTATTTATCTTAACTCTTGAGTTATTTGTGACCAGATATGATTCTAAGGATAAGGTTCTGGGGGAAATTAACCACTTTTTAATGGTTCCTTGGTTCAACCTTGTTCCAAACCTTGGTTCAGGTTGTATTAAAAATTTAAAATAGTGGCTGTCAGTGTCCATTTAAGCTTTAAAGTATATACAAGCAGTGCAAACGTGGGAAATGCATCTGTTGCCAAGGCGGTTTCTAGGTGACGAGGTATCTCTTGTTTTGGCGGTTGTCAGGTGTGGAGTCACGTGATTACAAATGCTCCAATAGAAGAATTCCACGACCAGTTATTTTCTGTAACTGTTAATCTTCTGCAGGCCAAAGCGTCCGTTGCTAAGGCCGTTGTTAGGTCCGAGTCATGTGATTGAAAATGCTCTATTCCCACAAAACTAGTCAGCCGTCCAATAGAGTTAGTGGACCTATAATTATGAACCAGCATATGCAAGAGATTATTTTAATAGTAAATCACTTAAACATGTGATGGATCTCTCTACGGTCAAAATAAATTATAACGCAAGGTTTAAAAATGATATATTATAGGGGAGAGTGTTGTACCTTCGGCCAAAAATCACGTTTGGATTTTTCTAAGACAGGAAAAATCATATTTTGATTATTTAAAGTGCCCAACCTATAGTCCTAACCTTTGTGAGTAGGAGGATATTTTTTATTAGCTAAAATCTTGAAAATTGGATTTTTTATTAATTTTAATAACTTGACGAAATTTGTGTTCATAGGTACAACCACCGGCTCTCCCTATGGACAGACCCGGTTGTACCTGTGCACACCCTTTAAAAGGGAGGTTTTAATTAAAAAGAGCTAAAAATTAACATTTTTATTGATGACTAGCTGAAATGCCCGGCCTTGCACGGGTGGAGTGTATCAATTTATTTTTTAAAGTTTTCTTAAGTTTATGTCTAATAATTTTCTGTCACCGCAATTACCAATCATCCCGATGTTCCCAGTAGTGTTTTATATCCCGATGTGTAGTTTAGTAGTTTTTCATTTCCCGGTGGTCCCGGTATATTTTATATCCCGGTTCTCTCGGTAATTTTTAATTATCCCGGTGTTCCCGGTAATTTTTCATACCCCTGTGTTCCCGGTAATTTTTCATACCCCTGTGTTCCCGGTAACTCAGTTACTAAATTAACCCTTTAATAAATACAGCATCATAAATAAAACAAATAAAAGTATCGGTTGACGGCAGCCATGTTTGACCAGGGAAAAATGTAAACTTTGAATCTTAATAAATCGAAAACTAATTCGAAATTTTTAAAAAAAGAAACGACAATCTTTTTGTAAAAAATAACTGTACATCTGTGTAAAATATTGTACTTTTACCATGATTAGTTTTTCTTTTATAACGAAAAAAGTGTTTCGATTATTTCATTGGCTGCCGCGACATGAGTTCGATCAGGAAATAATTTTTTTTTGATTTAGTGACGGTATTTAATTGGCTTCGGGCCAAAAGTTTAAAAATGGAGAAAAATAAGCGTTTTGGGCCATAAAATCGTTAATTACTCGTAAATATTTGATTTTCAAACTTGGAAAAGTTCATGGTGATCGTCCCCGCCTCGAGATACGTCTATATACCGAGTTTGGTTCACGCCTGCGGCGTAGTTTAGGAGATGTGTCCTCCACCCACATACATACCCACACACACAGCCACATAGCCCTTTAGTTATATAGATTTACCTTTTAATAAACTATTTCAAGCATTTTTAAAATTGGAAATACATTTTTTAAAGTAATGTAGTTTTAGATCGTAAATGATCATTAAAAATAAGTTGATTGATAAAAGTCTTTATTTTTTACCAAAAATACATAAATCACAAGGGATTTTCAGATCCAAATTTAAGGTAATACTAGTTTCATCCATAGGCGTAACGAGGGGGGGTTATTGGGGTTGTAACCCCCCCCCCATTACATCGACGGTTTCTAAAACATGAAAAACTGAAAAATTTTCCCTTTACAAGGAAGGCGGTTCACAAGGAACTGTTTTTCTAGGACGTAACCCAAAGGTCCTCAAAATGAATTTAAACACTACATTGAGAATGAGAGACGAATTTTTAAAAAAATTTCTGGGGAGAACCCCCAAACCCCCCTCTAAAATGTTTATGTCTGTTATACTGTGTTTTTCCCTTGAAAGTTAAGCCTCTTAGATGAAGTTTTCCCTTCGGAAGTTCTGCAAAAAAATTGTTTATATTATACCTATATTATGAGACATTTTTTAAAAGGGAGTAATATGTTGGAGGGGTTGACTGGTCGGAGTAACACCCCCCATGAGTCAACTCTAGTTACGCCACTGGTTTCATCAATCGTGTTGATTGATCTGATCAGTTCACTGGTCCAAAAAATCAATTCGATCGACACTTAGTTGTGCAAGCATTTGGAAGTATTAACTTTCGCAAATCTTCGGCGGTGGACATTTCAAGTTTTTTGTAATCATCATACTGAAATGCGATAGGGTGCTTACGATTTTACATTATATTTTACATTAAATGCAAAGTAGAATAAAACATTTAAAAAAGCTGTTTAGAACACAAAATATTTTATTTTTCATCTAAAAATCTACTATTCTAATCGCCGACAAGTAGATAACCCTTAGAATTAATTAAAGATGCATTAAAATGTATTCACTTTAATGAAAACCTGATTTAAAAGCAACGATTAGCTACAGCCACCCACAAGAACGTGTCCGTAGGTACAACCTCAGGTGTTTTTGCATTCAAAATTCTTTAAAAAATAAAAGAATTGAGATCTGACGATTTCTAATATCAAAACTAAAAAGTCAAAATCTCGGGGATTCACCCCATATATCCCATTTTATCACATCATAATTATAGGGGAAGAAAAGTATTAATGTAGTGATGCACTAAAAAAACTTTGAGCATCTAAAAACAGTAAATTTGTTATAAAAAATTGAAAAAAAATTTTAAATAGCTGATTTCACGTTAGGAACTAGATAGCATCTGTTTACATTAGAAATCGACCACAAATTCAAATTTACATTTTTTCCCGAATTTTAAAATGTGGTGGCTGAAGGTACAACCGACCATAGGTACAACACTCTCCCCTACAATTTAAATGCTTATAGTGAAAATGAATCGACTTGTGGGGGAGTGTAAATGCAAAAAAAAGCATAAGGGGGCTTAATTTTGCAATATCATCTCAGTAAAGGGAAACCCCCCCTTTTTCCTTGCTTTCGACACTGTTTTTGTTTCGTTTTAAAATCACGATAAAGTTTAAAAGCCTATTGTACGTTTTTGAAAATTATTATCATATATAATCGAACGAATTCTAAATCGTGTTGAGATCCACAACAAAATTTATTACTTTTACCAATGGGTCGTGACGCACTGTTTGGGAACCTCCGAGTACTCTATTAACCTAATAACACCTGTGACCTTTTAAAGCTTATTTATGTTTTAAATGAGAAAAACAGGCAACTCCGCTTAATGTGATCACCTTTGTCCAAGAGTAGAATGATAGCAATATCCGATTGATAACAATAAGCGATTTAATACTAGAAAGTTTCTAACAATGTATCTCATTATTTGCATTATAATCACAACTATGTAGTTCTTTCTAATTGAAGTATCTAAAACGATTCCCTGGTTTGTATTTTGCAAATTATACATTCTTAAAGGAAAATATGAGAGAGAAACATATATTACTAATAATAAATTAATGACTCATTTTCTATTTAATGTATTTAAATTGGGCTTCAAACAGAAAATAGGGAGGGATTTTTTAGGGTATTTCACCAAATTTTAATACAATAAGCGAAATGTTGATCACATAAAACGGCACACTTTACGCTAAATTAAATAGGAATGATTGGGACCGGTCACTTTTGATAATTCCGATTGATAACACTAACCGTGATCACATTAAGCGAAGTTGACTGTACTTGCTTATACAACTTTTAAAAGTTGCTTTAAGTTTAGACGCCAATACAAAACTTGGTACTGAGTGAGAAAAATTCATAAAATCTAAGATAAGAAAAAACCGAACTGTTCAGTGTCAGAATCAGTTGGGTAGGGTACTTGTCTTTGGACAAATAGTTGATAATGACAGTACAATTCACGGGGTCTCGTGTTCGTTTCCAGAGAACCGTGGTGAATCGTATCCCGCATCCAAGATAGATATCCAGTAGGCTAAATCGTTTCTTACGAGAAAAAAAAAAGACTAAATATGACGTCAAAAGGTTATGTAACTTCTACTAGGAATGTGTAAGTTGGTTAAAAATCGGGAGATCATCTATTTAAAAAGTGAGTGGTTAAACCAACTTACTGCGAGAGAGGGTGAGAGAGATACGGAGGGAGAGAGTATGAGAAGGACAGAGTTAGAGAGGGATGGGGAGAGAGAATGAGAGGGAGGGATGGGGTGTAAGAGGAACAGAGAGATAGGGCGAGAGAGATACGGTGGGAGAAGGGTGAAAGATATGATGGTAGACGGAAAGAGGGAGAGAGAGTTAAAAAAGAGAGTGGGAGGGAGAAAATGAGTGGGGGAGGAGAGTTAAGGAGGAGGTGAAAGAGAGAATGAAATGGAGAGAGGGAGGGTGGAGAGGGAGAAAGTGAGAGAGAATGAAGAAGAGTGATAGGTTAGGGAGGAGAGGGAGTTAGGGAAAGGGAGGCGGAGAGAGATTGAGGGAGAGTGATAGGGTGAGAAAGAGAATGAGAGGGAGAGATTAATAGAGGGAGGGAGGGTGTGAGAATGAGCTCAGAGGGAGAAAGAAATAGGGTGAGGGAGAAAAGGGGGAAGAGAGGGTGAAAGAAAGAAGGAGTGAGAGATTTAGAGAATGAGAGGGAGAGAATATGAGAAGGGGAGAGGTAGCGAGAAAGGAAGATTTAGGGAGAGTGAGGAAGGGTAAGGGAGTTATAGGGAGAGAGATAGGGTGGTAGAGGGAGTGAAAGATAGGGTAGGAAAGGCAGTTAGGGAGAGTGAGACAGAGAGGGAGAGAGAGTTAGGGAGAGCGAGGGTGATAGGATGAGATAGATAATGAGTGAGACAGGTAGGAAGGGTGTAGATAGGGAGGGAGAGAGATTGGGTACAAGAGGGAGTGAGAATAAGTGGGTGAGGGGGAGAGATAGAGTGGGGAGGGAAGTGATAGGAGAGGGAGAGAAAAATAGGGAGGGCAGTGAGAGGGGTAGAGATAGAGTAGGAGAGGGAAGGGGAAATAGAGACTTAGGGAGAGTGATTGTGATAAGATGGGAGAGAAGGATAATGATAAGGTAGGGAGGGGAGAGAGATGGGGTAGGAGAGTTAGGGAAGGGGAGAGCGTGAGACAGAGAGGGAGGAGGTGTTAGAGAGAGAGATTAAGGGAGATCGAGCGTGATAGGAGAAATTATGGATAAGATTGATAGGAGAGTGAGAGAGATAGGGAGAGAAAAATAGTTAGGAAGGGGAGAGAGAAAGACAGAGATAGGGTGGTAGAGGGAGAGAGAGATCGGGTAGGCGAGGAGTTAGGGAAAAGGAGGGAGAGATAGAAATTAAGGGAGAAACCCTATTGGAAAAATTTTCCCAGTGTTCCATAAACCAGTATCAAATCATACAGGATCCAGTATCATTTATACTGGTTCCAGTATCACTTATACTGGATCCAGTATAATTTGATACTGGTTTATGGAACACTGGGAAAATTTTTCCAATAGGGAAGTGAATGCGACTGAGCGAGGGAGGGTGATAGTGAGGAAGAGTTATAAAGAGGGAGGGGGAGATAGAGTGATGAGGAGAGAGATTGGAGTGGAAGCGAGAAGTAGAGGAGAGTGAGTGATAGGGAGAGAAAAATAATTAGGAAGGGGAGTGAGAGCGGTGGAGATAGGGTGGTAGAGGGAGAGATAGGGTAGAAGAGGGAGTAGAGAAAGAGAGAATGAGACAGAGGGAGGGGGAGAGAGATTTAGGGTGAGTGAGGGTGATAGGATAAGAGAGAATGAGGGTAGAGGGAGGTGGAGAGTTATATGGAGTGAAAATAGTTAGGGATGGGAGTGAGAGGGATAGAGATAGGGTAGAAGAGGGAGTTAGGGAAAGGGAGAGAATGAGACAGAGGGAGGGGCGTTAGAGAGGGAGAGCGAGGGTGATAGGAGAGAGTGAATGAGTGACACAGAGAGGAAGGGGGTATTACAGTGGGAGAGAGATATGGTAGGAGAGGGAGTTGGGGAAAGAGAGAGTGACATAGTGTTAGAGAGGGAGATAGTTAGGGAGACAGAGCGGGTGTCGTAGGAGAGAGTGAATGAGAGAGAGTGATAGGGGAGGGAGAGGGATAGGAAGAGAAAAATATTTATGGAGGGGAGTGAGAGGGGTAGAGATAGGGTGGAAGAGGGAGGGGGAAATAGAGAGTTCGGGAGAGTGATTGTGATAGGATGAGGGAGAGAGGAGGAGAGTGATAAGGTAGGGAGAGGGAGAGAGAGTGATAGGAAGAGAAAAATAGTTAGGGAGGGAGAGAGATAGGGTAGGAGAGTTAGGGAAGGGGAGGGAGTAAGACCCAGTGGGAGGGGGAGAGAGAATTTGAAAGAGTGAGGGTGATAGGATGAGAGAGGAGAGAGAGTGATAGGGAGAGAAAAATAGCCTAGGGATGGGATAGAGATAGGGTGGTAGAGGGAGAAAGAGGTAGGGTAGGAGAGGGAGTTAGGGAAAGGGAGAGAATGAGACAGAAGGAGGGGGTGTTAGAGAGGGAGAGCGAGGGTGATAAGAGAGAGGAAGGGGGTATTACAGTGGGAGAGAGATAGGGTATGAGAGGGAGTTAAGGAAAGAGAGTGACACAGAGAGGGAGGGGGTGTTAAAAAGGGAGAGAGATTGAGGGGGATTGGGTGATAGGAAAGAGTGGGTGAGAGAGACAAAGGAAGCGGGTGTTAGAGAGGGAGAGAGCGGGTGTGATAGAATAGAGTGAATGAGAGAGAGGGATAATGGGAGAAAAAGAGTTAGGGAGGGAAAATAGGAGAGAGATATGGTAGGAGAGGGAGTTAGGGAAAGGGAAAGTGTGAGACAGAGAGGGAGGGGGTAGTGAGAGGGAGAGTGAGGGTGATAGGTTGAGAGAGAATAAGGGGAGAGGGAGGAGGAGAGTGATAGGGAGAGAAAAATAGTTAGGGAGTCAGAGATATAAAGATAGGGTGTTAGAGGGAGAAAGAGAAAGGGTTGGAGAGGGAGTTAGGGAAAGAGAGTGACACAGAGAGGGAAGGAGTGTTAGAGAAGGAGAGTGAGGGGGAGAGAGAGCGGGTGTGATAGGAGAGAGGGATAGGGAGAGAAAAATAGTTAGGGAGAGTAGTCAGAAGGACAGAGATATGGTAGGAGAGGGAGTTAGGGAAAGGGAGAGTTTGAGACGGAGAGGGAGGGGGTAATAGCGGGAGCAAGAGTAATAGGGTGAGTGAGAGGGAGGGAGGGTGATAGTGAGGAAGAGTTAGTTATAGAGAGGGAGGGAGAGAGATAGGGTAGGAGAGAGAGAATGAGAGGGCGAGCGTTAGGGAGAGGGGAGATTGAGTAATATGGGAGGGAGAGAGAAATAGGAGGTGATTGATAGGGAGAGGAAAAGAGTTAGGGATGGGAGTGAGATTGATAGATAGCGATAGGGTGGCAGATAGAGAAAGATAGGGTAGGAGAGAGTGAGAACCAGTGGGAGGGGGAGAGGCTGAGAGAGAATGAGGGGAGGGAGAGGAGGAGAGTGATAGGGAGAGAATGAGGGGACAGAGAGAAGGAGAGGGAGTGAAAAATAGTTAGGGAGTGAGAGGGATAGAGATAGGGTGTCAGAGGGAGAGATAGGGAGGGCTAGGTTGATAGGATGAGAGAGAGAGGGAGGATGATAGGGTAGGAGAGGGGGAGGGGGAGAGATAGTGAGAGGAGAGAGAGACAGAGAGTTAGGAAGAGAGAGAGAGATACTCTGGGGGAAGGAGAGAGAATTAAGGATGGAGAGAGAAAGTGAGTGGGAGGAAGAATGAGTGAGGGGTGAGGGATTGAGAGGAAGGGAGGGTTGTGGAAAGGGAGAAAGAGGAGGGAGAGTTAAGGAGGAGGAGAAATTTAGGGTACGGATAAGAGGTAGTGTGGTAGAGAGAGAGTTAGCGAGAGTGATAGAGATAGGGAAAGATAACCCGAGAAGGAGGGAGAGATAGCATGATAGGGAAGAAGAGATAGTAAGAGAGGGAGGGAAAGAGGGAGTTTGGGTAATGGAGAGGGGGATAGGTAGCGGGGAGGAAGGGAGAGAGAGTTTAAGGAGGAGAGTAGTAGTGGGAGGGAGAGTTAGAGAAATGAGAGAGAATATGAGAAGGTGGGAGAAAGAGGGTGAGTGGAAGTGAGGGAGGTGAAAGAGAGATGGGAAGAATGAAAGGGAGGGAGAGAGAGAGACAAGGTTAGAGTGAGATAGAGGGGTAGGAGAATGAAGGTGAGTTAGAGATGGAGTGAATGAGAGAGTGTATGAGAAACCGGGAGAGGGAGAGACTAGGTGGGTGAGTGAAAGTGAAGGAGGAAGCGAAAGAGGGTGAGTAAGAAATGGAAAGAATGAGAGGGAGGAAGAGAGAGTATGAGAGGGATCGAGAAATGGAGGGAGGGAGTTAGTGAGATACGGGACAGGGTAAGGGAGGGGGAAATGGAGATTTAGGGAGAGCGGGTTAGAGGGGAAGGAAGAATGAGGGTTGGAGTTAGAGAGAGTGAAGAAAAGAGGTAGGGTGAGAGAGAGTTATAGAGAGGGAGGGCTTGACAGAGGTGGGATGGTGGTAGAAGGAGATAATGTGAGGAAGAATGAGTGGGTCGAGGGAGAATTCGGGAGGGAGAGAGAATGAGAGGGAGGAAGGGGAGAGAGAATGATTGAGAGTGAGAATGAGGGAGGGTCGGTCAGAGTGTGGGAGAAAGAGATAGGGTGAGTGAGAGTAATGGAGAAAAAAAGAGATGGAAATGAGCAGGAGAGAGAGGCAGGAAGAGATATGGTGAAAGAGAGAAGGAGCGAGAGCGTTAGAAGGAGGGTGAGGGAGAGTTATAGAAAGGGAGGGAGAGGACGAGAGAATGAGGGTGAAAGAAATGGAGGGGGGAGAAACAATGAGAGTGAGGAAATATAGTGAGAGGGAGGGAGAGATATAGAGAGAGGGAGGGATAGAGGAGAGTGAATTAGAGGGAGTGAGAAGTGAGAGAGGGAAGGATAGGGAAGAGATAATTAGGGGGAGTGTGAGAATGAAGGATAGTGGAGTGAGAATTAGAGGGATATAGATAGGTTGAGAGCGGGAGAGAGAATGGGAGGGATGGAGAGAATGAGGGAGAGGGTTAGAGTACACAATTGAGTGAGAGTGATGGAGGAGAGAGGGAAGGATAGGGGAGAGAGAATTTGTGGGATAGATATAGGTTGGGAGAAAGAGTTAGGGAGAGTGATAGACAGGGAGGGGAGAGAATGAGGGAGAGGGTTAGAGCAAGGTTGAGTGAGGGAGGGGGAGAGAACATAGCCTTCGAGAGCGAGAAGGCCGGGACAGAAGAATGATGAGTCATCCTTTCCGACGAACGCTACCATTGAGTTTCCATTGACGCGTCGATTTTGGAGGGGAAAAATCGCTATAAATCATAAACAAATGATCGGAAAAAGAAAAAAAGACCTGTGTGTGATGTAGGAAACCAATACTAATGATTCTGAGTGAAAATGTTTACATTATCGGGGAAATATTTTGATAGATGGGATTTTTAAAAAAACCTTGTTCCGAGTACGATCGACTTTCACAAGCTTTATTAGATTAGATTCGGCATAATTTCAGTTAAATTACTACTTGCATTATAAAATCAACATTTTTGGTTAGATTGTATTCGTTTTTGAGTCATTCAAACCAATATTAACATTCGAAAATTTGCTGTTTAGTTGAGATTCGAAGCTAGCTGAACCGGGCGACGTTTTAAATAAAATATTTCTGTTTTATAATAACAAAAATCCTGTCTTTATTTTAACAACTAATAGATCATGTCCTATCTTAATATTTTTAATCCTTACACAGATAAATATTAACCATATTAACCCCCGCCTTGTAACTTTAAGTAGGATTTAAATATCAAGTGAGTATTCAAAATCAGCCGCTCTCTCTCTTTCTGGTACTATAATATATCTTGAGGTTTATTTCCTTTTTCCTTTATATATGAATAATCTAATATTTGAAATGAATAAATAGGATTTCCATTTTCAGTCAATAAAGTGTACTTATTTATAAACTTTTAAAAGGTAAAAACATGAAACGCAAATAACTGATCCAATAAGTTATAAGCATAACATTTAATTAAATTATTAATATCTATTAAAAAAATTTTATTTTTGGGAGGCAAGATAATACCCCACAAACTTTTATTTTAGAAAAACATATTTGTCTTACTATGTGTATTAATAAATAAGTTAAAAGCTTTCACGTGATCTGTAAAAGATGTTAACCTCAATATTTTTTTTAATCAAACTATATTTTTAAATGTCAAAAAATTGTCTTGATTCAGTAAAACAAATAGTATAAAAACCCGAATAACCATGTCGCTCCGAAAGTGCTTGATGCAAACCACGGAATGCTCAGAAGGAGCGAATTGAGCTCTCGGTATTTTCCGAAGCCATAACTTCTTTCTTTCTGCATCTTTAGGGAAGGAAAACACACTTACATTGCTGGCACCTTTTGTATAATTACCCTTGCATCCTGGGACACAGCAATGGTCCGGCATTATAAAGGCCTGGATGCAAAAAGAGCAAGGGAAACATGGGACAAAGCAGATACAAAGGCGCTTGCTCCAAGTTCCCGCGTACGCACACAGCTCAGACCTTGAGAATCAATCGACGGCTAGGATGACTCATCGCTCCGGAGATGCGCAAGTGGCCAGGCCTGTCTCGTTCTAGAAGGCTATGGAGAGAATGAGGAAGTGTGGGATGGAGGGTGAGAGAGAGGGGGATGGTGAGAGTGAGGGAGAGTTATCGAGAGGAATGGGGAGAATGATAGAGAGGGAGAGAGAGTATGAGATTGAGGGGGAGGGAGAGAAGTAGGATGGGTGAGGAAGACAGAGAGAGTGATAGGGAAAGAGAGTTAGGGGAGAGAGATAGGGTTGGAGAGGGAAATTGAGAGTAATGGAAAGGAAGAGAGGGAGGAGGAGTGAGAGAGAGCAATTGAGAAAAGAGGGAGAGAGAGAGAAAAAGGGTGACTTAGGAAGGGAGACATTTATAGAGTGGAGGGAGAGGATGATATAGGGGTGACGAAATTGGAGAGAAATGAGAGGGGAAAGGCGAGAAAGGGTATGAGAGGGATAAATGGTGGGGGAGTGAGAGTGAAAAGTAGGGAGAAAGTGAGTATGAGAGGAAGAGGGAGGGAGGTAAGAGATTAGGGAGAGAGTGAGGGAGAGGGTTAGAGTAAGTTGGAAAGAGAGGGGGGAATGAGAGGGAGGGAGGGAGATAAAATCTTAGGTAGAGAGGGAGAGGGTGAAAGAGGGAGTGAGGAGGAAGAAACTGAAGTTGAGAGAAGGGAAGGGAGAAAGCGAGAGTGATAGAGGGGAGGGAGAGAAAGTTAGTGAGAGAAAGAGGGAAGGAGAGGTTAAGATGGGGGACAGGGAGAGTAAGAGAGCGATAGAGGGATAAATAGAGAGGGAGAGAGTGGTGGTGGAAGAGAGTGTATGAAAGGGAGGAGGAGTGAATGTGAGAGAGCGTGGGAGAGAGAAAGAAGGAGGGAAAAAAGTGAGAGAGAGGGAGAAAGAGATTGAGAGAGTCAAACGGAGAGAGATTTAGCGTACGGTCAGCCAGAAAATCAGTATGGTATCTGTTCAAAAAATCTGCAGTATCTGGTTATCGGACAATAGGAAAACCGCAATCAACCCCCTTCAATAGTCCCTCCAACAAAAGACAGCCCTCGGGGAGGAGCGAGAAGTCACTATTGGGTGTCTGCTAATTGACTGGGGGGGTGACTTCGGACTCCTTCGCTATTGGTGGAGGGGTCATGAATGGGGAGATAGGGCAGATTTTTTGAAGAGATACAATACTGATTTTCTGGCTGACCGTGCCCTTAAAGAGAGATAGTGGGGGAGAGAGAGTGAGCGGACGCGAAAGGGGGAGGGCGAGAGTGCGAAAGAGGAAGAATGAGAGGGGAGGGGATAAAGTGATGGGGAAGGAGAGAGGGCAACAAGGGAAAGAAAGTGCTAGATGTAAAGTGTGACAGAGGGAGAGAAGGTGGGAGGGTGAGATATTATGGGAGGGATATGGAGTAGTGTTAGGAGAGATGTGCTAGTAGTGGATATGCTGAAGATGAAGTCGAGTGAAAATAGAAGTGAAGGATAAATGAGATAAAAGGACAGAACTGTTTTAGGAGTAAGAATGGGACGCCGTATCAGTGTTATAGTACGACAATGAACAATAATTAAGGACTAAAGAGAAGACGTTGAGAATTAAAATTGAAAAAGATGTGTAGAAGGAAATTAAACGGATTTTGACAAATACTGTGTGGATAAGAAGGGGAAAGAAGAAGAGGTATAAAGGATGAGGGGAGAATTTTATTTACTTCTTGATACATTTACGTAAAATTGAAGTTTGGTAGGAGTTGTGCTACTTAGGTTTATAAGGAATAAAGGAAAGGGAGAGATAGATTGGCGTAGGGGAATTTTCAAGCAATTAAATCAAAAGGTTTTTTCTTTTGTTAACATTTTTAGAAAATATGTTACAGTCATTTATATTTATTGATCGCTCAAAAAGTAGGGTTATAGTACATTACATACCTGTTGTAATATTTTGGATGATAACTATTTAATTTTTTAGGGATTGTTACGGTGTTCGTGTGGAAAGGTATGTAATGGTAGATCAAGCTTCTGTACTAAAGAAGACTTCTGTAGTAAAGAAGATATCTGCATAAGTTGAATATGTATCATATAATTTTAAATCGTTTAAAATTTGTTATATAAATAAAAATATATTAAAGGAACCGAGGGAGGGAAGTACCTTCCCTCGGTGGGTGTGGTATCAATATTTATTGAAACGGGATACATCATAACATGAAGTACAGTAGAAATGAAATTAACCGAATTGATCTGAATGTTTTATTATTTAATGAATTACAAGCTCTCTTTCTTTAAAAAAATAATTTTTCTCCTAGTTTCAACAACAAGCAGTAATTAATTTTAGGTTCCAGTTGATTCGGATAATTTGAGTTCTACTGTACTTGGTACACATAAGAAAAATAGGGTAGGTTTACAAGCAGCAACACGATCAGGAAGTGAAGACGAAAACAGCATTAAAATCTCTTTGTGTACTAGAACAGAGGGTTCATAACCGTAGGTTGTATTCACAGAGTACTAGAACAGAGAGTCCACGGCCATAGGCCATAATGGAAATCGAAAATCATGACATCTTGTTACAGGTTGGGAGAATTGTGGCGCTGGGATCGCACTAAACTCACTAGCGTCTGCATCCAGTCTGAATCGTTCGCCGGCTGGCTATGGGAAATCAAAAACACCTTTTTGCGCATGCGCTGAGTTCTAATTTGGCGAGAGATTTAAGCGGCCGGCATACGTTCCAGACTCTAGTGTGGCGCCCTCACATCAGTAACGCATTTGAAAATAGCCTCGTAGACACTCGTGGTTGTATTGGAAAAATCATAGGTTAAGGACATATAGAGGAGTGGTAACTATGCCGTTCGGTGATTATAGTCTGTGTAAATAGAATCGGCAGTTGACCTTGAGTTTTTTCTCCATGTATTTCTTCTGCGTTGCCATGGTAAAGCATGACGTGAAACTGCCGATTTTATTTACACAGACTATAATACAGGTAGTATTCTTCTACATCTATTTCTCCTCTATGGGTGTGCCTAGTGTTAAAGGGACCCTGTTGGGGTAGATATCGCATCTAATACTCATGACATTCATGTCGTACGTCACGAGAGGCGGAGAAAAATTCTCGATCATTAAATGCCTTCGAAAGTGACATCATTTATAGGAAAGCCGTTTATGTTGCTGCGTGTAAACTTATCCTAATACGAAAAGTACAGGCACAAGCATTCTGTACATTTAAAGAAAATATTCAATAGAGCATTTGCCAACACATGACCCCGCACCTAGCAACAAGTGCTTGTCCTCCAGCAGTTAAAATAATCTGGTCGTGACGTTATTCCTCTTTCGAAAATATTTTACTCATGTCAATAGAGCACGTGACGACGTGGAGGACAACAACGTTGCTAAGGCTATTGTTAGGGGCGGAGTCTTGTGATTGCAAATGCTCCAATAGAATAAGCTTTCGCACATGACGTGGAGAACAAGAAACACGGTGCTAAGGCCCGAGTCATGTGATTGAAAATGCTCTATTGGCACCGTCTATTTGGACGGCTAATATTATTTCCACAGCGAACCCATAACGTAAGCTCCGGGACTGCTACGTAACCGTGAGACTTACGGCGCATGTCAACAGCCGTTTTTGGCCATGCAAATAGACACTCCGTTGTTAATTTACCACGGAGTACTACAGAGGTCCATAGACGATAACGGAAATTGAAAAACCATTGAATATTGTAAAAAGTAGGGGTTTTTCTTGGTGCTGGGATCGCGTCACGTCACGAGAGGCGGAGAAACAAAAGCTTGATCTTCCAATAGCCCTCTGAAAGGTCAGATTGAATGAACACTTCACAGGTTTGACCATCAAAATGTACTGCCTACCACTCTGTCAATCATTGAATAGCCCGTACTGCCCTCTACCTTATATCTATATCTATAAAAGCCAAATACCACTGACTGACTCACTCACTCACTGGTAAGTAAGGAACACGAAATCTCCGAAACTACTGGAGCCAGAGGCTTGAAATTTGACAGAGACGTTCCTCTCTGCTATGCGACGCGCACTAAGAAAGGATTTAAAAATCCAACGACTCCTTCCCTGTATTTGGGCCCTTTTTCGACTCCGTTTTTCCCATTGAAATAACATTGTGCATTGTTGAAATGCATAAATTGCAGTAGGTTTATTTTTCTCTTGAGTTTTCGTCTGGCCTCATTTGTTAAAATATAATTTCATAATTTATAACAAATTAAGACGAAAAACAGTGTAAATTTCTTTTTAAAAATTATAACAAGTTTCAAGAAACATATAAATTGAAATAATTAATTTTGAAACAACATTTTCCTTTATTTGTAATTTTAATTTACTAGACTTACTCATTAGGTTTTATTAAATTTTTATTACTAGCAATCCGTTTTTATGTTTTTTACTTTTTCAAAGTAATAGCTTTAAAAGAAGTTGGCTATCATAACAAAATGATTTAACTATTTACTATTTGATGAAAATGTTTTTTTAAGGAGATGTATCATATACAAATAAAAAACGTATTCTTTATCATTTTTGAATTAAAATTAAATTAGATTATGTTTAATGTTTTGCTTTAGCGGGAGTTGTTACTAAATTACTCATCGGGATTATATTTTTTGATTAAGTTAATATCCTTTTTGGAAAACGATGAAAAATTTCATACGAAAGAATACGGTTTCTAACATCCGGTAGGAAATTATTCCCAAGGCTTTAAGAGGGTTGTAATTTTTACTTGCTAACACGGGGGGCCCATCTGACACTGCTACCAGTGACGTCACTGGCAGCGGAAGTGACGAGCCAAAGCTTACACTGGCCAATCAGGCTTGTTAAGGCGGAGCGTAAAGTTTCCATGCCACCAGTATCTTTCCCTTATTCCGCTCAAACTGAAAGTGATTGGTTGTTCAAACAGTTAGGAGGCGTTACAAATGACGTCACTGGCAGCGGAAACGAGACGTCACGAGATTTTTCCATGTCTATGTGAAGAGCCAACCTTATATTCTATAAACCTTGACTTGCTAAGTTATTATCGAGTGATTTATAAAAACATATGCTGCGGAATTTTGAAAGGACACCAGAGATACTTCATATAAATTTTGTTTAAGGTTTTAAACACTGGATTTCAAAAGACTATTGATTTTAATAGGTTTTACAGCCAAAGTTAAATGCGGGACGGGATGAGTTAGGGTATATTTTCACAGTAAGGAACAGGGATGAAAAAGACCACGGGGACGACAAGTGTTAATTCAGAAAAAGTAAAGACATAACTCGATAAATCTTTGATAACTTGATAAACCTGATGATCTCAAATAGATTGTTCTTTTACAGCCAAAGTTAAATGCGGGTTAGGGTATGTTTTCACAGTATCGAACCTGGATGAAAAAGACGACGGGGACAACAGGATGATAAGTGATTGCTAACCAGGAAAAGAAAAACCATATAACTTGATAAACCAGCAGGACGGGATGAATTAGGGTATATTTTCACAGTAAGGAACCGGGATGAAAAAGACGACGGGGTGTTAAGTGACTGCTAATCCAGAAAAAGAAAATACATATACCTTGATAAACTTTTAAACAATTTTTATTAATTAAGTCAACCCGTGCAAGGCCGGGTAAGCCAGCTAGTAGGAATATAAAATAACCTTTTAGACCCTCTGTTAGGATTTTTCTCTGTGGGTGATACCCCGCAAAAAAGCTTTTGGAAAAATGGATTCATTAATTTGGGAATTATACATAAAAAATTTATTTTTGTTTTCAAAATATTGAGTACTGTGTATTCATTCATGTGTATTCTTCGTCTGTGGCGACATTAGACGAAGTGGTATGCGTGTTTGTAACTTGAATAACTCTTTTATTTATCAACCTATAAAGATAAATTTGGTCTCATTTTAAAGATAAAGACACATTCTATATAATTAAATCAAAATATACCTGGAAATAATGAACTAACTTTTAGAAAAGTGAAACGAAATAATTTTTAGAGGTGTATTTTCAGCATTACTTTACGAATTTTTTTCAGATAGAAAATCATTTTTCACAACCTTATTCTAGTCACTATACCCTAGGTGTATCTTCTGTAGGGCTTTTAACTGTTGCTAAGGTGGTTTTTTAGGTATGGGATCACGTGATTGCAAATGCTCCAATAGAAGAATTCCACGGCTAGTCATTTTCTGTAACTGTTAACCTCTGTAGGGCAAAAAACTGTAACAGTTCTGTTGCTAAGGCCGTTGTTAGGTCCGAGTCTATTTCGGAGGGAGGAGGGAGATATTGAAATTTTGGGGGATATGGAGTATTTAGTTTTTCGTTCTTTTCTATGTAAAAAAAAAAAAGATATTTTTTCTCCAAATCCCAACTCTGTTGTGTCACGAATCCTCATCTTGGGTGTAATTTCTCCTTCTCAGTGCCAGAAAAAGTTCTGTTTGTGTCTGTCTAACTTGAGGAAGGTTTATGTGACCAATCCCTATCCTTTTTTTTCCATCAAATGATTATTTGACTAATAGAGCATTCGCACATGATGTCACTGGCGGGTAAAAACACCGTTGCTAAGGCCGTTGTTAGGCCGAGTCATGGGATTGAAAATGCTCTATGAGAAGAGAGATGAGTATTGGCTTGGCAAAGTGTAAAGATTCTTGTGTAGAAATGATAATCAAATAAAATAAACTTATTTTCAATAGAGCATTTTCAATCACGTGTCTCCGATCACGTGATCAAGCTGGCTTGGAGGATAGACAACTTTTCTTTAACATTAGGCTCCCATAGAGAATATGCGCTGCATTTAGTTTTTATAAAAAAAGTTCATTTAAAAAGATTCTTTAGGCTCGGTTAAAGACCGGAACGAAAGAATAATAGTTATTGAAGGTAAGTGCATAAGTTTGTGTGTTTTAATGGCAAGCTAAATTTAGAAAAAGACTTATTACGAGGTGACATGTTTTTGTTTACATTTGTTAGAACAATATGCGAGTCCGATACATCTGTAAAATACTTATAATATGCTACTGAAACTAAATATTGAATAATTAATAAATAATTAAGAATTTTAAAATATGTTAGTAGCATTGCGAATGGTACTTCCAATTAGAACACTGGCAGAAATGGTTTCAGCAATTAGAACACTGCTAAATATAAAATGTAGTATTATTGAATGACTTATAATATGCAGAGATGCCATTTTAGAGTAAATAAAGGTTACTTTAAAGTAAACTTTGGAGAAAAACATAAAACATCCTTATTTTTCAAAATTCACATCAAAAGTAAACAAATAATCGATGTGCATCCTATAGTTTTCCATCATACTGTCTGTCATCCAAGCCTCTGACGTCACAAGCCTCTGACGTCACAAGCCTGTGACGTCATGTGCGAATGCTCTATAGAGCATTTTCAATCACATGACTCTGCCTAACAACGGCCTTAGCAACGTTGTTTTATGCCTTAGCAACGTTGATTTTGTCCTCCAAGTGACGTCATGTGCGAATGCTCTATTTGGGTGAATAATTATCTTCAAACTTTGAAATTTGAGAATGTAAACGATTTGCGAGAAAAAAATGTGCTGTTCTGTTTCCAATCTCGCACTATTGATAAAGCCATAATATAATAAAATTATTAGTACTTTGACTGAAACCGTAACGTAATCCTGCGTTGAAGAATGTAAATAAACAAACCCGATGAAAGCTCGCAGGTTGTATTTCCTTTGCTTCATAATTTTTATTTATATTTTCTGATTGATTAATATGTGAGAAAACTTAACCCTCTTAAAGTTTTCTAGTAATTTAGGGAAATTCTAATCGCAAAATAATATTTTTATAATTGTTGATGGTAAGACATTTTTTTAACACATCTATAAATTTGACTGTTTTCTCTCATAGGTTGTTATAATGTCTACTGTGCATTTCTGCTTAAAGAAGAATATTAGATAGTCTAAAGAAAATAGGGTTTTTTGTTTCCAATCAAGGTAAGTAGAAAAGTGTTTCAAATTAGTAGTAGTAATTGATGTTAATAATTTGGGAGAAATGGCAATGTGCCATGTCATGTCATTTGTAGTTGACTCTCTCAAGCCGTAACAGGATCATTGCTTCAAACTGTTAAACATTTTTAATTTTTAAAAAGTTTAATGCTACACACCTGCATTTGCCAGACATTTTTCTGGGCTATTTTTATTGCTGATGACAGTTACTTCATAAAAAATTGATAATCATTCAAATTCTTTTAAAAAAATTAAATAATTCTAATAATTTGAAGGGTAAAATCCTATTTCATGGGTACACCTTGGTGCGTTTTTGGCGCAAAGTTTTTTTTTGTCGCCAAATGCGAAAGGCGCCAAGTTTTTTTCGCTGCTAAATGTGAAAAGTGCCAAATTTTATGCTGTGGAAAGCTGAAAACATTGTCTAAACTACTTAAACTGAATAAGGAAACAAATTAAACATATTTTAAAGTATTTATCACTTGATTGACAAATTTTGAAGACAGTAATACTACGGTACAATAATAATATAATTCCGACATCTTGTCGTATGTCGTGCGATAAATAAAGCAATGGTACATTTAGAATAAAATAAAATGCACTGAATAAAATTTTTTAAAAATAACTAATACCTATTATAATCCGTGAAGTTTTACAAAGTACTATACGCCACGAAACAAGAACAAAAGTATCCAAACACAAATGTTGTTACTTCACTTCAGCTTCAGATCTGAATCAAAACCTATTTAAAATGTGCAGAGATCACAAGATTTGAAAAAAAGCACGCATATCTAACGCGCAACATGACAGCTTATTGGTTTTCCGAGTCAATTGCGTCATCACTCTTCAATTGGCCATTTCAGAATGTTACAATACAACGCAGAACACAAGAGCGCATTCTTACGTCATTTTAGATGAATCGCTCATTGCGTTTGTCATTCAGCTCGTGATCGCCAGACTTGGCAATCTATCTCCGACTACGTCATCTATCGCCAACGTGTACCCATCAACTAGGATTCATCCAATTTGAAGTAATGATCTGTTACAGCTGAAGAGAGACAATGTCTAGAGAACAATCATATCCTGAAATTGCTTAAACATATTCATAGGATGTCAAAGTTACTTTAAAGATTATAGATAGTGCCACTAGGGTAGGGGTTATATAAGATTTGTTCCAATTATTTGTTATAGTTAACATCAAATAGTAATGATGTTATTGTTATCTAATTCTGACATAATTTTATGCAATAGAATAGATAATCCGAAGAATAAGTAACTAATAATATTACTTTGTAATTCTGTTCTGTATCATCCTAACAATTGTGCTGTGCTGCTCAAAACAAAAATGTATACCCAAATCCCCATTAATTTTGCCACTGAAACTGAAGGTTGGCAAGATGATATGTTGATATGTAAGAACCTAATACTCCTACCCTTTAGTGTTCTAATAATCTATATTTTACGTCTAATATGTGGAAGGAATTAATAATGAAAAATAGTTAATATCTGAAACCCTGCCCTCCACAAAACTATTGTCTAGTTACACCCTTCATAAAAAGGACTTGGGGGATGCAAGATTAAAAATACGTTGAGATTGTAGCAACGTAACTAGTCTTCAGAAAACGTAAAGTATCTTGTCTGTCTGTAACAATGAAACTTCAAATATACTGGATACTTGTCCAGTACTACAGGATGTACTTTAATTGTTAACTTAAAGTTCTTTCAATTAAGGAGAAACAGCTGCTACTGTGCAAGGATATAGCCTGGGAGGGGCAGCTGTCCTTCAGAAATTATGGGTAGTTTCTTTTACTTTAGTTTTAACTAATTAATTTTTAAAAGGGAAAATTTTGAAAACCCAGATATCTAGAGTGTACCTAAGCCTACACTGAAGATGATTCAAAATTAAAAATGAGGGCTTCCATCTGGGGCCATATAGAGCCAAGATAGGGTTCGGGAGTTCTCCCCCTCCTGAAATTCTTATGAATATTTATATACTGTTTCTTTTTCTTTTTTTTTTGCCTATAAAATTCTGAAGAGTACAAGGATCCACCTGGAGTGTCACTTAAAGGGTCTCTTATGTCCAAAAATGAGACAAAACACTGCTTTTTAGAGTCAAAATCACTGACTAGTGTCTGATGTACTGGCCTAGTGGTTAGAGTATCTGACTGTGAAGCAGTTTGTTGAAGGAATAGGTCCCAGGCTCCCTCTTTGTTTGGGGGCAAAATATTATGCCCAAAACTTTTACAGTAATTACATGAAAGGTTCAAAATTCTTCTTGAACCTTTTTGTCTTGCTACCACCCTCTTTCCACGGGGATTCATAATTGGTGACAACAAACACCAAAATCGTTGACCCTACTTGCTCACCCCTAAGCGAGCTGTAGAATTTTAAAAGTAAAGAAGTGTTGTTTTACTAAAGTATTTCACACCGTGGAAATTAGAAATATAGACATTAATTTCAGGAGGGGCCCAAATATCCTCTAAAAACATTTAGTCATTATCAGGCCTAAAGTTAGATTTTTGCATAGGGACACACCCAAAATTATTCCCAACCCCCTCCCATGCATATTTAAAAGGTTCAGTGTAGCTTTTTAATGTAATTTTAGGTAGGATTTGCATCTTGATGAACTATATTAAAAAACTTATGAATAATAGTAAATAGGTGATCTCTAGGGGTCCTCCCCCAAAAAGTTTTGAAATTTTTACCGTATAAAACAACTAACTCATTTGGTACTCGTTTTGGTACACCTAGTTCAAATTTCGGGGAGGGCGGTATACACCCATGATTTTGCATATGTGTTTATGAGGTACACTAATCTAGCTAGTTTTAATCTCTTATAGGGGGGAGAGAAATATTCACTTCCCACATTACAAATTCTTAAAAAACTCTTCTTTTTTGAAGATTATATTGATAGTCTGATATTGCCATAAAGATAATCATTTCCCAGTTGGCGGTTAAATCAATCCCGTATGTATTATAAAGGTGAAATCTTCGAAATTTTTAATGCTAACCTTTGCTCCTTTTGTAACTTGGAAGAGAATGAAACCTGGCTGCACATATTTAACTCTTGTCCTCTGTATAACCACCATAGACTACAACATTTACAAAACTTAAAACCTTTTCCTCATATTCTGAAGCAGAAAAACATAAACTACAGTTTAATTTTCCATTTTACTATATCTGTTTTAAAACTTCACCGTAATATATTATTTGATTCAACTTAACAGTCATACTTCAAATAATTTGCTAAAAAAAAATCAATAAAATGTGTGTGTATGTTACAAAAGTGTTCATCTGTGTTAAATTTGTTATTTGTATAAATGATTAGGTTTTTGTTATTTCATATAGTCTCCTAATGCTACTTTTTATTTGTCATCTTTTAAACAGGCTCTGCCCATTACAATAAAGTTTCTTGTCTTGTGTGTAGTTTTAATCTCTACTTTAATGCAACATTACCTGCAGTTATTTTATCTTTTTAGGTAAAGACTTGCATTGACACTATGAACTTCCTTCTAAGGCTTCAAAAAGTGAGCTTGAGTTGTAGGTTTTCACATACTGGTCTGAGATCAATTTCAAGTGTGTTCTCTCAAGGTTCTTGCAGTTCAGATGTAAGTAAAAAAATTTCTATATACCTACTAGTATTGTTATAAAGAAAAATTGGTACTTCCATATCATCCCATCAATTGTGACGCTAAAAATGAAAATGCATAGGGTAGGGTGGAGAAAATGGGTCTAGTGGGGTAAAATTGGTCTAGTAATTTTAACAGTTTATATTTATAAAATTAAATGTTTTTTGGCATGATGATTTTACTTGAGTCTCAATAAAAATAATTATGCCAAAAAGCATTAAATTTTATAAATATAAACTGTTAAAATTCCTAGACCTATTTTACCCCACTAGACCCTAGCCAAAGCTTGTTTACTGTGCTGCTGAAGCTGATGGTCAATTAGATAATACATAAGGACCAAAAATTATGTTTATTATAGGATTTTGTTTTGGAATTTCATATTCAGTAAATACAATCTTCCCTTGGATAATGAAAAGGTTTTTTCATGGTTATATATTATTTATATTTCACAAAAAGATGTAAAAAATATTTGATTTCTAATTGTATTGATTTACAGAAAATTTCAAGTTATGTAGTTTTCCAGTTTGCCAAAATTAAGCATTAATTTGATTTTTAAATGGTATAGGGTTAACCAAACTTGGATAAAACCAAGAACTTTCTGTGCAGATTTTTTTTTTTTTTTTTTTAAATATTTTCTGCTAATTAATAAAGTGCCATCAGTCCTTTAAATTTTGACTTGATACATTATGACATTCTTATTGTTCAGCTAAATATTGTGATAATGCTTCTTGAGCAAAAACAGTTGGAAGTAATCAATTTATTTATCAAAAACATAAATTATTTCAAAATATTTTCTGCGAAATCCTAAAATTTTCTGCGTTTGGTGTGCAAGTGTGCGTCTATGTTACCCAAGTATGGGGTTAAGTAAAGAGTTAGTTAGGTAAAAGAAACCCAGTAAAATCTCAATACATAGGAAAATGCTATATTAGCAATCCAATTTTGAAACTTGTATTTTGTTTGACTTATTAATTGCACCTCTAGAATGAGCTAGCCATATCAACCAAAATAACTGTAGTTTCTTAATTGATTTTTGGGGAACACGCATCAAAATCTCTGCATTGGGGTAGTTGTAAGTCACTATCTTTATTATTAATGAATTTTTGTGTCAAAGAGTATAATTATAAGTACTGTAAATTACCTCTAAAGAATGAATTTCATTCACTGAATCTTTAAAACACTAAGCACAGAAAAACATACAGAATCTTATTTATTTCTATGTTGAAATTTCAAAACAGTAAAACAACTGATAGTACTCAAATGAAGGGCTAAATGAGGTTATTGTAAAAGGTCTTGCATCTTATAAAATTATTTTGTGTATGTTTTTTTTTTTTTTTTGTCTTTTTAATAACACTGGGAAACAGTGAAAATGTAAAATCGATGAAAATGTCAAATTATATGTAATTTTAGCCTGCTGAACACGAATATGGCAATAAAAATTCGATCTTGGTTCTGGTTTTTTCGTAAAGTTGAGATTTTACTATGTATGACAGAAGCACAAGAATTCATTTAAATTGCCTTTTAAGTGATGTTTATCACTTTAATTCTTATAGAAATAACCATGAAATCATGAAATAGTCTTGCCAAAATATAATTGAAAGGTTTGTTAGCTCTTTTGATAATACTCAACATCTAGAATTGATCTAAAATACGTCCAAAAGTTGGTTATAACTGCAAGCATAGACTATCAGACTTTGTTCTGGTTTACTATGCTAAATCTCATTTCTATACTCTTAGAAATACTCCCCGGGCTTATCCCTAAATTATCTAGTTATAGGATGTGTGGCTTTTAAG
Organism: Tetragnatha montana; assembly: GCA_963680715.1. Lineage (NCBI taxonomy): Eukaryota > Metazoa > Arthropoda > Arachnida > Araneae > Tetragnathidae > Tetragnatha > Tetragnatha montana. The sequence continues at coordinate 28,025,415 of OY796683.1, forward strand.
ATATTTACCGTTTCAATCTCTGATAAAAAGCTAATTGGTGTTGTAAAGTTGAACTTTGATTTACTCTGATCAAATGCTCCCAAAATAGTTTTTAATAACTGTATAGATGACATTTAATGTGTTGAGCTGGTAAGATAAGATATCTTAAGTGTGTAGAAGGGGTATTTAGACTCTTTACAATGTTTATGACATTTGTATTTTCAAAAGTTGAATGCAGATTTGTTTTATTGAATACAGAGTTATAGCCGACTGTTTCATTCTCAAAAAACATCCAAATTTTTTAAATTCCTGTTGAATGTATCGGTTTAAGTACTCCTTGAAGTGAGCACAGACACGCAAATCATATTTCATAAACTAAATACGGTTTAGAAGCTTCTGAATGTGTTTATAAGTATCTTTTATGCATGCAATCTATTTAAGGGGAATTGAAGGGAGTTTACGACTATTTCGTTTACGACTATTATATATTTAACTATTTAAAAATTGCAATATTCGTGCACTAGTCACAGTATATCATGACCCCTCTGTATTTCTGAAACAAGAACCAACCTAGAATTTTTATGGTGATATTCGTGTTTAGCACGTCAAAATCAATAGGAAATGGCTGTTTTTGTAATTTTTACACGAACTTCGTTAAAAATTGTTGCCCAGTGTAAGTTAAATAGCATATCTAAATAGTGTTAAGGAAACATAAAATGAAATTTAAAAAAAAAACACTTTTTAGCTAGTAAGATTAGGTAGTTGTTTCCTTCATTCTCTTAATTTTGATGATAAAATGATTTTGTAATGATGTTAGTTTTTCCTTCTTTAATATTACAGTAATATCCATTGTTTTTACTAGTTTATAGATAAGTGAATTAAATCAACAAGATTAATATACTTTTGCAGATTTATTTTCTAATTATTTAATTTTTCTTTTGTTTTCAGGTTCAGAAAAAAATCTTTTTGAGACTGAGTTTACCATCTATAAGCTCCAATAGAACTTTTTGGGAAACATTCCCTTATTTAACACGTAATCTGTATGCAAAAGATGGTTTTGACCAAGATAATTATCAAATAGTCCTTCGAAACAATGTCTTCAATTACCTGTTTTATGGCCAAATAATTTCCCAAAGTGCTATTGTAGCTCAGATCCTTTATGGATTAAATTACCTTTTTCAATTTTATGTTCTCAAGAATCCTGTACCAGTTATAGACTCTTTTGGCCCTGTTCCGATTGAATACAATACAACATCATTCATTATATTATCGATTTTCAGTTTCCAGAATCTTTGCGTTTACCACTGCACCCAAATCATGACCTTAAGAATCTATCATAAACTAGATTCAAATGAATATATTATCTGTTCAATGTCCCATAACCCTTTCAAGATAAGGAAAACATTTTGTAAGAAAGGTGATGTAGAAAATTTGAATTTGGAGGGTTATAAGGCTTTTTTAGGAAATTTTAGATGTAAAGGAAGAAAGTTTTTCATTAATCCTAATAGCTTTATAAGTATATCAGATTACATAGGTTTCCTTGGAAATTATGGTGAGGAAAAAGAGTAATCATCTCTTATTTGAAAGTGTTTTTGTTTTAGGTGTTAATTCCATTTGTGAATGGAAATAAGAAATTGCTTAAAGATAGAATTATTAAGAACATGTTGTCATTTATTAATTCATTGTAACTTAATTTCTAATAAACAACTTTTAACTTCTTCCAAAGATTTGACTATGCATTTATTCTTGGTATAACAGGTTGGCCACTCTCCACAAGTGATTTTGTGTCTATTCATATTATAAATAAATCGTCAGACTTAATATAGAGAGAAGAGAAATATTCTAAAAATTAAATTTCAAAATGGAACTATACTGTGGTTGAATTTTTGTTCCATAAACACTAAAATTTTAGTGAAATTTTATAACCATAATATATACACAATACTTATATATATATATATATATAAGTACAGAACAGTAATTAAAAATATAAGTATTTAAACATTGTTCGATTTATTCCCTTTTTAAAATGTGTCCTTATTTAAATACAAAAAGAATGGGTCTAATAAATTTTAATTCAAATTTTATTTTTGCTTAGTTTACTGCACAAATGAAAAAAATTGAAAGACTACAACATAAGCAGTTTTATTTTAGTACACACTTTGTAAAAGAAAGATTATAAAATCTAATGTAAGGGTGTTTTAGTTTTAATACTTTGATGGGTTCTTAATGAAATGTTATTGACTAGGTTCATGACTTTTTTATTCAGGGAGATCTCTGTTAGTCCTTTCCAGACCTTCAAATTTGAAAAAAAAAAAATCTTGCAATTAGAGTCAAAGAAGCAATGTGATGATGCTAAATCTATTGAGATAGAGTATATCTAGCTCAGCAAAAAATTATAAGCTTAAAAATAACTGAGAATGAGGTATAGAAAACATTTTTTTCAGGAAATTGTAAATAATGTAATAAAAGCATAGAAAAATTATGAAATTATCTGTAATGGTGCAGATTTTGTTTTATAATTAAATGATAAATTTAGTTTCAAGCATAAAAAAATGCCTGGTAACAGAAACTAATTCAAATTTGTGACTACCCTCTTTAGGGTGAGGCATATATTAATTTAAATTTTTATCGCAAATATCTTTCAGAATATTACAAATAATTCTATAGAGTATTTTTTGTTCATTTAATTTGATATTGCATACATTTCTTCATTTAGTTTTTTGTTTGTTTCTTCGTTCGTTCGTTTTTTGTTTGTTTCATTTAGTTAGTTAGTTTTTTAACTTTTTTATTTCACTGCTAAGGGACCCTATTTTTTTTAGGTATTTTATTCTCACTTTTTACAGTCCAATATTACCGTTTTTTGGCAAATATATCGCATGTTTTATTCACTTCACTTATCAAGTTTTAAAGTATTTCTTCTCCCTCCACTTCTTAAAACGGTGGAAGGTTTAACTTCTTATAGTCAATAACAAGACATTTCTGAAGGAGGCCAGGGTATGGTGGACGGAGACACAACTATAGCCTTAAATTTTTTTCAAAAATTTAAGAATATAGATTGCTGATGATTTCTAGTTGTGTGTAGACCAGTAGCAAATATAGGATTTTTTTTTCAAAAAGAGGCTGAGTTTCCTAAATAGTATTTGTATCACAATAACTTTTCAAATTTTAAGAAGTCAACACAGATTTTTCTTTAATTAAAGTAATAAATTCCTTACGAGTATCTTTTATTAAAAAACTAAGGGTATTAAATTTAAATTAGGGAAGGAAATTATTGAAACCTGAAATAGGACATAACTTTAGACCCCCTGCCCTGGATTTCCCCTGATCTAGTCTCAATTTTTTTTAAATATGAAATAAACCCTTCCAGATGTCCTTCTGAATTAATAAAGATAATTAGCATATATTAATTTATAATTCGATTATAATTTTTTAAAATAAAAGTAGTAGTAGTAGTAGTAACTGTTGTAGTGTTTAGTGTTAGCTGTTAGATTTAAGCATTCGTTTAAATATTTGCTTTCAGATTATGGCTGCTACACACTTTGTATTGAAGTTATTATCTTGGAAAACGACAATTAGAATAAACAAAACTGATAAAAAATTCATCAAAATCTCTATCAGACTAGCCTACCTTGAAATTGAAATCTGCTATTTCCTCTTGTGGATCTTATTTCAATGTCTTACTGACATCAAAACCGGAAATTTAATCACTCTTTAGCTGCATTAAAAACCCAAAAAGAAATGTATCGTCCTCCTGTCTTCAAGTGTTAAGAAAAAGAACAATGATTAACGCAGTTTTAGGTTTATGCTAAACTGCTTATGGAGGGTTTTATATAAATGGCTTAAGTCACAACATAAATCTGTATCATACATACGTATTTGTTTAAGAAATAAGCATGGATGCATTGCTCTTCTAAAATTTTCAGAAAACAAGTCTAAAATCCCCTTTTTAAACCTTACAGACTGTCATTTCCCTAAAAGGAATTTTTATTTAGAACTTAGAAAATACAGGAAACAACTATAATTGAGACAAAGAAGTAATTATACTTCATCATTCCTTGTCATCATTAATCGTTTCTTACCACAAATTATGATTTAATTAGCATAGATAGCACTGGAACGACGTTCTTAAAAATATTTAGGACATTTGGGTTGTTCTTTCAACCTGCACAATGCACAGAAAGTTACATATTTTATTGGGATTTATACCGAAATGAATAAAACCCAAAACTAGTTTTTAATTAATAAAATCCAAAACTTGTTAATTAATTCGTAACTAATGAAGTTATTAATATTAACCTAAGGAGGGTCGAAATGGTCGAATTGTTTTTTTACTGACTAGATAGGAAGATATGAGTGATGGTTAATGGTTATCATCATTATCAAAAATGGAGGGTTTTATATGGAGGGTAAAAATGGAGGGGCTTATGGAGGGTTTTATATAAATGGCTTAAGTCACAACATAAATCTGTATCATACATACGTATTTGTTTAAGAAATAAGCATGGATGCATTGCTCTTCTAAAATTTTCAGAAAACAAGTCTAAAATCCCCTTTTTAAACCTTACAGACTGTCATTTCCCTAAAAGGAATTTTTATTTAGAACTTAGAAAATACAGGAAACAACTATAATTGAGACAAAGAAGTAATTATACTTCATCATTCCTTGTCATCATTAATCGTTTCTTACCACAAATTATGATTTAATTAGCATAGATAGCACTGGAACGACGTTCTTAAAAATATTTAGGACATTTGGGTTGTTCTTTCAACCTGCACAATGCACAGAAAGTTACATATTTTATTGGGATTTATACCGAAATGAATAAAACCCAAAACTAGTTTTTAATTAATAAAATCCAAAACTTGTTAATTAATTCGTAACTAATGAAGTTATTAATATTAACCTAAGGAGGGTCGAAATGGTCGAATTGTTTTTTTACTGACTAGATAGGAAGATATGAGTGATGGTTAATGGTTATCATCATTATCGAAAAACATTGTAGTAGTATTTCATTTATAAAATCTATTCTAACTTGTAAAAAATAATTTCATTCATAAATTAGTTAATTAACACAAATTAAGCGTGCATTTTTTTCAAGCCAAGTCAGCTTTTCATTAACCTTTTAAAATTATGTCAGTGATGAAAATTGTAGTTGGAAGGGGGTGGACGTGGACATGGAGAGTTTATTACGTAATTATAAGAAGAGTTCATGTGATTTGCTTATTTTTACTGACAATGGAGAAGGGAAAACCACCTAAAACATGCTTACGTAATATTTGAAAGGCCTTAACGCATGTTAAAGGGAACATGAATAACACGTTAATTTTAAAACTAAACCTCACAAAAATCTTTCCCCTCTCTCTTAGCCAGAAGTTCTTAAACTGTTGGTTGCAATGTGATGGTGGGTTTAAAAATTTATCAACGGATCATAATGTAAAAATAACACATAGAGTAATAAGTTTAATAAAAACCCTACCTGTTTTGAAAGCAAAGGACAAAGAATAAAATGTGTCACTTTAATGTGCTGCTTGTGCAAAATTAGTAAGTTATTAAAATAAGATTTGAAAAAATAATTAAAATCAGTCGGGCGCACTCCCAATTGGGGGCTATTGCAAATTTTGAGAAATGTCCAATGAAATGTTGCATCTGCAAATTATTCCAGATTGTTAAAATACGAGTTGAAACCAGGGCTTAAATTCTAACCAAAGAAGTACCGGAGCGCTACTATTTCAATATTCCGCTTAACAGGGGCGTCATTTCAGTTTTTGGTCGTAGGGGGCAAGGATGTGTTTTAAGTGGGGCTGGGGCTCACCCCCAAAAAAATTTAGAAATTTAGCCTCTTTTTACAACATTTAAGGTACATCCAAAGAGATGGTACTCTGTATAACATATATATGTAAAAATGTTAAAGGGGGGTCTGGGGGTTCTCCCCCAGAAAATTTTTTGAAATTTGCCTGTTAAAGTAATGTTTCAGCTCATTTTGAGACCATTTGGGTTACATCAAAAAATAACAGTTACTCGTAAAGCATAGAATTTTCTAGGTAAAAAAAGTTATAAATAAACATCAAATTTTCAAAGGGGGGCGGAGATCCTCCAGTAAAAATTTTTGAAAATTCCGGTTTAAACCAGTGCTTTACCTCCTCTTCAAACTCTTTGGGGTTTCGTGCTCTTTGGTTCCCAAAGGGAACCGCTTCTTGTAAGTGGCAGAATTTTCAAGGGAGAAACATTATATCAAAGGTCTGGAGGGAGTTTTGGGGTTCTCCCCCAGAAAATTTTGAAATTTGACCCTCAAAAGTAGTGTTTTAACTCCTTTTCAAAGTTCTAAAGAAAAATTTTAAAATAATTCCTATTAATCTTTTTTTTCATTTTTAATACAACGACCAAAAAAAATATCTGAAAAAAATTCGTATTTGTTTTAAAAATATTTCGATTTACATGGGCTTTTAACCAAAAATCTTCGACACAAAAATAGAAATTTCTTAAGAAGAATAATATATCCAGGGAATAATACTTTTTTTGAGATGTGAAGGTTATAGGAATAACGAAGTTCATGATATAGGCATTTAGGGAATATATGGTATAGCGCGTACATTTATTATTTTCCCAAAGAAGTGATTGAGAGTGCGCTTTTAAAAAAAAATTCCTTTTATGTATTACCTTATAAATGTACAGTAAATTCTCAAGTAACCCAGATGGACAGAAATACCCCTTCCTTAAGTAGCAAATATTGTAATTCGAATAATCAACTTCATGAAAATTTGAAAAAGAAATTGAAAATAATTTCGTAAAAAATATTGAAATAATTACTACACAACTTTATGGGACAATTACATTTGAATTGTCTTCCCATATTCTCACTCCAGAATTTCAGTCCTTTTTTTCGATGAGGGATAACCCTGGATAATCTAATCCGGGTTAATCGAGGGTCTAGTGCAGGCATGGCCAACCCGCGGCCCGCGGGCCGCATGCGGCCCGCTGGATGTAATTTTGCGGCCCGCGGGAATTTTCGTAAGTTTAAAAAAAACTACTCTTCGAGCTATAATTTTCCTTTAAGAACAATGTTTAGTTGCAAAAATGCCCCATTATTGCCCACCTCAAATGTATTTCCAAAATTCGGACTAGGTGTACCAAAGCTAGTTAAAATCTTGTCTTTTTTAGTCAAATTTCCAAAACTTTTCTGGGGGAGGACCCCCAGACCCCCCTTTGGTACTTGTACCTTTATTGCTCACAACTTTTTTCTAACATTTAGTTGTTTAGGATGCAAATTCTACGTAAAAATTTATTAAAAAGTTACATTGGACCTATTAAAAATGCATGAGAGAGGCTTGAGGAGTAATTTTGGGCCCCTCCCGAAACATATTTTTACATAAGCCACTGATCTCATCAATACATATTCAATACCTTAATTGCATTCATAAATGTAGTAATTTAGACGAAGAAAAAAGAATCAATAAATTTGTTTTTATTTTTCACTAAAAATTTTTGTTTTGGGACTTCGTCTTCAGACTTGAGAGATTATTAAAATGACAGTAGTGGCGTATCCACCTAACTTAGTTTCGCAGAATGTTTTTTTAACGGCACCTGTTTAATTCCTAAACTCCCTAATCTAAATACCCATTTTATACTTTTCACCTTATGTCACTGTCATTCTGAGCAGCTCATACCTTAAAATTTTATATGCGGCCCGCGGGAGTATTGTGGTTTACCAAAGTGGCCCTCAAGATAATTTGGGTTGGCCATCCCTGGTCTAGTGCATTTTTCTAAATATTTTTAAAACGTCGAAACGTATTTAAATAGTACCGATAATAAGCATTTAGTTCATTCGGAAAATTTTCAAAAATTCATGATTAAAGCATAGATCTGATAAACAGTGTTTTCATGTATAATTTACACCTTTTTTGTAACCTTCTTTCACTTAAATAAGAGGGAATGGGGAATGATATAAGAAAATAAGAAGCGAAAGAAAAACAAAGTATTTCTGGAGGAAAAGGTCCCAATATTAGCTTAAGTTCAACTCACAATTAACCTCTAAAAGGTAATTATTACAGAACAGAAAAATTTGACTTAGAAAAATCAAATTAGTTTCTTAAAATTCATTGATTACAATAAAATACGTAAAACAAATTGGAACTTACCAGAAAGAGTAAATTCTCTTTAACTTTAATTCAATGTCGTATCGTATCTGTCGAAGAAAATTTCAGGCAAAACAGAGCTGTTATGGAGATTCACCGAGCACTATGATATGAACCAATAGCTGATGAAATGAAGAGCTCAAGAAGATGCGTTACGAATCACTCCTTCGGACAGGCTCCCTCCCCCCCCCAAAGCACACAAAAATTTCTGGAATTCTCTGGTCAAGAACCCTCACAGAATCTACAGTTTCAAGATGAAATGTTTGTTATTACAGCAACGCTCCCTTTGAGAACAGGAAGTACACACCCAGACCCAGGTGGACACAAACACAACCAAAACTCGTAAATCTTTCAAGGCATGCCTCACTGACCAAATTAAAATCCCCCCTACCTGCCCCATCCCCTTTCAACCTATTATTGTGACCCCACTGTTATCTTAAAGACTACTTTCATGGACTGCTGGACACATCTGGTTAACAAGCGAAATTTTACAGGAGCTCCATTCAGGAGGGCTTCTTATCTCTTGTCCCGTAATTAGTCACCGAAGGGGGTGTCCTTCCCTTTGAGGGTGAGGAAAACAAGGTCGTTCGTCGTTGTTGACCGGGGGTAGTGAGGTGAAAGGCGTTTGTAATTTTCGGTAATCGAAAAACATCGAGGGGTACATTTTGGTCTTTCCGAAAAGGGTTCGGAACGCGATTTTATGCGCTCCGGTGCGTTCCGGTTAAAATGTAAAAATTTACTGAAAACCAAGAAGTACCGGAGCTCCGCTCCGGTGCGCTCCGGTGCAATTTAAGCCCTGGTTGAAACCCAGTTTTTAAGAATCAAATTTCGGAAATCTTTCTGGGGGAGTTCCCCCAGACACCCCTTTTTAACGTGAGACTCATTGTGGCTGCAAAATTTTTGAAATTTGAAATGCTGAGGTTAAAATCCTACCTTTTAATTTTCTAAAAAAAATTACATTTAACCTCTAATGCGCGCATGTTAAGTAACTATTTTAAGAAAAATATTTGGGGACCAAAGTCGCGTTAGATTCTGTTTGTAAAAAGTGGGTCGCAATGTTCAAAGGTTTGGGAACCAGAAATGATGTCCTGGGTGCTGTTACTTGGATTATAAGTTTGGGAACTCCTGCTCTGAATGAAAAACACTCTTGACTCAGTTCACTTTCAATATGAAAAACATTGTATCGAGACAGCATCTACCTTTAAGGAGAACGCCCAATTATTCATAACGGGAAAAGCCTGACCTTAGCCTCAATATTTCATAGCGACGTCAGAAGCGACTAAGACTACCCCGTCCTCTGAGAAGAAAGGTGTGTTCAATTCCCGTTTCTTAATTGCCGAAGGTGAATGAAGTAGAAAACGTTCGATTTCTCCCTCGAGGCCTTCCGTCCCTGTTTACACGCTACCTTTCGATTGTTTATACCTGCTGTCTTTATATTTTCTCAGTTTCGTCACTCTTGCTCCCCGAGGTAATTGATAATTGTTAACACTGGTGTGAACGGGCTTTTTCCCCCCGCTTCGGAAGGGTAATGGATTGGTAATTCGACTACTGTTTCGAAAGTTGGTTATTGGGGGCTCTTATTTATATGCGATAGCACTCCTAGATCGCTTAATGGCCATAGTGTAAGATCTGAGAAGTTGAAGACATAAAGTGTTACCTGAGTAATTTAATCGGTTATGTGTCAGGAAAGTCATTAGGTACATGAATTTATTAATTGTTTCAAGATTTGAGGTATTAGGTATTGGGTCGGATTGGGGAGAGTGTATTAATTTTTTTTTGGAAATCACGCCTAAAGCATATTGAGTTGAAGGACTCGATGATAAGAGTTCACACTTATTAGGGGAAAAAAACGGGACACACAATGGCCGATTTCATATAATATTTCATACCTAAGTTGAAATAAACATATCACTAAAGTTTAAAAGTTGTGCTACAAACGACTGTATTACAATTTGGTCTCCCTTCAGACTACCTCATGGGATAATAGGATTTATTTTAAAATAATAAAATATCAGAGTGTTGAAATATTTCATTTTTACAATTATATTAATTTATAATCATAAGAAATTATTTTTACACTTATTAAGCGGTTTTCTCCAAACAAAGCAAAAAATATTTCCTTTAATCAGAGTTAACCATCTCTTTCGATATGCTTCAGAAACATATTATAGCTATTCAACTAAAAAAAAAATTCATGAAAAATAATAGCTAAATTACAATTTATCTATTAGTAAAGATTCGGTTCAATTTCTGAAATCAGATAAAACTACAAACCCAATTTTCAAATAGGTTCTTCATGTTCAAGCTACTCAAATATTTATCAATAACATACACCATTCATATTATCTACACTTTCATCTATTGGGTTGCATTCAGTTGTCTCTAAAATTAAGAATGATAAATTGACTGTTTGTCTTCAAAGTTGACCTAGTAACCAAAAGTTAATGCCTCTAAACCAGTGGTATCCAACAAGTAGAAGTCCACGAATCAATTACTCATAAACTTAATCATTTACGGACCACTAGGGTGTCTCCAAAAAAACATTTGTTTAAAAAACCTCCCTCCCCAGGCCTTTTCCAATTCCTTTTGGTCCCAAAAGATAGTGTGTGAAGTTTCAACCCCCTAAGTTAACTCTAGGGATTGCCTATAAAGCGCCAAAGTTTGAAAATAGTGGGAAAAATTACCAATTTTCAGAATTTTTAAAAAATATATTTCAAGATTTATATTGTGATAAAACTGGTTCAAATGTGTTATTTAGGACTTATTTAGGTGGAATATATTGATTTGTGTGTATTAATAGCACTCTATAGGGCCTATAATTTTAGAGTAAAAAGTACTACTTATTAGGGACGTTGCCCTCACCGAACCGAAGCTTATAATGCACTACGGGGGACGAAAGAAATTAAATTCCGAATTTCTTCGAAGGAACTCTCTTAAATGATGTTATTTGGTGTTAAATTGGTATTTTAAATTATAAAGGCCAGTGCACAGAGTACTAGAACAGAGAGTCCACGGCCATAGGCCATAATGGAAATCGAAAATCATGACATCTTGTTACAGGTTGGGAGAATTGTGGCGCTGGGATCGCACTAAACTCACTAGCGTCTGGATCCAGTCTGAATCGTTCGCCGGCTGCCTATGGGAAATCGAAAACACCTTTTTGCGCATGCGCTGAGTTCTAATTTGGCAAGAGATTTAAGCGGCCGGCATACGTTCCAGACTCTAGTGTGGCGCCCTCACATCAGTAACGCATTTGAAAATAGCCTCGTGGACCCTCTGTTAGGATATTTCTCTGTGGGCCAGTGAAATAACAATAATGAGGCCTTTCACTCAGCTTTTAGTGTAAAAAATGATTTTCAACAAATATGCTCTGCTCATTTCTAGCTGATCAAACCCAAAATTTAAAATTAGTGAGTGTAACGTCCCTAAGTAGCTACTAAATAAATTCTAAAATTTACTACGAATTAAAAAAAAAATACTCGAAGGCGATCAGAGAGATGGACAGTAAAAAAAAAGATGAAAATTAATAGAGATGTGAAGAGGATGAGTAGAATTGAGATGAGAGAGGGTTGAAAATGAGAGAGATAAAGAGAAGGAGAAGGAAAATTACCCTTTAAACTAGGGTTTTATCTCCCTTGCAACATCGTTGGGGAGCACCCAGAGAGAATTGCTTGTTGTGAGTGGCAGAATTTTCAAGCAAAATATACTGTATAACATAATATATATTTAAAAATTTTAAAGGGGGGTCTGGGGGTCTTTTTGAAATTTGCCTCTTTAAAGTAGTGTTTCAGCTCATTTTGAGGTCCTTTGGGTTACATTCAAAAAGAACAGTTCCTTTTAAAGCATAGAATTTTCTAGGGGAAAAAAAAGTTATAAATAAACGTAAAATTTTCAAGGGGGGCGGAGATCCTCCCCCAGTAAAAATTTTTGAAAATTCCCCTTTAAACCAGACTCCTAGGGGCTTCAAACTCTTTGGTTCCCAAAGAGAACTGCTTCTTGTAAGCGGCAGAATTTTCAAGGGAGACAAATTGTATAACAGACATCAAAGGTCAGGAGGGGGATTGGGGGTTCTCCCCCAGAAAATTTTGAAATTAGACCCTCAAAAGTAGTGCTTTAACTGCTTTTGGGATGTTTTGAGTTAAATCTGTTGCTCCTTGTGGAAGTTACAAAATTTTCCAGGGACTCTCAGCAATTTTTCACTTAAGAGTGGAAACCTTGGGGAGGGGCAATTTCCCCCCCCCGCCCCCCCTAAATGACGCCCATGAATCGTAGGTCTGAAAAAAGGAATAAGTCCAAAAACCAAGTTTTGAGAAAATTGAAAAAAGAAAAAAAACTGTTTAAGTATTGGAATTTTCGTTGTATAACTACCAAATATTTACTGGAAATTTAGAATCCTATTTATAAAACAAAGCAATCATCGAAACAAATATAAATACATTCAAAAATATTTTACAGTTGAAAAAGTTGATGGACTTATTCCCTTTTTCAACCTTATAAAACTTCAACCGAAGAAAAATCTTAAAAACTACTTAAATTGACATTTAAATTATATTTCTGCTTAGTTCACAGTACAAAAGTGAGAAATGGAAAGACTACGAGACAAATAAAATGAAACTGAGTCATTAAGGCAATATCAATAGAGTAAGTGAATATGAATGAAGTCAAGCATTCCCAGGATTAAAAAAAGTAAAAAAAAAACACTTTTAAATTAAAAGCAAATTTTATTTTGACTTAGTTTACAGCACAGAGAGTAAGGAAAGAAAGAAAAATTAATTATAATTCCAAATTAAATTTAAAAAATACAATGAATGAACATCGATTTCGGAAATTCAAAAGGCTATATCTGCCTATAGGGGGCAGTTATTATGAATGAATCTTGAACGTGTATGCTGGCTTTTGATAACGCGCACATTACAAATGTGATATCCCAGTGACGTAAACAGGATATGGGGTATTTTTAGTGGTTTTCTATGGTCACTAAAAGAAAATTTCCAAGTTTTTTTTTTTGGGGGGGGGGATATATCCCCCCTCTGGCTATACGCGCCTGTCAAATCCGAAAAGCAAGCATGCAGCTGCCTCGGGGATCCTTTTATTCCTTCGCTAGACAAAGGTTTGGTTTGGTTTTTTGGTTACATATATTTTCCGGTATGTGTGCTTGATCTCAAGGATCCGCTTATACACCTTCGTCAAGTAAGACAGACACAACAGAATTTTTACTGGCACAAAGAAGGAAAATACACCCAGGGGCGAGGTGAGAATCGAACTCACGACGGAGCAGTGCGCAGACTGTTGGCGTGAAAGGCAGAGGAGTAAACCGAACAGGCCATCCGTCCCCCTAGACAAAGGAGATCAAAGAATCTTATTAGCATCTTTCCATCAAGGGCGGTTCCAGACCAGATTTTCGGGGGGGGCCATGTCAAAGTCGGAGGGTATTGCATTCGAAATTTTCAGTGCCTCAGAAAATTTTTTGAAGAGTGCTTGCTTTTAAGCAGCTTTTTAGGGGTTTATAGTAACTTAGAGGATATCCAGGGCACGTGCCATTGTTTTAGAAAGTGGGGGGTGAAACATTTTTGTAAGGCCATAATAATACTTGTGTTCGCGAGGTGTTTGGCTCCCAATTTTCCGAGTATAACATAAATAAAATGCAAAACTTTGTTTAAGTTATAAAGGTTTCTTCAGATAATGCTAGCTCGAAAGCAAATGTGGGGGGGTCTGGGGGTCCTCCCCCAGAAATTTTTGTGAAATTTGGCTTCAAATAGAAGTTTTTCTACTCATTTTTGTACATTTGGTATCCATTGGATAACACCTAAAGAGGGTAACTTCTTACACTCCTAAAATGAGAGGAGAGAAACAAGTTCAAGGAGAAAACAGTAAATAAGTAACCATGAGAAATTAATAGGGGGTCTGGGGGGTGCCCCCAAGAAATTTTTTGAAAATTTGCCTCTAAAAATAAAGTTTCAGCTCATTTTAAAAGCATGTAAACCACAGAATTTTCAAGGATGAAATTATATATAGATGCCCAATTTTGAAAAGGACCGGGGGTCCTCTCCTGAAAATTTTTGCAAATACGCGTATTTAAACTATAGAATTACCGGTTTGAGAGGGCTTGAGCCCCATCCAATGTTAGCTGAAGGGGGGCTAAGCCCCCCCTCCAATATTTTGTGATGTTTGGATATTTTCTGGTTTGGAATCCCCTTCAAGAGCGGTTATTTGGGGAGAGGGTAACCCACAAAAGGTCTCAGAATGTGTTAAAAATTTCTTTTAAGGGTCAAATTTTAAAAATTTTCTTGGGGAGAGACCCCAAACTTTCGAATTAAGCTGAAATGTTACTTTTAACAGAGAAATTTCTAAAATTTTTCTGGGAGAGATCCCCCAGACCCCCATCTTATTTCGAGCTCGCAATAATTACACAAAACTTTTACATTAAATGCACCTACAAATATTACACCTTGGCGATATTTAAAGGGACATGTAACGAAATTTAATCTATACATCTGATACAAAATTAGGTAATTAGGCACGTAAACTTAATGGTTGTTTCTTTTAATTTTATGTTTTTTAATGTCTTGTACTGGCCCTCCCCCCAATATTTTATAAAAGTTGGCGCCTATGGATGTCAAAATATTAAAGGGGGGTTTGGGGGTTCTCCCCCAGAAAATTTTTTGAATTTTAACATTAAGAAAGTGTTTTTTAAGCTATTTGTTAGGGTTTCTCGGGGGGGGCCATGGCCCCCAGGGCCCCCCCCCTGGACCCGCCCCTGCTTTCCATACTTACAAGCTACAATAATTTTTGATAAATGGCATGGGTTTGTCATTTTTTAAATGAAAGTAATTTACATTTTCGTGAATGCATCTTTTCAAATCAAATTATACTTTTGACATTCAAAACACAAATTTAAAAGTTTTAAAACCTGGTCACGTGCAAAGTACATCAAGAATCCCACATCTTTATCCATACTCCGAAAAAAAAAACGAACGGCATTGACTCATCAAAACTCTCCCACCGACCTTTTAAAACGGAACTGGTTACTCCCCATCATCTATCCTTTCATTGTACAAAACTTTCCATAGTCCATCTTTTTTATTTACGAACAAACGATTTCCTGGTACGAGCTACCTGGATCAAAATCCTTTCTCCTTAACCTTCAGACCCGAATATCAATAAAGAACAAGAAACTAACTTTCCCCCCTTTCAACGCCGGGAATAATTATAAGCTACATCTGGAACACCCAATTCCGTTCCATAACTTGACCGAAGGTCATTTCATCGAATGGGTATCTTGAGCCAAGGATCGAACGTAATGGTTCCTTCAAGAGCGGTATTGAATTCATATTCGAATTTTTTTTTATTGTTTGTTTTAATTTTTCTGAACGGACCTCATTCGGACGCTCGTGAGTATACAACTTGTTTTGCATCTTGTTAACCTTGCTCAGACTTTTCAGAGTATATAAGGGCAAGTCCGTTCAGTGTTTAGTTACTAGATTCGTCTGATCTAACTCTCAATCATCATGATCGCTAAGGTGAGTTGATTTGAGTCTGTTGATGAAGTATACGAACCTTTGGTTAAAGTTTAATGTTATTCATTTGAACACTTCGTAGAATTCAAATAGAACTTGGTTTTAGAACCATTATATTGATCAGAAACTTTTAAAAAGTCAAAGGATAAACGCTTGATTAAACAGTATCAATATTCCATCAAAGGTTTTACTCAACAAATTTACCTTTGTTTCCTAATGTTTTTAACAATAGTGTAGATTTAATTTTTCATATTCGTTGCCTGGATGAGAAAAAGTTCATCAATAAATTAAATCGAGTTAAACATTAGCTTTCATATACTATATTTAAAGAATTGGTCACTCTTAATTTAAAAAAAAAACTGTTTTAGTAAAATGAACGAACGCTTCCCCTTTAAGTAAAATGTAAAAAATAATGGGAAAAAATTCGCTTGAAAATATCTTTTTTACAAACAACTATTTCTTTAATTCAGTATTAATTCTTTTCTCAATTAATATAGTTTTACTGAGATTGAGATCTAACTTTCAGACATATAACTATCATGCCCATCTTTCCGTAGATGGATAAGATTTTCGTTCCTTATTATTAATACTATGAGATACAACAGATAGAAGCACTTTTGTTGATAGTAACCATTAATATCATCTTCACAGAGTTCGTTTGAAATTAAATTGGTTAATATTTAAAAAGATAAACCTAATTGAGCTCCTCCATTCTGCTGACTATTTTGTAAAATCTTAAATTAATTTCAAAATTTTAATTTTCAAGCAATCAAATAAACCATTGATTGATAAATGGTCAAATTAAAAAAATAAGGTTGAGTTTGGCCCATAATCTAGTTTACCAATTTACTCATGATATAAAATAAGGTAAAAACCCCATCATACATATTTTAGAACTGTACCACAACCCATCCCGTGAGCGTTTTCTCTTCCTCCATTCCTGTGAAAGCCTTGTTTATACACGATAGCTAAATTCAACTCTCCTTCCTCAGGTTGTTTTCTTCTGCGCTGCCCTGGCAGCCGCCCACTCCACCGCCCTCCTGGCCCCTCCCGTCTACGGCCACGGCCTGGCCCCCGTAGCCCCCGTCTACGGCGCCCCACTCCTCGCCAAACCCGTGGTCGCCGCCCCAGTCCTCTCCAAGACCGTCGTCACCCACGCCGCCGCTCCCCTCGCCTACGTCGCCAAGGCCCCTCTGGTCTACCCTGCCTACGCCAAGGCCCCAGTCGCCTACACCACCTACGCCAAGGCCCCAGTTGCCTACACCACCACCTACGCCAAGGCTCCCCTTGCCTACACCACCACTGTTGCTAAGGCCTACTCCGCCCCTGTCCTGAGCCATGCTGGACTCTTGGGAGCTGCTCCCCTCGCTTACGGACATGGACTAGGATATGGACATGGACTCCAATATGGACATGGACTCCAATACGGACATGGACTCCAGTACGGACATGGACTCGGACACGGATACTCCACTGGACTCCTCGGACACGGACTCAACTACGGACACGGGCTTGCCTACGGACCCGGTCTTTATGGAGTTGGGAAGGTCGGATATGGAAAGGTTCTGTACTAAATTAATTTCATGTTGTTAATTTATCATACAAAAACCTCATTGTGAATAACTGCAAATAAAAAATGTACATACCATATATCTTTTTTGATTATTTTCTTTCTGTAATATTTTTTTCCTCACAAGATGACATATAACAACAACACATAATCATAAGTGTAGAAATGACTTTTATATTGGTTCTTTTCCTTCATTGAAATGGGATAATAAGGAGTATAAACAAAAATTCCACAGTATTTACCTCATTAGTTTTAAAAATTCACTAGCTGGTTGAAAAGGGATGCAAGTAATTCAAGTGCTGATTCATTCTTCCCGAAAAATTAAGTTTTAAACGAGGCTATTATAATAAGTTTTTAACTTTTTTAGAATTCTTTCAATCATATGAGATTAGTTTAGAGTTAAGGTAAAAAAGTTACTACCTAAAATTTACACAAATTTTTATTATTCTATGTAGATATTTGAAGACATGGGAGAACAAACTAAATGTTAAGAATTCTGTTGTGCAAAAAGAAGGGGAAAATTTATTTTTTAATTTAATTAAGTTTACTTTGAGGTTTTCCCAGTTTTCAAAAAAGAAGGTAAAATAATATTCGATGCACTCATTGGTTTCATTTTCCTGCAAACCGAAACCTTAAAACGAAACTATATGTGTGACGTAACGAAACCTCACATTGTGGTAATGCTCTGTGTTATTGTAAAAAAAATACTTTCCTATTTTGAAAAAATGTTTTATTCCTTAAGTTTGCATGAAATTTGACAAATTTTGGATTTAAGTTTTGTCTTTAAGAATATCATTTTACAAAACTATCTATTTGTATGGGTTGTTGAATTTTTCTAATGATCTTCAAGAAAAATCGAAAAGCTGTCCTAAAATTAACTGCAACCTGTCAATGTTTTATTTCCCTTGCAGAAATCCAAATAAAACAAAATGCAGGAGAGAATTCAATAATCATCAAAATACTATTTTTAGAGATGCATTTTGAAGTAAAAATATTTTCTATAACCTTCGTTGATGATACTGTGCTTCCGTAAACAAATGTAAACGAAAAGTTGAAGATTTCCTCTGATGTTCAAGCTTTCTAGTGAAAGCAGATATAACTGGTATAAAAATTATAATCATTTAGAATTTAGTTATTACTATTTATTCTCCAGCTGATTTTATTATTATAATTTTTTTGTGAAAGCTTGTAGCAATTTATGACGTTTCAGTTTATACTTTTAATGTGCGGGCGGGGATTTATAGGTTAGTACCGATGTCGTGCAATTACGCTTTTTTACTTAATATTTTAATAGGCTCAAACTATCAATAAAGTAAACATTTCACTTGTGTAAAATCTATTGTTAGTTCAATTCCATTTTCTGCCCCGTTAAATATCGCCAAGCTGTTTTGCACAACAAATATTGCCAAATTTTTTTTTTGTTGTCATTGATATAAACTTTATTTGGTTGGTTTGGAATTTTAGATAATATTTCTAACCTTTGGCGAGAAAAACAGCTTGGTTATATTTCACGAGACATATAAGGAAATTGAACGCTATTGTTTCTTAAAGTATACCATTGTAGGTATTTTCAACTTCTATTTGGTAGTTAAGGAAGGTACTAAAATTGGGGGATTTCGTTAACTCAAAGGTTGCATAACTATAATTTACTGCAGTTATTGAAAATTTACAGACAGTTTTGATCTGTAATGAAAACTTTGACTGTTTTGTATTTTATCTAAGAAAATGTCGACTTACTAAAAGTTATTCCATATTCAAAATAATTTTTGCTTCAGATTAATGTTTGTGAGTTAGTATTAAAGGGCCACAAGCTTGCAGGTAAAAGTGTTTAACTTATTTTACCTATTTGGAAGGTCATATTTTTAATAAAAAGAAAAAGGGGTTGTCTAATTTTTCAATAGTTCTATCATGTCCTACTCTAATGTGCAAAATTTTCTTGGCCTTTATCAGCAAAGTTGATAGGCATTCTGGTGTATACATAAGAAATGAATTACTAGCATAGCATGTAAAGAATATTCTAAAATCTAAAAAAGACTATTGATTTTTCAGAAAGTTACATGCTACATATATGGATAATTTGTATTTAAATTTTTATTGTTAAAAAGCACCTTAAAAATTATGTATTTTAGCAATGATTTTGAGATGTAAGTCAGTGAAAAAGTATATATGTTATACATACATATATGCAGTGTTCGAAATTGCGGTGCATTGCTGGTCCGGGACAACTAAAAACCGGCTCCGACCAGTAGAATCAGAAAATCACTACTCTGCCGGACCAGTGATTTCTAGAGCACATGTAAAAATATTTAGAAGAGTTGTTCAGGGATCGCGATATTTTAAGTGCATTTGATGATTGCATTTGGTAAAGTACATATTTTTGACAACCCGAAATGTGCCTATATGGGATAGGGGAGCCCCCTGCGAAAAAGGAAAAATACTATTAAATATGTATTGATTTTTAACATTACTATTTGGTACTTTCATTCAGTGCAAAAGTTACTTTATAATATATTTTAACCGGTCCTTTTTAATTTGTCGGACCAGTGAGATTGGCAAAGCTTTGGTCCACAGGACCAGTGGGGTTTCCCCCCCAATTTCTAACGCTGCAGGTTTAACGCAGGGTTGCTTGATTTAAATCAAGTTGATGTAAATCACTTGATTTTTTTAAAAAAAATCATTGATTTAAATCAAAAATGTTAAACTGCCACAATTTAAATAAAAAAATAGTTGTATGCTTTAAAATGCTTTGCAAGGTTATTTGCATTTCAATTTTTTAAAATTCTGCTAGTTGCAGTTGCTTTAAATAACTGTGAGATAGGTTTAGGTTCCTCTATCTACATAAAATTGCCTGAAATTTCAAGAACAAATTGTACTACCAATTACAAAAATATTTACAACAAAAAGAGGTAAATAGCAGCGTTTTGAATCAATAATTGTGATAAATTAAACTAGAATTAAAAATCTTTAAATTTTTTTCAGGTATACATCCCCTTTTTAAAATACAAGCATGAGAATGATTTTTATCGAAAGCTTGCTTTTATAGTTTTAGTCATGTTTTCCAAACTATTTTCTTTTAACATAACTACAGCGAATACTCTGGGTACATCACTGTCAATAAGTTGCTTATTTGATTTTATTTGTATAAGTAATTAATTATTTTTTTAAAGAAAGAAATGCCATACATTTAGTGAAATTAATTCGACTGAATTATTGAAATTAAAATTTTTACATAAAATTGATGCATAGATTTTTTTTAGAAATCGTCACCATTTCTTTTAAAAATTGATTTCACAATTGGGTAAAAATAGTTATAGAAAGAAGGATAAAAAGTTTTAGTAACTGATAGAACAATTAATTGTTCATTCACCATTTTAGGATGGGTTTGGGCATCTCACCATGAAATGGTAGCAAACTACTTCCCTTAATTAATTCAATTAATTAATGCCTAAAATAGATAAATATTGGGATATTAAGTAATGCTAAACTGTTATATAACATGGATATTAGAATATCAGTAAATTATTAACCAGTTTTGGGAAGTTCAGAGCTAGTAATTCATTTAATAAAAAAAATCTGATTTAAGTAAAAAAAAATCCAATTTAAATCAAATAAATCCGATTTTTTTATTTTTTTTTAAAAAATCACAAAAATCAGCAACCCTGCGTATATGTTATATATGTTAGCCAATAATATAAGAACTATATTATTGGCAGAAGTGCCAAGTGTTTTCACCAGCCACTATCAAAAGTTCATCAACTACTACTATTTCCAATTGTACGTGTACTGTAATACTGGGGTTTTAAAAACCATAACTACCATTTACCCCATGAATTTTTCTTTGTAATTGAGCGTATAAGTTTGAATTCAAAGACAATAAAGTTTAAGATTTACTTAGCAATAAGAAATTTTTTTTCCAATAACAGGGCATTTTGATTGCAAAAATCATGAGTTTAAATTGTAAATTCAATTATTAAAAAATTTAGGTTTTTTTTTTCTATAAAGATGTTTTTGTCATAGTTTTAGTTTGTTCTGTAGGTATTTATTTCAACTTTTCACTGTAACTTGTTAAACTTTCCTTAAGTATATATTAAATAATATAAAATTACTTTCTACTTACTAAAGTTTAAACTTCACAATATTTTGTATTGAAATTGTTTTCTTGAACTCAGTTGAATCGCCTCATTTTCAGTCTAGGTGTGTGGCTTTCATGTATGATCGGCAGTCCGCATGTTTATTCAACTAGAACCTGTCAGAGCCTCTGTTCTGGATGTATTAGTCTGTTGCGTAGATATGGTTGTAAGTCATCATTACTTCTTTATTTTATGTTTATTCTAATGAAACATTTTTAAACAAAGATGTTACAAAGTAGTTATGAAAATTCATTTGATTATTCTTAGCATGTTACCATTAAGGTGGTGTGTGCTAAAATTAGTTTGCCAGAAAATCCATTTTTAAAATAAAAATGCAACAAAATCAAACCATAAAATTATTGTTTGTTTTTTCCCCCTTTTATTATTGATGTTTTGCTGAGCTTCAAGTCCTTCTAAACACTGATGTTGGAAGTCATGAAAAATGATTAAGAAATTTTTTAGTATTTTAATGCTCCTTGGATTTGTATTGGGAAGACCCTCATTACATTACTATTACCAACAAAATCTCCCAAGAAAGCTGTTGTTCAAATTATTGATTTGTTTGAAACTCGTAGATTAGGTACATATGACTCAAATTTTCAAAAAGTGTAAGCTTCTAAGATGAAAATAGTCAAATGACTGATAAATTCAGTGTGCTGTACACAAATATCACAAAGAAACAGCTGAATTGGCTATGTTTCTTTTTTGTAATGGGTATGCATTGTTTAGAAATTTAAGTATTTAACATGATGTATGACTAGGGTGTCTTAAAAACACTCTTTTTCTTTTCTTTGGGTACTTCCATATTATCCTGTCGACTGTGCAGCTGAAAACAAAAATGCATAGCCAAAATCTATTAACTATGCCACTGATACATGGTTGATGGGATAATATGTAAGAACTTCATTGATTGTTCTACAGCTAAGCTACTGAATTTGACCGTCACTGAACGGTTGACAGGATAATACTTAAGTATTATCGAAGTTACAGCCAATTAAATCAACTCTAAGGCTGATCGCGCACGAGCGACTTTTGTCACGGTGACAAAGACAAAATTGTTGCCTTGGCTATTGAAACAAGTTCAAGTATTGGTAGAGTGCGCGCACTAGGCGACGTGACACTTGGTAGATTGCCAAGAATTTCTTCATAGAGATCCATTGTTTTCTAGTGATATTTTTGATACTAGTAATCCTGGTCGCCGTGACTTTAGTCACTCGTGCGCGCCCAGCCTAAGTTTACATGTGTAAAGCCCTAAAGTTTGAAAAAAGTGAAAAATAAATTTTTTTCAGAACAAATAAAAAAAAAGTTAAATGATTATTAAATATTATAAAGCTGGTTTATGTGTGTGACTTAGAACTTGGTTAGGTAGATTATAAATTTTCATAGGTTTTAATTTTACTCTATAACTCCTATAAGAGAAATAGAGAAAATAATGGAGATTTTGTTCTAAAAGGTTATTACTTACTAGAGTGCTTGTACTAAATTAATTTTCTGGGGTTTTGTCAATATTTGGGATAATTTCGGAGTTTCAATACCCTTGAAAGAGATTTATAAGTGGTTATTACTGTCAAAAAATATATCCTGACTCATTTCTGAAAAATTTTGTTTTGACTTTGATATAAACCCTCTGACCCTATAAATAAAAATCATTCTATTATTAGGATCCCCCCCCATATGTTTTTAAGAATGTATTTTTCATTGGAATTATAATATCTCTTGGAAACTCAACAAAATTGACAGTAAGTACCACAAAGTTTAGACCACTCAAATAGAGGGCATAATTATTGATTTTTCTTGCTTTTCCTCTTTATTTCATGAGCCTTATTGTGTGAAAAAGGATTCTTATTACAATACCACTACCTTAGTTATTAAATTTGACAGTGTTTTGGTAGATGAAATATTTTATTTGCTTTCCTTCATGATATGAATCAGGGGTTCTCAAACTTTTAAGTATTCCAGAACCCTAGTTATCTCCTGTCACCCCAACTAAAATTCTAATTTTACTTTAAGAATACCAAAACTTGAACCTAGCTTTCTTCAAAATATTTCATTAAGAAAATAACAAGAAATTATGGGGTTTTTTTCACTTTAAAGGGGAAATGCATTTCCTTTACATGAATCTATATTTTTTGATATCATCTAATTCGTCTCGCTGCACCCCTTGTCTCTCTTCACAACTACACCCGTTTGGGAACCCCTTTTGTACCCCTTTTGTGCATGGTACCTATGTCTGTTAAATAAATGTATAAATGTAAATAGTGTTTCGTGAAAGAGGATTTATATCTTGTTTTCATTTTTCTACAACTTCAGTGTGTTTCAGCTCAACACAGAATGGGTACAGATTGAAGCAATAGACCTAAGCAGTGATGGCTCATCGTGGGGATTTGGTATAACTGGGGGAAGAAGCACTGGAGTTGTTGTTAAAACTATTGTTCCTGGCAGTGTTGCTGACAAGGTATGCTGTAAAATTTTGTGTCATTTTAAACTTAACCGTTTCTAAAGTTAGTTCTTGTTATACAAGTTTTTTTTTAACTCCTGTTTAGCTACTGAAAAAAATGCAGCTAGAATTTTTTAAAATTATAAAATTGATATTTTTAATTTATAAAATATAAAAATGTGTTATAAATTAATATTATAGAATTTATTAAAAAATAAGGTAAATAAATTGGAATGCTTTATTGACAATTTTAGAAAGATAACTTAGGAAAAATGTTTAGTTTTCTGAATATTTCCAAAAAATAGCATTAGACATATTTTCCTTTTTTCAATACTAGGATGGTCGCCTCCAAATAGGAGATCACATTATTCAAATCGGGGAAATCAGCTTACGAGGCATGGGTTCCGAACAAGTTGCAATGGTGTTGAGGCAGAGTGGGTCACAGGTGCACCTCATTGTCGCCCGCCCTGGGGGCCCAGAAGACCCCTCTGTGGTTCCAACCCGGGCCCTGGCAGAACTGGAACAGCAGCTGGCATCTGGCACATACAGTCCAAACAATGATGGACAGCAACAGAATGGATATGAAGCCATGGATGAGGAGGCATATTGCAGTGCTGCAGATAATGTATGCTTTTGGTTTTGAAATGCCTTAGCTTATCAGTGGTCTGTCCAGGACAATTTTACTACCTTTTTGCAGTAAGTACCTTCACAAATTCACCATTTGAGAAAAAGGTACTCTTACAAATTCAGTTTTAGGAAAAAAGGTGCCTTCTTAAAATAAATTTTTAAATGCAAGTTCTCTAATAAGCAATATTTTCTTAACTGTGAAATTTTTAACTATTCCAGACTAAATTGTGTTTTTTATGCTTAAAATTTATGTACATGTTTTTTATGTTAATTTTGTACTTTAATTTCTACAAATTATTTCTTAATTTTCACGAAGTAGGTACCTCTTAAACCTAGACAGACCCCTGCTTACATTGTCTTTTTGCGCAATTTTGCATTAAAACTTGTGTAAGATTATTTTAACTATTTTTCCCAGATTCCAAAAGAATGTGTGGTATACAAAGGCAGAAATGATAGGCTTGATATGGAGAGCTTTGAAGTGAACTTAGTCAAAGATCACCAAGGATTAGGGATCATTGTTGCTGGTTATGTTTGTGAAAGAGGTGAAGTATATTATGTTTGAATTAACTTGTTTTCATAAGAATAATTAAACTATTCATATCAAATACATTCTTGCACTGTTCCATTATTTTCAAATGCTAAAATATTAATCCAATTAACTTTTCTTGTAGAGGACATATCAGGTATATTTGTGAAAAGTATAGCTAAAGGAAGTGTTGCTGATCTTTGCGGTCAAATTAGAGTTCATGATCAAGTTGTTGAGGTATTGTTTTAATGCACATATAAACCTAGTTCTCTATTAATATACATTCTAGAAATGTTTTTAAATTTTGCTTTAGATTTAGAAAAGGTTAGTAGAGTTTCTCTGTTTGTGTGGATTAATAGAAATTATTATTACTCAAGACTATTATTTATACTAATGATTTTAAAAATACCATTTCCTACTTTTTTTTGAAATTTTGCTTTATGTGTTGTTTTATTTCAGGTGGATGGTCACCCTTTAAAAGGTTACTCTAACTGTGAAGCTGTTGAGATTTTGAGAAATACTGGGAAATATGTGAAGCTCCAGCTTGCTAGGTACAACCATGGCTCCAAGTTTGATCATCTGCAAGAAGCTATGGGTAAGTTGACATCCAAGTCAGAAATTTTCTTATTTTGATTACCTTTATTTAAATGAGTTAAAATACTTCTTCTGCGAAAAAAACCTATGAACTAATTCTCTCTTACTTTAGCAGGCATTACATTAGTTTTTATGTATAGTAACACTATATATACTCCAAAACACTCTTTAGTAGAAACCTTTCAGTAGTATTTGGTTAGAATGTTATAATATCAATTTGTAGTTGATGTTTTGTTAACTAAATGTTTTTGGAAAGGAAGTTATGGGTTTTAAATTTTAGGATCAGAAAAAATTCATTCCATTTATGAACATGCCAGTGCTTCCAGGAAGTCTTTTTCTAATCCTAATTCATCTGATAACAGTATGTATTCACTTATTTATTCATTAAATATTCTTTATCTTAACCCTTTCAGATCTTGGACTGTCCGAGATTCCCATTGAATTCTATAGAAAATTTGGGGCTGCCAGGACTGAAAGGTTTAAGAAATATGAATATAGATAGGATCTTCGTCTGATAATGGGCAAATTAAATGGAATAATAAACATTGTAATGCTTAAGTTCAATAAATAGAGAAAAATAATGAAGTTAATCCGGGTATTCCTAAAACAGTTGTAACTTTCCCTTTTATTTATTGAATTTGCATTACAATGTTGGTTCTTCTGTGAAATAATTTGAATTGACGGCTTTGGTTTTGTTTGTTTAAATAATAACATTGCAATAACATAATTTTTATTTAGTTTATTTAAATTTCTTTGAATTTTTTTTTAGATTATTCACTAAATGTTGTAAATACAGAAGAAATAAAAGCAAAATGGGAGAAAGTACTAGGACCTAGGAGTGAAGTGATAGTAAGTCTTTCAAAGACATTAGCATTTTATGTTTATTAAAAAAAACCAACCTATCAACTATCAATTTGGACTTTATTTGGGCTTATCATCTAATTTTATGTAATTTTTTTTTTTTTAAATTTTAACAATTGTATTCATACACCAATTCTTCTTTGTAATTTACTATGCGATGTAAACTTTTCATTGAACCTTCTGTATATTACTCTCAATGCTGCATTCTTATGTAAGAAGCACCTATATCAGAATAACTAATGTGTAAACTGTTTCAGATTACATCTCTTCAAAAAAACGACAATGAAGTTGGTTTTGGTTTCAATGTTGAAACAAGGCGAGATGAAAATTCTGTTCTTCACCACTTTATATCAGATATTTGTAAGGGGTACAGTGTGGATCGCAGTGGAAGATTATTTATTGGGGATGAACTTTTAGAGGTATGTTATAGATAGAGTGTTTGGTTTTCCTTAAAATGACATTTACAATTTTTGTATATTCTGTTTTTTTATAACATTTAATATTTATAACTGTTAAAAAATATATATTAGAAAATAAAAGAAAATAAATTAGCAGTTAATTCATTTTTAGCTTTTTTACGGCTTTAAAAAATTTTATTCAATATAAATAAAAATTTCTTTCCATCCAAGAGTTTTTCTCTACTGTCTAGTTCACCCATGAATTTTCCAAAATTTCTTGTTAGAATTAGGAATTTTATAGATATTTCATTTTGTTTCTTTTGGGATGCATTTAAAAACTTATTCACGCTTTTGTTTTTAGGATATCTTATATTAATCCTTACTGTCTACTACTATGTACTTGACCCTACTATACTAGACTGCAACTTCTGTTGCAAGTTGACCCTACTACGTCACTCACAAACAAAGTAGTTCCCATCGTGCTGTGTGAATTTTGAGTGAAATGAAGGACTTCAATTTAGAATTATGATTATTTTGTTAAACCCATGTATATATAGTGCTTTTCAGTTACGATTTGCGTAAGGAAACTCCTCCTAGCTACCCAACAGGCTATGTGTTTACCTATTTCTCCTTCTGCATTTGTGACGTACTGGGTTCGAGAAACGTTGCAATCTAGATTAGTAGATTAAGATAACTGATTTCTACCTTTCTGCTTCCTCAGGTGAATGGAAAGCAATTGCGGGACTCCAAATACTCTGACATCCTGACCGCATTCAAATCTCTTCCCTCGGATATTCTGCTGGTCTGTGGCCGATCTCATCACTGGACCAACAGCAATCTGTCCCTCATTCCCTGGTCCGAGCGTCTGGTCAAAGCCAAGTCAGACTCCTTCCTATTCACTCATCAGCAAAAGGATGACCTGGGCACCGATCGATGGACAGATAGACGATCTTTGGAAGTGCTGTCAGCATTGGCAACTTGGAGCAGCGAGCCTCATTTCATTGACCTGGTCAAAGGGGTTGAAGGATTAGGGTTTAGCATTATGGAGTATAAGGTACAGGTTTTTTTTATGGTTTTTAAAAAAATTTCAATTCTATTCCATTATCAGTTGGAATAAGCTGTTCATTAACATTTCGATTTTGTTGATACCTTGGAAGTTGGTATGGTGCAATATATCTGGTCTGTTTCTGTCTTGCTGAAACAGTTACAGCTGGTGGGAAGTATAAGTGAACTGTGAAAATCAAAATGCTTGAAATTAATTCCAAAAAATTTTTTAGATTAATAGTAAAAACCCATAGGATTTCAATCCCTCATATACCTATTTTTAGAACATCATGAACTGCATAGCTTGTATAATTGATTCATAATCAAATAGTTTTCAATTTATAATAATTGATTGAATTTGTGTGCTTTGAAATTGGTGTTTATTTGCATGAACATTCTTAAAATTAATTAATTCTACATCTCGCACTATTGTGTTCCTTTTTCATTTAATGCTATTGAAAGTAGAGCATGTTTCATAAATGTATGCTAAATGCTTGATTTGCTGTTTAAATTCAAATCTAAGGTGATGAATTCAGTATTTAGTTGCATTGTGGTATGTAATGTCTTTTGGAATGCTTCGCTTTATGTTCTTTATTTTATATAACTCAGGGTTAGATCACAGCTAAACAACTGATCCAACTTCAAATTAACACCTTCTTTCTAAATATCTGCCATTTTTTCTTAATTTTAACTACTTTCTAAGCTTTGATTGTTATATAACTATAATTGTTTTATACTTCAAGCTTGAAAATTTAAATTCAACCAAAATTTAAATTGATTATAATAGTTTTTGCCAAAAATGTTGTATTGTTACAAGTAATAAAACTTTTTGCCACAAAAGATAATCTTTTATATGACCTAACAAATCTAACCCTGATTACTTAATTCTTTTTTCTTCTATAAATGTTATAAGCAATATTTTGTTCCTAGGTTATCTGTCTGGCTGAGTTCGATTGGTTGAAAATGTCATGTTTGCTCAACACAATATTTTGGCACCCAGCTCTGTTTTGGTATACTTTTTAACTTGCATGTTACCATTATTATTCTTATTTGTTTAATGATTAAATTATGTGAGGTTTAAGTTTTTATGCAAACTTTGGTTACATAATTTTTCTTGTTATTTTTATGTTGATGTTTATTAGGTTTTTATGCTATATTTGTTTGATTTCAATTTTACTTCATTTGAGTGTAACTGCCATAACATTTGTTAGCGGTAGACATAAGTGCCGATCATAGATATATCTTAATTTAAGCACACACAAAGCATGTCACTAAAGATATCTCTACTTACTGACAAAAAGTAAAATAAAAATAGAAGAAAGTTTGTTAGGTTATCTAAATATTGGGTTATTTATGAAATCTACAGTTACAAGGAGTTTTTTTCCCATTGAAGATTGACTGTTGCAAAACATCCAAACGAGTGGAGAATATTCTCAAATAAATTGTTGAAATGTATTTCTCTTTATAAATAGTTTCTCATTTTAAATTATAAAATTGAGTCGCAAACAGCAACAACAAGCTAACTAATGAAAAGTTATTGGAGTTAACTCATTGTTGCTGCAAGCGCCTCAACTATCTTTAAAAGGTATAGGCAATTCAATTAAGAGTTTCTCTTTTGCTCTAGTCTTATTTTTTATAAGCGATATTCGATTTTACTAATAATTTACTAGTTGCATCTCAAAATTTTAAATAATCTCAAAAACTAACTTCATGAATCTGATCATTAAAATTTGCATCTAATATTCAGTTATGCAAATCATGTTCAACTAACCAACTCCTCTCTTCTCCAAAGGACAACCTTGTCCCGAACATCCATGATGAAAACGTGATAATTGTGTGGAGCCTAGTGCCTGGTGCGGCTGCCCAGCGAGACGGTCGACTTTTACCCGGTGACCGTCTTCTGTCGGTCAACAACATCAATTTTAGGCACACCAGCCTAGATGTGGCACAGCAGGTGTTGAAACATGTGCCACAGGGAGTAGTGAGGCTGGGTATTGCAAGACCTACTACACTTTCCAAGAGTGTTCCAGCTAAGGTTAGTTACCTAAATGTTATTTAAATTATTTAATTTTCACTTTTAGCCCTCAAGGTCCTGTTTCTAATACTAACTTACATTTTTCAAACCATCAGTATTTATATTTTGGGGGTTATTTTTATAAACATGCACTTTAATTAAGACAGATGTAGTGCAATCTGTTATCGGCAATCTTAAACATTAATGAGCCAAATTCGGTTCTTCTTGGTCTTAAAAGATGATTTTGATTAGAAATCACCAAAACTTTAGTTTAGAAAGTTCTTAGTTCAGTTTAAAATGTAGGTTGTAAAACCTTGTGAAATGAATTGCAATTTCTATAGAACACTTTGGCATACCTTGTGTTTAAAATTTCTGAAAAACTACTCAAAACATTCTTTTAAAAAAAAAGCAAAATTGCAAATTTATATTTCAATAAGTAATCTACTCCTAAAAACTACTTAAATGGATGGCTACCCTACTGACTATTCACATTTAAGTTGCCACAAGAGATTACACTGCTGCTGTATTCCAGAATTTGATATAAACACTAAGTACTTGCACTGTTCCAGATTTCATTCAAAGAACCATTGGAAGACAGGCGTGAGCTTGTTTCTAATGGATCTTCCCTTCGAGTGTTTGTGAGTGTCAGTTTTTCATTTTCCCCTCTTTTATTCCCTCTCTGCTACTGATCATCTGATTTTCCCTTCTAAGTAGTGACCCTGTTAAATTTTCAGTGCCTGGTTGAACTACCCTATTTCTCCCTTTCTTCCTCAAGAAAATAGCATTATTCATATTTTTGGGAATACCTTCTGTTTTTAAAACGTGGCTTAGCTTAAATTTATGCTGATAGCTTTTATTCCTGCACTTTTAACCCTTCTCTTTGCTTTAAAACATACCTGTAAACTGCTTGAAACTTGTACTTTTTTTATTCTTGGGAAATCCATTTTTCATTCATTTGTTAAGCTGAAAAGTGAGAATTAATATTCTTTTTGGGCCTGTGTTAATTTCCTTTTCAAATAAAAGTTTATTTACAAGTTTTCTACTTCAGGTGTAGGTAAGATGCAAATAAGCTAGTAATTGCTTGAAATAAGTTATTCTAAAAATTAAATAAATCTGTCAAAATGAGTTTAAAAATAATTCATTATGTCAATATAAATTATCATTAATTCATTTTATAAAATATAAATTTTTAAACATTAACCAATTAAAGAAATATCTAAAAATTGTCTACATTTTGATTTACATTTGATTATCATTAAGAAATTTGAATGTATTTGGTTATGGTTTCCCCACTCCATTACTTGCCTTCCTATTTCTCTTATAGCTTAGTTTCCCTTATTTTTCTAACAAATATTGCCTCTAAAAACCAAATCAATATAATTTAATGTTTACCTTCAATCTCAAGTACATTTTCAATTTCCAGGAGTATAATGGTATCTGCCATACCTACGAAGAACCACTGCATATGTACGGGACACGTTCTCAAACACCATCTTCTCTGTTCTCATTTGGCAATGAGTCCCGCTGTTCCACCCCCTTTAGCAGCCCTGGGGGATCTGGCTCAAAACTGTGGGGCTTTGAGATGCCCCTTCTTCCATCAGCCCTTGAAAGAATTGTCAAGATTAGGAAGGGGAACAACAAGCTTGGTAAGTGAAGTAATTGCTCACTTAGTAATGTTAAATATAAACTTATCAGAAGAGGTCATGTTGATTTGATCTAATCAATTACAAAAAAAAAAGATTTATTTACTTTTAACCAGAGCTCAATTTCTAGAAATACAGGTACAGGGGCTATAACTTTCCCCAGGGTGGTACCAGAAAGTTATTTCTCATTGTTCTTCCTAAAATCAAATCCTGTTTTTAACTATTCCTCTTTTCAGCAAGCTTATGCTTTTCTGGAAATTTCTTTGAACTTTTTTTTTGTATTTATTCCTGTTACATAAGATTATGGGGCAGATGCAGCTTCTCAAATAAAAGGGACTTTTTATTAATTATTTTATTTATAACAGCTGTAAATAAAAAACTGGGTGTGTGGAAATTAAAAATAAACCACCTGAGAGAGGTTGAACAAATGAAGACAAAGAAAAACGCATCATCTTAAAAACTTGTTTTTTATTACCTCCGTTATTTGGTTGGTGGGTTTTTTACTAGGTTGACCTGTTTCACTTTGTTTTTGAGAAGTTACATCTGGCCAATAATAACTAAATTCAGACTAATCTTTCTTAAATCAGTGTGTGTTAAAGATATATGTGTCTAGAAATCATCCTTAACTTCCGTCATCACTATTTCAGGTTTGATCCTTGACATAGTGGACCGTGGTCAAAATGGCATGGTGGTCAAGTCCATCCGTCCAGCCAGCGCAGTGGAGAAAGACGGAACAGTCCAGGTGGGGGACTACATCCTTGGAGTCAATTCTGAGAACATGCGGAACATCACGCGGTCTCAGGCTAGAGCCATCATCAGAAGGGCTGAACTCACAAGCTCTGATATTGTGTAAGTATTTGAAAATTGATGTTTTCTTTACTTTAGTATCTCCTTTGTTCTTAAGTCAAAAGAGGGTTATGAATTTGGTTCTTTGAGAGGTTGTAGCACAAAAAGTTTGTAAAACATTGCTCAACTCGTTCTGCTTGACACAATTTAACTTTTAAAGATAATCCAAAATTATTTCCTAATCTGCAGTTTTTGCACTATTTATTTCTAGTAAGTGACTACTGATAGGAAAATTAAATTAAATATAATATAGATATTATGCTAAGGATGTAAAACTGTTGGGTTGGAGAGCAAAAATATTTATTAAGTCTATCTGTATGAGGAACTATTCCTACTCCTTATGAACCAGGTGTTAAAGAAGCCTTATCATAGTATCTCAATGAACAATATAATTAATTAAAAAACTAAATTAAAACAAATAAAAATAAATTTGTTTAAGTTATTTCAAAAATATTATAGCTTTCAAAATATGTATATCATTGCCTTAACAAACACATTTATTTCTAAGATTTGTGTAGAACTGCACTGTCTTGTTTTTTACTTACAGTATATGGCTTTCATCTTATTGAATAAACTTGAATTTTTCAGTATAAAGTACATTCCTGGTGCTGATGCTGCTGTACACCAGCAGTCTGCAGTGCTTGCTAAAATTCACGAAGGAAATGTCTCCCCTACCCCTTCTATTATATCCAGGCAACCATCACCCAGGTAACTAAGATCGTATTAACTCCTAAAATAAGTTTTTTTCTTATTTGTGTTTCTATGATTACTGATACCTCTAAGAAATGTTAAAAATCCATTTAAAAAACACTGGTCCTGGAAACCAGTGCTAGTTTGCCAAATTTAAAATTAAATAAAATAATAACATATTAACAACTTTGAATTGTTTTGAAAAATATTACTAATATTGGTTAAAATAAAGAAAGTAGAAAAATAATTTATTTTAAGAATAATTTTAAAAAATAAGATGTAAATATTAAACTAATTAGTAAGTTTGATTTAATTTTATTGTGCCTGTAGGTAGGGCCAAAGTGAGAGAGAATTGCAGTTTTGTTAAATTAGGTACCACTGAATTTTAAAAATTTTTACTTTTTGAGAAATAGAATACCTTTAAGATTTTTTCCTTCTATGAAACTAATACTTATAAAAATTAATTTTCAATTTACAACTTCTTTCATTAAATATCCTGTATTTAAACTTTTCACCTGCGTTTAAAAAAAATTCAGTAAAGTAGTTGACCCTGTGGGTGTATTTTTTTAATTCCCAGTCAGGTAAATCCATTTTACAATTAAGTAATATTATACGCTTGATTCAAAAGTGAAAGCAAATATTTGTCCATGCATCTAAAATAAACCCTTTTGTCTAACTATCAAAGCCTAAGATTTAGGTAAGTATTATGTCATCCTGTAGACATATAAAAATAAATTTGGAGAGCAAAAACCCTAAAGAAACCTTGAGAGGCATCCACACACACACATTCTTGTCTTGTTTCCCCTGGTGGTGAATTAACTCCTTCTCCCTGAAGCCCCTCAAGTGACCCTTGTTGTGAGCAGGCATCTCCTAATGAGATTATCTTATTGGATTGTCTGCCTCTGTACTTTTCCCCCTGTTGCATGCTATGCCTTCTGTGCTCTCTTTGTCGTGATATTATGTGCTAAAATATACTGCCTCTTTGTCATATTTTTGTGTTTATTTCCTTTTTAGGGTTTTTCCAGCTTATTATAGGTAAGAATTCATTCTTTTTTTTTTTTAGTTTTATGTACTTAGTTTAAGAATTTTAAAAATATACTAATATATATGTATGTACCAGTTATTTTGGTGCTGTTATTTTCATCTTTTGATAAAGCTAAGTTAGCCACTGCTTGAATAATACTAAATAAATTTTTTGCCATTTTTAATTTTTAACTTTGTTTTTTTTGTGGTACTACCCCAAGTACAGTTTTGGTTTTCCAATCTTTTAACATGGTTCTATTTTTCTCACCTGTAGTTCATACTGAAATGAATTGATTGAATACCTTTTTATGCTAAGAATTAATTTCAATAACTTTTAAAAATCAATATTTCTTATAATCTTTAATGTTTTCCACTGATATTATATAGTAATACCTGTGTATAATGATATTGTCTATAATGGTATTTCTTTCCATGGTCCCCCAAGGTCAAAGCCAAAAATTCATAACTGTTAATCACAGACTCCCAAGCTGCAAGTTACTAGTCAATTTTGATTTATCACATCAAGACATTAACTTTGTCTAAATATGCTACATCTTTTTATAATTTTCACAAGCCTGGTGTTGGCTTTAAACTTTATCAACAGACCATGCAGTAAATAATAAGTAGATCAATATATAAAATCAATTCAATGTCAAAAGAAAATGACAATATAAAGAAGAACCTCTCACTTTAATGTGCTGATGATGCAAAAAAAAAAAAACATCTGACCCCCTTGGCACACAATTTTTGCACTCCCCCTTTTTGGAATTCCTTTTTACTGTGTGAACCATTAAATTGTATGTTAATTCCAAATCATTTTGTTACATGATTTATTTTGACAATAGTGATTGTTTTGTTTTCTTGTCCTTTTCATTTAAATTTATGATGAATAAGTGATAAAGATTACACCAACTGCTATTGGAAGCAAACCTTATACTTTAAATGTAAGGAAACCAAAATGAAGAGATAATCAATCAATCAATCTAGTCACTTTGAATGCCTGGCCTATGACAATGTTTTTTATAAGCCTTAAAGTGTCATCATAGATAGGTTTCACTGTATATGATATTTTATAATATGCAGATTTTCTCAGTTTCATAAAACAGAACTTTTACACTAAGTCTGGACTGACCCTGTCATTTTAAACATACTTCACAACAAAAGGTATTTTCTGAAAAGCATTGTCATTTTGTCACTATGTAATTTCCTTTCAACATGTTTGCATTTTAAAACCCTGTATTGAACATCTTCCAACCTAACTAACTTCAATCTTCACCCCCAGATCCCCATACTTCCCTCCCAAGGAGTATGGCCAGAGCAGCGATGGCGGACAAATATCCCCATTCAGCTTCCTGAGCGAGGAGCTTGCCACCCCCTCCTCTCTCTACACTCTTGACTCCTCCTCGGATGACCTGCTCCTCGATGACATAATGAAGGAGGAGACACCCTCTTCGGCCTCTTCGTTCCCCTCGGTCGAGGACAGGATTCTCATGTTCCAGCAGCAGTCCTCGGGAGCCAAGCCAAAGTTCAGCAGGATGTCCACTTCGCCCAACATTTCTCCTGTACAGGGTGAGCGGATTTGTTTACTTAGTCCTTGAATGAAACAATTGGTGTCCTAAAATATTTTTGATTAGATGCCTTCAGGGCAGCAGGTAACACCTTAAGAAAAAAAAGATTGCAGTTAACATTTCAAGTAGTTTGTTTGAAGTTAAACCTGCCTGATATAGCTCATTCTTATCAGAGACAATATTGATTTGGAATTTAGATTTATCTGACCAACTTTTTTCAAATCAATCCCTGTTTGAAAATTAAGTGTTTGAAAAATCATTCTATTTTTTAAACTTACCTTAGTGTATATGACCTGGCAAAAAAAAAAAAACAGTTAGATTACTTGGTGCCTTTGACATGAAATTGATTTTTTAGTTTATTTTCATATTTTGCATTTTTAGTGCAAAAATGACTTTGTCTGACTTTTATCTTGACTTTGCTACATACAAGATATACAAGTCATGATATAATTGCACATTGCCAAATGCCCTTTTTAAGGCTGTGAAGCATAAACTGTTATTACTCAAATAAGGCAACAATAATTTCAAATCTTATTTCAAGTCCCAAACAATAGCAGTAAAAATCGCATCTGGAAAAAGCTAGTAGGCAGTTTTTAGATACAGTACATTTTCTATTTAATTGAGGCATGCTAGTACAGTGACATCTATCTTCCTGCCCCAATTAGGGGCATTACTGTGTTCACTCATATTTTCTGCTCATCAAGTGATTGCAGCAGTGGTAATTCAGTATTGTTTATTTACCTTCTATTCTATGATGACCGTTCCATTGCAGGATTTTTCCACTTTATTCCATGATCTTTTCCAGATGAGTCTCCCCAGCAGCAACTGAGCCCTGACCTCCCTCCAACCCCTGACTCCCTTCCACCTCCCTTCCCTGGCAGCCGCAAGGCATCCTCTGAACTTACATCATTTGGTGGCAGCCAGTGGGGCGTTACCCGTACCGTGGAGCTGCACCGAGAGCCAGGGCAAGAGATTGGTATCGGAGTGGTCATGGGTTGCATCGATATACAGGCAGAGGAGGCAGAAGAGCCGACGCAGGGGATCTTCATCAAGCATGTGGTGCCAGAGAGCATTGCCGGAAGGGATGGGAGTATTAACAGAGGAGATAGAATTGTTGCAGTGAGTAGAGATTTTCTATCTTTTTGTATAATGAAGGGGGATGAGGAGGAAATATCCTTGTCCAATGTCCAAGAAGGCAGAAGTCAACCACTCAGCAGAAGACTCTGAGTAGTAGAAGACTTTATCTTAGACTCTCTTTTTGTCTATTTCTTTTTGTCTAGACCTTTTATTGTGGGTTCCAAATTTTGGAGTATTTTTAGAGTATAAGGTGATATACCTGACCTTGATCAAGTAGAATTTATAATTAAAAAAAAAACTTTATTGAATTGTAGGCTAACATTTTTTCCCTCACTATCTCAATGTTATGCATTTTATTTTATTTTTATTTATTGCAATTACTGATTTTTCATACATAAAATAAAAGAAATATCACTCAAGGTACTCTTAAAACATACATTAAAATTGCTTCTTATTGATTGCATTTTTGAGTCAAAAAGTTCTTTGAATGAACTTAAAAGTTATTTATTGGATCTCCAAAATTTTGTGATAAAAGCTACTTATAATTCATTTTAAATGTATATTATATTTCATTCCCATAGTTAGTTTGTAGTTCTAAAAATTTAAGTTCAAACCTCTCAAGGAATAGTTCATGAACTTAAAATCTCTATAATAAATTATTAACTAATTTTAATTATTAATTAATTTTGAATAATGAGCATTATCCTGTTTAGTTTAAATCAATACTGCTTTTTTTTTAGGTAAATGGTGTAGATTTGCTGAACTCATCTTATAAAGAAGCTATTGACATCATTCAAAATTCAGAGAATCCCATCAAACTTACTGTGCAAAGTTTAGTGCCTTGGGTATGAAAGTTTCAATTTGGATAAACTCTCATCATAACTCTAAATAAAGCTTATCCTCTATAACTGATTTTTAAATTAATTTCATTTTACTGAAATTGGAGCATATGTAATGAATCTGGGTTGTGTCGATTGATTTGTTCAACCGTAGCTTAACATGAGATAACTTGAATGACTAATTCAAAGTAGTGAATAATTTTAATATTTTTCTGGGTTCCTTTAATTTTTTTAAAAGTAATTATCAGTGGTGGCTCGTCCATAGGAGCACAGGAGCACGTGAACACCCACAGAAAAAGTAGAACAAAAATCAAATATAAAGATAAATAAATATCAATGGAAATATATTCTAAATTTCTTTTTTATAATCAGAATTATGTTTCTCCCCCCCTTCTCTATTGAATAAGAAAAATTTCTACCGGAAACGCGAAAGAAATCGAAAAAAGAATGAACTCTTATTTTTCTTTCCTTTTTCGCACGTGTGAGCGTAAAAAATTTGAGATTCCGAAGAAACCCCGACTGCTTGCCGGGGGAATTTTCAACTTACGGCCTCGCAATTAGATTCCCGCTAGCACAGATTTTGTGTGCCGAGGCTTGCGTTTTTGAAGCTCAGCTTGGTTTTTTTGTGGTCTGGGTTGTTTCGGCTAATTAGAAAATGAGAAAAGCACTTTTTGAAAAGACAATTATAATCTTCATGTCAACTAATTTTTAATAATTAATAATTATAAAAGGTGTTTGTTAAATATAATGTTATGTATAAGTATTATGACTTTCCCCTCAATGGTATTATGAAAAATGAAATGAATATATTCATAAGTGTTTGTTTATTTCCATTAAATGCATATTTTTTCAAAATAAAAGTTCATGCAGTGAAGCATTTAAAACTACTCTCCTAAGAGAGATAATTTTTTTTATGCATTGGCCCAACATCCTTCTCTTTCTAGATCTTGTGTAAATTTTAAATTTTATAAAATGGGTGTGAACCCCCAGTTTATCAACTCACGAGCCGCCACTGGTAATTATTATACTTTTTATTTGAATTGGAACTTATAATGATGAAAATCTGTTCTCTTCCCAGTTCCCAACTGCCACTGATGGAGCTACTGCACAAAGCCCGGCCCCTATGCGCAGCCCTCAGCAACAGAGCACCTCCTTCCACGCCGAGAAGCTGAAGCAGCGGAGCATGTCCGAGGATGAGGACCACATGCTGGACACGGACTTCCAAGGGAAGGTCTACACTTCTAAGGGGGTGGAGGTAGGTGCACTCTTTACAACCTTTCCAATTCCTCTCTTGCAGAACGAGACTGTGTAGCTGTTAGAAATCTCCAAAGTCCATGGTACAAAACTGTTTTGCCAGATCCTTAAAATTGGCCCAAGGTTGGCCTTGATTTGGCTGGTATTCAAGCCTTCTCTTCCCCCTTCTTGAATTAATAGTTGGCTTCTAAGGTTTGAATATTATAAGTACGGACAGTGAAAAAAAGGAGTTTTTTAAGTTCAGAATTATTTTTTCTCAATTTAAAACTAAAGCATGAGATACTGCATGAAAGTTCACTCGTAGTTCATGAGCAACTTATGTTTGTTTAGTGGTTGAGTATGTTGAAATCATAGTCCAGTTTGGCTGCAGGACTTTATGGAGAAGTAAATGTAGCCTTTTGGCTAAAAACTTGAGACCCATGGTTTATTATCGCATTTTTGATATGATGTACATCACTGGGTTTGACACATTTGTGTGTTTTGCAGATTGACCGAAATAGTGCAGGATACCTCAAAGTTTATGATGATGAAGAAGAAGAGGATGATTTTGGGTATACAACTAGTAAGTGTAATTGGTAAAATATTTAATATTTGTTATGCCAGTGTCTAACAGGAGTTTCCAACTTCCAAGTACTCATGGGAAGCAATCGAAAGCACAAGTTGATTGGCAGTCCATCAAGTAATCTGACTCCTTTTTATCCATGATGTAGTTTTTTGGGGGAAACTAATATGAAACTTTTCACTGAAGGTTATTTGCATAATGTGTAGGTACTACTACTATATTTTCAAAAATTTTAGTGGATATATGAATTTTTGGCCCTACATCTTTTAATACTGAATATTACTTAAAAGTGGGGTTCCTCCTCCAGAAAGTGTTTGTAAATTTCTTTAAAATATTGTTTTAACTCCCTTTTGGCATTCCTTGCAATAAAGGTTGATTTAACCCTGATTAAATTTCATGGTATACTACCTCCCTTGCAAAACAACAAACATTTAATTTTTCACCATTGAAAACAAACAAAATTACTCTATAACCTAATATATAAGAAGAGGTTTTTGGGGGTCCTCCCCCAAGAAGGTTTTGAATTTTAATATGCTAAAAAGTGTTTTGTAGCTACTTTTGTAGGGGTTTCAGTGTGCATCACAGGTAGCACAAAATGACCTGGATAGGGCTGCCAGTTGGAAATCTCTGGTCTAACAGCTTGATAATTTCTTAAAAATTTAGCATTTGTAGTTTAATATTTGTAATGAAAAATTTTAAAGATAGACATATTTTTTTCTGTATTTGATATACCATTTTTGATTGGCTTTAAAGGATATTTGTTAGTTGAGTTGTAGATTGTTATATGTCTATTAGTGAACATATCTGATGTGTGGCATTAATTCCTTTACAGAAAAAGTGCAGAAGAAATACCACGAATTGAGGGGTAATGTGTTTCTGTTGGAAATTGAGAAGGGAGCAAACGGACTAGGACTGAGCCTTGCAGGGAATAAGAACCGCTCCAAAATGAGCTCTTTTGTGTGTGGCCTGCACCCCAATGGAAAGGCTGCTAAGACTGAAAAAGTGGAAGTCGGAGATGAGCTCTTAGAGGTAAGAATCAAGCAAACTTAGGGAGGAAATTTTAGTCGGTAGTCTTTTGAGGCTGTAATTTGTAACTAGTACTAGAAACAATAAGAAAAAGATTGATAATATAAAAACACCTTCTCTAAAGAACCTCAAAGAATTTAACAAACCACATTTAATATTATGTTTATTCTTTTAATATATACAAATCAACTGTGTGTGTTTTTCTTTTCTTTTTTTATGTTTTCCCTCCTTTTTTTAATGTAAATTTTTTTATCCCTTTCAACTGGTCACCTGAATGGGTAATTGACCCCTTGGAGACTAATACGTCTAAGTGTTTTTTCATTTGTTGTATTTTGCTCATTATTTTTGCTCATCTGTACAAATGTTAAATGCTTTATAAATTTGTGAATAAAGTGATTTGATTTGTATCTTTGGATTGAATCATTGAAGTATTTTGATGCTTGCTTAGTTTAGTTTTCATGATGTTTTTATTTAATTCTAAATCATCTAATATATAACTTTTTATCCTCTCACTTATTGCTTTATTTTAAGGTCAATGGAATTGTGCTGTATGGTAGATGCCACTTGAATGTTTCTGCTGTCATCCGAGGAATAATGACTCCAACTTGCAAATTTGTCATACTCAGGTAGTTCTTTTTTTCTTAGGAATTGATTATGGTTATGTTACATAAAAATTAAAAACCAGAACAAAAAATATTTTAGGTTTATGGTCTATAATAAAAGTCTGGAAGGATTTTATAATCTTAATTTTGATATTTGTGAATTAAATTTTGTTTTAGATAAAAATAAATTGTGGTTTATTTTTTCAGGAAAGATAACAGTGTTGAAGACATGGCTGTAAAACCCATCACACATTTCCCTGTTGACTTAGAAAATGAAGTGAGTCAATTTCATTACTATTGAAACTTCTAGACATCAAAAAGTATCCTAGTAGTATTTTTCTTTTAAAATAAAATAAAAAATGCTTCATAATAAAAATTGAAATAAAGTTTTGATAGTACAAATAGAAAATGGTGTTTTTATTCAGAGTTATTAGATTTAGATGCTATTTAGGAGTATTTTTTATTAATTTATAATGTATTTGTTATGTTTTTGTGTTTCAGAAAATGGAAGATTTAATATCTGCCCACCCTGGTGTTCGTACTGTCACCACAAAGAAGGTAGTTTTAAATTTTCATATACATGCAGTAATAACATTCACTAACAGTGTACCAAATTTTGTGCAATTAATATTATAACACATGTTTTGTGTTATAATATTGCACCTTGTGTGTGTAATCATGGTTTTATTTGTACTTCTCATATTTTTCATTCCTGAATTAAATTTTCTTAAAATGTTTTTAACTTTTACGTGTTTAAGTCAGTCTTAACAATCCTTAGTTCATTATTATTAATGATCCTAATATTATTTATTAAAAGTTTTTAAGAAGCTCTTGTAGATTTTTATATCAATAAACTTATATCACATAAATTATTTCCTCTCTTTCTACCTTTTAGAAAGAAATTAGAGTGAAAAAGTTTTACTCATATGGCTTAGATATAATAAATAGGGTCATGAATAAAATGTTATAATAGCATATAATTAAAATAACATGGGCCATTAGTTTAATCTTAATAAGGGATCCACAAAATGTGGTAAACATTGATCTCCTACAATGTCTAGTAAGGTCTTTAAAAAAGCCAATGGAGACTGTACTTCAGTTTATTGATTTTATTTTGGCTTCTCCAGGGAGAATTTGGCCTAGGTATAATGATTCTCGAAGGAAAACACGTCGAGCTAGGAAGAGGAATTTTCATTTCTGATTTGCAACCTGAGAGTCCAGCAGAAAAAGTAACAATTTTTTAAACTTTTTTTAAATTACAAGACAATGACTTTTTAAGTTTACTGAAGTTAATAGAGCAGAAACTTCTCTGGTTATATTTGCTATAAAATTGCATTTTTTTTCTAATGGTCTTGAAATATTGTTACTCTTGAATTATCTGAGTGTTGATATCTCTCTTCATACAATTCTGTATTTTATTTCAGTCTGGATTGTGTGTAGGAGATATGATTTTAGCTGTCAACAAGACAAAACTTATTGGTGCTGATTATGAACTGGTAAGAAATCAAATCTTCCCTTTAATTTCCCATCAATGTTTAAGTTTTCAACTGTTTCTTACCATCTAAAACAAATTTTATACCATCCTTTTACTCATAAGTGCACTAGATTTTATAGAATGAATATAAAAGATGAACTAGATTTTACTGATTGAAATAAGAAAACATTAAAACTTACCATGAATTTTATTTATATATTTACTCCTTAATTATCGATAAAAAGATGTTAAATTTAAAATGTCTTTTAGGCTGCCTCTGTTCTTAAGAATGAAGATGGGCCCATGACCTTCTTGGTGGTGAACTCTCACAAGCCTACTGCAATGAGTCCCGTGCACAATGACCATGACCCAAAACCCAGGAACAGCCTCGTTCCACTACCTACTGAGACAGATGCCAGGAGAAAAAGTACGACACTAATTTGTATATCCTAAATTTTTTAAAAAAATAAGCTTTTTGAGGAAAATTTTCCATTCCCATATTCTGGACTATGATTAAAAAGTCCATGAAACATATTTAATTTTTAATTACCCTTTAAACTTATTTTTCTCACTCCTGAATTTTACTATTCTAATTACACTGTTGTCATGCATGTTCTTCTAGGCCAGGTTTTACTACATACATGATTTTGCAGTGATTAGTTTTTATAAACTGTAAAACATCTGTAATATGTTATGTATCTGTATGTGTACAGTAGTTTCGATAATCCACGTCCACATTGTTTGAGTTTCTCTTGAACCTAATGTAGTGAAAACAATCAGTTAGGCTCCTAAATAAAATCTGAAATAATATTTTAATATTGTTGTGGAAAGAATTATTTTGCTGATGATGCAAATTGCTCCTCATAAATGGGAAATGTGTTAAAAACAATTGTTGATAATTTTCAGATGCTATTAACTTGTTGCTATCAGCAGTAATGTAAAACATGGTAATATGCATGCTACACTTTTTTTTAAATATACATACACTGTAATTTAAAATTTGCTGTATTTCCATTTTTTTTATTTATTAAATTCTATGTGATTTTGGTTCCTTTTCCTATTTTGTTTTGTTCTCTTAAAAGTAATTTCTTTCACAGGTTCAACGCCCTCATCTCTCTGCCCCTCTCCCTCCCCTCTGAATGCCTCCCCCAGTCTCCCTGCCTGCCCCATCCCTCCCCCTGAAGAATTTTCTGATTCGAAGGTGTTTCTGGATCCGGTTGGAAAGGAGATTGTTGTCGATATCCACCGGGAGAAGAATGGACTCGGCCTTGGTATTGTGGGTGGAGAGGATACACCCATTGTAAGTCTTTTAATATACTTACTTATTGATAAAAGAATTTGAGTGATTTGGTTGTGGTATTCTTCTAGTTCTTGGAAAAGGATTCCATGTATAAAAATTTATTTAGGGCCTTAAAGATGGTTTGAATCATTTATATGCTCTTTTGTTTGAAAACCAATGTAAAATTTGGCTGCTAGTTTTGTATAAATTGTTACTTATACTTATTAATAAATAAATAATAAAGTTAAGTTTTGTCTCAAATAAGATAAATAATAAGATAATTTGTGGATTTTTCTATTATAGTATATAAGAAGATTATTGGTTGTAGTAATATAGTATTAGAGGGAAAATATCATTATAAAAACACTACCTTGATCAATTTGAAAAGTAGTTCCCTTTATATGGCATAAGGCATACTAGGGTCCAAGGTGACTGAATACGAATGCTCAGTTTTCTTGTCATTTAGTATACGAATTTCTTGTTTATATATTGAGCAGTTTTACTAATTTTTAGATTGTATTTGGTCTGAGTTCTTAATTTTTATATATTAAGCTTGTA
The DNA here is from genome assembly GCA_963680715.1 of Tetragnatha montana. NCBI lineage: Eukaryota > Metazoa > Arthropoda > Arachnida > Araneae > Tetragnathidae > Tetragnatha > Tetragnatha montana. The sequence goes on from OY796683.1 coordinate 28,069,689, forward strand.
TTAGTTATCCATAGAGTAAAAAACAAAGTGGAGATATCTTTATTACAGAATTTAAAGAAAAAATCTTTATCAACAGAATTTAAAGAAATGATTGCTGTAGAACATTGATTGTACTTTTGTGTTCATCTTAAAGAAATCACAGTTACTAAAGAAAATGTTTATTAAACAGGGTTGCATTGTGATACATGAAATTTATGCAAACGGGGCTGTTGCCCAAGATGGAAGATTGAAGCCTGGAGACCAAATACTAGAGGTATAAAATTCTTACTCTTTTACATTTTTAATTCAGTTACTATGCGTATAATGTGAAAGTTATTTTAGGCTTTATCCAATTCTTTAAATCCTGAATAAACTTGTACTATACATGCTTTTGAACTAGGTTGTATTAATTTGTGTTGAAACCCAAAATTTAATTCTTTTCCTTAGTTAAAGAAAAATTTCAGATCGCAAATTATCTTTTTTTATTAAATAATAATGTTTAGATTTTATGTAAAATATTTTTCTTAGTACTCTTAAAAATTTGTTAGTTATAGTTTCTTTAATTCAATTTTTAGGGACTGAATTTTTTCAGTTTTACATTAATATTCACTACTTCCATTCTCTTCTTTCAAGGTGAACCACCATGATCTTCGGCATGTGACTCACGCTGAGGCAATTGCCATACTCCGGCAAGCTGTGGCCAATCTTCAGATTCGTGTCTACCGTCACAAGGAGACCTCCGAAGCTTCTGCATTGGCTGAGTTTGCTGTGGAGCTTTTCAAGAAGCAAGGCAGAGGCCTTGGACTCACCATTGTAGGAAAGAATAGTGGACCCGGGGTGTACATTTCGGAAATTGTAAGAGATATGCCTAGTTTTCTCCCTCTATTGACCGATTTAGAATTCTTTCAATGAATCAGTTCTGAACCAATTGTATTTTATTATTGTTAACATTATTATTTTCTGCATATGAAATGACCCAGATCATGCTTTTCGTATCACATGACTACTTTTTAAACTTTTTTAGTCTTTAGGAAGAAAATAATTATTTTCTCTTCCTTAGATCAAGGGAGGAGTAGCAGAAGCTGATGGTAGTCTGTTGGAAGGGGACCAAATCCTGGAAGCCAATGGTCAGAACTTGAGAGAGGCAGACCAAGAAGCTGCTGCTGCTTTTCTTAAAGTGAGTTCCTGACATGTCTTGATGTTTCTGTATCTATACAAACTGTTAGTTTTGGACTGTATCTTCAGCAACTCTTCCATGCCTTAGGTCCGGGATTCAATTCCCGGACTGGGCACAGTTCACTCAACCTTTCATCCCTTCAGTGGGACGATAAAATAAGGACCAAGCGTGCTTGAGAACTAAACACTGATTATTTCTCTAGTATTGCATCTGTGACCAACCTTTTTTCTGTATTTTAATTAACCTATAGCATATAGGTAGATAAACTTTTGATTTCATTCATTCAAATCCTATTTCTTGTAAAATGTCCTTAAATTATCCTGAAATTTTGTTAAAGTCTGTCCTGAAATTTTATTTTATGTCCCTGCCTTTCACCGTTTAGCGTTTACAAAAAATAAGATTTGGATAATAGTAATATTTACTTGTTTTTTTTTATGTTTGCTGTAATTTACATTTAATTTTTCAGACTTGCGTAGGAAAAATAAATTTGAAAATTGGAAGGTTGAAATGTGAGACACATTTACCCCCTAAAAGGTCTATGCACTGAAAAAAATTTGCTTTTAATAAGTAAGTATATGCATGTTTTGTTAAGGTTTTAGTTAGAGTTTTAAAAGTAAATGCCTTGATGTCAACTCTTCTAATTCATTCCAGAAATATACAACTCTTGATCCCTCTTTCCCTAATTATACATAAATCTAAAGGAGAGAGAAAATTTAGGACACCCTATCAATTTACCTGAAATCTTATAAAATAAAAACATAAATGATTGTTGTAAAAATTATTTTAACTCTTGTATTTATTTTATTCCTCACATTTATACATTTTCCAATTTCGAAACCAGTGTTAGAAATAGGGGAAAAACCTCACTGCTCCTGTCGATCTCTATTTAGCCAATCTTACCGGTCCTCAACCAAAATGACTGGTCTGCCAAATTAAAAAGCACAGGTTTCAATTTTTTAAAGTAACTATTGCACTTAAAGTGAATACCGCTAATTAATTTTAATAACAAAACAAACTAATTAAGTTTGAAAATATCTTATTTATTAAGTACTTTTATTGATAAAAATGTTAATATTACATTGATCGACAAAACTTCTAATTAGTTTCATAGCAAAAAAATGTGGCTAGAACTGGAAAGTGGGATATTTTTTTGCCACTGGTACGCTGAACCAGTGATTTTCTGACTAGTGGTTCGAGTCGTTTTTCAGTAGTCTCGGACCAGCAAACCACCGCCAATTTAGAATTTTATTTTGTTTACTCATTTTTCTTTCTTTTCTAGATGTACAGCACCCAAGTACCTTATTCTGGCATCCTGACTACTATGCTCTGCGCTTCAAACCCTATCATTTTAAGACCCCTTAACTGTTCAAGGGGGCATTATCTTTTGGTCTTTTATCTGAGAGGTAACACTTGGGGATGTTTGCAAGATAGTTTCCGACATTTCTTCATCTTCCAAAAGAAGCATTTGTGTGTGTGCTTTGTTTGTAGGTTTATTGACTGTTTCTCTTTGTAGGGAAACAGATCTTTGTGCATGTTTGTGTACAAGAGCAATCTGTTGAATCTTTTTAAGAATATGTCGAGGTCTGTGCTTAGCATAATGAACACTTGTTAGTGTTTGGATGAGATGTTAATCTTTTAAGTATTCAGTTACTTCCTGAATCAAGAGATGTTGAGAAGACTATGGGTAGTTAATTTCAAATTAAAATTTCCTTTTTCATAATGGCAGCTATTATAGGTTCTAATGTTCAGTTTTTTAAAAATTCCCATAAAAGGTGTTATTCAAAATGTTTAGTCAAAGCTCTTAATTACACCTTGACTGTTAATTGGGAATACTTTTGTTGATACTTATGTATCATCCTGTTGACTGTGCCGCTGAATCTGAAGTGCATTACTGAATCTTATAGATTGTGCCGCTGAATCTGACGGTCACTGAAATCAGTACTTTTGTTGATACTTATGTATCATCCTGTTGACTGTGCCGCTGAATCTGAAGAGCATTACTGAATCTTATAGATTGTGCCGCTGAATCTGACGGTCACTGAAATCAGTCATACAAATTAAAGGGACAGGATGATACGTAAAAACCCTTTTGTGTTGAAGTTTCAAATTTCTGGAATGTTATCTCGTTTTTCATCCATCATTTTTAAATAGTTTATGTCAATAATTTAACAAGCTGATATAATGGAACTAATATTAGAATACTCAAAAGAAAATATGATCTATTTTTCATTGGCTTAATTTAAGTTTTTGTTAAGGTTGTACTCTCCGTGAAGGTTTTCATGATAAGGAACATCTTATTTTCATTCATCTATTTCAAAGTAAAGAAAATTTGTGTGTTTAATTCAACTCTACTGTCAAATTATAATTACATCTACTTATACTCCATGAAAATAAATTTTGTAAGAAATGAAAAAATATCTGATTGACTGTATAAGTACCTTTGTAAAGTAAAAGTATAGTGCATATATTGAGAATGTATATAATGTAATGAAGAGAGCTTTTGCATTGGTTTTAGAAATTTAGACAAGTTTTGTCCATCTTGTAAATTGACATTTTTAAAACTCGTAATTTTTAACATGTTATTCAACTTCATAAAAACATTTCAGTTTTCTAAAAAACCCTTTTGATACCTGAAATTTTTGTCTGCCAATGCAAACAAATTCCAAGTATTATTAAGATATTACCTGATATAAATAAAATTTTACATAATGGTTATAAATTTTAAAAGTTTTTTTCGTAGGTGGAATTAAGAACTAATTGAGTTAAAGTTCCTCTCATTTTTTATAAAGCCTGTAGCCAATTCAGAAAATTGTATAAAGGTTATTTTAGAATCTAAATTTTTAAAAAAGATTTTTTTTCTCTCTGATTAGAGCATGGCAGTTCAATGATATCCATATCTGGGGCTCTTCACTCTACTTCTAAAAATGATATAAAATCTTCACGTTTCAGAAACTTTTCGTTTTAAATGTCTGAAATGTATTGCTAGTTTAAATTTTCCATGCTTAAAGGGATAAGCATAACTTATTTGCAACTCAAAATTCTAGAACTGTTAGTGTAAAAATTTGTATTGCTCATTAATTACCATTTGGCTAAATATTTTTGTGTTAAAATTGTGTGTTTTGTTACCTAACTAATCAAAAAGTATTTGTAATTTATCAATTGTTATTTTGTTCTTAATAGGATAATTTTGGGAGAGATGGATAACCTTTTTAGTTCAGTATTTCCTGGGTCAGAATTGCTTATTGTTTTGATTTAATGCTACATCAAATGTAAATATAAAGAGTGACAACTAAACAATAAGGATGAGAATTTAAAAAAAAAATTATAATTATTTTAATCAATAATTATTATAATTAGATATTACTTGATATTTTTAGTATAGAATGATCCCAATAATTAAGGAACAGGGTAATATTTTCTTTGTGTGACATATTTCTTCTGGTCAAAAGATATTTTTGTTGTGATTTTAATTGCATGCAATATTAATGATTACTTATAATCTTGCACTTTACCTGACTTCTCTCTTGAAATATTATGTCCTCTGTTAATCATCAAGCTTTCCTTTTAGGAAGGAAATTATATACTGTTGTAATAATAAGCACACCTAAACTTAATCTAAGCACCTTTATTACAAACTGGAATATTAAAAATCTAATTGCTATAAATTTTTCTCCCATAGATACTTTTTAAAATTGTGTATTTTTAAAAATCACTGAAAATCCATCCAGTATTAAAGCCCTTTTAAAGTCTTGGGGCTTTTATTGCTCATCACAATTTTACCGTAAAAAGTGGTATAATATAGTTATTAATATTTTTATGTGTGTGTCAGTTAAGCATTTTAAGAGTTATGTGTAATTGCTTTGTCTAAAGAGCATTGCTAAAATTTAAGACAGAATAGTTTATGCCTTTCAGTTGCTGTATATGAATAGTGAAGAGTGCATAGCTACATAGTTTTCAATAATAAGTACTAATTGCATTTTAGTTTTCCAGTTCCTAGTTTTAAAGAAAAAAGTGGCAGATATTTTAAAGTTATTCAAAAGGGATATGTAATTTTTTCTTAAAGAAAACTGAGTTACTGTAATGAGAACGCTCTAGTTTTAGAGGGGGAAAAATATCTTACAATGAGAATAGTTTCGGATAGTGATAACTTTTGATGTTATAGCGAGGGTTTAGAATCCTTGTATTTGTTGTGGGGTGGCAAAGGGAATAGTTAGCCAGTTCCAAACAGCCCACAGAGTGCATGACTCTAAAATTTACCACACTTCTTCTCATAACTGCCAATGAAGGCCCAATCAGATCAATACTAACTACATTTGCAACTATATTTATTAGGAAAGAAAATGAAAAGAGAAAACCTTTTATACATTTATGGAAAGGTGGTGAAGAAATAGATATAATGTCATTGGTATTGATCCTTTTTGGCCTGCTATAGAACCTATTTTTGGACTAGGTACTTGTTAAAAGAGAACATTTCTGACTAGCTTCTGCTGTTGTTTTAGGTATAGCTGAATTCTTCCGGTGCTTTTTCTTGCACTGTTGGTTATTAGGTTTTTGAGTCCAGTGTCATTCCATTTTTAATTGTTTCTTTGTTTATTGTAGAGTGAGGTCTCTATTTTATAGTCTGAAGTGCTTTATGAGATTTTAGCTTGTAGGTTGAAGGTGCTTTTTAAAGGATATAAAAGGTTTTTTTCTACTTTGAGAAATGTAAATAAGTATCTTATCATGTTGGTTTATTGTAGAAGCTGTATGTTGTAAACTCTGCGCTAGCACTGTTTGGTATAAGATGCATTTTAAGATATATTTATTTGTTACTTTTTCAGATTAAGTATATTGCTCTGTTAGGGTTTGTCTCACTATAGCTCAGTTTTGTTGTTCAAGAGATAGTATCTTTTTTTTATTGAATTTTAAGTTTAAATGTGTTGTTAACCATTACACTTGAAGCAACTCAGTTTCTGGTATTTTGTGTATATTTTCCTTTATTACACTAATTTCTTTTTCCATTAAAAATTATAAAAGAATTTGGGGTGTATGTATTTTAAGATTTTTTCTTAGAGATAGTTTCTATTTCTTATAAAAAAAAAACTTATGCTTTTCTATTGTTTTGATTTATTGGCTTTGATGGGTAGCAAAACGTTTTGTTTTTTATTCCACTAACCTCTTGCAATATAGTTCTTATTGTGTGGGAATAGTATAGGTAGTAAGCACTGATTTGTCAGTTCTTAAGAATCTCAAGAATTTTTACCAAAATATTTCTCATTGAAAAGTATTTTTAATCATTTCACAATTTTAGCTTTCAGTCTTCTAGTTTTGCAGTGTAGGTTTTTAAAAATCAAACACCATAGCATGTTTAAGGCTCTGAACCTTGCTTACTTAGTACAGAGAAAATGTTTGAAACATTTCTTGAAGAAATTTTCATTAAATTTTTTTTACGAGAAAAGTTTTCATTTCTTAAAAACAGGATGATTAATAGGTTTCTTAAGTTAGGTCAAAATTTCTATTAGTATTCAGTTTATACATGGCTAAAAGTTTATATTATTCTTGTATTCCTCACTTTTTGTTACTACTATTAGTATTATTATTAGAAAAGCTATTTAGTATTGCTTCAATAATTAAAAATCTGTAGGGTCAGTTTCTATTCAACTTATTCAAAGACTTTGATGCCAGAAATGATAGACTGTGGATCTGTATAAGCTGGCTGATTTTTGTGATTGTGATGGAAGAAAGTGCTATGGTAAATGCATTCAATTATATTAACTGAAATGTTTTGATTACCTGATATGTCCTTATGATATTGTGAACCTTGGGCTACCATGCTAATAGCAGAATGATGCATTTATTGCTCACAAGAAGTTTGAATTAATTTGTTGACCAATTGTACATTTGTGAAATAACTAATTACTATCCCATTGATGTATGAAGTCTTCATATAAATTACTATTAACTATTCTAAAAATATTTTTGGCCTTGTACAAAGACTTTCTTAAGAAAAATATATTCCCTTGAGACATGTATTTTTCTAAGACGATGAACTTGCAGGTGGTAGCTGAAAGAACTTTGTTGGTTTGTTTGGTGTGTGCTTGACGTGTTCGGTGAAAGTAAATTTGAACAAGAAATTAAAGAACCCAAGTTCTTTCCTATAGTCCAGGCAAATTAGACAAAATAAGGGCCAAACCCGGACATTCAATATAACAGGCTGAAAATTGGTGGAAATGTAGAGGATAGGGTTCTGATTGATATCCTAAAATTCCCAAAAATTCTATGTGGGGGAAAATCCGCCATTTTGAAAAAACGGCTGCCATCTTGGATTACGTTTTTAAGCATAGCGACTCAACCAAGCGTTCGATTGAGTTCATTTTTGTCCTAAATTGTTTACTAATGAGTATTTTAAGAGGCAACATCAAAAAGTTCGAAACAAGAAATTTAATTTAATTATAATTAATTTTTATTTAAAAAAGGCTTTGCTGCGTAAAAAGGTAGGTAGATATTCCAAATAAAAAGCTGAAAATTGGTGGAAATGTTGAGGATAGTATCCTAATTGATACCCCAAAATTCCCAAAAAATCCATTCAGGGGAAACTGCCATTTCGAACAACAGCCGCAATCTTGGATTGCGTTTTCAAGCATTGCGACTGTCCCAAGCGTTTGATTGTGTTCGTTTTTGCTCCAGATTGTTTAATAATAAGTGTTTTAAGAGACAACGTCAAAAAGTTCGAAATAAAAAAGTTAATTTAATTATAATTAATTTTTATTTAATTAAATTTTTGCTGGGTCAAAATACAGATAGACATTCAAAATAACAAGCTGAAAATTAGTGGAAACATAAAGGATAGTGTGCTGATTGATATACCAAAATTCCCAAAAAATCCCTCTTGGGGGAAAATCTCCCACTTTGAAAAAAGCCCTGTCATCTTGGACCCACAATTTTAGCATAGTGGTAGTCTAATTTTCTCTTTACACAACAATGAAACTTCCCCAAAACACATTGTTGTAGCCGAAAAAAGATGGAATTTTAAAGTCGAATATTTCAAAAACTATTCAAGCGATTAAAGTAAATTTGAGCTTAAAATGTAGATTATTTATTCAATAAAAACATGCCAATACGTGTATGGTCAAAAATATCACCGTTTGGTTGCAACTAAATCAAATAGTATGAACAAAATGGTCAAAATGAGAAACCAAACTAAACTCCAAACGAAATAGCAACCTAACGTTGATATTTTTGACCATACACGTAATGGCATGTTTTTATTGAATAAATAATCTACATTGTAAGCCCAAATTTACTTTAATCGCTTGAATAGTTTTTGAAATATTCGACTTTAAAATTCCATCTTTTTTCGGCTACAACAATGTGTTTTGGGGAGGTTTCATTGTTGTGTAAAGAGAAAATTAGACTACCACTATGCTAAAATTGCGGGTCCAAGATGACGGGGCTTTTTTCAAAGTGGGAGATTTTCCCCAAGAGGGATTTTTTGGGAATTTTGGTATATCAATCAGCACACTATCCTTTACGTTTCCACCACTTTTCAGCTTGTTATTTTGAATGTCTATCTGTATTTTGACCCAGCAAAAATTTAATTAAATAAAAATTAATTATAATTAAATTAACTTTTTTATTTCGAACTTTTTGACGTTGTCTTTTAAAATACTTATTATTAAACAATTTGGAGCAAAAACGAACACAATCGAAAGCTTGGGACAGTCGCAATGCTTGAAAACGCAATCCAAGATTGCGGCTGTTGTTCGAAATGGCGGTTTCCCCTGAATGGATTTTTTGGGAATTTTAGGGTATCAATTAGGATACTATCCTCAACATTTCCACCAATTTTCAGCTTTTTATTTGGAATATCAACCTACCTTTTTACGCAGCAAAGCCTTTTTTAAATAAAAATTAATTATAATTAAATTAAATTTCTTGTTTCGAACTTTTTGATGTTGCCTCTTAATATACTCATTAGTAAACAATTTAGGACAAAAATGAACTCAATCGAACGCTTGGTTGAGTCGCTATGCTTAAAAACGTAATCCAAGATGGCAGCCGTTTTTTCAAAATGGCGGATTTTCCCCCACATAGAAATTTTGGGAATTTTAGGATATCAATCAGAACCCTATCCTCTACATTTCCACCAATTTTCAGCCTGTTATATTGAATGTCCGGGTCAATGTCTAATTTGCCTGGACTACTATGCAACATTGTTGTTGAGAAGTGATATTACTGTTCTGAATAGCATGGTATGTTTTCCTTTGAATATGTAATTACAGATAAGTGTAGGTTGTGTGTGAAAAACAAACTTATAATTTGTCAACACAAAACGCAGTTGAGAGTTTCACTGAAATTTTACGATCTGTGCTGTAAATTCCAAAATTTTTATTTATTGTAAAAATGATTTGGGTTGGACATCTGAAAGACTTGATGATCAAAAGATAGTTTCCAGTTCGCTTGTGTTCTTTGTTCCCATTGAAATCTTCCACACAAATGATTTTACTAAGGTGTTATAAGCTTATAGTTTTAATGAATATCACTGTCTTGTTACCAGTGGTCTGTCCAAGGCAATTTTACTACCTTTGATGTTTAAAAAATTATGTACAGGTTTTTATGTTGATTTTGAACTAAAATTTTTACTAAATTGTAGAAGAAAATAGGTTCCTTTTAAAAAACCTAGACAGACCCTGGTTGTTACTTATTCATTATTCATGGGTGAAGCTTTTCCAAATTTTTTTATTGAATAAATTAGGATTTTTCCATTGTACTATTACATTAAATTTCTAGAAATATTTTTTATTATAAAATTACTATTCTGCTGTAATTTATTAATTATTGAGAAACTTAGTTTACATATTTAACAATAAAATAGTATGTATATAATTTATCTAATCTCCCCCTCTTGGTTTTATGTGTAAGTTGTAGTATATAGTAGTTTCTCAGGATTAGCTTTGTCCCTGAATAATATGTAATTGACTGTGTTTAGAAAAGACATAGGGATGGCCATCAAAAAATGCAAGGCATTAAAATAATTCATTTAAATATTCCCAACATTTTGGAGGTTTATTCAGACCTAATTATGTTTAAGATCAATTTTTACTTTCTTGGAGCATTAAGTTTTTAAAATACATGTTTTCCCCAATAAAGCTATAAATATTTAAAAAAAAAACCCTGCATTTTTACCCATAAAGATAAGTTCCATGGCTTAGTATAAACTAATTTTCAATTGTCATTTAATTTAGTGGAACTTAGCTCATATATTGGGAGGCCCGCTCATGCTCATGGATCCGATGTCGTTTGTCTAATTTTTATCGAGGAATAATGTCAACTTGTCCCCTTGGCCCTAGGTTGATAACTTAGATCAATTAAAATAATGTGGGGTAGATTTACTGTGTATTGAGCTGGATGCTTATTTTTTCGATAGAAGCAATGCCAATGTGTGTAAGCCCAGCTCTGTACCTTCGTCATTGGGTTAGGAAGATATGTACATAGCTCGTCTGTTTCATAGCCGCGTTGCATGGTTGTTCTACTGTACTTTTGCATTGTACCATAGAAGGTCTTTGGTGTTTTTATGTGCAATATCTTAAGTAAATGAATCTCTGATCTCCATTTTCACTCTCTTTTCCTGGTGAAAGAAACACTTTTACCATGTCAGTCATCTGTAAAGAAAACCGCCATTTGTATTATTATTGTAATATTTGAGGCTTGCCTGGCAGCATCGGATATTGCAACCTGTTGTAAAATATTTTATCATTTGTTTATTAATAAATAATGTCTTTTCTAAATCGGATCTCTTATCTTTAGTCCAAAGTGTTGCTGATATTTGTGTGATGTGTTGACATTAGGAATGCCGAATTTTTGAAAATGGAAGGAGTTTCATTAGTACATAAAAGGTAATATCAAATGAATATCCCTAATTAATTTAAGCATTAAATAGCTTACTGAATGTGGTTATGAATTATGAATGTAATGTTTTTGAAAGCAAGTAATGAGACTATCTCTTTTACATGTCAGTTACTGTCAACTCAGCCTCTCATCCCTCTGGAGGGTCGATAAAATGAGGACCAAGTTTGCTTGGGGAAACAAGGTGCACTTAGCTGATTGTCACATGTTATGTATCAGCTCTGTTCATAGACTTCATCCGGTGAGTCTGATTATACTGGAGTTTGAAGGTTTAAAGACCTAGGTATTCCCCCTTGTTTTTTTACTTCCAGTATCGATCTTGCTCGCTTAAATTACTAACTAACACAAATACAAAAACAACTTAGAAAAGGCAAGCCCATCTTTATCTTCAAGACCAAGAGGCTCAGCATACATTCAATCATCGCCCTTAAACATCGAATGCCCTGTAGTGTACTCTAACCTCTCGCCTAGGGATCTCGTTCTCTTCTTGTGGGGATTGTAGGAGGGGCTCCACTAGAGACACGGTTGCTGAAGCTGTCGAAGCAGAAGAACTGGAGGTTGAGACCCCTTCGCGGTCAACGACACACACGTGCCAGTCGTTGATCCTCCCCCTGGTCCAGACGATCCAGTGGTACCTGTAGGAACAGTGGCAGGTTCAGTTAAAAGTGAACTTCTCTTATGAACAAAGTGAATTTCTTGCTAGTAGGTTAATTGTTCGCATTTTGCCATGCTAATTCAGCCGGAAATATACATCCAATTAATTAAAATAAATAGGCGCATGCCTGGAAACATTTGCTTTTAACTTATTTGTTAGGACCTTTATCACTCGATGGTTTTCCCCCGGTATCTAAAATAAGAAACGAAACTCGAGAAAGTTTGATGCCATTTACCATACACATTTGATGGACGAAATATGGTTCTGATGAACAGCCAGACCTAGGTCAGGATCATAATGCAAGTCTGGACTAAGAAATATTGTTGTGCCATTTGAATGAACTGAAGCATGCATTTTGTAAGCGGAGTGAAGACCGTCTGAACTTTTAAAGAAACACATTCAATAATGGTTCATTTAAAACTGCTCCTCTACATCATTAATCCCTTAAAAAACCCCAAACAACCACCTTTTAAGTTAGCGTACTTTACTCACTTAATGCATAGGATCAGCCAAACGACGTATGCGACTATCAGAAACACGGCCAGCACTACCACTGCCACAGTCTCGAGGACGGAGTTCTTGATCATCTGGTAATACATGGCCCCCTCCACACACAGCCACAAGGTTGCTATCCCCAAAAGGGTGATGAAGACGAAGCATAACGAATCGGCGATCAGGTTACGACGCTCCCGGGTTCCGTTTGTTGTCTTCATCCACTCCCAGCAAGACTGGAACACAAAAAGTCGTCTGAATTGCAAAAAGAATAGTTTAGTTTAACGTAGCTTTTAGTTTTTTAAACTATTTTATTGTCTCTTTCCTTTGAGCCTTTGTCTAGGTTTCAAATTATATGCCATTTGGACGTATGAATAGATTTTGAGATATAGATCATGATGGCAATGAAAACCCCTACCCTACGGGAAACCAGAAAATTAAAAAGCTTGTACGATCAACTGACCTGTACCCAACGGGGGAGGTTCTAACCTGCCCCCGGCCCAGACTAATTTTGATTATTTATATGCTGGTTTACCTTGAAAATTATGTAGCGTGTGTAAAGGCGGTGTTACTGAAAGGACCTCAAACCCCTTTTTTGTACTTGGAAATGAATTATAAACAAATGTCCATATATGGGCCACTGTTCTAAATTGACCATTCACTTTTCCACTTAAGAAATGCACGAGATGGCTTACCATTCTTGTCCTGGCTGTTTTAAAATGGTACTTGCAGATCTCACAAGATTGAATGTTGTTTGCTCCCAACCACTGCTCCAAGCAACTCCTGTGAACATACTTAATGGATCCTAAAAATAATGCATTGTGTGCATTTTAAAATGAACGAACCTTTAGGCCTAGCTAAAATATAAACCTAATAGAACATCGTGAACAAGTTTGGTTTTGAGTGTCAAATAAACCCCTTGTTAATTGAATCGTCAGTTACAAGAAGGGAATAAATCCAAAAACGAAGTTTTGAGAAAATCGAAAAAAACTGTATAAGTAATGGAATTTTTATCCTATATATAGCCACCAAAATCTTACAGGAAATTCATGACACTGTTAAGAATACAGAACAATCATTGAAAAAATTATAAGGGTATTTTAAAATGTTTTACAGTTAAAAAAAGAGGATGGATATATTCCCTTCTTCAACCTTACGAAATTTCAGCCGAACAAAAATCTTAAAAATCACTTAAATTGACAATTAAATTATATTTCTGCTTAGTTCACAGTACAAAAGTGAAAGATAGAAAGACTAAGATGAATAAAATTAAAAATTATTATGAAACTGCGTCATTAAGGCGCTATCAATGGAGTAAGTGAATATCAATGGAGTCAAACATTCATTGGTTAAAAAAAAGAAAAAACGCTTTTAAATTAAAATCAAATTTTATTTTGGGTAAGTTTACAGGCCAAAGAAAAAGAAAAGAAAGACAAATTAAGTTAAATTTCAAATTTTATCAAAAAATACAATGAATGGACATCGATTTCGCAAATTCAAGGGGCTATATCTGCCGATAGGGGATAGTTATTTTTTTCCTCTTTACACCTCATGTGTAGAGCGAAGCTTGGAGATTTTTTTGCGCACAAAAAGTCAATTTGCCATTTTTTGGACGTATTCCCTTCTCCTAACTGACGATTCAATTTATGTTAACTTATATCAGGGCCGTAACCAGACTTTTGTTTCGGGGGGGGTTTTGACTCAAATATTTTTTGAGGTACCTCCTTACGGGTACTTTTATATGTTAAGTTTTAGATGACGACACTGGATTGAAATTTTGATGCACTAAATTTCAAAATTGTATAAACAATATGAACTTGAAGTAAAAGGGGGGTCTGGGGGTCCTCCCCCAGAAAATTTTTGGAAATTTGCCCCTCAAAAGAGTGTTTTAGCTCATTTCTGAGACCTTTTAGATTACACCCATAGAGCACCACTCATTGTAAGCGGCCGAATTTTCAAGGTACAAAGAAGATATATTGTAATAAATGGCGAAATGTTAAGGGGGTTTTTAGGTTTCTACATCAGATATTTTTTTGAATTTTCCCCCTAAAAGTGGCATTTTAACTCATTTTGAGACACTTTAGGTTACATTAAAGAGGACCACTCCTTGTAAATCACACAAGTTTGAAGGAAAAACCGTATACTTAATAGATTTCAAAATTTCGAGGGGGTTTGGGGGTCCTCCCCCAGAAAAATTTTGGAAATTTTACCCTTAAAAGTAGGGTTTTGACTCATTTCGAGACCCTTTGGGTTGTACCCGAAGAGGATATCGCTCCTTGTGAGACATAATTTTCAAGAAAAATAGCAGTATAAAAATTGATGTCAAAATTTCGGGGGGGGGTTTGAACCCCTAAAACCCCCCCCTTGGATACGGCCCTGACTTATATGTTTGTTGCCCGTAATCAGAAAGCTTTCTATACAGTAACTGTACAGTTTCCTACTTAAAAGTTTGTCTTTTTAGACATAATTTTCTAAGAATAAGAATGCTATGTTCAGAAAAGGAATGATGGAGAGTCACTTTACCTTTGCACTTGCAAGGTGTCAATAAGCGTTCGCTACTTTGGTTATTGAAGCAAATCCTACACATAGGTACACTATCCAGTTCGATGGGGCACAAGATCACTGGGTTCTTTTCTCCAGAACCTCCTGGCCGTACGGAATCTGACGTCTCAGAGAGCGGCATAGCCTTTACAGATCGGATTGATTTGAATTTTTAGCTATCGTTATTTATTTGTTAACGGAGAGGCCGATTACGAAAACTCTTGTGTTTGTATTTTAATTTCAAGTTAAGGGGCATGTAGGTTTATGCTGTTTTGTTTTTAAGTTTCTTCTTGTCCGTAAAATATTACATTTCCTTGTCCCCGCGATTTACTAGTTAGTATTACCACTTCTTGTGTCAAATAAACATTCTTTACTCTATTTGGGAACATGGCGGACCCTTTTTTGTGAACCAAACCCTGGTAACATCGTTTAGAACAGTAAAAATTTTGTTCTTTTTTTCATTGACTTTTCTACTTAAAGTGGGATAATTACATCTTAAAATAGCAAGATTAAAAAAAATTAATTTTCAACATTTTTACGAATTTTATGTAACAAGTTTCCACTCACTAAAATATATTATGCTAAACTTGGTGTATGTAAGTTATACGCTCCAATTCTGTTATATGCTCCCTTTACTGTGGAAGACTCTCAATTATACAAAGATGTCTATACTCTTAGAAGAATTCAAACAATTTGGAACAAGAATATTATTTTCATTTATTAATCAATTTATCAAAATACAGATGATTATAGAAGTGTTACACAAGTTTTGAGTTTTGCGCTGTCAAACCCCAGTGTTAGGATTCCTGTATTGGACAATCAGAGGGGTGTCCATCAAAGACACTGCTGTCAAAGAAGAAGGAGATGTGGTGGGAGGAGAGTCACCATAAAACTCCAAGACACGCACGTGCCAATGTTGGTCTCTCCACCTGGTGAAATTGAACCAGTGTTGTCTGCAAGGTAAAAGGACACCAGTTTATGAAAGTTGACAATCACACCAAGGAATTCAAAATAACCAACCATCATTTTATATAATAATGAACTATACACTCACCTTAGTGTTCTCGTCGGATTATAGATTAGTATCGCTGTAGAATAAACAGCTATAGGCACGGCGACCACAATCCCAACGATGGAGTGTTTGACATTTAGGTAATACAAGGCTCCCATTACTTCCAGCCAAATGGACGACAGTAGCCAAAATAACATTACGGCGTAGACCATGATTTCGACGGTCAGTATACGACGTTCGCGTTTCCCATCGGAGCTTTTCAGCCATTCACAGAAGCTCTGAAATCAAAAGAGCAGTGTGAATCAGGGACGATGTGTACTGGTAGTAGATGGTGGTTCCCTACACGAAGACATTGGCGGACCAACTTTATCTTGTATTATACTTATAATCCGATCGCAGTGACGAAATTTAAAGGCAATAAGTCATTTACCATGTTAGAATTGCATATTTTACAAAAATTTATGATTTAAAACAATTATTTCAAGAACTGTACTATATCACCCCTCAATAGTAACTTCTAGCTCTTCATCATCCAATCATTTCTTCTCTGGAGCATCTCTCTGCTCCTGAGTCTCTTTACTGTCTTCAGCATTTCTTTACTGTCTACCACCTCTTTCTCCTCGATATCTTTTAGATCTCAAGCCTCTCTGTATTCTTGTTCATCCCTTTATCTTTCAGCATCCATTACCTCTTGCGAATCTCTTTACTATCCCACGCCCCTCTTCTTCTACTCATCTCTCTGCTCTTCTGTTTCCCCTTTTTGCACTTAAACATCGCTTTGATCTTCATCATGTATTTCCCTTCAGCATTTTTGACCTTGATGTCTTTTGATTCACCTCATTTATACCCATGCTTGGCTGTTTCACACGGATATCTTAATTTCGCTAGTGACGGCTATTTTTTTAGAAATACACGAATACACCACACTCCTTTTGGCGGACTTTTTGAAACAACCCCGCAAACCACTTTCAGCACTACTACATTTAAAATGAAACATTATATGCTTTTAAAGATCTCAAAGCGGAAATAGGTTTATGTACTTCATTAAACAATTAACATTTTAATTGCATTTTTCCAAATGAAACTGATTATAATAATCAGGGTATCCCCCACCCTATAATTTGGGAAACCATAGCATAAAGAAGAACTTACGCTTCTCGTTTTAATAATTTTGTAGTGGTAATGGCATAACTCACAAAAATCAACATTCATATCTTCCAACCATTGCTCCAAGCAGCCCTTATGAGCATACCGCATGCGCCCTATATTAATAAGGAAAAAATGGGAGATTATTGGCATGACATACGCATACCCAAATTTATTGAAAACATTATTACTCAAGTTGCGATTCCTTATTATTTACCTTTACTAAGGACCTTTACCTTTTATATCATTAACTTTCTTTTTCTTCTTTGGCATTACAGCCTATGTCTGTTCATTTAGAACTGGCGCCTGAGACGAAATGTATTAGAAGCAGTTACTATTGTAATTATCATCGAAAGCATTTTCTTCTGCAATGACACAAGGCAACCGAAACAGAAGTAGTTAAAATACTGTAAAAAATCGGTCACTTAAGTTGTGTGATGACCGTTATGAAGCATTATTGAGCGTTTTTGATCCTGTCAAGCGCCAATTCTATAAATGAACAGACTATATGACAGGCCAAGGCCGTCTCAACAAGATTATTAACTTTACTTAGTACCAAATAATTTATTCAGTAAAACCGTTTAAAAAGTAGAATTTCTCATTCTGTTAAATTCACTACCTTCTGACCCTTACTTTTTATAGTAACTATCGAGTATTTGCTCTGTTGAAAAGCTAAATTTTTAATAAACATTTATAGTCATGACGAGATGAGATAGATGTTAACATTATTAACCTCCTGTTTTCGTTTTCTCACAAGTTTAAGAAGATTATGTACATTCAAAAACAATAATTTGCTTCACCTGTGCACCTGCAAGGCTTGATGAGACGGTCAATGCTCGCATCCTTCCTGCAGATCCTGCACAGCGAGGAATGTTCCTGCTCGCATGAAGTCACACAGATCTCGCCAGATGATTTTTCACTATTTGAATCCACCATTGACCTAATTGAACTTGATTTCTGAGCGTGTTTTACTTTTCTTTATGCTTATTTACATCGACTGCATTGTTTACATTTGATTTCTCATTTTGAGGGACATGCAGGTTGATGTTTTTGAACTTTTGAGTTACTTTTTATCCGTAAGAAGTAAAATATTTCGTTCCCTTGAATCGTTTTCCAGTTCTAATTAAGTTTCATAAAGTCAGAAAAAGAATTACATTATCAAGATTAAATGTATTTGAATTTGAATGGATCAAATGAATTACTTTCTACAACCTGTGAATACGTCAACGTTATTACATCTAGTATATCAGAATTAATTCGTTTTTGCACAATAAACTAGTAGAAAATTATTCAAGTTATGAGAAAAGGGTATTCTAAACCAGGTTTATTCCAAGATAGGATGGCCCTGAATATATCTACAGTTGCGCTCAAAAGTATTTTGTCAATGCCTTTGAAATTTAAATAAAATATTTTTTATATTCGATTTAAAATAGTACTCCATTGCGTTCAAAAGTATTTTGACAAAGTATGTTCTCGGCTGTATAGAAGCAATGGCACGAATTCTTTCTTCAAGTTTAACCAATTTTTTTTTATAAGTTAACCTTATGGAACTCATGACTTACTTTCAGATGAGGTTTAAAGGATTGAAACAACAACTACAAAGCAAAATGCTTGAATAAGAATACTTTAAAGGATTGAAACAACAACTACAAAGCAAAATGCTTGAATAAGAATATTTTAATTTTTCTGTAAAGATTTAGAAGCAATTATTTTCCGGGAAAGTTATAGCTTGAAATTCGATGTCAAAGCTCGAAGCTGGGATTCTTGTAATGGGCTCTATGAGGGGGATTCAAAGACACGTTTCCCAATGAAGTGGAAGAAGAGCTGGGAGTTGAGACACCATCTCGGTCCACGATACGCACGTTCCAGTGTTGGTTCCTCCATATCGTGCAATTAATCCAATAATGGCTGCAGAGAAAGAGGGGAACCTCAGTTTATTTGAAGTAAGACTAATTGGAAGTACTTTATTGGTGTACGCCATTCCCAATGTACTTACCATATGAATCCCACTGGACAAAAGATCAAAAGCAATAGTGTAATCATGAGATTTGGCATAAGAACCACGATCCCAAGGATAGAGTCATTGAGTTCCAGGTAATACTGGGCTCCCACTATACTCAACCACAGGGATGGCACTAACCACAGTAACATGAGGGCGTAGAATATGAGATCGCCGATCATCTTGCTTCGTTGGGCTTCTGGACTTTCAAACCATTCCCTCCAGCTCTGAAACACAAAACAGATTAACAGAATGAATGAATGAGGAAAATCGATGAAGGAATTTAACTATTTGGTTGTGGTAGCTGGGTGGAGAAAAAAATGTAATACCTTGTCCTTATTTGTATCTTCTATAAAGACAATGTGTATCATAGTATCATAGCATACAATGAACTTCAAAAGGTCATTCACACCAACATTTTTACAGAAAAAATGTATGATCGTAAAACCACACCGGTTAACCTCCACAGAACTCTTTTTATTGCGGTCCAAACGAGAGGTCCCACATAGAGAAAAACAATAGCATAAAATACATACCTTTCTCTTTTTGATGGTTTTGAAGTGGTACTTGCAGATCGTGCATGTATCGATGTTATTCGATGCCAACCATCGCTCCAAGCACTCCCTGTGAACATATTGCAGAGATCCTGTAATAAAAAGAAAATTATAGTAGGTTATGGGGTTGCTTAAAATAAATAGACATTCTCTAGCATATGTGTGTGGGGATGTGAGAAAGGTAGAATTTTATACCTTCCTTAGGGTATTAAATTTTGTGTATAACACTGTTCTACATTGAGGGCGTCTGAGGGTCCTTCCTCAGAAAACTTTTTTAAAATTTCACTTTCAACTTTTTAACCTATATAGTTTCAGGGAATGGTTAAAACCCAGCCTTAGCTCGACCTTATTCTCTTGGATATTCATTTAATTGCATCGGATCCATGCCTATTTTCAGTTTATCAAAAAAATTTAGATTTTGATTTGCCACAAAATTCCGTAGGTCCCAGATTTTGATCTATTGTTTGATTTTGCAACTTATATCGATGTTGGCTAACCAGACCCAATTAACTACATACGGAATCTTTCCCGCATTTTCAAACATTCGTTCTTAAATATCTCCATAAAGATTTTGTACATTAATAATAATGATGATTCACCTCACCTTTGCACCTGCAAGGTTTTATCAGACTTTCACTATTCCGACTATTAAAGCATATCTTGCACACTGGGGCATTTTCCAGCTCTGAAGATTCCAACTCTGAAGAACTCAAAATCACAGAATCCCCTTTCCTGACATCAGTGCCCACCGAATTCTCTTGAGAATTCTGCATAAAGATCAGAGATTGGTTTGAAATTTATATTTTCTTTTTATACTTTATAGGCACCGAGTTATCTTGTTTTGTACCTGCATCCATATGTTTCATATTTCAGTTTGAAAGGCGTGTAGTTTGCTTATTTTGGCTTTTTGTGATACTTTTCTCCGTAGAGTTGTCTTACTAGATACCGTGCCTTTAGCATACAAGCTATTTTTAGATAGATAAGCAAATAACTAGATTTGCTTCAAATTAAAATTTTTTCTAATGGACTCTGACCGTCTGACGTCACACGGAACCAACACGTGACCTACTGAGCTTGCAGTTGGTTACCACAGATACTACACTAGTAGATCTACTAAAGTCTAACACTGTGAAGGCTCGAACCAGATAGGCGGTTAGAGCAAAACCCTCTATATACAAAGCCTGACAACTACGTCGCTGTGACGTCAAAGGTGGCGGAAAATCGCTAAATTTCCCATGTTAAGTCTATGGAGCATAAAAACTTACTTTCTTAACTCCTCGGGTTATGTATGCCTTCAAGGTTGATAATACTGTTCTGGAAACTCAAAATCTTTCGTTTAGAATCAAAATTTTGTCCCTTTTGTACAGTTTTTTTGTATTTTCATTCAGTTTTTTAGCCTTAGGACTAACATGGCTTTTAGCTCAGTTTACAAATAATGAATGCATGTCATGTAGGTTTTTCTCACAATATTAAGTTTATCTAGAAAATTAGAAAAAAAATCACTAGTAAAATAAAAATAAAATGTATTAAAAATTAAAACAAATCATTGAATTTTCGAATTCTTCCAACAGTAAACAATTTATTTAATTACACTAAATTCTTTATATTTTAGGGGTTATATAGAGGGTCTTGGTTAGAGTCCATTGAAGGTATGTACCTTCTTACTCAGTACTTTATACGTCGAGTTTTATATAATTTACAGGCTGGCGTGGATCCAGCACGCCTCCAAGGGGAGGGCACTTATTGCGGATCACCGTTACTTTTAGGCGCAACTAATAATAATAATAATAATAATAATAATAATAATAATAATAATAATAATAATAATCATAATAATGCTTAGTTTGCTTCAGCCCCCCCAAAAGGTACTTCGCCCCCATCGTTTGATTAAAAATATAATTCAGGGAATCAATATTTCTTAAACCATCATTGCAATAAGAACCGTGATAAAAAAAATTATAATTTTTTATAGACAAAATATAACACTATTTTAGGGGGTTTGGGGGGTTTTCCCCCAGAATTTTTTTGGGAATTTGACCCCTTAAAATCTCATACTTTTGATCACCTCAAGCGCTAGATTAATATAGTACCGAAGTCAAAACAGTTGTATCAAATGCTCGTTGAAATTTACTTTTACTTATTTAAGAAAAAAAAAAGAAAACCAATTTGAAAATTGGTCGAAAAAGTTTGAACCACCCCCTGGGGGAAAAGTTCCCAACCCCCTAAACTAAAAAAGGGAAAGAAGGGGAGAAGAAGAGAGAAAGAAATGGGGAAAACAAGGGGAAAGTGAGAAAAAAGTGGTAAAAAGTGAAGTAAAAGGAAAAGATAGAAAAATCAATCAAGGGGGATATTTGAGGGAGTACCTAGGTCGTTGGACCTTCAAACTCCAGTATAACTAGCCCCACTGGCGAGGCTTGAGCTGAACTGTTACAGAACATGTGACTGAAAGTCACGGTCAGCTGAGGAATGGCTATCTTGATGCTAACCCCCCTCTTGATTTCCCCAAGTAGCCTTGGTACTCATTTTATCGACCCCGGAGGGATGAAGGGCTGAGTCTGCCTTGCCCGTGGACCGGGATTTGAACCCCGGGCCTGTGGTGTGGGAGCGCGAAGCGCTTCCTCTACGCCACCGGGCTTTTTGATAGAAAAATATTTTGAATGAAAAGTTGCAATAGAAGCATTCGCACATGACATCACTGGAGGATAAAAACAACGTTGCTAAGGCCGTTGTTAGGTAAAGTCATGTGATTGAAAATGCTCTATAAACTGTTTCTTTAAATAAGAAACTCTCTGTAGTCCTCGTCACAATAATGACAAAAGCCACGCAGTGGCGGATCCACGGGGGGGGGTGATTGGGGTGATCACCCCCCCCAACAAAGTGACCTCGCCGAATTTCCGGCCGAAAATCACATCCCCGATAACATAGCGATAAACTTGACTTGTGAATAATCTCTACTGAGAAACCGCTGTCACCATCTGAGCGAGTACTTTTTCCGGTTTCACGCAGTGCCCCTTTTCGGCAATAGTAGCAACTCGTTAAATGATAACTTCAATGCATCGATCACTTTTCAGAGGGCTCCCTTCCCGAGCCCTGATAAAAGGGTTGACAGAGGGTCCGCGCTAATGACCACTTTTTCCTTCCGTGGGGATCGGTACTCTTTGGTCACCGGAAATTTCAGCCGGTGTTAAAGAAATCTGTATCGGGGTGAATTTGACCTCATATCGAGGCTGATTACTGGTATAATTGCACACAAAAACCAGAGCGGGCGGCTTGTTTGTATATTTTCTAATCTCACTGTTTTTAAACATCTATTTAAGGGCCAATCAAAGCTTTTTCAGAGCGATTGGCAATCCCATATTGGGAGGGGATAACAGCTATTTGTTGGCAGTGGGATAGTCAAAACTTGTGGGCGGAGCATGTCGTACATATGCCAAGCTGTACTAGTAAAAAATTTAGTTGATTTTCTTTCCAACGTTTGACTTGCCTCGTTTTTTTACACTGATTTGCTGTTTTATTAAAATTTGGCGTTTTACTATCACAAAAAATGGATTCCGGAAATAGTGAACATGGTCGTGCTCAGAAACGAACAGTGGAACTCAGCTTTCGTTTTTTAAGAAAAAGCCAAGAAAAGATTTTTTTTGAAGATAAAGCTGAGGTAGTTTTGCCATTTTCTGCAACTTTTCTTTTTTTAAACTATGTTTCGATGTTTCATAATTTTTTAAACTCAAGTATATCACTGTATCAATTATTAAGAGAAATTGCTATTTCTCAATTCGGAATACATATACAAAAGAAAATTGTTTTTATCATTTAGTAATAGATTTCATATTTTTTATGTACATTTATTAAGTTTTTATTATTATTTTGAGAACTTAACAGGGCAGCTTTCAATGTCATTATTACTTATCATTTCAAGGTTCTAATTTAATCCGGTTTACTAAATTTCTAAATTGTTAAAAAGCTAAAAGAAATAATTATAAACAGCAAAAAGGCATTCGTGGCTTTGCGGTAATTTTACTTTTAGTGACTTTTCTGTTTCTCTAATTTTTCTTTATTTTGGTCTGTCTTGTTATATAATAGTGTATACTTTATGCATTTAAGTAGAAGTTCCATTTTAAAAAAGGGAAAATGAATTATTTTAATCATACATTTAATGGTTTACAATTAAATCAGTAGAAAGTGGAACTTTCCACCAAATATATTTTATGTGTCTTCCTCTTACGAATTGAATGTAAGAGTGAAAATTGATTGTAATGTCGAATGCGCATATAGGTAAAATCACCCCCCCCAAACCAAGTCTCTGGATCCGCCACTGAGCCACAGACTTGTTAGAACTAGAGAGCGTTAGAACCTCGTAAGGTTGAGCGCAGTTCAAAAATTTCAATGATCGACACAGAGGCACTGTGACTGTGCTATAAGATTGGATGCGATACTCTGTGATAATAGCAACATTTATCTGAAAGGAAATGAAGAGGTAAAACAGGTTTGTTTACAAACAAGGAAACAAGGTTTTGTACGCCACTGTCAAGGTTGCGGTAGTTTGAACTGTGTGTATCGCAAAAATTAAAGTACAAAATGAATAATATTTTTTATATGAGAAGTAGGTATTTGTATGAATGTTTTCTGTCACTTTAAGAACTTCAATTACGAAATAAAAATGCTTAGGGTTTTGGAACTGCTTGCTTAAATATTGTTTTTTGATAAGGCACGAAACACGTAGTTGGTATTTGATTGTGGTAGGGTAGAACTTTAAACTTAAGATCAATCTTAGTATCTTTTGAAAATTCTCTAATGGTGGCTCTATGATGTTTTACTTCCATACTTTGGCCAAATGTAGGTTACCTTAACAAACTGGGCCAAGTCGAATTTTTGTATTATTTGCATTTGGCAAAGCATCCTGCCAAAGTAGATGTATTATAAGGTGGTGTGAAGGTTTATGTATCATTAATATGCATGTTTATAAATATCTCGGGTTTGATTCCGTTGACTGTCCTGTTAAAAATCGCAAAATTATTTTAAGCACAAAATATTCAAATTCTACCAAGTTTTTTAAGCAGCTTGGTAATTTTTAATCGAATTAAGGGCCAGATGCGTCATTCCAAAACGATTCAACTTACTGAAATATCGTCAGCCAAATAATTGAGGTAATAATAAATATAATCTCAGGAGTGATTGTTTTCTTGTGAACAACGGTTGATTTTTTTCTATGTAGGGGAAAGTGAGGCTATTTGATACAGCAAAATTCTAATCTATTTTTTGAATAGAAAAGATAACTTGTTGAGATGCTTTTTTTCTACAAATATCTAAGGATGACTAAATTTTATGAAATCAATTCGAAAAAAATATAAGTTTAATGAAAATTAAAATGTTACGACTTCTGTAAAAAATCAATTTTGTATCAAGGTGCCCTACATTGCAAGGCAGTTGGATACATTGTTTGAGGCACAGTGATTAATCTGCTCAAAAATAGTAATGAAAAAAATTGGGGAAAACATTCTTTTATTGAGAGAGATCCTAAGCCATTGTATAGTACTGTTTTTATGAACATAAATCACAAATTTTACATTCAACATTCCAGGAGAAAGAAAAAAGAATTTAACAAATGGTCATTTTTAACAAATATCTAATTAAGGAAGTAAGATGTAAATTTACATAGGTATAATTGCTCCTGAATTAGTTTAATAGAATTCTAAGATATCTTTGTCAAAAATCATCCAGTAATAAAAAAATATGACATTAATTTTGATGATAATTTTTCTTTTACTTATAGATATTATCAGAGTGGGTAGATCTTTTACACAAAATGCAAGAAGTTTTTCCTCTGCAGCCGAGGTGAGTTGATCCATCAAACACATTTGGTTTGAAGAATTCCTGCTGGGGAACTCAAATATTTAAAATAGTCTTTTTGAAAAATATCAAATTGAATATAAGTTTAAAACGTAAAAATATACCTCTATGTTAGGGTGTTTCGAAAGTCTATGGTAAAATTTTTTTTTTCGAATTTCCCAGATGCCCCCCCCCTCAAGTTGTTACAAATACTAAAACATAATTACCTGCAAATTTTCAGGTCTCTAGGACGATTTTTGACCCCCGCGCCCTTCAAAAGTAGGTTTCCCATGTTAAAGTATAGGGAAAATATTGAAAATATCGTCATTTTTGGTTCTTTTCAATTTTACGAGCCTGAACGCGGTCAATATCGAATTAAAACCTATACATCATCTTTGGGACATCATTGCCTCAAGATCCTATCGGAAAAACATTCCATGTCACCTACTGGGGGGTAGTTACACGGGGGTGAAAAGCGAGCTTTCACCGAAAAAAGAGGCTGCCTGTCGCCGCTTGCCGCGGGTGCTGGTTATGCTCGCCGGCGTTTGCGGAGGGACCTGGATAAAAGCCTATTTAAGTGTTTATTGAACATTTTTCCTAAGGTACCTCGTTCTATTCTGTTTCTATTAGTAAAAACCCATTAGATAGCTCCCGCCGCTAGCGCCCGCAAGCATCCTCGTTTTTCGGTGAATGCTCGCTTTTCACCCCCGTGTAACTATCCCTCAGTAGGTGCCATGGAATATTTTTCCGATAGGATCTTGAGGCAATGATGTCCCAAAGATGATGTATAGGTTTTAATTCGATATTGACCGCGTTCAGGCTCGTAAAATTGAAAAGAACCAAAAATGACGATATTTTCAATATTTTCCCTATACTTTAACATGGGAAACCTACTTTTGAAGGGCGCGGGGGTCAAAAATCGTCCTAGAGACCTGAAAATTTGCAGGTAATAATGTTTTAGTATTTGTAACAACTTGAGGGGGGGGCATCTGGGAAATTCAAAAAAAAATTTTTTTGAAACACCCTACCTCTATGTATTAGTCTATAACCAGTGACATTTTGTCTTGAAATTAAAAAAAATATTGTCGTGAAATTTTATAGAGGCCTGTAACTAGGTTAGAACATAATTGAAAACCCAATAAGCATAGTAAATAATGTTACATTTATGTTTGTCAGTAAACCTAAATTAATATTTTTCTTAACAATAATACAATAATAAAATATGCAACTGTAAAAAAGAGTGAAAATTAAGTTCATAATCCTGGAACTGAGGTTTAAGATGAAACTTTTTAATCCAAAATTTTAGATAATTTGAAGTTTTTTAAGGTGTTACATCAGCTTTGGATTACTTCAGTACTTTTATTTTTACTATCAATATTTTCTACCCAAGGGATTAATTAGGAATAAAAGTAATTACTCTTTGGGCTAAAAGAGCTGGATGTAATTTTCTAATAGATTCCAACAGCATTTACTTTATACCAAACTAATCATACAATGTGTGGTTGGACAGAAGAAATATTTTCTACTTTTTGATTTTATTGATTTTGTTATCATAAATTAAATAACATTTTATTTCTTTCAGAAGTTCATAGAAAATATTGTGAAACGTAAACTAGTAGAGGCATTAAAGGTATTTCTTTAACTAATGCTTATATAAATTTCATCAGTCAATTTTAGTTAGACTATTAATTATGGAATAAAACTTACATGGATTTAAATTACAAAAAAATAATTGATTACTTTTTTTTATAATGTAATATTTTTGAATCTATACTTGAAAGTTTAATATTGGATTTTCTGTTTTTGTTTAGCCTGATTACATTGAAGTCATCAATGAAAGTGCAAAGCATAATGTTCCTAGAGGTATGTATTTAAGTTCATAGAAATCTATTTGGTATGTACAACTGTAACTTTAAATTTTTATTTAATTAATAGGTTCTTGCTGTAGTAGTTTTATTTAAAGCTTCTGAATTTGTTTTGCTACTATGGATCTGATTTAATCTTAATTTTATTCTAAAAGCAGCCTCTTCACAATCTTAAATGTGGGGGAAATGCATGCAATTCAGATTTATAGAGTATGTATTTTTTTTTAAAGAAAACCAACTCATAATTTTAGAATTCAGTGTAATTGCTCCAAGTTGTCTTATTATCTTGTATTTAGTTACCACATGTGCTGCAGCTATTATTATGAGAAAATATAACTTTAACTGAAAGTTTAAAAACATTAACTGACTTATTACTTTATCTTGAAAGCGATAAAAATGTAATTTAGTTTTGCCGGAGAAAGTTTTCCTTTAAAAACTATAAGTTAATTGATATCAAATTTGTTAAGAGTTCATAATTGCAAAGTGTTTTAAATTACTATTTTAACTAGTGTATACAATAATAATTTCTTAAGATTTTTTTTCAAGGGTATATTTGGCTACTATATTAATGCAATGTTTTAATACAAGCATGTAAAATTTTTTTAGCTGCTGGCCTTCTTGTACAATTATGAATTTTCATACCGACACATTGTCTTAAAATTAATTTGAAGTTAGAATAATAAGGGTTTTATTATTCCTGAATTCAGCTTCCTTTTCTAAAGACCCATGTAACTTCTAAAAATTGTGTATTTTTTTTCTTCCTGACATAACTTTCATCATGATTACTTTGGGTGATAATCTCTAGGCTAATCTTTTAAAATTCTAATGCTTAACTTTTAATATTCTTTACATGCTCTAATCCAAATTTTATTGCAGGCTCCGCATCTCATATTCGAGTAACCATAGTTTCATCTATGTTTGACAAAAAGTCTCAAGTCCAGGTATGTACCCAAATGATTAATGGACTTGAAAATAGTTTCTCTGTATTTTTCAGCTTATCACATACTCTTATTTAAAAAGGTCATTTTATCAAAAGATGGTCTATCATTTTGATAGCAAAAATATTCTTAAGCTTAATTTCAAATTTTAAGATAATTATATTTAGAGACTTGTCACTTTCTTGCATTACTTACATGCATTTCCTATAATACCTAAGCATTCTACAAGTTCCATTTATAATATTGTAAAGTATTAACTTGTATGTTGCAAAATTTACTCTACCTATGGTAATATACAGAATTCATGCAAATCTACAACATATATCGTAAAATTATGGGAAATTTTTTATATGGATAGAGAGAAATGGCGAGAGTAAAAACTTTCTCTGCATCCTAGGCCTTAAGTATTTATGTTTTGAGAAAATGGTTGTCAATTAAGAGTAGTCTATTAACAGTAGCACTTGATAACTAATAATAAACTTATTTTTAATTATGACTTTACTTACCTTTAAGAATTAGAGGTATCATCTCCAATAACAGGATTGAACAAAACCTTTAAATTGTGCACCTACTTTTACCTCGTATTTCACTACATAAAACACAGAGTAATTAATTGTGTTATTAACAAAAATTTAGATGTGTGGAAGTCCATTTAATGAATTTAATGTTTTTAGCATGACATTGTGTATTTATTTGTGTTCTAAAGACAAGACATGTTGAAAAAAGTTAACTTTGCTTAAATTATCAAGCTTTTAACTAAGTAATAGTGAGAAGAATTAAATTTTTCCATTTAAATTAAGTTATTAATCTTTGAGTAACTGTGGGTTTTGGGCTTACTTGAGCTTTTTTTTTCGATAGCCTAACAAAACAAATTAATGGAAATATATTAATAAATGTTTTGGGTTTTAAATTGTATACTAACTGTAGAATGATCCCATATTGAGGTAAATTATCCCACTTCTTTTATGTACAAATTCATTTCGCATTCTTGTATTATGAATTCAACAGGAGGAAGTGATATAAATTAGTAACATTTTTTTTCCAGAGGCATAGGCTTGTTAACGGTACTCTTCAAGATGAACTCAGGGGTCCTATTCATGCTCTTTCGATTGTCGTAAGTAAATTAAACTTCTTGCGTCTGCCATGAAATCTTACAATGTCCTTTCCTTGCACACTTCCTTAAAAGATAGCTTATGAAAAATATTTTTATTTGTAGGCTGTAGCACCGGAAGAAATAAAGGATGAAAAAATTGAAAGTTCAGAGTCCCCTCCATGTCGAGGTGGATCAGGAATGAAGAAATGAGTTTGTTATTATTTTTAGGTAATTGCATATGCATTTAGAGAAGTTAGTTTAATAAATTGTTTTCTAATGCAATTTGAAACTGAACGGAACCATTCATTTTAAGATCAACTGCTTTAATGTGTCAATTGGTAAGAGATATTACTTTTAAGTTCTACTACCTCCTTTATACCTAAATCCTCCATTCTTAAGTTGAATGTTACGAGTTCCTCACTGCCATTCACTCATTTGAATCTCAACCTATAGGCTTTCTAATTCTTCAAGTTTCTTTTTATTAACCTTTTGGAAAACTCACCGTATTGTTGACTTTAATTACACTGCTATGTTTCAGTGAATAGCACTTAATTATCAAGTTACTTGAGAGTGAATTAGTTCAAAATAAATAATAAGTTTGGATTATAACAAATGTAAAATGTAAAAATAAACTTTACTTTAATATAAGTTTATGAATGAGTATTTACTCAGAAAATCTCAAAATAGTTAAGTCATTCCAGGTACTCAACTATTAAAATAAGAAATTATTTCAGTTCAAATAGTGTTAGTTGTTTTTTTTGTGCAAGGGTAATCTATAATAACTTTGAGCAACAGTCAAGCACTTAAACATAAAAGTTACTAATCAACTGGTTGGGGAATCTTTTGGAAATAAAAATAAACAATTTACAGGATAACATCTTTATATAACAAAAAGACATAAGTAGACCTACATCAGTGATTTTAACTACATTGTACAGTTATAAAAAGTACAAAATGGTGTAATTACATAAGAGATCTATAAATATATTATAAAAAGAGCTTCAGAAAATACTTTTTACAAGAGTTTACACTTATATGCCAATTAAGCAGTCCCATACACAAGTATGCAGTAGTTTGAATAAAAACTGAAAAATGTACAATTTGCTACTTGCTGAGATAATTTCTCGACACTGAATCCATCAGTAAGTATGGCACTTCATGCATAACAACAGGTAATCTCAAAAGATCCAATTTAAGTTGTTCAAACTACGAGGCCATTGGATGAGGAAGTTGTAGTTGAAGTCTAAAAAATATAAAAGATCAGCTTAGAAAATGGAAAGGTTCATTTTATCGTTATTTAATGTTTAACAATGAAATAGAAAAGAAATTATTCAACGAATTTGAAGAAATGTTGTGTTTGATTAATTATTCAAATATTCTGAAAATTTCAAGTTAGTGTAGGACAACTAGAGATGAATCAGATAGCACAAGAAATTTAAATTATACTTAAGATCTGAACATAAATCCAAAAGTTGCGCGATGATGATGAGTTAGAGATGGTTAGATTAACATTTTACAGGAGATGTTGGTGTTCAATTCTAAGAATATTAATAATTATTTCTAAATACAATTTTAACACTTAAATTACAAACTGAATGTTTATAAAGTTAAATTTGTAGAAAATTTACTGACTGACATAAAATTTATTTGAAGACAAAACAGACTCCCCATAATGGAATTTTAATACAAGCAAACTTAAATGGGAAAACATTCAGTCAACTCAAATAAAGGTTACAAAACAGTAAAATGCAAGCTCATGCTATCTATAAAAATAACACAATGGGAACTAAAAATTCTGTATCACCTCAATATCTGTAGGGTCAGTAGGAACAGCTTCAACACTGGTGTAAGAAGTACGAGACAAAACACTGTCACTTCTCTCGACAGTTTTTAGACGGCTAACATTCTCAACATAGCTGTCGCCTGACGTGCTCAGGTCGGTAAAGATGCCACTCTCTTTGATTGAATGAAAAAAAAAAGAATACCATGCAAAGCATGCACACAACACAAATGCATCACAATAAATAGAGCGTTAAACACTAATTAAACTAAAATAAATAATATAAAACACCATACTTCACAACACATGAATGAAAACATTCTAAAAAAAGATTCTCATCTCAGTGTTACTCATCTAACTAAAAAATTGTTTGACCAAGAGGAATCAAAGATAAAAATTATAACCTTAAAATAGCCCAGAAAAATTTCACAATCACTATTGGGTAATTTGACTGGTTTTTACAAAAACGATATGAATCTCAATTAATTCAGTTCATATTGCAATAACCCCTTAGGAGTGATTTATGATTTTCTTAAAATTTTAACATGATTTAAAAAAATACATGAACACGAATATTTAAAAAGGGTAAATGTCCAAGTAAAATATCAATTTCTATTTTAAATGAAAAATTATAGATAATTTTTTAAATTGACTTATTAACAGGTTTGGAAAGAAAATCCTACTCTCAGCCTGTAAATAAATGGGCTTATATTGAGAAATATACAATGCTATCTAAGTACTAAGATTTAAACCTTTTCAGTTTTATTCACCACGAACACAAAATAATGAGCATGATAAAACAAACGGCTGTTCATACCTGCAGAGCATTGTGATTGCTGGGCCATTGACCTCCTCTTGTCAGTCTCCACTTCTTCTACCTCTTCCAAAGGGTTGGCATCGTAGAAAGTGGAAGATCCTCTCCCATCTCCCGAAGAGGAAGAGTTGCTCAGAGAGATGATGGACAGTGGTCGACGCCGAGGCTCATTGTTGTTGAAGTTGTCGGAGCTGGATACTGCAATGGAGTTTCGAAAACGAGGCACTGCAAGGTGTAAAAATATTGCTTGTTAAACTATCTCCTGTTGATTGATTCAAAGCAGTTTTTAATAAACACTGATTAGAGGGCAAATGAGGAAGCCTGTTAAAAAAAATATTGTTTATGTGGCTGATTCAAGGGAAAATTATTTATGAATATGCATCTTCCTATTTCCATGAGTGGAACCAGAAACTCAATGGGAAAATGTTATCTAAAAGAAAATAATGCACAAATAGTTCTTTTCCATAAGAGGATAAACTATGGATTTGAGAAATTTAGATTCCTTGAAAAAATTGCTTGAAGAGGTCTTTTGTGTTGTTAATGAAAAGATTTTTGAATGAATAAATTTTCCACTGGCTCTCTAAATAAATTGCATAGTAAAATAGCAGTATGAATTTATCTGATAAAGTTTTTTTACAGTTTTAGGTGCTAGTATATTGAAATCTAGCCAAGATTTAAGTGGAACATTTTCTAATAGATTATTAAGGAAATGAAAAATTAGAAAAATCGCTAGGAAACATTTGTTTATTTCCACTGAACACTTGTGTGCTTTGCTATCCCTACTAGGTAAGAATCTACTCATAGGAATTGTGAATTAACTTGTTTGGTTAGCTATTATTTACCTTTATTCAGCTGTTGAAGACTGATGGAGCGGTCACATATTTGATCATGACTAGGGGTGATGTCCAGACATGGCTTATTTCCAATTCCCATTGATGACATTTCTTCCAGCCTTAAATCTAAATGGATAAAATAAATCTGTAAGTATCAAAATGATGTATAATCTATAAATAAGTATTTACCTTTTTGTCACATGGCCCTTTTACATCCCTAACATTATTTTTTTTAGACTTCCCTTAAATAACTGAACTTTTGTTTTTTTTTTTCTATATTTTTTGTCTCTTTTAGAATAGTCTCTTTAGAATGTCTATATTGAATTACTTGAGAAATTAGCAAAAACACATTTACAAAGTCTTATAGATTTGAACTTAAATAGTATCATATCTATTTTAAGGCCTTCTTCAAAAGTTCATTTGTGTTTTTAAGGAACATATAAACTCTGTAGATGGATAGGTTTAGTAAAGTATTAATTTTAATATATTTTTAATTTTGATAAATATAAAAATATAAAATAATCTTGGATATAATACAATGAAGCTATCGTTAAATTTAAAAATAATTTGTATAAGGTTCTTACTTCTATTTCTTTCTGCTTGCTTCCACAACAAGCCACTGACTTCTTCAACCCAAGATTTCTTCACAGCAGCTGAAGGAGCTTGAAGGACATACAAATCTTGGGCTTTACATTTCCTGAACCAGATCTCAAATTTTGTAGGACTCTCTCCCACCTGGGCAGTAAGGCCCAAATCTGATGTCTGAAAAATAATATTCAATCAATATAAGCAAAACCAGAAATTCTTTACAAGTCTGATTAAATTTTAAACTTGCATTTGTTTTTTTTTAGTTGATTATGCTTAATTCAAGGGTTACAAAAAAGAGCAGAACAGGAAGCAAAAGCTTAAAGAAGTAATTTAAAGGTTACTGAAGTATTTTGCTTTTATAATGAAGTGTAAACAATTAAAGTATCCCAAACTTGGATGTGGAGATGATGGTAAAAGACAGGGGTGTAGCTCAGGGGAGGGATTTGGGAATATATCCTCCCAAAACTCAGTAATTTTCTTTTACCATGGAAAATGACAAACTACCACATATCATCTTCATATACCAACAACTCCAACCAAAATTTTTCTTGCTATGATACTAATAAAACAGCATTAAAGGTTTTTAAATTTATAATGGTAATGGTTACGGTTATATTTGACAATATATCTAGACTTGCAATTCTCCGGCTTTTCCCCCTGCTCTTGATCAAAGGCCGTAGACTCTGGCCAAAAGCCAGAGTTGGCAAGTCTGTATTTATGAATGTTACCAGAAAAAACATTTAGGAGTTTTTCTTAGCAAAATTTGGTTTAAAGAATTTTTTGAGTTGAAAAATATTCTTGGGGAAAGTACCTTTATGCTGCTTTTATACTGGTAATAGTCATGGCCTTTGCATTCAGGGTCTCTTCTAGCTTTACTGAACAGTATCAGATCTTCAAACAGAAAAACTCGGCGTAAGGCCTTTCGAGACTTTCCTTGCCACACAAGAAATTCATCTTGTCTTAACAAACGTCCTTGTTCCTTAATATTGACCTGACAAGAATAATCATCAGGTTAGAATCAAGTTAGACATCATTCAAGATGAAACTGAATACAAGCATGAATTTCCATGGAGATTTTATACATACATCACACTCTTTCAGAGCATCCATAGCTAGGAGATCATTCCCATGCCTTAACTGGAAACGCACCATCTCCTCTGCAGCCTAAAAGTAATCAACCAAAAATGTCAGAAGTCACTCCAGAATCCACACTCTTACATTGAACTGCACTTAAAAAGACTTTATCTTATTACAAATTGGAAAGATGCTAGAAAACTGCTCACACAAACTGGAATACAAAATACTTGCCTTATGATTTTGTAAAGATTGGATTGGTATGATTTTGGTGATTTCTCTAAATTTATATTTTGTATTTTTTCAACATAAAACAATTCCTTTTTGCAATAAAATATAAACCAATTAAAAACTAGAACTGTGAACAATTAGGCCATTTTCTCAAAATTAAATTCATTACTTTTACACACAGACTTACTTTTAAGTTATTGTAATGTTCACTATTAGTTTCTGGACATTCTTTCAGCAATTGCTTTAGAAGCAGGGCATATTTTCCCATTCGTTGAACTGGCTTCAATAAATAGCTTGCCAAGTCCATTTTGTCTCCAAGCTCATGCTGCTTTTTCTGAAACACAATGTAAGGTTAGATAAACAGTTTAACATTTAAAGATGTCCTAGTGCTTTTAATAGGCAAATATTATTTACCTTGAAGAAAATATTTCCATACTCTGCCATAAGGCTATCTGATTTAGGTTTGTTTTTGTTATATAAAGCATACAGGTAAAACTGGCTTTCCTGAAAAGACAATTGAATTAAAGTGAATGAAAAAATTATGTTGCCTCAATCAATGCAAAAAATGTGATTGAACTGTTGGGAGAAAATTAAAAACTATAATAGAACTTAAAATTTCTTAACTGTTATTTTAATATCGGAATAGGGAACACTTACATATTTCAAGAAACACTGGCCAACAGAGTAGGGAATATTTTCACACTGTTCTAGTTCTTGCAAGAAATAGGAATTGTGGAATTCATAAATCTTTTCCAAATTTCCAAAAACAACATTCCGCTGACTTCTCAATGCTTGAGTTACATTGCTATTTTGAAGTAATGGAACATAATTCTGCAGAGGAAAAATAATGTTAGTTTTCAATCTTAATACAGCAAGTCCAGTTTGCACATTAAATAAATGCTTACTTCTATAACATATTCTAGCGACTTGACATAGTCTCTTTCTGTTTGAATCATTTCCATCATGACAAGCTTCAAAGTACGACTGTGAAATAAAACATCATTATTGTATAAGTATTACTTTATGGTGAAAAAGTAATTATAAATTTAAAAGATATTTCCCTAAAATGGGGCATGTTGAAGAATGCTAAACAGTTAGATTAATCATAAGTAAAATCTCGTACTCTAATCACATTTAAAATTGAAGCAATATAGATTCGTTAAGCTAAGTTATTTCTAGTGATACTTAAATTGGATTAGAAAAGTACACAAATAAATCCAATATTTTCTCCCCGAACAAATATATTTGTTCAACAAGTTATCCTATTGCATGTAATTTTTAGAGATCTTTTGAAACTTTTTCATTGTCCCTTCAGCTTTAAGATGTTGAAGGCATTCAAAGGTAAAACATTCATACTTGTTGGGAAATTTCAGAGACTCCATATCTGTCGATTTACTGGAAAGGAGTTCTTCAAAATCAGAGCAAGAAGCGCATCTCATGAGATGGGAATTCACAGGGATGGGTTTGGGGTGCTCATCAGGATTAGAAGATGCATGGCTGGGAGAGGGAATGTTGATGCTTGAGGGTCTGCTCACATTATCTTGATTTCTATGGAATTGGGTTGTTAACATGCAACAGTATTAAGCACCAATCAATCAAATGCACTCATTATGTGAACCATAGAGTTAAGGAATGATTAAAGGCTCTGGTTGTTGCAAAAGACGATAAACACTAATTGGAATATTTTACTATTTAAAAGGGATCCACGCAATTTTGAATAATGAATGTTAATAAGAACCGAGATTCAAAATCTTTAATTTTTTGTATTGTTTTTCAAAATGAGATTCCAAATCAGAAGTTAGAGAGTGTAGGTATTAATGCTACAAGGTGTTTTATATTTCTACGGCCAGATGCCATTCTGTACTTATTGTATAATCTTTCTTTTTATTTAAAAAACTTCACTTCCTGTCAAGATCTCGTACCAACAGAGTATTATGAGTGAAAGTTTTCTTTCCTAGTTATCTTCAGGACAAAACAGGATAGAAAAAAATTACACATCAGTAATTAGAGGATAAAACCATCTTCAATAATATTTAGTCTTGGAAATTTTTCTAACTTTCACCAATGCTGAGATAGTAAGTTAGTGAGGAATGAACCTAAAGTTAAATGGTTAAGCATGCAAATGACTAGTTAAGAGACAACTTCAAGAAACGAGTAATCCAGAGCATACCTATGCCTATAATGAACAACATCCTGCTGTCCAGAAAGTCTCTGCTGCTCCAGCATCTGGTTTTGCACCTTTATCTCCTCCGTATACCGCTTCAGCTCCGCCTCACACACCTTCCAGTTCCGCCCATCGTCCAGCCTCAGCCGGGAGGAGAGGCTCGTGTTGCTGGAGGCGGGCTTCATCCCGCCCACTCCCTCACTCTGGACATTCAGATTGGTCATGCTGTCGCTGGAAAAGGGGAAGGACTTCCGCCCGTGAGGAACGGAGGGCTCTGGTGAATCGGTCCGCCCGAACACGAACTCCTCTGTCAGCGATCCGCGCTTCGCGAAATACTCCGTCCTGCTCTTGCGCTGAGACAGACTGAGCAGTCGTTCCCTGAAGCTGGTGGGAGGATGGTAGCTGCTCGGGAAGGAGGTGTATGATCCCACTGACTCCCGCTTGTTTTGGGACACCTGGGAGGGACTGTAGCCGTTGAGGTATGACTGGGACGCGGTTCGGTAGGGGGTGTTGCTGGATGACAGGGGGTTCCATAGGCAGGGCTTTATCTTTAGGTTGTCCAAGCTCTCGTTGATGTTGGGCCGTTCGTCAAAGGTCATGCGCTCCTTGGCTTTGAGGAGGGTTTCTTGGCGGGCTTGCACCAGTTCGACTGTTTCTTCGTACTTTGCTCGGGCAGTCTGAAATAAGAGGTTTGCATAAGTTGGGTAAAATTTTTTAAGTAATTCATTATTATGAATGTGAAACAGTGGCGAATCCAGGATTTTTGTCTGGGAGGGGCTGAGTTTCAAATGTCTTAACTCCTATTATGTAAGACTTTTTATATGGTACTAAAATACACTACAAAAAAACTGTGATCTTGAAGACTAAATAAATAAGAATAAGATAAGACTAAATAAGATCTTAAAGACTAAATAAGGTACAAATTTTTTAACTGAAAATAATATTTTTTATTTTTACTTACATGATCATAATTTAAATTTTAAATTTGAAATCATTACAATAAAATTTGTAATTCTCGGCTCTTTTGGCTTAATTTATCTAGCGCTTCAGCGGTTCTTAAACTTTCGATCTCCGCGGCCCCCTCCCCTTTATGTAACAGCCAGACCTCACGTCCCCCCAAGATTTAAACACCCAGAGCAGTAACAAGATTTGAGTTCAGGGGGGGTTGACTCAACGTTATTCCTGAGGTACCCCCTAATGTTCCACATTAAAATTTTACATCTACTTGAAGTAGTAATGGGGGGGTCGGGGGTCTTCCCCCGAAAAATTTTGAAAATTTGCTTCAAAAAGCTACTATTTTAATTAATTTTTGACATTTTTTGTTACACCTAAAGAAAGCAGCTCCTTGTAAACCACAGAATTTTCAAGGAAAAAAATTTAAATCAAAGTCAAAACTCTCAGGGGGATTGATGGGGGTCCTCCCCCAGAAATGTTTTTGAAAATTTGCCCCCTTCAAGTGGTGTTTTACCTCATATTAAAATCTTTGGGAAGCACGCAAATCAAAGGTAACTTGAGTCTTGAGTGTTCCCCAGGGTTACTCGCGGACCCCCTAGGAAGACGCTGCGGACCCCCGAGGGTCCGCGGACCACAGTTTAAGAACAGATGTAGCACTTCATTAATATTTTTATCAACACCATAATAAAATATTCGGAAATTTAATCAATTTTTAAATTTATAAATTAAATTATGGAAATTTCGAGTTTATTTTTATTTAAAAGGTCACCTTCTCATCAAAAAATGCAAAATAAATTTTAAATTTTTGCCTTTTTATGGGTTTTTAAACTTAAAATTCGGATTCAGCAATGTAAAAAACATATAAATTCAGTCATTAAAGCACTTCCATAATGTAATTTATGAATTTAAAAAAATGATTGAATTTCCAATTGATTAACATCTGGGAAGAGTTCGTTTTGGATGTAAGACGCGAAAGTTTTATTCTCCCCCTTTACAAAAAATAATAATGTAGGGTACATTATGAATAGACAATTCAATTCTCTTTCGCATTAGATAAAATTTGTGCTGATAACGTGAATATGTTTCATTTTTTAGATGCTAGAAGCGCACGTTTTTCACTTTTTTTTGCGTAAAGATCAAAAAATCGCCGTTTTTCAGCACACTCTAGCGGCAGAACCACTTCAGAAAATTAAATTTAAGTAGTGAAATTTTGTTTTCTTGAAATTATGCGAATTGAGATTATGATCGAGAAACTTGTAGTTTTTGAAATATAAGCAAAAAATCGAAAATTTTTGTGATTTTTGAATATGCAGATGACCTTCCAAATGGGAGCAAATATGATATTCGTAATCAGCGCCTTCAAAAACATAAAACCGGCGAAAAAACCTTCTATATAATTGTTTTGAAAAAAAAATTCCAAATACCTACCTACGAAAATGTTTTCAAAAAATTCAAAACCTACTTAATGACTAGGGTTACAGACCCTGAAGAGTAATGATTCTGCTAAAAAAATATCACGGAAAAGTAAGTCAGGGAATAATCATATTTACTACCAAAATTTAAAAAAAAAAAAAACGTTATTGCAATTTTTAACTATACCAAAACTGAAAACTGGGATGTCTTGGTTCTGGGGGGGGGCTGCAGCCCCACAGCCCCCCCTACTGGATTCGCCACTGATGTGAAATAATTTGCTGTGGTTACAGATCACTTAAAAGGTAGGTTGCTGAAACATACATCATAAAATAATTTTGTAGATTAATTTGAGGTTGGTTTTATGGGGTTTTGTGGTAATACAAGACAGCTATTAGGGCATACTGGTAGAAAGAAAATGTATCAAAATGCTGCCAAATACGTTATTGTGAAACACAGTATATGCATAAAATTAAACTCTTTGTGTGGTAAAAAACAATGAAGATAAATTTTTACTGAGTAAGGCATCTATTTGATAGAAAAACTCTCCCATAACCTATGAATGCATTTTTGAGCACACATAATAGATTGCCAGAACTTAGTTAAACAAAATTGTTTTTTACATCCTTTTTCAGAAAATAAAAACATGTAGACTACAACAAGAGCATTGATTCCATGAAAAATATCTGGGGGATAGTTCCTTCAAATAATAAAAAATAATAAATCACTTGAAATAATAAAATTACCTGGCACTGAGTCAACAGAGTTTCATTGTTCAGTTTGAGAGCTAGGGTCATCATTTCCTCAAAGACGCCATCCTCGATGTAAGGATGGGCTTGAAGATAGGAGTCTAGTCTCTTCATTATGGTGGTGAGGGTATTCACTGAAGTGGTAGAGTCCACTTTCATGTGAGAAACAAATCGCATTGTTTCCAACGACCACTCATAAGTCTGAAAAAGTAGATTGTTATAGAAGTCATTCTCATTACTTCCCATTGGATTAACATTTAAATCTTTATTTGTCCAATAGATTCATTGATTAATAGGTACAAAAAAAAAGTTAGGAACATATAGATAGTTGTTCACAAAAGTTATTTCAGGAGTTTTCATATGATCCTCAGTTTAATTTATACAAAGGACTAAATCCAACTAATTTTTTACAGAAAATAATTGAGACTTGATAACTAATTTTCTTCACTTGTAATCAACTAGATTTTTTAAGTATAGAATTTAAAAGCCTTAATCTAGATTTACTTTGTCTAACAGTTGATAGCAGCGGCTTGTATCTTCCAGTTTTTCACGGGCGTCTTCCAAACGATCCGTAAAGTCATCCAGCTGCCTTTTCAAGTTGGAGCTAATGCCATTTTCTTTTTCTGAATTCCTTACTTTAGGTATCTCCTCCAGCAGATCATTGCCTCTTTCAATTTGTCGCTATTAAAAGGTAAATTTTATGAAATTTAATATCTTATAACTAATAACTTATACTCATAATTTCATCATTTTTAAAGGAAAGCAAAAACTTAAAAGCTGAAATTTTCCAATTATTTGACAATTAAGGTTTGTTTTTATAATGGATATTCAGTTTTAACTGAAACTCAAATTAAATAAGTTTAAAGATACTTTTTTGTTTATGATTTATGAATTTACACACCATAGCTAAAAAGTAAAACTTTTCAAATTCATTCTCTTGCTCACGTATGGCATTTAACGTTTCAGCTAAGGTTTTGTGTTTCTTTAGGGTTTCTTCACCTTTTCGATGCAACCATGATAAAACCTGGAAAGAGAGAAAAACAGTTAATTTCTATTTCTTTACATGCTGTACATTTGACAACCCTTTGAATGTCTATAAATAAAAATTACTAATATTCCTATCAATTATCTTTTAAGAGTTTGATAACAAATACTAACGTTTTTATAGGCTAATATAAAACACTTAATATCCAAAAAAGATCCAACATGTATAATATTCATACCTGACTAGATTCTTCTTCAAATACTTTCATCATCATGCATTCTTGCAGTTTGTTCAACCTTTTGTCAGCTAATCTAGCCAACCTTTGTACAACTTTTTTAAGCTGCTTGTAAAGCATTTTGCTTTTTTCTACAGCTTCCCTACAAAAATAAATTATTAGAAAACTATCAAAAAACATGACAAGTTTCTTTCAAATGTTATAACTCAAATACTAAAACTATAAAATTGATGTAACAGAAAAAGCAATTAATGTTATAACATACAAATTATGAAAGTAAAAGCTATACTTGCTTCAGTAAATACAGCTTACTACATAATAAATAAACAAATTTTAAAAAAATATTATCTACTTACTCGAAATCAAAATTGTTCTCAAAGTGCTTTCTGTACTCTTCAAGCTGTTTTAAAAAGGTAGCTCCTTCTGCTTCTAGATAACGAAGCTGTTCATCTTCTAAAACCTCCATTATTTGTTTCTTTTGCTGTTCAATCAGCTCATTAGTGAGAACACTGGGCAACTGGCCATATCGGAGATCTTGGATTAGCTTCACTAAGCGACAGCCCATTTGGTGGCAGCTTACAATGAATGGATCAAGGAACTACAAATAAAATATTGTATTTTAAAAAAATAGACATATTTAACAACAACTTTTTACTTTGTACATCAAATATGATCATAATAAATTTAATTACAAAGCAATACTTTTTAAGGAAGCCTTTTTGCTGAAATTTACTATTTTTAAGTTGAAAAAATAAAGGCACAGCACAAATTATACATTTAACATTGTTTATTTTTATTTTAAAATGATATTTTAAAGCTGAAACAATGAAATTTCAGCTTTGCACAATGAACAAAAATAATGTCTTAAGAGAAAAACAAATTAACTGAACAAACCTTATGAAATTCTACCCATGTGTGATGATCATACTTGTAAGTGCCACTATATTCTGGCAAGAGCTGGTCCTTGGCAACATACTTCAGTAATTGGTTTTCATTAACAATGGGTTCAAACTGCAAAATAGTAAGTTTCTTAGAACTGATATGATCTATGAAAAAATTGCAGTTTTCAAGAGCAGAATTTTTTTTTTACCTTAATATGAAATATGGGATACTTGGAAGACAGTAACTCAACTTTATGACTTTGTTTATGCAGAGCTAAGACTAAGCTTATTGTGCCTGGAACTGTTTCCTGTAAAAGTTAAAAATTGTCATAAAAACAATTTCATAGCTACAGTATTTAATTATACTGAATAAAACACAAGGTTAGTATAGGAAACATTTTATTAAATTTTTTAACATTAACACTTATCAAAAGAAAATATAAAAAAAATTGTTGTCTTGCTACCAAAAATATTGCAATTAAATAGGC
Organism: Tetragnatha montana; assembly: GCA_963680715.1. Lineage (NCBI taxonomy): Eukaryota > Metazoa > Arthropoda > Arachnida > Araneae > Tetragnathidae > Tetragnatha > Tetragnatha montana. Next base: position 28,112,037 of record OY796683.1, read on the forward strand.
TAACTTTAGATTGCCAAAATAAATATTGCTCTTTTTGATCTTATAGCCAAACACAGTCATTATTTTCAACCAACTACAACAATATAACGTGCATAAACTTGACAGTAAACTGACAGATTTTGGAAATTTTTTGAGTTTTAGCATTAAAATGTGTTTTTTAAGCTATGTTAGGGTTTCTCGAAGGGGGCCATGTGGCCCCCTTGGACCTGCCCATGTTATATTGCACCACCAGTTTGTGCCAACTTAGGGTCTTGATTTTCCTGGAAAGTATATTTCATGTTACTTAAAAGTTACAAATGTCAACAGACCTCCACAAGGGCCAGAGCTTTGTGAAGTATGGACCATGCACCAGGGACGGCAGCTTTACGACCATCAACGACTGCCAGGAAGCCCAAACACATCGTCTCCCTTCTAAAAAAAAGTCATTTTTGCTTAGGGTCGATTTGTATAATGAATACAATGAATCAACAAAGTATAAAACTCCAAAAACATTTTATTACATAAATCCAACATTTCATCATAATTAGTAATTTTAAAATGCATTTGGCTTTTTACAGCAATTTACTGCTTTTGATTAATTATTAAGCTTCAATCCCAAATCATGTTAATCAGTGTTATTCCTAGGATTTTTTTGGAGGAGTAAAAATACTCCTTGGCTTTTTTAGGAGGAGTGAAATTCAATTATGAGGAGTGAAATACGGAAATAGCATAAACTCCATATACAGAGACAAAATTTCTATTAAAAACGCTTACTTTTAAATGGACACAATTAAATTGAAAAAAAAAAAAAAAAAAAACCACTACTATGGCTACATGAAAACACAATTATAAAGTATGATAATTAGGATGCCGTGGTTGAAGGTTTAAGCTAAACCTTTGTGAAAAATTCAAAGAGTGAAAATACTCTGTTCTAGTTTTTTATAAAGAGTAATTCCAATTTTCAAGGAGTGAAATACTCTCTCAGAGGAGTTAAAAATATAGCTGATGTTAATCATAAAAAAGTTTATAGTCTTTGTTTATGTCATTAGTACAAAGCAATTAGTAAAAGAAACAAAATAATCTTACTTGGGAATATTTTGGAAATAAAGAAGAGTCTCAGCCAAATCAATAGCATTTAAACTGTGCTCTTCAACCATTCCTAAAGATATGTACACTATACTCCGGCTGCAAATATCTCTGCAACCTGCAATAAGAAAAATTGATAGGCAAAATTAGGATTAAAAAATACAAGCTGATAAAGAAGTCTTAAAACATTATCTCCAACATGTCTTCCAGCATTAAATACATCAAACATGGTCATTAAAACACTAAACAGATATCTAAGAAGATAAGTATTATTAAATTAAGGATATAATTGTATTGTGTATACCAGACATTATCAAAGAGGGTTCATTATCAATTTGAGACATACTTTTGGGGAAAATGAGTCTGCTTATTCAGCTAGATGGGGAATTAGCCAGTGTCATAGTCAGAAAAACATTTTAAAGGGGGATATAGAATAAATTTAGTCCTTATCTATAGTCAATAAAGGAAAATGTGCAGACTTTAAAGAGGGATATTTGTTAGTTCCCCCTAGCATCCCCTATGCTATGGGCCTGGTTATGGTGAATCTCATGACTTGATGCAAATCCTTATTATCTTTTACGTTTATTGGAAAATAGAATAACGTTTTCCAAAAGTGAAGGACATTTAATGCCCTAGGAAATAAATTGTTTAATTTATGGATCATCCTTAAAAAGTCTCAACAGAAATTATTTCCCTTCTTATCAGGACCCCTCTTTAGGCTAGAACCTCAAACACCTTTTAACATGAACTCAATGACATCATTTATGGGAGTGGAAATCAATTAAATATCTTACCTGGCATGATGGCGATTTGAAAATTGAGTGCATTTTCGGCCAAGTCTGTTATTGCACAGGGCTGCCTTATTTCTGGGAGTGGACTTTTTCTGGATGTGGTTTCAACTTCTACAGCGTTTTCACAGGGTAGGATATGATGCTGCTTCTGTTCCGTATCTAAAGATAAAATTGAAAAAAATTCAACTCGCGCAGTGTGTACAGATTGATTGATGCCTTCTTCATTTTCGTTTAGAAATTAATCGTTTCATTTAACAACTGAAAACGAGCTAAGTGCCAAAACTTTAAAAAAAAAAAAAAAATATTGAGACCCGAAAAACCAATCTCAGTGCCATCACCAACACCCTATAAATCCAGCTAAGTGCCACGACCATGATTAGTAGGTCAAAAACGGCCTGAAAGATGACTTATTATGTGTATTTCTATGGAGAATCAAATTTAAAATGATGAATTACGGGAAATTTACTTTTTGGCACTTAGCTCGTTTTTGAAGTCCAGTCTTCAACTTTTAAATAACCTTGGGTGGAATAAAAATGTACAGCTAATTAAAATTCCCCCATTAAAGTCGGTTTCACTGTCCAGATCGTCTCAGTTTTCGTTAGCTTCTCATTGATAAAAAAAAGTGTGAAGAATAAATCTCTTTTAATTATCATACAATAATCTTGACATTCTAGGCTTTACCATCCTAACTTACGTAAATTAAATTATATGGATAAATATGGGTGTCTAAAGGCGTCGGAAAACTACAAACTGCCTTTGACATTTTACACAAACATAAATCGTCCTTATCCCATTCCTTCTTTTCATATTTAGAAAATAACCTCTCCCTAAACCCATCTTACCCGCTTGCAATTTATAACACACCACACCAGGGTTCACCAATTGTTTTTCCAGCAGCCTCCATACAAGAATCCAATCGATGAGATAATAGGCGGACAGGTATAAGATAATGCGAGTTCAAGGACTCCCATCGGCCAGTGCTCGGTGTTAATGAAGGAGATAAGGATCAAAGGAGGATTCAAGGAGCGGATGACTCACAATGCATTGATGAAGAGAGATTTTTTCCATCACTTCTTCTTCCAAGAAGCTGTGGGTCATTACACGTGCTCCATTCATCAATAGTCTCACTTTCATATCTCGTATATATAAGCGGATTTTCTTTATTTAGTTATGCTGTAAAGCCCTGGGTTTTGAAAGGTGTGTATAATCTCGTAATTCCTCAGCAGCAGTGATGGAAGTGAGAGACTATAGTGTTTTTTTATCCGGACAAAAGTTTTTGAATCGATTAATTAAAGGATTTTTAACACATAGGGAGTTAGTTGCTTTAATCCGTTGGTTCTTTTTAATTTTTTTTTAACAGGAGTGCCGGATGAATGAAAGAAAAACAGGACGTGAATTTTTGGGAAGATAGACGTGTGAAGAAGGAAAACACACATTGCACGTCGGATGCTTTAAAAAACAAAGTCTACCGAGAGAATGATTCAATTAAAAAAAACGTTGAGTTTCAAATCTTGGAAGAATTATTTCTTTAATGATACTTTTTCCCGTAAAAAATCTTATTAAAATTTTAGAGTAGGTAAATAAGAGGAATGGTAAAATTTTATAATGGAAGTTGGTAATCTAAGCTTCGAACACAAGAATTCAAATGATTTAAGTTGTAAATAAGTATGAATAATTGTTTTTTAAAAAAAAAATAGTCATAATAATGTTAATAGGGCCGTGTAAAGGCAGTACGTTAATGGGCAGTATAAAAAACGGGACATTTTTTGAAACGAAACCTTAATCTACTAAACATTTTCTACTGACGAAGCATCAAAATTGAAAAGAATTTGATACCATCAATGCTAAAGAACGCTATTTCAAAATCGCAATGTTAATGATTCCCAAGTAAACATGAACGATTTAGGTTTCAGAGATAAGATCACTGACATAATCCACAAGGGTACGGAAACTAACACCAGGAAGTAGATCAATGAATCAAAGATGCCGTCAGAAATTAGTATTTTAAGAAAAGTGAGATTTCAAGACGAGATATATGAAACGAAGGTCATACATAACACACGTCTTTTTGAAATACAACTACGACAATCTCGTAAAAGTGAACAAACCATCATTATGCATGGATGGATAAATTGCATTTGAAAATTAAGTTGATAAATAAAAAAAAATGACACTGGACAGACCATACACAGACGATAGAATACTTCATTTTTGTCTAAAGCCTCCTTCTATACATTGGAACATAATATTTAGTTCCATCCACTCAAAGACGCCTGGAAGTCGATGGATTAATGTTAGTTAACAAGGATAAACGATCTATAAATCAGCTTTACGCAAGGTCAATTTAATCCAAGTTGATTATTATACTGCACTAAATTTGATTAGTAGCAAGATAAGAAGACAAATTGATTTTTCTTTCTTTCTAATGACTTAAATAAAATTAAACAAAAGTTGAAAGATGGAAAATCCATTGGTTCCAAAACAAATGATAATTCTACCTTATTCTAGATAACATAATATTAATAGTTGTTTTCAAGTATAGAAATAATATGCAACTAAAGAAATTTAGAGGGGGATTACAGTTACCTTAGATTTGTTTGTTTGACTATAACCAAAGATGCATGATACGTATCAGAAATTGATAACACTGGTCTACAAAAAAAAACTTTTTTTTTGGTGGCTGGAATATTAAAGCTGATTTTGTATATATTTGACCTCCTGATTAAGAATATGGCATCCATTTTTGCTCATCAGCTCTAGTTTTTGATATATTTCACTATAAAGTTTTTAAGACTTTTGCTCTACCTTTTATACAATATGGTGATATAAAGATGTCTTAAAATATAAAAAACCAAACTCTCTAAGGCTTTTTCTATTCCTTAGGGTCCCAATAGATAGTGTATACAGTTTCATCCCCCTGAGTTAGTTCTAAGGGGTACCTATAGGGCCCTAAAGTTGAAAAAAAGTGGAAAAAATTGTCTTTTTTTCAGAATTTTTTAAAAAATATTTTTGAGTTTTCAAATGTGATAAAACTGGGTAATATATGTTATTTAGAACTTATTTAGACAGAATAAAATAATTTTTACTTTTTAAGTACACCGGAAAAGACCAATTTTCTAATTTTTAGGCGAGAAGTAGGGTCATTTCGCTCAAAAACGCTTAATACCAATAATGATGGTTGAAACGAATAAATTCCGAATTTTTCAGACGTAAGTCCTCAAAAAAGATGTCCTTTGAAGTAAAACTGAAATTTCATTTGATAAAGATCAGTAAAACAATAGAAGCTGCTCCCGAGCTTTCATGCCCTACAATTTGAAAAAAATTGGAAAAAAAATTATTTAAAAAAAAAGGCATTTTTTAATTTGCTAATTGGATAAAATTGACTAATATGTGTTTTAGAAGTTATTCAGGTAGATTAATTGGAGCGACATCCCTGAAACTTTCCCATTTGGCATAGTTTAATCCGTAGAGATAGTAGAGTAGACTTGTCTGAAGCGAGCCAAACTTCGCACGCTCTGCTCTTTCTGGAGAGGCGATATTTACGTTCAATAAACTAACTCACTGATCTTTATCATATGAAATTTTTAGTTTTACATCAAAGGACATCTTTTTTGAGAACTTACTTCTGAAAAATTCGAAAATTATTCGTTTCAACCACCATTATTGGTATTGAGCGTTTTTGAGCGAAATGACCCTACTTCTCTCCTTAAAATTAGAAAATAGGTCTTTTCCGGTGCACTTAAAAAGTAAAAATTATTTTATCCTGTCTAAATAAGTTCTAAATAACATATATTACCCAGTTTTAACACATGTGAAAACTCAAAAATATTTTTTAAAAAATTCTGAAAAAAAGACAATTTTTTCCACTTTTTTTCAACTTTAGGGCCCTATAGGTACCCCTTAAAACTAACTCAGGGGAATGAAACTGTATACACTATCTATTGGGACCCTATGGAATAGGAAAAGCCTTAGAGAGTTTGGTTTTTTATATTTTAAGACATCTTTATATCGCCATATTGTATAAAAGGTAGAGCAAAAGTCTTAAAAACTTAATTGTGAAATATATCAAAAACTAGAGCTGATGAGCAAAAATGGATGCCATATTCGTAATCAGGAGGTCAAATATATACAAAATCAGCTTTAATATTCCAGCCACCAAAATGAGTGTTGACCAGTGTAATTAAATTGGCGTGCTTCTCTGCAACAAGGGTACACTCGCTGTAAAAGTACATTTACAGAGATAGTGCTTTGCCGGAAAAACAACCTAAGTGTACTTGGGGGTTTTTGTGAAGCAAAATTTACTACAGGATCAGTTAGATAACTAGATTTAGGTACATTCTTTTGGTTTTGTATTTCGTGAAAAAAGAACCTTTAAAGATTATATACAATACTGATCAGAATCATTAAAGCTTCATCATTAATCTATGTTTAATATTGAAAATTTATAGATTACCTAAAGGCTCATTTACATTGTTTCACTTTCAATGTTCATCTTGAGTGATCCTCTCCGTCGAATCACTCGTTTGCATAGAAAATTGGAGGAGTGAAATGACAATTTACACTTTTGATGAGTCTTAAGGTAGAAAATCAAATGTTACTCACTTTACTTAATTCTGAAAATAACCCATAAACTACGAGCAGATGGACTTTCTGAGTTTACATAGTGGAAATAATTAAAGGACTTTTTTCCAATAAGGAATTCAATATGTGACTAAATTGAAAAATCAACCAGTTATCAAATCTACCTATTGATTGAATCCTTTTTCTGAATAAAGCCTGTATATATTAGTGCTATTTTAAATTCATAATATTAATTTCTATAGGAGGAACTAAACACTGGGGGGGGGCGGACTGGCACTAACCGGGACCTTGCACCCCAGGGCCCCACTGTCAAGAGAACGAAGGCCTTGGCCCACTAGGGCTGTTGCGCCAATGAGTTAAGTTTAAATAAACCATTTGTTTCATATTCTGAGAAAAAACACGATTTTCCAACTAGTGGTCCAGTTAGCCACGATATTGACGAACAATTATTTGTTGGAATCTTACCCGAGCAAAACTCCTCTTCACTTGCGAGTGGCGCAAGTGACTGAAGAACCTCCTCCTTCCTCGGTTCTTCAGTAGCAGAGGCGTCCTTACTCGGCGATCCGCTGTCAGTCTGTACCCAACTGTCTCTGGTGCACTTCAAACGGTTCCGCCTCCAGCTGCCCTCAAACAGTTCCTCCAGCAAATGTCCGACGGCCACTCGACTAAGCCCCTCCTCCCCGGCAACTAGCAGGCCACGCCTCTTGCTGCTGTTCTCCGCCTCATCGTCCTCGTCTTGGTCAGAGGAGGCAGACTTGGACGTGGCCACTAGGGTGGCCATTTCTTCTGTGAACTCCTGCGCGTCGAGGGATCGCTCCCTGATAGGTCCGGAGGTCTCGCACCTCCACTTGAGGGAAACGCCCACTGGCGTGGCTAGGAAGTAGAAGTCCCCCGTTCGGAGGAAGGCGGGCTCTGGGTCGGCGATGTGGACGATGAGGCAACCTCGGGAGCAGAGCGGCCAGCCGGAGGGAGGCTTGCGCTTGCGGGTCTTGCGACTGTGGCGGTGCTTTTTGGGTCTGGGCCGGTCAACTGGATGTCCCCGCACCTGGAAAAGAAGGATATGGTATTTAGCTTAAGCTTGCATAACATTTTAATAAATACAATCGTTTAAAAGTAGAAATAATCTCGAAAGGATATATAAGACTTAGATAAACCACGAGATGGTAGGCAATATACTTTTCATTACAACAAACTGAAAAATATCATTGATGAGTGGTTACAAACCATAAGTTTAAGTCCAAGATGAATTAACCACACATGCAGAAAGTTTCTGAAGTTAGTACGAAAAGTACTCCTATTCAAACTCGTTATCGATGAAATCTATATTTTTAGGTATCGTATACTTCAAAGAACAGTATAAAAATTACGACACTACCTCTTACCAACAGGACTTAAAAACAAAAAGTATCTTCCACTCCATGAGAGGAAAAACACAATTTCTTGAAGTGCAATTCGGTATTTTTAGTTTGCTCAATGCACTTACACTTGCGTATGAAATATAAAGTAATCACCTTATCTAACTAACCCAAAGTTTCATCAAAAACCGCTTTATAAATGATTGGTATCCCCCTTCACTGATTCAAACTATAAGTTACTAAAAAGAAAAGCCACTAAAACCTTACGATTCCTAAAAATGAACACTGATTAATTGCAAATGATCATAAACAAAATATTGATCTTTCAGCAAGAAGAAAATCGGTCTATTCTTCCACGAAAGCCCAAAAACAAAGTCACCCATGCGGTCGCATTCTTATCTGAGTATTCACAATCACTTTCCACTCATTTTGAGGTCGAACCCACATCCGCTAAGGCATCCCCACCCAGCATACACCCGTTAGGCACTTGTCCTTTTTTCGGTAAAAAAAAAGAACATTTTCATTCTTATTTTTTCTACAGCCCTCGCTCTGAGGCGTCGACCGCTGAACTTTCACAATCTGCCATTCAGGACTTTTCTGCGGACAGCAATTTTTATCCATTAGCATCAACCAAAAAGTGTCACCGCGACGCGTCGGAACTCGTTCCCGACAAAGGAGTGTCATCCCCTTGTCTAAACACGTTGTGTCGCAATCGCGGGACCTTGAACGGGATGACTAATTTTAATGAAAATGTAATGAAAACATTCTTTTGGGACTCGGGTAGAGAATGAACACCTGTTTCGGATAGTAGTATTTGTAATTGTTGAATTGCTGTGGTCATTAAGGGTTCTAAACAGATATTGCTGTGCTTAAATCCTTTATAAAAATACGGATAAATTAAGTAATTAGTATTATGTATCTTTATATCAACTAGAAACAATAGCATAATTAGATCAAGGACAATCTTTTGACTTCTTCAAGGAGACAGCGTTAAACTAAAAAGCAAAACTTATGGAAGACGTCATTGTCCTCAAGAAACATGCATTTTATATCCTTAAGATCAGTAGAGAATCCAGGATTTCGGTGATTGTGGTTTTACGAATTTCGTATTGCCACAACTTTCTCAAACTTATTAACGTACTGGAGCAAAGAAGTTGTTTGAGGGGCAAATTCAAGTGGATGGGATTTGGGTCTCTGCACAGCCCATTCTCCAAAGTTAAACACCATTTTCTAGATTTGTAATACAAATTATCACCAAACTTAGCTGACTTAGCTTATTCTCTTTAGTAAATTGAAATACTAATAAGAATTTATGATGAGAATTGAAGTTAAGCAACTTCATTATCCCCTGTAAAATTTGAAAAAGGGATTTTCCGTGACACAAACTTTTGGAACCTTAGGAACATTTAAATAAAAATCCTAGATTCACTATAAAGTTATTTTCACTGTGTTCATCATTCTTTAACGTTTTTCACAAAATTAATGGGTAATAATGGAGTAGTCCATCATTTTTTTAAAAGTCAAGAATTAAGTTTATCTAATGGGGGAAGCAATCCCATAGTCGGAAGAGGTGTTAAGGGGTTAAGCTCATTCGGGCCTTGACTTCTTTTACAGATTTATAAGCTAACTTTTTTTTTATAAAGAAACTTGTCAAAGAAATTATTGTTGGTTTAAGTGATAACAATATGTCCGTTAGTTGAAAGAAATTTCAAATTTGTTTAGAACTCATTTTACATGCTTCTGTATATGACTAAAATAGTAAATTCACACCATTTTTAAAGTAGAATCTTCATAAGAAATTCTAAAATTAAGCAGAAAACATCTACATCAAAAGAAAAAATTCATTATACATTCGACATCCATTTGAGCCCACATTTCCTTTCAAAATCATCGCATTTACATGATCCCACAGAACACCCAAACATCATCCGCTCCAAAACCCAATCAGTGGGAACACAGAACGAAACCCCAGCGTATCAAAAGCTTTTCTTCAGAAGCAACACTATTTCCAATCTGGGAAATGGATATCCCCGATCTCCTGTTACGATTAATGAGGAAATGCAAATGGATTCTTGCCACTTGCAGTAGCGACAGCTCTTTGCTTTGTCAAGAGATCTGTTGGACGAAAAAGGAGCTGCATTTTAATGACGTCAAGAGCGGCGCATTGAACCTCGCCTCTTGTCCACTAACTTCAAGAGGGAATAAAATGCTTGGCTTCAGTTAAGATAGTCTTATTACCCACCACTAAGACCACTTCAAGGTCTTACTTTAATTACTATAATTCCCCAAAGTGTAAATGAATGAAATCGTAAAAACTGGGGCTAATAGCAATTAGGCTGTTTTAAATAACTTATTTTCAACTTTTTCATGCTAGGAAGAAAGGAGATCATACAGATTTAAACCACCAGCAGAGAGTGAGAACTTGTAAACAAGATTGATATTTTGAGTATTGACTAAATGACGCAAAAATACTTATTTCGGGAGAAAAATATACTTAAGGGGATAGTGGACCTTCAAATAAGCAAAATCGAACAAATTTCTGAAAAAAAATATTTTTTGATTTTATAATACTCAAAACTAATCTAAATAAGTATCTGAAAACGAAATTGAAAAAAGCGAATAAATAAAAAAATTATACCAGTTTGAAGTTTAGTTACCAAGTGTTTTAACACGTACCGAAACACCTTCGAACGGCCTGTTCTTGCACACGTGTTTTTGGAATGTTCCGCGTCTTTAAAACGTTCCTTGCGACAGAGTTTTTAAGAAAATCAAACCAAACTTTCAACATAGCTTCCTAACAATTAGTTGAAATAAAATTCGTATTGTTTAAGTAATTGATCAACATTAAGTTTGTCAAATTCTGGCTTTAGTACCAGAAAAAGTGAAATTTTTATAAATTTTGAGTATAAGTATACAAAATATTTTCTAGCAAAATAACTACTGAACCAAATAACTAAATAATACCAATTTTTGTTCCTTATGTACTTTTGAGCACTTATTTAATACAATCAAAAAGAAATTTAAAAAATTATGTCGCAAGTGAGATTTTTAAAATTGTCCTTAAAAATTTTGTTTTTTTTAATGTAAAAAATTTATTCTTTACTTTTTCATAAAATTTTAAATGAATATAAGGTTTTTATACAGTACTGCACTTATGTACCAAATTTAATAATCATGAGGCAATAAATAAAAAAAAAAAGGTTTGAAGGTCCACTATCCCCTTAAAAGACCGTTTAGAAAGTTATAATTGGGTGAAAAAAAAGAGGTAAGTACAACTTTAAAACTCAAGCAATTGTGTACACCTCATGCTTAAAGAGAACGAAAGATTTTGATGATATCCATATTAAAAAGGATGGTACTTAAGAACCCGTGTTAGAGCTTAAAATGACAGAGGTATTATACCAAATTATGATTAGATCAGCTGGTATAAATTATTTACCAACATGAAAAACAGAATTTTGAAAATTGAGGCAAATTAGAATCATATCATTAAAAAAAGCAACATAAGCTATACTGGTCGGAAAATTCATTTACTGTACCTCACAGTCAGTGAAAACCCCCCGAAGTCCTTTTCCCTTCTCACACCTAAATGGGGTTCCGAACGCAAGCATCAATCACACGCATACTCCCGCTCAATTATAACAGCACCGAAGACAAAGAAGCAACAGTCGAAACATACACGTGTAAAGCCCACGAATTACACGACTTAGCAACTCCCTCTCTTCCTACCGAAAAAATCTATTTTTACCCCACAAACAGACAGTCTTTGCCGCCCTTGTCTTTTTGACAATTATAGCTGAGAGAGAGATTGTTACCGCCGCATTCCTCTGCGATGGACTTCGAAAGATATTCACATCCATCATGAGTTGTCGGCAGAGGGAGAGCGACACATCTGTGAGTCGTCAGTTTTTGTAAGCGAGGGTTTTTGATAGCTTCGAAAAGGTAAATATTTAGCGTCGGGTGGATTTTGGGATGTTCGCGGCTTGTAAATATATGCGGAGCGAGTCTAGTAAGGGATAAGGAATGCTTCATAGCATATGCCGTGGTGATTACTAGGGTAAACTTTCCAGAAACGTTTGCGTAAACTTAGATAAAAGAGCGAATTAGGTACTTAAGTATGATTTTCATTGCGGCAATCCCTTAATTTCATTCGTTGTTGGGGTTAAATCAACGTATTTATTCAACTAAAGTAATCAGTCACCCCTAAATAGATTTAAATAGCATTAGCAAGTGATAAGCCAGGTGTAAAATGGTTCTGTATATTAAAGCACTTCTTTCGAAATTAAAAAAAAACTAATTCTGTCTAATGATCTGTCACTTCTAAATTGTCGAGTTTGACAAACAAACCTCTAAGTTCTTAAAAAATGTCTAACTGAAAATTTAAGTACATGCTACACTGTACATTTTCTAAATTATAAAAAAAAGTATTGAAAGTATTGTATTCCAGATTTGTGAATGCAAAATAGTTTTGCATATTAGTTTTAAAATTATATGACGACTGCTTAAAATGAGATTAAAAAGTATCACAAGACAATGTCAATCAATGCAATATTTAGTTTATTGCAATTTCGAGGTAGGCATGGATAACCATAACCATTTAGCTATTAAATCGAAGAAAAATTATGGGGTTTGAATACTTGAATAATTGCGTATTTAACGAGTGGAAACAACCAAATGCAACACAAAGGATCTGATGATAAACTTAAATTAAGTCATCATCCCGCATAAAATAACAAGGTGACAAAATCTCAACACTACTATCAATCAAAAAGCAAACTCTAAAAAGTATTTTACTACGAGAATCCAACAAGCGTATCACTTGCTTAATCATTGTTTAAAGGGATAATACTTACACAGATAAGCTAAGTTTGGAGGTTTACTGAAACTTGTTTACAGCGGTTGTTCTGAGGACCCACTGCATCTCAAGAAACAATTTATAAATTTTTATACCTGAAATAAAATCCCACCCCTTTAATTTTTTACTAAAGGGGTGAAAAATAAATTCACAGGTTCAAATTATTTATTCAAGGACTTTTATTAGGCAATGCATTCCCAAGACTATTAAACTCGTCAAGTGTGCCCACAGAGTCTCATTTATTTTAATTTCAAACATCCTTTATCTTAAGCACTATAGGTTTTTCTTCTCTCCTATACAGATATTCTCCCTTTCCCTCCATCCTCTTTCTCATGTATTATATTTCCTTCTTCTGATCATTCTATCCTCCCTCAGCCATTATTCTCTGATGATCCTTTCTCACATCCTCTTGATATCAATCCTATCACTCCTTTCTTTCGCTTATTTATCTTTACCCTCTCTAGTCCTTCCTTCCTTAACCTCTCTGCACTTGTGGATTGAAAAAAAAATAATTAAAGAGACGATTAAGAAGAGACAGGACATGATACAGAGAGGACAAGAGAAAGATTTCACTGATCAATTTCACAGAATTTCACTATAGTGTCACTCTGTTCAATCATACGGATATGGCGCAGCATATATGAACGACTCCTCATCAAAACAATGATCAAAGCCTCCGGCAGAGCAATATAATCAGCCTTTATCGACATCTATTTTGGCCTGGCGAGAAAAATAAACCCGATCGGTTCATTAACAAATAAAATCTGCAGAGAGAAACGGTCAATTAAAACGCCATTTCGCTTTCACAACCCAGAGGGGTTTTCTCTTTCTTTTTGCCGACCAATCGGCGATCTTGTTTTCGTTCGGTGAGAACGAAAGTTATAAGAACAATGTTCTCTTTGGAGAAAGGGAGAGAGAATCTCAAACAGCTTTTTTTCGCCGTTTACATGCGAGTGAGTAGGGTTATTCACATAGTTGGTATACATACACATTGATTGGCCTTGGGGTATCCGCGTTCGATGCAGACGGAATTCCGAGAACTGTAGGTTCACTTCCACGTTTTTAGTTGAATGCCGGTAAGCATTCTTTAGTTTGTGAGTTTCTTTGGATACCACGTTTCGTCTTTTTTTTCTGTCGTCAATAATGGGGGCTCACCCAGACAAGGATGTTTTGATGCTATCGAGGAATCTCGACGTCAGAGTGATAGAAGTGACTGTAACAATCCAAAGAAGTGCTCAGAGGAAAAAACTTAAAAGCTGAACCACTCAATTAATGAATCAAGATCTTAAAATTGGATGATTTAGTCCTGTATAACAGTTAACAAAATCCTCAAGCACGGGCGTATTTAGGGGGAAGACCGTGGGGGGAGGTTAGCTATAGACACCTTACTAACATTGGTTGCACTAAATATATACTTTGCCATTGAAAATTAGAATATCCTTTAAAGGTTAGGGATCATTGCTCCCCCAAATCAATGACCCACGTAAATTCACCCATCTTGTCAAGGTATACCATCACCATTCATAATCTGGACTTCAGCAACTACCTTTCTTATATAATCTTCTAATTATAATCAATATTGAGCGTTATTATTAATCTACATTAAATTTGAACTGATAAGCGTTAACAAACTGGAAAAAGGAAAACTACTGGTTAATTGTAAACTATTGATAATCAGCAAGATTTACTTTTTGAAAATCTGATCTATATGGAGTTGAGAACTTTACCTTGAACATGTCCAATAACACACTTTTGTTAAAAACAGAAATGTTTCTGTTCTATTTTTTAATCGAAGGAGAGAATTGCATGGAATTGCTGATGTATCCTCCAGGAACTGTTTTTTTACCAATGACCACAAGAATCTAAGTGACCCAAAGGGTTTAGTATACAAAAAGTTTATAGGTGCAAAACAGAAACATTTAAAACCAAATACGAGTATAGAAAACAGCTGCGACGGTCAAGGTCATGCAACAATTCCAAAGTTTAGCCATACCAATTTATTTAGTCATTCTCGCTCCGTATACCCTCTTCTTCACATCACATTCCACTACACAGAAACCCAATTCATAAACTCTCGCGCCCTAATGTCCGGCACAACTAAAAGCTTATTCAGTTGTCAAAGTGTATTTATGTTCGGTCGGAGATATTTTCTCAAGTCACTGGGAACAAGTTCGGAGCGTGTGATATGCGACCTACATAAACCAGGGAATTTATGAATGGGTGATTAAAGAGAAGCTTTTATTTTTAACCCAACTTGTTACAATGGATCTTTTGGGGAAAATTAATTTAAGAGAGAGGGAAATTTCTAGTGGGCTGAAATCTTGTTATTAACAAAAACTAAACTATTTCCCATTACTTTTAAAGGGCAATCATTGTTCAGGTATAGGGAAACTCGTATCGGTTCACTTTCATGAAGGTTGGTGGCCTACAAATTTTAACTTATTTTTTGTAATTAGTTTATGTTTACAGGAGTCTAGAATGAATGGAGAATTATGCTTGAGTAAAGATATTTAGTAAAAGTTCATTGCCTTAGTTAATCTATAAACTAGTTGAGTTTAACTCAATATGTTGTTACTCTAGTGAAAATAATTTCGTCCACTTTTTAGTTAAATTTTAATGGGTTAAATTCCGTAAAGACATTGAACTCTTGAAAATGCTTATTGCGTATTGTGTAATAAATATCAAACGATTAGTAAATTTTAAATCACTTATCGCCAGTTGTTGTCGCGTGCCACTTGCGGTTGTTGCTCTTGATAACGAGAGCCCCATAAATGGCAGGAGTCACTGACCACTAGCAATAACGTTAATTAGTTTAGTTTTGAAAGGGTACTGAATTTTAGTAGGAATTCGAAAACTAGGATCTCTAGACCCCGGAACGAGTTTCTATCCACTTTTATTGTTCAATACGCTCTTGATACCTCGAAACTCTTGGTCATTCGAAAATCTAATTTATTCTTTGGGTGGTGGTTGGTGATGTTTATGGCCCAAGGGCCAAGTATTTGGCCTATCTGGACCTATATTTTGATATATTAGGTTGCAACTGAAATATTGACTGTTCAAATTTTAAGCCTCGATCTTTGTTCTTTTATTGCGGGGAAGGGGATTTCTTCAGTGTTGAGGTTGAGAGTATGTGGATATTGTGATAAGAGGATACTGGTAACAATACTGCGATAAATACAAGTAACTACTGTAAGAACTGTTCTCTATTTGTTTATCTTACACATGACCTGGACTCTAAGGCTACTAATAGAAATAAACACACAATGTAATCTAATTCTGTCATTCCCAGTCCACTCAGTCTAGATTTCCCAGAAAGCTGACTGTGAGCTCCTTCGAAAAATATTATCGCATTTTTAAAACACCCAGAAAATGGGCAGGGGCAAAAAAATAAAAAAGGACTCGACGAAAGAAGTCGACGCCTAGCCGTATCTACAAACACAGCTCACTAGCGTGTGTGGGATCCACCAAAAAATAACGAAAGGAAAACAAAAACACATTATCACCGACGGTAGAGGTTTTTTCTATGCTTGTTGACTCTTTGCCTTGCCCTCAAATGTCTGGGTGAAGAAGAGAGCAGATGGGGGATTTTTTTCCGGAAAGCCTCTTGATATTTGGTCCATAATCCAAACAAAGTGGGAGAAATTAATAACGCGGTGATAGATGCTCGTAAGATGTTACAGAGCTGTCACTATCTCTGAGGATAAGAGAAATGAAATTATAGCGTGGAAAAGGAGATTATGAGGGATAAACCAACTAGAAAGGACAACTAAATTATACCTGAAGACAGAATGGACCTCTTACGAGTTTCCCACTGTGTTCTTATTTATTAGTCGGCCTATGGGCGAAACAGATTAAGCAAGAAATGAATTATGTGTTTTTACCGAAAACTAGGAAAAAATTTAAAATAATAACTTTTGTTAACGAAAGACTGCAAATATAGGTCACATTGCAACATAATTTTGCTAGACAAAGTCTATACTCATAACGAGATGGGCAGGTATCGCAATGTAAGGTATATGTAACAACTGGAACTCATAAGGAAGAAGGCGTGAGGAAACTAAATTTTCACTGCAAGGTTAGTATTTTAGTCTATTTTGAGCTTCGAAAAATTCAGCATTTCAATGAACGAATTAATAAGTAAGAACGGTAAAGATTCATAGAATAGAAGGATATCATTTCTCCTTAATTACAAGAAACTTTTGTGATTATTTAAACAAACAATTTTTTTAATCCTTTTGTGTGTAAAAATACAAATAAGGGGATTTACGAAGACTATCTGTGGCACAGCTTCGATAAGAGTCCTCCAGCCTCCATGTTTATCCATAGCTCCCCCAGCAATTAATATGCTTAAGTATTGTCATCATTTGAGCTTATGGAAAGGAGGACTCTTATCAAAGCTGTGCCCAATCTGTTCATCAAAAACAGAGAGGGTATGACAACAGTATAAAACCCTGAACATCAACGCGTATCAGGATCTTAATGAGATTTTTTTATTTATGCTGTATAAAATTCTAACTATAAACTTCTTTTTTATCAGAAAGTAACATTTTTACTCAACTATTTTTCATGGTTTTAATATAAAGTGATTATAAATATATCAGAAGTATACACTAGAAGTTGTCTCAGAAGTTTTCTATGGGCAACTTTTAACAACTCCCCCCCCCAAAAAAAACCCAGATTAGTCATTCTAAATACCAGTCCATCAAACGAACGCCTTGGAAGACGTGTGACATCGTAGGTTTTAAGATGCCATTGTGTAGGATCTCAAAGAAAAAGAAAGACACGTATGTCTTGGAATGCTGAGTAAGTGTTAGTGAGGACATCAGATACAAAAAAGAAAGAATGTAGTAGTCACCTCAATGTAACTGGTATTTTATCACAAGCTACTAAATAATACTTTAACTGAATAGATATTTTTAATAAAAATTAATTCCAGAGCAACGGCCCAATGACAATTAGAATTAATTGAAGATGTTAGAGAATTAAAATTAGTATAAAAACACAAAGCTTAAACATGTAAAATGTAGATCGCATATTGATAAAATACAATTTTTTTTATCTCATGGATTAACATTTCATTTCGTATGCTTGGGAGTCCTAATATTTTATCCATATTTGCTGATGTTTTCCTAAATCTGCAAAACCAATAAAACTCGGAACAGATATGCGGATAGTTTGGACGGGAGTATATATGGATTGTAATTACTAATTGCGGTAAACTAACTTAGATGGATGAACTTTCGCCCTGCAAGACCCGTGAGATGTGCAACTAGAAGTTGCGGTTCTCTTCGAAATTTTCAAGCATACAAATGACACCAAATTGTAGAAGTACGCCCAAAGAGTCATCTTTCCACGAAAACAATAACAGCGCAAAGATGCGAAGTACAGCTGTTTCCCCGGGAGGATCATAATTATGATCCTCCCGGGTTACTTAAGTTACTTAAGTAACTTCAGAACTTATACGAGATTAGAGGAAGTCTTTTTTTTTTTTGGAAAATATTTTAGATTTCTTTCTAGCTTTTTTAGTTTTATTCTTACTTAATTTTCCTCTTTTTCTCTCTCTCATTTTCATCTTCTCTTTCAATTCAATTTCTCTCTCTCCACCAGTTCTCTCATCTTTCTCCTCTTTTCCATTTTCTCTTGGTTGAGTCATCTCTTTTTCATTATCTTTCAATCGCTTTCTTTATCCTCTTAATCTGGTTTTCTTCCATCCTCATTTCAAATAGTAAAGTGCGAAGAAGTTTAAGAGGCAACCAAGGAAATTAGCATTTAGAAAAAAAAAACTATTAAGTAAACTTAAAATAAACTAAGTATACACCATGCGGCCCACCAGTCCTCATATTTTTGTACCGACAAGCCTTCCTTAAATGATGATAAAATTGAAATGATTAGGAAATGTAATTAAATACTTAGATGATTTTTTTAAATCGGAATTTAGAGAAACATTGCCCAACGGAAGAATGTTAAATTGTTTCGTTCACCGATTTACACAAATAATCGAAAAGGCAATACAAGCGTTTCATGAAAAATTGTATCTGTTAAAACCTACAAGTTTCAATTGAAATTGAAATTCTAATTGATAATGTCAATGTATATTAACCACCAATGTGAATTAGATTTTTTTGACACAACCAAATTGTTGTAATTTTCTCCAGATCTCGGATAAAGTTGTACTGTACAGGCCTGCCTCAACTAAATTAGTTACATATATAGAAATGAAAGACATTCCTACTAACTGACGAAGTGATTTTAATCACCTCCGCTTTTTTTAACACCCGTTACACTGTATAAAAATAATTCCCGTAAAATTAACAGTTTTAAACTGGCAGCTGGTTTGGTTGTGGAAAACTGTAAAAATTACGAAGTAAATCCGTAAAAACAAAGGCGTTTTACCATTTTAATCCATGTTTTTTGTTTTACAAGGTAAACACCGTTGTTTTTACGGATTTACTTCGTAATTTTTACAGGTTTTCCACAACCAACCCAGTTGCCAGTTTAAAACCGTAAATTTTACGGGATTTTTTTTACCGTGTAATAAAAACTGAAAAAATATTTTCTGCAAAGGAACATTGAGAGCGCTTGGCTTTACACATTTCACACCTCCTTTTCCAAGGAAACACCCCAACCAACAACCAAAAATTCGTCCACGAATCAAGTCAAGAAATAAATCCGCAAACAAGTGTCCCATCTCGTCATTAGGAAGTGTCACACAATAATTACGACACTAACGACAAAACAAATCCCTCCATCATCACCACCACAACATCTTCTGGGCATCAGCGGAAGTAGCAATAAACTCGAAAGAAACGTTATTACTACTATACTACTAGCGATTGTCATTGTGCTCTCCTTCCTAATTGTCTTTTGACTCATCCCCGTTGAGAGAGAGTATAGCGGGCCATCATGGGCTATCTGGCCGGAAAATCGGGTGGAGTGAGTGACCTCGTCGGAAATGCCGCAGCAGAAACAAGAACTCGTCTTCGGACGGTCGGGAATGTGCCGATTATTTATTATTATTATGAGACGTAAACCTCCTAATACGATGACGGAGATTCGTTCTAGAACGGCTTCTCCGCCGATAGTTATGAGAGAAACTGTCGATGTAGTGTGACACATCGAGCGAGGCAAATAACTAATTAGTGTAGTACATGTATTCCAATATTATAACGGGACTTAATCAATGTAACCTATCATTTTTAATTCAACATCATTAGCAATCCATTCTGTATTTAAACAGCGACGAAAACGACGAACGGATTAACTAACCTAATTTGAGAAGCCATTTATAAATATTTATATGAATTTTAACTCCATCTACCTTTGATTCACACAAATAGAAGGCAAATTCTTGTGGATATATATCCTTTTGAAGTTGAAGTCTTTCGTCTTGTTAGTCAATATTACCAGTAATTCATTTGAAACATTCAATTCATTCATAAACCTTTTTCCCAAGACTCTGTGAGATTGTGTTCTTGTTATGTTGTTCCACCCAAGAAGGTTTATGTTTTAGCTTCGTGCTTCTTTTTATTTCGTGCAGTGTGCAGTTGAGGTTCACTCGAAAAAATATCATTTTTCGTAAACAGTAAGGTAATAACTACTAGGTAAATGGTAATTAAGAGCATACAAGCAGAGCTGGCAGAATTTCAATTTTTCAATTATTTTATACAAAAAAATATTTTTTTGTAATCTGTGACCATAGATTTAATAGTCCCAGACTATCAATTTAACAGTCATTATAAGTAATTGAAAACGGTGTTTTTATTCTTAAATATTCCCGTACCCGTACTTTTATATGGAGTCAACTTTTGTAAACTCTCTCATTGAAGGCTCCTCAATTCATGCCGACCCTACCATGAAGAAGGCACGGGGGTGGCACACCTGAGAACGATTTGTTCCCAGATTGTCGCATTGTCAAGGTCAACAACACATTAGTCTCTTCGTTAATGGCGATGTTAAGTGGATGTACCTGCGTGATGTCGGCCTCTTCCTCGATTTCGGGAAGGTTGCGTGTGGGACGATGAGAGTGAGGAAGAAAGGTTCGCGTTATAGAAAATACTTTCGATAATGCGGGATTAACCGTCGAGATTTCCAAACTTAGAGAACTGATCTAGGTACATAAAGCTAAAAAACATTACAGACAACACAGAAAATAAGCATTTATAACATCTTAACAGTGTCAATACTATTCAACTAGTTTGCACGAAAAAGTGTAATGAAAAACACAGTGATTTCGTTGATTCAGAATTTAGCAGGCTAATGTCTTTTCAATCTCGATGTTTTTAAAAACTTAAGTAATTTGTGCTACGTGATATTGATGGATGGCATTTTATGATCCTGTTCAGAGATTTTCTATTTAAAAAACTTATTATCCATCTCAGAATTTTGTCGATATCCATTGGAATTCGATATATCGATAATATACTGTAGTGCTGCCAACTTGACAACAAAGACAACTTTGGTTTGCAATGGGGTCTTCCACCACCGAGTGACGTATGACAAGAGGCCATAGAAATGGAAGAATACATGCATGAAAGAAAGAAAGTAAGAAAGATTTGAGAAAGAGAGGATAAGATAAATCGAGAGAGGTTCCATATACTTTCAAGAACGCCAACCCGACCGAAGCATATCATTTTCCCATATCGTCAAATTCAGGGCCGCCGAGAGCCAGGCCGGGCCCCGGGGACAATACTGACATCGGGCCCCCTCCCCAATTCCATACCCCTAATTACTTTTCCCTTGTAAAATGTTTTACTTTGTAATTTCTTTACTGTATTACGAAGGATCCTGATTCGTTCCATTATTTAGAAAATTAGTTTATATAAAACAAAATGTTCAGAAATTAGGTAATGTTAAAAAAGAAACAAGCAGTTAAATAAAACAATTATTTAATCTAAATATATCTTGATTACAGTAAACATTTATCCTAGATATTATTTATACAAATGAAAGAAATCCTACAGACCTACAGACGGAAAACAATGTTGACAACCAAAAATTGTAAACAAAACTAATAAAATAGATTATATTTTTTGCGCTTGAAATGATAAAATTATATTTTGTTTATTTTTCTTGAGTACTAAAACAATGTCCCTCATTTCTTCATTTTAAATCTTATTTTTTATTTTAACTATAAGAATGTTCTGGATCATGCTCCACCCACCAAGTTTTCTACCAGATCACCAACATAAGTTTCACCCGCGACATCGCTACAGACGACCAAAACATCGCTTCTTCCATCCGAGGTTGACAACCAAGTTGATCGTCTGTAGTGGCCTTAAAAAACACAAATTTAAGAGGGAGAGCCTCGCATAAAGTAAAACACATTCTTACCTCATCAGGTGAAAATCTTGGACTTAAGTACAGCAAAAGGTTTTTGAAAATAAATAGCAAGCGAAACGTAACTTTAAGTAAAAATCACAAACCAACGAAGACAACGACAAAATTCAACAGCACTGCTCTGCGACGTCAATGTCACTGCCTTTTCCCTTTTGCTCCCTTCACCTTCAAATGACCATCCCCATCCCCATGGTGTGCGCAATTTCGAAGAAAATGCACGAAAACAAGGCAAACGACCATAGGTTCCGATATCAGATACACAATTTCCTAGAATCGCTCCAGGGGCCTTAGCACGAGCTCGTTGATATGCGAAACCGACTTCGTCCAAACCGATCGAGATCGGCGATATCGTCGAGATCTGAAATCGATCGAAATCAGCAGTCTCTGAAGTTCGTAGCACGAACGGTCGGTTTCGACCGGTCGGTTTGGAAAAGCTCGGGAAAGCAACATCGAGATGGGGATTGCGCTGGCCAATCACAGAATAGCTTACATTGGTGATCCTCGTTTTTCATTGGTTCATGGTTAGTTGATCTCGATTTGTTTTTGTTTTGCTCTTGGCGCCTATAGTTCCGTTTTCGTATGAAGAAGGAAATATCAATTTTACTTCTAATTAAATTTCGAAATAGTTTATTTTTAAAGTAGTTGCCCGATATCAGTATCAAACTAATTCATTTTAACAAACGAAACTATTTTTTGAAAATAAATTAATAACTATGATCATACAAAATGTCCATTTATTGGTCTATTTGTAAGAAACATGCACACTAATGTTATTATTTAAGTCATTAAGTTTCAATTCTGTCTTCAAGGGTATTTAAAATTATTAATACTTGAGGGGCTTTTTTTACATATTTTTATCTATAGTTCTATAAAGGTGGGTTAGTCCCTTATGTATGGCTAAAAAGTGTTAATTCTAAAAAGGACTTTGCCTTAACACTTTAATAACTTTATAATAAATATTTACAGTTTGGAGCAAGAATAGTTATTCAAAATACTTTGTTCCTCATATGTATTTACATCTTAAGAGATACCATTTAGATTTACTTTTGTCCAAGACAAGTGTATATGAAATATTGTAATTTAATAAGGTTTATTCTCTAACCTAGGGGTGGGCAACCTTTCTGGTAAAAGTTTCACTATTTTGGGGAAAATAGTTAAAGGTGCCACTTCTAATTTTGCAAATATACAAAAACTAAATCCATTTTTGTAGTAGATTTAAAAGTAATTGTAGTAAAAAGAAACAATAGCTCAAATTAAATAATTTTGTTTTATTCATAAAAAGCTTTATTAAGAATTAAATTAAGCGTAAAAACTTATAAATAATTAATAAAATAATAATGAACAAAGTTGCACATTTAAAATAATTTTACTGCCAGTACCAAATGATTAATATGGCTTTTAAAGTCTGTCACACACACACAATTTCAATTACTCAGTTTTTTACATAGTCATGTAAATTAAGGTAACTTATCAAAGATGTTAAAATTAGATGCTTTAATGTCAATTTTAGGTGTCTGTTAACCTTGAACTATCTTTTGATTTATTACTTCACAATAAAAAACACCTATTAATTGACATCTGTTGATTCAAACCTTTAATACCTGACAGCAAAATAGTTTAAACTAGGTTAGTCGTAGATAAATATTTTCAAAATTCATTAGTATTTTTTATATTTCATTATTATTATTCCCAATTGAAGCGCTAGCTTCAACAATGAGCTAACTCCAACAGCTTTACGTAGGAGTTAGCTCGTTGCTGCAAGTGCCTCAATTTGTCAATGTGAAGCTTTTGGTGACAGTTTGTTGAAAATACCTCAATTAAAGGTGACAGTTCAAAATATTTTTAAAATTCAAATTAAAGCTTTCACTAAATAAAATGTACTGTAATAAGGAATAAATAACAAGAAATGCATATAAAAACTGAAACTAGAAGTTTATTCAAGTACAAATAAAAAATGTGCATCATTTTCAACATCTTTCAATTCCAAATTAATCTGAAATAGGAAACAAATTATTAGATGAAATAACTGCTATACAATTAAAATACAAGATATTTCAGTACAAATATGAAACATAGCATATTGTTTGTATGTTCTTGCTTGGCGGTTAGTGTAACACTGAACAAGCCAGCCCATTCTTTTCCTACGGTTGGGGAGTGCTTTTCTCTGGTAAGCTGAGAAAACTTACCTAAGATTGTATTAAAACAGAAATCCCAATATTGAGATTTTAAAATTGACATTAGGTTCAATTTATTATTATAGTTTTGGGTGTCTTCTGGGTTTCATTATACAATAGGGTGCCACTTGTTTTTTTGTTTGTTATACTGGATAGTGGATTATAATGGCCAACAATAGTGGCACCGTGTTGTATAATAGCACTGTCTCCTGCAACGGAATGTTGATGGCGACAGCTCAAAGATTGGAACTCTTTGGTTGAATTTAAGTTGACTTTTATAGCGGGAAAAATTTAAACATTTGAAGATCCTTAACTTAATCCTATCCGAAACTAAATGTAATTTTGAAGTAAGATTAGTTTAGTTCCGGATCAAAATAAAAATTACCAAGTTGTGTTTATTTTAGTTCCGGATTAAATCTTAATGTTGAAATTTATTTAATTTCTCTCCGGAACAAAATTAAAATGTCACGGAGCTTTGTTTTGTAAGAGACAAAATATGTAAAAGACACTTATTTCAATGAATGGTAGTTTAGGTTCATTTACCAGCCCTGATTTAAATAGGAGGCAATCAGTGGATCTGGACACTGCTTACTAGATACTTATACAGGCTAGCCGAGTACGGAAATCATTGCAAATCCAGATGGCAATACTGGACCAACTGGCAAAGCATATCCACAGTGTTGAAGGCGGTGGGTGATATAGGTAGGTCTTGTAGCGAGAAAAGTTGTCAAATGGTTTTCATTGTTTAAAACTCGGCTAGCCTGTATAAGTATCTAGTAAGCCGTGATCTGGAGGTCCCACACAGAAATTAAAAATATATAACTACAAACTTACAAAACTTTAGTACTTACAAAAAAGAAATGTTTGCTTTTTAGTGGTGTTCAAAGTGATTGAAGTTAATAGTAAATTAATAGCAACACATATTTCCCAAGATTTAAACATTTGTCAGCAAAAATATTTTGACACATAGATAATTGAGTAGAACCAAGTAGTTAAAACAATAACAGGTACTCACTGCTTGTACATTGAATGATTATTCTTTTGATTCAAATAACTCGTACAGTTGTAAAAACAATCATCAATTATTCATGTCAATTCCTCTTTCAACATTCCTTTCATCCTAAAAACAAAAAATCATTGTAGATCATGTTCTAATAAATTATGAATGTCTATGTTTCAAATAGAAGCAATGGGCCCAACCATTGTTTAGTACATAGGATCAAACTAGTAAAATTCTTCTTTACATTAATCAGGGGTAATTGTGGCCAAGGGTGAAAACCCAAAAAAGCCTCCTAAATATTACCCAAAAATATTTTACCAATTCAAAAAAGAACGTCAAATGTAGACAAATACATAATCAAAAGCGAGAAGCCAAACACTGCAAATATCGGTTAATATACGTAGGTAATTATTTTGATATTTTAAACACCTTCACATTTGTTTAGAAATGTGTGCGCACAAGTAGGAACTTCTTATCTCACAGGCACATCAAAGCAAACTTTAGGTGCATTTATACTCCTTTTTTTTTAATTCCATTAACTGTCCCCTAAATAGTGCCAATCTTTTTTTAGCATGAAAGATTCAATTATCCCAAAATTTTATGCTTGTCATTGATGTAACTATATATATATATAGTACAAACAAAATACACTGCATGAAAAATATGGTGGTACTTAAGCATTAGCTGGGCACAAATCTTGCCGGGAAAGATTCAATGTAGGTCCTCCACAGCGAAAAGGGCTCACTAGTCACCAAGAACTGGAGACCAGCCGTAACTGCTCAGGTTCAATTCCCTCCCTTTAGAGCTCTAGTTGCTGGTCGCCATTGCTGTGTAGAACCTACATAAAATCTTTTCAATCTTGTCAATTAGTCATAAAAATAAAGCTTGCGCCAGGCTAATCTTACAGTTTGAATATGGTAGGTATATTGGTGAAAGTAGTTAAGTATTTAGCTATATGCACCTATAAATGGAATTAATTATTTTAATTGATAACTATTCTTAAAGTATCAAACATAAAATAATGTTTTTAATATTAAGAAAAAAAAATACTACTTTTTTCCTGGAAATGTTGTATATAGTACCTCAGGAACGTTAAACTCGTCCATTTTGACAATCTCATCAGCTCACACACACGTAGACCCATATTGGTGTTTGCTTCCTGATGCAATCAACAGCAAAGGACAGAAAACCTACAAAAATGAAAAGGGTCTATGGAAACCAGTTTTGAACTTGTCAATAATAAAAAAGTAAACAATAGTTCAATTAACTGAATAATAATTATTAAGTGAATAATAGTTCAATCTGGAAAAAATTTGATGCAGGTCTCAGTTGCCAATTTAGCGACTGCGCTATACTGACTGCATTGGTCTTTCTTTGCTAGGCAGTTGGAAACGGGGAAATCCAAGTTCAAGTAGGAGTGTGGGAAATCAGGGTAGCTATCTTGGCTATGTAAGCATTCCATTGGCATAGTTGGATAAAACAAAAAACTCTCTGCGCACAAAAATTCCTTCAAATATTTTCTGCAAACTAATTAAGTGCCCATTGTTGGAATTTTGACTTAAAAACATAATGACAGTCCCATTGTTTACCTAAATACTGTAATAATGCTTCATAAACAACAGTATGAAAAAAAAAATTTATTTACCAAAAAATTTTAATTCTTTGAAAAGATTTCTGCAAAATTCTAAAACTAGCTGCGCTCGGCATGCGCATGTGCTTCTATATTATCCAAGTATGTCCATTGGTTATAAGATATTAAGCCCCGACTCCTATAACTTCTTTGAAGGACAGGGGATGCAGGTGGGATAGTTCTTGGCGGGAAGTTACCAGTTTGGTTCTCAACCCTAGGGAGTTAATGGCCTGACTCATTTGGGGTTACACAAACTACCTAGCAAGATAAGACAAACTATAGCAACAGCTATTCATTGGTCTCCAGTTCTTTGGAACTATTGCCCTTTTCGCTGTGGGAAAACCTACATCAAATCTGTTCCTATTATCTTTATGGCAATATTTACAAATAAATTATACTTTAATTTGTGTATTATTAACCTGAAACACAACTTGGAATCCTTAGAATAAAGTATGGGTGCATTAAGTTATTTGTGTGAACAAAATTAACCCAGCGCAGTAGTATAGCAGCATCTCACCGTTAGATATTAAGTGTTTTTACACATACAGACAGATTAAGCAAATAAAAAGATTAGTTCACCGGAAAGGAGATTGCTGTTGTACTAATCACAATTATACATAGAAATTATCAAAACTGTGTTGTTATATTTGACAGAAGGTTGTGAATGTAAAATGAACAGTTTGTGTATTAGCTGACAGTATACAATCTATAGTTTGGCTGAATTCAAAGTTAAGAAAATGTCCCATAAATATAACTAATGTACCCATTTCCTGTCTTGCACATCATTTGTCAATCATAAACACTCAACAATCATTCACCAAAACACAACAATAAACACTAAATCATCATGCTAACACAAGAGGTTTGGGTCCACAATAAAATTATACTTTACGCTACACTATCACTAGTACAGGCTCTTTCTTAATAATACTGTTAAATTTAAAAATACTTATTAAGAAATATATGCATTCATAGCACAAAAATATGTCCGGAGTCTCAGACTCACGCGATCACTATAGGGTTAAGATATACACATGAAAATATAGTTTTAGAAGTATTAGAACTCTAAAAACAATTCAAAACATACATTATACAATCTAATAACAAAAGAAATCAAGAATAACTTACTTTAGTTCAACTTCAAAGCCATCGGTCGAATCAAAACAACCATATCGACTGGTCGGAATGAGCATTTCAGTCATTTCACGCGGGCAGAGGCCGGTGAGATTCTCGGTTGCCATTCCAACTGTAATTTCGACCGTAATTCCGACTTGCAACCAATTTCAACTAGCTCGTGCTACGGACTTCTTGCCACAGTCTGAATTTGACGTCATCGGTCACGTGATAGGGGCAATTCCAACGTCGGTTTCGCATATCAACGAGCTCGTGCTAAGGCCCCAGACCCCTTTCTCCGACCGAGATCCCCACCCCCCAGAGGTGATAAGAAATAGAAGGACCACCGGAATCGTATGGGAAAGGAAGGATTCGCAGTCGCAGGGTGTCGAGTTACAGTAATTACCCAACAAGTGTCGTCCAGCATTGGTGAGTCGGCGTCACGGCGGGCCCCTTCAAATCTCGGGCCCCGGGGATTGTCCCCGGCTGCCCCCCCCTCTCAGTGGGCCTGGTCAAATTAAAACCCATCTCGTTTAACTTCAATACATAAAATGCAACAACTCCATTGACCTAATTTCTGGTCCCTTAGCAATGAAAAAAGTTCACAGCACTCTCGACGCCAGGCGCCGGCTGATCCCTAACCTTGGTCCAGGAGATTCATCCCATCTGGAGAGACGCGATGATTCACGCCATGAAACAAAAAACCCCGGAGAGGCTTTTTTTAAAAAAAGCGCGCCGCATCCGCAAAAACATAAACACCGCCACGTGAATCTCCATCCGCTGCATGCAGTGACGTCACGATTCGGCCTCTTCCGCCAGAAATGCTGGCCGGTGCCAAGTGCACACACCACAGACAGTAGGGCTATTTTGGAAATGTGATTTATTGTTGTAGCGTGAGGATGTCATGGTTGGCAATTGCCTTCGAGTTGGCAAGAGATTGTTAAAAGTGAAACGGTCTAAAAAAAAAAAAATTGGTAAGTTTAAAAGGAGGAATCTGTTTTGTGACAAGTTTATAAATCCTCCCGTTTGAACTAGGAAGTTGTGAGAAGTGTGTAAGATCGAGAGCTGTGTTGTAAGCTTTGGTAACTGAAACAGTTTTAAAACGGATGAATTTTGCTACTTCTTATTTCAAAAAACAAATTAGGTGATGATTTTATGCCACAACATGAACAGATCCCAGCGAACCATTTGAAAAACATTGGATCTCTGTCAAAACTGGTTCATAGCGGCCAAAGGGGTTGTTATGGGACTATAACCCCCCCCCCCCGAAGATCAGATTCCATTCCAGGAAATTTATTTTTGGTGACGTCACTAAATACCGGAACTGAAGTTTTGGGCCAAGAAAACTTGAGTTATATTTATAAAAGGTTTTGAAGATGCAAATACCATGGTGCAATCTCCTCCAGAAGTATTCATTTGACATGCAATATTGTTTTACTTGTATCGCACATAACAATCACTTATACAGGTTTTCAAAAAACCAACGACCCGAAAACTCTTCAAAAATTAGTTTCCACAGCAACGCGTCTCCGAAAAACATGCAGTCACCAAAACTTTCGAAAAGTGACATAGACCCGATAAGAAACAATTCCAAGATCCCAATCAAAACCATTAAACAACTAAACGACATCCGCAACAAATGACCCACCACCCGAAAAGGCAAGCGATCCATAACCAGAGATCAGAGGCTACTCCTTTCGAAATCAACACACAGTCAATACGGGGAAAAGCCAGCCCAATAAAACAATGTATCCGGAAGGGAAGATGGTATCTGAATATGATAAAGACCCAGAGTAAAAAAGGTCGGAGTAGGAGGACGGCAAAATAAATATACCAGGGCAAGGAGGGGGAGGACAAACACCGGATGCTGCGCCCCCTAACTTCCCTCTTGTATTTTGGAAAATGAATGGATGGTTCCCAATTAGGAGGGGTTCACTGTGGCCTCTTTTAGAAGAACACCGCTCTGGCTGTAATTGAAGTAAAAGGATGAAGGGAGCTACTGTGTTGAATCATAATAAATGAGGGGGTCATACATAAATTGCCTTTAGAGGGGTCGAGAATGTACGAGTCACTAAAATTAATAAAATCAGTGAATATCTTTTTCAATTTCTTCTTCATTTTTTATAACTGATATAAGTGGGTCAGTGAAACTGTCTTTTGTGAGTTGGAAAATGTATGAGATTCAATAAAAAATAGTTAAACCCAGAGAATATCTCCACCATTTATGATAACCGATTAAGGGATATTATGCAGGGGAGATCCTTGAAGAAAAAAAAATAGTTTGGTCACAAAATTTCTTTCAAAATCACCTACAGATTAAGCCTTTTAGTCCTTTAGAATGATTCAAAACAAAATGCAAGATAATAATTCATTTACACAACTATTCTATTGTACTATTGCTTCTTAAACAATAGGGAAAATGGTTGTTTTTTTGAAACTTTTAATTTAAAACATTTAAGCAAAATTCATGAGTTATTCTGCACGTTTTTATACAAAGGTCAACTAATAAGCACTATCGAGAAAGTGCCCTGATAAACCAATCCCATACCCAACAATTTGCTCTAATGATAACGAGTTTTGAAGATCAAAGGTCTAAAAGGGTCATTGGTGACATAAACCTACATTGCACAAAATCTGTTACAATTTATACTTGTTTTGGAATTCCCAGATATCGAAGCCAGTTCGGGGCCCGGATGTTACCAGTTGCTCCCTTGAATTAGATCGTTCTTCTGAGGACCTGGGGCAAAACGATGACGAACAATTCTGTGTCAAGTTCGAGGCATGTCTACCCCAGCTGTGGTCTTGCGACTAGAAGTTGACACAGTTCTTTTTTAAAGACAAAACCCGCTAAATCGAGTTAAAAGGTTTGGGTGAACAATAAAGCCCGGGTTTTCTTATCCAAATGTTTCGTTCAAGAGGAATTTTTAAGTACAAATGAGAAGATACGTCAAGGCTTGTGAATATGTGTAGATTTGGAAAAACATTGTGCCCTAATGAGAGGAGTTGAGGAGAGGAACCACAAACATGATGAGTCAAAGGATTGGGGTTGGGGTGAACTTTAAAGTCCGGTTTTTCATTTCGTTTAGTTTCATTCCAACAGGAATTTTTAAGTGTGAATCAGTATATTTAAATTTAAAGGTTTATCAAAAGTCATTCTTTCAAACATGGATCCTAGGTGAGGTTAGACTTCCTGAGATGGAGGCAAACTGGGTTTCCAAACATCTTTCGCGACAAAATCTAAGAAGTTTTTAGAATATTGAACGATACTATATTTTTTCAGAGATAAAGCATACTATCAAGCATTTACGCCTGAAAATCAGATTTATAAAATCTGCCCCCGCGAAAAAAATTTGAATCCGGCCTCGGGGCCCGATCGTAAAAGATGGTAATAGCACAAAAGAAGATACTTCGTGCGGAAAATGACAGGAAATCGGAAACTTTCTACCGTTATCGATTAAGAATCCTTTGTAAATTTGTATTGCTTATCGAAGACAGAGAGAGGATTACACAATGTGTGTGACAAGACAGCAGGGACTTTGGAACACACTGCTTTCCGAAATGAGGAGACAGCAATAGGTTACTTAGGTTATTTGAATAGCAATTAAATGAAACTTTTGGGTTTAATTTTGTACATTTTTGCAACAATTGTACTAGAAGATGGTGTGCTTATATCCCACTGGAGAAAAAAAAATTAATTTGGTTTAAAAGTTAACACTTATCAATCAAGGGTTAGAATATTTATAAAAAGTCTGAATATCTGAAAATTATCTTTCTTATGCATAAAAATTGGTAAAAAATCTGCTGGCCGTATTTAGTCTATAATAGACATTATTATTTCTTCCTCAGAATATTTTTAGAGCAACCGTTGCAATTTTAAAAGAATATAGCGCTTAGATAGGAAATATTTTGGTCTTGTCATGCGTTAAAACAAAGAAAATGCTATAATCAAAAAACAAAGAAAATATATAAAACATATATATTTGTTATATAAAACAAAGAAAATGTTATTGAATCTCATAGTTATCAAAAAGAAGAGACAAAATTGAACCTGAATTACCTATGCCAACACTGCAAACAAAATCTGCTAATCAACATACTTTCCCACTGACTCACAACATGTCATTCCTGACACCCAAAAATTAATACACCATTAAATCAACATTTAATCTATCCACTTTTAATTTCTTTAAAAAAAATTTATTCTGACACTATTGGCATGTGTGAAATTTTTTATGCACGTAACAAATAATTTCAGTGTCATAGGAATTTTCATTAGATATTTTCAATAGAACAGGTTACTCACCACGACTGCTTTGATGTCCCAAACAAGTTCTGGATATAAAATTACTATTAATACACAAGGCCATCGGTAATAACAACCCCTGCGCAATACATTTCTTTTAAGCTGTAATTATTACTTCGAAAATAATGATTATTAGGAGGACCATTCATTAAATACGTAAATCACCCATGGTTTTTTTTTTGTTTTTTTGGTAATAGACTTCATTAGTTTTGAGAGAACAGGGAAAAAAGTTTTAAGCTAACATTGAAACTGAAAAGGTGAAGATTTTTTTTCGTCAAAAAATGAATCAAATAATAAAATGAAAAATATTCAGAATCAGGAGGTTGAAAATGAAATTGCGTCATGGAGGCTACCGATTTCAAATAAAAGTCCAGCAGTTCTTTTCATTCATTCCGTGTTAGGATTTTCAATTATTTTTTTCACAGGATATAAACGAAAAATATCAAGGATAAACTATAGGAAAAATTATTTGCCATAAAATGCACTATTTGTTAAAACATTCCAGGTTTCAAAAAGGTTAAAGAGGTTTATCTAGAAAAAAAAATTGGTTCGTTTAAGGTTAAAGGGGTTTATCTAGAAAAGAAAAATGGGTTCGTTTAAGGTCCCTTCATAAAATTCTGATTTTCAAAAAAGGACCCTTCACAAAATTCAAATTCCCTCAAATTTTATAAATTACAGAAAATTTATGAAGCATAATAAAAATTAGTGTTCGGCACTAGTTAACTAGAACTAGTTGCAACTAGTAGTTAACTACCGATCAACTAGTAGTTAACTAGTAGTTTAACTAATTTTTGTTTAAACTAGTTTAACTAGTAGTTGAACTACTTTTTTTAATAACTACTAGTTGAAACTACTTTCAAATTTTCAACTACTTTAAAAAAAATTTCGTTTGAAATTTCAAAAATATTTAAAATTTTATCAAAATATACAAAAGTTACACTGCTATTTCTCTACAGTGTCATGGTAGAGTACTCAAATACCATAACCAGAAATAAAGCGCCGTTTTGAGCGAAGCATAAAGTTTTTTGTGATATAGATAAAAAAGATGTATTAGAATTTGGGCAAAAAATAGGTTATGATATTAAATAGACTAGTTAACTACTTTGGGAAATAGTTAACTACTAGTTGCAACTAGTCCCAGGAAAAAATAGTTAACTACTAGTTGCAACTAGATTTTCCCAGACTAGTTAGTAGTTAACTACTTTTTGACCACTAGTTGCCGAACACTAATAAAAACCCAGAATAACCTATCATAAACATTTAAAACAGTTAGCTTATGAAAAAAATTAGGCTTTTAATTAAAATAAGTAAAGAATTAACAATTTAAAAAATGAAACATTAGGGGATGTTCAAATATTATGTAAGCATTGTAAGGATACCAGCTCAGCTCTAAGGGGGTGCACTTTTCCAGACCATCACCTTTACCTTTTGAGAAAAATGTTGGGGATTTTCTTAAAAGTATTACTCAAGATCCCTTTTTAGTACCGCTGGGGGGGTTCTCCCCTAGAAAAAATTTTGAAATTTGATGTGAAAAGTAGGGTTTTAACTCAGTTTAAGTATATACTTTTTTTGTACTTTTGTGTTATTTCTTGGGTCTAAGGGGGGGGCACTGTCCAGAGTGCCCCCCCTTGGATCTGCACCTGAGGGGGAGGGGGTTTGAAGGGGTATGGTATGAGTGATGCTTATATGCAATATTTTACAATGCATTTTTGAAAATCATGTTTCTTGCATAAATAATTTCAAAATTCCACTAAAAATAAATTTTATTTTGTATAAAAAAGGAACAAAGGTGGGTTGAGCAATTTTCTTACATAATTAGGAACATTGCTGAGATTGGGGTGGAAACCTTCCCCCCGAAATAAAAGGTTTTTGTTCAAATAATGTAAAAAAAGGGAAAAAGAAGAGTCTCAATTAATATTTTGTTTCAATTAAAGCACTGATTATGAAGTAGGGTTTGCGATATTGCTTATCTTTGTGCTGACCAGGGGGGGGTGTCATAAATGACCAAAAACATGTCTACGTAATATTTTAATGGACCATTAACTAGAATTTTTAATATAAATACAAATCATACTGTATTCAAAAAAGTATTTCTGTAAAAAAATGAGGTAACAATTATATTTGCTTAAGTAAGCAAGATCCTTATTCAAACTCGAAAATTTCAAAGATCTATGTATATATATTTATATTTGATGTAATCTACTTTTAATGACTTTTAAACCATATTTTTAGAAAAGCAATTAAAGAAAGTTTTAATGTGAATGAAACATTACAGCCACAGCATAATAAAAATTAATAGAAAACTAAAAAAAGGATGTTTCTTCTCAATTTAAAAGGGCAAAATGTATTAAATTTTTTTAAGCTTTAGTTAAACCACAATCTAAATTTTTACAGAAAGACCAGTTTATAGGTAGAAACCAAATAATGAATAATTTAAAATATTTTCACAACATTTTAATCTGTAGTATTCGTTATTGATCATGTTTCTCAAATTATACAACAGAAGATGAATTATAATCCCTACCAAAATATCAACCGGATTTAAAATTACTAACAAGGTCTCACCGATTCAAGATTCAATCACTTATAATGATTGAAGAAATTAAACTGAATATAATTCGCTCCATGAAATACTTCAAACACTACTTTAACCCCAAAATAAATAAATATTGACGAAATGAAAAATTCCACAAAAAATTAAACATGACATACAATGCTTAGAAACAATCAACACTGCAATTTTTTTAGCCACATTTGTGATTCCATAATTTTAGATAAATTATACCACAATCACAACACGATACCAAAACACAGTGTACCAAACTAAACAAACAAGTAGGCGCTTTGATTCATACCAACATTCCTCGGTACCCACACACGAAGAATTTTTAAATAGAAGCTTCGAAAACACTTACCAAACTCAAACTTTGAAGACGAGGGCTTCGGAAATTTCTGTCAAACGGTTAAAAATGCGAAAATATTCCACAGTATCCAAGACAGCACTCGCCTAAGCACTTTCTCACGGCTCTTTTTCACGTTCATTCACCAAATCCGCCGACAAGCAGAATGCAACAAGCAACTTCCGGCGGTAGTTTCTGTGACAAATTTTTCCACAAACGATTGTTGTTGGCGGAAATGACGAGTTTCTGTATCTGCTGCCATCTATCGCCGTAAAGAGGAGTGTTTTACTCAGCGTAAAGACGGATAAAATCTTCGATACTATTTTACATGAACTGATTTGTATTGTAATCTGGTTTTCAATATATTCTTAGAGGCCATAGGCACTGTCTTTAAATTTTTTCAAAGGTATTGTCTGTTTATTTGAATAATTCAGACTTTAATTATAAAATTTTAATTAATTGAATTTAAATTGAAATAAAAAGTAAAAATTAAATAAAGAATTTAAGAAAAATATATATTAACTTTCTAAAAAATGTTAAAAGAAAAATTCTACATATTTGAAAATTTAATGGTTGGGTTGAGGGAGAAAAATGTAATAACTTAATTAAATATTTTTAAATTCTAATCAAAACTATTTATCAGATATATTTATGCATGATAATAAAATAGGCGTATTTAGAAATACTACTCACTAAGCTGAATCAATTAAATAAATCCAATAAAGTGTTTACTTTTCCTCCTTTTCCCCTTATAAAATTTTACCCCAAAATAAAACTATTAGAAACTTAAATTCCACATAAATCTGTTTCATAAATCTTAAAGAGCATTGTTTTTAAGCTACTGATTACATTAATAGAAAATAATTTAATAGGCTTCTGTGTCTTAGTAAATTTTAGTAATAATAAATTTAGTATAATTTTAGTAGTAAATTTTAAACTCTTTTAAATGTGTATGTCTTTTTTTATGGAACCATTCATGATAAAAATTTTAGACCCCTATTCACAACGCTTTAATCTTTACTGTGAACAAAAATCCCTATTTCTCAGATTACGGGGAAACAATTTTAGAAACATACGAGAAAAACACATTTCCTTACATTTTGCATATTCTCTAAGATTCTTTCAATATAACATTTTACTCTTATTGATTTCAAAATTATTTGTCTTCTTGAAGGCTCACAGCAGCATCTCTTTTATGTTCTATAATTAGTTTCTCAAAACAATGTAATTATTCCATCTCTATTGTAAATTTAAAAATGTGTGTCAAGGGTTGACAGATTTAGTAAAGCAAGCAACTTTGAGGATATGAATCAATGTTGTGTGTACGTTTGAATTTAGATGTAATAAGTAGTTGGACAGACAGTAGATACATATTTCTTCATCTTCACCTAGATCAAAGTAGTTCTCAACCTCTGTGGTTTACGGACCATGAGTGGGCAACGAAAAGATCTGCCAATTACTTATTAAAAATGGGGATTTAATTTAATTTTTAATGGGAAAGCGATTTTTAAAATGAAAAAGCTATACTATTAAAGAAGATGGAATGCTATTTTTCGGGATGTTTTATTTATACGGATTTTTACGTGTTGGGAACAACAACTTAGACAAATCAATCCTCTTAAAAATTCACAAATATTCATACACTTAATATCTTCAGCCATAAATGCTCTGAACTATTCCTTGGATAATCTCATGTCGAAATATTTTTGAATCTCCATGGGCATTTGTTGTATTTCTAAAGACTGAATGAAAATATACCACCCCTTAGCTTATTCCTATGGAGTCCTTGTTTTGGTCCCTTTCCTAAGTGCAAAGAAATATTGAATCCTCTCGATAATTACTAATCTAATCTAATCTATTGACTTTCAACTTTTACAGTCTATAGTTCAATCTGTGATTTTCTAAGACCCAAAGTATAAAGATTTTATTTATTCCCTTTCAGAGCTTTATCCTGCCATCACCTCAACTCAACCTGCAATCTTATTTACGCGGTCGAACTCTCCCTCGTGAAGAGGGCAAAAAGCTACATTCCTTCCGCTTTCCTACGAATATAAATCTGGCCACAAACAAAAAACCGTCTGATGGGCACTCCCAAGGGGAATATATCGTCCAAAAAAGCAACAAAAATCATCCTTTGCACACCGAAGTGTACACACATAAGTATTCATGGGAAAACTCTCAACTCAACTCGAGACGTGAGGTGACGGTGGCGACCTCTGTGACCCTGCCCGGCGCCCACGACCACTTCACTTCTCTTCGGATCCGAGAAAATTCTTCTGCTCCTCCGACTTGTTCCTTTTTCCTGTGTAAACACACCCAGTTCTTATTTCTATCTTTTGTGCTGTTCTGTAAATTGGTTCCTCAAATACTGTGAACCTCGTTTTAGAAAAAAACTGCTGTTCTCTCTCTTTTTACAAGACTGGTAATTATGTTGAACTGTTGTGTAGTATCAATGGTTAAAAGAGCGTGTGATTATCGGTAATTATCGACTTGGTCACAGGTCATTTTACACTAGATGACAAAAGAGTTCTCTCATGTTGTGTGGGACTGGTTTCTATCATGCTTTAAAGTATATTTTCAGGGGTAAGATAAATATGACCTTAGAATGCAGGTCAATCAAAGGGTATAGTGGTCAGAAGTGCAATCATTATAATAAAAATAAAATTTGTTTCTTTTCGTTTGATATTTGAAATGAATCCAGTTTTTAATTGGATAGATACTTGTTAGAAGTCGGATATGTAGTGTAGTGTATGTATCAAATCGGTGATACAGGTATTTATAAAAGAGGGGGTAGTAAAAGATGTTAAACTAAAGAGCATAGGTGAAGGTGTCCTATCTCTTGCTTTCTTGAGCTGTAAAAGCAAGATTTTTTCTGGTAGCATTCTCAGGGAATCAACTGAAAATTAATGAGAAAAAAAACCCCGCTAGAGTACTTTTAGGCAGCGTTCGAAATTGGGGTGTTTTGCTGGTCCGGGACAACTAAAAAACGGCTCGGACCAGTGGAATCAGAAAATCACTGGTCCGCCGGACCAGTGATTTCTAGAGCACGTGTAAAATCATTTAGACGATTTGTTCAGTGATAGCGGTATTTTAAGTTCGTTTGGTGATTGCATTTGGTGAAGCAAGTACATATTTTTGACAGAACCCGAAATGTGGTGATATGGGATAGGGGAGCCCCCGGTGAAAAAGAAAAAATATTATTACGTATTGATGTTTAACATTACTATTTGGTACTCACATTCAGTGCAATAGTTACTTTATATATTTAAACCGGTCCTTTTTAATTTGTCGGACCAGTGATTTTTGTTGGGGACCAGTAAGATTGGCAAAGCACTGGTCCGCAGGACCACTGTTGATTTCTCCCAATTTCTAACGCTGCTTTTAGGTATCAAATAGACAGAGCATGTGTCGAATCAGGTCAGAGTTCTTATGTATATTCGAATTTTGACTTCCCATACCTATAAGTTATTTGATATCTAAGAACAACATACTTAAGAAATGGATTGATAGTTCATCACTACAATCTCTACTAAAATAAGTTATGATTATTTTTCATTTTCTTTAAATATTTTTGATTACTACGTACTGCACAACTTAGATCCGATTGTTATAAGAAATAGACTGAAAGCTAAAAGCTATATGCTTTAGAGAATTAAATTCAATAATAATATGCCAAAAGTTCCAGAAGCATGAAAATTTTAAGTGGTGTTCATAGGGCTTCACTTTTCTTATTACTTCAATTAATTTTTAAATTAAATTTATTTATTTCAACTAGGTCCCAAAATATGCGAGTGTCCTCCTTGTTATGGGGGTATTTAAGAAAAGGTTGGTTGGTTTAGGGTTTAATGGCACCTTTAAGAAAAGGACCCTGGCTTGAAAATCTCAGCTAGAGATTTTCAAGGGGCATGCTCTTTCTGATTTCTCAGAAACATTATAATAATGGAATATCCGAAAAAGGTTGGAAAGTCCATTGCCCATGATCCTTTATCTTGATCCAAGTTTGCCCATGCTCCTTGTAAGGGGTAAATAGAATGACCACCAGAAGTTTTAATTCTTCTTCATTATAAAACTAAACTATAAACTAAACTCATCGGCGCAACAGCCCTATAGTGGGCCTAGGCCTACGATGCCCATCTTCGTTTTCTTGACCGTGGGGCCCTGGGGTGCAAGGCATATGTCCCGGTTAGGTGGTCAGTCTAACGCAAGACCCCCAGTCCCCAGTGTTTAGTTCCCAAGCACGCTTGGTCCTCAGTTTATCGCCCCACTCCCACTGAAGGGATGAAAGGTTGAGTGGACCTTGTCCAGCCCGGGAGCCGGGAATCGAGCCCCGGACCTGTGGCACGGACTTCTTCATAATTCAAGTACATAATACACGGGGTATCAAAAATAGGTACTTATTTTTGAGTCAAAAATCTTTTTACAAGAATCCATAATCACAGCGCTCCTTTTTCGGTCCATAGAAGATACCAGAACCTCCTCCACCTCTCACTATCCCACAATAATCCAAAAGGTTAATAAGAAAATCATTACGGGTAAAAAACAGTACAGGGCCTGTCACAACGGTAAAAAAGGAACGAATAACCTCCATTCAAACGGACCAACCTTCTTCAAATCATTTTTCACAACAGAGGTTAATTTTCCGCTAAACGAGACTCTCTACGGACGGACGAGAGAGACGTTTCCACTTCTTATCCCATTAAAGCCGAACCTAGGTGATTCCCACAGGTGGTACTCATTCCGAAAGCTCGAGTCGCGGGCGGCCCTCTGACCCCTGTGACGATCCATTCCGACCCCTGCGGGTCTTTTCCGGCATCACCCGACGCCTTGACTTTCACTTCACGCGCGGTGCTCTTTTTTTTGTTGATCTCTTTTGTGACTTTTCGTGACCGCGCGTGTAAGAATCGATTTTTTGTTATAGAGTGGAAGAAATCGATACTTTGAGAATCTAATGGGTTTACTTTCTAATGCAGTAATTTTAAATGTCTAATGCTGAAGAGCAAACGAATGCTGAAGAAAAAAGGTATTTGTAAGTATTTAAAGAAGTTAACGGGCAAAGAGATGCTGTAAAGGAAACTCATGAGTAGAGAGGCTCAAGAGCAGAAAGAGGCTACAGAGAAAAATGATGCTAATTTTAAATTCTAATGCTCCTAATCGGTGGACCATCACGGACCATAAGTGGTCAAAGATTTAAGATGCTGCACTTCTAAAAAAAATTAAGAGTCACCAAGAGAAATTTAGATATCTGTGCGAGGCAGCCATGCATGAGTTGAGTATAAATAAAGTGAATCAATGTCAAAAATGCTGTAGAGCGAACAGTGCTGAAGAAGAACGATCTGAAGAGCATAAAAAGGTTCAAGAGCAAAGATATGCTCAAAGGAGGCTCAGGAGCAAAATGATGCTAGAGAGCAGAGGGAGGCTGAAGAAGAATTCCTTAGTGAATGGGGATATTAAATTGGGTTTTACGTAAAATTTTTTAATGACTGATATGGCAATTGAGGGAGGGGTGAACCGCGACACTTGAAACACTGGGTTTAGAAGCCTCCTAAAAATTCATCCAATCCATAGGTTTTCTACCTGATGCTTCATTTTCATTACCATGGTAGCGATTCAATTCCCCTAAATTCGATTCTTCGACCATTTGAGAATCGATTTTTTTCGGAAACGTAATAGAATAGTACCATTTTTACTGCCCTCCGTGATTCGTTAGGTCGAGACATTTCCCACAGGAGGTTGATGTGGGTGCAGCTACACGCCCTAGCGGTTTGTGTTGTGTGGAGATGGGGATTTATTTGTTTTGATTCGGTCATGTGGTCCTCCTCGGTCAAGTGGGTTGGTTTGATAACTGAAGCTTTGCGCTTGTCAAGCGATAATCTTTTGAGAAAAGATCAAAAGATGCGTCATGTTTTTAATAAAAAGTATGAACTATATAAATCAGAGGCAGGGAATTCCTTAAAGGTTATTAATGTAATCTTTGTGTATGAAATATTTTTTTCCTTGAAAACATAAATCGTTTCTTTTCCCAAAGGACTTTTTTGTTGGTATGCATTATAAAATTTTGAGTAAAGAACAATCCTTGTTGTGAAGGCATTCACTTTGAGTTAATTCTAAATAATGCAAGGGTTGATGCGATGACTAGATAAGCAACCAATTACAATTTATTGTAAAATTTATTACAGATATTTTGAATTATTACAGCCAAGAAACCCTTGATATTCAAAACTCTGATATACTATAAGAAAAGTTTTATAGGTATTCTCAGGTACTCTAATGCCTGAATGAACTGTGTGTTCTCCTAATCGAAATTCCGGATATTCAACTAGGAATTCCGGATACTCAAAATATTCAAATGAACAATCAATATTATTGTTGAACGATAATATTGTATTACGATCAACGACAGTATTAAGATTTTGAGCATCATCTACTTCGACAAGGGGTTTCATAAAAGTTTAGTTGAGAAAGGAAAATGGATTTAAGTAAGTGAGAGGAAAGGCTTAAAACGAGGACCTAGCTAGACGGCCCTAATCGATGGAGAACGACATTATTCTATAATTTTTGCATAAAATTATTTAATATTATATTTTACTTCAAGCTGTGATTATCGGTATAAGTACAGGGTTCACCGGTATCTACAAGTTAAATCTATGTATAATTATTATAACGAGATGGATTTTTCTATTTCGGATACAAACAGTTCAGCGGGACCCATTAGTTACAGTGATATGCAACCTCACGCCGATACCCGGATGACGAGAAACACACCTTCCCTCATCCGGCATCTAGACAGAACCGTGGCTGCAAGCCTTCATGATTCTGCAAAAACTCTCCAAGGAGCGATCCATCTTCCTCAAGACGGACTGATGCTGGAGCAGCGATTTCGAAAGACCTCACCTTTGGCTATGGTTCTTTGACCCTACTTTGGATGTATAAATTACAAAATAGATGACGCCCAGTGAAAACACTTGAGGTTAACGTCTGCTTGTAGACAAATCCAATCCTTGTGCTAAGCTCGTCTTTTGCTACAATGACAGTATTTGCATTGCTGATGGATTCACGTGTATATCAATCGGAGATTAAGTTGTCACGAAACGCCCTTACTGGAAATTGATAGTAAAAAGGCGCCTGAAAAAGTTGATAGAAGCTTTGTTTCGGGGATTAATAATAATGTGGATAAGACTGGTTCAAGCTGACAGACGTGGGAGTTCTGGCTAATAGGAAAGGGAATATGCAGTGCAAGCAATGGGGGATATGATTTGAATTGAAATTGTTTTTATCTATATCTCGTTGTATCTTTTTACATTCAAAAAGCTAATCATGTCTGTCTCATTTCCGTTTGTATCGAAAAAGATTATTTATCTGTGGCTTCTATTAAAAAGTTTGTACTTTGACTCCTCCCTTTGAGTCATAAGACGATGACAGATGTAATCACATTCTACATTTCTCATTCTATAATCCTAGTTTTAATTTACTTCCTTTTAATGATATATTTTTTATAAATCACTAATAATGGTTGGAAGGGTCACGGTTTTTTCTCTAGTACACCTTATAATTTTTTCTTTAATTTCTAGCGGAAGTAAAACGAGATTTGGGGATAGAGAGAGAGTTAGATTTAATTGAAATTTTTTACACACAAAAAAAGTGTAACTGAAATTTGGTAATATGCGGGGATATATTTTTATTATCAATGGGTTTTCTGAATTGCTACATTTTCACTGGACGAAGATTGTGGGGTCTTCAGGGTCCTATAGTGCGGCCCACGAAGCCCCCTAAGAATTCCCCAAAAGTAGCTTCAAAACACTTTTTAGCATGCTAAATAAGTTTTAATCACAATTATACATAATAATAACAATAAAGTTTTAAATTTTAATTATTGAAGGCCTTAAAATACTTTCTTTTATAACATTCAAATACATCGCTGCGTCCATCAATTTTAGGACTCGGAATGAAAAAAAAGCAATGAAGAGAAGGCTGCTCTGAAAGAACGGTGGTGCTGCCATCTCCCGGTAATAGGCTGAAGTTCAAACGGACGCGAGGAAGAGTAAAAGGAGACCAAGGGAGAAAAAAAAAAAAGAGTCCAGAATGTTTTTATTTTTATCTGAGTGATAAGTAGGACTAGAACTTCAAATAAATAAAGTAAATAATCATTTTTGAGGTTGGTAGAAAACCCTAAATTCTGAGTTTGTAATAATATAAATATCTATTCATTCGTATTAATTTACATGCTGAGTATGTGCTCACATAACACGTAATAACCCAAAATTTATTTCATGGTTAATTAATTTGAAAAAAAAAATACTAAGAGAGGTAAAGGGAGTTTTTATGTGCATTTTAGCAAATTATACCAGGTGCAGATTTTTGTATTATAATTTTAGCATTTTTTTTTTTAGCATTTTTACTATCAGATGCAGAAGTATATATCCTTAAATATAGCTAGATGTTTATAGAAATGTAACTATAAAGATCAAATTTACTCCTATCATTTAATTATGCAACAGGAAGAGGATACATTTAAAATGATTTAACTGCACGATATTTCTCACGCGACATCAGACGAAAATATTAAACTCTTCTACACACCTCAAATGCAATGAACCATGCCAGAAAAGAAAGAGAAAGCAAAATCAAACTTCAGAAAAACGATTAGCCGATCCCACAAAAGGGAATAGACGATCGGAATGCCTTAAAGAGCAATTAGTACT
Source organism: Tetragnatha montana (assembly GCA_963680715.1). Classification (NCBI taxonomy): domain Eukaryota; kingdom Metazoa; phylum Arthropoda; class Arachnida; order Araneae; family Tetragnathidae; genus Tetragnatha; species Tetragnatha montana. Next base: position 28,155,839 of record OY796683.1, read on the forward strand.
TAAAGGCGAGACAAGGGACTCTTTATAAGCGCGACAAGGGACGCAGTGATTGATCGATGGAAGAATGACCATTCGGGAAGTTGTCTCAGGGACAATGACTCGATGAAAGGGAGGATGAATTAGCCTCACGCCAAGGGAAGAGAAGCCCATTAGGGGTGAATTAGGACCCGAAGAGACACGCGTTCGGTCTGGGAGTAAAATATTAGAGGATTCTGAAGAGGATGTTAAGAGTCGTTTTTATGTATTAGGACTTCCTAAGAGGAAAATGAACCGGTGGAATCGTTGGGTAATCCGAGGGTAACGTCGTAGTTGCGTTGAAGAATGACTGACAACTGCTTCTGTGGAAGGCTATTTGAAGTTAGGCCTTCATTTGGATAACGAATATTAACACACGCGCTATAGATGGAAAGTTCCGGATTTTAAGGAAACTATTTCTTCAACAGCGTTTTTTACGAAAATCTTTTTTAAAATGTGGAATTTCTACAATTGAGGTGTTTGCTGAAACAAGGAGTTAACTCCACTAGAATGAATACTTGTAAAGTTGTTACTTTTCTAATCCTATACTTTGTTTTGCGGTAAAAATTGGTGCCCATACTCACCAACCCAGTTGTACATTGCCATAAAACAGCACTATAACTTGGTGACTAACGCTTTTTGCCGTCATCAAGGTGGTGCCTTTTGATGTGGATTCTGATTTTGGAGTTAACTCCCTGTGTGTTTTTCCCCTAAATTTTATGTTTATTCACATAAAAGTGTTTCATTAATTTGGAAAGAACAAAGTCGCAGGTAACCTCAAAGTGGTCGAACGCTGATCCCATGAAAATTTCTTTAATTGCTAATCAAATAGGTTTGGTTAAGAACAGTTGGGACCTCTCTCTTGCCCTTCAAGAATATTTTTTTCTCAATCCCCTTTCGCAAGCGGGTACTCATAATGCATTCAACCTCGAGTTATAAATTTTGTGGATCCCTGGTCCGCATAAACACACCAATTACACACGATAAACTCTCTCCAAAATCAAAAGATTCAGTAGAATCGCTCCACCTGTCCTTTGATAGGTTCCAGACGGTAAATAGGAAGCAGAAAACGCAGAACAAAAAGACCCGAACAAAGAAAAAATAACCCCATCCCAAAGGCGTCAAACCTCTCCCCAGGAGGCTTCGCCTTCCTCTCTCTCTCTCTCCCCCGCAATATTTGGAAAACGAGGAAAAAAATCGAATACACTCTCTCTCCTCCTCTTGGAACAGAGAAAGTATTTTCCTTTCCATCCCACCTAGGTGGCTTGGGCAAACACGAACGGATTGAGGTTGGGTGCTTGCTGCTGTGAGTGATGCTGGGAATCTTTGGGGTTTCGTTCCAGTTTCGGATTTGAGATGTGTTCTTTAACCTTTGCAAGAGAAGTGGCTGGAGTTTGATGAGATGACTAATTTCTATTTTAGTAATTGATTTAATTTGAAATGTCGTCTTATTTTGATAAGAGAAGATCGTTTGCAAAGAGATCTGTAGCATTTGCGATCGAAAAAATACGTATCCAATTAGTTCAAAAATTCCTAATAGAACTACGCAAGGGGGAGCAAAGAATTTTCATTGCATAGTAAGGTAAATGGACAAATAAACTAGTATTTTATTACTGTAAACTGGTTCCTTTCTTTTTAAACCACTAGCATTGAATTAAGAAAGAGAAAAACAGAAATAGAAAGAATATGAGGTAGTAAAAAATGGTCCATGGAAAGATTTTAAACATAGAAAGAGATAAAAGAAAGAAAAGGGAGAAAGTGTTTTTAGAAATATTAGGAAAAGATGAGAGGAGAGAAACGAGGAAAAGAAAAAGAGGGAAACAGAAATAGAGAAAAGTTAGGGAAAATAAGACATAGAAAGTGAATAAAAAAAGAAAAATATGGAAAGAGATAAAAAATAGAGGGGGATACATTATCTAAAACAATTTGGACTCTCAGTTTTACCACTTCTAATAAATTTATATTTTAACTTTTTTCCCTTCAAAATTTGAAATATCAAATATTACGAAGCCCAAGATAGCTACATAAAATTTATGTTGTATGTTTCAGTATGTTGTTTATGTTGTAAAATTTTAGATAAAAAGTCTTAAACGAGCATATTAAACATATCCGTCAATAATAATGATATACTGATAGCCCTAGTGCAAGGAGTCAAAAATCCATAAGAACAGACTGCTCGCACATACAAAAACGGAGTTCCTTTTTTTACCTCTCCATTAAACCACATCTCATACCCAGCATGGGAGGAAGGAAGTTTATGAGGCGGACCGCGCAGAGAGCTTCCAGAACATCCATAGTTCCAGAACACGCGCTGTAGGGATTTCAGAGACGACTTAATTGGTCTCAGGGGGGTTCTCCATCTCCTTCAAACGGAACGCGTTCCGGTCATTATGGACAGAAATAGCAAGATTGTGATGGGATGTTTTATTCAGGGGTAGAGGTCCCCTTCTCTCCATGTCAATTAGATGGGAGTTATGCTTGTATATAAATTGGGGGCTTGCATTGGAGCCTGTCGTAACTTCAGAGAAAGGTGAGTTTGAGGGGTAGGTAAATAAGAATGATGTGGTAAGGATGGACGAAAAGTAAGCAACATAGAGTGTTTATTATTAGCGTAGTAGGGATTAAGGGGTAATAAAAGGGAGGATGAAGACATTAATTAGACGGATATCTGGGGAGGGAAATGAAGGTTAAGGAGCGTTCTGGAACGTTTAAAAAATTATGTTGGGATATAAATAATATTTTGGGAGCACTTCATATGCCTGTTATTGTAAGTTGCTGCTTAGCCAAGCAGGTAATGCTTTTCTTTTAATATTTGGGTTCGTTGAAAAAAATGAAGCACACGACTCCTAAATCCAAATTGATTTGATTACTCCTGGTTAAAAAACCTGATGTAAAACTACAGAACCTCAAACTGCCTCCTTCTAGAAAGCATTGTACTCATTTCACGCACATAAATTTCTGTAATAGAAATTAAATATGTTCTGTATTAGATAAGGTCCTAATCAGATTTTGAGTCACCCATTACATGTTGTCAAGTTTTTAAAAAACAATTGTACCACTCTTATGTTATGGTTGACTTTTTTTTACCTTTGTCCCATTTGACCAAGGTGACCTAAAGTTTTATCCTTAAGATTTCAAATTTAAGTGAATTCTATATACGAAAGCTGTGATGATTAGAATATTATAAAATTTCATACGTGAAATTTTCTTTGTTACCCTTACTTAAAGCACCTGAAAAAATAACAAACTGATACATTTTGTAATTTGTATATCAGATTACTCACATAGTCTTTGACTGTTCTGAGGAGACTGGCCGTCGGACTGAGATAATGAGCCTCCAGATGATCTTGACCCACGTCCTTACAGCGGGTCAATACCTGTTCAACCAACTGCTTTCGCACCGAAGCGAATGGTGTGTACAGAGTACCCAGATAGCTTTCCACCAGGCAGGCCACGACATCGTCTTTCTGTGGACAAAAAATGAATCCTCGTTAGAAATCAACTTCAAATATTTACATTAAAGTAACTGGTTAACGTTTCAATATTGCTTTTAAAACATGCCATCAAAATTTGTATTCCTGAATTTATTGTCCCATTACAGTATATCGTGTTTAACTAAACCATCGATTTATCGTCCTTCGGTGTCGTAAAAACAAACAAGCATTTTTGATGCGAAGTAAAATATACTGAAGCAGCATAATTAAAAAGTACAGTGTCAAATCCAAATTGGGTGAGAAAACTGAGCAAGATGGTTGATGTTATAAATACTACAAATTTCTGAAATTCTGCAGACTAATTTTTTTTAAAATTATTGAGGGTTTCACTTTTATATCTGGTTGCAAAAAAGGTTATTTAATGCAATGTACTATATGATTCCTCTTAATATTTAAAGAACATTTTATAAGGAAGAACATAAGGAAATTATTTTATAAGGTGTCAAAATGTTGTTTTTGATATGTAATTAATATTTTTGTGAAATGAAAGGGAGATATTTCGTATATAAACTCATTCCTTACAATATTTAGATACAACCAAAGTATTAAGAGAATCAACATTTTTTTAAACTAAATATTATTCATTAATATTTCCATTACTTTACTCAATTCTTTTGTAAGTACTCTTACACTAAAACTGCTGACACATTCATAAGGTTAATGCAACACAATTTATGGTTTTATAGATTGTTTAACAATACCAATACCGAGAAACCGAATTCGATGGATTTCTAATGGGCAAAAGAACAAAAGATTCGATCCAAAATAACAACAACTCTTTACCCCACATCCGTTTGAAACAGATACGAAACAATAACGAACATTGATTATTATGTAACACTAAATAGAAAAGATTTGTAGCTTTCCCTGTAATCTTTATTGCCTCAAAATCGGCACATCTATTTCAGAGAATATAGCAGGGGATCACGATATTCGATTTCATCAACAGCCCTCTCTTCCAAACACCCCCTTTGGAAGCTTGTTAATGCATTCACGAAGAGAAATGCACCTGCCCGCGTGACGGAACAAAAGAACGAATTATTAATTGACACGTTCTGTAACGAATAATGAGGCTGTGGAACCTGTGGAACGCGGCAACGTAGAACACACGTCCGTGACTTCAACATTCACCTGTTGCCATTCCGAATTTCGTGAACTTTGACCTCTCGTGTCGAAATGGATGCGCACGGAATTTTCGACATCTTTGAGAAACGGAATGAAAACAAGGAATTAGTATTAGAATATAAAGCAAAAAAGTTTCATCATAAAAATAAAATAATTTAATAAAATAATAGAAATTTGGGGAATAAAGCAGGTATACATTAAATTTTATCATATCATAATTATCTTTGAAGAGTCAAAAACGCACTACGGTGCCGCTTGAGCCACCAAAAAAAACGTTCCTGAAATTATCCACGACGTTGAAATAAATATCCAAGTTGCACATAATACAGAGGATTTTGATATTTTAATTGTGAGATATAGCAAAAGAAAATCTTTGAAAAGAATAAAGAGAAAAAGACGTTAAATTCATGAACACAAAATTAATCATAGTCCTAAATTGTTTTCAAAAATGGAATTTTAAATTTTATTTCTAGTTTTGACAAGTACTATCTACCAAATACACATAATTTACATTTAGCGGTGATTTAGTTGGAAATATTTTTTTGCAATCAACGTTAATACAATCAACGTTATAAGAAAGTGATAGAGAAGAGGAAATAAATCAGAAGACAGATGAAGAGGTATATAGAGGAGTGACATAAAGAATATATAGAGAAAAAGAGAAGAAAAGTGAAAGTATGAATGAGAATATATGTGATGGGATCGTAAAAAATGAAAGGAAGAAGTAGGATAGAACGAGAGAGATAATAAGAAAGAGGAAAAGGGATTACGAAAGAACAAGTGGAAGAGGAGGGAAAGAATAGGAGAGAAAAATTTTCGGAACAAATTTACGTTGCGTTTCGTTCAAAATAAATCACTGAAGAAGATCCACCGAATATCACATTTTTCTGTAGTAACTTTCATGATGACAAATATTCCAGATCCTCAATAAAAAGCACCATAAAAGTACAGTTTTCCCTTCCAAAGGAGGCTCCAATTAAGATAAAAACTCACATCATAAAGAAGTTGTTAAGAGCACTAAACGAGATCAAGCGAAAACGAGAGAGAAAAAAAGGCAGAAGAAAGAAAAATTCGCAGACCCCCGCCACACCGCTCGACCTATAAATATATTTATTACCTCTCAACATCCAGGAAGCCCACAACTAAACACGATTTTATATCCATCATACCCAACCCTCCAACCGGGAGCTGAGGCAAAATGGAAACTTCCTATGTACGAGAAATGTCTAACTTCTGATCCTCTCAACTCTTTTCCCTTTTTTACCCCATCAAATAAATGATGAGGGCTCTCTACCCCCGCCGAGAAATTAATCAGCCTGGAATGGCAACGTTTAACCACCCCGAAAGGAGGACGCTGATTTACGGCGGCTTCACGTGGAGGGAGGGCATGGGATAAAAAGAAAAAAAAAGTTCTTTAATCTCCTTCCTCTCGAAAATGGATTTACAGCTACAGAGAGGAGATTCGAGATGATGGGAACATGTGGGAGAGAGAACAGGAAGGGTTGAATAGAGAGTTACTATACTTGAGTTGAAAGAGATGGATATGTTGAGAATTATGGGCGAAGCTGACTGTAAATGGCAATGGTGGTATTACCGTTTGCACGTTTTATGATTCTTCCAATAACTACTATGATTTAAAATACTGAGGCTATTGCAAAGATGAAAAATTTGTAAAATGAAAAAAGCTATGTGAAAATTAGATTGAAATTTTATGGTATGAATCAATAACACTTGAAGTGACAAAAAATTGAAAGGAAATTTTGTTTTGAACACTTTTAACACTTTTCTTCTTAAACTTTTGAATTCACGTTACAGATAAAATAGGTTTGAATAAAATTTTGGCAACAAAAATTTTGATTTAAGCTTTCTAAAAATTAAAGAATTGGCTCTAAGAATATAGCTGTGAAAAAATATATCGTTCTTTATTTTACAGAATTTCTAATGCATATAAATTTTAAGTTGGAAATTAAAAACATAAAAAAACCTTCCTAGACCAGAAACAACTGATTTAATTAATTCATTCACATCTTTTAGAAAAGCCACTATTTATGGAATAAATTGCATATTCTCTTATATCCTTTATGTGTTTTTTTCGTCGAACAAGAATTGGAATAAGCACAAAAGAGGTTAAATATTCAATCAAAGGCGTTTACAAGCGGTATTACAGATTTTAACCCCGACAGTTAACTGTGGTTATATAATAAGGTTCTGAATGAACAAGACAAAACGAAAAACAAGAACACACATAATCCCCTGCCTAAAATATTCAACTTACCCTTGACAAAACAAATGAATTCAAACATTCACACAGGTACAACAGCCGCTGTTTCATTATGCACAATCACCATTCCAACCCTCCAAACCTCTAGCTTGAACTCTGGGTATCTGGACCGAGACACCAACAACATGGCACCCCTCCCTTGGTCCGACCCCGACAGGAACAATTGAAATAATCATAATTCGAACCCAAATATCAGTCTAACCCTGTTCGCCCCTAATGGGCAGGGATCACGAGACACCCCTAATGGCACAGAAAAAGCCATATTGTTGTGGGCGCCGTTGGTTGAAGGCGGTTGACCCTCTTGATAGTCGTTTTCGCAATGATGCATGTGTTGCGAAAGAGTTGGACTGTCGATTATTAGCAGATCTCGATACTGTTGAGGAAATGGGGAGTTGATGTTTTGCGGTGATAGGGTTAATGAGGGAGTGAGTGATAGGGGTTGAGTGATGGTGTTAAGTTGAATTAAGGGAATTGTTCGCTCTGATTGATTTTTTATCACTTCAGATTGGATTCAGATTCAGATTTGTGTTGGGGTTATTGAAGGAAATGTTTTTGTATTTTCTACTCTTATATTCTGCAGGTGAAATATTCGAGCTCCGTTACTGTTGTGAACCGTATCATATCGTGTTATCAAAATGGCAATTGCAATTTTCAGTGTTAGCATGTAGTTTTGTGTGTTTTTTTACAGTTAAATATAGACGAATTTTAATTAAAAAGTCAAAATAACTTGCTATTGAGGCTAATATTACCAACAACTTTTCACTGAAGTTTTTGTTCTATCTCCTTTGGTCTTTAATAAATTTTTTAAACTTTCTTATTTCACCGCTAGGGACGCTGTAAGCCGTCTCTACGGATTCAGCATGGACCTTAGGATGCACCTCACTTCCATGATCCTAGGAGATGTTGGTTGAAATTAAAAACTATGAAACTGAATTTTGAAACACCCAGTATATTGAATAATAAAAATTACATAAATACATAATTTTTACATAATCAAATGACTGGTTTTTTTATGACCCTTCTTAAGAGTAGTAAGCAGTCGAATGGAAAAAAGAATCGTGTATTGATAAGAAAATTTGTCCCAAATGAATTATAATTTAACAGCATTGACCTTAAAAGTCACAAATAAAGTAAAACACAAACCTCAAATATGCATTTATAAATATGTTTAACATTTATATAGAATATCCTCCTCTCCCCCGAACTACGGGATGTGGTGGTCCCTTTATTATTCCCTAACTGACACTCGCCGGATATCCTTTCCATTCATATCTAGCTCCACTCCAGGCAGCCACGCGTGCGGTGCAAATGCTGTGAATGAATGCAAATGGAGAAACGCGACACTGCGGGGAAAATTTATCTTTGAAGGAAAGTTAAATCAACAAGATGTCAAATATATACCGCCTGGTGATGGTTATGAATTAAATATTTTTTCATTGTTGAGGGGGAACAAATTTTTGCTACTGAACTTGATGCATTAATGTTAGCAAATCATAATACACAATGGAACGAATTATTTTATTTTCCAATTTTACTTGGTTTATTTGCTTCTCTTATCCTTTTCCCGAAATATCTACTATTTTTATATATAATGCCTGAAATTCAACAACTTTATTGCGTTAGATTGTCTCAGAAATTAATGATTGAATAATATTTTTTTTTTACTATGCTCAGCTTGGTGTTCTTAACAAAAGTTAAACTTCAATTCTAAAAATAGTAGAGGAGAAAACAAGATATAATTCCTTCATGGTACACATGTAATATTTTTTAAAAGATGTTATGATGTGTGTAGTATAAAACTTGGAAAATAAAATACTTTCATATTAGAGGACTGCTTTAGATACTTTTAAAATCCAGAACACTTCCACTGATTATTTTTTCAAACATAATAACAAAGAAAAAAAATCTTGTGCAAAAGTGTAAACTACTTCATACAAACTCATCGTTTCATATTTAGAAACACAACTCCTGCAACTTACGGTTTAAAAATAAATTAACTAACGTAATTCAATAAACCTAGTTTTTCACCGTTTGCTCACCAGCTCTTCCAGTCACTGAAGTACCATTCCCAGAAGAAAATCCATATGCACTACTTCCAAGTGTCCGTTAAGGAGGAGGAGCGTTCCAATGGCCATGAGAAAATCGTCCGCGACCCTTGATTCAAGTTAAAGGATTGACCCCGGCCGCCCCACTCTCCTTAACCCACATGGGACATCTCTCAGGACCCGCGTTTCCTCAACTCAACTCCTTCCCAATAATCCCCAGCACATTGTTTTCCGCATACCGGGTCCCCACACCCCGTATTTGCGATAGAGTAAGAAAGAATAGGGTGCGCATTAAGTCTCTTTTTCTCCCCTCCTTCTCTCTTGTTTTCTCTTCTATGTTTCTCTTTGAAACTCTATCGTTTGGTAGCCGGATTTATCTCACAGAATAAAAGAACTTGCTAAATGAATATTGGTTGAATTATTACAGAATACCTTGGAAGGCTACTTCAAATCATTCAGAACACAGCTGTTAAGATGCCCTTTGAGGAGAGACCTTATTAATTAATAAACTTCTAATTAATTACTGAAACTACAATTTTTTTCATAAATATTGGAAAAACGATTCAAATTATGAGGAAGGTTCCCTTTATTTTTTTTTTAAAAAGTATGTATAAAATGTATCACCTAATATGAACAACCTAAACACATCATTTATATATTTTCTATCTTAATATGAATCCGCAGTTTTTCAAATAATATAAATAGAGGGCAAATTACGTTCGTTGTATAGTATTCTCACCAACTCTCTCTCTTTCTCTCTTATGTAGGTAATTCACCCATAGGATTCTGTTTTTGAGAGAAAGAGTGATTTTTTTACCTCTCAAACACCATCGCTCTGTCCCATTCACTCTCCTTGTTGTCCACGCAGGGATACTCTCGATGTGCACTCTAGTGAAAGCCACTCACATGGTATTTGCGGACACCGTGTTTCCCACAGCCGTAAAAAAAGTCACAACAAGCAAACGGCGTAATTGCACTTGAACTCTCCTCCAGAGAGAGGAATCGTCTGTAGTAATCGACTTCGCAATATGGGACGGACGGGCCCAAAGTCCTCCGGAGTTTCCTTTTATTGGTCGCTTTTTGCAGCAATTTGTAGTATCTGGGTGGCAACGAAATTAACGGCTCTTTTTGTGACTGTGAGAACTCGGTAGACGTGATGAGCATGCTAAAATTTCATTTTTTGTTTCTGGTTGGGATTATACTAAATGGGTTCCATTTCATTTGGAGCTTTATCGGTGTATTATTTTAACCTAGTAATTTCAAAGTTTTATATAGCTACACACACTGCCCTGTAATTTAATTTAAACGGGTTACCGACATATGTTTTCCTAAAAGTGTAATGATGCCTCAATATGATTTTTCAGTGTATAGCCTTTTTTTATGAGAGTTGTTTTAACCTAGTAGGCTTTAAAAAATATGAAATGGTGATATTTGATGAAACAAAACGTGATAATTTTAAAATATCCCACTAACTTAAGTGACAAGAAACCTGTTCTTCAAAATTTAGTGCAAAGTAGCAAATTCATCCCGTCTATCCCTTACATCTTATTTTGAAATTTTTCTTCCGTAACGTAAAAGTTATACCATAAGAATCCTAAAAATGAAACATTGTAATTAATTAATCCATTATTTATTTTTCTTACATTTAAATTAAGTTAAAAGATGAACGCATGTCTTCAAATTACTTGAACAGATTCACCCATAGAGTCTATAACGCAATCAATGGTATTAGAATAGTAAGCATCTTTATAATAAAACGCATTTAAGCCAGAAATTGACTAAGGATATTTTATAACACAGTAGCCAGCTTTATCAACATAAATAAATATCAGCATTTAAGGAACACCTTGTATACAGAAGTAGAGTCATTTACGTAAGCATGTTAATTACATTCATACAAACCAAATCCTAATGTTGTTGAAAAAAGAAATGAAAATCCTTCAAGACTTTTGCAACGCCATTACACTGAGTCTCGGATTAAGGATACCCAAATTATCAACTCAAGTAACAGAGAGAAATGACTGGATTATGTCACAGTACACCTAAAACCATGTTCGCTATGAACAAATATCCTATTAAATCCATGTACGAAAACTTTAAGCCGATACTCTAATAAGAGATTGCGAACAGAAATAGAAATAATTAACAACATGACATTGGCAACAACCGAGCGGGCCGCTGACCTTTATCATCCAGGAATCCATCAGCCTTAATTCATTCATAATAATCCCTATTCAGATGTCGGTGTAGTCCATCCATTCCAATCAAAGGTGGAAGAAGAGAAAGGATGATCCCTCTCGAAAAACGTTCCAATTGGAATGTGAAATCGAAGTTCTTTTGTGCTCGGTTACAGCAGCAAGGAGTAAAAGTCCGGCCTGTTCGCGTGCCGACCCACATTCGGTGTCCAAAGACGTCCCATTGTCTCGGACACGCGAAGACTGAAGTGGACACCGACCCTTTCTGTAGAGGTGAAGCGGCGTTCTTTTAAAAAGTGAAACAGGTGGCTGTTGTTGTGAAACTTGACACGGATGAATGGAATGTGATCCCTTTCTCTTTGTAGTGAAGACTTGTATGTGATTTCCTGACGAACCGGGGTGGTACTTAATAATAAAGGGAGAACTTAATAGAAATTAGTATGCTTTAAATTTTCTTCAAGAATTTTTACGATCCCTCATGAGATTCTGAAAAGCTTAAATAAAATTAAAAAATACGATTGAGGAGCAATAATAGTAAAGGTTATTGTGGATGAAACAGATACATTTAGTGGCAACTCTCTGTTATTCTAAGAATTGATACTCAAATAAGTTACAAAAATTCTTGAAGATAATAAAAAAAATACTTTTAAAACAATAAATTTAAGAAGTTAACATAAAATCCCTGTATTCTACATGAGAGAAAGAACAACATGAGGAGTTATATAACTAAATGTATGACACAACCAGCAGAGGAAAATTAAATATATTTTCAAGGTGAATTCTAAGTGAATTCAGAACATATTTTATATGCTGGAGAACGTCTCATTATCCAGTTATCTTTCATAAAAAATGTGTTAGAAATGAGGTTTTTGTTACATGCTCCTTCTAAATGACCAATTTGACCTGTCCAAAAACGTTACAACGACTCTACATAGTACCTATGACAAGGGTGAGCATTATAATACAACTTGACAAAATTCTGGTGGAACGTGTAGAAAGAGAGATATTACTTTAGAGATGAAAACAATTGATAAATAGGGGAAATATAGTTCGACATTTATAATAGAATGTTGGTTTCCACAGAGTTGACACCGACGTAGATGATAACAACCAGAGGTGACCCTCAAACTCGATACATCCCTTGATAACTGCACAACCCCGGTGGTCACTACGTTATCATTCCCGAAAACAACCAAGTTACAAATCAGACTTCAACGATAAGTTCCTCTGAAGAAATAAAGCCATCAAAAGCCAGCATGAAAGTCTCCGTCCCGTCAAATAAACATCCCAGATACGACCGCAGCGACCTCTCAGAGACGGCAATGAAGTAAACTGTGAGTAGCGATAGCATCTTCATTGCTACTATTATCTCTAACACCGCGCAGCGTGAACCGACTGCAGACAAAGGACCTCATTACTAAAGTCAGAAGATCCGCTGCGACATGGACATAAAACTTCTGCTGTTATCTTTGGAAAGAACGGCATTCCTGGGTTGTTGGACTGCCGGCTTGGTCTTCAACGACCTCTGGCGGTAGAGGATATATAATAAACTGTAAACTTTCCTGGGAAGAAACTACACAAAAAAGGGACAAAATGTACCTATCATCAAGATCGTTTATCCTTTGGTGAACAGCCTCCCCCACAGTGTCTAAGATCCTTATGAGTTTTGCCAGGAATTGAATTTGGGGCTTTAACTTTCTTCGAGGTGTCACCAAATCTCTAGGTCGTTTATCCCCTACATTTTCATTAACCCTATTAGTTTAAAGAATGATTGCAGGGGTTATTGTTATAAGCCACAGAAGTGTAACAAAATACATGATAGTCTAATATAAATATAAACGCAATATGTGAATAGATGGATTTATTGAGTGTTTCATACTCAAGAGTTTTTTTTATGAATATTCATATTTTCCACTATTTACAGTCCATACCTATATTGACTAAATTAGTCTCCACAACAAATTCTAAATTATTCCCCTCCCCTTATAAACAGGAAACGTTAAAATAGTTCATGAGAGAGGAACAACAATTTAGTATTACATTTCTAAAATATCAATGAGAAAAACCAGTAACTTTAGGTATAAATTGCTTAATAAAACTAAAAGCTCTCAAAGTTGATATACTGATGTATGCCTAAAAGTGTCTAAAGATTCATTACTCAATGATAGGTACTTGTGATACCTAAATGAATTCGAAACTTAAGTAGCATTTTTTCTCCATCCCTGCAAAGAAATATATTAAAATCCTTGAGTAAGAAAAATAGTGAACCTCTTAACGTAGTAAATCCTCATTACATCAGTATAAAACGTAAAACTTTATAGCTAAGGGGCTCTCCTTCCCAATTTGTCAGTGCTGTTGAAGAGAAACGAATAAATAGGTTTCACTGTCGGAAGTGAAATGAAGCGGTACGAGTTTGACCTCACCTGATATTCGGAATGGTAGCGTGATACAGGTGTCATTAACAAAAAGTGAAATTGCGGTGTTTTCACCACCCAGTTCATTGAAGTGTTTCCAATGGCGTTTTGCAGAGAGACAGCTAAATATACATCCTGTGCTTTTGGGGAATTTCTGTGATTTGTGTATCCGAAAGGAAGCAGGAGGTTTCATTCCTTATTACATGACAGTAAAAAAAGTATTTTCCTTAAATTACAGAGGAAAAAAACTCAGAACTTAAAACTTGACTTTATATGAGCTTAAGATATTTTAATCGTAGGACGCCATTATTACAAAGCAATGCTTTTAAATTAATTTTAGCTTTGTCACTAGAAAAGTAGCTTAAAAGTGGGTGTAATATTGAGAGTTGCTGTTATATCAGTTTTCTAAAAAAATAGCTTATAGTGAATTATTTATCTCATAAAAAAGGAGTATAAAAAATATAGGAGAAAATATAGGAGTTTTTCATCCATTTCTCTGGTGTTTTAAACGTATAAAGGATTGTAAAAGTAAGGACATTCAAAAAGTTTTTTAAGTTCACAGTGGAATATCCATATTCAAAGACAGAGGTGATTGTATGTTACTATCAGATAAATTTCATAGATAAGTGCTCTTATGATTTCTTTTTCTTCAATATCGTGTTATTTAAGAAAATCTTATAAAACAAATACATTACTAACACAATTCTACCACAAAAATGTTCAATTACTAGATCTTCAAGGTATTTAAAAAAAAAAGTTGTGTAGTTGCGGAAAAAAATTACGTACTCTTGTCAAGATGAAATGTATTGTAACTTCAACTCAAATACAAAATTTTAAACAATTATTTTCTTTCAACCTCGACTAGCGTAGCAGATCCGCATGTACGCAGTTGCAATTTCGAACAATGACAACAAGCCAAACCAATCATTGCGCATTCAGAATATTTTCAAACAATTTAACATTCCGACTCGCACACACGCAATTCAAAAAAGACCCTGCTGACATTTTCCCACCCTAAAAGCACACATATGAGTAATGGGTCGTAGCAAAAAAGACCCTTGTTTCTCTCATTGCAGAAGGACGAACATCTCTGTGCAGCCTTGGGCCACTCGTAACTTCAATATTTATTCCCATGGTGCCGATTCAGGAGAGATAGCCTTAGAGTTGCTGACTTTTCTAATCGAGATCCGCCCTAAAAGTATTGTTTTCGATTTATTTTTTGTAGGAGTGGGTATTCCCCTTATCGTAGAGGGTGTGTCGGAGATGTTGTGGGTTATAAACTACTTCGTTTCAATTGTTTCAAGGTCAAAATGTCGTGTGAGGAAAGATATCTGTCAGAATTGTATGATGGTGTGGACCACCACTCTGTAAGTGCAGCACACAGGTAAGCATGCTGGTAAGACTTGAATTTTCAGTTAATTTTAGCTTTTAATGTCTTTGTGAGTCTTGCAGGTAAGGACGGAATATTTTGTGATTTATTTAGAAACAAGTATAAGGAAAACTTTTCAAGTTGGGAATTTATTCTAAGAAGACGGTAAAAAAAATTTTGTTTCTATATTTTTTCAAATTGACCCCCATAGGGTAGCAACTTATGTTACCAAATTTGTCAACTTTTTAATGTAACTTCGAAATTGGGGAGTATGTGTCTTAGAGCAATATTGAAGAAAATAGACAATACTGGTCCAGTCTTTTCGAATCACTCAATGCCTTATTTTAGGAGGGATTAGTTCAGAAGGAACAAAAATACCCACTTAAAGTTTAAAAGACTTGAATCAGTGGTGAGGTTGAAAAACAATATTTGGAGGGACTCGCCTTTTGTTTTCACTGTTTTTTCTTATTTTTGACCCGAAACCATATATTTCAGGGGACGTCGACCCAACCCAATCCACTGACTTGAATGAACATCTGTTCAAGAGACTGAAAAGCAATTATTTTAACAACCTTGACATTGGTTAAAGAAGGAAGAATCTAATAATCCCCGAAAAAAAGACCAATGACATATCACTTAAAACGATAGTTTTTAACCGCATTCAATACTCCAATAATAATACCCAATTTCCATTTTCATGGAAAATGAAATCCAAATCAGTCCAGAGTTTATGTCTATTCAATTCCCTATGGAAGTAACCTCCGATTCATCATGTCTCTTTTCAGCCTCCCCGCCAATACCATATTCAACCAACTCAGGGCCCCTAAGCAATCAAGGATCAACTTGGTAAGCTAAATAACAAGGTATGTCTATCAAAAGTCTCCAACAGGGGGCCGATAACAATAATTTGCTTCCCTCTACAGAACCCCTCGCTGTACTTACAACACTAGGAATGCCGCCGAACTACCACCACAGAGGGTATCTTGTATTGTCATTTGATATTCACAGCACGTATTGCAAGGGATGCGGAGGTTTTTGATCCGAAATATACATTGGTTCTCTCTGTGTTGTACTCAAACGGATGCTAAGTAAAGATAAAAGAAGTAAGCACTTCTGGGACCTACGCGACGCTGGATTTATGAATGTCTTATAAAAAAAGTTACATGTACGGTAGATAATATCTACAGTAGATAACTAAGGATGAAACGAAAACTTGAAATTGCCCTGGTAGGGCCAGGTGTCCTGTTGCGATTTTAGTATGTTTTGCTTTTAGTGATTGGGGTACTACGTCTGAGATATTAGGGAAAGGTATACATTGAGAGTTTTTTTAAAAAAAACTCGATTCGAGGTATTAGACCTGTTCAAACTAAGTAATATTACTTTCGGTTCTTTTGAGAATGATAGTGTTAATGGATAGAGGCGAATGCGATGCCTGTTGTACAATTTACATTCCACAATGTCAGATATTTATTTATACCTTAAGATAAAATTATGAGTAACTTTATAAAACTTTTAAGTTATACTTAGATTACAGTAGAAACTGACACTTACAGCAATATTTTTATGGTTTCCCATGGTGAGAATGTTTTATCTTCATTTGAATTTTGCACTTTCTGAACCCAATTAAACCCTGCACGCTGGATCTAAAAATTAAGACTTTAAGGGAAATACTAAATCTCATTATAGTACATTGTTATTATTAAAAGAATCATTTTAAGAAAGATATATATTAAAAGTATTTTAATTATTGATATATTTTATTTATGAAACAATCTTTCTCAACAACATTCTGTAGTTGACAGCGTCCATGGTTTCTCTACCATCTTTACACTATAGCGATACCGAAAAACTCGCTTTTAAGGGAGAAGCCTAATTTTTACGTATAAGTTTACTTAATTAATGCACTTTGTTCATTTCAATTTAGCTTCTTTACCTAGTTATTTTTACAATGACCAACAGACCTCTAGGGGACGAATAGTTTCCCTCAGTCACTGTTCCATCCATATTTATATCGATCCTGTGTAACAACCCCCTCTATCCATCATAGGATAATCGATTCAATTTCCATTTACGTCCAAGCCGGCCACCAGTAATAGCCCATTCAGCTCAACAGAGATCACGACCTTGTTCTCCTTGTGCAATTACACAATGCGGGGAGACAATGTGCCACAAGTAGAGGGACGCCGCCTAGCTATGTAGGCCACTGGGACCGCAGATGATGATACCGTCTATGTGGATCTTTGAATGAATAACGCTCTGTGTGACATATCCGGATAGACGAAGCATCTTTTCTGAGGATGGAAATGTTCGTACAGCGTTTGAATATGTAGTTTGATGGGCTTGTGGGAGAATGTTCGTAATTGCCCTCTCACAGGTTGGAGTTATTACCGATTAGGCATGCTCAAATAAAGTATTCATGATGTTTTGAGATGGTTATGATGGCAGTTATTGTCTTTATATAAGCAAGAAAAATCTGATGTCGATGACAAGTTTTGATTTGGAATGGTGCGGTTTTCTTATTGCACTTGGAGTGTATCTTTAATTTGGTTTCTACATTTAGAGTAAAATTGTATTTATAAATGTGTGAAAATATTTGCAGTGAGGATAAGTAAATAGAAATTAAATTTTGATACCCTGGAAAGAAAATTTTAATTAAACTATGCCGCAAAAATTGCTGTGAAAGATCAAACCATCCATGACCAATTCCCAGAAACCAAGTTGCTTTTGTCTTGCAACTATTTATATGAAATTTAGAACACTAAAAAATTATAAATAACTTGAAAGGTTACGATTATTATGTGTCCACAGGAGCATGAAGAAAAAGGACAATTCATTTCGAAATAAACACCAATAAGAGAAGTTCAAATATGAGAGGTAAGATGACACGAAGAACTTCAATCGAAGTTATCACGCAAGCAGAAATAGTGCCACAAAATTAACGGTTAACTTTCATGGATGGGAAACCAACAAGAGACTATTTTATATAGTAGGTACTTCTAGGTACTTCCATATTATATATTTTTTGAGGGGCTATTTCTTTATAAAATCCTTCTTTTAAGAGTAACTATTTGTGTTTATTTTTTGTTTAATATTTTCAATAAGAGTACTATTACTATAATAAAAAAGTTGTAGCAATAACATGTTAAATAACAATGTGAAAAGGGGAACTAAACAAAACTTTGAATACTTTAGAAACTAAAATCAAACTGAAAACTTATATATAAAGGTTTCATTAATGCTTCAATAACACTATACATAAAATAGTAATATAGTATTAGGTATTGAAAATTTGTAATAATTTTTCCAAATTATAAAGTTCAAATTAATTTCAAAATATGTTGAATTTGATTTTTAAGTATTAAAATATATCTTAAAACTATATTATATATTATTACAAAAATATATAATTCTAATTAACAATATAATTAATTAAAGTATTCACGCATATAGTTTGAAAGTTTTTCGAGAACGAGACGAACAAAACTGCACGCACGTGTAGTATGTGCTCTAAATTTAAAACGGGCTAAATGAAGCTACACGAAAAATACCTCTTTAATCTCCATTAATTAATAATTAATTTAAACAAAAGGATTCAGAACGCACAAATGAATAATTTGAAATGACAATTTAGATTGGGGAATAATTTAATTTCAAAAATTAAGAAACTACCAAGGGAATTTAGTACATTAAGCGATAGTATCATTCCTAATAGTTTTTTAATACCTTTAACATCCCCACTCAAACTACATAAATAGGCGGTATAACGTTGAAAATCCGCCGTTCTAAGAAAAAAAAGCGAACAAAACACAATAAACGGGGACAACTACTCCCCTCGTTGGCAGCTGGCACGCGCGAAAGGAACAGCTGAAGAAATGGAATACCAGCTGGGACATCGCAAACGATAAAACTTCGGTAGTTTTTCTCCTTTTCCACACTTCGCCGACTGTCGTTGGTCTCCCCAATTTCATTATACCGCCAGTTTTTTTTTATGCCTGTTACATGATTCTTATGCTGGAGAGGTCCAGGTGCCCTTTGTATTATGTGTGCGAAGGACCAACTTGGGGGACACGCGACGTCGCAATTAACCTTTGGTTGAGTGAATATAAATATTTATCAAGTTCACGTAAAACTTTCGCTGCATTAAAAGTACTTGCATTAGCTTAATGAAAGAAATACTGTGCTGTTAATTCAACTTCACAACTTATACTGGCCAAAAGTCAGTTTCAAATTTACTATGACTGCCAATAATTGAAAAATAAAAATAAGTGAGATTTTCTCATGAATTATATAAATAAATAATTAATCTTTAACTCCTTATTAAGGATTTTTTTAAAGTTTGACAGCGATTTTACAGATTACGTATAAAATTTAAGAAAAAGAAATAGTTTTTGGAAGAAGTGTTTTACTCCATTTTTAGTTTAGTGTTTTATGATCCAAAATTCAAATACTAACGTAGTTTTTTAATGTATTTTTGACTCTACATAAAATTTGAAAGGTTGAGGATTAATTACAGAGCCAGGGAAAATATACCATTAAATCATAATAGCATTAAAAAGCTTTATCAGCAATATTATCAAATTGTTTAGATGGAATTTAATAAAATATTACCTAAGGGTATGGTATGGTAATACCATACTAAGGGTAAAAAGTATGGTATGATTCCATTTAAAAACCAATAATAGAATTGAATTAATTAACTAATTTTTTTCACCTCATTTGAAAAATGCGGGACAAAATTCTATAGGCATTGGGCTGAACTTTTAATAATATAATCACATATAATATAATAATATAATTAATATAAATACATAAATCATAAAATTATCTTTTTTCGGAAGAGTTCGTTGATACATTTTACTCTCACTTTCTATCGTTTGAATTTATGAGATTTACAGAAACAATGGGTCCTAGTAATTTATTTTGGCTGTGGGTTGAGTCACATCAAGATCTTAAGATCTTCAAATCATGTATTTTGTGGCATTCCTCCACAATTTCCAATGAGTGAGATCCTTTTCATGAATGATACGTTTTTGAGGCATAAAACCTTAGCCTTAAAAATAAAGTTTACCATTTATCTCTAAAAAAGTCAATGAAGTGGTTAAGTGGGTTACTTTAGATTCGTTTTCAAAAACGTGGGTTACAAGTTAGGGAATCTCTGGTATTAAACATAACTCTTCATTGTGAGCACCGAGAGAAGTGCTCGAGTTGAACACCCCCAAACATTAATCTCTCCCATTCCAGCAAATCCCGAGATTATTGCGTCCCATTACCTTTCAAACTACATCACAAAAGAAAGTAAAAGCACATCTGTCCTACTCAGGACGACCACTCGCGCCTATAAATCACAATACCGATAAAACCAAACCAACCACGCTCAGAGGATTACTCTTGTTTCGGGTGTGAGGGGGAGGACGCAAAATACAACTAATAGGCAGCATCCTGCCCTGCCCCGAATTTACCCTCCACAAGGGGCAGAATATTATTAAAATTTCCGCGTTGTGAGAAGGAGGATGCCCGAGTTGGGGGTTTTGAATACGTCTATGATTTCCTGTTTTTGGGAGACTGACTGCATTGGATCCAATGAAGTGAAGTATCATCATTGTTAGTCTGTCTGGTAATGAGTAAAGAAGGATTGCTCGGATGGGGGAAATAATCCTAACGGAAACGTTTAAGTAATTTTTGGACAAGAATGACGGAAGTGAGTGACATGAGGTTGATGTTATCTGTGTGGTTTGATACTGTTAAGTGGATGAATGATTGTGGAATTAATCTTTTTTTTTCTGTTAGGATCTTCATTGGTTGTAAATTTCAAGTTAAGTGAAGTAGAAATGTAAATGCTATCTTGAAAGAAATATTTAGGGAGAAGAATGGGTGAATTTAGAAGCTGATAACAAATAATCTTTTGTAATCTATGTAAAATCCTGCAATGCAGTTACTATATTTTTTGACCCATCTCTTACTTTTTCTATAGAGAGAGTCATATTTCCCTAATATGGCGAAATCTATAATAGATTCCAAAAAGTGCAGCTGGCAATGCGGGGTAGCTTAAAAAACTTCGAGAAATTTTGATGAAAAAAATTTCACTTTCTTATTGCTTCCGCAGGTAGTTTAAGAGGAAAGATGAATTAAGCCCTACAGAAAAAAAATCTTAGATGTTTGTTAAATTATATTTTCATCACTTACAATTTTATCCTCCATGAATAGTAAACGTTTCACACATAGTCACTTGTACCCCTTAGTTTCTCATTCACGCGTATGTAATTAAGTAGAAATACCAATATCGTATACAGAATAATTAATTTTTTTTAAAAGATGGGGGATCTTCCAAAATAAAACAATTATGTTTTCTTTTATTTTAAGAATATAATCTTAATATCACAGAGGAGAATAATATTAATTAATAAGGAGATGAGAGTAGGTGCTTTGTATATATTAGTTTTAGTACTTCAAATTTCAATTTTTGTATTAGAACAATAAAAATCATAATCAGAATGGTGCAATTTAATTATAGTAAATTTTTATTAATGTAAGGACATAATTGTCATATACCAAGGATTCCGCCATGTGGTAGTTTTTTTTTCTCAAAATCCGAACGAAATCCCTCAGAATTCTAAAATATTTTAGACCATTTTCGCAAAAATGTGAATGAAAAATTGGAACGTTATAAATATATGAAGAATATAAATACTTGAATATGTTTAGAAATAAGATTTTAAAGAAATATTTAGCATCAAGTTTGTTTTTGAGTAGTTTCTACCAATTTAATTTTTCCATCTAAAAACACAGATGTATCTAACCAATTTCTTATTTTAGCATTTTTTTTTATCCATTTTAGCTTTTATGCTAAAGGAAATTTTTCCCTAGCTTAGACCCTAGCATACGTTATGAAATATTAATAAGTAGATTTAGTTTTTTTTTTTAGAATTACGCAATGTTACCCAATAAAAATAACCAATTATATATCTTAAATAAAAATTAAGATACATAAAAGAAACGCCAATTTGAAAAGGGAATAAGTCCAAAAAATGCCAAATCGACTTTCTGAGAGCAAAAAAATCTCCAAGCTTCGCTCTACGCATATAAGTGTAAGGAGAAAAAAAACCCCATCCCCTATATCAGTAGATATAGCCCCTTGAAATTGGGAAATCAATGTCCATTCATTGTACTTTTTCATTAAATTTGAAATTTAAGTTAATTTGTCTTTCTTTTCTTATTCTTTGTACAGTAAACTTAGCCAAAATAAAATTTTATTTTAATTTAAAAGCTTTTCTCCAATCCTTTTATCCAATGAATGTTTGATTCCTTTTTATAGTGCCTTAATAGATACTTTGAATATATTTATATTTTTGTCGATGATTACTCTGTACTCTAAATAGGGTCCTAGACTTCCAATACAAATTTGGTGGTTAAACAGTGAAAATTCCATTACCCTACCCTACAGGTTTTTTTTTTCAATTTTCTCAAAACTTATGGTTTTTGGACTTTATTCCCTTTTTCAAACTGACGATTCAAAATTCATTTATATTATGGTATAAATAAAGTTTTAATGTACGCTAACTTTCATGAAAAGATAAAAATAAGATTCCTAACACCATAAGATATCCTCAATACTTTTTGTTGAGCGTCAAACCAAACCGTTATTCTTCAACAATAACTCCTATGTAACTTGCGTCGTTAAATACAATGGTTTAATCACTATAATTCGACAGATTTATACACAAGTGAATAATGGCAAAGTAGCTATTTGCCCACTGTTTGCGTGCATTCCTACTCAAACACATCAATTTGTTTTTGGTCGACTGCTGGAACAAAAGAAGTAGTAATTGGGTTATCTTTAAGATCGGAAAAGTACTTTAAAGTATAGATTTAAATAAATCCTTACTGACAACAACTACGTCACGTTTTAAAAAAGATGAAATAACTTTGTACTATATTTAATTCAAGTAACATAAAAATATCGCATCTGAAATACTTTTGCGTTTAGCAAAAGTAATTGTTTTCTTCTTCAGTTATTGAAGGAGATAATTACTATGAGAAAGAGGGATAAAGAGAACACTATTATTTACCTTTAAATTTTCTCTATAATGAATACATTCTTATAATTCATATTAATATATAATAATGTAATTAATATTAATACTATTCAACATAATATTTTTCAATAAGCAATATCTTCTCTCCATTGAAAAATAGTTTTTAACGCCGAACCTGATGGCTGTGAATATATGTCTGTTATGGTACAAAATGTCCAGATCGGTTTTCGCTCCCCGTACCGAAGGACCGTATAATAAAATATACAGCAGCTGGTGTGTCTACCTGAAATCCGTTTTGGCATCTTTTATGCAGGGGCAATGATAAAAATGTTCAGTTTCTTTGAAAGATTTTCGATAAGCATTCGTATTTTAAAATTAGGGTGTGTTATGTAATCATTTTAAAACCATTTGCAATTTCAGAAACTGTGGTTGGAATTACAGAACAGTATTATTTAAATAAAAACTGTTTTTGAATTCATTACAGCATAATAAACATTTTAGTTTATGAATTATTGATGTTGAATATTGGAATATAATTTACTTTGTTTGTTATTCCCTTTAGGCTTTAACCGACTCCATAGAATATCCATCTACTACAGCAATGGGCAATTCAGTGGCATGATGAAGTCGCAAAGTCAAGGTTTAAGAAATTGGAACAATAAAACGTTTTATACTTTAAAAATAGATTTTTAGTGTTTTACTAAATGTTATATTTTCTTGCGATTTTTTTCTTGCTCATTATTTATGCCCTGAAGCTCACCCGACAGCATTTCCACTTGCCATGTTATTAATTACTTTCATCTATACATGTGTTTTTTTTGTGTGTATTTGCATTTTATTTTCTTTAGAATTTTTTTTGTTGTATATATTTTGTTTTTTTATTTTTTATATTAGATTAAATATGTTTCATTCACCTGTACGAGGTAACCTCACCTCCTTGGTGATACAAATGTTTTCCATTTTTTGTAATTTTTAATAATTATTATGAAATAAATAAATTGATTGATTGATTGATTTCCTTTCTCCTTAAAACAAACGTAATTTTAAATTCATTTTGATTTTTATATTGTTTAAAGCAATTTATATTATTTTCTTTTTCATCCTCCTCTGGCTGTTCTATACCATTTAATGTTCCGACCCCCCCCTTGGTTCCGAAAGTGACGGTTAATCAAGATTCTACTAAAGTTAAAACCAGCTTTATCAAATCAATTAACCCGAATCCAGGTTTGAACACAGATCAAAATATGGATTGAAATTTTCTTTATCATACACATACCGTCATCGATGTCAAATCTCTTAACAACAGTCCCAAATTCTACTTAAACTATTACAAACTCCCCTGCCTATTAATATTTCAATATCAAACAAAAGCTCATTGTGGTTGCCAAAACATGCCCGACTAATTCGGTCAAAGGTAAACACGACCAAACAACAAACAGCCCATATTTTCTCCGGGGCATACCTCTTCACTTCAAATCCTGGTCTCGGAGGAAAAGAAGAGTGAAAAACAATGGACAATTAAAATGAGTCCTGAGTCCTTCTGTGATTCTTCTCAACTCTTCTCGGTAGTCCAATTAATTCCATTCTCTTAATAGGCCCGGCCTACGCATACTGTCCTGTGACCCGTTCTAATTATCGTTTGCAAAAGGGGTTTGGGGTGGGGTTAGGAACGTTGTTCCAGCAGTCACGAGCACGGAATGGAACATAGGGTTGTTTTCGGTCGGGTTTGTTCGTGAGGATTGGATTGAGAGTAATTAATGACGCAGACGGTAAAATATAGGCTATCGTTCAGTCGAGAGTGATATTGATGTTTCCAGTTATTGCTTTTAATAACTTTCGAATTGGTGGTTAATGGAGCGGTTCGTTGGAAAGTGAATTCTTTGAAGTAGAGACCGTTAGGAGAAAGGATTACAGGTTGGTCTGTTGGAAAACTCAAAACAATATGGTGGTATAGATAGAGACAATACGAGGCCATAAATGAGCTTGTGCTATGTAGAAAAATGAGAAGCTTTCTTGAAACTACTCGTACTATGCAATAATTAAAATACGTAAAGGCGCAAAATCGCTGAACCATCTTGAAAACGGGTAAAAATCGTAAACTTTGATATTGTGGCTATTCACAAACTATATTCTCTTTTGAAGAAGTTTTCCCCCCCATAAACCCTTTTTGTCAAAAAAAAAAACATCAACGGATAGTCGGTCTTGCGTCGGTAAAATGCAGAATATAGATT
Source organism: Tetragnatha montana (assembly GCA_963680715.1). Classification (NCBI taxonomy): domain Eukaryota; kingdom Metazoa; phylum Arthropoda; class Arachnida; order Araneae; family Tetragnathidae; genus Tetragnatha; species Tetragnatha montana. Next base: position 28,181,041 of record OY796683.1, read on the forward strand.
GGGAGTAGCTTCAAAGCGTCTACCGTTTACCTCAAAGAGATGAATCCTCTTGTACTCAAACTAAGTTTGGATGACATACTCCACTTTCACTCTAACCAGCTCATACTTACCTCGAGATAATTTTAAAGCTCCAGAACTTCCAATTTTCTCCCCAGAGATCATTCATTCAAACCAGAACACATATATTGGTAAGGAGTTACTATCATCACTCCCTAACATGACATTTACCACTATTAACCATTACCATTTACTATTTTTCAAAACATGGGTTGTTTTTGCTTATCCCCTTAGTTTAGGTACCCCTAAACCCAGTCCAAAAGATCACGTTGAAACAACAGATCATATAGACGGTCTCTTCCTCTCTCATCAGTTGCCCCAATGAGGCATCGATACAGTCTAGGATGTGAGAGGGAGACGCGATGGTGTTGCAATGACAAAGGGCATAAGTCTTTTTCTTCTCCCGGAATTTTAAGCTTTCTGTATGCCCTGTCCTCAGTCTGGATTGAGCCGTTTGGGCAAATCTTGGGCAGGAGCATTGCAGAGACAAGTCAGGTCCCTTAGCAACGTACCAGGACATGGGTGGATTTAGGAAGAAAACCCTAAGGGACAAGCTGAAGAGTTTGGGGGACATGCTGTCCCTGACACCATTCAAAATATCATGTAAAAATTGGAGGCATAGTTTCCATGACCCTCTCCTTACCCGAAACTATACGTATACACTGAGATTTTCAACAACAAAAGCAATAAAGACCAATTTCCCTTACCTTATTGACCCTTGTCCACCTCGGAAAACTGACCCCAGGCAAAGCACTCCTCAACACGGACCTACCACCACCACCTTGCCCCGGTGACAATTCACTGGTGGACACCGACAGTTCACCGCTACTACCCGACGCAGTCCTCTCCAGAGTAGAAGGAGGGGTGGCGGTGGAGGAGCCCTTGCGGTGTCGCCAACACCGCTTGCTGCGGCCCACAACATCGTCCGTCTGCACGCCCTTGCCCACCTTGTTGTTGTTGCATGGGCGTTTTTCTGAAGGGGGCGGTTCCATGGCCGCCGGCTCAACCTGGGTCCATGTTATCCGGTGCAGAAGAGGGGTGGAGTTGGCGTGGAATGGTCGCTTGAAGTATTTCGGGAAGAGGCCTCCGCCGGTGGTGGTCGTTTGTGTGGTTGAGGAACTGGTGGCGGGGAGGGTGTTCACATTGCGGGTGAGGTTGGTTTGATATGGAATTGCCTGAAAGAGAATTAAATGAAGTCAGAACTTGCTTTTGAATACCTGATGGGAATGCATTATAAATTTGATCGTATTCGGCCACTATTCCAAAAGTCGTGTGTAAGAAGGATTAATAAGAAAACAGTGAAATAATTGGACACTTTTAAAAAGTAGGTTTCACCCAAGGTTTGGGTTTCACCTAAAGAAATTAGGATACTATCCGTGTGAGCCAGCTGTGCGTGGATAGAATAAAAGTGAAAGTGCAAAAATAAGTAAGAAAACTTTTTTTTATAATAGGTGCACTTTTATTAAAATGTTTTAAACATTCAAAAATAATTTATAAGGTGATAGAAAATAACTTTCTGGTAAGTATAAAATAAATGACTTTCTGATGAATGACTAAAAATAAAAGAGTGGGCGCTTTTGTAATTCTCTATTCATCCTATTCATTCTGAATCCTCTATTCGGGTTTTCTTTGAGTTAAAATTTACAAATTAACTAGCGCCCACGCTTTACTTTTAGTCATCAGAAAATCAAGTTTTTTTTGTCCTTGCCGATAAATTATTTTCTACTCCCCAATAAATTAGTTTAGAATTTTTTGAACATTTTAACAAAAGCTTTTTTTTTAATTATTTTATTTCAAGACAACCTCATCCCTGTTCTCTATCTTCTATCATCCTGATGTATCCACACCCATCTCTTTTCACTGAAGCATACATTGATCCCCAACTCCCACCAGATCTCCGTAATGAGTCTGAGTGGGAGACCTCTCATAAAAAAGTCAGGGACATTGAACCGACGTCACCCTGATGTGGGATCATCGTCGTCGTTCACTCCGTTCGATTCCTCTTCTCTTTTTCCGAGCCTCCTCCACCCCAGCTGGGTGATGTTGTCAAGAGGATTATTATTTGGCTCCAGGGTCACCAGGTGTGGTGTAAGTTTGATCGGGAAATGAATGACTTATCGTGTTTTGTTTCGGAGAGTGTTTTTGATTGAGTGGTGTGACATCGATTGAACATGTCCGGATGAGAAGAGATGGGATCGAACGTGAATGGTAGTGTTGATTTGATTGAAATTGCGTTTCTGGTTCGGAAAAGTACGTATCAACGTATCATATCTGTTTACAAGATCTCTATTAAAATGGATAGGATTATGTTATTGGCAAGAACGTTTTCATAAAGGTTGATAGATGGTCTGCTATGAAGCTCGACATGAATATTCATATAACAGAGAAGGAAAGAGGTTCCATGACTTCTATCTTAAGACTAAGATTAAATCTTTTATGCATCATATATTATATGTGCTGCATGCCAGTGGGAGGGGGGGTTTGGGGATATATCCCTCCCCCAAAAGACCGAAATTTTCCTTTTTTGACCATTAGAAAAGGACTAAGTTTACCCCAATATCCCCCCTGAATTCCAATATCCCTCTCCATTTTCTTTTTATGGCTACGCCACTTGCATCATAAATTAAATAGCATCTAATTATTTGTAATAATAGCTAAATATATAATGACACCCTTATTATAAACACGCCATTTGGGTCACTTTTTCGTTCGGGGCAAAGCACAGTTAGGAACCTCTACATTTCCACAAAACAGTTTATAGTGCAATAGTCAAGCTACTCAAAAAGCAATGGTCCTCAACCACGTCCAGTCCTTTAAAGACTTTATTAGCACAAACGACTCATTTATTATTGTTTTCCAAGAAATATTAGTTTTTAAAAATGCTTTTACAAAAATATCTGGAGTGTATACGTTTAACTCTATGTAGTCTGGACTAACTCTAACTCTGTAGACTGTCTCTAACAATCCCCACAATCAGTTTTCCTCTTTTACTTTCCTTCTTTACCACGTCCTCTCTCTCTCTCTGGTTCTAGTTCTTAAAAATTGTTTCCCTCTCTTCTTATTATCTATCTTTCTCTACTAATATGCAAAGAGTATATGAAAGAAAGGCAGTAACTTGGGATGAAGTCAGTAAAAAACTAGTAATTAACTGGCTTATAGTGGATATCCTCCAAACCCTAAACGGGAGCTATATACTTTACTGGACTAATATAAATTTCATAAATAATTTCCCAACTAACTGACATGATTAATAGGACACTATTTAGATTCTTTATGGTTTTCAATACGAAACTGAAGTAAATGAGTTAACTTTTAACTAACTAAAAAATAACTTAGCTTAATAATATTAACTAACACATGTAAAACATTTCCCTAAACATTGCATCAAATGAGAGACTTAATACTTGTAACTCCTCAATTGATACAGTCAAAAATAAGACAAATTAAACTCTCTGATTTATCTTCAGAGCCATTACCGACACAATAAAAGCCAACTTAGCTCATTCAATCTGAGCGGAACCATGCAACCACAAACAACTTCCTCAACCTATCACAGTGGTTCTTAATGCCGACACAATAAACTTATCACGGCTATCACAGTGACAACTAAACTCTCCTCGACCGCCAGAAAAAAAAACTTTCCCTCACAAATCCCACTCTAATTGGATCCCTTTCCAATGTGGGTTAAGAAAGCTCTCCTCTGATTGGTCACGCTTCATCGATGAGGGATTTGACCAACAATCGAATCGCCGATTCTGGAGAGTTGGTTGTGATCGAAAATAACCGAAAGCGAATTAAGAAATTGTCTTTGATTGGTTTGCCAATGACCAATTTGAGGTAATGCCTGTTGTGATCGTAACGTATTGCGGAAAGTAAATAAATTTCTATTTCTTACAGAGAGTGAGGATAAAATCGAAAGTGGGAAGTATTTTTGGGTGGTGTATATGCTCCATGGGGTTCTTTTCCTGTGCGATCTTTTGTGTATTTTGGTATTTTGGGAATGTAAATCTATAATAGGAGAAAGTGTTGTTGATTTAGGGATGCTTTTGTTTGTGAGCGGAAAATAATAAAAATATTGAAGCACACATTTAAAAATAATATCTATATTCTCATTGATGGCTTATGCGTTAAAGGGAAGTTATAAAAAGAAAATCTAAACTTGGCTAAGATAGAAAAGGCAGAAAAATCGAAATGAATTTTATAACTCTATTTTCCAATAGTTATTCATTAATTACATCTATCTTTAATTTATTCTAATATTAATTAATGTGTAATATTCTAAAATAAATTATTAATTCCTAATACATAGTATGTATCTGTCTTTTATAAGTAGCTATTTATCTTATCTATTTTTTCTAAAATCTAAATTAGTATCTATAGGTGTATTTCTAGTATTGAATACCCCTAGAACCTATTTATTTTTACAATATAGTTATAATATAATAATTCTATTATCTATACCTTTGATTTTTAAAAAGTATCATCATTATTGTAGTGTTCATTCGTGTTTCTTAAAGTAAGATTTTTTAATATAATAATCTAATCAACGTTGTAAGCAAAATAAGTAAAGTAAAGTAAAAATTATTTTTTTAAAATATTAAAATAAAAGACTATTTTTAAGCACAAATGATTTGAAATATTGGCATAATTACTGACAATAGAAATCCTAATAATTTCCAACAACAATTACAAAAGTTTTAAACTTTATAAATTTAGATACTTAAAAATACACTTAAAAAGTTTGATAAACATTTTATAACGTTGTCAATTAGAAAATACATACTCTTCTTATTTTAAAATCTCCCTCAGTATTCAAAAGTCTTAACTTCTTTTTAACACTATTAATTATATTATCTAAGAAGATTAATATGATGTCCTATCTTTAAAATGTTATTTTAATCTGTGTTTACATCAAAATTTATATTTATAATATTAATTAGCTTTAAATTTAACAGTAATGCTGAATACTCTTTAACATATTAAATTTAAAAATAAAACTTATATATAATTTAATAAAAATTGCTTAACACACGATTTGCTCTTTTACGTTATGAATTTAAAACTGCTGTTCGCTAAATTTCTTTAACGAAAACGCAAAAATAAAATCTTTTTAATTTATTAACAGTTTTCAAGAATTGTTGTGACTTCAAAACCTAATTTAAGTATAGGTATACTATAACTACAAGAGATAAATTTTAAAATTACATCAAATATAATTTCATTTTGTGTCTTTGGACAAAATTACTATCTTATCAACTCGACTATGAAAATTTTGTTTTCAACAAGCCATAGCAAGTATTAAATTTCAATCTCATTTAAAGACTGTTTTAGATTCTACAAATACTACTAGAGAACAAGAAAATATTACTGAAAAAGTATTGAATTGCATATGTAAAGAAATATTTCTAGAATTGGAAATTTTCACATTGTGGGGGCTAATGGGACAACTTAACGTGGCTGTATATTCTTTAAAAGAACATTGTAGTGTTTATTCGACTTTGCATACTTTATTAAATTAGATGGAGAAATAATTAGACAGTCATTAACAGCACGTAAAACTAAAAAAGAGCTAAAAAGATTTTTTAATTGGTCAAATTTTAACATTTTATACAAACAAATTAGTAATTTTAAATATCCTTCAATTTTTTTCCCTATATATGTATGTAGACTAATCCTATCTAGAATTATATCATATTAGGATATAGGATAATTCCAAATAGTGAAGAAATAGTGGATTAGTAAAACTAAGTAAAACTAAACTCTGCAGAAGACATTGTGAAATTAAAATAATCAATGCTGAAATTTCATCCACAATTTTTGCATAACCAATTTAGTAGCATATGTTTATAAAAAAAGGCATTTAAAATTCATAAATGACTTTTATTTTTAAATTCTATAGCATGCCCTATTAGCCCTGCACAGTGTCCTAATAGACCCCAAGTATGGGGGCTAATGGGATAGTAGTAGCATTACTACTATCAAATTACAAATTACAAAAATTACAAAAGTCGACATAACACACATACAGAAATACTGAATTTTACTTTAAATTCCAGGAATTGTTTCATAAACTTAAATACAAAATCGTTTTAAATTTATAAAAATTATATTAACAACAATATTTATGTTAATAGATTTTACTAAACAATGTCCCATTAGACCCCACTTTCCTCTATATTTATTTTCATAAATTTTTCTAAAATTTGGAAACAATCAGTTTATTATATTATAGTGATAGAGATAATTAAAATTAAAATGATTTTTAAAACATAAAATAAAAGAATTCATATGTATGTTTTAATAGATGAAACATCAATCAATGTGATAACAATGTACTCATACGTTATTCTTCTTTATTATTTAAAATTCTTTTAAAATATTAAAGAATTCAATTAAAATAAATTTCAGTAGGATAAAAGTTAAGCAGAAATTATTTAAATGATTAAATTTAAAATTGGTAATTTCTTTTTTTAGGGCAAAATATATAATTTGTTTTCATTCTGTAAGAAAGATTTAAAGACAATTACACATTTGGTTTCACGTATCAGGCATTTAGAAGAGCTTTTATGGGATTTAAAATTTAACTTCTAGTCAGAAACCATCAGGTAAGTAATGAATTTCAAACATAAATTTAACCCAATTTTCAAAAGGTCTACATCATTAGTAACTAAATAAGAAAAGCAATAATGGCATTAAAACTGGTATATCTTTATGATTATCATCTTCCTACACATAGATAAAATTTCATTCGAGGAAATAGATATTTTCACGGAAATGCATTCCAAAATCCATAAGATACGCATCAAAAACGATGGATTAAACACCATTAGGCAAATAAAATACCCCAGCCAGTCTAAACACCTCACAACAGAAAGCAAAAGAGTCCGCTTTCACTTAAATCCATTGTGTTGAAAAAGATCTAGTTATCAGCCTCAACACTGGTATGGCCCACAGCCTCAATAACCCTAATCCCTCCCTTTTTTTATTAATAAATTTTTCTCGTGTTGCTTCTTATCTCTCACAGCAAACAACTCAACTCTGAAAAATACTTTTGTTCAAACAAGAACTCTGCCTTAAAATTAATTAACCGAGCTTTGACGTCCTTGTAACCTTTATGGAAAAAGTTACCGCTCAAAAATCGTTTGCCTACAGTACGAACGTTTAAGGGCAGTGAGTGGGGAGGGCAAATGATTTTTTTTGAGTGGGGGTGGAAGGGGGAGAGATCGGGCACGTGATATAAAGGGCGGAGTTCGATTTGACAAGTTTTTTGGAACACACCCTCGTGTTTTATCCATTGTTCGTGATATGGCGTGGTTAATGTGTTAGTCGTTAGCTGTTTTTAATGGCTGCTTTCTCAATAAAGGGTTGGCAGATGTTGAGATGTATTAAATGCTGAGTTTTAATTGTAAGTGGGTTATAATTTAAGACTCTAAAACGATGGGTGAGTTTTCTGTGCGATTTTATTTTATTCCTGGGTAAAATTTCAAAGCAAAGTGTTTTCCTTTATTTTTACAAGGACTTTATTTATAAATAGGTAATTACTAAATAGGTATTATTAATTTACCCTTAATTACTCTTAGATATTAACTTGAACCCAAGAAAAAATATCATTGCTGAATGCAAAATTAATATATTTTAAAAAATTTTAAATCTAAATATATCAAATTTAATATAAAGAAATAATACTTTGAACTATTATTCAGAAACACCAAAAGTTTTAGTTCAAAAAAGTTTATAAATGAACAATTTTTATTGATGCTTTACCCGTTTTATGAACAATTCCTCACATGTAATAAATTGGAAATCGATTTTTTTAAGTTAAGTACTTTCAGAAGAGCGTAAATGATAATTTAAAGGAAAGGAACTTAATTGATACAAGTCCGGATGTCTTACCAAAACTACATAAATTGCATGGAATTTAAAATGGAAATTTAAGGTTAATAGTTTCATGGATAATGCTGATTTATCTGTTCATTTCACTGATCCAAATTAATATTCTGCAAAACACAATCGACACTTAACCTTATTTTACATCAATTGCAAAGTAGAATCAAAAATTTAAAAAAGTAGTTTAGATAACAAAAGTTTGATTTTTCATCTAAAAAGTACTATAGAACATAATCGCCGACAAGTACATAACCATTCAGAAGTAATTTAACATGCATTAAGATGTATTCACATTAACGAAACCTGATTCAAAAACACCGATTAGCTAAGTTTGTTTTGGCATTCAAAGTTCTTTAAAAGAAAAAGGATTGAGATCTGGCCACTTCTAATATCAAATTAAATAGTCAAAATCTCGATGATTAACCACGTATATCCCGTTTAATCATATTATCATTAAAGGGAAAGAAAAATATTAATGTAGTGACACACTAAAAGTAACTTTGAGCATCTGAAAACAATGAATTTATTATATTACTTCAAATTTTAATTCAAAAAGCTGATTTCACGTTAGCAACTAGATAGGATCTGGCTACATACAATAATACCATCAATCCAATTTTCCGTTTAAATTTAAAATTAAGTGTCGGAAGGTACAACTGTCCTTGGGTACAACAGTCGTCCTACTGAAATTATAGAGCAAAATAAATCCTTTAATATCTACCGATTTGAATGCAAAATACCATTGTATATTCATTCCCACTTTCCTGCCAACACCCTTCGTTTACTCCCAAAAACTAAATAATGCCCTTAGAACATAAAAAGAACTTTCACTCAAATGTCAAATACAGACATCATCCTCATTCTAACTACAAGCTTCCATCAACACCAATCACTTAAGTAAAACGTTCTTTTTCAGTTAACCATACCCCCTTATACCCTGAACAGTATAACTACTATTTTTTTCTAAAAAAAACTGGGGGTTCATGACTACACGCCCGGGGATTTTCGTGAACGCCGTCTCGTGACGGTTCCTCACGAAGCAACGCGCATAGAAGGTCGCAGTCAAGGACCAACTTAGTCGGAAAAAATACCGAGAGGCAAAATAGCAGAATTATTACCTGTTGGTTGGTAAACAATGCGCGAATTACTGAGTTTTCTCCCAGCGAAAGAGCTGTTATTTCGCTTTCGGATGGTTGGTTTGGGAAAGTATATGGTGTGGGGATCTTTTACATAAGTGGGTTCGGTGGAAATTCGTTTAATAGGGGGATGATTATATGGGAGAATCGAGGAGGAGGTCGTTTTGGGAATTTTGTCGTGCATTCGAAAGAGCTATTTTAGACTGTCGTTCTGTGGTTTTATTTACTCAATGGAATACATCGGTTTAAACTGGGGAGTCATTAGAAAAACAATCGTGTCATTACAAAATAATGATGACTCGAGAAATTTTAAAAAGGCCAAAATATGGGTGTAATCTTCCCTTATATTGTTCTGGCACTTTGTGTGGATGAATGGTCCCAAGAATCATTAAATGGTATCAGAAACATTTATGACTAAAACGGGAATGTTTGTTATAGGAAGGTGATTTTTAACAATGTTCTTTCAAAAAAGATAAGATCTATTCAAATGAAGACGTCCTCAAAATTAATTAAACATTTAAAGTATGACATAATTCGTACAACAACAATAAAGTGTCCAATATTGTGTTTCTATTCAGGGAGTCTATTGAGGTACGGTCTTTACCAAAAGTCAGACGCTGAGACTTTCAAAGTATCTGAGTAAGGTCATCATAATAAGGTCAATAAAAAAGTATCACGTATTAAAAAAATAAGTTCAATGTTATCAAAACTTTAATCCAGCACGTATCTTTCATTTACATATAATTTGTTTCTATTTTTTTTTCTTATTCGTACGAAAATTCTAGCTCTTGGTTCCTCAATTTCGATTTTCAAAAGACAAATAATTCACTGTGCTCACACATACATTATCATTACAGTTTTAGGTAGATTAATTAAAAAATAGTGAAATTTTCTTTGATACGCATTTACTTACTGAACATTTCAAGAGCTCTTGTATTTCTTAAAAGTTTGAATTAATAAACACCGCTAAGCATCTTTCTACTTATCAAATAAAAAGTCAAAGAATATATAACTACAACTAACTGGTTTTCTGCCCTCATTCATGAAAAGCGAATCATTTATGCAAATTGCATGATTCAATCCAACAGCTGCGCTTCCGTCCGTATTTTGCTGTCATGCAGAAATCAATGAATGAAATCACGTGATAGCTTCAAATTTCACCGGAAAATTTCATTCATATTACGCTACTATATTTTATTACGTTAAAAGAAAAGGAGACTCAGCTAATCAATCACAGAAGCGTAATAGTACCTCCGGACCATAAGGTAGTTCACCTGTTGCCTGACCTTGAGACTTTTAAAAACGGGTTTAAATAGGAAAAATGAGATTTTGCTTAGCTATACCTCACTATATAGTATCAAATTATTGACCTGTTTTGCATAATTTTATCAAAGTGGAGAGCTAGGATATCTATGGTTGTATTGGGTATCAATGGAAACACACAAATGGAGCATTTTCAATCCATGACTCGGACCTAACAACGGCCTTAGCAACAGAAGGTTACAGTTTTTTGCCCTACAGAAGGTTAACAGTTACAGAAAGTGACTGACCGAGGAATTCTTTTATTGGAGCATTTGCAATTACGTGACCCCATACTTAAAATCCGCCTTAGCAACAGATACCTCGTTACCTAACAACCGCCTCACCTTAGCAACAGTTAAAAGCCCTACAAAAGGTTAACAGTTAAAAGAAAATAGCTAGTCGTGACGTCACTTGAAAACACTCTATAGAACGCAAACGACCAGAGAGTAAAGTAGTTATACTTGTTTTTTTTTAAGAATATGAAATTTCCTATTTGAACAAACACATCAAAACAGATTGAGGTACCCGACAGGTAGCCCACCGTATCCATCCATCCCAGCCCACTCATTGGCATTGACATTAAAACCCTGACATTAGCATCATTGACAATTGACATTCACGGCACGGGTGAGTAAGCAGTAACGAGGCCCCCTCCCAAACCAACAGGCCCTCTCTCCATACCAACAAGCTAGGTAGCTGAGCTGAAACACTGTTTTCCATGATGCACTGTTGTTAAATGAACGGTCCAACGACGTTAGAATTGACTGTGGTTCGAGTCGTTACCGCGTGACGACGATCCGTATCAACGACGATCATAACATTACGCTTTGATGGATTTTGTGTGCTGTGTTGGAAAAAGCCGGACGCTTTTTGCGCGTGTCCGATTTGGTGGTTCAAGGTCGGGTGGGCGGGTCAGTGGTTGTTGGGGATCGATATACGTATATGGGAGTGGTGTTCAGTGTTGGAGAAATGCATTTTAAAGCGCAATGTCTTAGTAGAGGAAAGGGAAAGATGGTGATATAGATTGAAAAATAAGGTAGAGTAATGAATAAAAGGAGAGGGGATGAGAGAGATGAGAATTAGGAAGAAGAAGAAAAGAGAGAGAGAGAGAGAGAGAGAGAGAGAGAGAGAGAGAGAGAGAGAGAGAGAGAGAGAAGTTCGTAAAGAGGTAGGTCACCACACTTCTAAAATATAGAAATTCAAATATCCTGCCAAAAGAGACAGACAAATAGTAAGTAAACAGATGGTGAAGAACAAAGGGATTCTCAAGAGCAGAGAGACGAAGAACAAAGGGATTATCAAGAGCAGAGAGACGCTGTAGAGAAAAAAAGATGCTTAAACGCAAAAATGTGTTAAAGAGAAGAGAGAGGCTCAAGAGCAAAGATATGTTAGAAAACTAAAGGATGCTGAGAGCCAAAACATGCTGAAGGGAAGAAGTATAGTTTTAAAGGAGAATGAGTTGAGTGAGATGATTTCGTATAATCATAAAAAAGCAGAACGTGGAAACGGAAAAGGAAACAATCGTTGGATCATCATCAAAAAGTCTTCAATACAAATAAAAAGTAGAAAATGCATCCTTGAAAGTGTTCATCTAACTATTCTTCCTGCGTAGTCCATAATGATGGACAGCAAAAAGATATTTTCTGTTCTAATTTACCTCTATAAATCTGTCATTAATCCACTGAAGATCTGCACTCCGTCTTACAAAATTAAAACAGCACGCTCTTACAACTACTCATTTACGGCATTTCGAGGTTATTATTACATAGTTGCAGATAGAGATAGATAGAAAGATATATGATTAAGATGAAAGATACCAACATGGATTTAAGAAATGAGGAACAGATCCAATAAGATTGGAGAATCCCCATACGGTTTAGGAATAAGTGGACAATTCAGGAACAGATTTGGCCAGTGAAATTTTCATCTAATTATTTTCATTTTCAGTCTAATGCATATAACACCATATTTAGTTTAAAAATAAGAGCAATAGAGCAATGGTTCCATGGTAGAAAATGGCTATAATACATACATAATTACTTAATCGCTTATTGCAGAAATATTTTATGAGAGAAAAGAGTAGAAGGAATGAACAAGGGATAAAGAGGGAGAGATGATGCGGTCTCTATATAGAGTGGATTGATATCCATATATGAATATCAATCCACAGATATGAGACACAAGTTGACGATGAAGCACAAAAGATAGTAGGTATACTCCTCATTTGCAACTAGATAACTGTCTAGATAAATACAACTTGATGAATGGGTTTTAAAGAAAACTTTACCATATTCCCACTGTTTGTAACAATGGTGTTTGTTAACAAACAAAAGCTAAACCCATTCAGAAACAAACGAATGAAATATTTCTTCCAAATCAACAACCATACGCTCATCGATCACACACCCACAATTCCAGCATGTTTGGTGATGAATCGAAAGTATGATCGAAAGTGAGGATACTAGGAGAAGTAAAATTCCAAACGGGTTCGTTAGGTGTATTTTTATCCCGATTTCGCCATCCGTAAAGATTAAAAAAAGCCACCAATCGATCACAGCAGCAAAAGTAAATCACTGTATAAAACGCAGTCACTCAACCAGAACCAATGTTCGGTCTTATAAATCTACTACTACAACTAAATCTGAAACAAAGTGCTCTAAAGGGGCTACAAAACGATCGAACAAACGTGATGAGAACGGTAACTTTCTTTGAAAGACCTGTTGAGCCAAGCAATGCATTATGCATTGAGTTTCCAGCTGAATACAAAGAGGACAAAGATAGGAAAAAAATATTCGGAGGTAAGCTTTTAAGAGCAATGGGTGATTTATTCCTGTGGAAAGACTCGGGAGTTACTTGAAATTTATTTTTATGGTACAGGAAGTTTCAAATTTTCAAGAAAGGAAGGATACAAGCATATTACCTATTTAGGGCAAGATTCATAATAAAACTGTTTTACTAGAGCAGAAATCCCCAAGTTTGGGCCAGTGGATGCCCTGCCCATTCTGTATTATTTCCCAAAAATAATAGAAATTTTCAGATGGTTAATTAGATTCTTGGGTGTACGACGAATTTAAACGACATGAGTTTCATGCTTTATACTGACCTTTGCAAAAAGTTTAGGGACCAGTTTAAAAGTACACTATAAACAAGAAAAAAATTAGAGCTAAAGAGGTTTAATGTTCGTATAACTTTTAGTATAAAATGTTTGTACACATTGTTATTTGCAGAATGTTATTCGATTTATTTAAACAAACATAAAGATTATTTCCAGTTCCCATTAGAAAGAGGTGTCCTGTCCATTATATCAGATGTCCTTAAACTTTCAATGAGAGAACTAAATGAGAATGCACGTAATATTCCATCCGAAGCTGATAGAAGCAAGATAAATGTAATACTGATGTTCTTTTCAAAAACAAGACTATCAAGTTAAAAGCTGGGAGAAAATACAGGTACGAAGTACCAGTTAAATAATTAAGATTTTTCTCAAATTACAACACATTAATTTTAAAAAAAAACTGAATTCGATAATAATGATGAGCGAGGATAAAAAAAGAAACAAAGTCTCAACATTAGTAAAATTTAAATGAATATTATTAATCACTAACGCATAACTTTTGGAAAAAGGTTCTGAATGGATGTCCATGGATAACATCAAAATGTAGGCAGCGAATTCACTACTACAACTTGATTTCCTGGTATGCCGTTTGTAAAAAGTTGACCTCAAGGTTCTCTCTTCATGAATATCCTCTCATCTCTTACTACTTTCTTAGTTATTGATCTTTTTATTCTTTTAATATCATTGGACACGTGGATATTTCAAGGATGCACACCGAAAATAAATTCAAGATGTGGGTTTTTTTTACTCAACACGAAGCAAAATCATGATTGACCTTGGATTTCATTGTTAAGGTTTTAATTTTCTTCATCAGTTTTCAAAGTAATTTTTTTTATTGAAGCAGTGTGGTTAATTTCTCCATCAAAATTACTTTAATTGACACAATATTCTGTATAAATTCCTAAGTGTTGTTTACGTATTTATTTACAAGATATTATCTAGAAAAAAAATTAAGGTACTATCAGTCATTTCATTTTAGTCATATCTCATTGACTGGTTTTATGCATTAAATCAAATGTTTTTTAAGTTATACAGATTTTTAATTAATCACCACAAGTTAAGATTTTTTGCCACAATTTATTCAACACTAATTATTAAGTCGTGCATAAAATATGGTAAAAAAATGTAATTTGTACTTAAGAAATTATGAAATTTTTCGAAAATTGTTTTTAATTAATTTTTTTTTCAAAAAGAAAACAATAAAAATTTATTTGATATAGTCCACAGATGTAATAAATCAATAAATCAATGTGTAGTTTTAAATTTAACTGATATTTTGCAGTGTTTTGTTACATAGCAAAATCTTTTTTATATATATATATATATAATTATAAGAGTAGTTGTATAATCCAACTACATACTACCCAATAGTCCATCACAACAAATAATATTATCTTCAAGAATTCACTGCCACTGCGCTGGAAACACTCTGAACTCCAATCCAAATCCCTCATCTGACATTATAGGAAGGGCTCATCTGCATTATTCAAGAGCCTGTTAAACTAATGACACCCTGGGAAGATCGCCTTCACAAAGAGCTTTTAATTCCCCCCCCCCTCATCAGAATCACTCACTCAAACAGGGGGGAGGGCATTGCTCGGACACTCGACGTTTTCTCACAGACACGCCCGCAAATGAAAAAAGAAGTCCACAAGGCATGGAGTTAGGATGCACGTAGATGGAGCATGGTGCATCAACCCTGATGGAGACTCATATAAAGACATGAGGCACGACATAGTTAAACAGTAGAGATTCTGCAGACGAGACTGGTCAGTTTAATGAGAAAAATTCAGCATACAGAATGAAGATGGTATAAGTGCAAAATTTAAGATCAGCATGGATTTAGATTTGTTTAGATCTTCTGAGTTCAATGTTACCGAAATCACAAGGTAAACAATATATTAAATGACCGGTAAAAGCAACCCCCCAAAAAATTTAGAGGTGAATCAAAGAAGGCTATGGGGACACACTCCCCAAAATTAACCTTTTTCATGACATTAAAAAAACAAGTATTTTATTAGTTTGAATTTTATAACTTACTCTCATGACAAAAGTAATGAAAAAATATATTGTGTAATTGAGTAAAACAACTGGTGTTAATCATCTTAAACTTTAATAAGGTATGGCAGGCCAAAAACTATATTTTTTTTATGGGGGAGAGGGTTGGCTCAATATTATTTCACCTCCCTGTAATAAAATGTAGTGATGGATGACTCAAAGGTAAGATTTGAATTTATGTGCACTTAATTCTAAAAATTTGTTACAGTAGGTACACAGTAGAGAACCCAAGCAAAGATTGAGGGTTTAGGAGTTAATAATAATAATAATAATAATAATAATAATAATAATAATAATAATAATAATAATAATAATAATAATAATAATAATAATAAGTTTATTGGCAAAAAAGGCCAGCTGGCCCATACACCAAAATACAAAAATATCAGAGCATACAAATAAATGCAAGACTAAAACAAAGCATATAAATAGAATAAATAGAACCAAAATACAATTACCAAAAAAAGAGAAAAAAAAAAACCTCAGGAGTCTAAAGAACAATTTGCCAACAGGAACTGGTTCAACTTTTGAGCTGATTTAATAAAATTTACTATTGTAAAAAAATTCTTATGATTGTAAGTGAGGAAACCATTAAAGTTATTTTGATACCCAATAAAAGGGGAAAGATACTTTAATCTGTAAAAACGATACATAGGACAATATAAAAATACGTGTTCCCATGATTCTGGTTCGTCCATATTACAATATTTGCATTTGTCTTTGGGGTTTATTTTAAAGAGTTTTCCCTCGAAAAAAATGGTCTCCTGATTTAATCTCAATTGGAAAAGAATTCTCTACATTGAAACATCAATTCTTGAGGTAATATAGTCTTCTATGAAAGGGGTTAGTTTTATAAATTTATAGTGAGGGTAATGTTGACTTTTTTCCATACTTATCATATCTAACTGTTTGTATTGATCAATGTAGCTTAGAAGGATTTGGGGCAGAAACTTCATTGCAACTTCGGGATCTTGTGATAGCCAAACATAAGAAAAGCCGGAGCTTTCGATTATAGATTTAATTTTTAAAGTCCAATTAAATTTTATTGGGCTCGAACGGCCATAAAAACAATGTTTGTATGCAATTTTGGTAAACCTACGGTCATCCATCTCTAATATTCTAATCCAGAATCTCAAAATTAATTTTATGAATATAATGGAAATATTAGTTTGACCCAGTTCAAGTCTGAGAATATAACCTGGAGTATATTTTGAAAGATTGAATAATTTTTTAATAAAGAAATTCGGGATATGTTCTAACTCACTGATATAGGAAATAGACCAGACAGGACTGCCATAACTGAGAACCGATAATACAAGGGAATTAAAAATTCTGAACCAGCTACCTGGAGAATTGATCTTTGCTCCTGTTACAATGGGCCACATTGCATGAATGGCAGAAACAGCTTTAGCACTGAAATGTTTCTTCGCTGTAGAAAAAGACCTCGAAGAAGAAAAAGGGACACCTAGATAAATGTAGTTGCTTACAATTTCCAGTTTGCTATTTTTGTAATAGAATTTGTCATGTTTCGATAGTTTACCTCCTTTTCTGAATATCATTACTTTTGTCTTATTAATATTTACCATAAGTCTGTGATCTGAGCAAAATTGTTCCAATATTCGAAGTTTTTTATTCAAGTTAATAGGGGAGTCTGCTAAAATAATAGCGTCATCGGCATAAAGTAATATGTTAACAGGGGTTCCATCTCGAAAACGGTTTAGTAGTTCTTTCCTATACCATTTTTTTTTTAAATTTGACTCTTAAAAGTCGTGTTTTAAGACAGTTTCATTTCAAGACATTTCGGGTGACACTTAAAGAGGACCATTCATTTTACGCTACAGAATTTTCAAGGGAAAAACTAACAATAGAAGTTTAATTTTTTTTTTGAGGGGGGGGGGTTGGAACCTCGAAATCCCTCCTTTCGATACGACCCTGATTCTCACCAGTCAAAAATCCGTTGTATTTACACCACTGTCATTCTTATGAGCTCAAATGACCCACCAAACTTGAACTTGATGAATTAAAGACTGGTGTTTCAGTGCCATTGAACGAATGTAGTAGTTTCCCCTCTACTTCATATTAACTCTATGGTCGGACCCGGTTTTCGCTGATCAGGTTCTTCGGCGAAAGACCATTCATATCCAGTCGCGTTATCTATTCATTCAGAATAACTGTCCGTGCCCGGGTATCAATCACCTGTCTTATCGAGGGTTTTTTCTCACGTCTGTGGCCGAGGTAAAAAACAATAAGGTCTTTTTAATGTCTGTGGATTCCTGTCGGTCTTGTTCCGAGAAGTTTATGCAGCGGGTCTGATGGGAATTTTTACCGTACTATGTATTTAATTACTTTCCCAGGGATTATTGTCACTTGGGCCATTGAACGCCTAGAGAAAGTCACGGTAGAGAGATGCGGTCAATAGTTTGCAGAAAACCTGTCAAAAAATATTATCGGAAACTTATTTATTTATTGTAAAAATTTTCCAGAGAATTCGGTTTGTGTCAACATTTTTTGTGAATGCATCTTTAATATTTTTATCCTGCTGTATTTTGGATAAGATGGAGGAAAAAAAGAAGAGGATGTTACAAAAAAATCAAGCTACATAACTTTAGAAAGCATGTATGACCCTTAAACATTATTATTTTGAGGATTCTACATCAAAATGCTCTACTTAGAGAATTTGATGAACATACTTTTAGAACTAATATTTTAGTTGATAAAACTGGCAAAATGAATTATAATTAAACTAATAGTTTAGAACAAAAATAACAAACTACAGATTTATGAGATTCAGCATTTCAAAAGTAAAATGAAAAAGAAAGAGCTAAATAATGTGTTTCAGTACAATAGAAAATTAATGTCTGAATTTTAAAGAGGAACATCAAAATAAAGAAATTTAAGAAAAAAAATTGAAGCAGAATTGATGACAATCTACAGAGGTAAGAACGGTTATTCATACAACCATAATAAAATAATTAACATTTTTAAAGAAAACGAATATTTTAACACAATAATTACTTTTTTTGTAAAAGTTAGTTTACAAACGAAAATAAATTTTACAAAACAGAAACGGAACTGATGGATTTCTCAGTACAACACTTTCACAAAAACTTTTTTCCCAGCAATACATACATTTCCCTACAGATTTTCCCTTTTTAGGTAAATCGATTCCATACCACCACGGGTGGCCCAGGGCACACACACACCACACCTAGTGAATTCAACTCCTTTAATTGAAGTCAGACCCGACATTAATAACCACTTCAAAATAAGCAAAACTCGAGGCATTTACTCGATTTTCATTGGCCCTTCAATGGCGTGGAAACCACCGGAAGTCAAATCAAGGGGTACTCCCCCCCACCATCATATGTATTTTTATATGTTATCTCGGAGCCATTATTTCCATTAAACTCGGTTTTAAATTCTCGGCAAAAGGCACCGCCCTAGCGCCCTGTGTGGTCCCGGGCGTCGTAAAGCGGCTTGGGGCGTCATTAGGAATGGGCTTCGTTAAAGAGGTGGATGTAAGTGCACGGTGAGAACTTGGTTGCCCAATGTTAGAAGTTTGGTGCGGAGGGAGCGATGTGGGTAATTGAAAGACCTGATCCGTTTTGCATATGTTAATTTGTAGTTTCTCTAGATTGAGGAGTGCATGCAGCTTTCTGATGAAGTAAGAGTTTGTTAAGAATAACGAAAGAAACGATAAGAAACCAAACAGAAACTGTAAGTACCCATTGATTTGGTTGGTCAGGAAACCCGGAACGCGTTTCGAAAAATATTTAGTACACTCATCCTTTTGATCATTTTTATCTCCCATTGATTAGGTACCTCAAATTATAATGTGCATTCACATATACTGCCGTCCTTAGCAAGAAGGGCGTATCTCGGATTTTGGCTATATTTTCAGGTTTTTGCATATCTAGAATCCTTGGAGTCTTCTGCACCTTATGATACCTCATTCATGTACCTATGGGTACGAAAAGGTACACAAAAACGCTAGTGAAAAAGGGCGAAACAATGAAATTTCTCGAAATCCTTAGGCGAAAAGTGCTTGTACTGAAAATCTTGATTTTCGGAGATGCGCCCTTCTTGCTAAGGACGGCAGTATACTAGTTTCTTAATTATGCGCTATTTATCATGAATCTGTGAAATTATAAGAGCAAATTTCGGGGGGGGGGACTTTTAAACTGAATAGATAGTATGCTCTAAAAAATATCTCAACTAACTTCTTTATGGCCGTTCTTAGATCTTAGAACGGTTATTCTTAGGGGAGGCATACACACCCTGATAGCTATTATATGCCAATCATTGGTTTTGTCATAAGTAGTATCAGAAAAATCCAAGATTCCGCAATGAAAGAGGAACGCTAGGAAAAGCCGACTTTACAGCGAGGCGCTCGGTAAGGAAGTTCACTGGCACTCAATAAAAATCAATATCAAATCAATAAAAATTTTAGATTATAATTGGTACAGCGAGACTTAATGTGAAATTGTATAGTGGTAGAAAAATCTTGAATATTCTTGATAGAAATTAATAATTCTAGGTTTTCCCTGGTTTTCTAACGAAACATTCCTTTCTCGGTGAATTCCTTTGTTGTATTAACCCATTCTACTAATCTGACAATATGAGTTTCTAAAGTATTACTTTATTTATATCCCTGTTATGTTATCGGCCTATGAAATCATACTAAAAGTACGATTCATATTCCGTTACTACTTTGTACGAAATCTGTAATGGAAAAACGATGAAAACTCACAAGTATCAAAAGCCAGTAATTCTGTCATTAGAAAAAAAAACAAGGAATATTAGTTAAAAGAGGATCAGAAAGGAAGAGAGGCAACTGAAGGTTTTTTTTTTGATAATCGAATTTTGTTTAAATGCAATTGGATTGTTTAACTTAAAATTTGAAGTTGAAACTAAGAAAATTTTCTCGCTTGAGCAAAAATGTTTAAAAATATGCTGCTTATTATTATTTGAAGAACTATAAAGTATGGAATTTTTTTAAGTTTCATGAGGTAGAAATGCTTTATTAAAAAGTAGGTCTCAAAAACACAGTTGATTATTTACATCATTGTGTACCTACGTATCTGGATATATTGAGATAATCGTAAAAACAAATAGGATAAGAAGAGATAAAATGCTTTACTAGAGAGCAAATATTCATAAGTATTTTTCTAATCTGGAATACCATAAATACGTTTAGTATTATTGTATAATCTTTACCTGCTAGATAAAAAACGTCCATTAAAAACACTGTGGTTCTGTTGAGGGGTTATAATACTATAATTTAAAAAAATAAAGGCTCAATGGAAACTTTTTTTTTCCAATTTTTAAATATATTTTTCTTCGTAAAAGGAATGATGAATGAGGGAGAGGGCTTCACACCCAAAATATTTCGGAAATGTATTCGAAAATCACTGCATAAGGATCTCTCAATTTTATTCTCCTTAAGGTACTTAAATGAGAATTAAAGAGAGAAATAAGAATGAAAGAAAGGAAGAATAAGAGAAAAGTAAGAATGATAGAAAATGATAAATAGAACAGAGTACAAGAAACAAATTCCGAAACGCAAACAAATATCACAAGATCTCATTCTCAGAAGCGTTAGCTGTCCAGTCCACAAAGGATAGAGGTGGCCAGGTGAGTCGAAGTGTCACCTCAGCTGCGGATCAATATGGACGCAGGTGAGGGGTCTGACCCCAAACGGAGTCGTGACGTGGGCGGGGGAGGGGGAAGACCACCGCACGTGTCTTCTGTCACCGCGGAGAAGAATCGTTTGCTAAGAGGTGGTGGGAAGATGTTGGGCGGTCTCAAAAGAGAAAGGCGGTCTCAAAGAGAAAAAGAGAAAGTGAAGGTGGTTGAGTGATGTTTTTGGGCGTTTAATACATGGGTTTCGTCAGTTGATTTTTCAATTGGTTGGTCAGCAGTCGATAAAAATTTCTAAGTCAATCGAATTCTACATATTTTAAATTGATCGTAATTGTTCTCATAATTGTTAATAGAGGCTTATTAAAAAAACAAAAAAATATTAAATGCCTAAACTGTTGAAGGTCTAAATACATAAAATCATCGTTAAAATCTGACATATTTTTTTAGAAATACGCCTTTTTAAAAAAATGAAAAATAGAAGAGAAACTGACCGGTAATAACTCACGCATGAAACGAAATTTCAGCGATAGACATTCTTTGGTTTAATAAAATCATGGAAAATTCCACGACCAGCAATAACAATTTATTAAATATTTTTTATGCCAAATTGCAGGCCGTGTCTTTCGGATATTAAACCTCCGAAGGAGAGGGTGAAACGTTTGGATGTAATATCCGAAAGACGCGGCCTGAAAAGGATTCAATAAACTAATGGTTTGTTATTGATAGACATTTTATACTTAAAGCTCCCTCTTTTTATGTCTACCAACTTAAGATTTTACTTGCTGCAACATGGTCTCATTCGATTCTTCCGTCATAAAACTATTAATAAATCAAACCAACCGAATTTAGCCTACGAAATAGGAAGTATATACTATTTCCAAGTAAATATATCAAAATATCTGACTTTAAAAAAACAATGTACATAAATAGTATTTAAACATATCTTAGATCCCTTTAAAATATTTAATTTGTAAATATTTGTAGTATGACCTCCCAGCACAGCTGAGTAACTCGAAATTTATTAATGCTAATATTTGATATGTTTGGATTTCAAGATACAATTATTAAGTAGGACGTTTAAAGGCATTTTATAAAAAGTCCGAAAAACAAATAAAACCTTGCTGTTAACTGGAACTCGTTAAATTCAAAAAGGAGATTTTTAGCAGCATAAAAAAAATCAAAAATGTTGAACTGAATACGAATTTATAAACAACGATACGCACTTTATGTAGTAATAACACTATCTCTACTCCAATTGTCGGGATAGCAAACGGATTTCAATATTATCATTAGTTCAAAATATATTTTATTTCAATTGTATCAAAAAAAGAGAGGTGCAAGTCAGTATTGGTCATCCATGCATAGTAGTACGCAAACATGTATCGACCATTTACACCTTTGGTAACCCATATATCAAATGTTTCCCTTTATATGGTCAATGTTTACTCAACCCCTTTAGGTATCCCGGGCAACGTATTCTAACAGGAGAGATATAGGTCAGGGTTTTCCTATCAAATTAAAAAGTTTTTGTGAAACTAAGCATTTTCCAGAAGGATAAATTTAAAACTATCAATAATAACGTATAAAATATATGACACTCTAATAATAGTATAATAATCATCATCACTTTTAATAAAACAATAAATTTAAATATTTAATTACAAAGTGAATATGAAGAAAATAAATTTGAAAAAGGTAACCCAAAGTAACAAGAAAAGTGTCAACATTTATGTAACTCTTATCATCTGCTTCAAGGTACATAATATTTACCATCTAAAAAGTTCAAAGACCGCTCATGGTAATATATCACTCTGTTACGTTAGAGAAACAGCTAATAAATAGTGGTTTAAGTCATAGAGCTAAAATAGTTTAAAAAATATAATATGAATAATTTGTTTATTTAAATATTTTCATAAATTCTTACCTAAATGTTCTTAAGGTGCCAAACTTCTAAATTTACTACTTTACAAAAAAAATAGTTAAGATAATCTAAACTCGAGACATTCTTTTAGATGTAAAGTCATCTTAATGTAGAATTAAAACTAATTAAGGAGCAAATGTTAAGAGATAAAATAAATCGAACATATTACTCCTAACTTACAAAAACATTCCTGTGCTTGCATAACCATTCGCCCACATTAAAGTAAAAGTAGTTCCCTTCCAATAACATTAATACTTCGTCTTTAAAGATAAACAGGTAACTGAACGTGCTGGAATGTAAATTATTTATTTTGTTTTAACTTTTCAAAAGAAGGTTTTAAATAACCACATGGGAACAAAAAAAAAGTTTTAAAATTGTTATTTGGAAATTTTTATGTAAGAGTTAATCAAAAATTGGAGTTTTCGATATTACTTTATTGTATTGTTTGATTTTTTAATTATGGTAATTGCACTATATAATTAAAATTATTCATTCCCTTACTTCTATAGAATAAAATAAAAATATCATAAACAAATTTTAAGAAAGAATTAAAAAAGAAAACACCGTCCTGTTCGCTTGAACTTCATTTAAAAACGAATAAAAGAAAGAAGTGAATTAATTAATTAGTATAACACCCCTATAAGTACCTTGTTAGCTTATTTTCAACACAATCCTAGAATATTGAATCAATAAAAATAGTGAATCTTATAAGTGAAGTGAAAAGTTACGAGGGCGTACGTTAAAAATTTTGTATGGGAGGTAGCTATAGTTAAAAAATTAATATTTAACTAGCTACCTCCTAGTTAAAAGTTTGATTTTTTTAAGTACTACTTAAAAATTAAATTTTTAAATAGTATTTAAAATTTACAATAACTCTTATGTTGTTTTTCAACTTAAAGTATTTTTTATATTGAGCAAGATATATTTAATTGTCACGTTATAAAAATTTTTATAAGAAAATAAAAATTAAATAGCACATAATTTTAAAAAATATGTATAGCTAAAACAGCAGAACTTATTTAATGTGTTTTAAATGGAGAAACATTTACGACAAAGATAAATTCTAAATAAGCACTTATTTTAATAGAATAGAAATATAAAATAAAATCATTATTTACCTGCCCTTCCGGCGAAGGACGAAGCATAACCCAAATTAGCGTATAATTCCAATTCCAATCGAGAGTCAGAAATCACACAAAAAAGTCACACACCACAAACAAATAAAAAATCGAAATATCCAAAACTCGGAAACGGCTACGCGACCACCATTCGCTCGTCTGAAATCTCGCGCGCAAATGAGCCCGATTCCGAATCGGCGAATTCGTTCTCTCCTCCGAAGCAGCGATGCGGCAAGAGAGCGCACGCGATCCGCTCGCTTCCGCCTCCTGATTGGCGGAGAGCCGACGAGTCTATTGTTTGCCGATCGGGTGGCGATTTTTTTATATAGTGTATCGCAGATGGCGGCAGAGTGGGTTGAGGGCAATATTTTGCCGGTCGTAAATTGAATTTTTTTTTCTTTCACCGTTTGTTGTCGTGTAGGTGTCATGGAAGACGACAGGACAGTTTGTTCCACAACAGGCCGCCTCTCACCTCAGATAAACGGAGTTGGGTGTGTTCTTTTTCGGACGACAGAAACTTTCACTTTCGATGCTCTAATGTCACTTGTAACCTTGAAATTACAAGAAGATTGCTGTAATAAATGTGTGTTTCTTGATAATCGTGCCACCTGGTTTCTTTAGTGCTATAAATTAAATTATATCCATACATTGGTCTTACAACATGAACAGACAAGAGTAAAATTAGTGAAATTCAAACAAACTCAGTTGCCTTAAACATTTTACTTTGAAATGTTATGTTTCAGTTAAGCGAAATACATCTTTTTCTTTTAGATACATTTACTTACCAACCTAAAATTAGAGCTCATCAATTTACCGAATTGTCATTTCTTACAAAGAAAGGTGAAAGCTCATTTTTTCCCATACTTTGGTGGGTTTTCTTTTTGTTACATAAAAAACAAGATAAATTTCTCCGTAACGCCTGTTGTTTTCCATATATCCGGTCTACCTAGTAATTTTCATGTATATTCTTATTCATCCCACCATGATGGAACTTATGACTTAGATTAGATAGAAGAAACGAAGTGTAGTTTTGTTATTTGAAGTGTATGAAATTATAGACTCCTTAAGTATTTTCTAAAAGAATTATTTTAGTAATTATGGTTGTAAAACGTGGAAAATGAAATTACGCAGTTTAATAATTGGGATGACCAGATCTAATTTTATATTCTTCAAGGTAGAACTAATCTTTTTGCAGAAATATGTTTCTTTTAAGCATTAAAGTTTTGTTAAAAACCAGAATTTGGGTAAGAAAAATGTTCTTTTGATAAAAAATATTTTGGAGATGCGAAAACTTTTTACAAATAAATTGGTAATTGTTCTGCGTCTAACTTTTAAGATCTATCGACAAATCATTGAATTTGTTATGCTTTATTGTTTAATTCATATTTTACAGAAAAGGGTGTCAAAGACAAAATTTAGCTTTCTTATAATTGAACCGTCAGTTTAAAAAAGGGAATAAGTCCAAAAACAAAGTTTTGAGAAAATCGAAAAAAATGTATAAGTAATGGAATTTTCATTGAACAACCACAAAATTTGTACTGGAAATTTAGGACTCTATTTAGAGTATAGAATAATCATAGAAAAAAATATAAGTAGTACATAAAAAAATATTTTACAGTTGAAAAAAGTTGATGGACTTATTCCCCTTTTTCAAACATATGAAATTTCAGATTAAAAAAAAATCTTAAAACAACTTTAATTGACAACTAAATTATATTTCTGCTCAGTTACAATTGAAAAATAGAAATACAAAGACAAATAAATTTTTTTATTTGTGACAAATCAAAGACAAATTTTTTTATGAAACTGAGTCATTTAGGCACTATCAATGGAGTAGATGAATATCAATGGAGTAAAAATTTCATCGGATAAAAAAAAAGGAAAAAACATTTTTAAATTAAAATCATATTTTATTTTGGCTAAATTTACTTACTGTACAAAGAATTAGAAAAGAAAGACAAGATAACTTAAATTCCAATTTAAAAAAAATACAATGAATGGGCATTGATTTTGCCACATTCAAGGGGCTATATCTCCATACATGGGGTAGTTATTCTTTTTCTCTTTATCATCATGTGTAGAGCGCAGGTTGGAGATTTTTTTTTTGCTCCGAAAAAGTCAATTTGCCATTTTTTGGACTTATTCCGTTTTTAAACTGGCGATTCAATTTATTTAAACCTATTTTGGATTTTTCAAACCATGTGAAACGTTTTTATCCTTTTTACTTAGGTTTTAGAATTCTATGAACATAGAACACTCATTTTGAATCATCACTTTAATGAACAATATTCTCGTAGTGTATTTAGAAAGCATAAATTAAAAAGGTATATAGTATAAAAGCTGTATGATATCAGATATGTACCTACTGAAAATTCTATATTTCAAATATTTTAATGTAAACAATATTCATAAAATGTCTTCTATGAGTAATTCATAAGATAAGAAGATATAATATTATGAAATTATTAAATAAAAAAAAAATTAAAGAACTTCATCTTAAAAGTTTAAATAGGTACTTTTCGGTCATAAAACATTTAAGCCTGCATAACTTTTTCTTCCAAACCATCACAACAAACCTTTTCATAAATAGTAGTAATTCATTCAAACTATATTTAGCCAGCATGAATTCGCAAAAATACCACAAAACGTACTTAACGGTTGATTTCAAAAACATTCCTTTCCAAAAAGAACTATTACGAAATGCTATCCGAAAATCACGCACTTTCCCCACAAGTGAGCAAAATCTCGTTCCGTTATAATTTCCAATTTTAAAAATAACTTTCTTTTCATTAAAACAATGTAATTGCTGGTTCTCCGCCATGTTCCTTTTCATCTTCTTCTCCAGGATAAAATAATCGTTTGGTCGGTGGCAACATCCGCGTCCATATTGTTCCAGACCTGTCACGATCTTCCCCACAATCCTCTCCGTCAAAAACTGAAGGACTAATCATTCCATGTCACGAAGCAACGTAACATCTGCTTTTGGGGATTGAGCTCGTAGCCAAATCTTATATGGGAGAGTACGATGGAGAAAGGTGCGCTTAGTATAATAATAATAATATTATCATCTGTGGAATGATGGTTTTGAAAGTGTTATTGTCATACTGACCCTGTTTCTGTGCTCTACCAGAAATTGCTGATTTAATCGCGTTGTTTGCATATTTCGTAGTTGTTTGTGTGAAAAAGTGAGATTTTTTTTGTGTAAGGAAGTTGGCCGAAGTAGAGTTTTAGCAAAGTTATGTTATACTGAAACTGAAGTCGGTACAAGATAAGAATGAAAGTCTATTCATTATTTCAGAAATTTTTAAAATAATTACCAACCTGAGCTTTGGTTCTTGGGATTTCATATTTCAAAAGTATGGTTTCCGAAAAAATTCCCAATAAAAGGTTTGTTTAATTTTTATCTAAAAAATTATTTCGGACGAATTTCTATTTTATGTTTTATTGGGGTTTATTTTCTAATACCTAATATTTGTTGCATCGACGAAGGGAGAGGAGTTATTTAAAATAAAAAGTCTTCACAATTTAAATACTAATATTTTAAAGTAATGGAATAATGTTTTACTGGAATCCTTAATTTAAATGGGAAAATTGGAATTACTGAATTACTCGGGTTTTTTTTCCTCATTTATTGGTCAAAACCTTCCTATCACACCAATGCTTACATTATTTAAAATTTTTATCTGAAGGTAAGCATTCTTTCTTATAGAATGCTTTCTTATTAAATGAAAGAAAGGCTTTGGATAAAATAACATTCTATAAATGTATTCGTGAAATTGAAAGAAAGTGGATAAGCTCATTGATATTTCATGGATATATTAAAAACGCTGCTATTACTATAATCTGATACAAACTATCAAACTTAATGCAACTGATAGAGAGACGTTTCTACTGAATTCTCGAAAATTTTTAATTATGTGATGGTGTAACAATTTGCCCAATGTTTTAAATTTTAAGACACAATTGACAGTAGTTGACATCTTTTAAGCAAAAACTTCTGATCAAAGATCTAAATACTTTATGGCCAAAACCTATCAATGAGTTTTAAAGATGTATTCTCTGAACACAAAAGATCGGAAGTCCCATTTGGACCGATAGAAAGTTCTACTAAAATCCTCTACACACGAAATGGAGAAAAATAATGTTCTCTTCATTTTACACCTCCATTTCGATCCCTATAAATCTAAACATCACAATGGGATAATTCCACTTTCCCTTCCCTCATTCCTTCCACACGTTTTTTATTAAGTCACCAATTGGAAACACTTAAAATTATCGTTGCGGATATTTCTCTCTTCTCCGATGGCAACATTGTTATATCCGCCATTGTCCACCATTTTGTCTGGTCGCTTCCGCGCGGAAGAATCGAATCGAATTGAGAGGGAGCTTGAGAACAGGTTTTAACGATTCATTGTTTTCAGGAATTGACTAATGAGAAGTGTACCTTTATGGGGGTGGTAAATTATTTCGGAAGTCATCAAGATGGTCAGTTGGTATAACTATGAGAATAATAATTGGGTGTCCATTAAGATTGTAAAGAGAAACGTATCAAAAGTATTGTGTTTTGGATATCTGGTAAATTTTTGACTGTTATTCGTAGTATTAGAACAATAGTAAATAATTATGTGATTTTTAAGTAAAACTAGTTTTAGGACAAATTTTGTGTGGGATATAACTATTTATGAGGAATTGATTTTACCTTATTATCCATGTTTGTTAAGTTAAATACCAAATATTTATTGTAAGAATGGCTTAAGCAAACTATTCTCATTTCAAAGTAGGAAAATAGCATACTTAAAACAACTCGTACAAAAAAAATGCTATCCTTTTCATAACCCAATAATGAAATTGAGAAAAGGTAGACAGGGTTTGGAATTCTATTTTTGAAGTAGTAAAACTTCCCATAGTGAAAATATCTTCACACGAAACTGGTTCCCGCATACAATAAGATGACCCAACTGAAAAGAATGAAGATTCCATCAAAACATGCAGTGGAATATCCTTGAAATTAATGTTCAAAAAAAGATTCAAGCTCCTCAAAGAAATGTTTACCACAATATTCCAAATTTTCACGAAAACACCTCAAAAAGCCTTCACTTCGTCTAAATCGATTTAAACGTAAAATTACAATTCACTCACATAACTCACTCAGAAAAAGGAGTGGTCTTGGATAACTTCCGCTCCGGGCAGTCACTTCACCCCCCATCAGAAGAACAATTCTAAAGTTCCTTAGGAGCAAACGAAAATTTAGGTGATGCCAAAAATTTTTATTGTTTCCATCTTAAACCGGATCGAGACAAAGCCAAAAGCTTATCCCTAATTGCTCGCGACCGTAGAGGCCCAAAATCAAAACAACCACTTGTGAGGTCCATTTCCTAGAATAGAGTGTCACCACAAAAATCACCCCAGCACTTTCGTTGTTATTATTATTGCCATTATTATTATTATTTGTTTCCCAGCGTTGGCAACAGCTTGGGAGAAGTGGGACAGTGTCCGTGGTTTCGGAAATAGACATAGGAAGGGTGAGGAGGACTACAACGAGGCTGCACGATCCCTTTCAGACGAAATAAGGGGTTCTTCTTATTTAGGGTAATTAGGATGGTTGATTACTGAGGGGGGAGGCTGACGCCTTGTTCGGAGGAGGGTGTGTTGTTGTACATCACGGTTTCATCCTGAAATAACTTCCGTTTGAGAGGGAATTATGGTGTTGGATGGTAGGAGTGACCATTGATTGCATAGGCACAGAAAACTCAAAGACGAAATCAAAATAAGTTTCAGGGATGATGGGCCGTGATCCAGTTAAAGTTGTTTCAAACGTTTGAGTTGCAGTGTTGCAGGAACCTTCAGTTGCTTCGTTGTTTAAATTATTACAGACAAATATTTATTTCCAAGCATTTCAACAAAGCAGAACCTGATCTCCTCAATTTAATATCTGGCTCTAATAATTTAAATAACGAAGGAACCGAAGTGTTAGGTTCCACCAACACTGATTATGTCGCTCGCAGTCAGCGAAGAAACGTTTGAAACAACTTTAACTGGATCACGGCCCATCATCTCGGAAACTTATATTTATTATTGACACCGACCGTAAAAGTCTTCAAGTTTTCATAATGTAAAGACGATTCATAATTTGCTTGGATAGTATAAGGTGGTTTGGGTGTCATTAATGATGTATTTTATGCTGGTCATGACTGGGAGTTATATAAAACTTGTTTAAATTAAGATATTTAAAACTATTTTGCTTGTCACAATGATAAAATAAGAATTAAAGAGGAAGAATGAGAAAAGATGTGTAATTTTTAAGAGAGAGGCAGAAAGAAGAACAAAACAAATTATAACCCAGGGTAGGTAAGAGAAAAATAATAAGAAAGGGAGAATATGAAATATTTGTTACGTTCGACAATATATCTAAATCAATCCCACGTTACTGCGGTTGGTTTTTGGTTTTGGCGTTTTAAGATCTTCACATTCTTCTTCCCAAACGGATTCTAACCCTGTTATTGGTGTTTTCCCTCGTACATCTTTAATTAAAAAGTCTAGTTAAAGTTAATAATCTTACGTGATGATTAAAGCTGAATGACGCTTGATGCCTGAATATGAATATATTGTACGAAACAGAATTCGGCTCAGAACATTGCATTTACATTCTTTTCGCACTATAGCACTACATCTATCTGATAGTAATATTCTATCCTTGTTAAAGGGTTTTAAAAGTTCTATTAATGATACTAGTTTGTGTTTAGATATACGGGTTAACCTTTTAAACGCCGCAATTCAAATTTCAAATTAAAGGTTCGGATTTTTGGCTTAAAGGGCTTGTTTCATCATTACTAAAACCAATCTTGACGTTTTTTGGCAGAAAAAAAATCCTAAGTGTGATTTTGAGGATGTTCCCATTTGGGAACATCGGCGTTTGGAGTGAAGTTTTTAGGGGGATTTCCAAAAGGCATTTATTTCAAAATGAATTCAAGTAAAACTACTGAAATAGGTTTCTACTCAATAATTTTGAACATTTTTATGATCTTGGACTATTTCTTCATATTTAATTCCCATGGTTGGACGATTGGGTAAAATTTTATAGATTTTCATAAGAAAAAATTTACATATTTATTACAGGCGTGACACTTTTCCGTATATTTTTATTGCACAATGGGTAATTTTTCGGTATAAAAATACGAAAGAATGTTCCCATGCGTTTCAAAGCTAAACAGTTATCTTTCTGAGTGAAAAATTAGTTTTAATTACTGTTGTATCCGAATATCTAGCATAAAATCCCTGAATTGCATTCAAATTTAATTAGCTTTCAAAAGTGATAATCATAACTATCTCCATTGATTTGTTAAATCTGCGTTTCTCATGGAAGATTCCAAACTAAACAACATATCCCTTACATCCAACTTACGTTAGAAGAGTGTTTTTAGATATACACACTTTTCATTATTTTCAAAATTCTTCTAATTTATACCTAACATTTTTATGTAAAAAAGAGCACTTGAACAAAATAAGTATTCAAGTCCTCAGAAGTACTCCAAATATGCCCTTTGCATAACCCATAATAATAATTTCTGAAAATTAATCGGTCAGGGAGTTAGAAAAATATGCAAAAGTAGGAATCTGCTATACAGATTTGGCATTTATTCCTCCATAAATCAGGTGAAAAAAATTAAAATTATAGATTTAGAAATTTAAAACATCGTGATTAACCTGTTTAGATCCTTTGAGACAGAAAAAGTTCAAAAAATTGAAAAAAATAAGAAATAACTTGAATTTTTACATGTTATAAAAATCCCTTCAAAAACTATACCCCAAACGCCGATGTTCCCATTTGGGAACATATACGTTGAACTGGTAATTACTCTCCAAAATTGGAATATGGAGCTATTCTGCCAAGCCAATTGAAAAGATGTGTACTTAAGCTACCTAAACACAGCATAATTATTTAAAACAAAATTTATTTAAATTTATCATAAATTGAAACTTGTGCAACTTTTGGAAGAGCCAAAAATCTGTTATTTTGATATAAATTCCACAAAAAGGATCAAATTGCACGTGAAAAACTTTTGCATATAAAATAACTTCATATCTTTGAGTTTCTTACTACCAAGTATCAAATTCCTGCATGAAAAATTAAGTAGTGAAAAAATTCCCTAAAGTGATGTTCCCATTTGGGAACATCGGCAGGTAAAAGGTTAAGTAAATGCTATTGTTCCTAAGACCCCTGGTATCAAAACTTTATCCCTCCTTGTGCAGTTCCCAACCCGAAACATGGACAAAAACCCTTGAAACCTAAGCCAACTTCTGACGTGATCATGAAACGCACCACTAGCTCCCCGAAAAAACTGTCACAAGCCCTTCTCTCTATGAACACTTCTCACAAAGCAACCAACACATCAAGCAATGTCATCCAACTCATCCATATTACAGACCGTCCCCAGTGCTACTTCTGTCCAACTATCTCAGAGCTTTTTACACACAACATAAAGAAAGAAGAAGAAACTGAGAAGAAGTCGGGCTGTTTTTTCGTCCATTTGTAACTCGAATAAGACGCCAGTGCTGGAAAAATGACGGAAAGCACGATGCAGCTGTGGTGAGAATCACGAAGTCTTGTTTGTTCCGTCTCTTCCAGTAAAACACAGAGAGAGAGAAGTAGAAGAGAGCAGGAAATGTCTGACCAGACACGATTTTTGAGAGTTCCCGAGAAACACGATTGGAATCGAGTGGTTGTTTTGATTGAAACTTGTGGTCAAGGATTTGAATGGTTTTCAGAAATACCCAATATCAAAGAGAAAAAGTATTTTATACTTAATAAATGACCCTAAAGTGGTTGGTAGTCAGAAATATGATGGATGGTTTAGTTTTAACTAGGATAGGTTAGTTAAAGTTACTCGTAAAAATTATCTTTCAAAGTTTCTGTAGAAAAAACGAAAATGTTAAAAATTTAAGGAATACAAAGTTTAATCTTCTAAATATTTTTATTTATAACTCATTTATGGAAAAGGAAAATAAATTATCATGATTTTTTTTTTGTAAAATTAAGTTTTAATTAGCTGTTCGTTGCTCACAGAGCATTTAAAATTTATTTCGATAAACCACACAACGTTCTATAAAGTTACAAGATGTTAGTTTGCTAAAATGGTTAACTTCCTTTCTGTTTTCATTTTCAGGAGGTGAAATAAAATGAGAAAATAATTAATTAAATATTGGTAGCTGTAGAGGATAATGCTTTTATATGGACTTGATGATAATGGATATAGTAGTGTTGTTTGGGATTACACCAATTCTATAAATGAGCACTTGAAGTTTTCAGCTCCCTCCAAATAAATTTTATGTACTGACATTTGAGTAATCAAAGGTATATTAAATTGTATCAAACAATATTTTAAGTTAGACTTCAGGTATTTGATTCCCATAGTTCGAAACCTAAGTTCTACTATTTGGTATCGAAACGTGCCGGCTTTTCCCTTCTCCATTTTCAATCCCTCGAATCATTGAACCTCATCACTCTACCTATTGTTTTATCTTTATTACTCTATAGAGTGAACGCCCAGGACAACACCCAGGGCCAACCCAGACCAGCAGATAGTGACAGGAGATAGCTGACGAAACGTGTTTTGAATATCCTATGCATGGGAAAAAGACAGCGTAATAGCGCATGCAGATTTGTATTAGTAAGTAAGCCATATTGGCTGAGTAACAACAAGCCAGAAGCATGGGGTACGGGGGTTTTATGAGTCCCTTATCCCCGTGGTACAATGTCAAAGCACGACTGTATTCACAGGTGCTTGTTTACAGAGGCGTTTTGCACACGTCCCACAAACTCGTAAAGATCTATCTGAATGAAAAAGGATCGTAAAACAGCTCTGTGGGCTTCGTACTATAGATCATGCATTGTTGATTAAGGTTTTTACCTATGAAACCAGAAAATTGAATATGGAGACATCTGGTGGATTTTATGATGTTATATCAGGTTTGTTTGTAAGGGTTAATTCATGAATATATTTCAGGCCCTAGTGGATTTTTTCCTACATAAGTCAAAGAAACTGGTATGGGGTGAACTATTTCCAATGGAGCTTATTGGGTTGTAGGACTCAAAACGAGAAAATATTTATCTATTATAGAAAACGGCCTTGACCACATTATAAATCAGTGATGGTTCTCGACTCGCGGACCATGGGTGGACCATGAGAGCTTTGAAAATGATTCTCGGAAAGGAACGGTAGCACATATAAAGTTGCAATTTATTAGGATTAAAAAAAGAACCATACGTTGAGCTAAATAATGGTTAATAATATTGATGCATAGCATATATAACTAATGGTTAAATTTCTGGCGATCATCCTAAATTGTTTGTAATACTTTATTCTACTATACATATGATCCAAAAACAATCTTAAGATAATATTAACTACTAAATCGTTTAAGGTTGGGAAGATATATAATTTATGCATTAAAATAAGTTATTACTAACTTATTGCGAGATTATATAGTTTAAATTGTTTATTGCCTTTTCATTAAAAAATAATCGGTAAGTATGACTAAATACCGACATCCATGAAATAAACTAACACTTCTCTCTATTTATCTCTCACTCTTTTCCTATATCTATCACTATCTCTTCATCTCCTCTCATCCCATCCCCTGCATCACTCATCGACTCCATCCCTTTCAACCTTTATGATTCTTTCATACTCTCCACCATTTCATCTTCTTTATCCCGTTGATCCCCCCTTCATCCCGGTCCTCCTCTTCATCCCTCTCCTCTTCATTCCTCTTGTCTTCTTGATCCTTTGATCTTCTTCATCCCGAGCGTCATATTGATCTTCTCATCCTTTCCATCTCTCTCATTTTCTTGATTCTCTCATCCTTCTCATAGTCTTCATCTCTCATATTCTCTTCAAAGCTCTTGTTTTTCACTCATCTTGATCATCTTCATCCCTTTTAACAATCTAATCTTCTTCATCCCCTCTGGAAAATACACTTCCTAATATAAACTTTTAAGAGTTAAATTTAAATGTTTTTCCTTATAAATTTAAAAATAAAAAATTAAATTTATTTTTTCACTTGGAAGAGCTAGGGCTCTCTATATTTTTGTTAATAATGAATTATTCTTATTCATATATTCATATAGAATACCTCTTATAACTAAAATGTCCCTCTCTCTCCTACACATAATTAATAAATAATATTTAATATATTCGTAGAATAAACATTGAGACATTTCTTCCAGATGGACGCATTTCATCTCATCAAATTACCCGTCTTTCCCACCACACAACGCCTCTCGATAACACTCTCTCAACCACAACAAAAAAAAATCCCGCCAAACTCAAAAACGATATCCCCGCTAGAAGTGGCGAAAAGCCTCGTAAGTGGATTACGAGCAGTTCCGATATGGGATATGAAAAGAGGGACAGATTCGCCGGCTCCAGATCGTCTGCGGCAGTTTCCATCAGCCACCCACCCCTCACATCCCGAGGGGACCGTTCCACGATCACCCGACTCGCGCAGATGGCGAGGATCCCAGCCTGGGCTGTCCCGTTACTATCCCCCCTCTTCGATGTCTTTTTAAAACGGCGCCCCCGTTATGAATCTGTCGAATGTTCGAATCGAATGTGAGCGCTCGCTCACCCCCCTCTCTGCACACGTCTGTGGGATCGGTTGATTAATTGAGTGGTTGTGGAATGAATCGAATAGAATTTCGGTTCGTTGGAAGGGGATATGTTTGCACCTGTTAAGTGTGTTCCCCAACAAAAAAATAACTTGGTGTAAAGTTACTAAACCTAAAGCATTACTATAATATTACACCAGAGCTTTCATATTACTTCTCAGAATATATTAGGATTGAATAAATTTTAAATATTAGGTTCATTTGAACCCAATTTAAACAAAAAACAGTGAAAATTGTTTATTGAAAAAGCTTAAAGAAATATATTGAGTTAAATGTAGTCCCAGTAAAATTACATAGAGCAACAGATCATCATAAATTTATTCAATACTATACAATTTGTGTAGTATGTAGTATATTAATAAATATGAATAAAAAAGATAAAAGGAAGATGCGGGTTAAAAGAAAATAAATACCTTTTACGTTACAATACACATACAAACATGTACAATTTCTGGCTACTGATCCAAAAATAATCCCTAAATTAATTTAAATTATCAAGGAGTTCTGATTTTATACATAGCATATTTTGTGATTAAGTTCTTTAATGTAAACTGTTTCTTAACATGTAGCATTATTTTTTCAGGTATAAACATTGAAACAAATTTCAGAATTTAAATTTTTCTTAAGGGCAAATTTATTTTATCAAAAAGCTTAGAAGCTAATATTTAGTAGTGTAATGAGAGAAGTGAAATAAAGATCTTCTTAAACTACTAGCAAACTAAGAATACTTCAAATGGGTTGAAAAATAAATGGTCTTCCCGGTGTTACACATGAAAATATTTCCGTTAAAAAGGAAATTTTAAACTTTAAAAACAGTTAAAAAAAGAAAATTTGTGTAGCCTAATCCCCGCTCCGGTCTGATGTTTTATTTGAAAATACATTTTTAATGAAAGTTTTTGAAATATTTGTGAGAGTGTAGAAATTCCAAGAAGGTCATTTAGACTTCATTCAATGTGATCAAAAACTAAGGCAATCATACAGCAAATCTAATTTCTTTGAATTTCATTTGTTTCCAGGTCTTAACGCTTCCTGGAATTTATTATTGACATGAAATCAATGAAAACATCGTAAGGTGAAACTTGTAGAGCGAAACGTCTCATTTTCTGCGAGCTTTATTAGATTCAGACAGACAGGAGAATGAGTTCTTGAATTGCTTTTTTTTTAACGAATCTGCAAGTTTGTAAAATGACACAACTGAAATGAGGAGCTTAAAATGTGTTGACTACAGTCAGAACCCCAGTAACGAATTTTATCTCTATTGTTCTATTTCTTTTCTCCTTCTTTTTCTGCTTTTCTCTCTCCTAGCTTCCATATAATCTTTTTCACGTATTTCAACTCTCATCTTCTCCCTTCCATTATCGTACCGTCTCTCTCTTTTATTTTCTTCCTAATAAGGTTCAAGACTCTCAAATAAGTTTGTAAGCTTTATCATCAAGGAAATCATTTTCTAATTTCTCGATCAAGTCCCTAATGAACTAACTGTTCTCTCTCTTACGTAAACTAAGAATTCTTAATAAAATCTTAGTGCAAGTTCAGATTGACAAAATGGTTACCGATTTTTAATTTTTGAACGTCACTTCAGCAGGTTTCAGGTAACATGTTAATTTAGATTATTTTCAGCCTTTTTAAGGCAAAATACGTTGACAAGTCTACTTATCTGTTCATCTGAACTTAGGCCGCATCTAAGGTAAGGGAGTCCAACTAGAATTTTAAGAAATCTTTCCAGTTTTAGTAAAAGTTCTGTCTTATTTTCTCTAAAAAAAAGTGTAATTAAATAATTTATGGGGTTACTTTAAGAAAAAACTTAGTAAAGCTTTTAAAATATTGATAAGACTTGGCAATGGAAACATTTTGTACCCTCAGTCCCCCTCCCTAGACAAAAATCCTGGATTTCCCAATGGCCACATCTGATCTGAGGGATATCTAATACTCCTTTTTTCAACCCTTTACTTTTTTCATTTATCAAACCATACATTAAATTCGCCTTCCTTAGTTGAATAGCCTGTATGATCAATATTAAATTCCTAGGTCCAAATTAAATTTATTTACACTTTTTAAACATTATTATCATCTTCTTGATACATTTGCACCCACATCCAACAAAAGGCCCACATCCAACCACATCCATTTTGCAATCCACAAAAGGGGACCACTCTCCAGTGGGTTCGGGGCGACTCAATTCATTAAGGGGCCGGCGTCTTTCGGGCTGGGAGCCCCAACACGTGCTCCCGACACCCGGGGCCTTAACTGTCCGTGACTAATGCCCCCCGAGCAGGTAGGGCGCAGGTTGGAGGAAGATGCGCCCCGGCGCCAACCGGGCGCCAATTCCATGGGGCCAAATGATGCGCGCCATCTTTCGTCCCCTCCCTCATCGGCTCCTGGAGGATGCCAGGGATGACTCCTCCTCCTCCTCCTGAAGATTGTGTTCAGGTGTCTTTAGTTTGCGTAGTTCTGGCGACTTGGTGGAGCCTTGGTGTTGTGAATTTGCATGTGTGATGATTATTTGTTCTGAGTCATTGAGTGAGTCAGATAATGGAGGGTTTAATTGAGTCGATACTTGAAGACTCCAGACTTGGAATGTCTTAACACCATGAGTCATTTGCCCGGTAATTAAATATCAAAAATCTGAAATTACTTTGAAGTTTTGTGTTATGGGCTAGTCGTGCTTCGAGGGCGGCATGAGTCATCTACTTATGAGACGTCTTACGAAGCTGCACATTAAAGAATGGATTTTCAGAAGGAGTCTTAGGGGGAGCATCACCCCACCAATTATTTCAAGATGATCAAATTTTTCTTATAAGGAAAAGGTTTCAGGTACAGTATTCCACTCCAAAGTCTTCAGTATGCCCCTAGGTCTTTACAGTTATATTTCAGTTACCTTTATAAGTCTAGGTCATACCAGTTATATTGCCAGTTATACTGTTCTAGATCCAGTATCCTAGGATAGAAAAGAGGGTCATAATAACAGAGTTTTTATGGGGTTGTGTTCAGAGTTCGATTAGTGTTTTTTTTTCAACTTAACGGTGCCTGGGTTAGGTACTAATCAGTATGCATTTGATTTGTAAGAGTGTGAGACACCATCTTGTTCATAAGTTCATCTAGTAGTTTTTTGTTATTATACATAATCTTGTAATCGTTACGAAGAGACTGTTCAGGAATATTCTGAGGGGTATCTTTTTTAGTTACTTAGTGAGAATAAAAGAGTAAAGGATAAAAACGTGATTGGATTCCGACCTTATAAAACTGCACTGCCTGTTTGTTCCGGACTAACTAATACTGATTGAAACTGAAAAAGATTGAGTTTTTCGTTTTTCCCAAACCTGTCCACAGATGGCAAAGCTAACTCCACAAGCCCATATCACCTCCACAAGATTATATCTCCCAATTCACACAACCAAAACCCACCCATACTCACACCCCCCACAACAATCCACGAACCCCACCGCAAAAAAAGAGCGTAAACGCTCCAGTTAATAAAAATCCCGTTAAAAAACCCTCACCGTACAATCAAAGCCACTGTTAACCCTTTCACCCTCGATTTAAAAGCGAAGAGGGGGTGATTGCGTAAATCTAATTATTTGCCCTCTCTTTCCACCCCTCGTGAATATCGTTTGCTGGGGAAGGAGGCAGATGGCCCGCAGACGATACGGCGCCGCGGAAGTAAAAAAATCGTAATGAAGTGAAGTGAGCGAGAAAGGGGAGAGTGTTTATGAAGAGTAGGGGAGTTGAAGAGTAAGTAGATCATGGATTGTTTGGGTTTTTTATAGCGTTAAGTGGGGTGTTCGGGAGGTTGTGTACGTTTGGGACTTTTTTAGGGTGGTAAAAAACATACGAAAGTCTGGGTGAGAGTTTAGGTGATGATAAATATCGGTGGAAGGTTTGGAACATCAGAGTTCAACTGTATAGTTTTTAGAATCACCTAAATATCTATGCTAGGTTACTTGCAGTAGCCACACCAGACGAGCTGGTGGCTCGAACGATAAAAACGCAATAAAGATGGTTATCTAAGACAGGGGGGACTTCGAGGGGATGATCCACTAAACTACTCCCGTTTTCCTCCGTTACGGCAGTAGTCTAGTGCAGGGGTTCTCAATTTGTTTTCACCGAGGCACCCTTGGCAGGCTAAAAAAATTTCGAGGCACCCCTAAAAAGTTTGATTGAGGGATCGGCAGAATCTATACTAGATTTTTAAGTCAATGGTCAAATACTCTACTACTCTACTCATATAAACGTATTTTCTTAAAAGTACTTGGAACTATGAGTACTCTAAACCGGAGCATCGATATAAAAAAATGGATTTATTTCGTCTTATAATAGGAGTATCCATAAGGGCCGACTTCAGTAAAATATTGAGGGGGCCCAATATTAGACTATTAAGAACATAAAATTGAAAGAAATGCAACCATAAAGTTTTACAAGCTACAGTTTTAAAAAAATAATTTTTTAACACATGTATGTATAATTATTCAAATTTAGCCTTATTTTTAAGGTTTTAATTACTATTATTGTATTTTTAATCGATTAAAATGCAATTTCTGACAGTATTTGTAAGCAGAACATAATTGAAAAAAAATCTGCAATGAACTTAATTTTAAAATAGGCAATATTATACTATGGTAATTAAATTCGAAACCAGCCTCATGTTAGCATGTTTCTTGTTATCCTTAAACTAATTAAATTACTAATTAATTATATCAAAGGGTATATTATAATCATCCTTTTTTCCAATTCTGATTTTCATCGAAAATGTTTCAATTTAAAGGATGAAAGTTATAAAAACTCTTTATACATTGATATAAAATTAAAAAAAAAGAGAGAGAATTATGTATTTATTATCATTTTTGGAATTAGCTAAAAATTACTTTAAGGATATACCACAGTTTTTTTTAAATAAGGTCCTAACAACTAATAAAAACTCCAAAAATAGAACATATTCTGAAAGGAAAACTAAATGAAATTTTGAAAAAAAAGGAAGGGAGAAATAAAGATTTAATTTTACATAGTACTTTAAACATAGAATCATAAAAGCATGCTGCATAAATGTAGTATGTTTGTGAGTAGGAAGCATTTTTTAAATTAAAAGCGTTTAACCCTTTTGGACCGAAATGGGAAAGTTTATAAGTGACATAAAAAAACATCCAAAATAAAACATCCAAGATATGAAATGAACCTAATGAACCACAAACCTAATGAACCATCCTAATGAAACACAAAGTTTTTAACTTAGCTTTTCCAAAACCTTTAAATCTCCCTGGTCTACCCAATAACTTCGAAACTTTGATGAAACCTTTCAACCGAACTGCCCTATTCCAATAAATCCCCCCATTATAGTAAAAAATGCTTTAAACTTTAAACCAAAGGACAAATACAAAGGTTCACGCTATCTTCTCAACTAATGAAACATTCAAACGTTGTTCTACTAAACTCATCCAACCATAGTACCCTTCTGACCACTTGACCACCAATCTGCATGTTGACACTCATGTCCTCATCATACTCAACCTCCTCCTGATAGGTCACAGACCTTGATCACTTCTACAAGCACATCAACATCATCCCATACAGATCGCAAGAACTCTCTCGATTAGATTAAATCATTGTTGTGACCAACTAATCAGCCGTACCCACTGACCCACGAGGTCGACTTTCTTATCTATATAGCTCGACCCCTTTTTTCAGGGCAAGGTGACATCCAGATCGAAACGGAACTTCTCGAAATAAACTAGGGCTCGATTTATAAGAAGCACAATGTAACGGTTATAGGAGGAACAATAACTTAAAAGATTGACGGCAGTTTGCGACTTCCTTTCATTCTGTTATTGATCGAGAGA
Organism: Tetragnatha montana; assembly: GCA_963680715.1. NCBI lineage: Eukaryota > Metazoa > Arthropoda > Arachnida > Araneae > Tetragnathidae > Tetragnatha > Tetragnatha montana. The sequence continues at coordinate 28,222,777 of OY796683.1, forward strand.
TCGGGGAGCCATTAGTTGTGAAGTTAGGGAACAATGAGGGGATCTTGTAAGTCAGTACATCACCTAATTCAGAGGACAGGAGAGTATTTATGGGATAAATTCGTGTGGGTGTTTATCGCAGGTTAGCCAATTCGTTATACCTATGGTGTAAATCTGAAATGTTCCTACCTTATAAAAACCGCTTTATGCATAAACCATCTACTATACCGAAGCTATTGTAAATCTGTTTTACCTCTTGTTCGACTCAATGAAAAGTTTTAAAAACAGATTATTATTTTGAGTCGTATGTTAATTGATGTATGATTTTAGATATTATTAAAATAAATAAATCTTTCTTTAGAGAAGATTTTCCCTTTCTTTCTCTTCACTTTATTCTTACATTTTTCTCTTATTTAAAATTGTATCTTTGATTTTGGAAAACTACCCAACATTAGTGAAATCATAACTCTGAAACAGTTACCAATATTTCCTATTCTATCATACGTTAAAAAAAATTTATATCAAAAATAAAATCTTACATAATATTTAAAATCATAGATTTAAAGTTATTATTTGTTTTTGTAAAGTTTATGAATGGAGAATACTTATCAAGAGGTAAAAGGCATATGCAGTGGCTTTTCTAAAACTACATACATAAGATGTTCTCAGCAGCAAAAAAATATATAAATTTGTGAACACATGAACATTTTTTAAATAATAATGTTTTCTTGAATCTTAAATGCACTTACTTTTTTGGATTCATTCTTAAATTATTTCTGGGATTCTAAATGAGAAAAAGAATAGAATTCTAAATGAAAGAAAATTTTATTCATCAACTAATTGAGGTGGAAATTCTTGCTCATGATGCGGCGCAATCAGTCAAATAAAAATATATTGTTAATAGACATTTAAGGCAAGGTATTTGATGCACAAAACAGAACTACATAGTGTCGTGTACTTCGAGGTATTGGACATATTGGTTCAGGTTACATATTTCAACTTTGGTTTTAAGTGTTAATTACCTAAAAATATAGATTTTTATCATCATTAGGTTAAAGAGAACATTGTTAAAAACCTTTTTACAAATAAGAAAAACTGAAACTTTCTGTAACAACTGGAATAAGACCCGTGGTGTGATTTAATAAATTAGCAGCAACTCCTGAGTATTTGCACCTATTATCATAGAACAAAAAAACACCTGTTGAAGTGAGAAAAGGAAACCATTCGAACAATTTCAAAGCAGGAGAAGAGGATGAACGCGAATTAAAATAATGGTTGCTCTCTTAAAGTTCATCGTAAATCATGGCTTTATCTGTGTTCATCGGTTTGTTTGCTATTCTTTCGTGACCATTCACTCTGTGGTAGAGCCATTACAATAATGAATGACTTATTAATCATAAGTCAATTTCCACTCGCGGAAGATCAGGCATTAAGATACGATACAGATCTTCGGACAATTATGACGGCATTAATTTCTATTTTTACGATCAAAGTATTACCAATTTTCAACTTGAGGTGTTTTTGTATGAACAAAGGTGTTCAAATTATCTTAATGTAGAGTTAAAAAACAAAATTATAGTTTGAAATAACTTAAAACTTTATATTATTTTTCAAAGAATATTTGTAAATTATCATAGTTATGTAGAAACTCTTATTTTGTGGGTATATAATTTTTGCATAGTCCTAAGATTTAAATTCTTGAATTTTTTTCATGTTTAATTATTTTACAAAAAAAAGGGATATTAAGTAAAATGGGAGAGAAAAAAAAGTAAAAAGAAGAAGTACAATTTTTGGAACACTGAAGAAAAACTTGAGTCTTTTAGAATGTAGGTTATTTCTCTTCTTCTTTCTCTTTTTCCCGTCTTCTTTTCTTTCCCTCCTTCTTTTCCCTTTTTTTCAAGCCCAAGGAGTGGACAATTTTCGGAATGCCTCCCCCTTGAGTGAGCCAGGTGGTTATAAGTCTGGGATCAATTGAACCACTTATTCTTGCTTTAAATTTCATGTGGAGAGAACTAAAAATTCTCTACCATTCCTCCAACGTTGGTGAAATTGACCATTTGGGCATCAGAGATTTGATAGTCTTAGCAGGAATGCTGGGAGGTGTTTTGAAGTCCCTTATGTTTCTCAAAAAAAAAAAAAAAAAAATTAAAATTCTGCATGTCAGTAGGGATCATACCCCCTGGTAAACCTGCTTTTTGCTTGAATCTGGAAGCGCTGTTTCATACCTTTCAACTCTGACGATTGTTAGTCATATACATTGCGCATGGGTGTGTATAATAATAATTGAATAATTATTTTTATTAGGTATTATATCAATTTATATGTTCTGTCCAGTAGATCTGTAGAAAATCAAACAAATTTATCTCAATTTCGAATACCAATGTAGCTGATAGATACCTTTACAAACTAAGCCTTTTGACATTTTCTCCGCTGCTCTACGAAAATGTTTCACTAATAAAGTTATTCTAAAAAGACATGCATTTCTGGGTTGCCAGAATTATCTTTTTACCTATAGTAACTTACTAGAGTGACAAGACCTTTATTTCGTGAACCCCACAATATCTTTCTAGTTTCAAGTTACTAAAGAAAACTATCTAAATGACTTAATGAGTCTCATTGAAAAAACAAAACCCCCTGCAATGTTCCATAAACCCATCCAATCGATACGTACAATACCATCACAAACGTCAAGACATCTTCAGCTAAGGCTCTCTGCCCATTGTGCAGTGGGCTCACGTTCAGCCACGGTCACGGTTAGATATGCCACCTGTTGCCAATTAAGACGCGCTACCCCGCGAGAGGGCGTTAGGAGGCCCGTTGTCACCGCCCATCTTGCAATCAAGCGTCTGATATTAATGGACAATTAAACGGCTAACCTCCAGACTGATTGACCTTGTACGGATGGGGAGATATGGGCGATTTCCTGGTCCACATTTGAGTGAAATAGTGGTTTTCTTGTCAAGTGAAAAGATTTGTATAGGTGGGAGGGTATGAAGTTAGGTATGCCTGGAATCCATAGCATAAAATGAGAAAATTTACACATTTTTTAATAATTGTTTAATGTGACATTTTTTCTTATTATAAAAGAAGTAAATACGAGTCTTCCAACTTTTGAAATTTACTACAATTAGATATACTTTTACAGTGAATGGGCATTAGGGTGTTTCGAAAGTCTATGGTAAATTTTTTTTTTTCGAATTTCCCAGATGCCCCCCCTCAAGTTGTTACAAATACTAAAACATTATTACCTGCAAATTTTCAGGTCTCTAGGACGATTTTTGACCCCCGCGCCCTTCAAAAGTATGTTTCCCATGTTAAAGTATAGGGAAAATATTGAAAATATCGTCATTTTTGGTTCTTTTCAATTTTACGAGCCTGAACGCAGTCAATATCGAATTAAAGCCTATACATCATCTTTGGAACATCATTGCCTCAAGATCCTATCGGAAAAATATTCCATGGCACCTATTGGGGGGTAGTTACACGAGGGTGAAAAGCGAGCTTTCACCGAAAAACGAGGATGCTTGCCGCGGGTGCTGGTTATGCTCGCCGGCGTTTGCGGAGAGACCTGGATAAAAGCCTATTCAGGGCCGGACTGGCTGGTACCAGGCCCCGGTGGCTAAAAAATAAAAGGGCCCATACATTATCTGTTCCCCCTCCATTCCAATATACAACTCAGTGGTAGATCCAGGATTGGGTTTTCTTTTTTTTTTGGGGGGGGGGTGCTAATGTTTTTTCTAAAAATTGTATTGAATTATCTTGATAATTTAATATTAAAAATAAATTTTTTCGAAATTTTATTCTAAAAATATTGTTTTAACTCGTTTTGGATACCTAATTCGATTTTTGGACAAACATTGTAAGGTACAGTCGGCCACATAAAAATCGCTACAGAGACGATTGTGAACGATCGGAGGGGGTTAGAAAGATATTGAAAACGGCAATTTTCATGAATTAACGTCTACTTTAAAACAAGCCATGATTTGAGTTCTTAGGGGGTCGTCTTCATATTAAACGAAACACTAACTTTTTTTTCCTATGGGGACCCCCAATTATTATGCGTTTTTCTGAAAGAGCATCCCCATAAACCCCCAAATACCAAGTTTCATCCATGTAAGTATCCAAATAGGAGCATAATGAATTTTTGAAATGTCAACCATTCAATGTGAAATTTGTCAAAATGTTTTCGGTGTAAAAATATGAAACTTTGAATTTAGATCAAATTTGTGTCCCCAAACAAAATAATTATGCTTTTATAGCGATATTTAATGGTTAATAGATAGATAATTAACATCTAATTTTGACCAAAAAATTAAATTTTAAAATCTTTTAATATTTTTATGGTAATCGATTCTGGTAGTAATTTTATGTGGAAAACCAAAATTTCAGTCGATTTCCTTTAATAGTTTTGGAAAAAACCGAATTAAACTAAATTCCCATTCTTTAAGGGACCGTATACCGCTGCCAAATGCATCCCGGCGATTGCTTTTTCTGGAAACAGTCGCATTATTTTAATCACCATAATTTAAATTAAAACTTAAATTTGATATAAAATTTCAATAAATCACTTATAAACTTTTCAATAAACATTAAAGTGGTGAGTAAAAGTCTTACTGTTCCACCGTTTTTAGGAAATAATGTTTACAGAAAATTAATCCTTCTCACTCTGGAGACGACCCCCAAAATCTAAAAGCTTTATTTATCGCTCGATGTGGATGAAACTTGGTATTTGGGGGTTTATGGGGATGCGCTTTCAGAAAAACGCATAATAATTGGGGGTCCCCATAGGAAAAAAAAGTTAGTGTTTCGTTGAATATGAAGACGACCCCCTAAGGACTCAAATCATGGCTTGTTTTAAAGTAGACGTTAATTCATGAAAATTGCCGTTTACAATATCTTTCTAACCCCCTCCGATCGTTCACAATCGTGTCTGTAGCGATTTTTATGTGGCCGACTGTACTTAAAATATTTTTGTTAGGCTTTTCATTGTGATGAACTTATTATAAAAAGGTTTAAAAAATATAGTTCAAAGTACCAAAGGGGGGGTCAGGGGGTCCTCCCCCAGAAAATTTCTGAAATTTTGACCCCAAAAACAGGGTTTTTACTCGTTTTGGTACTTTCAACCGCAACATCGCTACAGACGACCAAAACATCGCATGTTTCCAACCTAGATTGACAACTAAATTGATCGTTTGTAGTGGCCTTAAAAAAACACAAATTTAAGAGAGGCAGCCTCTCATAAAGTAAAATTAAGTGAACATTTTCCCTTCCATGACAACTAAAAAAAAATCAAGAAAGTTCACTTTTCTTCAGCAATGTAAAATTAATATAAAATAATTTTGTTAACAAATTATTGAAATTTTGTTTCTGGATACTTTCTTTTATTATGGCATTATTTTATTAGAAAATTGGACCTATCCTCTGCCACACAATCACGCCAAGTAAAGTAAAAGTAAATACTATAACAAACATTCTTACCATATCAGGTGAAAATAGTGGCCTTACATCAGCAGCAAAAGGTTTTTGAAAAAAAAAAATTGCAAGCGAAACTTAAACTTAAAAGCACACCAACGAAGACACCGAAAATTGCAACAGCACTGCTCTGCCTGCGACGTCAATGTCACTGCCTTTTCCATTCTGCTCCCTTCAAATGACCATCCCCATGGTGTGAAAAATTCCAAGAATGCACGAAAACAAGGCAAACGACCCTAGGTTCCGATATCAGATACTCGATATCCTGGAATCGCGCCAAACCCTTTTCTTCGAGACCCCCCTCTTTCCCTCCTTTCACCGAGATGGACCACCGGAATCGTACTGTAATTAGCCAACATGTGTCGTCCAGCATTGGTGTCGGCGACACGGCTGGCCCCTTACCATATCGTCATTGTCTCCGGCTGCCCTCCTTTCGGTGGGCCTGGTCATGAGCGAAGTGAGGGCCTACTGTGTGAGAGCGAAATCAAAGGGAATTCTCACGGGGGCCCCTTGGACCGTCGGGCCCTATTGCTTCTGCCCTCCTCTCGGCTGTCCTCCCGAATCTTTGAATTTATTTTTGAAGTATCAAAATTTTGATTTGGGCCCCCTTTTTCATAAGGCCCCCGTCTGGGTGGCGATCGCCACCCGGCCACCCGGGCCAGTCCGACCCTGAGCCTATTTAAGTGTTTATTGAACCTTTTTCCTAAGGTACCTGGTCATTTGGAACCTATCTGGCGAGAGTTGTGTCTGGACCCCCCATGAGAGGCCTCCATCCAGCTCCCGCCGCAAGCGCCGGCATAGCATCCTCGTTTTTCGGTGAAAGCTCGCTTTTCACCCCTTGTAACTACCCCCCAGTAGGTGTCATAGAATATTTTTCCGATAGGATCTTGAGGCAATGATGTCCCAAAGATGATGTATAGGTTTTAATTCGATATTGACTGCGTTCAGGCTCGTAAAATTGAAAAGAACCAAAAATGACGATATTTTCAATATTTTCCCTATACTTTAACATGGGAACAGGCCCGCCGACAGGGGAGGGCAAAGAGGGCACTTTCCCCCGGGCCCGGGGATTTTCCCAGCCCTATAGGGGCCCGTAAAGATTCTCTATCTTGAGATACACTACTAAACGTTCTGAAACAAGAATACCCATTCATAGATTTTTCACCCAACTATCTGTCTTCCTGAGAACGGGCCCCCCCTCCTCCCTGGAATGCAACCTTCAACGTTTCCAAACCAAGATAATTACCCCCTAAGATAATTATCCCGCTAAGTTAGAGGAATATACTAATTTTGAATACTTTATAAATTAATTTTTCACCCTGAAAGCCACCGAAAATAGTAAATTTCAGTTTCCAAGAGGGTTATTCTCTAAAATTTCATACTCAAGATAAATAATTATTTCAAAGGATCCTAGGCTTAACTTCATATCAGAAAAAGCCCATCCCTGGGTGTCTTTCAATTGTTGAAAAGTATCCAAAAATGAGTTTAAAATTTCTTTTTTAAGGGTCGAAATTCCAAATTTCCTGGGGATTCCCCCAGACCCCCTTTAGTGCTTGTTACTCATCCTATAATCAAGAAAACGAAATTTTTAAGTTTATCAAGATTCAAATCTTGCATAGAAATGTTCAAAACTGCATTAAGCCTATGCATTTACGAGACAATTTTTGCCCTCCCCCTCAAAATAAGAACTGGGGGGCCCGCTTCTCAACTTTGTCCCCGGGGCCCGGCTTGACTCTCGGCGGCCCTGCATGGGAAACCTACTTTTGAAGGGCGCGGGAGTCAAAAATCGTCCTAGAGACCTGAAAATTTGCAGGTAATAATGTTTTAGTATTTGTAACAACTTGAGGGGGGGGGGGCATCTGGGAAATTCAAAAAAAATTTTTTTTGAAACACCCTAATGGGCATAGATGCTGCAGGTCAAAGATACAGCACCTTTCCTTAAACTAGAAATTCTATTTAAAAGTGGTTAAGTGCTGTTCTGGGCTGTTCGGTACAAATGATAAGTGCTTGACAAAAGCACCTTTTTTACCCTGTGCCTATATCTTTGAAAAACTTGTAATTTTACTTAACTGAGAAATAAAATAGTAAAACTTAGGCTAATAAAGCTTTAAATTTACTTCAAACTTAAATTTTAGTTCTACATTAATGATTTGAAGACTTACCATGAGCGTTTCTTCATGTCCTAAGGATTTTTACAATTTATTAATTAAATTTCGTCAGATTATACCTATTGAACTTTTTAACAATAAGAATTGCTTGATTATATGTTGGTGGGGCATAGAATTTTTAAAGAGGGACGTGGCTTAAAAATATTGTGAAAACTCATTTTAAAAAATTAGGCCATATTTAAGGATAAGTTATTAAAAGCCTTTTATAACTTTTCAAAATTTTCTCGATTCAAAATACTATTAGCTCCTACGAAAAAATGTTGGTCCCTTGCTTTAATGAATGAATTTAATTTCATTACTTGGATATCGAAAATCAATAATCTCGCTTTATACATTTCTCTCTAACATTCTATTCCGAAAAAAATCCTCTTAAAAGAATCTTCGAGAATGGCGGAATATTTTTATTGACGTTTCTCAAGCACGGTCTTTAATACTACCATAAAAAGTATCAAAATTCCGGATTACTGGAAAACGACGCAACAACCATGAAAACGTCCGCTATTTTCGGATGCTATTTCAGTCCCATGATGATCACCGCATTTGAATTATTATTCCACGAACGCAGCTGCAAGAGCTTTCCCAGTTCGTGACACTGCTCTATTAAGTGTCGAGTCCAAAGAATAAAGCAAAAAAATGTCGCATATATTTCCTCACCCAAAACCCCGAACAAATCAATCCACACCGACGTTTCCTTCAACGCGGAGAAAGTGTTGCCACTTCGGATGGAGAAATAAATAAAAAGTGTACAGTTTCCTTCTTTGCAGATTTGTGCGAATAATATCGCTGGAGGGATGAAATATCGTCTGCTATGGAATGATAATGATCCGAACACAAACAGATTAGAGGGCTGCGGGAAACAATGACAGTTTTTTCGAAGGGAATTGTCATTATTATTATTTTTTTGCGAGTGATTTATTTGCTTTTCCGAATTGGTTTGATCCGTCGCTTGTTGAGATGGACTGATCTCAACATCGTTTTCTTATCTTACAGAAACGATTAACGTTGTTAAACACTTTGTCTTTTTTACGAAAAGACAGCAAAGAATGGTCCGATTTATGTGACGGAAGTTTTCCCTGGCAAGGATGTATAATGTATATAACGGTTAATATCCACTTGTATCATTGAATGATCGATTCTGAGTTATGCAACGCGTTAACTGAACTCCATTTAAAGCTTACTGCAATTATTATGGAAGCTTTTGGGCTTGGTTTTCTATCAACAGATAAGTCTTCGTATTGAAAATTGTTTCAATATCGAATTATTTCCTGACACTTATTATTTATCAAAGTATTTTCAGGTTGATTATAGCATGATGTATTGAAAATAATAGCTGTGTATGATCAAGATAAAGTCCTAAAGGCTGTTTTGTCGCATTAAATTAATTAGTATCCTAGTGTGGAGCAGTGCTAAGGAGGATTCAACCGCCCCACAAAAAAATTTCGATGGTTTTTGGTGTGCTGTTTTTCTTTGTAAATTTTTTGGTGTACAAAGAGCGTTCCAGCTCGGTTGTCCACCTAAAGGGTCCCAAATGTTCAATGCTATTTTAAAACTGCCTCTCATTGTAATTACATAACTGATTGGAGTTTGGAACTAGAATTTCGTCTAATTTTTCAGGTGAAACGCATTAGTTTATAATAGACCGAAGGTATGCAAAATTCGGGGATTTAATTATGTTCTTAAAATTTAAGAGTAAGGAGGAGGTTAAGGTTAAGGAGAGAAATGTTCTTAAAATTTGAGAAATCGTTTGTTCTGTCTAAATGCCTTCTTCCTAAAGTCATTCACTGGATGCTGTTGATATGATGAGATGTTAAGAAAATCAAGGAATTATGTTTCATTTTTAAGTACCAAAAAGCTTACTACGAAAAAGGACAAAGGTTAGCCAGCATCAGGTCACACAACACTCCTACAACAATCGAATAAATATCATGTGATAAATTCAATGTATCAAAGACAAATCAGTCAACTGGACATGGAAGAACATTGAAATCGTCTCTATTGCACAGATAGTATCTCTCCCATCAAATCACGTCATACAGATCTAAAATTACACCCATACAAAGGAATAAACGACCTTTTTTACGCGTCCGAAAAGAAGTGGCGAAAGCTCTGAAGTGTTACCCAACACAGATTCGTACACGTTGGTCCGTGGGATAGCATCAGGCCGCGGACCATCTGTTGACAAGGTGAGCCCAGCCGCGTTTTTCCCTTTCGGGGAACAAAGGGAGCCAGAGATATGAATCTGGCAGCGGTGGAAATGTGGATCAGGAATCGATTGGGAATCTGAATCGGAAAAATTCAAAGCGAAAGGGAACGGTTCTGGAGACAATGGGAAAGAGTGAGACACGAAGGATGTATTTGGTGACCTTCTTTTTACACTTGTTGGCGGCGGAGGGCAATTTGTTCGATCGAGAGTTATTTTCGAACCGAATGGATTGATCTGTCGTGAGGAAATTAATAATAAGCAGTCGGTTGGGTAAAGATAGAAAGTTGTAGGTGTTCTAATAAAGCCGAACTTGGTGACGCAAGTGGATTTGTCTTTTTGTTGTCTTTGTTTTAATTCGTTTTGTTCATTTGTTGCCACCCATTTGTGAAGTCCATCGGTCACTGTCAGATTTTTGTTACTTTAGTTGTTATCTGAAACTGTGTTACCATTCACGCAAGAAGCTCATATTGGAAATGATGACAGACAACTTTAGTATCAAATTTTCACAATAGCTGTGATTAATTTTTACGAAATGGGAGTTTTTCAGTTACCTTTTCAATTTATTTAACTGATTTTATTTATTCCCTTTACACGGTATATATTTAACCCTGAGTGTCTTAAACTTTTAAAACAGCCAGCTTAAAATATTAAAACCTTACTAAAGTAGTATACGGATTTAATTTTAAGCGTAACTGAGAAATGTTATCATAACTCTAACCTCTCTCTCTTACCGTAACTCTAACCTAGAAACTGACCACCTGAGGTGTGGAAAATAACGCTATAAATATGCTATTTCATTTTTTAATACCATCAGTGAAAGAAGGACACCCTTCTATGTGATATGTGAAATAACCCCTTCAGAAAGAAAACCTTTTATTTAATTAACTGAATTTCCTTAAAAAAAAGGTCGAAACCACAGAATTACCAGACCACCCAGCATTATTTCAACCTCGTTCAAATCTAATAATGAGAGTTGAGGAGTTATTCTCTGCAAAACCGACGTCAAAACAAGAGCAAAAGACTCACCAAGTTGATATCCTGACGAGTTGAGTAATTTATTTCTCCCCTCACACTCGATGGGAAGATTAAATTCCCACGCGTAAAATATCCGCATTTCGGGGTCAATCGCGAAGGAACACAAAGAGCAGTAAAACTGTCAAGCCGATGATGCGGAGAGGCAAGGGCATAGACGACTCTGTTACGTCGGATTTTTTCATGCATCTTTAAGTGCTATGAATGAATTTAAGTTCAATCAGAGAAGTATTACGTTTAATAAAATGTTTCAAATATTTTCTTCAGGAAACTGGTCGGATTGGAAGAAGCTCCCCCTGATTTTGTGTCTCAACTATCTTTATTGTTCCTTTCATTTCTTACCGTATTTTTTCTCCTTCATTGCATAACTTATTCATTTCTCTCTGTTTTTTACCTTTTCATCTTTCGTCTCTTACTTATTTCCCTCTCTCTTCTTCACCTATTTCTTTTCTCTCTCCTCTATTTATTTTCACTCCCATTTTTTATTATTTCCTCTCTCTATTTCTATTTTTCCCCTCTCTGTTCTTATTTTCACTCTATTTTCTTGTTTAATATCACTATCTTATCTTATTTCTTTTCTCTCTCATCTTTAATTTCTTTTATCTCTCTATTTCTTACTTTTTATTTTTCTCTTTTAATCTCTCTTTAGTCTTAAACATTTCTTTCTTTGTTCCTTCATTCCATTTCACTATTTTCTTTTCATTCTATCCTAATGATTTCGCCCTTTCTCATTTAATTATCTTCTTCTTATTTTCTTTTTGCTGTTTGTTCTCTCTTTTACCTTCCATTCCATATCTTATTATTTTTGTCTTCTACCATACATTTTTTTTTAAATTTCCAACTCTCTGTATCCAACTCGTTTCCTAATTCTTTCCCTCTCCCTTATTACGTTTTTTATCCTCTTTATTATTAATTCTTTTTTTTTTCTCTCGTTCTCTTTTATCTCTTATTTCCCTACACTCATTGTTTTTATCTATCTTTCTCCACCCGAATCTTTCTATCTCTTCTTTAAGTGGTGCAAGAAAGGAAGCAAGGAAGTTAGCGTATAATATTAAATGGTGGTTGTGATTAATACTCAGAAACATAACCGTTTTATTATCTAAGACCAGAGAAAACGGTGATTATATAAAGATTATTGAATTTTACTTTGTAGAGTAGTGTTACTTTTAGTGGACGGATATGAACTGATTTCATTGTTTCATAGGGCATGGATATCTAGGTTTTTACATTCATTAGATTTTAATTACATTTTCTATTTCTTGAAAGCCATTTCCAAGTAGTTCTTCAAAAAGTTCAAAAACTAACAATAACCCACAATTTCAATGTGCGCTTTTTCCTCTAATGCGAACGAAAACAGGGGAATAGACTGGTAATACAGACAGGTATTTTTTAATGAAGAAAATAGCCTACCAAACTGAATATGCGCCTTCAAAAGTATTATATCCGACTAAACCACTGCCCACAGCTTTCCGATGACCAAATACGAATTTTAAAACTATGTATTATTTCATGTCATAGACAGGCTTATTAAAAAAAAGCCTAAACCCCCTCCTGAAATACTCAACCGTGACCGCGGAGTAAGTTCTGCGGGCAGTCAGTTAACTTCCTCACACAGTTGTAACCGCGATGTGCCTATCAGTCACGCTACACACATGGCCAATTTCTCCGTTAGAGTTCCAGTTAAGTTCTCTCTTGCGGTAGAAAACAAAAGGAACGTTCCAAAAAAAAATTCTGGAATCGTTTGATGAGGGTGCATTGTGAGGGCGAAAGCGCGGGAAAATGAGAAAGGGTGCTTTTGTCTCTCGAGCACCCACATGAGGGGTGGATTTCGGGACGTTCTAATACTGGATGAGAAATTCTTTTTTGTTGAAGGGGTGTTACGGGTTGTTTGATAGGCTTTGAAAAGTTGGCGCCAGGTGTGGGTTTAAAATTTCAACTGGAGTTTTTGAGGGGAATATGAAATAGGGGTATTGAGTTCTTTGTTTTTGTAAGGTCTATTTAGAAAAACGCGTTTTAGACAAAAAGCCAAAGATAATCATTTTAAATTAGAAAAGAAAGAAATATTAGTTTTGCATAAGAAAGAAATGTTATTCAAATTGTATGACGTCATTTGGCTGAGAAGAATTAAACCACAATTAAAAACTTGATATTAAAGATATTTTTTAGTAAATGACATTTTCAAAAACTCTATACCCTAAAATCAGTACTTAAATGTGCAAAACATTGCTATCTGGAAAGGAGAGAGATATTGGATGGAGGTGAAAAGGTTTCTTCCTCATTGAATATTTCCCCCCTTAGACTTCATTAATATCTCACATGATAAAACCGAGCATTCCTCACCTCACACTTAAAACAGTTTATCTCAGAGAGAGAGACTTGGACACGCCTTGTGAGAGAACCAAACCTCCACATTTCTCATGGAAATGCCCATCACTGAACGTCTACTAAACCAGGAAACGATTTCGTTCGACCTTAATCAAAAGATGAGCTAGCTCTTCGAGATAGCCCAAATCGATCCCAATTAGGCAAATAACAACCTCTCGGGAGCGACACCATTCGACAGTCATCCGCCCACGGACCGCCCCTCCTTCATCACACGTGAATGGGGGACGTGCAGCAATGCGAGTATTGTCGTCTGATGTCGCTTGTGATGCCAAACGGAGAATGCTTAATGAAGGCGAGAGATAAGACGGACGGTCCGGTGTATCGGTGGGTAATTTGGAAGTGAATGGGACGGTCGACAAAACCGAACCAGAGGATGGGTCAGGGATCTCATAATTTTAAATAATTAGAGAGAGAGAATGGGTGCTAAGTAAACTGAATCTTGCTATAAAAAGGGAGGGTGTACTGTACATTGCAGTGAGGCGTATTTACTCAATACAGTTTTATTAACTGTTTGGCTAAAGCTCTCATTGGTTTTCCGGAAGACTATCCTTCCGGTCATTCCTTATTGAATTGCTAGTCGATGGCTAATCAAATGGCTAAATACGCTGTAAATAGGGGGAAGTATTTTTAAGTATCAAATTGTTACCTGGAGACATTTTTGTTTAGTTTACGTATCGATACTCTTGGGAATTGAAATACTTTTTTAAGAAAAGTAAAATTTACTACAGATAAATATGAGTATCTGAAACCAAAACATTCTCGATTCGATACCTTTGTATCTATTATTCTCAAAACTAGTTTGTTGGGTTTAGCGAAAATTTGAAAGGAAAACAAGTCGGGTGTTTACAGTCATTCACACTCGTTTGAGTTAGGAAAATTTTCCAAAAAAGTATTCTTAATTTATTATTAGTTTGTAGATTGTGGTGAATCCTCAAATATGAGATGACGTCTTCTCACCCGTACCCATAAATATATTTTTAACCTCTGGGGGTAATAAAGCAACTTCAACAATCGGAAGGATACGAGACGTCTGAATTTTAGTCTCAGAATAAATTGTATTTAGAGTCCTTTACCAATGGTGTCTCATTACTTCTTTTTACTATACAGTATACATATCGTATCTCTATACAGGATATCTATCTGACAATGAGAAAACCCCCTAATAATCAGGAAGGTGTCCCAGATGGACACCTTCCCTAATCGATTAACAGCCACAACAGCCGGTGTTTATTTGCGCATGATGCAAACCAGGATGACAGCCGAACGGCGCAGACGTTTATTTATGCATGCAAAATGAACGAACGCTTCGTCAGTTCACGCGTGCAGTCAGTCCACGGCCATGAACATACTGACCGCCAAAAAAGGGGTTGATCATATGAATTGAAAATACATCAACTTGTGATGAATGGAGCATTCAGGAGGGATTTCTTTGATATATCTCTTGGGCTTAATCAAGCCGTTTCCTCTAAAAATATGGACCGAATTCTGAACTATTTTGCCGAATATTTTTATTGTTATGAATAGAAAGTTAGACTTTCTATAATAGCAATAAAGTTGTAGATCTTTCACACTTGTATAAATTACTTCATTGTAAAACATAAAGAGCGAAAGTATAACAACGATTTAAAATGCTTCCTAAAATAGTTTTTTTTTTAGTTATTGATTATTTCCTTTTACTCTTTCCTGAAGAGTAAAGGAATGCCGAAGAGCATAGAGAGGCTAACGAGAAAGAGACTTTGTAGAGCAAAGAAATGCTGAGAAAAGAAGAAGCCAAGAGCAAAAGGGGTGCTTAAGAAGATGACAGGATCAAAAACAAAAAGACGGGCAAAGGTGCTCCGTGATTGATGTGTAAGAATGTTAATTTATAAGGATGTTGAATAATACAGTGAAAGACACAAGTCCAAAGACTGCCAGTAGATGTTTAAGAGCAGAGAAGGTGCTCAGGAGTAAAAATAATTTCTTTCAGTAAGGAACCGCTTTTTCAGTCAAACAGTTAGTTGAATACCGCTCGTTGCTGCAGGTTATTAAAAGTTAAAAATCAAATTTGAGTACAATTTAACTAACTTCGAAGAACTGAAATTTCATCCCATCTCTAGAATCAAATTTTTAATCAGTCTTTCAGTCTTTTACAGCGGTGCTGAATGTGGTGCTGCCATCTATGATAAAGTATTGAAAAAAATCTTCACATATTTTAAAATAGCGTTTTGAAAATGAATAATAAACATTTTTATCTAAAACTAAACATTTAAAATTCGGAAAAAATTATATAGCTAGATTGTTTATGTTTAGAATTTGATTTTCTTTAAATACTTATTTATTTTTGGTAATACTTAGAGATGGGTCGGATAACTAATAACGTTATCGAAAAATAATGTCAATAACGTTACCATAAAATAATGTATCTCGTTATTTTAATTGGTGAATTCCATTGAGAATTAATCAAAATATACCCTGCGTCCGAGCTCTAAAGAGCGAAAATGACAGAGATCAGTCTAATCAAATTTAATATAAGCTCAACACCAACATCCAGATATTTTTGCTGCTTTTTTTTTTTTTTTGGAAATTTCAATAAAATAATATCTGGGGATAGAACCCACGAACTGCCGCATGCATGTCACTCCAGGGGTGGTGTTCCTTTCCAATCTCATCACTGCATAAATACCAATTAAAAATATTTAAAAAAAAAAAAAATTGTCCTCAAAGTATCCTGCAATTTAAAAAGCATATAAATTCCATATTTTGGACCTTGACGCAGCCTAAATCTGATTCGAGGATCATGAACTGTTTCCGGACCATCTTGCAACCCATGGAGGTAGCTGAATTTAGCAGGCAAAACAGATGGCACTGTCTATTTGGACGGCAAATATACAACTAAACTCTACTCTTATTTCCACGGCAACGGTTCTGATTAGAGATCACTCTAAGCGGCGGGACTGCTACTTAACCGCGAGACCAACGGCGCATGCGCCAACTGCCGTTTTTGCCGTCCAAATAGACACTTCCAAAATGGAAACCATATCATTGTGTAACATAGAGGTAGTTGAATTGAGATGTCCCCTAGTAACACAGCTCATACCAAATATTTCAAGTTTACGTAACTTCAACAAAAAGTAAATGAATTTTGGCCATACATGACAAAAATTCGACGAATCTTGAACGCTGCTTGGGTCTAAACAGATTTCGGCCCGTGGTAAAACCTTAGAGATAGCTGATTTGAGAAGCTTTAACAGTTACCGTGCCTTAGTGCAACCCTAAGAGATAGCTGAATTGAGATGCTAAAACAGTTTCGGACCGTAGTGAACCTAAAGAAGTGGCTGATTTGAGGAGCTCAAGTATCCGAACCTAAGCACAGTGCCACTTTTGTGCTGCTACAATTGCAAGAGCCACCTGTCTATTTGGACGGTAAATATACAACTAAACTCTACTCTTATTTACACGGCAACTGTTCTGATTGGAGAGCCGAAACTGCTACGTAACCGCGAGACCTACGGCGCAAGCGCCAACTGACGTTTTTTGCCGTCCAAATAGACACTTCCACTGCAAGATTGCAGTTATTCATAGAGAAGAATCCTTGCAGAGGGTCCAAAAGATTGTTATCAAATTTCTGTATAAGGTAGAGACCAGCACGGAAAACTCGCTAGTTGGTGGTCAAAGCTATGATTGGCTGTGACGTGTTCAATCAATCTGTCCCTGCGTAGGGCTATTGGAGGATCAAGCTTTTTTCTCGGCCTCGCGTGACGTAACGCGATCCCAGTGCCAAAATAGCCCCTAAGCCCTACGAAAATACTTGATAAGGGCCTTGCTAGAGCGTAGATCGCATCAAACTCCTACCTCCCTTGTCATGTCAGGAGAGGCGGAGAAATGGAACCTTAATCCTCAAATCCCCCCCCCCCGAAAGTGCCAGACTGAACGAACAGCAAATCACAGCTGTAACCACTAAATTGTACTGCCTACCCTTCTGTCAATCACATCACAGACATTTGCAGTACTGCTCTCTATCATAAGGAGTATTTGTAAAAATAAAAGACTAGTGCCTAGAAGAGAACTTCTAAACAATCCGCATACTGTGCCTGCGTCAAAAGTTACCCCAATAAGGGAGAAGTTTTAAGGTTTTTGAATCTCTACGGTAGTTCCTGAGTTCTCTATTCCCTGTTATTATTTTAGTAATAATACATTTTTTCTAAAGAAATTTCAACCAACCAATCAGAGCAGGCTCTGTTAAAAGTTCCTTCTAGTTACTAACCTCTCATTTTAAAAATAGCGTTTCGGACCCTCTGTTTGATTTTACCTATTCTTATTGCTGCAAAAGGAAGATCGACTTGTTTAAACCAGGATGTCTGCCCAACATAAGGAAATTTCATTAAAAAATCCATATTTTGTATGACATTAATTTTGAAAAAATTTTCAAAGGAAAATTAACTTTATAAAACATATATAATGTACTAATCCACGTATGTTTTGAATATATATTATACAAGATGCCTTTTTCTCTATAGCAGTGGTTCCCAAACTATTTTGCTCGTGGATCCCCACATTTTGTTGCCAATGATCGCGGAACCCTGAATACTTTTTAATCAACGACTTTTCAAAATTTAATACCTGATATTAAATGAAACAAGCCAAATTAATGCTAAAAAGTTTTGATTAAGCGAGTTCCAAGAACCATTAGGGGGGGGGGAGTCTGGGGGTCCCCCCAGAAAATTTTTGGAAATTTCACTATAAAAAGAGGGGTTTAACTTGTTTTGGTTCACCTAATCCGAATTTCGGACATACATTTTTAAGAATTTAATACATATTTTTGGAAGGATTTATTTTGACGAACTTATTAAAAAAAACCCATTCTTATTTTCTTTAAGGAAATAAAATCTGTCACGCGGAACCCCTAAATTTTTTCGTGGAACCCCAGGGTTCCGCGGGACCCACTTTGGGAACCACTGCTCTATAGGCACTGTCTATTTGGACGGCAAATATACAACTAAACTCTACTCTTATTTCCACGGCAACGGTTCTGATTGGAAATCACACTAGCGCCGGGACCGCGAGACCTACGGTGCATGCGCCAACTGCCGTTTTTGCCGTCCAAATAGACACTTCCTTCTCTATAACTCAATTAATATTATTTTTGCTCGCAAAATCCGTAACTTTTCACCCATGGCAAGATAAAAATGACAAAATTATAGGCTTCTTCCAATTGAAATTTATGCAACATACCTGGTTTAAACAAATCGGTCTCTATAGAATGAAAAATGAAGCCACACCTCCGAGGGGTCTTTGCCCTCGGTCCTTCACTCTTTTATTATAAGACGTGTTTGATTCTATAAATAAGCAAATAGTTTTCATCCAAATAGACGATACATACAACTTTTACAGAACTGCAAGTTTACACTTGTTGTCCCTTTTTGCAACTAAAGACCAAATCAGAAAATATCTGAGGGTACATTGATGTTGTATTAGGGTTTAGAGTTGACTAAAATATTAAATCAATAAGTCCTAATGACAGAGTCTTTAAAGTTCGTGCAAAAAGCTAATTTTTTTTTGTACTCTTCATAAAGCCTCAAAGGCCACTACTCCTTCAACACTCATATCAAAAGCTCCTGTAGCTTACTTGGTGAAGTAGAAACAAATAATACCTTTTCGAATTTTTTCTTCGATATAGTTTTGGCCTAATTACTTAATTTCGTATATTTCCTATCACGCTTCTGCTAGTCTCATTGGAGGTTTTATGAGCTTGTACTGAAATGATGCTTTGTAAGCTCCAAATTTAACAAATATTCAGTAACAAATATATAAACACGAATTTATAATTCCGATTAGCTCCTATTCTTTTTGGAATACGATATTGGTCATTAGTTGCATCATGGGATCCCAAAAATTCTGAAACTTAACTACATAATTTAAAAAATATCTTCACTTAACAGAATGAGAAAAAAAAACAATCGTTGTTCTTCATTGAAGTTTTTACTCATATCGGTTTCACTTCAGTAATCCAGTCCCTGAAATAGGCAAAGAAAATATATTCAAAATGTTGTTTAATACACTTATACTCATCCTTCTTATCCGTGCACTTATCTAAAATTAATGGGAAATGATAGGTGAGTGCCTGTAAGTAAAGGACGAATGCATGGGGAAGAGAGATGAGTGGAGATGAAAGAATGTATGATAATGATGGATGAGTGTATGAGAGGGATGTATATGGATGAGTATATGTGAGAGGGATGGATGAATGTATGAAAGTGATGGATGGCTGAATATATTGTAGGGGTAAATAAATGGAGGGAGTTGTGGTCCATCATTTACGTTTTCTTCCATCTCTTCCTACTCTCACCCATCAACTCAAGGAACTCGTACAGCATCTCTATTAATTCCTCAACCTGAAATTTTATGTGCAAGAATCTAAATGACAACCTTAAAATTTGCATAAATTTGTCTTTAATTTCTTTAATTATTTTAAAATTGCCGTTTTGATGATTGAATATAGTAGTACTATGCCTATTACACTATTGTTCCTTTTTTTGGGAGCTAAAATATTTTTTAAGGGTCTCAAAATCGAGTTAATCGGATAATCGAAAATACTCTTTAATTACCCTAATTACGGAGATTTTGACTAGCTGACAATTGAATATTGCATTGTCATGAATATTACACTATGCTGCAAAGTTGCAAGGCTTAATAACGTTTAGAAGTATCTGAAATTTTATGTGCAAGAATCTAAATTTTTTGCGATAATTTGCCGTTAATTAATTTAATTACTTGAGAATTGTCGTTTTGATTATTGAATATAATAGTACTATGCCCATTACAGTATTGTTCTTTTTTTGGGAGCTAGAATCTCTTTGGAAGGGTCTCAAATGTCATTTTTTCTGATAATTAAAAATACTCGATAATTAACTTAATTTTTTGGTTATTGATTAGATAATAATTGGATATTGGAGTGTCATGAGGGTTACATCGTTGTGTAAAGTTTCAGGGCCCTGACATATCAGGAAGTGCCCGAAAATCGAGTTGTAAGATTTCACCCGTGACCTTGGCCCAGAGCAAGTCTAATAAAAGCGTTTAAAAATAGAGACGATGCAAGGGATATGGAGATAAAGAGAGTAAAAAGCCTATGAGGAATATGAGGAGGAGTAAGGCTGAGCGCGCATTAGCGACTTTTGTCACGGTGACAAAGACAAAATTGTCGCCTCGGCTATTGATATAAGTTAGAGTGCGCGCACTAGGCGACGTGACACTTGGCCGATTGCCAAGAATTTCTTCCTAGAGATCCATTGTTTTCTAGTGATATTTTTGATACTAGTGATCCTGGTCGCCGTGACTTTAGTCGCTAGTGCCCGCTCAGCCTTAAAAGGATGAAAGTATTTGGGATGAAGAAGATAAATGATAAAATAAAGGAAAAATCAGGGGATGAAAGGCATAGAGAAGATGTGATAATAAAGTGGGTAAAACAATGCAGATGATGGGACAAGGATGTTCACTTTCAGTAGGCTGGGTCGAAAAAAAAAACAAATTTTAGAAATTCAAAAACATAGGGGTCTCAAAAGTTGTGTCTTGGTATTCTGATAACTGGAAAAATAGTAATCCGAGCTGTAGGCCCAAAACTTGGAGAATTTCAGAGAAGAATTGGAGAACTTGGAGAATTTTTTGGCATTCACTAAAGAAAGGCAATATTGAATTCAAAGTTTTACAAATGCCTTTTTATTGATGAAATTCCTGCATACATTTCTTATCTTTCATTTGTGTTGTTATAAGTATATTTTTTTTTTAAATTTAGAGTTTTACAAAAACTAAATACTAAAGAAATTATGTTAAGTTATGTTTTATTGTTTTTCTATATTTTATGTAATTGTTACAAAAATTACTGTCTTATAATGTCAGTTAATCAGCCTTGAAGTGAAAATTAGTCTTATAGTCAAAATTTGGCATGGAAGACCTTGACAATAATGTTGCATGTGTATATCCTTCCCTATTATCC
Organism: Tetragnatha montana; assembly: GCA_963680715.1. Classification (NCBI taxonomy): domain Eukaryota; kingdom Metazoa; phylum Arthropoda; class Arachnida; order Araneae; family Tetragnathidae; genus Tetragnatha; species Tetragnatha montana. The sequence continues at coordinate 28,243,985 of OY796683.1, forward strand.
TTGCCACATACTTTATTAGCAGACACAGTCACGAGCTTTACTCATCGTTCGACAGCTTGGGTGTGGGAAGGATATTTAAGAAAATCAAATTCTGGTACATTAATAAGGTTCATATAAAATGATATGTCCTCAGTTTCCAAACGTTTTCCAAGATGGGCGGTGGAGAGAGTATGCAGTTGTTCCACTGAATCAGTAGCATCAAAATTAAAGGCAGGAGATATGAAAGTACGAACCTCCTTGGATTCTTTCTTACTGTTTATAATAAGCCAAGTATTAAGTAAGCCAAGTTGCCAAGACGCAACTTTTGAGACCCCTATGTTTTTGAATTTTGAAAATTTGTTTTTTTCGACTCAGCCTATATATAATGTTCAGAGAGATAAAAAGGATGAAAGAATGTAAACGAAAGATGGCAGGGTTGAGATAAGCTATTGAGGATAATGAAAATGATGAGAAATTAGAGACAGAGAATGATGAGAGTATTAGCGATGAAGAGGAAGGAATGGAGAGAATAAAGAGGATTCAGGATTCCATTTTTATTTATGGGAATTTAAAAAAAAAGCTTAATGAAATAGTTGATAAATAAAATTGTAAAACCAAAAAAAAAAATAACGTATTGGCATTAGGTAGAGTTAAGGAAAATTGAGAAATACCTACCATGCAATGGGAAATTTTTTATCTCCAATATTCCCAACCGATGATTCGCTGACCATAGTTGGTCCGTGAGGGTCTTGGAGGTGGTTCGTGAAGTGGCCTAGTAGCATGCAAAAAAATTACAATGAATAGAAATTTAAGCAAATTTGTGAGGATAACAGTCACCACTAAATTGTTAACAATACTATTCGCTACTACTATATATGTTACGGGCAATGTGATAAATCCGAGCATTATTAATGATGCCTGCGTATTTCAGGCAAAGTGATAAATAATTGATAAATACCATTGAATTTATCATATTGCCCACCTCCACTTCGGGCATTATTAATAATACCCGGTTTATCACTTTGCCCCGTAACATACATATTAAAGTGAAATTAAAGCATTTGAAAAAAAAAAAAACCCTCGAAATTTTTTTGTATGTTTCGAAGATTTATTTTATAATAGGGGAAATATTGTACACATCGGTCCTACACTGTTTTAGCTAAACTTTTTGTAGTATGGTTAAACTACACATGCTTACTTCTTATTACGAGCATCCGAGGCTGTTTGCCTCGATAGCTCGGTAGTCGATACAGTTAGCAACCTTTAACCAGAGCTCTTAGTCTATCTAATTTTTAAAAAAAAAAGTCTACAATTTAAAATAATATAGGTTTGTTTGCCCCCCCCCAGAAAATTTTCACAAAATCTATCCAAAAGCAAGGCTTTGAAAACACTACTTGTTGATCTACCCTTAAGATCTATGTTGAACTTTTTTTACTCTCAGAATTTATCCCCAGGCAATAAATCTGTCGATTGTTGAACACTGGTTGAAGGTTTTAAAAGCAAGGAACGTTGCAGTATTACTGGTGTTTGGAATCAGGGGCGTATATGGGGGGCGAGGGGGCCCTGCCCCCCCCCTAAATTAGGACTAGGTGTACCAAAACAAGTTAAAACCCTGTTTTTAAGGGTCAAAATTCAGAACATTTTCTGGGGGAGGACCCCCAATCCCCCCTTTTGAACTTGGAATTTTATTAACAACTTTATTATAATAAGTTCATCAAAAACCAAATCCTACCAAAAAATATATGTCCAAAATTTGGACTAAGTGTACCATAAACAAGTTAAAACCCTGTTTTCTCTTTTGTACTTGGAACTCTATTTTTAATAACTTTTTAAATATTAAGTTCATAAAATTGTACATCCAAAATTCGGACTTAGTGTACCAAAACTAGTTGAAAACCTGGGTTTTTTAGTCAAACTTCCAAAAATTTTCTGGGGGAGGACCCCCAAACCACCCTTTGGTACTCGTATTTTTATTACTAACAACTTTTCCTATATTAATTTTTAGGGCTTAAATTATCACCTGAAAAGCTACATTGGACCTATTAAATATGTGGGGGAGGGTCTGGGGAGTAAATTTGGGCCCCTCCCGAAATAAATTTCTGTATACGCCACTTTTTGGAATTTATTAAAAATTAACTTGTCTACTTTAGGTAATAAAATAATTTAGAAGAGAGTAGACAAAATTACTTGAATGGGTAGACTTAATCAAAATTTCTGTTAGAATTAAAGTATTTCCAAGATACCAAATTATAAGAAACTTGTAGCTTGTAAATTGTGTAAATTAAAAATATTCCTTAAATTTAATGAAAAAGGGTTTAATATTTGATGAACTAAATGCATGTTGTATACAGGGTGTTTCAAAATTGCGTTGCACGGCTTTTATTCGGAACCAGCGCCTCCTAGGGTCATGGAAGTAAGGTCTACCCCTAGGTTAGTGACCCTGGAGAATCTAATGAGATGACTTACAGCGCTCCTAGCGGCGAAATTAAAAAGTTAAAAAAATTAATTTAAAAACTAAAAGAGATAGAGTAAAAAGTTCAGTACAAAAGTTGTTGCCAAGATCATAACGAACTCAAGTAAAAAAAATTCATCAAAATAGCTTAATTATTCGAGGAGATATTCACTGTTGAAAATGGCACTTTTTTGAGTGGCGAAAAAGGGCCCGGCCACAAATTTAGAAACGCTTTCTCCGTCATTATCGTGCGGGAGTTTTAAGCTTGACAGTGACTGATTTGATGGATCAATCGAAAATAATGCTTCAAATTTTTTTAAAAAGGAAAGTCCAAGCTTGGACATTTAAGAACTACCACGATCAGAAATCGTTACTTTTGCGAGATAAATGTTTACTAAAACGGGTATTAACGATCAATCGCTAATCGAAGATTAATTAGAAATAAATATTTCGAAAACAGTTGACTTTTTAATGTTTTACATATTGGTAGGACACAAAGTAGGAGAAAAGGAAGAAATTCACAGTGCAAAATTATAATTTATTGAGCTTGCTCAAAAAGATTACCATGGGCATCAATACACTTTTGTGTCCTTTCAACCATGTTAGAAAGCACATTTTGGACCATATGGGGTGTGACAGTTGCGCAACTGTCGATGATGCGGTTTTTTAAGTCCTGGAGACTCGTAGATGGCGTTTCGTAAACTTGATTTTTCAAGTGACCCCAAAGGAAAAAGTCGAGTGGATTAAGATCAGGAGATCTTGGAGGCCATTCAATACTCCCACCATACCCAATTATCTTATTGCCAAATGTGTCTTTGAGGAATTTTTGAACCAGATGTGGCTTGTGCGGTGGAGCGCCGTCATGTTGGAACCAAAGTGATGGTAACAGTGAGAGAGGAATGTCTTCCAAGAAATCAGGCAAGATATCCTGCAAATTCTGAAGGTACTTGTTTCCATCCAGCGAACCAACGAAGAAAATTGGTCCAACTAGACGGTCCCTCCAAACACCGCACCACACATTTACTGACCACTGTACTTGATGTCTAACACTAACTCCCCATGCAGGATTTTGAAGAGCCCAAACATGAGTGTTATGCCTGTTAAAGATTCCATTGCGATGAAATTTTGCCTCATCGGACCAAATGATATTTTTAAAAAAGTTTGGGTCACTTTCCAATTCATTAAGTGCCCAATTGCACCAATCGAAACGTCGTTCCTCATCTCCTTGTAGCAATCCTTGCTGTGGTGTAACATGGTAAGGATGCGCTCCATTCTTGTTCAAAACCCTCCAAATTCGACTTACTGGTAAGCCAGTCAGATCGCTCATTTCTCTAATACTGGTGTGAGGATGGGATAAAGCGTATGCCAGTAAGTCTTCATCTGGTATGCGATTAGTAGAACGTTGTCTCATCGAATAGTGTCTCCTAAGAACGCTTCCTGTATCTTTAAGGCGCTGCACAACTTTCCTGATAGTCGCTGATGTAGGATGAGGATCATTTGGAAAGCGATCAGCAAATACACGTGCAGCTCGAACCGAATTCCGTAGAGTTTCTCCATAGATGAGAACCATTTCTAAATACTGAGATTTACTAAAAGTCGTCATGTTTGAAAAATAAATGACGTGAAATTGCTTTATAATTGAGAAAGAAATCAACTTCAGATTTAAGAACTATAATTTCCTTTCTCTCATCTGAAATAATCAGCACGCTTGTCAAATTCAAGTGACGTTTTCCCCTCAGGCCAATCTAAGCGCTCGCTGACTGAATAACCATATTCGAAATTATACTACCTTGCGGCAAACAAATCAGATCCCTCAACGACAATCCCTATCAATATGCAAAACATTAAAAAGTCAACAGATTTCGAAATATTTAATTCTAATTAACCTTCGATTAGCCATTGATCGTTAATACTTTTTTTATTAAAAATAATTTTCGATTGATCCATCAAATCAGTCACTGTAAAGCTTAAAACTCCCGCACGATAATGACGAGAAAGCGTTTCTAAATTTGTGGCCGGGCCCTTTTTCGCCACTCAAAAAAGTGCCATTTTCAACAGTGAATATCTCCTCGAATAATTAAGCTATTTTGATGAATTTTTTTTACTTGAGTTCGTTATGATCTTGGCAACAACTTTTGTACTGAACTTTTTACTCTATCTCTTTTAGTTTTTAAATTAATTTTTTTAACTTTTTAATTTCGCCGCTAGGAGCGCTGTAAGTCATCTCATTAGATTCTCCAGGGTCACTAACCTAGGGGTAGACCTTACTTCCATGACCCTAGGAGGCGCTGGTTCCGAATAAAAGCCGTGCAACGCAATTTTGAAACACCCTGTATATAAATTAACCAAATACAAGTAAAAATAAAATTTACATAAATCCAGGAGTAATAACAATTATTTAACTTGCCCCCCCCTGAAAAAGTGGTGCCCCACCTAAAGGAAATTCCTGGATACGGGCCTGATGAAAAGTAATTTTTTAAGTTTAGCTTTAAGTCATAGTTTAAAAAATGTAGATTCTGTTTTGATGTGAATTTTATACCTTAAAGTGCATTGTTTCAACTATAATATACTCTGTGTAAATAGAATCGGCGGTTGACCTTGAGTTTTTTCTCAATGTATTTCTTCTGCGTTGCCATGGTAAAGAATGACGTGAAACCGCCTATTTTATTTACACAGACTATAGTATGTGCTTAAAATGGGGCTGGGGGTAAACTGAACATGGTGATGAAACATTTTTAAGTAAATGATCAAGTATTGTACCTTGGACTTGTCTAAGATACACTTAACTACCTTGAGTTACCAAAACATCACTTTTCTGACTTTGGTATTTTGACTTTAAAAGCAGGGTAGGATTTAGTTTTCATGACTAAAACTAATTTTAAGTGAAATCTATAATGATAGTGTCAAAATAGCTAAATGCAAGTTACTTAAACGGACGCCTTATAACCTCACTCAAATGAATAAAAATTCTACAGATGAATGAATATAATTTAATTATTAACTGAGTTTTTTGCGTCGCAAAGGGAAAATACAAACTCTTGTTTCTAAACATCACAAAACAAAAAAATTACAAATCGTTACTTTTTTTGGAATAATCTAAAATCATTATTTTCAAAGATATTTTCAACAATGCCAAAATATAAAAAGTAAAAGATAATAAATAGTTAAAGCTAATCTTAAACACTAGTTCGGTCCACTAGTTTCACATACTCCCACCTTGCAAAGTGATCCCTACAAATAGCACTTTGCAACATAAATTTAGCATTACTCAATTTCCAAAACTAATGTTACCTTTGACACTGTATGAAAATTACACAAGTTAACAGTTATTAAAAAAATCTTAAATTTAGAGCACACTAATATAAAGTTTATAAGTCCAAACGCTGTGGAATTTTCCTGTTTCTTCCAAATCTGCTTATGGTAAGTAAGCTACCTTCAGTATCAGGGAACTGAGCAGAATCGGGAATATTATCAACCTTTAAGTCCTTTTTGCTTGAAGTAGCTTTCAGAACATCAACCTCACACTTTGCTGATACTTCTAAAGGATAAAGTCTTTGGAGTGGGCGGATTCTTTCACCTTGGGAAGTTCTTAATTTTGCAACTCTAGGAATATTGTCCTTTCCAGGATAGAGTTCCAAAATGATTCCAAGAGGCCAATCTATGCGTCGTACATTGTCATGCCCAATTAGAACAATATCACCTACGCGAATAACATCATTCCTTCTCATTCCCTTGTGAACTAGTAGTGCAAGATACTCATTTCTAAATCTTTGTCTGAGGTTCTCACGTAATTTTTGTAAATATTTCACACGGTTTATCATAGAAGATCGATCCACACAGTCAAGATCAGGAATTTCGCTGCTACCTTCACCATGAATAAACATCGCTGGAGTAAGAGGTACTAACTCAGAGGGATCTTCATGGAGGTATGTCAGCGGTCTGGTATTTATAACTGATTCACAGTCACACAAGATCGTATTTAGTTCTTCGTAATCCACTACCGCTTTTCCTAGAATGCGACGTAGAAGCTTCTTCAGCATACCCACCATCCGCTCCCACCAACCTCCCCACCATGCCGCTGTGGGTGGAATAAATTTCCAAGTGATTTTCTGAGCGGTTGAGTATATGACAATCTCGTCCCAATCGATGTCCTTTAACACGTTGTTTGCTCCCACAAAATTCTTCCCGTTATCAGAATAAAGAACCGAGATCCTGCCTCTTCTCGCTATAAATCGCCGCAATGCTTGCATGAAAGCTTCAGTAGTGAGTGACTGTACTAATTCGAAATGAACTGCTCGGTAGACAGCACATGTAAATAAAACGGTCCAAGCTTTTCCTTTCGATTTTAGATACAAAGGACCGGCATAATCCACCCCAGAGACTTGAAACACTTCCGTCTGAGTAACTCTTTCTTTAGGCAGGGGCGCAAATGGAACTTCCACGGATCTTGATTGGTGCCGCTTACACTTCACACATTCAGACCGAACTTGTCTAACTAATTTTTTAGATTTAAGAATCCAATATCGCTCTCTTAGCCTGGAGCGCACGATAGAAAGTCCGGCATGCTTTGCCTTTATATGCTCTTCCCGGATTAACACGATATTGTTAGCAGGTAAAAGAATTGGAAATCGGAAATCTTCATTTTCATCACTATATACAAGCTTGGTTTTTATTCTCAGCAGTCCTTCTTCATCTATAAAGGCTTGCATTTTAGTAAGAAATTTCTCGTCTTGAAAGAATGCTAATTGTATGGATTTAAAAATCAATATTTCTGCCCTTTCGAATTCACTATAGATCAAATTTCCTGCCAACTTATTTTGATGTGAAATATTGTGTATGAAACGTAAGATCCAAGCTACTACTCTAATGTTTCTACTGTACGTGGAAAAGTACTCACCCCATATTCCTGTCATTTCAATATTGACCAAAGATGACACAACCTGTCTTCTTTTTTCTTTGATAACTTCTTCTTCATTGACGTCATTTCCATCATCAACAACCGGCCATTCCCCAGGTGAAAGATAAAGCCAACTGGGACCCTCCCACCATTTTGAGTTGCAGAGTTGCTGCGCTGAACAACCTCTACTTGGTACGTCTGCTGGATTCAAAGATCCTGGTAAGTGTCGCCAGGCTTTCACCGGGGTCAGTTTCCTAATTTCTTGCACACGATTTTGGACAAATACACCCCAAGCGTCTTCTCTTCTTAGCCAAGCTAATACTGTAGTGGAGTCAGTCCAAAAATAGATGTGGTCTGTTGGAAACTGCTTTAGGACATCGGAAGATAGACGAGCTGAAATAGTGGCGCCAAGAAGTTCCAATCTAGCAATCGTTGTTTCCTTTTTCCCACAAGGAGCAATTCTATTTTTACTTTGTACCAGGTGAACTTGGACAGTACTTTCATCATCCACTCGCAAGAAAACTACAGTGGAATAGGCAACCTTGCTCGCATCACTAAAGAAATGTAACGAGATGTGCTTGAGTCCTTTGTCACAATTAAACCACCTAGGCACTTTCACATGCTTCAGACATTCGAGCTGCCTTATCCACTTTAAAAAATCTTCACGCGTTTTTACATCAACTTCATCATCCCAACCAATTTTGGTTTTCCACAAATTTTGTAACCAAAGTTTTGGCCGTAGTGATACTGGACTAGTTATCCCCATAGGATCAAAAACTCTGTGTGAAGCAGCTAGAATGACTCTTTTGGTGATTATGTCATTGGTCGCTTCTTTTATATTGGGAATGTTCACTGAAAGAGTATCCGAATGCCTATCCCAATTCATTCCCAGAATGTTGGTTTGACTAGTAATGGATTCAGCTGGGTCGGTGTACTCCCACCCTCGCAAATCAAATTTCCTCTCAGCCAGAACTTCAGTGGCAACTTTAATAAAGTCTTCCAATTCCGACTTCGTTTTTACACTGGTGAGGCAATTATCTACATAGAAGCTGCTCATTAGTTCTTGCAGAATCTCTTTAGGATATTTTTCGTTTCCTACCATGGCCTCCTGCAATTTTTCTTCGAAATGGTATTGGATAGTTGCTCCAAGTAAAAAGGGGCTACACGAGACGCCAAACACAACTCTTTGATGACGATAATGTTTGAGTTGTCCATCTTCACTATACCACAAAAAACGCAGAAAATTTCTATCACTTTTATAGAGACTTATTTGCAAAAAAGCTTTGCGTATATCGGCGGTCACACCATATTTATACCGTCGAAATCTGTTTATTATCGAAGGGATCACTTCTATCAAATTAAATCCTTTCTCAACACAATCATTTAAACTAGGAGCTCCCTTTTGTTTTGAAGAAGCATTGAACACAGGCCTAATTTTAGTCGTGCTGTTCTCCTTAACCACGTGTCGATGAGGCAAGGAATGACAAGCCGCCCTCAGATCTTCTTTTGGAACCTCCTCGATAATTCCCTCTTTTTCCCATTCTTTGAACACTTCTCCGTAGGCATCATACAGTTGGTCGATCTTTAGCTTACGGGCTGTCGTTTCTAACCTCTTTAAGGCCAAATCGAAATTATCTGGTAAAGGCAAATGCCCATTAAGCCATGGGAGACTTACCATGAATCGGCCGTCTTCTTGGATTTTGACAGTATTTAAGAAGTGTTCCATTGAGGCTTCGTGGAGTTCCTCTTTTGTTTTTTGTTCTGAAGGATCCTCTATTCCCAAGGAATCTAATCTCCACATTTCAGAAATATCCATTTCTTTCACTAAAAGAGAAGTAACCAACATAGCATTGCTCGAACGTAAATTACATTCCGGTACTCTCCCTGTTAAGGTCCATCCCAGTAGTGTCTCTATAGCTACAAGCCCACAGTCTAAAACTTTCCGTTGACCAGTCATCAGTTTTCCTATAACATCAGCTCCGAGGAGTACTTGAACCGGTTGCGGCTGATTTCCGATGTCTGAGAGCGTTATATTCATTTCTTGTAGCTCTTTTAACCAGGAACCAGGACTAACAGGTGTAATATTCTCGCATATAGAAAACTGATCCAACGCTTCCATATTACAGGTCAAATTGGTTTTGGGATTTCTTAACCTGATTCTATAACAAGTGTGTTCATACTTATCCGATTTTTGTCCACCAAACAAAGAGTGTATAAGGGTTTCCTTTCTCAGGGGAGCATATCCCATTTCTTCAACTAACTTCTTTAAGACATATGTCTTTTGAGACCCAGAATCTAATACGGCTCTCACAAGAACCTCCTTACCATCAGCTATCAGTTTTACTTTCAAAGTTTGAAGGAATACCTTGGGACCATAGGTGATGTTAGACATACTGATTTCAGAACTTTCAGATTTTTTAATAGTCTTATCTGGCTCATTATTTCTGGTAGCTAGACTTTCACACATGAGTGGCACATGCCTTTTGCTACACACTACACATTTCACAAAAACCTTGCACTTACGGACTGGATGTCCTGGCATTAAACATGCAAAGCAGCACTGCTTTTCTCTTACAATGCTCTGTCTTTCCGCTAAACTCATCTTTTGAGCTGCAAAACAGTCTGCACTTGAATGTTTACCAGTACAAAAAACACAACTTTTCTTCGTATCTTTTAAATCGGTAGTCAATAAATTTGCGGCTGTAGGCACTTTCCTGACGGCTAAATCTCTGTCCTTTCTTTTAAAGGATAGTGGTTTTTCATTTGCACCCAAGCCAAAACCAGCCATGGCCAAATTTATCCTCTCTTCACCCTCAACTTCGGTCCTGAGGAAATTCATTAACTTCTTAAGACGCTCTTGAGAATCCATAGTCGAAGAGGAAGCATTACTTCTATTCCAGGCCTTCAAAAACTGGACTGGGAAACATGACTCTACCATAGGATACAATATAGCAGCGCATCTGTCTGTGGTAACTTTCAAAGTATCTAGATTCCTCAAATGCGACTCTAATTTATCGTAAAGAGACGTCAAGCATACGTTATCTCTCACTTGAGCAGAGAGTATTAACTTCAGTAGCTCTCTAACGTACATTTCCACTAAAAGGTCATCTTTCCCAAATCTTGTTCTTAAACTGTCTACGGCCTTTTCATAATTTTCACCAGTTGGAGGAAAACTTTCAACAACTTCTCTAGCTCTCGATCCCTTCACCGTAGCCTGTATTAAGTATTGAAACTTGTCTTCGTTTGCAATATCATCATCATCATGTATGCTTTTAAATTGACTCCAAAATGGCAGCCAATCTTTCAAATCATCACTAAACTGACGAAACTCGAGTTTGGGTAGAGTGAACTTTCTTTTATTTTCCCCAGATGGGCTAGGAAGAGTGGAATTCAACTCACCCCTTGAGGCTTGTACTTTAGCCAACTCAAGCTCGTGATTCATTCGTGCTTTCTCTAGCTCCAATTGTTGTTCTCTTTCTGCTTCTTTTTGTTCTCTTTCAACTTTGCGTTCTTCCTCCTTGTTTTCTCTTTCAATCCGAGTTTCTCTAATAGTAACAAGTAACTCTTTTATAAAGTCAGCTTCATCTGTGTAATTGTCGATAGCTTGAATGGCTCTTTTTATCTCAATGACTGTGGTAGAAGCATCCACCAAGATACCAAGTTCTTCTGCCAACTTTAATAAATCTATTTTAAGAGCCTTTCCCCAAAACGCCATCTTCAAAACTTCCAAATCAAAAAGTATATCTCACCACAAAGGTCCTGTCGCGGACGCCAAAATGTCAAAATAGCTAAATGCAAGTTACTTAAACGGACGCCTTATAACCTCACTCAAATGAATAAAAATTCTACAGATGAATGAATATAATTTAATTATTAACTGAGTTTTTTGCGTCGCAAAGGGAAAATACAAACTCTTGTTTCTAAACATCACAAAACAAAAAAATTACAAATCGTTACTTTTTTTGGAATAATCTAAAATCATTATTTTCAAAGATATTTTCAACAATGCCAAAATATAAAAAGTAAAAGATAATAAATAGTTAAAGCTAATCTTAAACACTAGTTCGGTCCACTAGTTTCACAGATAGTAAACAGTGCTTTATAATGTTCATGTTTAAAAGTGCTCCAACTAAATCTATAAGCTCATACATCTGGGTGATTCAAACACCTCTTCCATGAGTTTTTCACAAGCAACTAACAAAGCTCCAGCAATACTACTCATGGTTAACAATGAAAGAATTCATATCTCTGTGAAACAATTCATTTGCTGCATTCAAGAAAATGGTGACACTAGTAATATTTATTCCCACTCTAACTAAAAAAATAGCAACCCCTCGACAAGGAGGTTTCTAATATAAATAAATAATTTCATTTTACTCTATGAATCATTTAATACAGAGGTTCTCAAACTGTGGGTCACGAGAAGATTTTGAATTTGTCTGAATTATATCGTACCTATCTTTTTTTTATAATTTTTACGAACGTGTTGTTGGCTTTTGAAATTTATCAGAATACCATATAGTAAAAGGGGGGGAAGGGGAATAAGGAAAAATACCCTACTACTACCTACTACTATTAATAAAATCTTTAATAAATAAAATAAAATTGTAAAATCATAATGTAAATAACGTATTGGTATTAGCTAGTAAGAGTTAAGGAAAATTGACAAATACCTACTATGCAGTGGAAAATTCTTTATCTCTTAATGTTCCAAACCGGTGATTCGCGAACCATAGTTGATCAGTGAAGGTCTTGGAAGTGGTCCGTGAAGTAGCCTAGTAGCATACAAAAAAATCCAATGAATAGAAATTTAAGCGCATTTGGAGAATTGTAGCATATTTTAAAATTCAAAGTTTTTAATTTTAACTTATTGAAAATTATCTCCTGAATCCGAAAATAGGCTTGGGTTTTCTCACAAAAAATTTAATTAATTTTGAGATATTTTTTTACAGAAACACGTGAAACAATGTGACGTCAAGCGTGCCTCTCACAAATGCGAGATACGCCATTTCCATGGAAACACATTGACTGTGAATTATTTTTTTAAACTTTTTTATTTGCCGCTAGGGGCGATGTACCATGGTCACTTACCTAGGGGTAGACCAGTGGTTCCCAACCTTTTGTGGCCCATCGCCCTTTTCTGGAGGTTGACTAACACCTATCGCCCCCTTTTCGTTCTCCTTATATGTCTAATTTTAATTTGAAGTGAAGTGTAAATAATAAAGCAATTTTATTACCGTATATAAAAACAACTAAAGCAGTTTTATTCGTTACTCTTAAGAAAATAGAAAAAAAAATTAAAATGTATATTCTTTACAGATTTTTTTAAGAACAAATAAGTGAAATAATTAACCAAGATCACTGACGTGCATTTAAAAAACAGGAGTAGCTACAGGTTTCATTTTTAAATTGGAATCTAGAAAAATTAAGAAAGTTGACAGTTAAAATTTGAAAAAATAAATGATGCTTGAATACTTGGTTATGGTTTTACTTTATTTTTTCAATGGCTGGTGGCAATGGCTTGTGCTTGGTGGATTTCAGTTAAAGCTCAAATATCCGGCTTTAAGTTTGTTAAGTTCAGGCGCAAGTCTCCTTAGAAGCCAATGAGAAGTGGTTAATTTTTCCCCCACAGTTGTGGATAAATGTCCATGAGCTTCACCCAGGCTAACTGGTAACCGCTTTGGTTGAAAATGATTTTCGCCTCACAGTCATACTTCAGATCTAGAAACTCCGTCTGCAGAGAGTTATCAACCTTATCCACAGCTTCAAACGAGAATATATCTAGAATCCAATCCGGAATTTGTAACTTGGACAAATCTTTAAATCTTGATTCCATGTTAGTTTTTAACTGGTCAAGGTGATCAGTAAAAATTACTATTTTAATTTTACCCGCTTTGAATACTCATCGCCCCCCATTTATTTATTGCCCCCCAGATAACCCCCAGGTTGAGAACCACTGGGGTAGACCCTACTTGCATGCCACTAGAGACACTGTTTCCAAATAAATGCCGTAAAACACTTGTCTCTAAGTTAAAGCAATTAAAAATCTTTAAAGCTGTATTACTATCTTTTGCCTGAATTTTCTGAGCAGTGGGCCTATTGGAAGCCTTATCGCATACTTTGGAAGGTGCAAAGTAAAATTTCTTCTCCTTTTATTCGTGTGAAAATTCAATCAAAAAAGTTTATAAGGTAGAAAATTTTCCTTGCATTCCACTTGTGGCATCAATTAAGTTAAGTCTAAAAAAGTTTAGTTGCCCAATATCTTTTATGAATACATGGGTTGGGGTACATTTGAACAGTTCATAAGTATCTTCGAGCTCATTTTATTGTTTTTGAACTAATTTTTAGACTTAAAATACAGTAATTTAAGATGCTTTAAATTTAGTCTGGTATTAAACTTAAAATTCAAATCTTTTAGGATTTCCCCAGTTTTAATTCATATGCGTGTTTGATTTTAAAAAAGGTACAAGTCCAAAAATTTCATAAATTAGTTTGATGGGTACTTTTACTAATATTATATAAACTAAAATAATCCTTTGGAATTTTCAAGAAAAATTAATTTTTTCCACTTTTGATTAAAAGCTTTATTATTTTACGTTTAACGAAATCTCACAATAGACGACATTAGTGTGACGTCACTTGCTTGTTTGGAAACGTTGATTCTATCCGTGATTGGTTCCGTGATTGGAGGTAAATCCGTACGGAACCAATCACGGATGGAATCTACGTTTCCAAACAAGCAAGTGACGTTATGACTAATGTCGTCTATTATTCATTTTGAAAGTGGTATAAGTCCAATGGAAGTATTGTATCACTTTTTTTTTATCAAACCAAACTATCTTAGGAAATTAAATTAAAATTTTACTTTATTTACAAAAATAATTACATTTTACAATTTGTTTTCGTACTTTAATGCCGAAATATAAAGTGACAAATATTCGTAGAGTTTTCAATTTAATTTTGATCATCAGAAAATAATTAATGTGTCCTATCAATTTTAGGTGTTAAACTATTCATTTATTTTTTTAATAGCTATGGGCAGAAAACGTTATTTTAGTCGTAGTTTTTATTTTTGAATTTATAATAGTTAATTAATAATTCAATAGTTTTATTGATGAATATTTTTCAAAAAGAGCAGTTAAGTAGTAAAGCATTAATTTAGAAACTAATAAAGCCTAAGTTCAAATTTAACCATTTCAAAATTAATTGTAATGTGAGTAGATGTCTTGTACATGGATAAATTTACAATAAAATATTTTGTATTGAAATATTCTGTACTGTATCAAGTAAGACTCACTTACTCCCTCTTAAGGTTTGTTTGCTTTTAATCTAAATAAGGATGGGTGGCCCACTTACCCCTACTGATGGGATAAGTGGAACACCCATCTCATTTTAAAAAAAAAGACCAGTTAAGAAATATGTAAAAAATTATTTTAGAAACTAATAATAATTTTTTTTATTAATATAGTCTGTAAAATAAGTCAATAAATTTAAATTTAACCACTTCAAAATTTTTCTATTAAGCTTCAAAAATGTACTGTTCCAAAAAGGGGTTCCACTTACCCCAACCAACCCTAATGTTTTTTTTTCTACCTATAATTTGTAACATATCACTTTGAATCATAAATTGATTTATTCTCTAAGTTAATAAAGCTATGCAGTGAAAATATAAGTTAATAAATGAATAGCTTTTAGGGTTATGATTTAAAAAATATGGTTAGAAAACAAAGTAGAAAAGACTGAAAGGAAAATCCTTTCAAAACATTCTTTATCTATTTACCCATGATATCCTACTAAAAATATCAAAATCATCAATTTCAGGAGATGGGTATTAATTTGCTAGCTAGCTCATTTTCCTTAAAAACTACTAAAACTGTTCAAATGTGTCCCCTATATGAGTGCAGGGCGATAGTGTATTATGAAATTTATAGTAATAGTGCTCATCTTAACATTTCAAAAAGTTTTTTCAGGTTAAAAATATTTTTATGTGTTAGATACAAGTTTAAAAGCGTAAAAATTCATTGTTTTTGTCTGTCTCGCTTGAACATTTTACATGATTTCATGCCTATAAATGAGGGGTTTCCAACTTCCAAGTGCTCGTGGGCCAAAATCGAAAGCGGAAGTCGAGTGGGGGGCCAGAAAGCAATCTGACACCTTTTAATCCACGATTTGTTTTTTTTTTTGGGGGGGGCTTCAATATGAAACTTTAAATGAAATTGTGATTTGGAGAAATGATGATTTTAAAAAAAATCTATTTAATAAATGTTCTTCTATAACACCTTCGGAGTAGGCGAAACGACCACACAACCTAAAATTCAACATCAAAATAACTAATATCAAAACCTTATTTTTCTTATTGTTATTTTTAAAATTTTGCTTTTTGTGGACCCTTAATTGTATAGAAGTGTTGTCTTTGTAAAAGTGAAATCCATGTAAGTGTGCATAGGGGTAACCAAAACAAAATTTTTTTTAAAATATTATTATGTGATTACGGTAATTTTTAGAAAGTAAAAAAAAATTATATTTCATGTAAGTCTGTTAATTGGATATTTTAAAGTATAGGAGGTACACCCCGCAAAAATTTTGTAATTCTTCCATAAAATGGTTTTTTAACGCATTTTGAGAAACACTGTTTTAAAAATCACTCAAATCAATAAATTCATAAAAATCTAAAACCCGAAAAAAAGAGATCTCCAGGTAATAGGACCTCAATGAAAAGAGAACCACAAAAGTTTTTAAGCTATCTAATAAAGCTGGTTCTTAATTAATTAGTAACATATCCTCCCTATTAATTAGAAACATTGGCTCACATGAACTATTACACTTTTAGATAATTCAAAATTCCAGTACTAAAGTAATAGTTTTTTTTTAGATATACAGAACCCTACAGTAGTAGTAATTTATACGTAGTAGCTTCACAAATCTCAGAAAAAGTTAATACCTATTAATTAGTGGGGACTGTTTTAACGAAAAAATAATTGGAATAGAGCGAAAGCACACCCAATATTGTGTTCCGCATTTCACATACATAATATATCCCCTATTATACTCCTTGTAAATTAGAATCGACGTTAAGGTTCTTTTTTGCACCTGGAAGCGAGTTAAAATTGTCATTTAATGTAGATATTTCTTAAATAACCGTGCTGGCGTGGTGTGGGGGAAAGATAAAATTTGCGGAAACACCCTGGTAAAAAAAAGAGAGGGGAAGTATGGAGAGAGGGGAAATCGCGTGACCTTGATGCGCCTATTTTAATAACAAGGAGTATAATTGGTATGTTTCATCAGTTTTGATGGACTCTAACGATGACCACTTGTGGTCCTTAGCCAACTGGGTGGGAACCACACTTCTATATAGTGTTAATGAAATTGAAAGCTACTCACTCGTTCTTTTGTTGATAGAAAAACGTAACATCCGATGCGATGGATCTTTTGACGTCTGATTGAAGACGGCGAAAGCGACAGGAACTCGTATCAGCAGTAAAAGAGAAAATTGAACAAAAATGCATTAGAAAAAGTTATTCAAATTATACTATGTTTAAAGCAGGATTCACTAACCAAAGCTTTAGGCTTGCCACATTCCCTCAAATTTAAAACTGTTCAATAGAAAAGTTCCCTCATTTTGGGTAATTTCAAAATTTAGAATACGAAACTTTTCTTAGATATTTTTAAGACGCTATTATTGGAAGAATAAAACATGTTGCATAAAAAACTACTATTCACTATGCTTCGATAACCAAGAATAATTAATTGTATAAATTATTTTCTATCCTGAATTTTTAGCCAAACTGTTTTTATTCAGTTTTTTTTTTAAAAAAAATGTTCGATTTTTTTAATGTAGGGAATTCAGCAGAAAATGGCGGTATATTTTTTCCTTTTAAAATTGTACTTCACAGTGCAAAAGGATGAATTCAGGGATAGATTCTAAAAACAAGAACTTTCTAAGATTACCTCTCTAACCTCTATTGGTGCTCATTGGTGCTAGTAATCTTTTTTATTTCTAATGGCAAAAGAAAAGACGAACTCTTATAAGACCTAAGACAACATGGAATATAAAGTCCTGTAATCTAAATGTAATACTTTTTAATCAGAAGGGGGGAAATATGTTAGTCAGAGGGATAGCCAGAAAATAATTAGGAGGGAGGTATTAAAGATTTCTTTTTTATTGGGGAGGGAATACGAGATACTTTTAGTTGTTTCCTATATCAAAAAAGGCAAATTTCTAAATTTCGTGGGGATGGGGATAACTAAGGCACAATAACCCAGTAGGCTATGCCCTATTATGTAGAATGCAGATTGTTTGTAGATTTGCAGATGGTAGCGATCAAATTAAAAATTGGTCGGAGTTATTTTATAATTAATGTAAATCTGATGATTAATGTAATGTTGTCAATCAGGGGATTTTTGAAAGTTGATTGAAAATGAAAATAGTAATACCATAAATTTAAGAAACTACAATAGTTTTACTTTAAAAAAGTCTTTTATTTGAAAAAAAAATCCTAAATTTTAGTAAATTTTGAACAATTTTATAATTTTGGTGGAAACATGATTTAATTTGATTTATTAAGCACCCTTTTCTTTGCTAAAAATGGAATTTAGTGTACAAAGTACGTCTTAACATATCAATCAACTATTTACCAGGAAAGAACAATCTCTTTCAAAAAGGAAAATGTGGCAAGCCTATTATAAAATAAAAATACACAGGGTTATGCATCAACTAAAGAAACACTGAATTTTACCACCCGAAATTCATATAATTATGAATTGAAAGAATATGGGAAAAGCTTATGCCCTTGATACTTTAAAAGAAAGAAAATTAGCACTAAAACCTTAAAAATAGTAATGAACGTAATTTTTAATAAAAACAGTTTAAATTCAAAATTAACTTTTCAATGTAATTACTATGATCATGTAGTATTGTAGTTGATGCAAAACACCGCAAAATTCACAAAAATATACAATTCACAACAATTGAATCACTCATTTTAGGTTCAGAAAAGTCACGAATATTCCAAATGTGCAGGAAAAGCTCAAAATTTTTCTAACTTCTAAACAATATCAAAATGCTCCAGATTCAGGATAAAAAAAAACCTGAAGGTTATATTATGTAAAGTTTTTTTTTTCTAAAATTTGTATGTGGTATTATTGATCAATGTAAAATAAAATATAAAAATTAGAATTATGGTTATACAAGGGTAAAGTACTATGGAAATGCCACCACTGTCAATATTATCTAATTTTTATGTTGTCTGTTACACCCTTAAGGAATTTCCAAATCCTGAGACCTAACTTACCAAAAGAAATAATTTAAATTCCATCTGTAATGTGTTTTATAACATTTTGATTTCATGATTTAAATTTTAAATTAAAGATTAACTTACAAAGAATTGTCCTGTATTTCGACCGAAATTTACAAGATGACATTTGGGTTCTTTTGTCCCCTCTGACATAAACCTAGAAGCCAAGCCAGTGGTCACAGCTCACATTTTCCAGCAAGAGAACTAGGAGAACAAAAGTGTTTTCCCAGACACAAGGGTGGGAAAACGACGTTCTAATTGCATGAAGTTCTATTCCCCTTTTCGTGTTGTGAGGCTTTTAGATCCGGAGACACCGTAAGATCGGTCTTCTAAAAGTAAGGGTGCATCAAAAAACTGTCAGTTGTGAAGTCGTTCTATATGCACCCCCAAGGAACGATTGCAGAGATCGAGAGATTCGGTTGGAATCGGGAGTGATTCCGGGATGGAACTCCTGCCTTCTCCTTTCATGAAATTGGGAGATCTGGAATACATCTTTTGGGTTAGGTAAGTTTCTCTTTCATTAGTTGATATTTCTCAAAATCAGTATTCAAATGGTATAAAACATATTGCAGTTTTCATTTGACATGAATCGAGTTATCGAATTAAATTGTGTGTTTGACAAAAGGTGAAAACTATAGACAAAAACCATCC
The DNA here is from genome assembly GCA_963680715.1 of Tetragnatha montana. Lineage (NCBI taxonomy): Eukaryota > Metazoa > Arthropoda > Arachnida > Araneae > Tetragnathidae > Tetragnatha > Tetragnatha montana. The sequence continues at coordinate 28,263,258 of OY796683.1, forward strand.
AGTGATACCCGAGTAATTATCCTTTTACTTAGCCAGTGGCGTATCCAGAAAAATATTTTGAAGGAGGAATTGGTATTTTAGGGGGAATATGGGGTGGTATTTTTTTGTCGTTTTTAATGATCCAAAAAAGGAAAATTTAATTTTCAGGGAGGATCCCCAACCTTATTTTGGCTTTGCCACTGACTACCGCAGTTTTGGGTAACATGGAACTTTAATATCTCAACGCAGAGCTCAATTTCTAGAAATATAGGTGTCGGAACGGTACCCCCCTTTAGGAAAAGTTTAGGTATTTCAAATGGTGTAATTCTAGGGTATATTTCAATTCTTATAAATAGGTACTGAAACTCCGCGTTCTGGTCCCTGTCTCTACGGATAAATTTAAGCTCAGGCCCTGATTTATCATTACTGATTACTTAGGAACACCTAAATTAAAAATGTATCTAACAACTTAAAAAAAGAATTTTTTCCAACATTTTTATCGAAAAAATAAAGTATAAGTTTTATTGCATTTTAAATAGGGTAATTTTTGATAATTTGATTTCTTTTCAGATTTTTTGTTTTGACTTGTAAAGAATTATACGTGATGTCACGGTTTGTCACACTTTCGGTGTCATCAGTGAAACGGACTATCCTTATACGTTTAAGAATAATACAGGCATAATCGCGTAATAGAATTAGTTCTTATGATGAACAGATAAAAAAGAGGAGAAACTTCCTGCGTGCTGTGCCAGTTAAACTAAATTTTTAAATCAGGTCATGCCTACGATATATGGAATGTTGTTCTGGCTGATATTTTGGAGCTATAAATATATTTCATAAATATATAAATATATATATATTCTAATACACACAATTATGTTTATATAAAAGAAATTATAGTATTCATACCTAATGCAGTGAATTCAAAATACACAAGCAAAAACTTAAAAATTAGTTCCCCATAAAATATGCTCGGTTTATTTAAATAATTTCTTCCCATTTTTTTTTTAAAGTTTTAAGATACTTGAGGGTGCGTTAACACTTTTGAACACTTTGACTCCTAAAAAGGTCTCACAAAAACTCATTCTAAATAAGATGTCCAGTACACAAATATAACAAGTGAGCCGGTTATTATTTTTTTTAGAGATTAAAATATAATTCATTCGTCTAAATATATAATTTAACTTGAAAAAGGACTTTTTTATAACAGATCCACTTCCACTGCTCTCAAGTAGAAACATTTAAATTACCTCCAGATTAGAAATGGATTTTTTTTTTTAGAATCTTTGAGAGATTCTTTGAGGTGCATTAGAGATCACTTCTTAGAGTGTCTACTTACTTGATACAACTGCGACTTAATGCAGGAACTACGTAAAAGAGTATATTTCTGTACATATAAAATAAGTATGCATTATCTGCTTCCACTGCTCTCAAGAGGAGAAAGCGTTTGAGTTACCTCCCAAAGAAAAAGAAGTGATGTGCATGGGTTTTTTTTTAAGAATCTTGAAGATATTCTTTAAGGGGAACTACCACCTTTGAAAACGACACTCTAGAGTGTCTACTTAATTAATGTAGCTGAAATTTTTAATGCTTGATCTCATTCTTAATTAGTTAAATGAAACAAATATACTAGTGTGTTTTTTATAGAGACTTTGAAATAATCCATTTGGGTTCTTAACAGCAGAAAAAGAGAGCAGTGGACTAGATATGGTCCCTTTCAAACTATTCCTGAAATTTAGACTAAAACCTTTCAAAGGTAATTTGATAAATTTAAAAAGGAAAGCTGACCCAATCTTAATGGGAAATATTTCATTTAATTTATAAAAAGACCATATCATCTTTAATAAATAATCCACTTCCACTGCTCTCAGGAAGGAACATTTAAGTTACCTCTATGATAAAGAATTTTTCTTCTCTTTTTGAAGAATATAGGAGATTATTTGAGGTGCATTAACACCTTTCAAGAAGACTCCATAGAATGTCTATTTTATGGATGCATTTTGAAATTTAAAGCATGAACTCAATTAAATTGGCATTTTACAACAAGTAAAAAAAAGTGTTCACTCTCTTTCTATAAAGACTACAATAATTTATTTATGTTACACATGAGGGATGAGGTTTTAAATAAGCCTTTTAGTACAAGTAAAAAAATGTTCACTCTTTTTCTATTAACACCTTAAGGTTAATTAACACCTTTAAATACCTCTCCTAAGACAGTCTATTAAAATAATACAATGTCAGTTCAATGCAAGAACTAATTCCAAGGGAGTTATTTAGTACGCAAATTTAACTTAAGTCTTTATAAGCACTAAAATAATTCATGTGTGCACATTATACAGAGAAAGATACACTTACAATTTCAGTTCAATATAAGAACATGTTCTTTGTGAGTTTTTCAGTACAAATTTAACTTAAGTCTTTATATAAACACCAAAATAGTTCATTTGTTTGCACATTATAAAGATAGTAGTGGATTTACAATTTCAATGCAAGAACTCCTTCCAAGTGAGTTTTTCAGTACAAACTTAAGTCTTTATATAAGCACCAAAATAATTCATTTGTTTGCACACTATACAGAGAAAAATAATAGTATTGGATTTACAATTTCAGTTCAATGCAAGAACTCCTTCCAAGTGAGTTTTTCAGTACAAATTTAACTTAAGTCTTTAAATAAGCACAAAAATAATTCATTTGTGTCCACATTATACAGATAAATATAGTAGTGGACTTACAATTTCAGTTCAATGCAAGAACCCTTTCTTAGTGAGTTTTTCAGTACAAATTTAACTAAAGTCTTTTTATAAGCACTAAAATAATTCATTTGTGCACATTATACAGAGAAAGATACACTTACAATTTCTGTTCAATGCAAGAACTTATTCTTGGTGAGTTTTTTTCGTACAAATTTAACTCAATTCTTTTTATAAAGACTAAAATAATTCATTTGCAATTGCATATGCATCTTATATACAGAGAAGGATAGTAGTGGATTTACAATTTCAGTTCAATGTAAGAACATATTCTTGAGTTTTTTAGTACAAATTTAACTTAAGTCTTTATATAAGCACCAAAATAATTCATTTGTGTCCACATTATACAGAGAAAGATAGTGGATTTACAATTTCAGTTCAATGTAAGAACTTATTCTTTTTGAGTTTCTCAGTACAAATTTAATTCGAGTTTTTTTTGTAAAGATTAAAATAATTCAATTGTGTGCACATTATACAAAGACAGAGAGCAGGGACTAGACATAGTTATGCAATTAGAAAAATTTGACACTTTAGACACAATACTGGTTAATTCCTTGATGATTGCTTCAAAAAAAGAACAAGAAATCCCACCAGCTTAAGATGTTTCACAACAGCTCACAATAATATACAGATGGAAGCTGTTGACATAAAATACAGTTCCCTCAGACTTCCAATAAAGGATTTAAGAAAGTGGGGAGAAGTACGTTTTGCCTTTACGTGCCTTTTTATCCCACACTTTTGATATTATGGAACTCGTTACAATCAGTTCCGACCAGCAACCACATTGTGTCTCATTGAGAACACAGCATCGTCATAATATTCCATCTCTGGACCGTCCTCCCCCGCTCCGAAGTGGTGGAGAGGTCTTCCGGATTCAGAATCGTTTGGATTCTACCTCTTCCGTCCACAGGTGGTCAGATGACCACATCAGTCGGAGTAGTTGACAAGTCCTGCCCGGGTGATGGGCTTCGACTCCCCCGGAAGTAGGAGCCGGACGATACAAACCCATCAGTGTTTAGAGGCGCGGTTGGCCAGTCATTAACACGGAGGTGACCCGGGATCAGTGGACAAAGGAACAGTGCAAGAACAGAAAGAGTGGGGAGGACATTTTGGTCAGTGAACAGAACAGAGTGGAGCTGGAGCATTTATCTATATAAACAGGTGGTGGAATAGTTTAGCATTTCTTTGTGAAAACAGTTAATATTTGTGCTTTCAGCAATATTATATTTGCAGCAAAGTTTAAAATCGAGTAACGTCTACAACGTCACGTTTTATACAGTAGGAACAACAATATCACTTCAGATTAATCTTTCCACTTTTCAATCTCATTGAGAAAAGTCAGCAAACATAAAAATGAAAATATTCTATCATAAAATCTTAAATTCATTGGGATAAAAACTTAGGTTGATGGGTATCCCTACTCTCTTTTAACACTTTCAGAAAGTCAGCCATTTTGAAGCTAACAAAGAATTATGGTATTCTAATTACACATTGCATTATAATACCATTTCATATTACAGATTATTCTAAGCTCACTCAAAAATTTTAAACCTTGTTCACACCTACTATACTTGGTGTTACTTGAAAATTGAGTCGAAGCACATTAAGCAAAATAATCATCTTCTAAGAAAATGAATAATTGCAAGAATCTTGGGAGTAAATTGACACAATAAAAGACGATACTTATTATTATACTAATACATAAAAAGATAGTAATGGTGCATTAATGTATTTAAGGACTAGAGATAGTGTCTATTAAATTTATACTTGCGATTCCATGTAAAACATCATTATAAAGAGTTGTTGAACACAAACGAATCAAGTACACAATTTTTACAGGAAGTGAGAATTTTCCTACAAATACATATTGTAGTGCAGAAAAAGAGCATTACTCCTTAGATTGTCATTCCAATTGAAAATTGAGATTCCACATTCATGAAGGAATTCTAAATGAGTTTTAATTACAAATAAAACAACTATAAAGTATCATTTATAAACACGGAGATTTTTCATTCAAATCCATATAGTATTACAGAAAAACAGTAATGATGTATTAATATCTTTAAAGACCATTTAAGTACAAATTATAGTATAGAAAAACAGTAATGAGGCATTAAAACTAAAATTAGGACTACTCCTTAGAGTGTATATAACTGATAATTACGATTCCATGCAAGAAATCGTTCTAAATATGTTGTTAAATACAAGTGAAACAAGTATAAGATATCTTTAGTACAGACAGATATTTCTTTTAGATCATGTTTTTTTTTCAATTCTTTTTTTTTCTCATATTTTTTTCTTTTTTTTTTTTCATTTTTTTTTTCATTTTTTTTTTCAATTTTTTTGTCATGATTTTTTTTTTGCTTTTATATATTTTTTTTTATTTTCATCATTTTTTTTTACTTTTGTTATTTCATGATTTTATTTCTTTTTCTTTTTTCATGATTTTTTTTTTCATTTTTTTTTTCATGATTTTTTTTTTTTTTTCATGATTTTATTTGTTATTACAGTACAGTAAAAAATGTTGCATTATCATCATAAAAGACTACTCCTTAAAGTGTCAATTCAATACATTAATTTACAAAGTATTTTTTATAGAGAATGAGATACTTCATTTAAGTACATATATTATTATGGTACAGAAAAAGATAGTAAGGATGAATTAGCATCTCCTTAGCTGGTCTATGTTTATAATTTCAATTCCATGCAAGAAATCATTCTAAATTAGTTGCTTATTAGTTAGCAAAACAATTATAACATGTCATTTATAGATACTTAAATATTTCATTATCATATTTTGTACAGAAAAAGATAATAAAGATGCATTAGCATCTCCTTAGATTGTCTATGTTTATGATTATGATTCCATGCAAGAAATCATTCTAAATGAGTTGTCGAGAATAAGTAAACAAGTATAAAGTTTTTTAGAGACTGAAATACTTCATTTAAGTACATATTGTGGTACAGAAACAGATAGTAAAGGTTCATAGACATTTTTAAAGATGTCTTTTCAATTTATACTTCCGATTCCATTCAAGAAATCATTCTAAATTAGTTGTTCTTAAAAAAAGAGTGAACACAATCTTTTATAAAGGCTGAATTTTTTCATTTGGGTACACATTTTACTAAGAAGAGAGCATTGGACTAGATATGGTGATACTCAAATTATTATTAAAATTTGGACTATTACCTATGAAAAGGTAATTTGGGGAATTTATAAAAAGAAATTGAAATGTTTGGTTAAATTTGGAAAAAGACCATTTATTTCTTAATTCACTTATCCACTTCCATTGCTCTCAGGAAGGAACTTTTAAGTAACCTTCAGAAAAAAGGGATTTTTCCATTCTTTGGAGAATTTTCGAGGATTTCTTTGTGGTGAATTGACTACTCTCTTTAGTCTTCTAAATTAAATTAATTACTTCCAAATGCAGAAAAGAAACATTTCAAATTAGTTGATCTGTACAAGTAAAACAAGCACTTATGCTGTCTCTTTTTTACAAAGACCTTAATTATTAAATTGTGACAACATTATAAAGAGAAATTGCGCATTATAACTTTAAAGAAGACCACTTGGAGTATCTTCTAAATTAACACTTGTAAATTTGTGCAAGAACTGATACGAAATTAAACTGATTAACTAATTAAACTAACTAATTAAACTAAACTAATTAAACTGATCACTGCAATTAAAGAGAGAGAACACTTTTTTTTTATAACTTTTGTACACATATCACTGAAAAGAGAGAAGTGGACTAGATTTGGTCATACTCTAATTAATCCTGAAATTTAGAATATTACCTTTGAAAGGTAATTAGAGGAAGTTATAAATGGAATCTGACCTAACTTACGCGGAATGTTTAAGTAAATATGAAAAAAAAAAGACCATTTTTCTTTCTTAAATCTTATATCCACTTCCACTGCTCTCAAGGAGGAACATTTATATGTTACCTCCAAAATAAAAAGGGAATTTTTTCCCTTTGGAAGAATCTTTGAGAGATTTTTTGAGGTGCATTACACCTTTAATGTCAATTCTGAAGTGTGTCAATTTAATTATTACTTTCAATCTAATGTAAGAATTCATTCCCAATGAGTTAATCATTTAAAATAAATAAAACAAGTAGTGTAAAGTTGTAAAGCATCTTTTCATAGAGACTGAAGTAGTACATTTAAGTATAAATCATACAAAGATAACAATGGTCAAATTAAAAAGCATATCGTGTTTTTTTTTTTTTTTAGTCTTCTAGATATTTTCACATTCAGGTTTATTAAAACCTTTGAAGACAATTCTTCACAGTGTTTATTAAATTGATACTTGCAACTTTTAATCCACGAAATCATTTTAAATTAATGTTTAGCACAAATAAAATAAGGTTGAGTCTGTTTTTAGTAGCCATCAATAATTAATTTAAGCACACAGTATACAAGGAAGCAAGCAATGGAGCATTGACATCCTTTTAAGTCAACTCATTTGGGCCTATTTAATTAATATTTGCAATGAAATAACTAATTCTAAATGAGTTGTAGAGTTCAAATTCAACAAGTTAGCAGTCTATTAACAGAGACTGAAAAATTTCTGTTCAGTACACATCATACACATAACGAAAGTAATGGTGAAGAAACTATATTCAAATACTTGCGATTCAATGCAAGAAATCGTTCTAAATTAGTTTTAGAGTAGCAATATAATATGAAGTATCTTTATTTATTATTAAATCTTAATAATGTAATATCTTATGTATTATATACAAATATGAAGTATCTTTTCATAGATATATACTGAAATCCTTCAATTAAGTACTATTTATTCATAGAAAGAGAGAATTGGTGCATCAAAAAATGTGAAGACGACTTCTTGGAGTGTCTATGTAATTGATACGTGGAATATAATGCAAGAATTATTCTAATTTCTTATTTCAGAAAAAATTAAAGCATTGAGTCTCTTTTTTTAGAGACATTATCATTTTGAGATATATTTATGTACTATAAATATTTCCTTTGTGTACACATTATACAAAGAAAGAGAGCAGTGGAATACATATGGTTAAACTCGACCTACTATTCCTCAAATTTAGACTATTACTTTTCGTAGGTAAGTAATAGAGTTATAAATAGTATATGACGTAATTTATTATTTATTTCTTACAATTAAATGGAACATCTTATCTAAATGAGTAGTTAATTACAAGTAAAACTGGTATGCAGTCTTATTCTATCGAGACTAAATGCTATTTAGCATTGGACTTGATATGGCTATAGTTGTTACTTTTAAAGGTGAATTGAGGAGGGTTTTTTTTTTAAATATACTAACCAATTCCTGTGGGAAGTATTTTCAGGGTATTGTAGTAGGCACACAGCGCAGCAAGGAGCCCCAATGTTATTTGTTTATCATAAAAACAAATTTCAGAACACACAATAATTGATAGTTACTTTTAAGCCAGTTGACTGTTTCAAAGATGTGCTTTAAAACAGTTTACTTTACGTTTTTTTTTCAATTTGAAGAACAATTATTGAAATGAACTTCAAAAAATAGGTAAAGTTAATTTGTTTTACATTTTTTGAGATTTTGGGGCCCTTATATTATTGGACCCCCTAGGCCTAGAAGTTCTCATAACAATAACAAAACAGGGCCTGAATATTGTGTTTAATTTGTCGTATTAATCATACTGAAACATTATATTTACCGACAGGGTCAAGTTAATATCTAAATCGGGGGAATGTATTTTTCCCTTACAGCCATAAATAAAAAACGTGTAGTGTAATATGAATTTCCGAATTGTTAAATTCATTATTCTCTTGCAACTCTACAGCTAATTCATCAGGTGTTTTTGTCAGTAGTATGCATTGAATCGAGCTAGTGAGGGATATTTCGTATTACAACGGGGTTTGTATCATGCCATTGGATATGATTTAAATGCATGTCTTTTTACACAAGCGCGAATATTTTATAATAAAATACGCTCACACTGCATCTAAAAAAGTATAACATTTTCATACCCACATTATTTGCTCCTCTTATATCAACTACTTATACGTTCTAGGTCACTTACGAGTGACATTTCTAGCAGGGAATGTAGTTATAATAAATTTGGTGCTGCAAATACCGTACGTACTACATGCTCATCATAACAAAAAAAAAATAACTCCCTGGTTAATCAGAACTGAAGTAAGTTATACATATAACAAGATCCAAAGTAACTATAAGTATTTTAATGATTTTAAAGAAGTTCCACCTTTTGTCAAACACACTATTTAATAAATTCAATAACTCAATTCATCCCTATTGGAAAAATTTTCCCAGTGTTCCATAAACCAGTATCAAATTATACTGGATCCAGTATGAATGATACTGGAACCAGTATAAATGATACTGGATTCAGTATGATTTGATACTGGTTTATGGAACACTGGGAAAATTTTTCCAATAGGGATGTCAAAAGAATAACTGCAATATGTTTCATACCATTTGAATACTGATTTTGAGAAATGTCAACTAATAAAAGAGAAACTTACCTAACCCAAAAGATGTTGTCCAGATCTCCCGATTTCTGAAAGGAGAAGGCAGGAGTTCCAACCCGGAATCACTTCCGATTCCAACCGAATCCCCTGATCTCTGCAATCGTTCCCTGGGGGTGTATATAGAACGACCCCACAACCGACTGTTCTTTGATGCAACCTTACTTCCCGAAGACCGATCTTATGGTGACTCGGGAGATCTAAAAGCCTCACAACAGGAAAAGGGGGAAAAGAACTTTACGCAATTGTGCACGTCATTTTACACCCATGTGTTCCTGAAAACACTTTTGTTCTTAATAGTGCTCCTGCTGGAAAGTGTGGGCTGTGACCACTGGCTTGGTCGAGATTCATGTCAGAGGGGACAATGGAAACCAAGGGACATCTTGTAAATGTTGATCGAAAGGCACAGCAGAATTCATTGTAAGTTTATCTTTAATCTGAATCGGGAGTGTCAAACTTAACCACGGGAGAATTATAAGGATGCGAGCCGTATCATTCTACTAAAAAAATTGTCTTAAAATTAATAGGTCAGAATGCAAGATATTAGTTGGGTTAAAACACTATATGAATATTTAAAGGATGACGACTTAATAGTAATTCCGAACAGTTTTGCCTTAATTTAAGCATAAATTTAGTAAAGGTATCTTTTTAAGAAAGAAAATATTTCTCTTATATACTTTTGATACTACTAGGGACTTTCAACATCTGAGAAGTTTTGGGGTGAATAGTCCTCTAACACAATGTTCAATATTATGATTGAATATTTCGAGCCTAAAACTTATTTTGAAAGTATAATGAAATTAGAAAAAAAATTAAAAAGGGTTTGGTTTTTCTTTTCTAGAAAAAAACTGGAAAATTCCACTACTAAAGACAGGTTTTGTGAATATTTCCGTAGTACTGCAACAGGAAACAGAATTAGGAAATTTCTATCTAGAATAAACATTTGAAGCGGCTACCAATAAAAAATCGCAAAGGTCAGCGAGTTTGACACACTCGATTTAAATTATGAAATATAGTTCTTCATAGAACTTAAAACCTCAATTATCCGACCTTTGATTAACCGACCATCGGTTTATCCGACCATCTTACATTCTAGCTTCGTAGATCGCTTTTACCCCCTATCACTACAAACGAATCAACATTAGTTATCAAACTTTTTGGTACTTTCGTATCAGCCCTCTGAATCCGAAAACCCTATTAAAACCCGTTAACTGTGCTATAGGTTTTCCTTTATATAAAAGTTCGATTTATTACTTATAAATAGCTCTACGTCTATTAATAATTTATACAATCGCCTGATCGTAAAGGTGACTTATAATTGAGGTTCTATTGTAATTATAAAATATTAACCTAATTTTAGGCTCTCAGTAAGTTATAGTTGGGTCTCAGGATTTGGAAATTTCGTTATTTTTTGAAGGGAGCAACAAATAACAAAATTTACCATTGGCCAATGCAAACACTTAACAGTTCAATTGAGAGTTGAGTGTTTCATAAATGTTTTTATACAAACTTAAAAAAAAATAATGTAGCATTTTAGGTGCATCAATACATAAGGGTTTTCTAAACAAAAATTAAAACTTGTTTCCACAATAAAAAAAAAAGTTTTAAAATTTGGGTGTTATAAAAATATCAACTTGGAAAATGTAGAAATAAAATAAAAAAAAACGATCGACATTGATTACTGAATTGCAGGTTCTATTCTGAGTCCGAATAGATATAATCGGTAGATTTGGAAGAGAACGTAGCTTTTCGTTAGATTATTATACTGAATCTGATTTTTAAAACTAAAATTAATCTGAAATCGATGCCATCGGATATCAAAACTGATCTGATGTAATGATCCTACTCGAACCCTCTGTGCATTGGAAAATAAAATTTCTAAATAAGAGCATCAAGTTTTCTAGATATCAATATTCAATATCACTTTTGAACATCAGAAGAAAACTTTTATGTGTGGCATCTACCTTTTCATAAAATAAGCAATTCATTTGTACAAACAATAAAAATATTTGAATCACAAATATAGTATTTTCAAACTATATTTTGCAAGAATGAAATAAATATACTATAATGAAAGAAATGCAATTTTGGGAATTGGTACCAGAATAGTTTTAAAAATAGTTATTCAATAGTATTAAATTATTATAAAATTTTACAATTGACATTTAACATACCAAATATTTTCAGGATTCACCTTCCAATGAACCTATAATAATTAAATTAGTTTCAATAACTTTGTAATTATAGTTTTATACTTCAATTTATAGAATTAATTTTAAATACATTGTTTAAAAGTAATTAGTAAAGATTGAAGGGAATAATTCATTTGTTAACATAATATGCAAATGCTAGAGTACTTTTTGGTGAAAAAAACCCAAAAAGATTAAATCAAATTTTCATGCATAAATACTGAAATAATTAGTTCAAAACTATTCTATGATTAAAAATTCAAGAACTTTTTGGTAAATTGAATTCAAACTTCAAAGTATCAGTAATATATACTAAAAGACTTAGTTTTCAATATCTAAAAATAGGTAAAAAGACAAAACTAATATAAGGGGTTATATAAAGCTAGCTAATTTTACAACTTGCTTCAATATACATGTTAGTAGAACCTTGAGCATAAAATTAATATTTAAAGGCAGTTTTACTGGTAGATAATAAAAATAATTTTGGTGACAAGCCCCTTTAAAAAAGTGCTCAGTATAAGAAACAAAACATAAAATTATAACACATTAATAGGTATCCTGAAAAAAAATTAACAGCTTGAATTGAGAACCTCTGCATGTTAAGCTGGATCAAAGAAAACATGTGTATTTACTCTATTTAATTAAAATTAATACCCTTACAAATGGAAGTTCAGTTTAGGAATGATTGTTCATAAAATGAGAAAGCACAAGCAAACCAAATAATAGTTGCAAAGAGTAAAATTATGAGTTAGTCTATGATCTAAAAGTAAATTGATACAAGAAATTTTTAAATGATAGGTAGCATACACAGATGTGAAATAAATAATCTCTGAAATGCTATTGAGGCAAGATTATTTTTAACAACACAAAAACACTGATTTAGTGAGTACCACCCTAAGTCTCAATGTTTAATGTAAATATTCTTAACTAGAGGTACTAGGAAAATTTAAAATCATCTAAAAACTTATTATATTCACAATAAAAACACTAAAACGAAATTTTTATATATATTTTTTGTTTTAAAGACCGATGATCATTTTAAAATACCTTGTTGTTGTTTTGGGAACAGTTGTTTATTTATTTTGCAGCCTAACTGCCACTCAAAAAAGCAATAATTGAGAACCACTGTTCGAATTATTGCATGATTCCAAAAAATATTCCCATGTATGACACCTAATGGTATCAAGTGACCAAGTACCAGCTGCGAATGACCCCTCTCATGCCAATTACAACTTATAAATTGTAAATATAAGCAATAAGCACATTTATCATATAAAAATCCGATAGGATATAGCACAATAGGTACGAGTACACTTAAGTAGACACCTTTCTGTTTCTAGACACTATAAATTAAGCATGGCAATTTACTAGAGATTATATTGGGTTATGTCTCCCCTTAAAGAGAGCATTTCACTTTCGCCGTAAAACAATATCCTAACCAAACCTAAAGAATATTTAAAAGAATATTCCATCTTGAAATTATAAATTATTACTTTCAATGTATTCAGGTAATATTCCATGTACTCATGTGTATATTTCTCCTAAATCCACCCATGAGCTTAAAAGCATTGATTAAAAGATAGATTGGCATGCCAGTATACTACTAGCTGGCTGACTTAGTTCTTAAAAAAAAATAGATACTTTAATAGAGCAAGAAATCTTGAGTGTTGCAATTAAATACCAAATAAATACCATAGTTACCGCCAAACATTTGCTTTTACAAAGTAAAATTTAACCGACAACCACAACTGGCACGCCGACTTTTAACATGTTTATCAAGAAAGGTAAAATGTTCGATTGCATAAAATCATCACAAAAAGTTCGATTACCAGAAAATATTAGGATTTATGATGGCTTACCTGAGTGCCGATGAGTCGAGGACAACCGGTGATTCCAAGGATCAAAAAAGCAGACAACGAGTTGATGAAAACAATTATTACAAAATCGTTCTATAAAAACCAAAATGGCTCTCTCCGGCCAGCTAACCCTCTGAAGCCCTGAAAAACAATGGAGGAATCGGCACGTGCAGTCGAGCACGAGAAAGCTCTTCTTTCATCCGGGGTCTTTTAATTAGTAATTAATGCTTATTCCCAAATTCCTTTTCAAAATTTGTGAGCGAGGGCTCTGATTGGTTTGCCCGATAATTCTCATTCCAAATATGGGACTATGGGACTCTCTAATTGGTCTTTAAGTGGAGGTGGAAATCTTACGGAGTGGATTTGGGAAATATGCGTAATTTTTAGCGTCAGAATCGGATATGAGATAATTACAATCGAATCCTTTTTCTATTTAAGATTTGAAGTTAAACTATCATTTCAGATATCATCTGGCCTAGAATTAGAATGAAGCTTTAAAAATTTTCTGAATATTATATTTTGAAATAAATACTCTTTCTAATGCTGCTTAAAAGATTTTTGAGTAAAAATTTAGTTAGTTATTTAAGAGAGGAATGGTTCAAGACTTCCACAGACGATATAAACTCGGTTGTCAACATGCGATGTTTAGAATAAAGTTGCCCGTCTGTGCGAAAGTTGATGATTGACATTTCAGGTTAATGACTTGGTTGTCAACTTTAATTCGTGGTGGGAGGAGCTTTATCCAGAACACATTCATGGTATTCGTTTATGGGGATAGTAAAAAAACTGCGGTTTTAAAATAATATAATTTTAGCAAGCGATAAAAATTAAACAAAAGATAGTTTTATGTTTAAAATGCAAAAATTATCAAAAATATTTATTTCATCAGTTTAGGTTTATGTTTAAGATTCTGTTGTGAACGGAGTCTTTAACCTGGTTGACAACCAAGGTTAGCAAATGATCAAAAAATTTAAGAAGATAGGAATAGCAGTTACATAGACAATAATTATCTACATCTCTATTAAGGGTATACAAGGTAATCTCCATAAAAACCGGCGTCTTGCCGAGTTAATTGGACTGAATTTTTCAATACGAAAAATAACGGCAAAAGTCATCAGTCTCTCCATTTTCAGGTTTGCAGGTTAAATCCAAAAACAATGTTTAACTGAGAAACGAACATAGGTGGAAAACAATCTCTACCATTCTTTATAGGTGAAATGAAATCCCATTTTAGCTATGATTTTAGCCTTCCATGCATTAGCCATTTACGAAAACATCTGCCAAAAGAACAGATGTCTCCATCATGACAGATGCAGAGGATGAACTTTCCTTGGTTGTCATGGAGTCATCCTAGGCTTTAATCATGGAGGTTTTAGTGGAAAGTATTATGTACTTAAGTTTCCATAAGAATAGAAATTAATATTAGAGGAATGCGTAATGTTTAGGTGGTAGGGTAAAAGCATGAAAAAATTCTTCTAGCAAAAAAGATAAAATAGAGAAAAAAAGCTTAATAACAAATTGGTGAGACACAGCAAGTTTTTTAGCTGTAAAGATTTAATTAATAAAAACTACACAAAGAACAAGCGCAGTAGGTACTAATATATTTCTTGAAAATATTTCTATTACATTTAAACAAATTCAAGCATTTATATTCTTTAATTGCAACGAAAATGATGTTTAAAAGTTATCAGTAAATTCCCATGTATTTTGGTGTGCTGATAGCGAAAACAATATTGAAAAAAATCCTATATTCTAACTTCCTTACTTTAAAAAAATTAAAAGTAGTGAGTAAAGAACATAGTTAACTATTTCACCAGGATATTATAGTGATGAATAGAAAATCCCAAGAAAGGTTAAATAAAATAGTGTAATAATGACGGATTTTTGCTGTATACTTCGAAGCGATATTCTTGTTGCTACTCGCAAGGGTGAAAGGAGCCTCACTTAAATGGAAAATAAGTTTTAGTGGTTTTAGAGTGTGTAAATGAACCCATTTCATTTATACAATTTCAAGAAAAATAAATATTAATCAATTAAATTTATATGCTTATTTAATTTAAATCGAGGTATTGACTTATTTTACATAGTTATATAAACTCTCAGAAAGCATGACATTCTAGGGCAAAAAGAAATCATTTTTAGATTCAAAGTACCAAAAAACATTTAAAAAGTGACCTTAATCAAACATTTGAATAAAAAACATAATTTTTTATGTATACTCTTTTTTATGTATATTTGTGAAATACTGCCCTATTTACTTAATTTGTTAAAAAATGTGATGTCTAAAAATTAAAAAGAGGTCATTTTCAGATTCAGAACACCAAAAACACATCAAAAAATTATTTACAGGTAAAGTTTGAGTTCAAAAATAATCATTATGGTAAAATAGAGTTCAGTTTTAGATTCAGCATACCAAAAAAAAACATGTAAAATGATCTTATGGAAAAATTTGAGTTAGAAATTTATTGTATAATGAGTGCATTTACCACGACTTTTAAGGTATTTTTCCGATAAAACTTTAAAAGCTAAATTGTCAAATGTGATGTCTCAGTAAACAAAAAGTAATTTTCGGAATCAGAGCACCAAATGACATTAAGATCAGGTTAATCCAAACTGCTTTCAGAAATTTTTTCCACAGACCTGTGTTATTTATAGTAGTATAAAGTTTAGTCAGTTTAGTTAAAGATCAGTCACCAGTAAAAGTAATTTGAAAAATGAGTTAGGTTTTGTATGCTCACTCAACAAGATGAGCCAAACTATCAAGTTATGTATTTGAGTTATTTTATAAGCTTGGGGTCTCGGAAGTTACCTCATAGCGTGCTGAAACTGTAAAAAATAACAAACAAATCCTGAAATTAAATTCATAGAGGGTATCGAGCAAGAAGTTAGAGAAAACCGACCAAAATCACCATAATTTTTTTCCCAAAAGATTTACAAAATTTGTTCGAAAGTGTCCAAAAAAAAAATTTTACAAACTTCAACATAGTAGTAAAGAGTGGAGTAATTAGGTAATAAAAAACATGCAAAATTCCATTCCACAGGATTTTAAGTTAGGTTTATGAAGCTAATTTTTTTTATAGATTGTTTATATCATTATCAGCTTCTTTTGAAAGATTAATGCGCCTGCTAAGGAAAAGTGGAAGGGAATTATTTACTTGTTTATTATTACCTCAAGCGACTCTATCTTGGTACCCCACAAGGGGTAATAATCATTGGGGCCAGTTGAAAATAAGGCTAAAATAATTGTAAGCTGGAAGTTATACACAACTCTATATTTTTAAATATAACACTTGAAAACCATGACAAAACAAATAAAAAGATGTTTCTCTTACTACGTTTTGTGAGACTAAAAAGTCCCCCCCCCTCCAAAGAAAAAAAAATTCCTATTTTTTTCCTTCTGAAAACTCAGTTTGTAAGGTCAGTTCCTCTTTTAAAAACTCAGCGCTGCCGCTTTACTTCAAAATCGGATGGTTCAGAAATGCTTATGAAGAAATGCTCGAAACTATTCTATATCCATAACTATCCTTCCCCCCACTGTGTTTCAATATTTAAAGTTTGGAAAAAATCGTTCATTAATTGGATAATATTATTTCGAGTCAAAAACCATCACCATTTAAAGCACAAGCAAGTTAGTAGTTTGCTAACACCATTGAGTTTCAGCACGCAATATTAAGTCAATTTCATGTACTTACATTCTTTTTTTTTCACAGCTTCATTTATTGTTTTTACTTAATTTTTCTTTTCGGCAACTTGAATATAAAAACCCAACTTAATAGTTCCATTAACTTAATAGTTAATTTAAGTTACTCACCATAACTTTAATTAAAACGCAAAATTAATTTAATGCTAGAGGAGAGGTGACATAAAATTACCCACCATCTTTTTAATTATCTTTTTATTTTTATAGCTTATTCTCTTTGAATTCTTTGAAAATTCTGCGGCTTACAAACAGCGGTTCAACTCTCCCATTTATTGCTTGGATCGTTATCTACAAAATATACAATTATCTACAAAAAAAAGAGAGTTTCATCATTAAGTGAACTGAGATTGAAATCCAACATATTAATGTTCCACATTAAGCCTCTAATGTATGCATGAGGGGGGGCTTAAGAATTGTTTTAACCTTTTAAATATGGTTCCTTTCCTTTTCTGATCTAGCAAATGGGAGTTTTATTAATAAATTTATAAACCCTTTATCCTTTTTACTTAGTTTTTTTTTGCATATAGAAATAAAAAAATGGCAATGATAACAATTCGCTTATTAGTTCGATACTGCCTAACTGCAGCGAAAGGGGAATATTTTTTTTAAATATTTATTTTATAATACAATATAGCTTATTTATCATTTTGCTAGATGGCAGCACCACAATTAAAAATGACACCGCTCAAATAAGACTTTTCTCTTTTGATGTTATTGTCGATGAGCGATGACGTTACACTCTTCTCATTCGATTTCCAAAGAAAGTGAGTCTTTAGAGGCTCATTTACACTATTTCACTTTTTATGTTCATCATGAGTAAGCCTCCTCTTCAATGAATTATTCGTTTGCATCGAAAATTGGAGGAAAATTTACACTTATCACTTGGGATGATTCTCCAAAAAGGGAAAATGAGAAGTCTAAAGTAGTCTTTAATAAACGTTGCGATTCATTTCATTTTTACATCAAGTTTATTACATTTCAGGAGGGGGAGAAGAGGGGTTGAAAGTTGTTAATACGCTTCTATCTCAATTTACTATCAGATGACAGCACTACAGTTAATCGACAGGTGAAGTTTTCGAGCATCACTACGTCTCATCGTTTCGATCGACGGGATACAGGCTAATAGATAAGTACTAAATTGAATGAAATTAATACAAATTTTATCTCTAATTAAACCTTGTAAAATTTTCTTCAAAACGAGATGAAATCAAACATTTAAAAAAACTTATTGTATAAAAATATATGGGGCCGTCCATAAATGATGTCCCACTTTTTTTGCCCATTTTTGACCCCCTCCCCCCCCCCCTATGTCACAAACTGTCACACTTCCCCATACCCCCTCGTCTACACATGTCACGCTTTCAATCGATCAATATGTCTAATACATATAGAGTTGTAAAATTCTCGGTAGAATATTCTCCTAGAAGCAACTAATTAAAATTTGAATTGGTTTGTTTGAACAAATATCTTAGAAAAAAAATTATGTTTTTGTTAATTTTGGTTGATTTTCAGTTTTGGGGAGGATGTGATGTCACAACTTTTGAAACGCCTCCCCCTTGTCACAAACTGTCACAAATTGATTAACCCCTTCCCCCCCTCTGAGCCTGACGTCATTTATGGACGGCCCCTTAGATTGTTACTTAGCTATCACTCGAGATTATTGGCTTCGGCAATCGACGTGAGAGTTCACTCATTAATAAGACAGCTAAAATCCACACTTAATTTCAAGTTTTCTTAAAATAATCCAATAGTTTCATCTTTTAAGTTGTCGGCTTTTCTGCGGTGCCCTCAGTGCCTTGTTTTTAGCCACATTATAGTCGGCGGGTCGGCATCACCGCGCTGGGGCTGGGCTTGGAGAACGGACGGTACCGGGGGGGTCGGAAAAAGAAGAAGGCGGGGGTGTATTCTTTTGACTCTGATCCTTAAGGAAGAGGGAGGGTGTAGAAAGATACTTCCCTGAGGATATTTTCTTTTGCTTGATTAGAAAACTTCCTAAGTTTGATGAAGGGTCAAGGGTATATGGTTTGGTGCTTTTGAATCTATTACGTAAAAAGTAGCGTAGTTAAACAAATAACGTTATTTAATACCGTTATTTGAAAATAATTATCAATGTGTAACGTTATTAAAAAATAACGGTTTTACCCATCTCTAGTAATACTTCATCTCGAAACATGGACGAAACTTATGATGATTGCCAATGAATCTTTCATTGTCTTTTTTCTCTTTTAACAGTTTTATCATTGGAAAAAAAGAAATATATATTGTAATTATATTCCCTTTACAAGTTATATTTTAAAAAGTGTAATTTTTAAACAATTACTTCACTATTTGAGCATATTTTAAATGTGTTACATATTTTTCGGAAAAAAAATCAGACGAATAAATTTGTTTATTTTTTAAAACTATTTAAACATTATTTAATGAAAAATAAATTAGCTAATTAATCATGTATGACAATGCGATTTTAAGAGACGAAAACCCACCGTGAAGTCTACAGAAAGGCAAAATATTAATAATGCATATCACTCACAGTTGAGGAAATTAAGGGTGAGAAATTGGAAGACAAGAGCCAGGGATCGGAGAGGGTGGAGCTGCCTTGTGAGGGAGGCCAAGGTCCTACATGGACTGTAGAGCCGAGGAGGAAGGAAGGAATATCACTCACAGAAATAAAATTTTATTTTGAATGAAGATATTAGAGGAATTCTACTCTCTAGAGACTCTAAAACCTTTGATTAAACATAAAGTAGTTTCTGAACTAAAATTGTTTTCAAAGATTGCATAAAAAATATTTTCTCTTAGCCAATATAATGTAGATGGCGGCACCACAAAATTTATGACGGTAACACTTTTAAATATTCTAAACACCATCTTAACCTTTTAAACGCCGCAATTCAAATTTCAAATGAAAAGTCCGGATTTTCGGCTTAAATGGCTTGTTTCATCATTACTAAACCCATTCTTGTCATTTTTTGGCAGAAAAAAAATCCTAAGTATGATTTTGAGGATGTTCCCATTTGGGAACATCGGCGTTTGGAGTGAAGTTTTTAGGGGGATTTCCAAAATGCATATATTTCAAAATTAATCCAAGTAAAACTATTGAAATAGGTTTCTACTCAATATTTTGGAACATTTTTATGATATTGGACTGTTTCTTCATATTTAACTCCCATGGTTGGACAATTGGGTAAAATTTTATAGATTTTCATAAGAAAAAATTTACATGTTTATTACATGCGCGTGACACTTTTCCGTAAATTTTTATTACACAATGGGTAATTTTTTGGTATAAAAAATACGAAAGAATGTTCCCATGCGTTTTAAAGCTAAACAGTTATCTTTTTGCGTGAAAAATTAGTTTTAATTACTGTTCTATCTGGATATCTAGCATAAAATCCCTTAATTGCATTCAAATTTAATTAGCTTTCAAAAGTGATCATCATAATTATCTCCATTGATTTATTAAAGCTGCGTTTCTCATGGAAGATTCCAAGCTAAACAACATATCTCTTACATCCAACTTACGTTACAAGAGTGTTTTTAGATGTACAAACTTTTCATTATTTTCAAAATTCTTCAAATTTATACCTAAAATTTTTATGTAAAAAAGAGCTCTTGAACAAAATAAATACCCAAGTCCTCAGAAGTACTCCAAATATGCCCTTTGCATAACCCCTAATAATAATTACTGAAAATTAACCTGTCGGGGAGTTAGAAAAATATACAATAGTAGGAATCTGCCATAAAGATTTGGCATTTATTCCTCTATAAATCAGGTAAAAAAAATTAAAATTATAGAATTAGAAATTTAAAACATCATTATTAACCTGTTTAGATCCTTTAAGACCGAAAAGGTTAAAGAAATTTAAAAGAATAAGAAATAACTTGAATTTTTACATGTTATAAAAATCCGCTCAAAAACTATACCCCAAACGCCGATGTTCCCATTTGGGAACATATACGTTGACTTGGTAATTACTCTCCGAAATTGGAATATGAAGCTATTCTGCCAAGCCAATTGAAAAGATGTGTACTTAAGCTACCTAAACACAGTATTATTATTTAAAACTAAATTTATTTAAATTTATCATAAATTGAAACTTGTGCAACTAATTTTGATATAAATTCCACAAAAAGGATTAAATTGCAAGTGAAAAACTTTTGCATGTAAAATAACTTCATATCTTTAAGTTGCTTACTACCAAGTATCAAATTCCTGCATGAAAAATTAAGAGGTGAAAAAATTCCCTAAAGTGATGTTCCCATTTGGGAACATCGGCAGGTAAAAGGTTAATTTTTTTTAGGAAAATAAGCATTTTCCTTGCTAGAGTGAGGATTGAAGGATTGATGACTAATTACTACTATTTTTGACAGTAATTACAAGGATTATTTAAATTTAAAATTCACGAACTTTCGAAACTTTTTATTACTTAAAATTCTGAGCAAATGGCCCCGAAAATTTCTGAAAACAAAAAAAACATCCATAGGATGATTTTACTGATGGATTATTATTTTGGTTGGAAATGTGTATTCACCAATTAAGTGTGGAATCAGGAAGAATGTAAAAGATCAACCAAGCAATGACTATTTTTTAAATTTTACAGTGAAAAAGTTATTTACTTTTAGAGGTTTTAAAAGTATATAGTAAGAACATCATTTTATATTCTATTACTTTGGAATATCCCATCACCCTTCGTTACTTAACTTTTGAAAAACTTTCTCTGCGAGATTTAATCATAATTAAAATATTTCGAAGATTGAAAGAGTAAAATACATTTTACTGAATACACTGTGTAAATCATTCTTTTATTTTTACAAGAAATAATATAAATAATGTCCCTCGCCAACTTTGAATTCTGTTACAGTACAAACTTGTTTCCTAAAATGTTTTAATTTCCTTAATGAACGGGGGAAAAGATACTCTTTTATTTTCTGTTATATGTAAAAGAAATAAAATAGTAGAGAAAAAGAAATGAGGATATGAGAGAATTAAAAAATACTAGAGAAAAAGAAATTAGAATGTGAGGGAATTAAAAAATACTAGAGAAAAGTGTAGATTATGAGAGAATGAATGGAAGAATAAAGAAGGAAAGGGTAAGAATTACAGAGACTATATATGGAGGGTTCAGAGTGAACCAAGTCCACTTTAGCTACTTTTGAGCTACAGAGGTTTAAAGTTAAAGCTTCATAGCAAAATTAATGTTAACATTTTTTAAAATTAACATTTTTAGCGGATATTATCAGAACTAGGACTTGGTTCATTATTGCACTGAAATTTTACATAGTTGGTGCGCGTTGCTAACTCAAAAACGACAAAAAGTGGACTTGGTCCACTTTAATTCTGAGCCCTCCATATTATGAACTATGCTGTAGTTGGAGAAATATTTGGAGGGGGACTATCCTTATTAACCAAATATTTGGGGTGTGCCCATAAATTTTGGGATAATTTCGGGAGACGACTTCCCCCCAATCTCATGATTGTGAATGAATGAGTAATAGTAAAATGAAGATGGGCGGGGGAATGAAGGAGAGAATAAGGAAAAGATCTACGAAGACTAAATGAAAGAATAATAGAGGAAAAAATATGTGAATAATAATTTTATATTACATAGTGGACTACAGAAAATGAATGAGCGAATAATAGGGAAAAAAATAAGAGTGTGAGAGAATTCATAAGAGAATAAGGAGAAGGAAGAGTCTAAATTCGATAATAATGGAGAAAATTATTGTAAAGGAAGCAAAGAAATGGAAAAATAAGAGAGAAGAGGAATAGACGGAGAGGAATAGAGAGAGAAGATCAAGATAGAAAATGGGAAATCAGTATTTTTCAAAAATTGTCACGGTTAAACAACATTAGTTTATTTTTTTTTCTCCTAAAATATATATGAGGAGCAAACAATCAAACCGTGCTTTCTCCTTCGGATACAAATTTTCAGGAAACACAAAAAACTAATAACCTAAAAAATAACCAATTTTTTAAATATAATGATCGTTTGTTTACCTATATTTCTACTTTCTAGGAAGATTTGTAGTCATAATTTACCTAAAAACGGAAAATTAATTATTAAAAATGCATTTGAAATTTGGAGAAAGCACGTTTTGACCGAACACAGTGGAGGAAACATGGTTTGATTGTTTCCAACATGGATAAAACACTTTTTGAATGAAAATAAGTTTAAACACATTTTATTAAAAATGTTATTTAAAGATTTTGTATTTAAATTAGAGCAATATTAACTTAACAATGCCATGTTAATAATATTAACACAAAAATATAATAGAAAAATAATAGCAATAATAACATGAAAATGATATTTGATATAATTTTTTACTTGAATATTATCAATATTAATATGTGAATTATAAAATGAAGTTAACAAAATAAGGACATGGAAAATATATCTGAAAATTGTAGAGACCCTCTAAATTTTTAATCCAATATCTTAATCCAAACAATCACATACTACTTCCTGCATTTCCTCATTGACTGCTATTAAATTATTGTTTGTAATAATTTCTCTATACCAAATAAATTTGTGTTGATTTAGCCACTCTTCGCCATACATTAATTTCAAAAGCTTATCAACATCTTTTTTCTTTTCAAGTGATATTGCATGACTAAGAGGAAGAGGTTGTAAGACTAATCGTTTCACGACAGCAGCATTAATCCCCTTTTTAAGAAGACTTGCACCCTGCTGTTCACTTTTTTCTTCAAATTTGTAGTTTTTGAAGCCTTTGACTTTGACACTTCCTCTACTTTTCTCTAAAACTGTTTTTTTTTCAATTTGCTATGATTGGCTGACTGGAGGAATGACTGTTTGAATGAAATCCGGTTCTGGAGGAAACACGTTTTGATTGAAACATCAATTTTCTAAGTAGGTTTAAAATAGGATAAAACTTGTTTTCGTTAAAGATAATAGCATATTTTTGTGCTATTTAATGTGGAGATCAAGAAAATATCAGTAATTCATTTTTTTTTATTTTGGGAGAAAACACGGTTTTATTGTTTGCTCCTCATATATTAAACTAATCCGTATCCAATAAAATTCTTCATTACAAAATTCACTAATTTACAAATAAAAAAAAAAACATTCATAAATTTACATTAAAAAATGAAACTCCGCAATATTCAAAACTCAAAATCCAAATTACCCATCCGTCACACCCCAAAAAACAAACCGACACAATCCTCCCCCTAAAAACCACCCCCATCCAAAACCACCCCCGCAAAAAACAAAACAAACCGCAAACAGTTGGATCCCCCTCTCTGCAAACAAAGTGAGGGATAAATAAAATGGAATCAAAGCGCGGGAATTTTCAACTGTCATATCGCATCACCGCCTCAATCTCTCACGCAGTGTCGTCGCTGTCTTCGCTTTTGCAGACGATTTTCAAGCAGAGGGGATGAGAGGGGTGTATTCGAAAGTGGTGTCGGTTCGATTGGAAGTGAGCCGTGATGCCGGAAAGTGTCGTCGTGAGTTTGTCGTTTTGCTGTTGGAAAAAACGTGGTGGTTAGTTGGTGTGGACGATTGAGGAGAGATGAATTTAATGTTTCGTTAATGTGTATTTCGTTAAGGAGAAGTTTTGATTTATACGATGAAAGTCTATTTAAAGTTGTTCTTGTCTGAGAGATGACAGTTTCAAATCAGAGTAAATCGATGTTTTCATTTTGATATGAAATTTTTTGATTAAAATAATGAAAGACGACCCAATTCCTTCAATTTTGAAATACCAGAAATGCTCAGTTTTAAGCAATTTAATAGTCTCCTTTATATTCAATAGTCACAAATTGGGAGTAAAAACCCTTCCCGAAAAACAAAAGTATGGTTGTACGGCCCTTAGACGACCTAAAATGGGTTTTTAGGGTAAAAATTTCAAAATTCTTCTGGGGGAGAACCCCCAATCTTCTTAAAATCTGGTTGCTCCCCCATAGGTAAAGGCTGGATCCACCACTCTACTTTGGACCGTTGATTGAGAAGGTGGTATACTGATTTGATTGAAGGCTCAACTTTCATTTCAGGCTCATACCTGATGTGTCCCGGTCTTCTTGAGTTTGGATGGTGCAGCTGCTTCCTATTTTTAACTGGCATGGGTGAGGGAAGGGTGCATAATCATTTATTGTATATTAAATTTTACGCTGCAAATAAAGGGTCAGCAGCAGTAAACTGATAAATTGGGGATGAGTTCATAACAACAATACAAAAAAAAAGCTAATCCCATTGTATTTAATAACAACCCCTTCCAGAAACAAATACCAAAGATATAAAACTGATGCATTAGGTGCGACAATATCGGAAATAAACACAAATGAATCTCATCATCTTCTATTCGCATCAACAACAACGTGCAACATCCCTGCATTAATGAAGACGGATGAGGACCTGTCGCATCTAAAACGGATCGGGCAGTCTCCATTGCAAAACAGAGTCAACTCCCATGGAACAGTACTTGGCAATGGACGAGCTTTTAACACCTCTGCTTTCAGTGACGTATACTTACATGGCCTGCGGTGGTATATGAAGGGTATCGTATGTTGGGACGAGATGGGATGGAAACGCCCCGATATAGTATACAGCAATGCAATTTAATATCACGCGTCACTGTATTTGGGCCGAAATTCAGCAGGAAATATTGCAGAAAATAAAATTTTATTATTCTCTCTCTCTGTCTCTCTCATCAAAGTGCGAAACTGATGAGGAGTAATTTAATTCCAAATCCATAGGTACTAAGTAACCAAAATATCTTTTAAAAGATGAGGTTACAAAAAAAAATTCACTGTTATTTAGTACACTGTACTACGATCATTGCATAATTATTATTCGCTCAATGGTCTTATAAATACAAATATTGTTACGAGAAACTTAAAGTCAGTTGTCACGAGAAAAACTTTTGACGTCGTAAAATATTGCGGCGGTTGTTATGGACACAGATTTTCTTCATCTGTATTATTTACATTTATTAGATTGATTGACTGGGGATCAGTCACACACACACAAATTTTCCACTCAATTTTGGGGATGATGGTAATTCATAATCGCTGAAAAAAATCTGTGTGGCTATCTTTTAGCTTTGTACTTTTTTTTTTGAAGTTTTGTTTTTCTGTCAAAGTTCTTCTCGGTCAAACTATATAAGTTATCAGGAGGTGTTATTCAATTTAATAATTTATTATGATAAACCTAACAATAAAACAGACAGTTATTTTCATTCCGTATTCAAGTTCATGTAAAGGATTAGTAGCAGTAGAAGCTAAAGCCACAGAGGATACAATAGTTCAACTAAGCTAAAAAGTACTAACAATTTATTGGTTAAAACAAATTTTCCCTAACATTATATAAATCAAAATTACATTCACCCAACCGACAAAATAACCTCCTAAAATCATTATTTGCTTCTATGCTATCCTTTAAAAAATAATCCTTTCCCCACAAAAAAAAACATCCGACATTTGCAACCTCTTTGCAACAACAAAACGAAGCATTCGATCCTCCACACACCTCTCCGAACTTAATCAAAGTTCGACTCACCCCTACATAAATCAAGCGGAGGGGGGGTGCGATAAATCAAGAGGGGCGCACCCCCCCCTCCCCACCGAGGGGGTGAAAAACAACCCTTGTCGCAATATTTCTACCTGAGTGGGGCGCTGGGGCGTAAAGTTTACAATTGAGGGGATCGCCCCGGCCATTAGGGAAGGGAATGCGAGGGTGAGAAAAATTCGGTGAATCCTTGGCGTTTTGGGGAGTTGTTTTTGGTTTGCTTTAGTGATTTGATTGGCTAAATTCATGCTGCACTCAAAAATAAACACATATTATAAAGCTTTTTGTGTTCTCAAATTAACAACATTTTAGTTGTGTTGTTAGGTGGGACTCTTTATCCCATTATCGTGTTCTGAATATGTTAGAAAAGTGTTGGAAATGTGTTTTATCCATATGGCACAGTCAATCGAGTCCTATTTGACTCCTCTGTACCAACTTCTTGGACAAGACAACGACAACAACAATCGGAGCTCAAAAGTGACGTTTTCAAAACATTTTTATAGAAGGTTTTTTGACTGTTTTTATAGGCTTTATGGGATGCTGATTCCGAATATCAACTTTCAAAAATTGCAAAATTTGTGCTCTTTCTTTTTCTATTTTTCCTCATAAAATCTATAATTTTCTATTAACTATTCTGGAAAGGGCATATTTATTTCTTATTAATAGATAAAAGGGAAAAGTTGATAAAAATTTAATTCTTCACAAAGATAAAACCTGATATTTCTTTGTAAGAAATCTTTATCAGATAACAAATAGCTCAAAAAATCTAACCGTAAACAAAAACTTAACGGATAAATAAACACTAATTTTGAAAAATAATATGTACATTTAAACATTTTACTATTTTTTTTTCATAGCTATAAAGTTCATAAAGTAGTCTCTCTGACTTTTTAAAAGACTGATTAAGTTTTTCTCACCTGTATATTATACCTACAGAATATATCCCATACATAAGAAAATCATTTCAAGCAGATATATATCTGTGAAAACCCATCTCCCGCAAAAGTAAGACCTTCTTCTGTCTCCTTGATATTCCACACAAGTCCAAACAACAACAGAACTTTCCTCGCTTTGCAAATAACCAGGGGTCAACCCTGAAATTTTGCATAAACAAAACTCCACTGTCCGTCCATTCATTGATTCCAGAGGCCCGTGCGGAGAATATTAAAAACCCCTAAAACCACCGACCAAAAACACACCCCGGGTATAACATTTCACCCCGTAAATCCGATCATAGAAGAAATATCGTTCGGGCACATCTCAACGCAAGCGGGAATATCCATAGAGGTGGAAGGAATAGAAGGAGCATCCAACCTCTTTTTTTTCTATTGAAATGACCGTGTCAAGAACTAAGGATAAGAGCACATCGTTTGAATTAATTGGAGCAAGTTGAGATTAGTAAATATTTGGTGACAGTCAGACTTTTGGAGTCACATCTGGTGATTTCTGGGAATCCCATAAAGGTAATTTGGTGCATAATTCCATAACTGGTATTTATCGCTGAAAAATAAAATACATATTGCCAAATTACCAAATCGGAACTTGCACCGTATGATTTTTTTTTCTTTCTCTCTCAAAATTGTTGTCAATATTTTGAGTATATTCACAGTATTTGAAGACAAGAACCGTCTGATTTTAAAAATCCCCTACTAAATCAAATCCTTATAGTTCAAAGTGAAGCTTCTTAAAGCGTTTAAACCTGAAAAACTGAACCCCAATATTCAAAACACGAAATTCACTTCCTTATTATTTTAGCTTCATTTCAAAGTTATTACTATTTTAAGCAAGAACTACTACTCTGTACATAAGTCTACTACTCTAGTAGACTTCACACAGAAATATGTATAATTATTTAACGTAGGTGTGTGGTTTGGTTATATTATTTTGAAATTGAATACTCCCTGCAGGTTCACCTAAACCCCAAACGAGCAATATGATGTCTTATTTATTCCATTTTACGCACATACCAATAGAGAAGTGCATACAAGAGTACATACGTTGACTTGTGCTTTTTAGATAATCACAATGACAATACGATTCAAGTATTTTAAATTAAATCTTTCACTGGTGAGCATTCTTTCATTCATTAAAGGGGCCCTGTCTTATCGTTATGGATCCCTGAATTCTAGTTTTTGCTGCTATTCCTGAATTTAAAAACATATCTGGACTCTCCAGGGATTTTCCTGCAATTATTCCTTTATATTTGTCTCTTAAAAAGTCTATGAAAAATGAAAGATCCAGAAAGACGCCCTATAAAGAAACTAAAATATTCTTAAAATTTTCTTTTAAATAAAGCTGCTTTCAAACCTATATACTGCACAAACTTGTAGATTTCCACTTGGATGATATATGCTCCTTTTTTTTCTATAGCGTGTTTAAACAAGTCCACCCAAAGATAAAGCACACAAAGATTCATTTCATAAAATGTGTCCAAAAACCTATACCTCTACAACATTTTTTTTTTAATTTTCTCATTATATCCGATGAAAACTTTGTAACGTATTTTATTCCACGGTGCACTACACCTATGCATGCCCCGATGTGGATATTTTTAACACCTCAGTATGAAAACATATCCAAATAACCCATGTTCACGTTTCTCACTTTTTTCAATAGCGTTAACCAGATGTGACCGTCATACCTTTGTTCTTACGTTCTTCTACGTGATATCGTATGTTATTCATCACTTTGCGCCACTTTTCTTATTGGCCACGCAGAGTTACCCCATATTCGCTCTCTATGCAACACTCTCTCCCTCTGCGTGGAATATCCGGCCACTGCTTATCGCATTTGCGCTGGCCGGTCGACAATTGGCCCAAATTGGATTGGCCGGACTGTTTGTCCGGTTCATTCTTAGGAGGGGGTGTTGTGTCCGGGGACTTTGTTAAGGGGAGGTCAGGGGGTGCTGTTGTCCGCCTTGTTCTTTCTTTTGGGGGTGTTTGTTACTTCGGCCTTATTTTTTTCTTTCGCGATGGCCGTGACTTGAGTATTGAGTATTTGGGAAAAAAAAATTGTCATATGTTTTGGGGATTCATGTGGTGTCGGGTTTGGTTTTAATCGACCCTGTGGTGTATAGTTTCTTTTTTTTGTGTAAGGAATTGAGTTTGATTTTAAGTTTGTGTTTTGGGGAGTTGGCGATGTTGAAATTTCTCTAACGACTGGAAGGATTGGGAGTTTTTGTGTGGTTTCTGGTTATCGAAAAGTATTATGAGAAAAATTCTTTTTTTTTTAGGAACAAAAAAGAACAGCCTTGTAATGTTTAGTTAGGGGGGGGGGGTAAATGAAATCGCATATGCCTAACACTTAAATAATGGAAAATCAATTTGATAATTTAAACTTTTATTTCATAGATTGTATTGAGTTGTAGATAGATTGTGGTTGTATTATATAGATTGTAGATTGTATAGAGTCTTCTTTATTTCATAGGTTTCTAGGGATTGTAATAATATCATCTCCACTTCTAGTGATTGACTTTGCTAGAATACATGGACTTAAGGATCAGATCTAGCTGTGGCTAGATCATGAAGGATTAATAACAACAACAAACTTTTATTTTCATCTTCTCTTTAGTTTTTCAGTGCTGATGAAACTATTATAAATGTAGGGAATTTAATTCTTTAATATTATCTGTTTAGTTAAGGTTTGAGTTGCTTTTTTTATACTTGCTCTCCTACCCATATATATTCTTTCTTATTTAAATATTTCTCTTTTATTTATTCCCTCTAATATTTATCTCTAATATTTATTCAACTGTTCTCTCTTTCTCTGATTTTTTATCTCTATTACTTTTTACATTTCAACTTCTATTTTTCTTAATCTATCTCTTTTTTTTTTGTATCCATCCTTTATTCTTCTTTATTGGAATACTACATGAAAAATGTGTAAAAAAGACAAGCTACGGCTGAAAGACTTGGTTGGGACCAAACATTTTGACTAACTTCACTCTCTGTATAAGATATCACATCTCATACCTTAAAACTAGATAAATCAGATTAAATATTAAATAAAACACAAGAAAATGTATTTCTGAAAACCCGAAAATAGTTCAAATGAATCCCCTATACAAAAACTAATTTCTGATTCATCTCTTCCGCTCTCCAATCCTTTCTCCTTCAAACTCAATCTATTCCATCAAAACTACAACAAAAGCACCTAGAGCTTATCCTACAAATTCTTCCTCAAATTTTCTTCCACAGGTCTTCAACGTTCAGGTAAAAGCCATCTGCATTAAGCCAAAAGCCCGCATTAGCTTATAGATTCCATTAAAAAGGGTTGTTCCACATCTCACCCCAGGGACATCCTTAATGGAGGACTAGGGAACCGCTTATTACCCCGGCTTTTACCCCCAACGAATGGAGGTTCTTGAAGCAATTCGCTTCGTCGAAAATTCATTGTAGCTCTTTATAGCCATTGTTTGCCATTTCGTTTGGTTGTTTGTTCATGTTTTGGGAGGAATTTGATTGATTTTAAAAGGAAATTGTGTATTAATCTGTGGAATGAAGGCAAAGAGGATTCGATTTGTTTTTCTAATAGAATTAAAGGTTTGAGAGATTTTGGTTGGACGATAAAAGGGGTTTTATTAATCCCTTGAATTAGGAATTTCTGATCATAAAAGGGGTTTAATTTTGGTATGTTTCTGGGAACGTAGAGTTTTATCCTGAATTAAACCATTGTTTACAATGTTCTTTTTTATTTTGGTTCTTATAAGAAGATGTTTCGTGGTGATTCGATAGAAAGGTTATACGAAACGAATGCTTTAACAAAAATATACACATTCATGATATTTTTTTTCATAAACTTTTACACTAAAACAGGCGATGGAGCTGAAAGTGGATGAAATCTTAAGTGAATAAAACCTATTAGATGTTACTTTTTTTTAGACTAGACTAGTTGACTTGTGTATTTCTGTAATTGCTAAGACCGACGGATGAACCAATAAATGATATTTATAGATATGAATAGGGATATTGTAATGTGTCAAGAATTAGAAAATTAGTATTAATTACCACAGAGTGTTTTAAAAATTGACTGAACAAGTAAAATATACAAAACCCAAAAGAAGATAAAAAAATAGAGGCTTGCTTCAACCTGATTATCAGACCAGAATATCTGTAAAAAATTATTCTTACATTTTTTAAAAAGTTTTTATTTAAAAATCAAAGATTTGGTTTCAAGTCTTTAATAATTTCTTTTAGATTTTAGAATGTAAAATGTAGGGGAAAGTGGGGGCTAATGGGACATTTTTCAATAAATGCTAGTAAAAGAGCAGTTTATTTTTATAATTTGTTATGAATTTAAGACGATTTTACATTTAAGTTTATAAAAATATTCGTGGAAAGATGTATTAGTCATAATACTGTCGTTGTCGTATACCTCGTTGATTTAAGTGATTAATTTTGTTTTATGGGGGGGGGTAACTTTTGTTATCTGGAAACCCTTCAATTTCGAGGTATCGAAGTTACACTGTATCTATCGTTCAGACATGTCCCAGCTGATTTAATACCACTAATTCTTTTCAGAACTAATACTTTTTATTTGTGAGATCTTCCCTTTGACCCCCCTTAAGCGTCTTATAAATAAACAGGGCCGTTGCGTCTGGGGCTATGTATAGCGAGCGTGGCTGCGACCAACGAGCTGGATGAGGCTTTTGTTTCCCCCGATGCACTATATTTAGAGGCGCTCTGCCCTTTGGCCTATAGGGCGGCACTCTTCAAACAAGGAAGGAGCAATCAGTTAGCAAGAGGGAAAAATAGATACCTATCCTTTTCTTTGAGTTTACAATAAATACTCCCGATGTGTGGAAATTGAGATATAAAGTAGGGGATACAGGAGTCGTTTAGAAAATACAGAAATTACATACTAAGCCAAAATAGTGAAAGTCAAATTATGATCCAGAGTAACTTATAAACGCACAGCAGAAGCTGCCTTATAGGGTGGATCTCTTCAAAAACTGATGGACGGTTCAGAAAACGGAAGTAAGGAATTTGGAAGTTAAAAATAAGATAGATTAAGATTTCTCAAACTTCTAAGCATCAACCTACTTTACGTAATTATTACTCTTTTCATAACAAGTCTATCTCTTTAAGACTACAAGAGTACTTGGGAAAAAAATAACTTATATTTTGTAAACAACTAAAAAAGTAAAAATTACTGTTTTTAATAACATAAGAATAATAATACTATTTGTAAAATTAACGAAATTTTATGGGAAACAAGATTTTTGAACATTAAATAGTTTTTCCCAAACTTTCTTTTATAAAGATAAATGTAAAAATCTTTTATTTTTCTGAAATTAAACTAATAAATTTTATTTCAATTAAAAAAAATATTTACAAACGATATCATTGATAACATAATGACTTCTTTTCGTCTATAATTGAATCCTAAAAACATCCATAAGTAATACTACCTATTTTTTTTTCTAAATCTACACAGAAACCTACAAAGACTTCAAAGAATCTAGTTAGGATATGAAAAGCCACAAAAGCAATA
This sequence comes from Tetragnatha montana, assembly GCA_963680715.1. NCBI lineage: Eukaryota > Metazoa > Arthropoda > Arachnida > Araneae > Tetragnathidae > Tetragnatha > Tetragnatha montana. Next base: position 28,296,267 of record OY796683.1, read on the forward strand.
AATAATGTTGTACAAACAGTGTATTAATTGTGTTTTTTATGTAATTACGGTAAAGATGTATAACCAAGAGAGTGTGGCGCGGAATTTTCGGATGTTCGGATTCCGTGGGAACCGTAACTCTCCCGCGCTGGCCGGGTCAAGAGGTCGAGAAAGGGGGAGATTGAACCAATCGTGACAGATCGTAGAGGTACCTGGGGTGTACGACCTGCTAATGTGTCGGGGGATCGTTGCCACTTAAGACAACGAAGAGAGGAGGATCCACCCCCAAAAGATGAGAAACCAATAAGAAAATTAAGAGGAGGGTTGGTTGGCAGATTTCAGAGAGGCGAGGATCCGCACCCGTGAGTTTCTCGTGCGCGACGCCAGTCACCTGTACGCTGATATTGAAGTGGAGTCCTGTGCGATACGCCCCTGCATCGACCTCAAACGTGAATCCCTGACCACCTCCCGTCCGGGTTGATTCTGAAGCGGAACCCTGAGCGAGACGCCCTGTGACGCCCTGACATCCCATTGTCCTCCCGAGTGCGACACCGGTCACCTTCACGCTGGTTCTGAAGAGGAGCCCTGAATGAGACGCCCCAGCTTCGTTGAGCGTGATTCCCCGGCCATCTCCCGTGTAGTTCCCGAGCGGTGGAGCCCTAAGACGCCCCGGCATTCACCTGGTTTTCTTGACCGTGGAGCCCCTGCCGGACCCCTTCACGCTGGTTCTGAAGAGGAGCCCTGAACGAGACGCCCCAGCTTCGTTGAGCGTGATTCCCCGGCCATCTCCCGTGTAGTTCCCGAGCGGTGGAGCCCTAAGACGCCCCGGCATTCACCTGGTTTTCTTGACCGTGGAGTCCCTGCCGGACACCTTCACGCTGGTTCTGAAGAGGAGCCCTGAACGAGACGCCCCAGCTTCGTTGAGCGTGATTCCCCTGCCAACTCCCGTGTGGTTCCCGAGCGGTGGAGCCTTAAGACGCCCCGGCGTTCACCTGATTTTCTTGACCGCGGCGCCCCTGCCTCTCCCGACGCCGTTTCCGATTCTGACAACATCCACTTACTGTGCTTGCCCAGAGGAGACGCCCCGGCTTTGGATGAACTGATTCTCTCATCCCTTCTGATAAAGATAAGCCATTTTTCTCTTTCCCTTTTCGGCCACACTCTCGGTTTTCCTTATTTAAATGTATTCTTGCTTAATATTTTGTGTTGTGTGTTTCTTTGATATTGAGTGATTTCTTGTCTGTGTCTTAAGGGGAGGGTTTAATTTTGATTTCTATCCATTGCTGTGATTGTCAATATAGAGTTGGGTTTAAGAAATATTTGTTGTATGTTAGGCTGTATCATTAGAATGATTATATAATTAAACGTTAGCCTTCAAAAAAAACCTAAACTCTTTGTAGTCATTGAACTTGTGTCTTTGTCCAATTATTTTATCAGAGTCAGTGGGAACCTATATATATTGGGTTGTGCACCAACGTTTTGATACTTACCATTAACGTTCAATCGGCCTCCTCCAAATTCAAATTTAATCATAACAAATTGGTGCCGTACTCTTCCACTGATTCTGGTTTAATTGGACTATTGAGAGTGTGGTCATTTCTGCATATTGTGCTATATCTGTTTTTGGAAAATAGTAAATCACAGAAAATTTGATAAATTGTGACCATGAGTGATACGGAGAATGGTGATGAGGGTTTGCCAAACGCCACGGCGGTAGTGGGGAATTTTGTGGCTGATGGTCTCACAGCCGATAAGGTTCGTTTGCTCCCTAGATATTCCTCGAGCGATTACTCAGGAAGCGTAGACGAATTCTTTGCTGAATGCGAAGAGCTGGCACGCCATTTTGGTTGGTCGAAAAAAGACCTTTATGTGGCTGTTAAGCTGCAATTGTCAGGGGAAGCGAAGGACATATGTAGGGAGCAACATCGGGCTATTAAAGATTATGCGTCTTTAAAAGAAATTCTCGTTGAGAGGTATGGTCAGGAAAAAGACACATCCTTGGCTGTACATGAATTTTTTTCATTCATGCAGCCAACCACCATGCCGGTGTCGGTGTTTGTGGCTAAAGCTCAGGCTTTGTCATATAAAGCATTTTGTCCGGGCCTAGAAGATGAGGCAACTGAAGATAAGTACAGGAGGCAAATGCTAAAGGGAATGCTGAGGACAAATTTGTGCCCTGAGGTCAGGAGAGGGGTCATGACCGCTAACCCCCAAACTATAGAAGAAATAAAGGCGGTAGCGCTTCGAGAGGAGAGGGCGTGGATATCATGTAGGGGGAATCCCACACCACCATCTGAAGAAGTCCCCGTTTATACAGCGAAGCCCCAAGCACCGAATGAAGAAATAGAGGCTTTGAGACAGCAGGTACAGCTGTTGACAAAAAAAATCGAGGAGATCACAATAAGAAACAACAATTATCCCCCACCCACGAGATATGGTGGTTGTTTTCTGTGCGGAGAGGAAGGCCATATCAGGCGTGACTGCCCTCAAGCTGAACGACGGGGGAATTTTCGTCCTCCCCGTCAGCCTTATCTCCCTCCTCGTCAAGTCTATCGCGCTCCTCGGAATGAACGAGATGTGGACTATCGTGGGCCTCGAAATAACCCCTTTTTAAACTAATGATGGGCCAGCAGCCGACACAGCAGTTGGAAGAGTCCCCTCATCAAGTGTATATATTATCATGCTTCAATAACCCAAACCTCCCTATAATAAATGTGAAAATTAACAATAACATTTATAGGGCTCTCCTTGACTCGGGGGCTGGTTTAAATCTAATTGGGAAGGAGGTAATAGAAAATATGAATTTGGAACTCACCGCTTGTTCGGTAGTTGTAAAAACTATTGCGAGTCAGGAATCAAGAATAAAGAACTCTACAGAGTTGTCTCTGCAGATCGAGGAAAATACTTTCAAGGTGGAATTTTTTATAATGACGAATGTAATTTCAAGGGAATTTTCCCTAATATTAGGGGCACCTTTCCTGAGGCAATACAAGTGTAGCTTGGATTTTGAAAATAACTGCATGGGGATGGAGGACTTGGTTGTCCAGTTTGGGGACGGACAGAGTTCAGGGACGTCTAATGAAGAACAAAGTAAAGGGGAAGACATGTGTTACGCGTATGCGGTACAGAAGACCACAGTTCCACCGGGATCACAGGCTATAATCGAAGCTAAACTAAAAAAGGAGATAAACGCGAAAATATTACTAGCTGAACCTCTGTGGCAGGTGGGGGAGAAAAATTTTATGGTTGCAAGGGCGGTTTACCAGAATGAAAATAAACCAATCCCGGTATTGGTAATAAATACTACCGATGCCAAGATCCATATAAACAAATCAACGAAACTAATAAAATGTCACCCCATCCTGTCTTCTAAAGACTTACCGCAGGCAAGTATAAATTACTTCGCTCAAGACCCGGAATTTGGCACTTGTGAAGAGGCAGATCTAGAATGGAGCAGAAAATTCAAGCTTGACCATCTGGATGAAACCACGAAGAAGAAATTAGAAATGATATTGGAAGAGTATAAAGAAGCTTTTGCGGGGACAGTACAAGAGCTACCCGGATGCGACACCCTCCTTCACAAGATAAATTTATGCGATCAAATTCCAGTAAAAAGGAAACAATACCGGGTTCCTTATAACCTTAGAGAGGAAATGGACAAACAAATTGCGGTATTACTGGAAGCTGATATATTAGAACCATCTACCTCTCCATATGCAGCCCCGGTTCTACTAGTCAAGAAACCTAATGGGGATTTCCGCTTCGTCGCAGACTTTAGAGAATTAAACAAGAAGGTCATTGCAGATTGCTATCCTTTGCCTTTAATAAATGAAGCAGTGGACAATCTACAGGGAAGTAAAATTTTTTCGACTTTGGATTTAACAAGCGGATTTTTTCAGCAAATGCTTGACCCAGAAGACCGGCATAAAACTGCAATATCAACTAATCAAGGCTTATACCAATTTAAGAGAACACCTTTTGGACTAAAGACCAGTGCAAATTCATTCCAAAGGCTGATGGAAATAGTGTTATCCGGGTTGAAACCTTCTCAAATATTTGTTTATGTGGATGATATTGTAATAGCATCCGATACAATTGACTCTCATCTAGAAAAATTAAAATTAGTATTCAATAGGCTCCTACTACACAATTTAAAATTAAAACCCTCTAAATGCAATTTTTTAAAAGAATCCATCACCTACTTAGGCTACGTAATTTCCCAAGGCAAGATATTCCCCGACCAAAAAAATGTGGAAATAGTAGAGAATTTCAAAATTCCCACATGCCGGAAGCACGTGAGGTCATTCTTGGGATGCGTAAATTATTATCGAAAATTTATCCCAGATTTTAGTAGAAGGTCGATTAATTTAACAAACTTAACGAAGGAAACTAAACACTTTCAATGGACAAAGGATGCCCAAAGGGAGTTCGAAGACCTAAAGACTGCCTTGACGAAGAAACCCTGCTTGACTCTACCGGATATGGCCCAAGATTTCGTCATATTCACAGACGCTTCGAATTCAGCAATTGGAGGGGTAATTGCTCAACTCGATGGGAATGGATTCCCGAAACCCATAGCCTTTGCGAGCCGCAAGCTTAACTCAGCCGAAAAGGTCTATAGTACAACTGAAAGGGAAGTGTTGGCCATAATATTCACGGTTGGTTATTTCAGACCGTATTTATACGGAAAGAAATTTACCATATATACCGACCACGCTTCTCTGACTCATGTGCTGAAGCTAAAAGATCCTACAGGCCGCATAGCGAGGTGGGCTTTGACCTTATCCGATTTTAATTATGAAATAAAATATATAACGGGAAAATGCAACAGGGTAGCGGATTTTTTATCACGAGGAGTGGACTACGAGAAGCAAACTGAAGCTAAGAAAGTTTTTGCTCTACAGCCGGAACAACCAGTGGAAATTTCTTTCCATCAAAAACTATTCGAGAAATTACTGCGTTATCAACAATTGGACAAGACCTGCCAAAGCATCTCGAAAGACCTACAGGAGGGGAATTTGGTGAAGCCCCAAGGGTTGAGGTTCTTTTTGGACCGAGGGATACTACGGTGTAAGGGCCTGGACTGTACAGAGGAAGATCAGGCAAGGATAGTACTACCCAAGTCAATGATTTATGAGGTACTCTCTCAGTTGCACGATTCACCTTCCTCCTGCCACCCCGGAGTCAGAAAAACCCTCCTCAGGGTTAAAAGGCATTATTACTGGCCAGGTATGACCCAACATATTGTTAATTGGGTAAAATCTTGTAATAGTTGCATGGAAAAGCGAGGGCACAAGCCAAAGGCATTGGCACCACTCCAAAGATCAGAAATTCCTGAGGGTCCTTTTCAAAAAGTGGCTATAGATATTGTTGGCCCTTTACCAATCTCTGACCAAGGCAACAAATACCTCATAACATATATAGACCACTTTAGCAGATGGTGCGAGGCTTACCCTGTACCGGAGATAGGAAGTAAGGACGTAGCGCGGACGCTTTTAAACTTTACATCAAGGTTTGGCTGCCCAGCTGTTATCTTAACAGATAAAGGCACAAATCTAATTTCGGAATCCATGCAATCTTTATACCGTTCATTGGGAATAAAAAAGGTCCAGACTACAGCTTACCACCCCCAAGGAAATGGCATGTTAGAAGTATACCATAGGAGCTTGGGAAATGCTCTCAGTCATTTAGTCAATGACAATCATACCGATTGGGACTTAAAGCTGAACTATGCCTTGTTAGCATATCGGACAACATGGCATTCAGCGACAAGACATACACCTGCATTTCTGGTCTATGGAAAAGAACTTAACTTGCCTTACCAAATGTTAGAAAAGGATTGGCCGTTTTCATACAGGGAAAGCGAAGACTACGTTGAAGCGCTTCTAAAAAGGCAACATGCAGCATACAAAAGGGTCAAGACTAACTTGGAAAAAGCAGCGGAGGCTCAGGAACAATATAGAAACAAGATTGCCCGCGATAAAGGATTGAAAGTCGGTGACATGGTTTATGTGTACTACCCACACACAAAACAGGGTTTGAGCGGGAAATTCTCCAAACCCAATAAAGGAGGTTACGTGATTGAGAGAAAAATCTCCGATGTGGTCTTTGAAATTAAAGAAGTCAACAACCCCCAGCGTAAACAGATTATAAATGTTGACCGCCTCGTCAAAGCAACCCAGAGATTACAACACGAGGAAAGAGAAGAGAACGACTTCCCCGTAGATAACACTGACCCCTCTCCGTCCGCCGCAGTCAACCCCACAACAAAAGGAAAGAGAGGCGCCCGCAAAACGCCTCAGGCAGCTTCCTCCCCACTCCGCCGTGAATACAATCTCCGGAATAGACAGCAAGGGAGGTTTATTAGATAATGGGGTACAGTTCTTAACTTGTTGTTTCTCCGGTTACTCCCATTTTGGTATTTAAGAAAAAAATTCGTTGAATTTTTTTTAGTGATTGGGAGGGCATTTGTTGTACAAACAGTGTATTAATTGTGTTTTTTATGTAATTACGGTAAAGATGTATAACCAAGAGAGTGTGGCGCGGAATTTTCGGATGTTCGGATTCCGTGGGAACCGTAACTCTCCCGCGCTGGCCGGGTCAAGAGGTCGAGAAAGGGGGAGATTGAACCAATCGTGACAGATCGTAGAGGTACCTGGGGTGTACGACCTGCTAATGTGTCGGGGGATCGTTGCCACTTAAGACAACGAAGAGAGGAGGATCCACCCCCAAAAGATGAGAAACCAATAAGAAAATTAAGAGGAGGGTTGGTTGGCAGATTTCAGAGAGGCGAGGATCCGCACCCGTGAGTTTCTCGTGCGCGACGCCAGTCACCTGTACGCTGATATTGAAGTGGAGTCCTGTGCGATACGCCCCTGCATCGACCTCAAACGTGAATCCCTGACCACCTCCCGTCCGGGTTGATTCTGAAGCGGAACCCTGAGCGAGACGCCCTGTGACGCCCTGACATCCCATTGTCCTCCCGAGTGCGACACCGGTCACCTTCACGCTGGTTCTGAAGAGGAGCCCTGAATGAGACGCCCCAGCTTCGTTGAGCGTGATTCCCCGGCCATCTCCCGTGTAGTTCCCGAGCGGTGGAGCCCTAAGACGCCCCGGCATTCACCTGGTTTTCTTGACCGTGGAGCCCCTGCCGGACCCCTTCACGCTGGTTCTGAAGAGGAGCCCTGAACGAGACGCCCCAGCTTCGTTGAGCGTGATTCCCCGGCCATCTCCCGTGTAGTTCCCGAGCGGTGGAGCCCTAAGACGCCCCGGCATTCACCTGGTTTTCTTGACCGTGGAGTCCCTGCCGGACACCTTCACGCTGGTTCTGAAGAGGAGCCCTGAACGAGACGCCCCAGCTTCGTTGAGCGTGATTCCCCTGCCAACTCCCGTGTGGTTCCCGAGCGGTGGAGCCTTAAGACGCCCCGGCGTTCACCTGATTTTCTTGACCGCGGCGCCCCTGCCTCTCCCGACGCCGTTTCCGATTCTGACAACATCCACTTACTGTGCTTGCCCAGAGGAGACGCCCCGGCTTTGGATGAACTGATTCTCTCATCCCTTCTGATAAAGATAAGCCATTTTTCTCTTTCCCTTTTCGGCCACACTCTCGGTTTTCCTTATTTAAATGTATTCTTGCTTAATATTTTGTGTTGTGTGTTTCTTTGATATTGAGTGATTTCTTGTCTGTGTCTTAAGGGGAGGGTTTAATTTTGATTTCTATCCATTGCTGTGATTGTCAATATAGAGTTGGGTTTAAGAAATATTTGTTGTATGTTAGGCTGTATCATTAGAATGATTATATAATTAAACGTTAGCCTTCAAAAAAAACCTAAACTCTTTGTAGTCATTGAACTTGTGTCTTTGTCCAATTATTTTATCAGAGTCAGTGGGAACCTATATATATTGGGTTGTGCACCAACGTTTTGATACTTACCATTAACGTTCAATCGGCCTCCTCCAAATTCAAATTTAATCATAACAATAATTACAAAAATTACGAAACAACTTAAAAATTATAGAGCGTTATAAATATTTAATCCATCAAATTTAATACTTAAGTAATCATAGGTCAAGTACATAATTATAAAAATGGTAATTTTAATTTTAATGATAGTTTGATTTAAAAAAGTATATGAACTTTCTTTAAAACTAGAAAAAAATTCAAAAGATTATTTAAAAAAAAATTATTAAAAATTAAAAATTTATTTAAAAAAAAAAAACGTTTGTTTGCACTCTTGACGGTTGACGGATATTACGAGTACGAATAAGGTCAGATTTTCCTGATACCCTCAAATTTAATATAAAAGGTATTAAATATTTCCTAGTCTAATACAACATTTATAGTTAGCATTCGAACCCCTATATTAAGCAATTTATTTATATTTCCTGTAAAACTTTGCAAACGGTTTGGGAAGGATATATGCTTTAATAGGGTTTCCAGAAAATTATTCATTGAAATACAAGCGTATCATATAATTATAACACATTTTTCAGAGTTCTTGATTTGCAAGTTTAGAATGACATAATGCAACTCCTTATAATGCTATAACAGTGCTTCAGCATCAATTTACTTGGTAAGGTGGTGTCGAACAAGGATGAAAGGCAAGCTGAAGCCGCTACCGAAGAACAAAATGAAATACAGTGTTAACCTGTATTTGTTATGAATGGAGAAAGGCAAGTTGGATCCAATGACCCCTTCCCCTTCATGCCCATGGCCTCCACTACGCATAAGGGTAGTTGAAATTTGCCTTCGGGAAATGGTTCTTGTAGCATTTAGAAGAGATCTGATGGGTAACATCTTGCTTCTTGAAAGAATTATTTATTTTTATGTAGAAAAACGTCGCAATAGCAGAAAACCTTCAGATATATGTCACAAATGATTTAGAAATGAGCTAAAAAAAAATTTTATATCAATATATTTAATAAAATTTTTTAAAGGAACCTCAATAGTAACTTAAAAGATTGCATAACATGTAGTCATAGATCTAAATACAGGGTGTTTCAAAATTGCGTTGCACGGCTTTTATTCGGAACCAGCGCCTCCTAGGGTCATGGAAGTAAGGTCTACCCCTAGGTTAGTGACCCTGGAGAATCTAATGAGATGACTTACAGCGCTCCTAGCGGCGAAATTAAAAAGTTAAAAAAATTAATTTAAAAACTAAAAGAGATAGAGTAAAAAGTTCAGTACAAAAGTTGTTGCCAAGATCATAACGAACTCAAGTAAAAAAAATTCATCAAAATAGCTTAATTATTCGAGGAGATATTCACTGTTGAAAATGGCACTTTTTTGAGTGGCGAAAAAGGGCCCGGCCACAAATTTAGAAACGCTTTCTCCGTCATTATCGTGCGGGAGTTTTAAGCTTGACAGTGACTGATTTGATGGATCAATCGAAAATAATGCTTCAAATTTTTTTAAAAAGGAAAGTCCAAGCTTGGACATTTAAGAACTACCACGATCAGAAATCGTTACTTTTGCGAGATAAATGTTTACTAAAACGGGTATTAACGATCAATCGCTAATCGAAGATTAATTAGAAATAAATATTTCGAAAACAGTTGACTTTTTAATGTTTTGCATATTGGTAGGACACAAAGTAGGAGAAAAGGAAGAAATTCACAGTGCAAAATTATAATTTATTGAGCTTGCTCAAAAAGATTACCATGGGCAACAATACACTTTTGTGTCCTTTCAACCATGTTAGAAAGCACATTTTGGACCATATGGGGTGTGACAGTTGCGCAACTGTCGATGATGCGGTTTTTTAAGTCCTGGAGACTCGTAGATGGCGTTTCGTAAACTTGATTTTTCAAGTGACCCCAAAGGAAAAAGTCGAGTGGATTAAGATCAGGAGATCTTGGAGGCCATTCAATACTCCCACCATACCCAATTATCTTATTGCCAAATGTGTCTTTGAGGAACTTTTGAACCAGATGTGGCTTGTGCGGTGGAGCGCCGTCATGTTGGAACCAAAGTGATGGTAACAGTGAGAGAGGAATGTCTTCCAAGAAATCAGGCAAGATATCCTGCAAATTCTGAAGGTACTTGTTTCCATCCAGCGAACCAACGAAGAAAATTGGTCCAACTAGACGGTCCCTCCAAACACCGCACCACACATTTACTGACCACTGTACTTGATGTCTAACACTAACTCCCCATGCAGGATTTTGAAGAGCCCAAACATGAGTGTTATGCCTGTTAAAGATTCCATTGCGATGAAATTTTGCCTCATCGGACCAAATGATATTTTTAAAAAAGTTTGGGTCACTTTCCAATTCATTAAGTGCCCAATTGCACCAATCGAAACGTCGTTCCTCATCTCCTTGTAGCAATCCTTGCTGTGGTGTAACATGGTAAGGATGCGCTCCATTCTTGTTCAAAACCCTCCAAATTCGACTTACTGGTAAGCCAGTCAGATCGCTCATTTCTCTAATACTGGTGTGAGGATGGGATAGAGCGTATGCCAGTAAGTCTTCATCTGGTATGCGATTAGTAGAACGTTGTCTCATCGAATAGTGTCTCCTAAGAACGCTTCCTGTATCTTTAAGGCGCTGCACAACTTTCCTGATAGTCGCTGATGTAGGATGAGGATCATTTGGAAAGCGATCAGCAAATACACGTGCAGCTCGAACCGAATTCCGTAGAGTTTCTCCATAGATGAGAACCATTTCTAAATACTGAGATTTACTAAAAGTCGTCATGTTTGAAAAATAAATGACGTGAAATTGCTTTATAATTGAGAAAGAAATCAACTTCAGATTTAAGAACTATAATTTCCTTTCTCTCATCTGAAATAATCAGCACGCTTGTCAAATTCAAGTGACGTTTTCCCCTCAGGCCAATCTAAGCGCTCGCTGACTGAATAACCATATTCGAAATTATACTACCTTGCGGCAAACAAATCAGATCCCTCAACGACAATCCCTATCAATATGCAAAACATTAAAAAGTCAACAGATTTCGAAATATTTAATTCTAATTAACCTTCGATTAGCCATTGATCGTTAATACTTTTTTTATTAAAAATAATTTTCGATTGATCCATCAAATCAGTCACTGTAAAGCTTAAAACTCCCGCACGATAATGACGAGAAAGCGTTTCTAAATTTGTGGCCGGGCCCTTTTTCGCCACTCAAAAAAGTGCCATTTTCAACAGTGAATATCTCCTCGAATAATTAAGCTATTTTGATGAATTTTTTTTACTTGAGTTCGTTATGATCTTGGCAACAACTTTTGTACTGAACTTTTTACTCTATCTCTTTTAGTTTTTAAATTAATTTTTTTAACTTTTTAATTTCGCCGCTAGGAGCGCTGTAAGTCATCTCATTAGATTCTCCAGGGTCACTAACCTAGGGGTAGACCTTACTTCCATGACCCTAGGAGGCGCTGGTTCCGAATAAAAGCCGTGCAACGCAATTTTGAAACACCCTGTATATAGAAGTCTAGTAAACTCTATCCTGGTACTTATCGATTCATTTTATTCTAATGCTCCCCATTCAGACATTGAACACTTCTTTTATCATTATACTCTTACCATATTTCAACGTAATAAATACCATTCAACTTCCATACGTCTAAATACTGCTGGTACTCCATTGCAAAATACCCACAAACCATAGGCGATTCAACCAATTCAGTGACTATAACTTAGTCTCTAACAATAGCTGTTATAAACTTCTCCGCAAGAGTATGGCAGACCCGGTGAAGATGGAAGGGCTATTGACAAACATCCTTCAAGGGGACCTTTTCCAAGCCATTGGAGAACGACAATTGGGCACTAGATGGCCCGTTAGGACGGATTCTCCATCAGACGATTTTTCGCTTTATAAAACTGGATTCCGGCGGTTCTATAAATTGCGGCGGGTGAGCCCCTTTTGAGTATAGTTCTTGTGGGTTTTCATTGTTGAGTAGGAGTAGGAGTGAAGTATTTGGGTTTTGATGGTTATTTATTGTTAAATTTCTGTACTTCATCGGAAGAGGGAGTAAGTTTTTTGTTCGACTATCCCCCATAAGAAAATTGTTCTGTCATCTTTTTACATAAAAGGCCCTCCTATTAAGGGAAATCTTCAGCATAGAATATTACATAATCGATACCCATAATCTTAAAAATATTCAGCTTAAAATCAAAACGATACTTTGTTTTACTTAAAAGGTGTCTCTCTGAATAAAACTAGCAATTAAATATTAACATTAAGAAAGGGTAATTTTTCTTTGAAACGCTGTTAAGATTTAAAGTGTTCACCCTTACCTTCTTATAAAAATACAGAGTTCATGAGAGTCATGAAAAGAATCTACTTTTATTGCTGAGTTTTTCCATTAGCATTTAGCTACATTAAATTTCTTTGCTTCTAGACAAGTTTCAAATCACAGATGACAAGAAATCAAGGAAAACAGACAAACATAACACTTGTACAGTGGTTCCCAAACTGTATTACAATTCCTACACCCAATTCGATTTGATAATCCCTTGATCGACAAATAATACTTTTTTTTTAATAAATAAAATTTTCACCCAAATAGTATGGGTAATAATGTGCTGAGTAAGGACGAGTTAGTTTCAGGATATTTTCAGTCTTATAAATCGTTATTAATCAAAGTAATTCCCCCTCTTTTTTGAAACATTAATAATTAACTTTTCACCCGAAAGTCAGTAATATTGAGTATTACTCAGCCGAGTGAAATAAGTAAAGGTCTTTTCACACTATTTCACTTTCACTGTTCATCTTGAGTAATTCACTCCTGCGAATAGTAATGGGTAGTTCACTATAGTTTGCATAGAAATACTTTTCACTTTTGATGATTCTTCCAAAACGAATAGCATAAGTGATAAGTTTGAATGAGCCTTTAATGGATATGTTTCATATTTCTGTTTTACAAATGTCTTTGGATAAGTTCATACGATATTTAAAAAATAATACAAAATAATCTTTTCCAAAATATACCTTCGACAAACTAACCGTAAACAAAATTCCGCCATCCCTATAAACTCCACAACCGGAACCACAATTCCTCACCCTCAAAAAAACCATTCACCCTTCTTTCATGGGGAAAACAAAGACCGAAATCCCTTCTGGAAGGGGGGAGGGAGAGAGAAATCCCCTGAGCGATATTTATGGGGGACTGGCGACTGATGGACGGTGGTTCGCTTCATCGGCGACAGATGGCGCGCGACTGAGGAATGGCCCCCCGATCCATCTCGTGGCTTCTTTCGTCCGTCCCCCCAATTAATTGGCGATTGGAGGGCTCTATGATCTTGAGCTTCATTTTGAGGAGTCTTTGGGTTCGGTTGATGCTAGAAGGTTTTCCCGTTGGAATAGTTGGTTTCGAGTTGTGAGAAGAGGTTGATTAGTGACGGGGGATAGATTCCAGAACGAAACGGTTAACTTTACCAGGTTACATTCAAACAAAATAGATTTCATTGTATGCCAAAGATTTTTTGATCCTAACTATAGAATAAGATAATAGAAAGAGAAATAGGTATGGGGAAAAAATTCGGAAGACGATGGTGTGGTAGAGCAAACGAGGAAAATATTTATTTTCTCAAAGGTCATTGATTCGTGTTTCTCTCTTATCCCTATCCTCTCTCATATAATCTCTTATAATTAATTATGCATGGACGGGCATAATTTGGAACTTTTAAAGAATGGCGGAGATGGGGAGAAAAAAGTAAAAGTGAAAGAAAATAGAGTAAGGGACTGCCGATAATAAAAAAAAAATGAAGGGGTATAAGAGACGACAACTCTTCTTTTTCTCTCTTAATCTACTTTTTCTCTCTTTTCATGTTTTTTTTCTCTCATTTTCTCCTCAGTTTCTTCAACAGCTCCAAACTATTAAGAAAACTTTAAACATATATAATTGTTTCCCATATAATTGAACGAGAATATTATAGCATCATTACATACTATAAGTTTAGTACCTGGATAAGTATAATCTTCAATTATCTATTGACTTCTATCACAGTTTTAAAAAAATTGAAATAAGTGCTTTTGAACATTAGAAAGGGCAAATTTGAGAATTAAGTCTGGTAACTTCCCTGACAAGGTTTGCACACCATGACGTGGCGTAAAAGCTAAAAGGTCAAAGTAAAAATATAGTAAAAGATATTTTCTACGATAAATATATTTTATACTACATTTTGAAAAACACCATTAAATTTTTAATATTCCACATTTATTACATTGATAACGTACAATAATAACGTACTTTGGTTAAATTAATAAAAATTAATTTGAAATATACACCATCTACGTATTTTTCTAAATAATGTCAGCAAAAATTCAACATAAAGTTGAAATTTCTGGAGCAAACCCAAATATTTTTCAATATAAAAACATCACTAAACAACTCATCCTAACTCCCCAAATTACATAAAACAAAAAAGCCCCGTTAAATAACAAAATAATTCCCCTTCCCGTACCCTCCCACATAAAAACAAACATCTCCAACCAAACATTTAATTCACATGAAAAACAACAATAAGCTTATAAGAGTCTCTTAACATGGTAGTTCTAAAAGGTCACTACAGAGTTGTTAGCAATTTAATGCCCTATGAAACGGACCGCAAATGCAGAACCCTCTTTTCCGCCCATAAAACATCATTACGGCCATATTTGTCCTTCAGACACCCCTCAGAAATACTCGGAATACTTTACGGCAATGGCCCACTATAAAATCTCTGCACCCCCCTGAGGGTAAAAATGGATCGATCCCGTTTTGAGGCCTATAAAAAATGTAATGTGGCGTATTTTGAGGGCTGCGACTTACCCTGGGAAATTTTAGTGGTATTCTGGTAAGAGATATGGCATCGCTTATCAGAAGAGTGGTTGATGTACTGTGCATTGTGTTCGTTTGAAAAGTGAAGGAAGATCTCGAGTGGATTTCTTTTTTCTTTTGAAGAGTGGAGAGAGGGAAAGCGATGGGTGAAATTTCAAGGTCATACTGGGTTCTTTTACTGAAGGGCAAATTTTTGAACTTTTTATGCAATGAAATGTTTTTTCGAACAAAATATTAAATTTTTTATACGTTTAGATAGGTATTAAACGTATTTCAACATTAATTTAAAGCTATTCTTTATATTTTATTATTTTGATACTATATTTAGCAAAATGGAAATAATTATTTTTATTTCTTTAGTTTAGTATTTATATTGCGTAAAAACATTTTGGTTTAAAATTACTACTAATTGTTTTTCTTTTTCTAACGCGCATTATATATTCTGCATGTATTTATATATATGCCCCGTTTAATAAATTATTATCCTCTTAAAAGAACTCAATACCATCTTTAGTTCTACTGATAGATAAAAATACGAATAGGTACTTATCAAAAGAGACAACTCAAACTTTAGAAACAAAGTTTTCAATGTCAATTTTATTTTATTTATGAAAAAAATTGGAAAACTAAAAAAAAAAATCTAGAATAATGTAAATGTTATTAGGATACCAATACTTTACTATCAGAACTAAAAAATAACCTAAATTATATTGGTGATTTAATGTAATCTAGTGACGTTATTGAAGATTTATCAAACAATCGAGAATGCAGTAGATCCTCATAAATATTTATTTTTATTTGCTCTTAATCTTTAGTAAACACAGATCTATCCAGAAATGATATTACTGCTTTTGCACTGCCAATAATTTATAAAGTCCCGAATTTATACCTCTTAATTGAATCGTTAGAAAAGTAATAGAATAAAGAAAAAACTGAAATAAAAGCAATCCTCCCATACATCCTTTAAAAACGATACCTTTCACGCTTGATAAAACAACAATCTTTGATGAAATAACTCCCAAATAAAACTCTACTCCCCCATCCATCCCCATTACATTAAAAAAAAAAACACCCAACCACCAAAAAGAAAAACGAATCCTTCTAAAGGTTCGAAAATTATTTTTAACTTCACGCACAACTGAAACCAAACCAGTCGTTACCGAAACGTTTAATGAACGATTTAAAATCACCCTCTCCCTCTCCTTCCTTTGAACATGCCGACACTCTCCAAAAAACGAACAGTAAAAAAGAACGGAATTTCTCAAAAGGAACAATTATAAAACCAGTTCCGAAAAAAATGTCCCTTTCTCCTTTAAAAATGAAATCTTAGACGGGTTATTACACCCTATCCCGGGATTCGTCTTTTGATGATTTGTAGCCCCGGGTAGTTTCCTAATTCGAATACAAAGGAGTGGAACTAGTTCTCGCTCGGATGGACTCCCCTCGTGGAGAATCGTTTGCCACCCCCTTTGGCCTGGGGGTGGTGATTATCGATACTGTTTTAGAGGGGCTTTTGTACTGGAGAGGTAACCAATCTAATTTTTCCTTCCTTTGGCCGCGGCTTTAACTACGTAATGAACTGTAGACTGGGGAGCGTGCTAATTTTTTACCGATTATTATCATTGATTGGGGAATTGAAGGTTGCTGTTTTTTTTTTTGTTGAGGGTATTGATTCGCACTTTTGCTTTGATCTTTTCTTCGGTTTGGGTGTTTTTTAGGAGAGTGTATTTTTTGTGGTTTAGAAAATTTGAATTGTTTTAAAAGGAGCAAATTAGAGGTGTTTTATTTCAGAAATGATGGCATGGGTGGATGCCGTATGTCACTCATTCTGCTACTCACTAGTTTTTCGTAGAATTTAAAGGAAAAGTCCATTACAGTGTTTCTTAATAAACGTCAAGTTTGATTACAGAGTGTGATAGGAATTTAGGATGCATTCATTTTGTTAAGAACAGTTTCAGGTACGTTAAAGCTCATTCAGAATTATCACTTTTTTATATTCATTTTGCAGGAATCATCCAAAGTGAAAAGTGTGAATTAGTATTTCACTCTTTACTTCTTCATTTTTCTATGCAATCTAGCGATTCACAGGGAGTGAATCGCTAGATGAACAGTGAAAGTGAAACAGTGTGAATGAGCAGTTACAACACTGTTAAAACAGTTTTCCATTTTCTATTTATGTACTTCACGAAAAAAATATTTAAGACCAGAATGTAATGCATTACTGCAGATGACATTTTGCATCATGGCTGGCTAAATCTCACAAAATATCTCTCTGGAAAATAGGCGTTAAATTAAAATTATCAAGTACTCGTAGCTTTTCTCTGTTAGAATAAATTAATCTTGTTTAATTTAATATCAACTTTTTGAGAAGGATTTCTACTTCAATAATAGTAGAAAATTGATATTTGTACAGGAAAGTTTTTGGATTCCGAACGTTCCTGACAAAAGAAAATTTAACCTCAAGATAATGTAATTTTAAGAGAAGGTATCCCACATAATTTCATGATATTAGCACCATTCTTTCAAATAATTCTTTGATGTTTTTTGGTTCTTATTACTTTACTTTAAGAATAAATAGAAAGTGCAAGAAATCAATGGGGGCAATATACAGTAAAATTTGAAAATAACAAAGGAGTGGGTGAGCACCTTACAAGAGACAGTACAGTAAAACTTTCCTATAGGTATACGAATACGATAAGTCGCCAAACCAAACCATCTGATATGGGTGGGGTTGGGCAATTTATCGTAATAAGCTAAAATTATGAAATTTCCACCATGTAAACGAAATCCATATCACATCATCACTTGGCCTTTCCAAATTCAAATCGTTCAAATAGGTTTTACGGGGATCTACCAATGCAGAAGGGATATGCAACAAGGCATACCACCACTTTTTCCAATCGAAACCATTTAAAACAACGATTATGCAGCATCATCACAAAACCGCAGCGGCGCATAAAAACCTCGCTGTTGACACTCGAAAAGTCACAGGGGCGAAAAACCATCACCATCATCAAAGAGGACGGCTTTGAGAAGAAAGCGGGCATCCTCGAGATCCTCCCGAGACGTGATCCGGATCAAAAGGCGCGCTCATCCCGACAATGCCTGTGACCCCCCGAGTGGAATGGAGTGGACTCTTCCCCCAGGCAGGTGCGTTACGCTGCTGTAGGCGGACTTTGAAGTCTGCTGAGGTCAGCCGGTTTCGAGGGGAAAGGGTTAATGTTTGGGTGAGTGAATGAGTGAGGGAATTAGGGCGGGTTTTTTTAATGTCTTGAGGATGCTCTTTTTGGGTTGGGGGATGTTAAATGGAGGGAGGTTTTCGAGGTATTTCGCTTTTTATTTGAAGATTAAAATGACGTCAAAGGTTGGCATTAGATATAAGGATGCATAACCAATATCCTTAAAAGAGCATTGTATTTTGTTAATTTTCTATTTCCCATTTCTATCACAAAAATTCCTCTATACATAATATTTTTTTTTTTTGGAAAATACAAACTAATTGAGTGAAATTCACAATGCATGGGGGCATTTGTATTTATTTTAAAATTTGAGTTACATGAACACTTGTTTCTTGGAATTTCTTAAAGCTTTTATTTAGATTTGTTGGCTTTCATTATGAAATCTAAATAAATGGTGTTTTGGTTGATGTTATTATCCTTGGACATTTTTTTAGTCAACATCTATCTTAATTTCCACATAATAGAGAAAATAAAACAGAGACAGAATGTTAGAATGATAGAGACAGAGATGTGAACAAAAATAAAACATAATAATAAACTAAGATCGGGATATTAGAGATTATAAAGTAAAGATATTGATAAAATATTATGAGGGGTGATTTATTATGAGTTATACCGAGATATTTTTTTTTAAAAATATTGGATTGTAGAGGAGAGGAGAGAGATTGAAAGAGAAAGGGAAGAAAATGTAAGATTCATATGTAGAAATGATGAAAAAAAACCCGGTTGTTTCAAGAAAATACATGGTCGTGAAATATTTTACAACTTGAGCGAAAAACAAAGATGTATTTAGAGAAAATGAGTGAAAAAATAAGTGGAAATGTTTTAAAAAGGGAAATAAAAGTGAAATTATGGAGAGAATGATAGAGAATCGTAATTCTCGATTTCTGAAAGGGATGCATTTTTTTTTCAGAACCTATTAGTGATAACACAGTGAAGTAATTGATCAAAAAAATTATTTACCAAAAATAAGTTTGCAAGAATCATCACAAATGACAATTCACAATAACAACCTCGAATATTTTCGCTCTGCAATTGCACCATCTCGGCGCCCGTAAACGACCGTTTAATCAGGAGGAGGGGAGGGCGTCCGAAAAGGAAGCGAGAATATTCAGCACTTTTTGCGGCGTCCATTTGTTACGGAAACCTGTTGGACAAATGTGGAAGAAGGTGTCTCCCGGGTTACTTTGATTCTTTTTCGTTTATTTGAGAGGGAAGTGGGAATTAATAACTGTGCTTTTGCTGAGGTTTGGAATGTTCTTTGAATGAATTAGGGCTGAAATGGGGATAATTTCTCGTCAGGATTGAGAAGGGTTTGGAAGAAGTTACGCTGATTAGGTTAGGGGTAATTTATGAGAGTTTGGATGAAATTTCATTAGTGTTTCATTTGTCACATAAGAAAGGCCAATAGTAAGATTTATGGTATTCTTCTGTGCTTAGTAAGGGATTTTTTTTGTCACTGATAAAGAAGTAGAAATATTAAATGAAAAATAATAAAAACTAATGGTTGTTTAATTTATGCTTTTACCTGGATATCTTTGAAAAGTGGTTCTACAGTCAAACCTCGTAATAGTATACTCGGGATATTGTCAAGTTTTGGTTCTCAATATTCGAGCACATTAGCAAGATCAGTTATATCTGAACCTCTGGTTACATTAATTATTTATTAGGTGTTCATAAAATGAGTGTCTGGTCTGCAATTAAATTTTAAGATACATTGGATTTGTAAAGTAATCAATATAAAATGAAATGAAAATACATGCGATTTCCTTAAACAAACAATTCTTTTTAAAAAGTACTCTAATGACAAATTGGATTTTCCTTACTTTTTAAAAAAGTTTTAGAATGTAAATTATAATTTTGCTGGCTATTTAAAATGTACACTGAATGGGGAATTGATATTTAAAAAAACCTAACTCCCACTCCCAAAATTTCATAATTTTATGGAAAATTAGTTTAGTCTCTAAACACAGTGGGTGAGTAAGGAGTTTTAGGAGGAAGTCTACCCTGATTCTCATACCTGACCATCAACACAATAATATAGAATTAGTATAAATACCTCATAAAAACATAGCCATAAGTTTTAGTAATTTAAATTCTACATTGCAATTTTTTATCGCAATTTTCGTTTTGCTATTGTGCATAAATGTTTAAATTTCACTTGTCTTTATCACTTTTTCTACGCATCGTCTTATTCCTCTACATATAAAAGGATGTGTGTCTATACACGGCTTACTAGATACTTTACAGGCGCCGAGTCTTGAACAATGAAAACCATTTGACATCTTTTCCCGCTTGGATCGCCACAAGTCCTACCCATATCACCCAACCAATAGAATAACACACTGACAAATAAGGAAAAATAAAGGCGTGTTTTCATGACGTAAACTGCTGATTGTTGGATATTAGTGGCTGAGTTGAATTTTTGAGCGATTAAGCCCCGCCTTCAACTCTGTGGATTTGCTTTGCCAGTTTGTCAAGTATTGCCATCTGGATTTTTAATGATTTCCGTATTTCGGATAGCCTGTATTGTATATCTAGTAAGCCGTGGTCTATACAATGACTAACAAGAAGGGTTACTCAACTCACTCCCGAAACTCCCGATTTTTCCTGGGGAGAGAGAGAGAGAGACCTAGGAAACAAATCGGGAACGTCGTGTGACAGAGTGGACATTCGGAAGGGGGACTAACGACCCTTTAAGGGTGGCAACGCGATTAGGGGGGCGAGAGGGTGTCCTGGAGAGGGGGAGCAAACTTCGTTACACCAACTTCTTTCATGGGGTGCACGTGCTACATTTGACTGCTCAGGGGTGTTGGGAAGATAGAGAGCACTGATTCACCAGTCTGGGATATTCAACAGTCCAGAGACTGGAGGTACGAAGTGATCTCTGGAATGATTGTTGATTTCACATTGAAAATCTTCATTCTTAAAACACTTTTGACTTAACCCATAGTAAATTAAAGATATTTTATCAGGTAAAAGATAAAATATAACGTTGTAAATGTAAGGAGAAATAGTTCATTCAATAGTTCATTCATTTTTTATTTTGTTTAATTTATCTTAATATAGATTTTTCATAAATATAAAGGTATTTCCTTTTATGTGATATGTGTATATTTTTGTTCTGCTCCTGGTTTTACTGCATTTCTCTAATTTTTATGTTATAATTAATCAAACAATATCAATTTATATATTTTCTGCACCACATGGAAGGACAGCTGCACGTGCTCCTTTGTGGTCAGTAAGAAGTTATTTTTTTTTTATTTAATAAAAAAATAGATAACTGCTGGAATTGGGGAGCTCAATAAGAGTTTTGATGGAAACTAGTCACAAACGGCATTTTCTGCAATGTATGTGAAGTTTTTTAATTATATTAATACTTTCAAATTATTTTACGAGATTTCCAGGAGTTAGTTAAATGGTTAAAAATTATAACCTTTCCTTTACACTGAAAATTCTTATAAATATAAAGGAAAGAGGTTATGGTGAGAGATTTAGCTGGCTTAAGGGATACAGGAAAAACAACTTTACAAAAATCCTTTAATATTTAAAATTTATTACTATGATGAAAAAGAATGAAGCCTGAAACATATTTGTAGCAATATAAGTTAATAATAAAAATTCTGAACTAAGAGTGAGAGTTTACCTTAGGTTATTTTTGCAGTTTTTGAAACAAATTTGTTTTTTGTAAATTTTAAGCGTTTTCGGCAAATGCAGGAATAATTCTACAAAAATAATGTCTTTGAGAAAATTTTTTGCATCCAATGACACATTTTCCACATTCTTCATCAAGGAAAATAAAAATATTTAAAATAACGGTATCCTATCTAATTACGAAAGTTACAACAGATAACACTGTCAAAATCCTTCTGCTCTATCAAGGACGGTTCAACGCCTGTAAAACCAGTTTTGCCTTTCGTTGAGTAAGTAGGAGGAGAAAAAAACCGTAAGACAGAGATCCTGTATGCGTGCTTGTAACACCTCTATCATAAAATTTGACTGCAGTTTAGTAAAATTTATATTAACTAAAAAAATTATAACTCAATTTTTTTACTTTAATTAAGTTACAATAGATAACACTATCAAAATCCCTTTGTTCTATAAAGGACGGTTTAACGCCTGTAAAACCAGTATCACTTTTCGTTGAGTAAAAAGGAGGAGAAAAAAACCGTAGGTAAGACTAAGATCCATATGCGTGCTTGTGAACATAACACTTATATCATATATATTATAATATGACAGCAGTTTATAAACAATTACGTTAATTAAAAATTGTGTATAAATTTCTATAATATACTTTTAATTTAAAATTTAATAACTTTTACTTCAAAACCAAAGAATGTATCACTGTAAAATTGAAAATTAATAGTTTTTCAAAGTCAACAAATGTCATTTAAACTCTTCATGTTATACCCACTCCTAAGTTCCACATACACAAAACTGAGTTAATTTAAAACTCGGGTGGCCAAAACGTGGAGCATACGCCAAACATAGTGCATTGGTTGAATAATAGTGGCGCATCAGTCTATTAACTAATTTAATAAATAGCACCTATTAGAAATTAAATTAAAACTGTGCATCTAACATAGTAAACTATAAATGGAATCAATTACAATGCTTAAAGATCCGAGTGAATGTGTTGAGAATATCGGAATTTGAGATTAAATTTATTGAAATAATTTAAATTCCAGAGCCGTTTTCAGGATTTTAGTAAAGAAGAGAACTTATTTTGCGCCTTTAAAATCCTGTATTCGCTTTTAAACAATGCATAAGAGACATACAAATATGTACTACAAAGCCTTATCCAAGGGGGGGAGTTACAATTTTTTTTTATTGATAGGCTGTTTCATGCGTAGTAAAAAGAGTGATCCTCTCGAGTGTCACCCAAAAGATCTCAAATGTCCAAAAATGAGTACTACATGCAAGGGTCGAATTGTAAGACAATTTCTGGGGGGGGGATCCTAAAGGCTATCCATTTTTGTTTTGAAATAAGTATGACAAGAAAAGTTGAACTTTAATTTTTGGGAAAGGTTTTCTTAATTTTAAACATGTGACAAAGAACAGTTGAGGGGCTTTGAAATGGAAACACCTGTGACATAAGAGAAAATGTTTTGGGAAATACCCCTTATACCAGCAATAAACTTTGGACTTAGTACGGTAAGTGCTCAAGTAATTAGACGTATCTGTTAACTCGTCTGTCAATTTTTTTTTTGTATACGTTGGCCACACAGGATTTAAATTAACACAAAACTCTAATTTCAGTTCATTCCTCTAAATATTTATATACACCCCGTCCACTCAAGTAATTACCTCCACAAAACATGTGCCAGAAAGAGGGAAGCGAACCAGAAAACAAGCATCACGTAACTGAAAGAAGCAACAGCAGCAACAAGAAAGAGAAGAAGCACAAGGGAGAAGTCGCTAATCACTAAATCAGCAAACGACCAAGGGGTGCAGCGCATTCTCTTAATCGCTGCGCAAACGATCAAATTGAGTTGTCGGCAGTCGGGATAATCAAATCATTGGAAATGTATTCCCCCACCCTCCCCTAATTCACCCCAAAAGGGGTTTTCCATTTAATTATACCGACACTGTACTTACTTCTCCTTCTAAATGGCATTAGCTTGCTGCCCCATTACCTGTGCGATAGCGGCGCCTTTTTAACAAGATTCGTTCTTCTTTGTGTTAACAAATTAATCTTATTAACTCTTAATTGTTCTGATTAATTAGCTAATTATTTATTAAAACATATCATTAAAACATATCTCATTAGGAGCTTTTTCGTCAGTGTTAACAGGTTGTTCTGAAAAAAATTAACGTACAGATCTAATATAGACTCATTGCAAAGTGCTTTAGGTGTATAAGTTCATAAGTGTATAAAGTGTCCTTTAAACACAAATACACTGTATTGTATTTTCATTATAAGATACGTTATTAATTTATTAACTGTATTTTGGAACATTCCAGACAAAAAAACTTATTAGAAACTATTTTTAAATTTCAAGGAGATTATAATTAAACTTCTACTATAGAGTTTCTCTACTTACTTCTTGTACTTAGTGTTCTTTATCAACGTTAAATTAAAAAAAAAACTTACGTTATTTTTTCTCATACAATGATATAATTTTATTTTACATTATTTTTCTTTTGAGCATTTTAGATAAGAGTCCATAAACTGCTATCCTCAATGCTGATTTTATTGGAAAAGGATTTTAGTCAAATGATAACGTTAAATGATTTTCTTAATTTTTAAAAAAATCGTGTATCCACATTAGACTCATCTCTTTTCCGTTCCCCATTCAACCGAAACTCCACTTACATCGGCCGTTATAAATTTAGGTGCGGAGTAAAAAAAATTGCTAATTCATGTAAAAAATTGTCAATGTTCGAGTCTTCTCGCATTAAAAGTATAAACTGAAAAGAATGATGATTAAATACGTCTGAAAATACGATGTCCAACAAAATATAAAGGTTTTTTAAATTATTCCTCTCTAACCGATATTGATATATAACCTTAACTGGTTTATACGCGGTTCCATAGATGGTCAGTTAAAAGAGAATCCATTGTATTACTCCACAGAACTTATCGATTTATAAATACAACATTATGGTTCCTTTATGCAGACAAACAGCCCAAATTTGCCCATTGAATTATTCACATTTTCTTGCACAAAATATTGAATTATTCCCTCATAAAAGTTCTCGAAAGGCTCAAGTTTTGATTCTTCACCGAATGAGGCATTAAATTCATAAACGCTTCTACAGCTAAACACCCTGAAATCAAAATGAAATGAACTTCCTTATGCTAAAGAACGAC
This sequence comes from Tetragnatha montana, assembly GCA_963680715.1. Classification (NCBI taxonomy): domain Eukaryota; kingdom Metazoa; phylum Arthropoda; class Arachnida; order Araneae; family Tetragnathidae; genus Tetragnatha; species Tetragnatha montana. The sequence continues at coordinate 28,321,072 of OY796683.1, forward strand.
ACATCTTCGAACGCAAATAAGAAAAAAGATAAAGGAATAACTCCCACCTCGCCTTTTCACAGCCACCTCTTCACTTCTTTTCATACTTCTCCCCGGGAATGAAAAAAAAAACTCAAAAAAACAAATAAAACCCTTCAACTTTTGCCACACAACTGCTCCCGATGAGTGACGTCACAAAAAACGGCGGGTTGCCAAACAGAGAAACATAATAATAATAAAAAAGAATCTCCATTCAATCAATATCCAAAAATGGCAATAATTCAGGTTTAAGCGACGCTTTTTGCAGTTTTGTCGTAAATATCGAAACGGTGGGGGGTGTTTGAATTACCCCCCCCCCCTTCCAAACGAGACGCGAGCCGAAGAGTTCGAAAAGTGGTTCGAAAGGGGGGGGTTACGGCGTTATTTCACACTCCATTTGGTTTTCGACTTCTGCCGCACCCCACCTTTTTTTTTCCTCGTCGTTTGAAGAGGAGGAAATATTTAAGGCACGCGGAATGGCAACAGTGGATCAAGTCGCACGGCGTTTAAATAAACGGAAATTTGGAACGTGGGAGGGAGGGGTGGGGTTTTTTCACTTTTTTTTTCAGGTTGCTTTCGTTTTGAGGGATTTAATTCGAAAGCGCAATTTGTTGTGGGACGTGGGTGGGTTCGAAATTGGGTGATTTTTTAAATATGGTTGTCACGCCACTTTTTTATAACCTGAAGTTAAGCGTGGACATTATCATTAAAGATAAGTAATGCTGTTATTATTTTATGGCATAAATTAAAATGTGGCAAATTATTGGAAAGGAAATAGAAATGAGTTAGGTTTTATTTTATATCCGTGCTTATTTTCCAGAATTTTCCTTTTCATTTACCAGGTGTTATTAACTGAAAAAGTAAAATTTTACTTTTTGAAATTAAACTTTATTTTGAACCCCTTTTTCAAAGAAATGGAGTGAGATATTTAGTAATATTAATTAAAATGATTTCATCTCCCTCAAAAATTTAAAGCACAACCAATCAAAAGAAAAAATTATGAGAGAGTAAAAATTAATTTTCCTTTAACAATATACAATTATTCTTTTAATGTGTTGCTATACGTATAAAGAAAAATGCATGTTAAACCTTTTGGACTCATGAAATTTTCTTAAAATATTTATTACTATAAAAAAAATCATTAACCATCATAAAATCGAAAAAAAAAGAAAAAAAAATTAGTTTCCAACTTTTAAAGTTTGATAAAAGCATTCTTTTTAAATGCAACTATAAAAATATTACTAGCTTTAATAAGACATTGGTTTTAGAATATCCTTGGCATGGAAATTATAACTTTTACTTTCAAAAGCGTTATTCAAAAACCATGAATATATTACATAAAACATATTGAACACATATTCTAATTTACATAGGTATTTTAATAGTATAACTCCAAACAATTTTATAATACAATAATTTGTTGAAAATATTGTAAAATTATAAAACATCTAAAAAAACTACTGAAAAATATTATGCTTTGACAGGGAAAATAACCAACACGTTGAATGACTTTGTGAAATTTCTGTCTCATACAGAAAACACTTAATAAAACGGCTTGAACATGATTCCTGTGATTAGAAATTAAAATGTGCCTTTGAAAGAAATTAATTAACAAGCATATCCAAATAATTTGGTTTTATGTAGGTTAAAGAAAAGTGCGTTGTATCAATACATAACCAGATACATGCTTAAAAAATGTATGCCATACCTCACTGATTGTAAAACCTTCCCAGAAGATAATGTAAAATGGGAAAGAAATGCGTTAATGGGTAATTCTCGCATTATTTAAAACTGCATAACATGTATTTTTCCACTAAAAAATGTAATTTAAATTCAAACATCAGCACGAAAAGTTTCAAAAGAATTCAATGTTTTAAAATAAAATCGACAATCGTTTTGAATCCTAACCATGGTTTCGGATTGAATGACGTCCCCCACTGTTTGTTTTCGCACCTTTTTTTAAAAATGTCTTAAAATTAAATTAAAAAATAAATAAGCATTGTAATTTCGAAATTTTTTCTTGGCTATGCCCATCGAATAATAAAATAAAACAAAAATACGGGGATTGCCCATTGTTTGTTAAATTTGAAACAAATCAAAATATTCATTATTTATGAGGAAAATTACGCGAATTTATATGAGGCGAATTTCTTCTATCGTAGTAGAAATTCGCTAGATTTATTACGAATTAAATAAATCTGGTGAATTTATACTACGATAGAAGAAATTCGCCACAACCTCACCAATCCCCTATCAGGACACACACCAAAGCCTTTTACGCACGGTGGCAAACCAAGTGAAAAATTAACCCGGACTTACACCGTTCTTCTTCTCACCTCTCCCATAGAAAGCCGAAGCTGCCTCCGTCCGGTATGAAAGAGGCAAAAGACATCATATCTTTATTGCAAACACGCAAATCCCTTCTTTTATTGTGGGATTTTCTCTCTCTGTCTCTCCACAGGAAGGGTTAGGTGTTCCGCTTTTTTTTCTTTCATTCCATCTATCTGGCGAGGGGGTGGAGGGATTTTGGAAATTTTCGATGGGGGGATGTCGGTCTTTGTTCGGAAGATTTGGAGCTGTGGGGTGTCTTTGGAGTGGCCGCGTGGTTTGTGGTCGTTTGGTGAGGAGATGAGATTGTGGTTCTTTCAAAATGGGTTTTAAAATATGGGTAATTTAAATTTTACCGGTGTCTTATTGGTGATTATACTGAGATTATTATGATGAAAATAGTAATGATCACTTTGGCCTATCACAAACCAAATAAAATGGGAGAAAAGAAACTAGAATTCAGAGTAAAAAATAAAGGCAAAATTAAGAACACTATCATATGGAATATCTGAGAGATAATTTTTTTATCCTGATTAGATAAGTGATGTTCCAGTGCAAATTATGTAATTAGAAACTAGAGAGACCACCAAGAAGTTTCTAATTATTCAAAACTTTGAAATAAAGTAGAAAAATTAATTTATTAAGAAGCTCAATGAACAAAGAGGAATTTTTTAATAATACACGTTTTTGAATTATTAGAAACGAACGAATTGTGCAAGTTGCGCAGTACACCAGTAAAACATTTTCTACATCGTACACTTTCATAAGCATAAAATAATTTTATGTATATAAATTTAAGATCAACCCTATAAAAGGCTCAAAATTTTCACATAAGAAAAATAAACAAACCTTCTAGAATCAGGGAAAATATTTTGCACGCCTCTCTACATAACAATTTCACTGCATCAATTACTTAAATTTCGATACTTTAATCTTCCAAATTAAGTGTAAATATCTTTCACATCTAAACAATCAAGACTAAACGGATCCACTTGTTACTAATTCTTCATTTCGATCAATACCCCTCTTCTGATTCAACTGAACACCTCTACCCGAACTGGAAACACCACATTTCCAATAGACACACAACAAATTACCAAACTGCTTACTTAAAACCAATTTACTCCTCTCATCTCATTAAACGCTCCTACTTCCACATCCCCTCAAACAAAAGACACCCAACACACTGACCAAACCCCTCTCGGACCAGTCCACTAATCCCCACCAATTAATAAACCGCTTTAAAACAGGGGAGAGGGGCATATATCCGCACTCTTCCGCGGTCCGGCCGGACCGGATCCGCGTTCGTCCGGACACCCCTTATCAGCGGAGGGGGGAGAGCAACTAATTGCGCCCATTGTTGGGCTCTAATGATGCTTCTATTTTTACCCCTCCCCCCTGGAGGGGGAGAGAGGGAGTGAGCTGCGAAATTGGAGTCCCGTAGATAGAGGGGTTTGTTTGGAGTTGGTAAAACGTGAATTTGATTTTATGAGGAGGTTTAATAGTTGTATACAAAGTGGATAACTTTTATGTATAAATATAATGCATTAATGTGATTAATTACAATGCATATCAATTTAGAATAAATAAATGGTTTTAAAAATTATTTAAATAATGTATTCTTGTTGTGAAAGCTCTAAATTTATAGAAAATGAAATAAATAGAAAGTTTTGTTAAGTGTCCCAGTAATTATTTGAACTACTTTAAATAGCAACCTCTTACACCCTTGAACTTAATGTATGAGATTACTTAAGGTATAATCCTACCCCTGGAGGCTTTTTTTTTTAAACACTTGAAAAAATTATTTAAAATTAGCATAATATGGTTAAATACATCTAGAAACTGGGATAAATGTAAAATTTAAAACAAAATTTTAAAAATTTATATTATTTTTTGCCCTATTTGTGCATAAAATTAGCAAAAAAAGGCCATTACGCAGGTTGTAAAATCTCCACTTTAAATGAATATATCATCAATCTGTAAATTTTATTAAATAGATTAAAACCTTGTTTAGGAGTTGACCCTCCCTCAAAAGTGTAACTGAATTTATAATATTATAGCACTATTTTGAACTAACAACAAATCAAAATCACCAAATTTTATAACAACTCCTAAATTGAATCATCATTATAAAAAAATATAATTACTTTTCATACACGGTGGAGGGTCACCTCCTATATTAAACCTATTTAAATATTGGTACAAAATTTCAAGTTATTTGGACTACTACTTTTTGAAATATTTGAACCTGCGGTAGAGTAAAATGTTAAAAACGTGATTTTGAGAAAAGGCAAAAACAAACTGCCCCATCCGGTTTAAAAGTGCCATCTAGTCAACTTTCAAGTGACTATATTTTAAGTTCTATAATACGTAGAAACAAAATTCAAACAGATTCAGAAAGCTAAGAAAACATACATTAATTCAACACCAGTTTTGAAATATCGGGGTAGGATAGGACGGGATACATTAGGGGTAGGATAGCAACATTCTTTGGATCGAATTTTAGAAACTATAAAAACTTGTTCAAAAATATATAAAAAGAGATTCATATAAAAGAATTTTTAAAATTAAAATAGTCACATATATATACTTAGTGTTTGAAGGAGTATAAAATTCTGTTTTTTAGCAGAAACAAAAGAAAACAATTTAAATACATAAAATGTCTAAATTTAATTCTCAATAATTATTCTACTACTGTTATTGATTACCATAATAGTCGAAACGATTTAATATTAGATATTTTACCGTATTTAGAGTAAAACTATGTTTGGTCAGGTCCTATTTAAATATAATTCTTATGTCGTCAGTTTGTAAGAAGTTATACCTGTTAATAAGTTATAATAAAGTAATACATTTATTTATTAATATGAAAAACAAGAAGGTGAGAAGATTACTTGTTATCTTATGTTATCATTATGTGAGAAGTTATGTTATCATTATTGTTATGTTATCATTATGTGAGAAGTTAAAGTTAATTTTAAATTTAAATATGAAGTATATTAAACTATTGTAATGATAAATATTACTTTACTAAATAACATATTAATAAGCTCTTGATTACATCTAATGTAATATTACTTGAATTTTAATTTAAAAATTAAGCTGTTAAGGATAATAAACATAGAAAGTAAACATATCGAGAAAATAATCCTTGTTATTGTGGAATATGTGAAAATTGTATGTGTATAGGTAATATTACCCATTATTATTTTGAAATTGTTAATCAGAGTTATGCAGTTTCATGAAAATATTTTAAGGATTAAAAAAATAAATGAAAATTTTCACTAAATTATAAAAGGAAACTATTGTAATATAACTATTAAATAACAACAATTTTTATGTTTTCAATCGTCGATTTTTTACCAACTTTTGAGGTTAAGTGTTTTTTGCTGCATACTTTCTACTATAAAGGAAAATAGAGTTTTACAGGTATAAGTTTTATAATGTTCGTTTTGCTGCATACTCTGTACTATAAAGGAAAATACAGTTTTACAGATAAGGATCGGTCTTATTAAACAGAATAATTGAAACTTTTCGTTTCCTTACACAATCACTATTTTGAAGAAAAACTCAGTACAGTACAACAAAACTTCCTATAGATAACGTTTATTTTGCTGTTTGCTCTCTGTTATGAAAGAGAAACTTGTTTCACATGAATGGAACATTCTACTCCAGAACTTCATATCAAAAATAATACTGAGTTAAACTCTTTTTTATACTTTACATTTTACTGAGTTGGATTTCTTCTCTATTAGACAAAAAATAACAGAATCAGTTATTCTTCAGAGGTTCTTCTGCACTCCAGACCCTTAAATAACCTACTCCAGTGAAACCAAAGATGAAACACATAAATCTTCATTAACTCCTTATCTTTCCCTTATCCCGAACCTGTTACCTGACATTAAGAGGCCTCAATCACCCCCCAAACAAATATTCTTCTCCGAATCATCATCGGAACGCCCCTCAAATAGGAAACGGTAATGAACCCAACCCTCCACACTCCTCGGGACCGTCCCGCCGCTTATCGTCCGGACTTAATGTTCTATTTCAAGAACAACCCCCGCATTAGACGATCATTTGGATCATTTACACCCCCAATTATCCACACAAGCAAGAAGAATCCCTGTCACTTAAGCCCGTAGGGTCGACAGGAATAGAGTGAGCATGGAAGCTGTTACGATTCAGATTTCAACATGCTTTCAAAAATCAGGAACAGAAGTTTTACGGATATGCCGTTTCTTATATGTAGGTATCGTTTGAAAAAATGTAGTTTGCACTTTTGGAAATAAGAGAGCAAATTATATATGTTTTTTATTCATCTGTATGAAGATTAAAGCCAATATTAAAGAAAACTAATCTTAATTTGTGAAATTTTCCATCATTTAAAGACTATTCAGGAACCTTAAAGAGAAATCATTCATTAACACTAAGTATCTAAATTACAAGGTCGTTTCATGGTCTATTTAATGTTACTGTTTACATTTAAACGGGTATTGAATAATGATTAAAACGCGATTTTTTTTCTCTTTGCTGGTCGGCAAACGATAACCCGTTCTTGATAATAAAAAAAAAGGCTGTCTGATATTTAAATGGACAAATAAAGTTTTTATCCGATTTCGAGTTATTTTCCGCCTATGTAATTACCAATTTCAAACACTGAATTTCTTCAACCAAGTATCCTCTACTGTTTGAGTGGTAATTGCTTAATTTACTATACTTATCCATCCCGCGATGTTCGCTAGGAAAGATGGCGAGATTTCTCTTCAAGGCCTTCTATTATCGTAAGTTGAAGGAGCTTTAAGCTTTAAGAAATTGATTCCTGTTTTCTTAGTGGTGAGTGTGGTCGTCACTGTAGGACTTTCCACGTTTCTTCATTTTCTTTTTCCTACATATGGTTCATTTTTATTGGAAACTTAACACTCAATTGAGACCAGCGGACGAATCATAAAGAGGCAAAATTCAAGTCCTACTGTGATTCGTTTCAGTACTCTTGCACCTTTAAGGAACTTTTCCTCTCATGCATTTGGTTGCAGTAAGGCAATCTGGATAGACCAAATGGCAAATCACAGGACGAAAAAAAATGACAATTTTTATTCAGTCAAGAATCAAAACCAAATGCTAAAGTAGGCGTGCAGGTAGCAGCCAAACGCATAAAATGGAAACTTTACAATACGGTGACGAATAATAGAAACGAAGTGACGTCATTTTTAGCTATCTTACCGTCCAATCAGTCCGGCCGGATTGCCGTTCTGCAACCGATCCCGATAAGTGGAAACGCACCTTTAGGAACGCTTTCGACGCGCGCTCTAGATCCACCTCATCCACGCTTAAGCGGCGTTCTTATCGGACTTGAAAAATGGCGGTAATGATCATTGCCTCTGTGTTTTTGGTGGCTTTTGTGGGACCAACAGAAACGTGTCGAGGCAGCAATAATGGCGACTCGGAATTCAGGTGTCGCGGGGAGCAGATTAGGTGATGGATGAGGGGTCGGGCCACAATGAGGGACGCTCCGATGGGTGACAGCCGAATGAATTGTGATGAGTGGGTGGTTTGGGTCTGCGAAGAAATTAGGGGGCTCTAATGAGCGGAGGACGAGGAATTAGGGGTTGAGGCTTTTTGCGACAAATATTTATTGCTTAAGAATGCTGAGTCAGTAGTGTTATCTGGGTATGCCCTGTTTTACTTGCATGCGGAGTGTGTGGAAGAAAAGTATTTGGTGTCAAACGCTAATCATGCTCTCTGAAAGTGCGAGTTGAATATGTAGTTTTGGAAATTATTGGGTCTGTAAGGGAATGAATGGTTCGTTATCGTTATCACTAGAAAACGCAGTTAGAAATATATATTAAGTTATGCACAGGTCGCATGCATTTAGATTTACCCTAAGATACTTTGAAAATATATACAATCAGTATTTCAAATAGTAGTATTACTAAGTCAGATTAAGATTATGAATCAGATTTCTTTATTTGATAGATTATAATAGATTACTTTTTGTATATCCACAGCCCATATAAAAAAGCAGAGGGATGATGGTGATGAGTAGAGAGAGGTTAAAAAATAGAGATATTCTTAAGAACAAAGGATGGTGAAAAGTAGAGAAAGAGGCTCAAGAGTAAAGGGATGCTATGTGAGGAGATGGAGATGATGAGGAGCAAGGATGATGTTTAAGAGCAGGGAGAAGCTTAAAAGGAAATATATGTGAAGGAGCAAAGGGATGATGAAAAGTAGAGATAGAAACTTTATTATTTATTTTTGATGAAGGTAAGCATTATCAATAATTGATAACATCCAGTTCAATTCCATTGATTTTTATAATTTATTGTTTGTATGGAATTATTGTCTTTTCATTTCAATACTAATCTCTTTTTTCTTTTTATTTGTATATTTTAATTTAGTTTTAACATAAAATATTTCATTATAAAAATATTTTTAAAATTAATGGTAGGTAATTAATGAAAAAGGAGATAAGTAACATTTTCGCAAAAAATGAGTTATTGTAGTGGATGAAAAGAGTATGTTTGACTTAAATTTAAAAAAAAAAGAGAGACATAATCTCTCTAGGACCCTTATTAACTCTTCTATACTTTGTTGTGGTCACATACCTCCATCTAGACGTTGGTATCCGGGTTAAGGGGAAGCTCAAATTTTATGCAAGCATGGTTTTGGTAATTTTTGACCCCCTACCCCCTTGTCCTTGTCAGTTAAGATAAGCAATCTACAAGACTACAACCCCCCCCCCCCAAAAAAAAAAAAATTGCGTAAACTGCCCGACCCCCCCTTTGTTCGTTTTTTGTACAAAATGTTTAGCCATTGTCTAAAAAAAGATATTTCTTAAAATTTATTTTGGCTGAATTTTGAAATTATTTATTGAAGAAACAAGAGTTTTTCAAAAACACAGTGTTTGTAACGTCTTACGTAAGCATCACTCATGCCCCCCCCCCTCCCCTTATCAAGAAAAATAAGCAAAGAGCAAATTTTGTCTCCCCTTTTAGGTGCTTACGTAATATTTAAACTGACCCTAATGTACAATTTTTGTTTCTAGAAAATATTTTATTTTTTACTTCGATTATTTACTATAGAAGCTGTCTTATTCACTTTATACATGATTACAAAATGAATTTATATAAAGGCACCACCAAAAAAACTATACCCACCCCCTTCCCCTTTTTTACCCACCCCCTTCAATTATATAAAAAAAACAATACAGAATCACTCCATCCCATCAACTTCCGTTCCCGACTTCCAACAAAGGCACGAAACCCAACACACACCCAAAAGACAGGTGCCGATTTCCCCACTCACTAAAGACGTCAATTGGCCATCAGTCAAACCCCCCGAAACGCGTTCGAAAATACCCCGGAAAGAACAAACACAACCCGTCTCCAGACTTAACTAGTCCGCCCGTGCTGTTGCATAATTATTCCAATTACCTTCTCTTTCTGTGTACGAGGAGACTGCCAGAATAAACAGGCCTTTCAATGAACAGTGCCGGTTTACTACTACTAGTCTGTTGGAACAGCTGTGGGTGATGGATATGCGACGGGAGTAACTAATTGACGGGTGTAGTAGTGATCACTCGGGGATGGTGACTAACTAGGAGGTTGGTAGAGGGATCGATGACCCTTTTAGAGTTGAACACCCCGTGGAGAATTCTTTGGGAAGGATCACATCTTATCTCTCCATAGAATATAGTCTAAATTATGTTAAATTTGAATTTTCAGACCAAATACGCAAAACAAATTTTGGAAAATTGTCTATAACTATGCAATCTATTAACCCTTTCAATTCTAACCGCTCCAAATCCTCCATAGGATTCAACAGAAAAATCTCGGGCGGCTTATTACTGAAAGAGTTAAGAAGTATGGCAAACGAAAATTGAAAGAAGGGTTTGCATCAGGGTAGTTAATCTATATATTAAGATATGATGATACATTTACTGCCTAGGAAAAATTACCTTCTCAAAAATAAAAGGGAAAATATATTTAACTAACTAATTTTAATATAATTTTCTAACTTAATCAAATCCTCACAAAGTATGCTATGTAATTAGAAATATTTTGTGATAGTAAATATTCCAATTTTTTATAATGTTATGTATTAAGAACTATACAAGGTTTTCGTTTGTTTTTAGACCCCATTAAACTCAAGTCAGAAAATCATTTAAGAAGTTATGAGAAAAACTTATATCGATGTAAAATATAGTAAAATACATACTATAAGAGCCTTGTATAAAAGTATCCTAGAATATTCAAAACATTTTTATAAACTTTTTTTAGTATAATATGTTCCAGATCCTTTAATGTTTCATATTTGTATTCCTTCTATTAGAACTTATTACATACTTGTGTTCCTTAGTAATCATAATAGTAAGTAGTATCTTAGTAATGATAAAAATCCAATTATCATTTTTTTAAAAATTGCACCGCTTTAGAATACTCCCAAAAATGTCATAATCTAAAACCTTAAATGTCCTCCATAATCATGTTCCTCTTTATTAATTACCTTCACAACGTCTTACATCACCATCTTTATCATTAATACGATACCACGACAGCTACATTTTTTCAAATCAAAATAAAACTAATTTACCTCACCGCTTCCCAACGAAAAGAAAAAATACATCACCCAACATCAAACAAAGTCCCCCCATCCAAAAAAAAAATTGTTTATACCTTCCGAAATCTAGAATTACCGATTTTTTCTCCCGCACCTCAAAAAACCACCGAAACCCAACAAAAATAGGAAACAAGCGACTCGGAGAAGAAAAAACGATGACGATAAAAACTATCGTAACCGTCTGCATATCGCATTCGCTTCGTATCCATCTCTTTTCGAATGATGAATGCGATGTTCGTTTGTCAAGTCATCTCCGACATCTATTTCTGAGACTCTAATTGGCGTAGGCGGGGAGCAGGTGTCGGCTGCTACTCTTCACAATGAGCCCCTTGTCACCCCTTCGGGCCGTTCCCAGGTGGAGGAAAAGAAAAAGTGGACTCGTCCCGAAAGCGGATTTTGGATGTGATTGGGATTGGAAGGGTTGACAGGGGGTGGTTTCGACTGTTGCTTGGGTGTCTGAGAAAGGAAGATGTTATACAAATGATATTTCAGATTTGAGTGGGAGTTTGTCGTAGTTGGATATCGAGAAAGTGACGTTTATAAGTTTGTATTGAGAGTGGCAATGTGTTTTTCAGTTATTATGTTGCCTAGAAAGTAGTAAGAAAATAGTGATAAACACTTCATTTCTGTATTTTACGTTTCTTTAGTCCCTTGGATTTTGGAAAATTGTTAAAAATATTCCCTTAATGCTAAAAATAATGCTGATTTTTTTTTGAAAGATGACATTCGACTATCGACACTGTCATAAAGAAAAAAATATTCGCTTTGCTAATTTTTCATTTATAAAACTGCTTTTCAGAAACATGTAAAAGTTAAGCTCTAACATTGTGTTTCTTACTTTATTAATTAACTCTTTCCGTTGGAAATCAATATAATTAATATGTAATCAATAATCTTCCGAGATTTGATAATCAAAAGGTTTTTTAAATAGTTCACACTAAATATACGAAGCATGTTCTTTTATTAGTACAAAACTCTACTTTTTTAAAGAAAAATTTCACAAATATTTACAATCATTACACATTTTAATATTTTGTAATGATATACAAACACACATTTTACACTCTGTTTATAAGTGACCTTACTCTAAATTCGGTAAGTTCTTTCCATAGGAACGAGATCCACAAGTCCTTGGATGCATCAGTAGCTGCATTTGGATTCCCACCAACCGTTCCATCTCAGTCCTTTCAACGCCTTCCATCGTGCATAACGAATCACACTCGAAAATGCTCTCAAAATGTTACAGGACGCATCTCCTGACTTTGAAGTATCCGCTTTAATCAAGTGTGAAAGCTTGTTCTTTGCCAATGGTTGCGACAGGTTATCCATCTTGCTGAAAGAAATTGGAAATTTCATTTTTATTGTTAGTGTTAAGTTATCAATTAACAAAATGATTGATTTTCTGGTAATCATAACCTTCCTAAAACTTTTATCAGTGAATCAATGTTATACCTAAAAATATTCTTTTAGTGAATTAGACAACCGTTCTTACAGAGCCTTCTTCCAGCAAGAGTTTTCGGACAAAATAAATGATTAAAACGTTTTCATGTTTATGCATATGTTTTTTATCTATGATAGTTTGAAGCAAATATAAGGGAGAAAAGGGATGCAATTTTGAATTTATTTTTATAAACTTATTTTCAAAGTATAAAAGGTATTTATTTTTATTACATTCAGTTTAAAGAATATAAAAAGTTTTAAAATTAGCATTCCAATTTTAATAATTTTATCCTTGTCACGTGATATCATCTAGAGCCATTCGATTGATTCTTCTTAATAACCACATCCCGATAGCATTTAAAAAATAGTTATTTTATTAGTCTTTAAACCTTATGCTTTATATGATCCTTTATACGTAGGTATTACTTTATAATTCTTTATTATATGATCATTTAGGTACCTTTATCTTTATTCTTATCAGCTTTTATTATAATTATGTATCCTGTTAATTATTTAATTTCAGGGTTGGAAAAAAACCAGGTTTTTTTCAAAAAAACCTAAAAAACCCGGTTTTTTTGGTTTAAACCAGGTTTTTTTGGTTTAAACCGGGTTTTTTTACTGAAATTCTTCCCTAACACATAAATACAAATATTTCTGATTGTTTTCATTTATGAATACATTGAATAAATAGTTCATCAATTCAGCTATTAACTAAGTGACTTAATTAATTAATTAAAATTAATTTTATTTAATTAAAAAAAGTTAAAATTATACATAACCATAAAAAACCAAGGGAGTCTGTTTAGAGCATTAAAAAACCATCTGGTTTTTATAATGCATATTATATTTAAAAATCCAGTGCTTATTTGATTAAAAAAACCAATTGGTTTTTATTATGCATTCAAATATCCAGTTCCTTAATGAATTAAAAAAACAAATAGTTGTTTTTTATAAATAAAACCAAGGCATTATTCATAAAACCCAAGGCCAAGGATTCTTTTTAGAGCATTTAAAACCAACTGGTTTTTATAATGCACATTTAAAAATCCAATGGATTAAAAAAAATCAGTTTTTATGATACATTCAAATATCTAGTCTAGTTCTAAATGAATTAAAAAAAAAACAAATTGGTTTTTTATAAAAAAAAAAACCAAGGGAGTCTTTTTAGAGCATTAAAAAACCAAGTGGTTCTTTATAATGCAAATTTAAAAATCCGGTGATTAGTTGATTAAAAAAACCAATTGATTTTTACTATGCATTCAAATATCTAGTTCTTAATGAATTAAAAAAAAACAAGTTTCAAAACCAAACCACTCCAGGTTTTTTATAAAAAAAACCAGGAGTCTTTCTAAGAAAATTTCAATTGGCTAATTGTTTTCAAAAAATTGCATAGCTTTACAGCATTAATGTCAGAAGCATTCAACATATTTTGTTCAAAAGACAATATTTGAATCAATAAATGACTTTAAACCCAAAAGTTTAGCTAAAATTTTTTTGGAAAAAAACCAAAAAAACCATTTGGTTTTTTTATGAAAAAAACCATTTGGTTTAAACCGTGGTTTAAACCATGGTTTAAACCAAATGGTTTAAACCGTGCCAACCCTGTTTAATTTTATTACATACTTTACTATACATTATTTTTCTTTGTCCTTTATTACTCTTTACTCTTTATCCTTATCATTCATTTGGTCATCATCCTTACAAAGTTTATTATTATTCCTCATCCTTATTATGTTATATGTTCATCTTTTCATGTAATAATTCGTGTAAGCCTTTACATTCTTTTTATGTTTTCATCCTATTATTATTCTTTATCTTTATTAGTATTTATTATTTTATTATTTTCCGTAACCATGTTTTTGTTTACGTCTTACTATTCTACCCTATCTTTCTTCAGAAAAGCATTCTTGATTTTCCTCATTCTGATTTTGACTAAAATCTCCTTATGTAGTCTTTTAAATTATTTCGATGTATAAAAGAGAATCATGCATGAAGTGTTACCTACCTAGATTACATTGATTACGGGGTCAGAAACCAGAAATAAATTTCCATTACACCACCCTTTACACACCAATTATATCCAACTCCTTACGCTTAATAGACACCGAAAGAGAGATTAATTGGACCCCGACAACTCCCACTCCTCATCTTCACCCTCCCATCCTCCCCCTCCACACAACTCCTCAATCTCTCTCCCGCTGCCACCGCAACCAACAAAATAACACACGAAAAAATTCACCCGGAAGAAAAAAAAAATTCCGAGACTCCGACACAAGCCGAAAACGATCTTAGCGGCTGAAAAACCGTAAATCTATTTCGAGGCCGAAGGTTTTAAGTTTAATTGGCGTGGGTGCGAGCCCCCTCGACCCCCCCTAGAAGGGGGGAGGAAGAGTGATGATATCGTCTGGCAAGTGCGGTTTAGGATCTACGACCTCAATGTGCTTCCAAATAATTCCCTGTGTTTTTGTTGGGTAGTTGGTTTCTTTTCTCTCCCCTGTAGTGTTTTGCTTTTTGAAAAGAGCTGTCAGCGTGCTTGAGAGTGTGAGTGTTTGTGTGTCTTTGAGTTGGGTAATGAGGGCGTGAGAATTGAGGTTCATAGGGTTTGAGTTGTTTGATTGAGATGAATGTTGAATGCCTCTTTCTTCTTTTGAGGGGGTGCTTGTGAAATCAGTTAAAACTGATTTAGATGTCTGAGTGGAGTTGTTTCGACGGTCGGAAAATTCGGAGACATGCTCTAAATCCTTAACAAGATGTAGGAAGGTTTAGTCCTTCATAAGTTAACTTCGGGAAGACATTGGCAATATTTTGTTTGGCCGAGAGAGTGAATAAATGTTCCCCATTCCCCAGTTAACTTTATTAGTACGATATTTTAGGCCGTCTTCCAGACGTATTCGATTTAAATGTATTCCTTAAGCATTTAGTTAGATTAATTGGTTTTAAACTGTCAAAACGAAATTAAAAATCAGAAGACAAGTTTATGGACAGTAGTTATTTTTAATTAATAATAAAAATTTTCTTTACATAGCATCACAATCGTCCATGTTACGATTTTATCTTACATGAAACCACAGAACTCACCTTAGCTATTATGTCTGAAGCTAAGCTAAGCTGGTCAGTGTTTGGATACTGGATGCAAAATATGCTGAATGTTAAAATTATCAAGCTTTTATAGTATCTTCTAGTCATAAAACGTCTTGTCTTATTTTTTATTATAAAAAGACAAAAATGTCCATTCAGAACTCTATCCCAGTCTTTTAGAGGTAATCAACTAAAGCACCACAGGTTTGTTTTATTTGGTTCACCTTAACGACCTTCCGTTTGAATAGCCGATATTTCCTTGGACATCTTGTTATCTTGTTTCCACCCAGACGACTTTAAAAAAGGAAAGTATCGTGAGAGATCGTTAATGAATTTTCATTCAGTAGATAAGAAGAATAACCTTGAAAAAGTAAGGCTATTATTCCTTTTGTAACTTATCGTCGTAACATTCCAGGTGAATAGTTTTAAAGTGTTTGAATGTATTATTCTATTAGTGTCGTGAAAATTGCGGTCAATGTAAAAATCAGTCAGTAAATTTAGGTCAAAGAAACAAAAAAATTTATAGCTTTACCCATGTAAAAATTTGTGTTTTATTGACTGGATTTTACTGATGGTTTTTTTCGTAAAACCATATTGACTTATTTTATTGCATTTAATTGATTTTTTAGCTTTTATGCTGAAACATTAATTTCCAATAATTTTTTTTAACGATTAAGAAAACCTAAAATAGGAAGATAAATTTCGTTCCTCATTTGACTTTTTTAATATTACGTTTAATTCACCTCAATTATATTGTAATATCAGTTAAAACGTCGCTGTCCTGATTTAAAATATCGTTACCACCACGCCAAAAACACGAATCTGTTATTCTTATGCATAGCAGATTCGTGTTTTCGACGTGATCTATGCTTAAATGCATTACTAATTAAAAGTAGTTTAGTCTTCATAATTTTTAAAGAAATAACTTTTTAAAGAGAAAAACGTGTTCATTTTTATATGGATGTAATATTAGTGATGTAAAAGAAATAGTGTCTTAATAGTGTCTTATAGAACTTAAAGAATTTATTAATGTTAATGTTTTTATAAATTATTCAGTAAAATTAGGCTTCTTTAAATATTAGAATAATTTAAGTAGAATAAAAAATATCATTTCCTTGCCCACTATAATTTTCCGTGGATAATGAAAGTTCTATGGCCCAATGAAAAGAATGAAGCTAGTTATAAAATAATTTTTTATTTCATAATTCATACCTAAAATAAATATTTCCACATTTTACATCATAACATCATTTTCGAAGTAGGTAGTAAAATGTATCTGCCGTGTCTTTGGATTTACAATGAGATTGTTTCAATGATTACTAATTTGAAGATTCTTAATGGATCAGAGCCTTTCCGTATCCAAGACCAGCTCCATAGGGTAGTCCGGCACCATAGGCAAGGCCGGCTCCATACGGAAGTCCGGCACCATAGGCCAGACCGGCTCCGTATCCGAGGGCAGCTCCGTGTCCGATGACTCCTCCGTAGGCAACTGGGGAAGCTAGGGCAGGGGCGGCGTAAGATCTAACGACAGCAGGGGCAACATGGGCAGCCACTGGGGCTACAGGGGCGGCATAGGGGCTGGCAACGATGGCGGCGGCTGGGGCGCTGGCGGCGGTTCCGGGCTCGTTAGTCTTGACGACGGCCCTGAATCCGTGTCCGTCGGCGACGTAGTCCACTCGTCGGGCCCTTCCGTCAATGTCGGTCAGGGAGTAGGATCCCCTCCTGTTTCCGTGGGCGTCTCCGACCTCAGATCGGGAGTTGGTGGCGCCGAGACCGTCCTTGATGTCATAGGCGAATGCATTGTTTCCAAAAGCCTGTAAGGAATAAAATATAAATAAGCTTGAAGAAAGAAAATTATATATCTATGAAAAGTTGAATGGATAGGGAACGGTGATAGTATTGTAGATATACTTACATCCTGGGTCTGAGACCTGGCGCTGACTCCGGTGTTGACGAGAGCTCCATGCCCGTACAGGACGGCAGAGGCATGGGCGGCTGTCAAAGCAGCGAAGAGGATGGCGACCTAATATTTAGAAAAATTTATTTTTTAGTTATTGCAAACTAAATCCAAATAATATTATTTCAACACTTTGGTGGATAAATTTTGTAAATATTAAGCATAAAAATTTATGTATATACACGACTTAGTTACATACTATTCACCTTTAAAAATAATCTGTTTTTATAGTGATTCTTGTAACGAAATCCCGAAACTTTTTATTACATCCCTTAAACTTCCCAGTGATTAAAGCCATCGTGCCCTTTTGGCTGTGTAATAAAAACTATATTTAAAAGCTAAGCTTTTATCTCTTGAACTTTCTTTTCAAAAATATATTTTACTCTTAAATAAGCGTAACATTTTTCAGATTATGTCATTAAAATTTTCTAATAGTTTCTTCTTTTAAATATCACTAATGTATTACTATAATATCTGAACACACACAGTAAGATTTTTACCTTGTAACTTTCTATCAATAGGTAAACTGTTGAAGATTTACAAAAAAAAAAAATAATTAAGTTTTATTTAATAAATTAGGTTTTAAAGTTTTAAATTTAATAATATATTGTAAAAACGTATGAAAAAAATTAACAGCGTTTTGAAATATTTTAAAAAGAAATACCAAAGGAAAAACTTTCTTAAGTATGAAGTTCATTGACTCACCTTAGCAATCATGTTTGAGATTTGGTTGAATGTCTGGAGACAACTGTAAAATGTCTAAAAACGCTGTCACTTATATACTTACCACTACAAGGGCACCAACCAGTCTGATTCGACACTCCTATCCAAATTATAAAAATAAATTTCAATAAGAATTTACCTCCCAGCCTGCGAGGGGAATTCACCCATACGTAATACCTCGTTTTTCATTCTCTTTCTCTTAGTTATCTCTTTCTCTTAGTATCAGAGTGATCGGAGAAAGTTGTATTCATCCTTGAATTTCTTGTTTCGAATTCAAAATGGAATGTATACCAACAAGGAAAAACCGAACGTCGTTCGAGATGAACTGTGCATTAATTGTTCTAAAGGTGATTGAATGGCCTTCGATGTTTTAATTGGTGGGGGATATACACGACGTGACACGACCTGTTAAGTGAGTGTCGAGTTATTGGAATTTCATTGAGGAAATTACGAATTTTACTTTTTTGTGCCTGTCAAACTCCATTCCCCATTTCAACGCTCTCTTTAAAAAAAAATTAAGCAATCTATTTATAATGAGTTTTAGTTTTAATTAGGGATAATTTATTCTAATACTGATAAAAAATGATGAACAACTAACGGCTTGTATCCCAGCAAGGAGGGCATGTTCATCTTTAACACTCAAATTCCCTGTAAATGTAAATATTTTCTTAAACTTGTTTACTCTTGTAAAAATCACTATTCCCTTAAACCCTTTTTAGAAATAATACTTTCTGCCCTAGCTGTTGAAATGTATATTTTTCATGTTCAGTTTAAATTCGTGTCCCCAACTCCCCATACAAAAGTCAAAGCCTTCTGTTACCTTTTGATTCATCAATTTAAAAAGTTGAACAGAATCCCTCCTAATATTTTTTTTAAAGAGTTCACATGAATATCAAGATATGGATTTACACCTAAGCATCTTGAGAGTAACAAAAAGAAGTTAGGGTGACAATGTTGCCCCCTATGAAGAACAAAGTATTTAGAATAAACATACTCAATAATATTAAATTTATATTTTGATGGGCTGGTTTATTTCATTTTTCAACTTGAAATTAATAGAACCCACACGAAGTATGATATTTTAAAAACATGCTTTTCAATGAAAAATATTTTACATTAAAAATTTTAATTGCTAATGATGATAATAATAATAATGTAATACCAGGTAATATAATGTATAACTATAATTTCTCTACTTTTAAAATACGTTTAAATCACAGTCCCATACCTCAATTCAATATTCTTATTGAGAGAATAAAAGATGTCTCTCTAGGCAAACTTAAAACTGGCTACAACCATGTTAATTTTAGCAAACCTCAGTAGTATTAGTAGAACAATTTTTTTGGCAAAACTTTGATGTCAAATTATTATTCAAATTGCAAATGCATAAATCACAAATTAAAAACGTATTCAATTTTATAAAGGCAAAATTTAAGAGGGCTAGGGAGTTAAGCTTTTATTTCAGAGGGGGTGCAATTATGAGAATCACGTTTGTGTGTATCAGATTTCTTCCACTTCCTTCAGAAAATTCTATTATTCTCCACAGGTGTTTCTTCATTCTGATTCTTCATTCTGATTAATTATTCTTCACAGAAACTTAGTAGCCCTCGACTTGGTGGTTGGTGACTTCTCAGAAACATTACTAGGTATGGAGTAAATTTTTTCCTAGATATTTTTCTAAAACCATGAATTTGTAAAATAAAAATTTGAAAAAGTACACAGCCCTGGAATAATTTGAGTTAGAGAAAGTTATTGCATTGACTGAATTTGTTAAATCTTTGGTAAGATGATTTCAAATAAGACATCTATTGTGTAAAGACTTTTAAAAATATTACCTTAAATTCAAGAAAAGGTGCCTTTAATTCATATTTTGGCGTTGAAGTAATTCACCCCTTTAAAAATCATTTTGGTTTATTGATATGTTTACCGATTCATTATTTATCATGTTATTCAATATGGTTTTCTAATATAATTTCACTATTTTTCTGTATTCTCTTGCATTTACAAATCCTATTGCTGCCTTTCTCTTTTCACCATATAAACCTTTTTTTCGTTGGCACTTGAATTTTATCTCCTCAGTCGCGCTGATGTTTTTGCTTGATTAAATCATTATTAGTATGAAGTATTTTCACCTTGGTAAAAACATTTTCTTTGTAGAACCACAAACTAACCACCCAAGTTTTTTTATGAAAAGTTTGGTATAATGCGAATTTAAGAAAAGTCTTAATTTAGAGAGCATTTTTTCTAAAATACTTGAAAAGTACTCGATACTTTAGGTCCAAAAATATTTTTGACGACTTCCTGCAAAAATCACTATAAAAAGACTAATTTTTCTCATTTCCATTTTAATTTAAAGGACTAAGGTTTAAAAAGTTTCTGAATTTCTCACCTTAACAAAACATCGTCTTTTTTATTTTCTAGAAATTATTGAGTTAAATTAAAAGAGTTAGCTAATGCGTTTAGTTTAGTTTAGTTTTAAAACATTTTTCTCTTTTTTTATTAAGGTTCGACAAGTTATTTCACTAAGATTGGTTAGAAAAAGTACGTTTTATGTTACAAATTACATTACTACTATTACGTATTTCAAATATTTTTATATAGGGTGTCTATAATTCAAATTGATCAGTTAGTTTAGTTTTAAAAGTTTTTTTTTTGTTTCAAAAGTATATGAATACCTATATTTTCGTTCTTCACTATCTGATCAGGTAATTCCACTTCATTTATCATATATTAAAATAAAATTATTTATACCCCCAATTATTAGTCTAAATGGGGAAACTTTGTCCATTCTATTAGAATTAGGATAGAGCAGCACAATTAAAAGTCCTCATACCCGAGTTTAAAACTGAAATGTAGATAATTCCTTCCAAATATATTCTTAGTCAAAACTTCAGTTTTACTTTAACTTTGGGTACAATGATTAAAAGAAATATATAAAATTATTATTCCTGAAGAACTCAATAAATAGAGAGCGTATTTAATACAAAACTTTTATTTTCTTTCTCAAAGACACAAAAATAAATATCTCTTACAATCATTGGTTCCAAAACAACCCACATTCACCATCATAAACTTCCTTTTTCACCGTTCACTCTGTCCGACTTTGGTATTTCCATTTCTGTATTTGACAAGATAGATATCTAATAGATGTTAGTATCCCTAATGGATGAGGGCCTTTCCGTATCCAAGACCATATCCGAGGCCAGCTCCATATCCAAGACCAGCTCCATATCCGAGACCAGCTCCATAGGGAAGTCCGGCTCCATAAGCAAGACCGGCTCCATGTCCGAGACCGTATCCGAGAGCGGCTCCGTGTCCGATGACTCCTCCGTAGGCGACTGGGGCGGCCAGGGCGGGGGCGGCGTAAGCTCCAACGACAGCAGGGGCAACATGGGTGGCCACTGGGGCTTGAGGGGCGGCGTAGGGGCTAGCGACGACGGCGGCGGCAGGGGCGCTGGCGGCGGTTCCGGGCTCATTGGTCTTGACGACGGCTCTGAATCCATGTCCGTCGGCGACGTAGTCCACTCGTCGGGCCCTTCCGTCGATGTCGGTCAGGGAGTAGGATCCCCTCCTGTTTCCGTGGGCATCTCCAACCTCAGATCGGGAGTTGGTGGCTCCGAGACCGTCCTTGATGTCATAAGCAAAAGCGTTGTTTCCAAAAGCCTGTAGAAGAAAATTCATGTTTTAAAATTTTTAAGTCCGTAAAAATTCATTTCTCTAGGAAGAATTGCAATACTTCATATTAAAAGTAAAAGATATTATTATACTTACATCCTGAGTCTGAGACCTGGCACTGACTCCGGTGTTAACGAGAGCTCCATGTCCGTACAGGACGGCAGAGGCCTGGACGGCTGCCAAAGCAGCGAAGAGGATGGTAACCTATAAATCAAATCAAAATATTAAATTAAATTTTCTCTATTTGTTGATACTAAATTATATTTATAGTTAATCCAAAATATTGATAAATCTTTGAAGGGAATATTTAAACCGTCAAATATTATTTCAGCCATTTTAGAGCCAT
The DNA here is from genome assembly GCA_963680715.1 of Tetragnatha montana. NCBI lineage: Eukaryota > Metazoa > Arthropoda > Arachnida > Araneae > Tetragnathidae > Tetragnatha > Tetragnatha montana. The sequence goes on from OY796683.1 coordinate 28,343,253, forward strand.
ATTTATAAACCTTCTTGACATTTGAGGGAATAAAATATTTCTTACCTTAGCGATCATGTTTAGTTCGATTATTTCTCACTCTAACGAATGTGATATCAGAGGTAGAGTAAGAAACCTTTTATACTTATCTTCAGAAGGACGTAACCTTCCCGATTTTTCACTACACCCAGAAGAAAGCTCTAACCGGAAATTTTTTGATCCCGCTACAATTAAATTCCACATGTAAGAGATCACGTTAGTAGTGACCTTCGAAATTGGAAACTTTGCGCCCAAGTTAGATAATCAATGTTACTTCCGCATATTTTTAGTTGTCTTTATCTAATATCTTAGGAAAATTAAGGAAATTGTAGAGAAATTTCTGCGGGTATTTCTTTTTTATGAAAGAAGAAAAATTTATTATGTTACGAGTTACAAATTATGTTTTTTATCCATTAATAAGTGCAACAAAGTTGGATTGGATTTAGAAGGAAAATTCTGGTTTATTGTGAGAAAATTATGAGAAAGTTTTAGACTTTTAACATTCGATCTTTATTTTGAAGGAATCATCTAAAGTGAAAAGTATTTATTGCCCTTTCACTCTTCACTCCTCCAATAATTGTCTATGCAAAGGAGTGATTCACAGGAGGTAATCAGTTAGGAATCGAAAGTGACATAGAGTAATTTAGCCTTTTTTAGGGGAACGGGGTTCGAGTCCTCCCCGAGAAAATGTTTGAAATTTAACGGAGAAACGTGATTTCAAGCTATTTTCGGGGGTTCCCGGGGTGAATGGATCTCTCTGGGAGTTGATTGAGTTAATACTTCGGTTCAATTTCAGTCAATTGGAAATTCGGTCTTTTAAATTTCACAAATTAACAATTCACGAAACGTGTACGCATTTTCCCTCTCATTTTTTTTGTTGCGAGTAACACAATTAAATAGCCACCTAAAGGAAGAGTTCAGGGGTTCTCTACCTCGAAAAGTTTTCCAAAATTTTAATACCTTAAACGTGTTTGAAGCACATTTGTGTACTTTACTGGAGTACAAATTGATAAGATTTCTAGCTTCAGCAAACATTGCGTCTGCTAGCCATTAAAAAAATCTCATCGATGGCCCGCAAGTTTGTCACTACCCCTGGTTTAGGAGATATAGTCGGGCCTTATATTATAACAACTGTCAAAACTAAAGTCTTTAACAGTCCGGGCTTGAACCCTACTTTCTGGTTCAAACTCATGTAGCTGAAATTGTTTTTAATAAGGTGGCGTGGATCTAAAAAATTCTTTATGAAGATAGTTCAAAATTTTCATTGAATTCTAATCATTTAATCTAGTTCCCAAAACATACATTAGTTTAAACCAGAAGGAACCAATCAGGGAAAACTGCGAAAAGTGAATAGGTAGCAGCGGAGAAAGAATTCAGTGAATTTTTCAGCACGTGTTTCTTTCAAAAGAAAATAATTTAGTATGGGTGTAGGTGGCAACAGAAATAAAAGTAGTATATTTAAAGAAATCGAGTAGGTTCGAAAATAGTCGTGTTCTCTTCTGTCATCTGGTGGAAGTGCATTCTTCAGCTCCCGTAAGTAAATCGTATGTGTATATTTAAAACTATGTTAATTTCTTAAATTCTGTACACTTGGCTTATTACTGTCGTGATTCGCGTTTTCATTTAAATATGATAGGTAACATCACATTTGGACTACTTAAAATGTCCACACATGTAACACCACTGATATTCTCTTTGCCTTTGTAAACAAACGATACTTTTTAGAAGCAAAAATTTTGAGAATATGTTATTCAGTTATCTTTTGCTTTAATTCTCAATCGATATCAATAAATTTGCTTGCAAACTGCTAGCTTCCAACTTTTAGGTAAACTAAACTGGATCTTCTTTCGAATTTACCAATAAATATCCTAATTAGGTCGGGTAATCATCTTTTCATCAATAACTCTTGCTTAAATTTATTTTTTAACTGTGGGGCTCAGTCCCCATTTAACTCTGCATCTTCGCTATAAAATGTAACGTTTTTAACTTTTTTAAAAGTTATTAAGATGTTTTATACAGCTCAGTTTATCGTCTATTATCACTCTCAAGTATTTTATGCTGTCTTTGTGCTTAGTTCTCCCTTGGTTTATTTTTATGATTGGCAACCTTGTAGCTTTGTGTTAGCAAATATTGTGTAAGTTTATTTTGCAGAATCTATTATTATGAGTTATTATGAGATCCAATTATATAGTTTTTCGGAAGAGCTTTAGAGAGTCCTCCGGTTGCCATGTGTAACCACTGCTCCCACAGCAACATGCTTAAGTATTGTCATCATTTAAGCTGTGGGTAAACATGGCGGCTTGAGGACACTTTCTAAAGCTTTTCTGTTTTTCTAGTATTTTGCTGGCTTTTTCTGTGATGTGATGATCTTTGTCTCAATGATCACTATCTGGTCGTCGGCAAATGCTTGGACTTTAGCGCCCTCGCCCAAATTCAGTTTTAAAATAGAGTTGATCATTATGACCAATATACTGGTCCAAAACTTGAACCCTGAAATATTCCTTCATTCTATTTCATTATTTTATTGTATTTCAGCAGTACTCACGTCGTCATCTGTTGAAGGAGCTCATCATTATTTATTTTCCTACACCACCTCAACGTTCTACTTATGATTTTTCCCGGAACCCGTCTAGTCCCGAACTGAAGTCCAGTGATTTAAGATCCTGAGCTTAGTAATGGGTAAGGTTTTACTTCAAAGTGTATAAATTGACCTGATGATCAAATTTTAATAATCTGTGACCTGTTTAATTTTTATAATTTGTTCACGAATTTATAAGATCATTCAGAAAGTTCTATTGGGTTTTGCAAAGTTTCGTATTTGAAATTTATTTTGAGAAACTTGTATTAGGTGGAGATTTCAAACCAAGGAGATTTGGGTATATTTAAAACTATAGTGCATGATTTTGGTTGTTGATGTTATTTCTTTTCAAAATGGCGGTTTGAAAAGAAAAATATATTGTAATACATTTGCCTTTAAAATCGAAACCAAGCAAAGTTAAAAAAAAAAGCCCCTTTTTATGACCGATTTATTTCACTGTAACCAACCCTATTATCTTCAGCTCACTGGGATGCAAACTTGGTATAATTACTTTTTAAATAGGTATTAAGTTAAGTTTGTCGGTCAGAAGGATTGCTGATTGTATGTTCGCGTAAAATCGGTTGTTTTATTTTTTAAAACCTGTAAGGGGGAGTAACTGTCGGTTTCTTTCTTAGAAGGTGGTCTTGCTTGGCATAGAATCCCAGCAAACCAATCTTTCTTACTTAGAAGGATATTTGGGCCTATCCCGAAATAAATTTTTATTCAAGCCATCTGAGATACAAGATGTTAAAATAAACTAGATACGCGCGTGCATATTTTAAATTATTCTTATTTCTCTTTTGTTAATAATAATGATTTGATTGTAAGGTTGTTGCTTAATTGTTATTTCAAAACATAATTGAGAACCCCCCATTTAACTACCCACGAGCCGCCACTGATTTTGATTTTTTGTTTATTTGTACCTCGAGTATGTAGTTGGCTCTCAACTTGTTGCTCATTACAGTTAATGCGACCATTGAGCTAAAAAGTTTGGACTCCCCTGGTCTAGTTGGTCATGATATACAAACCTCTAAATAAAAATATTTTATCACAGCTCTATATGGAATATTTAAAATTTTTCAAAGAGAAAATCCTGAAGAGTTTTTTCAAAGCTTTAAGGATTGTTAAGATTCAGGTTGGTTATTTCAAATTTAACCGGGTGGTTTTCATAGTTCAGAGAGTGTGTTTTTCATTTGTCAAGCATGTTTAACATAAGACCCAACTAGCTAAATTTGGGTTTTATCCTTAATTAAAATTTACCTTATTAAAGTTTTATCAGCATTTTATTGAGAGTTGCCTTAATCGGTTCTTTTAACTCAAAATGAGAATAAATGGGTAAAAAACCCATCTGTTTTTGAGGCATCTAATATTCGTCTTTAGTTGTACAATCAATATGTTAATGTGATGATTCACAAACGGAATGACCATCTGAATAAGCAACAAAGAGGTTTCTTTTAAATATGTGTTGGTAAATTCGCGAAGTAAATTATTCTCAAAGGCCATCTACTTCAAATCAGCTGCATAGGTAACTAATAGCATCTGTGATCTCAGAACGAAGAAATGCTTATGAGCTCATTCAATCAGGGGTCACATAATTACAACTGCAATTTTTAATATCTTGCTTCAGTAACGTTTTCTCTGCATTTGAAATTAGTGCAAATTGTTTTTTCTCGAAAACCCCCAAAAAGTGTCTAACCCATTTAGGTCCAACCCTGCAGAATGCTGTGCTAAGATGAGAACTCTAATTTTCATGACGGGTTGTACTCTCTCTGATGACTGTTACTTTTCAAAGTCACAGAGCGAGTATGAACCTCTCATAGAAAAATATAATCAGCATCTTCACTATTGTCCAGAAGGGTAAGATAATCTCTAAATTTACTGTTTTTTTTTAAATTTAATTATTCTTCGATATTTATTGTATAACTGTTCTAATTAGATGTATGAAAGATGTTCTATAAAGATGTTTAATGTCATTTATGCTATATATTTGAAAATCAATTTGAAATGTAGTAGGATTACTGGTACTTATGAAAAAATGATACGGCATCCCCATTACAAAAACTATATTAGTAAATTGGTCGTCTCACACATGCTTAAAATGTACAAGAATGGCTTACGGCCAAAAGAATTAAAAAATAATATTTTTTATATAGTAATTTTATTTACTAATAATTCACAAATTAGTGCTCAGTTAAAATTCAATACCACCACAAGTTCTATCAGAAACGTGCTGTGATCAAGAGAAGGAACATTATTCAAAACTCTGAATTTTCCATTTTTCAATTTATAATTATACTTATAAAAACACTAATTCAAAATAAGTTTTACTCAAAATACTTAGAGACGCCATATTTTTTTTTTAGTTTTGTTACTAATTTTTTTTTTTGCATGGGAAAAAGCTTACTTGTCAATGAGTAATTCATTTTCGGAAAAGAATTTTTTGCTTATTGTGCTGTGTGGGCATATAAGATTAAACTTTTAACTGATCAAGATTTTTTTTGCTTACTAATGTTTCTTATCATAGGTAAAATAAAATATTTTGTGAGAAATAATGATCTATTACTCTGATTATTGTAACATACAAAAAATTATCAAGTTTTATTGTAATATTTGACTGGAAAAAAAAGTAATTGAGTTTTCAGTTATAAAAAGTGCCGAACTTCTTGACGGGGTTTTCTCTAAATGTTATTGAAAAGGCTTCGTTATTATTTTTAATCAATTTATACTTTAGCATGGGTAAACTTAAAAACTAACAATGTTGTTATATATTACAATTGAAAATATTTGTTCAGCTTTACTTTTGGAAAATGTCACTTTCCCATTCTGACAGTTGTTCTGACATAGTTTTGTTGTTCATGGCTTTTTAAAAATTGCATAGGTAAAGTCAGTACTAACTTTATGTCATTGGTTCTATCAAAGTAGTATACATAAAAATAACTAGAAATTTCCCTACTATTAATATTATTATAATCGTATTTATTATCACACATGAGTTATGTACACATTTTTTCACACGGTTTTAAAAAATTGGATATAAAACTGTGGTTTTACAACTGATATTGTCCTTTTTTGTGACACTTTATCTTCTATCTCCGTTAGGCATGGATGTTAGTTTCTGTCCTTGTGTGTGTGATGAATGAATGTGGCCCCCCTGTAAAAAGGGGTTGTGCCTGCGAATGTGTGTGTGGCGTGGGCAACAGTACTTCACCTCCGTGGCTTCGGTCCACAGGTGCCCACTGGGTAACGAGAAGTAAGTACTGATTTCGGCATGTCTGGAGCGATGACCCCGGTCATAGTGTGTGTGTTGTGCTCTGCCATTGGAAATAAAAAAAAAAAAATCTTCTATCCGTGTATTCTGGATGTACCATTATTCATATAAAAAACAACTCATCATTTAATGAAGGTGAAAATTCTCTATAGGTTTAGTCTATATTCGGAAATCTTTAAAACTGCCTTCCAAATAACATCGGAGAGGGGGCTGTTCTTACAACCTACATATAACTATAGAATCAAATAGATTGTGTTTTTTTTTGTTAAAGAAGGATATTTTCGTGAATTTTTTCGCAAACCATAAGTGTGCGAATATTGGCTCCAGAAAAAAAGCATTTTAAGCAGATGCAATGAGGATTTTTGTAAAGTTTCGTAGGTGAAATATTGAGGAAAGAAGTTTGGTGAGAACTGTCTTTGGATGTAATGGTAGTCTGGAACATTCCAACAAACTGTGTACGGGATTTGTCTAGGTGAAATACAGCTGCAGGGGTACTTCAAAGGGTATAAGGTGACCGTGTGGCCTGGTTGGATTACGTGCAGTCAACCACTCTAGCAGTCGGCGCATTGTAACGGCCGTCGGTTCGATTCCCGCCTTGCCCTGGGTGTACCTTCCCTCTCCGTGGGTCAGTAAAAATTCTGTTCTGTCTGTCTCACTTGACGAAAGTTTATAAGCGGATCCTTGATATGAAGCACACAAACTTGAAAATACAGGGTGTCCCAAAACGACCGCATAAACTATGCATAGCTAGATTCCTCATTGGGAAACTCCTGCCCAAAGAAGTGCCCCTCTACGATCCATAGTTTTCGAGTTATAGGAAAAACAAAGTATGGCTGTTACCACTGTGGTCCCAGGTCAATCCGGCAGCAGAAACATCAGGAACGTTGGTCTCTTACTCCAGCCTCTCTTACTCTTGGCCAGCATACTCGGGGATCGACTGCTTGGACCATATCTGTTGCCTGAACGGCTCTCGGGACAGTCATACTTGGTGTTTCTCAATGAGGTCTTAACCGAGTTCCTCGATGACATACCTTTAGCGGCAGTACAGGGACTTTGGTTTCAGCATGATGGGGCTCCGGGGCATTTCTGTGCTTGGCATTCCTGTGGTTGGCTCAATATGGAATACCCCGGCCGCTGGATCGGACGTGGGGGTCCGGTTCTATAGCCGCCAAGTGGGGTAACAGCCATACTTTGTTTTTCCTATAACTCGAAAACTATGGATCGTAGAGGGACACTTCTTTGGGCATTTTTTATGTACTCCCAACGAGGAATCTAGCTATGCATAGTTTATGCGGTCGTTTTGGGACACCTTGTATATGTAACAAAATCCAAAGGGACCTCTGACTCCAAAAAAAGGTTTAATAAATTTGTGGGATTACTCCAGAGATCACACGATGGAATTCATAAGCTAATTTATTAACAGGATCAAATTATGCCAATTATGTTATATCGATTAGATATTTTCCAGCAATTTTTAAGCTGAGTTAAACATATTTGTAACAATACTTCAGGCTTTTGCATTTAACAATGCTTCAGGCTCTCTTACTTGCGCTCCCAGGGATTGGCGGGAGGGGAACCTATCTTCAATTCTGGTCTTTTCCTACTGAACCAGGAATGGGCGGGAGGGGATTCTATCTTCTATCTTCTATCTTCTATCTTCTATCTTCTATCTTCTATCTTCTATCTTCTATCTTCTATCTTCTATCTTCTATCTTCTATCTTCTATCTTCTATCTTCTATCTTCTATCTTCTATCTTCTATCTTCTATCTTCTATCTTCTATCTTCTATCTTCTATCTTCTATCTTCTATCTTCTATCTTCTATCTTCTATCTTCTATCTTCTATCTTCTATCTTCTATCTTCTATCTTCTATCTTCTATCTTCTATCTTCTATCTTCTATCTTCTATCTTCTATCTTCTATCTTCTATCTTCTATCTTCTATCTTCTATCTTCTATCTTCTATCTTCTATCTTCTATCTTCTATCTTCTATCTTCTATCTTCTATCTTCTATCTTCTATCTTCTATCCGTTCACCCCAAGTAACCTTTTCTCCACCCAACTTCCAAATGGGTGGTCTCAGCGCGCACAATCCGTTAGGATTTCGCGCGAAATCCCGCCGGATGTGCCCGCTTCGACCATAACTTCCAAATGGGTGGTCTCAGCGCGCACAATCCGTTAGGATTTCGCGCGAAATCCCGCCGGATGTGCCCGCTTCGACCATAACTTCCAAATGGGTGGTCTCAGCGCGCACAATCCGTTAGGATTTCGCGCGAAATCCCGCCGGATGTGCCCGCTTCGACCATAACTTCCAAATGGGTGGTCTCAGCGCGCACAATCCGTTAGGATTTCGCGCGAAATCCCGCCGGATGTGCCCGCTTCGACCATAACTTCCAAATGGGTGGTCTCAGCGCGCACAATCCGTTAGGATTTCGCGCGAAATCCCGCCGGATGTGCCCGCTTCGACCATAACTTCCAAATGGGTGGTCTCAGCGCGCACAATCCGTTAGGATTTCGCGCGAAATCCCGCCGGATGTGCCCGCTTCGACCATAACTTCCAAATGGGTGGTCTCAGCGCGCACAATCCGTTAGGATTTCGCGCGAAATCCCGCCGGATGTGCCCGCTTCGACCATAACTTCCAAATGGGTGGTCTCAGCGCGCACAATCCGTTAGGATTTCGCGCGAAATCCCGCCGGATGTGCCCGCTTCGACCATAACTTCCAAATGGGTGGTCTCAGCGCGCACAATCCGTTAGGATTTCGCGCGAAATCCCGCCGGATGTGCCCGCTTCGACCATAACTTCCAAATGGGTGGTCTCAGCGCGCACAATCCGTTAGGATTTCGCGCGAAATCCCGCCGGATGTGCCCGCTTCGACCATAACTTCCAAATGGGTGGTCTCAGCGCGCACAATCCGTTAGGATTTCGCGCGAAATCCCGCCGGATGTGCCCGCTTCGACCATAACTTCCAAATGGGTGGTCTCAGCGCGCACAATCCGTTAGGATTTCGCATTTTTCAAAAATACCCAAATTTGCTTAAATATGGTGAAAAATTAATTAATTAATTTATGTTTAGGCTTAATAAGGTAATTAAAATAATTAATGTTTATTAAATTTCTCATAAATACCAAAATTTGCTTAAATATGGTGAAAAAATAATTAATTTAGGCTTAATAAGTTAATTAAAATAATTAACGTTTATTAAATTTTGCAAAAATACCCAAATTTGCTTAAATATTGTGAAAAATTAATTAATTAATTTATGTTTAGGCTTAATAAGGTAATTAAAATAATTAATGTTTATTAAATTTCTCATAAATACCAAAATTTGCTTAAATATGGTGAAAAAATAATTAATTAATTTATGTTTAGGCTTAAATAAGTTAATTAAAATAATTAATGTTTATTAAATTTCTCATAAATACCAAAATTTGCTTAAATATGGTGAAAAATTATTTAACTTAGGCTTAATAAGTTAATTAAAATAATTATTGTTCATTAAATTTTTTAAAAATACCAAAATTTGCTTAAATATGGTGAAAAATTATTTAATTTATTCTTAATAAGTTAATTAAAATAATTAATGTTTATTAAATTTTTCAAAAATACCAAAATTTGCTTAAATATGGTGAAAAATTAATTAATTTATTTATGTTTATGCTTAATAAGTTAATTAAAGTAATTATTGTTTATTAAATTTTTCAAAAATACCAAAATTTGCTATAGAGCATTTTCAATCACATGACTTGGACCTAACAACGGCCTTAGCAACTGAAGATGTTACAGTTTTTTGCCCTACAGAGGTTAACAGTTACAGCAAATGACTAGCCGTGGAATTTTTCTATTGGAGCATTTGCAATCACATGATCCTATACCTAAAAACCACCTTAGCAACACATAAACAACGGCCTTAGCAACAGTTAAAAGCCCTACAGTAGATACACAGTTAAAAGAAAATAACCGGTTGTGACGTCACCTGAAAACACTCTATTAAAATAATTATTGTATTAATTTCTATTTGGTTTTCTTAAAAAAACACCCCGGAAAATCTTTGAGATCAAGTTTTCTTTATGATGTTGTAGATTAGAGCTACGAGAAGCACTAGGAATTTGTTCAGAGTGTTTTCAGGTGACGTCACAACCGGTTGTTTTCTTTTAACTGTTTACCTTCACTAGGGCTTTTAACTGTTGCTAAGGTCGTTGTTTATCTGTTGCTAAGGCGGTTTTTAGGTATGGGATCACGTGATTGCAAATGCTCCAATAGAAGAATTCCACGGCCAGTCATTTTCTGTAACTGTTAACCTCTGTAGGGCAAAAAACTGTAACATTTCTATTGCTAAGGCCGTTGTTAGGTCCGAGTCATGTGATTGAAAATGCTCTATTGACTTACAGCTCAAATGCCGACTACGTTTGCCCGACAAGTCCGTTTGCTTCACTTTAATGCTTAATTGATACTAATTAAATTCAATAACATTTGTTAAATAAGTGTTTTTAGATAGTTTGTCAGTAAATAATAAGAAAATGTTAAATCACCATTATTCCTATGCCGTGCTGAAGAGTCCTAACAAGGACGAAACCGGTCCATGGCTGGAGGGGACGCTTGAGAGTCGGAGTTTACACTTATTGTCTGCTAACCAGCAATAATGGTGAAATACTCCTCCTTTTATCAATGCCTTTTGGGAATTAAATCTGATCGGGAAAGGCAAGTCATTCCAGCAGACAGTGGAGGACTAATCAATGGTCACCACTTTTTCTATTATAGTCGGCTAGAGACTAGTTTTTGGCCTCGGCTCTCTTGCGTTGCCTTCCTATCCCGTGCTGATGAGTCCTAACAAGGACGAAACCGGTCCATGGCTGGAGATGACGCTTGAGTGTCGGAGTTTACACTTAGAAGACTTTACACTTTCATTAAAGAATAAAAAGGTTACATAATTGCTTAAAGGGGAATCCCCTTTTAGAAAGGAAGTAGCTGGTTTGAATATGTTTTTATTGATTAATCGGGTTTTTTTTATTTGAATCCATAATATTTCGTTTTTAGAAATGAAGGTTGTGTTGTGTAGTAAGTATAAACTACGATCTTTTATAACTTAACACAGGGAATTTTCTTGCACAAACAACAAAAAGTTAGTATATTCATTCATACATCTCAGAATGTATTATTTATTACTCATAAAGAAATAAATAACATTGAATCTAAAATGCTTTCCTATACATCAGGAAATAAAAGCACAAAATTTTTCAGATTTTTTTTTCCATTAATGGGAATGAAATTTTTGTTTGAATTTATAAATTTTACATTCAAAAAATCAACTATTTCATTCCTTACTCAGATTTTTAATCATTACTTCAGTACGAATTATCATAATCTATTTTTAAATCCTTTCATACATGTATGATATTTTCAATTTTGTGTGTAATAAACGAACTTATTAATTAATTTGAATTTTCTTATATAATTAAAAAACATTTATTTTAGTTGTTTTTACATTCCTTCATTCCTATATTGTATTTTTCAGGCTAGTGTATAAAACTTACAAGCATAGTGATATAAAATTTTGGTATTTTGCTTATGTGTAACGTGAAATTGACAATGAATTTTTTTTAAAAAAAATATGAAATTTATATAAGTTTGCTGTGTGTGTGCTTAAACCAAAAAATAAATTTCATTTAAGGTTAAATTTGTTAGTTATTCCATATAATTTGGGTTTTTAATTTGATATATTTATTACTAAAGTCTATTCTTGTTTCCCTTGTAGAAGTATATAGTCAGAAGTGGCCAATGTTCCTAATTGGGAACATGGTGAAAATCACATATAATTTTTTTACCGCCTTCATACTAATAATTTCTCTTAATTGAAGCATTAGAAGGTACATTATGCAAAAAATTAATTGAAATACACCTGAATCTGAATTTAACCTGTAAAAGGTTAACAAACTATTAGGGAAATATGTAATGATTTAGAATGGTGATCATCTAATTCTTAACTGTGTAAATATTTTTCTCATAAACTACCTATTTTAATTCTTTTAACCTGTGGCAACACCTAAACCTAAGGTATTTAAGTTTTCTAAAAACCTTAAAGAGAAAACAATTGAATTCTTTAAGGATATTTAATCTTCTGAATAAGTCAATAATGTTCCTTTTATATCCTTATGATATGTTTTATAATCAGGTTCCTATAAAGAAATATGCTATACTGATATACTGATTATTTCTCATCAATGCATAACTACAAAGATAACAAGGCAAACAATTTCCTGGGTGTTATTTGTAAAATTAGGCTTTTCTCAAAAAAAAAGTATTTCCTTTCTAAAATAGAAAACCTTGTATGTATTTTTTATGTTTTAACCTGAAATCCTCCTTAAAAAACTCCTTAAAACTTGATGCTTTATTGTAGGTCTTTTGAAGCAGATCTTCTAATATTTATTGTACAAGCTGAGAAAGTTTAGGACTACTTAGAGCTAGAGTTTCCAAACACTCCTCAGGAGGAAATTGTTCAATTTGAATTGTTTTGTTGAATTTCTTAAGAACCAACAAGATAAAACTTTCTGAACTTCTTCTTCTTCAATTTGTATTATTTGTACCTATCCATAGACACAAGGTAAAATATTATACATCAAATGAACTATATGCTTCAGAGTGATAAAGTAGCCATTAATTCTGTTAAAATTGGAAAAATTAAAGTATTAAATGTTGAGTATAATACTTCTCCCATTTGTTTTCAGCAATATTAACTAGTCCACAAAAATGGAAAGTCTAAAAAAATCTTTTCTGTGTAGAACCAATTTAAAAACACACTTACTTTTAAAATTTGTATACAGTTGTTTGAATAAATAATATCACTTAATTGCACCAAAAACATTCCAAGCACAAACCAATCTTTAAGTAAAGAAAGGTGAAAGTTAAAAATTTCATTACTTCTCTACTATAAAAGTTTATTTATGTTATGAAACCATCTTCTCAAATTTCTAGACTTTCATTTTCAAAATCAATTACAACATCTTATAACTCAGGCTCCCCCTCTAGGAATTATTAATAACTCCCCCAGAAAGTAAAAAAAAACCTAGTTTATTACATTTTTTAAACCCAAAAAAAGTTATTAAAAAACTTGTTACTTTTACTAGGATCAAACTCATTTCCCAGATAATATACAAGGTTTGTAAATTTTATACTTTTTTAAGTATGCTGAAATCTACTGTATTAAATTAAATGTTAATTATAGAGTCTTCTATCTATATTGATAAATCAGCGCGCACCATCCGTTAGGATTTCCCGCGAAATCACGCCGGATGTGCCCGCTTCGACCATAACTCCAAACGGGTGGTCTCAGCGCGCACAATCCGTTAGGATTTCGCATTTTTTGTTCTTAATAATTTTATTAATTTGGGCATAAATAAATAATTTTCCACCTTATTTACAGTTTTAAGACCTCAAATAATTACTTTTATTAGTAAAAGAATAAGCTTGCACTATTAATTACCTTTTTGCACTAAAAATTAACCCATATATTTTGTTATATATATAAATTTACCATAAAATAGCTTTATTTTGTAATTACTTTTACAACTTTTAAGCCTTTATAAATGAAGAAAGAAGGTTTTAAGTGCAATAACCTTCAAATATTTTGCTGCAGCATTAAAATATTCTATGTATAATATAATCTATTCATAATATAATTTAATATTATATATTGTATAATATGATATTCTAAGTACAATTGTTTTAGGAAATGAGATATTAGACTTATATATCTTATCAAAATTAGACAAAATGTTTGTACTTTACTTTATGATGAATGTTACATATTATAATAAAGTATAATCTATATATAATCTAATTTAAAAACTATTATACCTATCTATTTTATAGGTTTCTACACAAGTTCAGTCTCAGAAATGTTTATTGGAAAACTCAACCTACAGAAGAAGGTTTTCGTCTATCGCTTTTTGAAAAAATTCGGGTGCATCGCACTATCCCGTCAACCGTGCCGCTGAATACGAATTTTTCCATTCTAAGCTCATTGACTGTGCGGCTGATACTGACGGTGGACTCGAGTACAAGGAAATAGAGGTAAGTGTTACATTTTATGTACTTAAGAAGTTTCATGTGGTTTATGAAATTCGACCCGGGTTAATGTGCTCAAATTACCTTAAATTGTATAGGTGAGTGAGGTATAGACAAACGAAAAAAAAATTAACCCATATGCTTTTTTAGAAAAAAAAATGGTTAGAAAATAAGCGACAGCCTACTTACGTGATAACGCATTGGCGATGGCGACGTTAGTTCTGAACCTGAATCTGCCGGTATACGGTCGTTTCGGCAACTTTGAAATGTTCTACCCGCCACTCGTTGGCCTTACACAACACAAATCCCTAAAGGCGAAGATGAAACAGAAACCAGGGGGGTAGGAAATTTTAGAGTTGGCGAAACGTCCGCGACATCAAACTGCCGGCTGATGTTTTCAGCTTCCATACTTTTTTATTTGATTTTAATTATTAACAAAAAAAAAATGCACCGTTTGTAATAACATAAACAAACATTCATACATCCGCCAGAATAAAAGGAATAGAACACATTCAAAAGAAATGAAAACAAATGGCACCGAAAACGAAAATGAGTCATCTGATTGATTGGATTATTTCTGAAATGTTCCTGAGATTGTTATCATAAGAAATGCAAAGTTTGTTTCAAGAAATGTTATTTTTTTTGAGGTGAAGGACGGATATTTGATTCAGCTTGGAAACTTCGCTAGGTAATTTATTAAAAAAAGTAACGGAGAAATGGTTATGAAGGAAATGAAATAGATAAATATAAAGCTGCTTTTTAAAATCATATGTTTTGCTTCTTTACATGAAATGTAATTAAATGCATTTATACGGATATTTTAGAAATATATATTTTATTTTTTTTTCTTATTATTTTGTTCCTAATAAATTTGAAGTGATTTTTCCATGTGAATAAACAATCATTGAAAAAGAACTTATTCCAAAATGCAAACAACATTTGGGGTTTTAATACTTGAACCAACTTTGACTGTCAAATCATATGCCAAACCAACCCAAGAATGACATCAGAACTAAAATCTTTGGTTAAATCTGTTATCCATATCTTTTCATATTATTCACTATAAAAAATACTACTCTTTTGACAAATTTTCAATCATAATAAAATTGTTTCAGGAAATACATAACTGATAATATAACATTTTCATTTTCTTTCAAGTAAGATATTACCTCAAATAACGCGAACTGCTTAAGAAAAGCTGTAATATATTTGACCTTCAAACTATTCCTCGTACGGCTAGCTTTCAAGGTGGTTTATCAGAGGGATAGTAAACTTGTTTCATTGCTCCCGTTTAATGAATAACTTACTCTTTGAATTGAAATAGAAGAAAGCGGTTACATCAGAAAATGTCCATAAAGCTGTCATTAGTAATTATGATAATGACCTTTGATTGGGTGGGATATCCTAAAGCTGTTAGAAGTAGACGGGTATGTTAAATCATGGGTGTGTAGATCTTTTTTTCATGCTTCGATGGCATGACAAGTTACTAAGTAGATATCCTTCAATTATAAAGGTATAAAATCCGAGATTTGTCGTATTAAAATGAGTTCTCGTTTTACATTGAGGATAATTCTTAAGCATGATTGCTAAGGTAAGAATAGCAAACTGTCTTGGGAGTTAGAATAGTTATGTTATATTTGATGTATTTATTGCATGCTTTAAATAAGTAAATGGGACAAAACGGGCTATAAAAAAAATTAAATATTTTAGAGTCATTTTATTACAATGGCTGAAAAATTATAATTCAAAAACAACATGCAATAATTTTAAATTGCCTGATTTGTACACATTAAAAACTGTAATTGTATAAAATTGCCTATTATGGAGTGGCCATATTAAGTGTATTATCAATTACAACACTCTATTTTCTTTCACAAACTTATAACTTCCACTGGAATCTATATAAGTAACTTTTATTTGGTATCGATAAAATAGGATTAAACCATAAGAGAGAAGTGTGAGTGTAATGCAAATATTATTTTACAAAAGGGAATTATTGAAGTATTTTTATGTCTTATAAAAAGTCTATCGATAGTCTTTAAAAGCTTACTTAATTACTTAACCTCTTTGCGCCAGCTGGCACAAAGGACTTCGAGTCTCTTTCTCCATGCAAATTTAAAAAAAAAAAAATTGCACAAATTTTGGTAAAAAATATTTCAATTTAAGTTTTTAAACCCAGTTTAAAGTTTCAACACTTAGATAATTATATGATAGCAATTAACTTAGAACTAACTTTTTTATCTTTTAACTTTTTATCTAATATTTTAAAATTAAATCAGCATCAAGCAGCTTTTGATCGGGAATTTCTTCAGTATTGCCGTCTAAAACTCTGAAATTTGGAGATAACAGCGTTTGATACGAATCTAAAGAGAGAACTTCGTTCTAGATTGAGTTTTCAAGAACTTAAAAGTTTAAAAACGTGACTTGAACTCTACAGAACTTTCTAATAAGACCAGATACTTCATTTCTCCGTTTTAGCTTCTAAAAACTATTCGAATCATCATACTCTATTCCTATGTGAGCATCCTTCCGTCTCGGGACATCAAAACACCCATCCCAAAAATTACAAGCACCCAAACACATAATCGAATAACAACAGACCCCTTAAAGTCGCCAAAGACTTCCCACCAGGACCAACCTCCGAAAAGATCCGGAGAAACCCGAAGAAAGCCGAGCCGATCGGCGAAGATCGCCTTACTACAGACATCGCCTTACACGCCTGCTAAAAGCCTACGTGCCCAAAAAGAGCAACAACGGTTTTGAAACATTTACGAACCGTTCCGAAATCCCCCCGAAACGGGATTAAGACGTGACGCGAAATCCGAAAAAATCCATCCCGAAGCCCCCCCCCCCTTAACAAGGACTCTCTCCTGGGGGGAGGGGTACTAAATAGATTGGGGGCAGGATGTTGTGGGGGCGATATTGTTTTCCGGTTCGTCCCTGAAAGGTCCCCAAATGGGTTCGGGATGAGCCGTTTGTTGAGGTTTGAAGTGGTTTTTTGGCAGCCGAGGAGGTATTATTTCATGGGGATTTAGGGGAGGAAGTTCAAAAAGTTTTATTTAGGGAATAGTTTGCTTCTGGGAATGGGAAAGTGTGTCGGGAGGGTTTAAATAACTACCCCTTATCGTTTTGAGCATCGATCAAAATTAGTTAAGTTAGCGAAACTTGCTGGTTTTAAAAATATAAACAAGGAAAAGAAGGTGATATTTCTAACAATGAAAGATTTGAAGAACTGATTAGATATTTGGAGCGGTTTGGTGAGCTATTTTTTCCCTCCAGTTGGAAAAATAAGGATGAGTTTATTCAGGTAAAATGAAATGAAAATCAAAACCACTTAAAATAGTTTGTTTAAAAAACAACAGGAAAGTTTGTGTAAAAATTTTATTACTCAGCTAATAAAGGTATTAAAGAAAATTATTTTTAATACCTGTAAAATATTTCACTGTTTCTCATTTAATGTAGGTTTATTTGGTTGAAAAAACAGGATCTTGTATAATAGAGAGGAGGAGACCCTCTAAAATTTATAAACATTTATGTTTGGCATTATACTATAAAGAGTCTAATTATAGTATAAAAGATAACATTCACTATTAATCAAATGCCTTAAAATATATACAAATAAATACTCTTTATCATATTATTATAAAAAAAAATCGTAAATATGTTTTGAATGTTTTTTTTTTCAAGTTGAGCATTTTTGAAAATTAGTTTTATAAACGCCCTTAACATTGGATACATAAAAAATACTGTCAATCAATGTTTCTTAATAAAAGTTTAAAACAATTGTAAAAATGATTTTACTCCTATCGACGATTCTGTCAACGGAAAAAAATACATGTTTCGATCAATAATTTAATCCTGTGAATCACCTTGCCCTTAAAACCAAATTTGACCTACATTTTCTGAGAACAAACGAGGTTTTTTTTTACATTTCGGGTGTAAATCAGAAATCATACAAGTTCACTCTCTCTAGAATAACGTTAAAGCGACAGCGCGCTTTTTATCTTTGGATTTTGTTCTTTTTTTTGTGTGTTGTTGTGGTTCTCTCCGGCATGCCTGTTTTCCATACGAGTCACCTGAAGTATCAAATGAACAATGAGGCATACTCAATGGCTTCATATGAGGCTTACGAGACTTCTGATGCTCTCTAATATATCGTGAATTCTATCACAACCATATCAGATATATTATAAAGGAATTATTGGGAAAAATAAAGCTTTGATGGAAGAAAAAATTCGTACGAGTTTGTGTCAATACTATCCATCTACACAATGTAAATAATTATTTTCTGATAAAAAGAACATAAAATATATTGAGAAAGGAAAATAGAGGATACAGCTATGTTTTTTATGAAGTCTGTGGACCAAATAGGGTAAGTAAGTGTAAGAAAATGAAGTAAAACAGTGTTTTTAACAGTTCTAAGCAAAACTTTGTTGAAAAATAAGTATGAGACTATTTATAAGGAGATAAAAATGGCGACTTTCTCTTTCGACTTTCACGATACTGTTTTGCAAGCAGAATTACTTGTGGGTGTGACCTGAGATAATTAAAAACTCACTATTTTATACGTACATAATTTCAGATTAATTACAAATTGAGCCCCTCTAGAATAGTCATGGAGCTTTGTATAAGTAATGGGGTGGACGCTTTTTTACACATAAACTATGGATTTATAGAAATATTTAACGAAATGCCATTCATATACTAACGTGGGAATAATTTTATCCTGCATGACTTAAATCATGGCTTAGTAGATACTATATATACTTACTATACTATAGATAGATTAGGGGACATCCATAAATTACGTGAGGTGTTTTTTCCAAAATCTGGACCCCCCCCCCCCTCCCCCCTTGGTGAGATTTAGTGAGATTTTGCTGGATCCCCCTCCCCCCACGTGAGATTTACCTACAACTTTTTATAAATTATTTTCCTTTTTCATACTTAAAAAAACAGAAAATCGTATAATTTCTAGCTTAAAAAGTTGACGTGAGATTTTAATCGACCCCCTCTCCCCTTGGTGAGATTTGGTGAGATTTTTCCAAACCCCTCCCCCCCTTTTTGACCTCACGTAATTTATGGATGTCCCCTGATAGTATAGTATCTGACAGAGATATTTTTATCTCCTCTGAGAGAGTATTTCACTCCCTGAAAATCGTAAATACTCTATAAAAAACTAGCCAGGAGTATTTTCACTATTTGAATTTTTCACAAATGTTTAGCTTAAAAAATGCACTGCGTGGCCCCACCGAAATCAACAAATAGTATTTTTCTTCTCAAAACACCAACTGATCTCAGCGGAGACATTTTCGCCCGACTTTCTTGACAAAGCCAACTGCTAAAAGCCACGGCACCCTAATTATCATACTTTTTAATTGTGTTTTCATATCCATAGTTATTTTTTTCATTTATTGATCAGATGCTTAGGGAGTTTGATTGCGGTTTTCGTG
This sequence comes from Tetragnatha montana, assembly GCA_963680715.1. Lineage (NCBI taxonomy): Eukaryota > Metazoa > Arthropoda > Arachnida > Araneae > Tetragnathidae > Tetragnatha > Tetragnatha montana. The sequence continues at coordinate 28,362,628 of OY796683.1, forward strand.
TCTCTGTATATGTAGTTCATGCTATTTTCGTATTTAACTCCTCATAATTCAATTTCACTCCTCCTAAAAAAAGTCAAGGAGTATTTTTACTCCTCCAAAAAAATCCTAGGAATAACACTGGTATCTAGTAAGCCGTGCTTAAATGATACTCATACATGAAAAAATCCGGTATGCATTTCCTTCAAACTCACCATTTCGTCAACCTTCACAATAGGTACTCACCTGTATAATTCTTTTTCAACTCTCGAATTTCTCCCCTCGTCAAGGCTATCCCCCTGACTGATGGACAGGCCATTAATCAGAAACGTTTGTCTCCAACAAAATGTCGCAACGACGATTGTCTCCCAGAACCATTGTGACTCCTCACCAAACAGCTATCTCCTTCTCTCTCCGCATCCCCAAATAAATTTCTTATCGGATAAGAAAGAAAGAAAAAAAAACCTCTCCACAGGTGTTGTCAGTCCGAGGGTCGAGCTGAGTGACAAGCGATCCCAATGGAACAATCAGGGCTGTTAGAACTCGAAACAGTGTTCCATAGAGGGTGCAGTCAACACCTTTGGGTGAAGCTGTTGTGTCGTTGGAAGCCTTCCATGAGTCTCGGAAAATTTTAAAGTATGCGTGATTAATTGACTCGGTGGGGATTGAGAACAGGGAGGGGTGGCTGATGTTGTTTTGGGGTGAAATCGGAGAGTGGGGTTTTGGGTTGTTGAAGCTACTGTTGTGAAATGACAAAGGTGTCGGTGGTTTCTTTTCTCCTTCGTGAAAAATGGTGGTGGAGTTTAAGTGAGGAGAAATTTCTGTGAGAGTGTTGGCCTATTCATTAATCCCTGAAAATTAGGAAAAGGTACTATTAGCCCTTGTACGATATCTAACTGCAGAGAAGAAGTATATTTAGAGAGTGTTATCAGTTATTTTAAGAGTGGCCTTTTTATAATGGGGGAGTGATCTTTCCCTCTAAGAATACATATCTAAAGCATAAATGAATGCTTTTATGAGAGAAAAGTTGTCTGTATGAAATCATCTTCTCTGATAAATACCTATTGTTTCTTTCTTTCAAAGAAGTACTACATACTCTTTACCACAAGAAAAAAGTACCCTCAAAATTTATAAATCAAGTAAAGTGTAAATCCTTGAGGGTTTTACCCTTGAGTTTCTATGAAAGTCAGTGTATGGAAATTAATATCTCTTGATTATACTAACCTAACCTAAATTTAAAAAATTCACTTTTACTAAAGGTTTAGGAAAATAGCACAAAAATATGTAGACAAAAAATAATAACATAACAACACTCCAAAGTTGTATTCATGATATATAGATAACTTATAAAGCTATTAGATCAAAGCATGGTTGAATTTGCATGAAGAAAATTTTAGAATGATAAAATGTAGTAGCGGTGTTTTCACAAAATTGCACACAAAAAAAATCGTTCTTCAAGATGTCTTAGCATACATCCCATGAATATCCAATAATGCTCTCTCTCACCAAACATTTCTAATCCAAACTATTAGTTTTTGTAGAAATTTACAACACGGTTACTTCACTAACTCATCAAATCGATGTGGATACACCATTAAAACTTCATATTCCTCACATTTCCCATTCATTAAAATTCATACAAACATAAAAGAAAAACTATCATAACCATCAAAACTCTTCAACTTATCACCCCCACTCCTTTTTGCCGAAAATACGGAGATGCATTCAAAGCATAACGTCTCACTTAGCCTCCCCCTTGACGTTTGATTGACCCGCCGCTGAAGCAATAGCAGCCAGCAGACTGTGCTCCGTATTCCCGGACATGAAATTCCAAGAGCGGCGTATTAACATTACGGGATAGTGCTGATTTCCAAGTCAAATGAAGACTAAATTTTGCCCACTTGGCGTTTTCTTCTTTCGCATCGCCAATTTCCGGAGCTCACGAGTCATTGGCGACGGCTTTATGCGCGCCAAAAGTTGATATTTCTGCTCTTTTTTTTAAAAAAAAACTCTCCCCGAGTTTTGAAGGGGAAAGGTTAAGTCCCTTTTTGGGTTTCTGGAGCACTACTTGATTAGTTAGTATTGTATCTGATTTTTTCATTAAAAGCAATTAAAAAATGTTTATAAAAAAAATTTAGCTAAATTTTATATCATCTCTAAACTCTTTAGTTTGATAATGAATAAATTAATATTAAACTCATTTAAGTTTAAGCAATTTCGTGTAAAAACTAAATATATTATAAGTTAGCCTAAAAATACTGAACCTAATAAAACCAACGTAATATTATGAAAAATATTTGTGTTTCCTCTTTATTTTTCCTCTATTATATCTTCTCTTATCCTCTCGCTTTTAGTGTCTTTAGTCTTACAATCTCACTCTTTCTCCACATATTCTAAAAGTGTCAACTGATATCCATTTGTACCTCACTCTCATATAACCTCTCTACCCTTATTGCATTCTTTTTCTGGCTTTCAATCTCCGTTATTCTCTCTTTCTTTCTCTTATCCATTGTTAGTTTTAGGAACGAAAAGTAAATCAATATCAAACACTAATATCTAGTGTTCCCAATGAAGTCTATGAATCATAAGAGATCCTCAACAAACTTTCCTGTGTGCAAGAAAATATTTTGTTAATACTTGTTTCTTCATTCCTCAAACGCCTTTCAAACGAACCCAGTATTATAGCATTTGTCAAAGTTTTACAAACTTATTTAGCCGTTTTTATGCAAACGAAACTTTAAGTAGTGGAAACTCAGACTACTCATGAAAAAAAATCATAACTTACATAACACTTGGCTCCTTCCTCATACTTTTCACACGCATCCGATACAGAACTCCTGGGTGGTCTCCATCTCACCCGCAACCGTAACACCTCCCAAACGAAGATCCCAAATAACGATATCACTCACTCGAATTTATTCGGTCCCAGCCCCCTCAATCAAGCCCCTCTTGGCACTCCGTCAACCCCATTCATCCGAGCAGAACCTTCGAAACACCCCAATCAACCAACCCAACGGGAGGGTTGTCGACCCCGGTAGAACAAGACTCTCGAGATCACAAATAATATGCAAAGACTCCGAGGAGGAAAGGATGTTGGCTGAGGCTGTAGTGTTTTTGCCGTTAACCTGATGGAAGCTGTCTCTGTTGCAACTGTGTTGCTCAGCGTTGAAGGATAAATCAGATGGGAGACGTTTGCTTTGGGGGATGTTTAGTAAGTGTAATGGTGACTTAAGAAATTGTCGTAACATCATGTTGACCCTTTTGAGATTATTGGAAAAGGATAAAGTGATAATTTTTATACTTTTAACAAATTTTTTATTTACCGGTGTATTTGTTGCCTAGTGTGTAGAGCAGGGTTTCCCAAACTTTTAAACATCGCAATCCACTTTTATAGTCTAACGCTACCCACCTCATCTTCAGTTAAGGTATTTAATTTTTTTAGAAACTAACTAAGAGACTATCGAAAAACATTTAAATGCTTTTTCACGTCTTTTTTTCATAAGTATATCAAATTTTCCCAGGCAATAACGCCAGACGCAGTAAAACTTTTTGTTTAATAAAAATTACTTGCAGGGGTTAAATTATGTTTTTAGAAAATTAAAGGCAGTATTTGAATTTCAGCGAATCAAATTTTGAAATTGTGTGTGCAACATTGAGTCTCATTTTAAAAAGAAGGTCGAGGGGTCCTCCCCAGAGAAATTTTTCAAACATAGTTTTTGAGGCTTGAAACTTGGATTTTAGTAATCTGGTGGTAATTTCAGTTAAACATTACTCAAGAAAATTACCAAAATTTGTAATTGCCCCCTACATAAATTTGTAATTTATTTTTAAATCTTGAAGTGAGCCCCAAAAATTAACTCGCGACCCACAGTTTGGAAACCTCCGGTGTATAGTATCTGAGTATTTATTCGAGGGTCTGGAATAATTTGAATCTCCCTTTTTTCTTTTCTGCCTTTGAATGATGAATGCATGCGGCTCTTCTGTAAAAACGGGTTGTACAAGCGTTTTATGGTATTGCGTGGGTAACTCTGGGGATTCGGTCCCCTGAGTAATCTTAACTTTGTACTGCTCTAAGCATTTCATGAGAGAAATTAACTTTTTTAAAGAAATAGAGTAACAGATTTAAAATCCAAGTACATTCACCACTGTAAAATAAAATTCTGTAAATTTAGGAGACTACTTTCAGGAACAAACCATCAGAAAACAATACTTGAATTCACATATAGCAGAATTGAAATGTCAAACTATGTTCTGACGCTAAATTAATTTTCGAAAACCCAGTTTTATTCTTTATCTAAAATATCGGTTTTCCTCTTCTTTAGTCGGGAGTTATCGAACCGTTGAAAACTAAGGTTTTCAATCAAAATTAATATCTTCTATTATCTTATTCACAATAAAAACTTATGTTATATGATATCCAAAACTTTCGAGAAAAAGAGAGACAATTATAAAGAAACTTTTATAAAAAATAAGCTTGAAAAAAATAGTATCCCTGGTGACGATGTTATTGAATTTTATATGCAATAACCATATTTCAGTTATAAATGAATCTAAATAAAAATCCTATCATCAAAATTTATACGTAGAATGTCTTTCAATGGAGAGAAACTTCAAATTACTAAAAAACAAGACTGCAATTAAAATAATTAAACACGCACTTACTACCCATTCCCTTTTTATATTTAGTATTCCTGGACCCACTGTAGTTCCGTCAAGTTGTTAACATTAGGTTTAGTTTGTGAGACTGTCTTTGTAACCCACGAGAATGGATGGCTTTGAGAGATGTCTCAAGTGTCTAATTGTGTGTCTTTTGGATTGCTTTGCGATGCCGCACCTGAAAGTATGCGAGGGAGCCTCACAAGTAATTGAAGACAGAGCAATGCGCTCGAGCTATTTTTGTGTAGAATTAGTGAATGACGCTACGGTGACTAATTGCATCCTTGGTGTGCGGTAGTACGACGGAATTAGGCTCTGTTGTTAGGATTCGAAGTTGGGAAAACGTTTTCTTGAGGCAAATGATATTTAGCTATCCGACAGAAGGCTAAATTTCTTTTTATTAAATATTTATAAAGAAATAAATACTTTCCTGAACTAACATAGACGAGAGAAAGAAAGGAAGAAGATAGAAAGAGTGAAAGGCATAAACATTTTGTAACTCCTTAAAGTGTTTAAATTTTACTTAAAGTCGTAATTCAGTTGGAAAAATTATTCTTCAAACGCACTCCTTAAGTTAAGAGTTTTTATTTTATATTCTCAGACTACATTCAGAAGACCAGGTGAAATATCATTAAGGATAATCTTTATATTGCTAACTTTCTTAGATTCTTTCTGCTTACTTTATGAGGGAGATGAGGAATAAGAGAGAGAGGAGACAAAAGAAATGAGAGAGAGGGGAAAAAGAGAGAGAGAGAAATAGAGAGAGAGAGAGAAATAGAGAGAAATAGAAATAGAGATAGAGAGAAATAGAAGTAGAGAGAGAGAAATAGAAATAGAGAGAGAGAGAGAGAGAGATAGAGAGAAATAGAAGTAGAGAGAGAGAAATAGAAATAGAGAGAGAGAGAGATAGAGAGAAATAGAAGTAGAGAGAGAGAAATAGAAATAGAGAGAGAGAGAGAGAGAAATAGAAATAGAAATAGAAAGAGAGAGAGAGGAATAGAGTGAAAAAGAGGAACAAGAAAAGAGAAAAAGAAAAAAAAGATAAAATAGAAAGAGGAAAAAAGATGACTCAGAAAAGAGAAATACAGAAAGAAGAAATGAGAGATAGATAATGATATAAGGATAAAGAGAAAAAAAAGCAACAGAAAAGAGAAATAAAAAGAAAGGGAGGGAGGAAGGGCTTTAAAAAGATGATATTGAGAAGTTGACCAATAGAAAGATAGAAATAATAAAAAGAGATAATTATCTCTATCTATATTATTATAGAATATTATTTCTATCTATTCGTCCACTTCTGCATATTATAATATGCAGAAGGAGACAAAAATAAAGAAAAAGAGTGTGTGTTGTTTAACGGAAAAGGGAACCTGGGAGAGAGATTGAGTGAACTAAGAAAAAAGTAAAGGTGGATGCACGAAAAGTTCAATAAAAAGAAAATATATAGAAAGTGAAAAAAAGATAGACGCACAAGTATATGAAACAACGATAGAGAAAATCATAAATTAGGGGTTATAGAGAAAAGGGGAGATGCACGAAGAGAGGGAGAGAGGCAAACGTTTTCCGGAACGGCCCACCTAAATCACTCCACCATCCCATTTCCCGCAAGAACCCCGTTTTTGACACCTCCCCATCCTGCGCGGCGCAAGGTGTCTTCCAATAATCGCCCCGAGCGGCGATTTGTCTCGGCGCCCGTTTCCGACAAAACCACAATTAGCGCGGCCGGCCCCTCTAATGAACGAGTTCTCTCCGCGTACGGCTAATGAATTGGAAGCGGCGGATTTAATTACACCGCCCTCCCCTCTAATGACTCCGGGGAACAAGTGCTCCCCGTGGGGGGAGATTGAGGGGTTTTTGCTCCAGGTTTCTTTCGAGGTTTGGAATCTCGGTTTGTACTTGGTGATGTCATGTGGTGTAAAAGATTATACAGGTTGATATCGATTAGGTAGACTGTTTATAAAGCGTGAGTTATTATCTATTGTTTCAGATTTATTCTAGATGTTCAAGAGCATTTGTCCCCTTACAACAACTTTCAATCTACTAGGTGGATTTTTCGAGATTACTGAAAAACTGCTATCTAAGGTCTCTTTTCTGGTTAGTCATGAAAAAGTCCCACAAATATTATTGCAAATTTAATCCAACAGAATGCTTCAAAAGTGCGTTTCATGGCTTTTATTTGAAACCACCGTCTCTAAGGGTCAGGTAAGTAAGATGTACCCTTAGGTAAGTAATCATAATAACTATGATAATCATGATAGGTAAGTAAGATGGCTTACAGCGTTCCTAGAGGTGATATAAGAAGTTCAAAAACTGAGGGAAAAAATTGTATAAAAAATGAGGACAAACCCACAGAAAAAGTTTCATGAAAATATCTTAAATAGTCAAAGAATTTTCGCATGTGAAAGAGAACTTTTTTCAAATCAGAACTTTTATCAAATGTTAAAGTGTTCAAATGGTTAAAGAGTCAATAATTTAAATTAACTTTTTCCAAACACTTTTTGGTATTCTCACTTTAAAGTTAAAATAAATAATTAAATAGTTATAAAATATTTCTTTCTCCTATGTTAAGTAATACAATCAACAATCTTCAAAAAGAAGGCTTATTTTACGAAATTGAAAATTGCAAGTTCTAAATTTGGTGTAACAAAAATGAAGTTTGAAAAGCCCAAACGACAAATTTGTTTGGTATGCCAATCATGGAAAGCACGGAACCAAAACGTTTAAATCTTTACAAGAGAAAAAAATCAAAAGCTACAGAAAATTAAAATGTCAGGAAACTTTTTAGTTTGAAAATTATTTTATAGTTAACTGGTATCATTGGATAGCACTCTAATTCATTTTGTATAAACTTATAGATCGATTTATTCAACTTGTTGATAAAAACTCTGTTCATGAGATTTTTGAAGATATTCAAAGTCAGAAAATTTTAAAATTTTAACTCATATTTACCTAAATTGTTGCTTTTAAAAGCTTTATTAATTTCTTTTTCAAAAAGAGAATGCAGGTCCATGTGACTTATAACATAACGACGCACAAATAACGTAAAATAAACAAACATTTTCATAAATTGCATCCTATCAATACAAAATCCTGGACGAAAAATCCCCAGAAAACGTAAAACCCACGATCTCAAAAAGCAGATTCAAGTGTAGCAATGCTAATGGCCTTACCTCTTGTTCGCTCTGTCTGTCTTCGGCCAGACACTGTTTGCGTTGGTTGATGCCTGCTCCATCGCTTTTCCCGCGAAATCCATTAGCGGCGAGGACGGACACCGAACAGGCATTCCTAGAAACAAGGGCTAAATTTAAGAAAAACTGACAGAAATCTGTGTTTGCTTAGACGAGTTTCGTTATTAAGTACGGTTGTTTCTTTTTAGTCTAAATGCAGGTTTGTTTTAGGCAATAGAGGGTTTTTTGGGTTTGAAAGGGGATAAAACTGCGCAAGTTACTTATTTAAAAGAAGTTTAATTTAATAGCAAATTTTGTAACATAAAATAAGGGTAACAATCGATGATTTATTAACAAAATCCATACTTGATCCCGAATATCACGAATGCATCATCAGATAAAAAAAAAACATTGCAGAATTCGTGGGTTCATTGGTGGGGACTGCTGAAAAATATCTTTAACGAGTTGTAAGCTATAATAATATAAATATAGGAATAAACAAAATTGTGTTCTTTTGTCTGTTTTTTAGAAACGCTGCTTGAAAAATCATGTTTTCAGCGAATTAGCAAGCTTTCTGGACCTCTGGCTCTTAGTACAAGTATGACTTCTGATTTCATAAAATTAAGTAATAAAAAAGATTTGTCAAAATAAATAAACACAGGTTTCTTTTTTTTTGCACTATTGATTATAAAAGTTAAAACCACATCTTACATCAAAAACAGGTCTTCCATTTCTTATCTATATACCTAAAAAATTAGTTAAATGTAATACCGTAAACCTTTAAAGTATTCATCAGAAATTTCCACTCACTTAGCATTGTATATACAGTTTTAAATGTAACAATTTAACTTTTTTAGATTTCAAAATGGTTTCTCCAACATCTGCCCAATTTTACCCCGTCGACGGCACTACCGATGTCTCTTTTTTATTATCATCATTCAATTTTATCTGATAGTGCGTAATCCCTATTAGTTCTTAAAATTGAACAAAAATATTTATAACTTAAATCACAACTATTAAAAAAAGCTTTAAATCACTGAAATAAATATGCCTCACACCCAAACTTTTTCCAACGTGCATCCTAACATCTTCCACACAAGAATTAACCCCTATCCGCATCTCACCCCATCAGGACATTAAACTCATCCCCTCCTAAACACTTTTTAATGACAATAACAACAACAACAACTTCCTCTTTTTCGCGCCACATTTCCCAAGCATGCCTCCCCAACTTTCAAATCGAATTACCCCACAAATTTTTTTCTTCGCCCCTTCCTTCGCAATTTAGTCTGCCCCCCTTTTTTCACACCCCCAGAAAAAACTCGATCTTCTCCCCCCCCCCCTTTCGGAGTTATTTTTCTCTGCTTTAATTGGGTTGTTAATTACAAGTGATGAATCTCGACGCAGTTTATGTGAGCTAAGGAGATTAGCCTGTTATAAAGTCATTAATTAGGATTTCAGGGCTTGAGGGTTTTCAGTGGAATGTACTGAGTTAATTATCTCATTAGGCCATGAAATACCATTTTAGATTACTCGGTATTAACAGTTACAAAAAAGAGGATAAATAGGGTAAGTTATTACTTTTATAAAACATATTATTATTTGTGTTTTAATATTTCAATATTTTTGAGGTTGAACGTTATCTATGGCACAAAAAATTCGGGTATTAATTTGTGCATTTTTTATGAAAGTAGACAAAAATGTATTCAGATATTTTTTTTATAAGACTTAAAATGTCGTCTTATTTTTTTAAAAATTAATGACGAAGGTTGTATTGATTTTAGGAATTTTAGTTTGAATAATGAATTAAAAGTATTACATTTTTTTTATTTTCATTTTATATCTGTTATTATCTCTTTTGATTTAGACCTCACACACTTAGTTAAAGAAATCAAAGAAAATTAAAAAAAAAAAACATCTAAAATATAATTTTTATAAAATTTGAAGAGAAGCAAAATAAATTAATCTATAGGTTTATAGGGTCTGGCTCTGGGAAAATTATATGCTATGTAATCCACTTTCATTAACATATACTTAGTGTCATTAAACACTAATCCAAAATACACGTATTTAAATAGTATAGAAAAAAAATAAAAGAAAAAGAAATTTGAGGTAGCTAAGAACTTTGTTACTTGCAAATTATTGATGATTAGATAAGACCAAAAAACTTACAACTTAAGCAAACTTTTTAAGCTATGAAAAGTTTAACTCTCTCTGTATGGAAGTTCACTCTTGAATGAAAATTAAACTTTCTTCAATCTGACAACAAGCTTTATATTGAAATGTAACAATACATACTTTGAAAAAAAGTTCTTAAATTTATCCATCAATGAACTTTTTAAAACTTTAAGAAAGGTTTATCCCTGTACAAGTGCAAATCAAACCCTCCCCAACATACTTTTAATATCCCATTCGTTTCTCCCATTCGTAACTAAAACAATTTAAAGCCCATATTCAACTGTCACATCGAACAGGGAATCGAATGACTAATACATTTTTAAAGCGTCGAAAAACTCTCACCCCTCCCACTCGAAAACGTGCTGGAACAATCCGGAAACTGCATTAGTCGTGTGTCAAGTCATAAAAGAATAATAAATCACTCGTGGATCGCTTTTGCTCCCCCCCCTCAGAAATAAGATTGAAAGTGTTGACCGCTCACGTATGGTTCGTTTTCTTTTGATTTTTCCTCTTTTCTCTGTTTCACGATGTGCTGAATCGGAAAAAATAATTATTCATGAGCTGTGTCTTATACTTTTATTATGTGTTTCTTCGGTATTAATGAAAAGATGATTCTTTTTTTGGAGTTTTTCATAGGTTTGAGGATGGTGATATATTTTTTATGGGACTTGGGAGTTATTTCTGAGGGAAGTTGGGGATTTTGTGATTCAAAGGTATGAAATGTCCATAAAAATCTATAAAATATATTAAGATTTTTAACATCTATCATTTTTCTCAATAACATCTTTTTTTAAGGTTTAACTTACTTAATTGAGTTATAATTTTACCATCTAAATTAAGTTTGTGAAGGAAAGTAATTAATGCAAAACAGCTATCAAAATATACTTTGTAAGCTTAAAAATTCTTACGTCGAAACCAGTCTTTTCTAACCCATAAGAATTTTTGTTACATATTGTAAATGATTGAATAGGTGTTAAATTTATCCTATTCGCTTTTATACTTTACAAATACTTCAAAAAAATGTCGATAAATCAAATATTAGTTTTTTTAGAAGTTTTTTTAGACAGTAGGTACTGGAAGATTCGATAACTGATTAAACTGAATTAAAAATTTAAATATTCTTGCTTTTTAAGAATACTAAGAAGTATCAAATATAGTTAATGAAATTGTCTTTAAATAAAATTATTATAAATCATAAAACTGTTAAATTTATGATAGTTAATTAGTGACTAATTTACAATAATGAAAAATATTATTATGGCAACGCTTAATAGTAATAAATCAAGTAATAAATGTTTCAAATTTGTTTGAATGTTTAGAAAAATTAATTTGATTTCAAATGTCTTTTTCTGAGTTAATATTTCCATTCAATTATCATTATTGATTGTATTGGTTTATTCAGACTTGTACCTGATATACACTATATTCATATTTTAGGGTTACTAATTTAGTTAAATACCACTTTAAAATAAAATCACACTTTGGATTTTGTTTGGTACAACTTCTTTATTTTATGTTAAAAAATATGCCAGTAGAAAATTTAAATTAATTAACTCAACTGTATCACATAAAATTTGTGTGATACAGTTTTCAAAAAAATTTGAGTTAACTAATTTAAATTTTCTACTGGCATATTTTGTATTAGTATTATGATATCTTTTCTGTTAGAAAGTAGTATTTATGGAAACTTTCGTTGCAATCAAGTCAAGTATATTTTTGGAGCGTTTCCAGAGCAGCACTGGATTTTTTGGAGACCTGATATTTAAACATCTGTACTTTGTTAAATAAAAATAAGTAATATTATTAATGATTATTTTTCCCGGTATTAGACAGTTCCATGAAGACATTAAAATCTTGTAACTGGAAGGAGAAATAATGCCTAAAAGGAGGATTTGTGCTATACCTTAAGCTCCATTTCTTAACTAAAATGTATAGTTCCATGAAAGATTAGAAAAATACACAGTACCAAATACTCATGGTAGTTATATAATTTTCAAAACTCAATGAACTTTAAATAAAATTACTCTTTAAACCTATAAAAATGGTACTGTTAAAAAATATTAAAATCTATGAATTTTATATTTAAAAATACAAATGAATATTGAAAATTATTTTAGTTTATTTAATTGTTTTTAGGGGTAACAATGTAAACACAACTTATAAAAGTATTAAACACACTTAAAAAATTGTTTTATTTAGGTTTGAGAAGTTAAAAGTTGTGTTCTAAATAATGTATGCAAATGTTTTACATTAACACTAATTTATTTGAAAATAAAAACAAAATAAAAATTGGTATAAAAATCTTTTTACTGTAAAATTAAAAATATTATAATTTTTATTAAGGGTATAGCTTAATGATTTTATTGGGAAAATTGGTTTCTAACCATATTAAAAAACAGCAAGCATTGTTACTTTTAACTACAAACACCATTTTATGTACTGCACTATAATACTACTACTACTGCAAATAGTAGGTACTACACTTTTAAATATCAAAGAACATTTAAAAGTTTAAAAACATTTAAACAAACCAACTAAATAATCAAATAAGAAAATAAAAATTCATTAGGCAACAAAAGAACATTTTATTTACAATGCATTTCAGAAACAGTTTAAAAACCAACAGTGACTTCAATAGCACTTTTTGACCAGATATTAAAAGGACACAACAGCAAAAAATAACACAATATAACTTTCACATTCAGAAATTCTCAACATATAAAACGTTTAAACACAAAAACATAATGTTATCTAATAATTATCGTTTCTCATATTTATTAAAAACTTTAGAAATAATAATATTAATAATTGTAAAATTAACTATTATCACAATCTTTAAATTTTCCTAAATCATATTTCAAATTTTTAAATGTTTTTACTGATCGAAATTAAATGAGTGTTATTTTACTTAAGATGACTCTAAAATAAAATACTTTCTGGATTGGAAACTCACCTCTATTAAATAAAATGTCTTGGTCATTTCACTGAACTTTTCCGTGCAATTTTTATAGTAAATACTATAAGGAAATTAAGAGATTGAAACTCTTACTTAAGAAATCTCGAGTAGTTTTCTACATTATACAATCTTCTAAGTGAGCAAAACTGTATCATAGAATCTCTAAATATGCTACTTAAAGAATTTAAAGGTATAAAAATTTACATTAAGCTATAATACATATTTTTAACAGCACAGTTTTGGAATAGAAATCTAAAGATAGAGGTAATAAAATTTTTCGTATGGAATGAAAAGTTTGCTTTTTTATTTTCTTAAAAGAATATATTAAAAGCAGTTAAGTAATAACTATAAATAAAATGATGGGTGCTTTTTTTTCTTCTTTAATTTAAGATGCTAATTTTTATTGAACAAACGTACTTTAAAATTTAAAAAATGAACATGAATAATTTTGATTTTACACAATTATGAAAGTTAAACCCTTTTTGATTATTCATTGAAATATGAACTTCATTCATAGAGAAACCCCTTTCAGTTCATATGCCGATATTTTCCATAGGAGTAAATGGCAAAATCTCGAGCGTTCGAGGACTGAAAGGGTTAAACATTTTGATTTTACAAGCAGGCTTCAATTCCATAAAAATTTTAAACAGTCAAGATTAAAGAATTTCCTTTTCTTAAAAACCATATTGCACTGAACACTTCTAACATGCTTAACTATATATTTATAAAAAAAATGCATATTCAAAACTAAAACCTGAGGAACATTTTTTAAATAATGAATATAAATTTAATGAATATTTTGGTAAAGAACAAATTCAAATATAAATAGTAAACAAATATGTGCTGTTTTTAAACTAGTAGCAAATATGAGAAAGATTTTTACATGTGAGTCAAACTATAACTAACACACATCAGTATTATGTAATAAATAATTCACCGGTATTGCGTCATATCATACAAATGTACAATGTATACAGAGAGGGGAGGAACCATACTAAAATATTTATTACGTAAAATAAAAAGTTAGTAAATGAATTCAATGATTACTTTAAAGAACGATGTACTTAATTATTTTGCTTTAAAATACATATATATTTTTTAGTTAATAGGTTTTATTTTAATAGACTTATGTTCTTTGCTTTCAAAGGTTTTGGAATTAATATTAATACGCTTTAATACATCTTACAACCAAAGTAAATAAAACTTTTAATTTATATAAATTTTTAAAAAGTTTCAATAATTTAGATTCAAACTTGTCTGCTTAAAACATAATCACTTTAACTTAATATCCACATATCTGTTCTTTTTCGTTTTTTAAATATATTTTAACCCAATCTGATACTTCTAATGTCAAAATAATTTTACAGACCCTACTCTGATAAAATTGTAAAATTGACATTGCATTGCACTTTTTTGCAATCAAATTTGTACTATTTGTATAATTTCATTAGTTTTCAATTTAATACCAAAAGATTTAACTTAAATAATTTTAATTAATAGGTGTTTAATTTGCCTTCTGATAAAAATAATGTTTCAATTCATAAATTTAAGAATAAATATAACTTGATATATAAGCTACCAGAAGTTTTTTTTTTAAATAATAACTCAATCATTAGTTTGAACTTAAACGATAGGTTCTTGTAGTGAGAATTCAATAAAATTAAATGAACATCGCTATTGGTCGATTTAAAATCCGTCTCAAACGGGATCACCTACGTCATCCCCGACGTCACATCCTTAGGCTCCTCCCCTCTCGAGATACCAACACGAAAGAGGTAGTCGCAACTATAAAACTCTAAACGAGCAACAAGAAAACAGTAGAAGATGGCTAGAGAGAGAGAGAGACAGACAGAAGACACGGAGAAATAAAACGTCAAAGCGAAGAAGAGGACTGTCTCTTCCTATTTCACGCCATCAGGCGACGTGTCCTAACAAGTTTTGTTCCACATTGCAAGAGGGGGGAAAGAGGTCAGAAGCGTTCTAAACAGGGGGCGGGAATGTTTGTGGAATGTAGCCTCAGTTTCGGGGCTTATGGTCGAGACACCAGAGTCACTATTTCAGTCAAGTACATTTGAGCCCTCAATTGTCAACATCTGTGGCGTTGGTCAGGTGCCAAGGTGACAGCGTGCACTTGGAACTGAAGCGAAATCAACGCGCTCTGGATCCCCTTCCAATTGAAAATGCATTCACAGACTTCGTGGCGGCGTGAACACTTAGTGGAAACACAAATGTCTCGTACTGCCTTTTACTGAGAGAGAATTATCACTTATGAACCCTTTGGATCACAGCTAGATTTCATACACAACGAAATGTAGTTATTGAACACCATATTTAAAACATGCTATTTCAAACCAATCTATCAGAAAGTAAGTTGTTGAGAAAATAATGACACATCCTCATAAAGGCATTTTTAAAATATTTCCTGTAAAATACAAACGCACAAACGCAGTTTTAAATCATCGTTAAAATTATTTTGTAGGCAAATTATAGTACCTAAATAAAGGATATTGTTTAAATTTTCAGACATAAAATTTTATAATTGAAGATTCGTCTTGACTTTTCCAACAACCTGTAAGAGGGTTTTAAGAAATAGGCTCAGAAAAGGTATCAAATTTTAAATTTAAAAGTCAAAAAAACATTTTTACAGTATTTTGTACATTGATATTCTACACTTCAATGAATACATAGGCTCAAATTCAACATCGTATTAAAAATGACAAGGTATGTAAGAAAATTGAGAAATATTCCTTTTTTTTTAGATTTTAAATCAGATTATGTGTTTTGAGTTTTGAAACTAGTAATAAGGGGAATAAAAAATAAGGGGATAAAGCATTAAAATTTCAATTTATATACCCTTAAATCGATTAGTAATGATACTTACAGTATTTTGCATTTAAATATAGCCACAGATATAGTACAGGTTTCCAACTCAAAACCATAATTTACATTTTAAGTACTAAACTTAAGTCATAAATAAACGTTTCTTGAAAGTTTTTAAGAGTATTAAAAACTTTTGTAAGATCCAAATTGATTTTTAAAGAATTTATAATTATTTTCTTTCAGAAGATCAAAAAGAAAAGAATCCATTTTAATGCACCGCAAATATCCTAAACTACTGAATAAGCTATAGGCATATTCTTAAGAATTCATTTATACTAACTTAAAGTGATACCATTGAATTACAAAATTTAATACTTATCAAATAAGAATACTTCATAACGGAAATTTTTAACTATAGTTTTATATCAGTAAATTTATTTGGATTTTTTTTGTTAATCAAATTCGAATACCGTTTTTTTATTTCTTACTTTTACTTATTTAAAAAACCCTTTACATTTTTAGAAATTTTATGGGCAATTAAAAAAAATATTTTATAAAATTTAGTGTTTTATAAATTAAAAAAATTGAATTATTGAAAGTGCGAATCAATAGAAAGGAAGTGTAGCTTTTTCATGTTTTTAAAAAAATCTATTTAGAATTAAAAAGTCCTATCATAATATTACTTTTAAGTTGTCAAAAAGTTCCCCAAGCTGAAATCAAATTCTATTTTTATAATGATATCAAAGGTATTTTTCCTTAAAAATATAACGGTAAATTTACAAGCATTTAAATTAATAAATAATTTCAATCCTTACAACTGTAATGATAACTGTAATTAACAACGTCATAATAAAATTCCTTAAACATCAACTAAGCCATTGATTTTGATATCACGATTTGTTAAGAAAGGACTAGAAAATTTTTAATTAAACTTAAGAAGACTAGAACTACTCGTTAGGAACAAGTCATCAGAAAAAAAAATTAGGAAACTTGAAAAGATATTGCACATTACTCATAAGATATTGACTTCAAGTCATACAGTTGAATTTTACTTCAATGATTAAACAAAATAAATTGTAGCCTCTCATAACTTTATCTTTTTCATACCTCATCACACAACTAAAATTATTTTTTAAAACTCATTCCTTAAGTTTCTGACTGTTGTGTATTTCATAAATTCTAGCATGATAGTATTTATAAAAAATTATTTCTAGATTAAAGTGAAAGACTTGAAACCTGATCCAGATTTCATACCGTTCTGAGTTTCTAAAAAGTTGCGAAACAAATTATGTATTATATAGATCCTCATCCCGTGTTTAAAAGTTGTTTTTTCAAAGCCTTTCAACAAACATTCATTGAAAAATTAAAGATCTGGATAATTGGTTGCATGTAGAATAGTTACTCTTAATTTCGAGACTACCGGTTTCTAAAAATGTTTATCAGCAGTTGAAGTAAGACCTAATCAATCCTTTCGATCGGGCCGGCCTATAGTTTTTACGGATTTCTTAAAGTCTAGGTGTTAGTACTAAATAAGCACTTGTGACTTCTCTGTGAGTCATCAATTGATTTCATTATTGAAACTATTGTGCAAGTTTTTTCTTTTATCATTCAGTTGGAACATACTTTTTTCTTCCATTTCAGCAAGTCCTTGCCCTCCAAACACTGGTAAGTAAAAGATGCCTTTCAATTTCGCAATCACTGTTAAGAGGGCATAGAAAAAGCATCGATGTAGATCACGATACGTCGCATTCATTCTATCAATGAGCATCTATCTGAGTGTACCTGAACAAACACCCAGGTAAAGTCACTGATAAGTCCTGCCTTTTCAAAAACTAGCGAGGAGATTTCTTTAAAAGTCAGAAGTAAGCTTTAAATAGGACAAGTCTTTTTCAGACTAAACATCATTTCACAAGAGTCACCAGTTCCTTTGCCCTTCAGACACTAGCGAGAAGATTTCATTTGTAGATGAAGATAATTACGTTAACAGTTTTTATTATGATCCCTTTCCCTCCAAATTATTGATGAAGAGTACTAGAAAAAAAGATAATCCTTATTAAGACAAATGTCTACCACGAGTATCTAAGTTTTACTTCCTCTGATTATGGAAGTAGATTCGACTGAAAAGTGAGTAAGCACAAATTCCCTAACTCTCCGAACTTCGCTGGTGTGTGTCTGATGAGTATTGAACCTATGGATCTTGAACATCCAAACTATCAACTTAGGCCCCTCTCCAATGGCATTAACCCCCCAATCATTGATGTAGATCTTTCTCACCAGTGTCTAAGGTTTACCTTTCAAACACTGATTAAAAATTTCTACGAGAGAAAGGATTTTATGCGGGCCTCGAAAACTCTAAAACTATCCACATCCCTCTATGCAATGTGCCTTCTGGTAACTTATGTAGATGTTCTTGCCCTTGGAGACATTGATGAAAGTCCCCCACCAGTGTCAAGGCGAATCACAAAGGGTCTTTACCTCGATGTAATGGACTGTCTGTATAGGTGGATGCTCTTACTCATCTGCAGAAGTCCTATCATAAGGTTCCTACCCTCAATGCACTGTGCTGTTTCTGACTTAGTTCTGACCAGTCTGAAGTAGATGATCTCACTCAACGATGAAAATCCTCTCAACTGTTTCTAAGCAAATACCGAAAGGTCCCCTTGATCCATCGATGGAAGTCCTCTCACTAGTGTCTAGGAATTTGCCTAAAGTCTTCTACCCTCCAAGCACTGTGCTGTCTCCAGCATTGTCTTCCTCTCATCGATCTAAGTCCTCTCACTAGTGTCTGAACAAATCCTTGAAGTTACCCTCCAGGCCCTAGCATTTGAGTACCCATCGATGAAAGTGCTCTCATTAGAGCGTCTATATGAATCCTTGTAGTGTGCTCGATGAAGATGGTAGATGGTATCATCGTAGATGGTTTCATCGATGGTAGACATCGATGAAAGATCCTTGTGCTGGCCCTCCTCACACGGCCATATGGAGGGGGGCGTGCGTCCGGCGTCAGAGGTAGAACTCTGGTGAGCTGGGGTTGCTGGGCTGCCCTCCGCTGGACACGCTGGGGTCCCTGAGCGCGTGCAGCTGCTGTCGGTAGAAGTCCCTCTCCTGGCAGGCGCGTTCCAGCTCCTGCCTCAGGCGCGCCATCTCGCCCTGCAACAGGCGGTTTCGGGACTCGAGCTCGTGCCGCTGCGCCAGCCGCTTGGTGCGGCAGTTCTGCGCGTAGCCGCGGTTCTTGAGCGTGCGGCGCTTCTGCTTCATGCGGACCACCTCCTCGCGGGGGTAGCCGTGCAGCCGCTTGTTGAGCTCGCGCACGGTCAGCGAGATCAGCTGCTCGTCGTTCAGGATGTCCCCGGAGGAGGTCCGCGGTTGCTGTTGCGGGCAGCTGGACGACCCCACGGAGCTGCTACTGCTGTTGCTATTGCTGTTGCTGTAGTGCTGCTGCTGGGGCGGGTCCAGGTGGTGCGGGGGGCGGGCGCTGGGGGGAACGCCTTGCACCTCCGGGTACTCCCGCCGGCCGCCTCCGGACAGCAGCCACGCCTCCATGTCGGCGGCGCACTGCGGCGGCCGCAGGTCCAGAGGGCCGTCCTGGGAGCCGTACGCGGGGGTGCCCCCGCCGGCGTAGCGCAGGTTCTGCGTCAGCCACAGCATCCCGTCGTCGACCCCGCCTGGGGTGGTGGGGACGAAGGCCGGCGAAGGCGGCATGTGGCACGGAGGGGTGTCGGGTGGGGTGGACGCCGCCAGCGGCACGGGCTTGCGGGGGCACGGCCACCCGTGGTCGGGCGGCATGTGTTGCTGCTGCGGCTCCATGCCGTTCCCGCAGGCCACCACTCCGCTGTTGTACTTGGCGCGGTGCATCTCCTGCTTGACCACCTCCTCCAGGTGTTCCAGGTCGAACTCCTGCACGTAGTCGACGCCACCGGTGTCCATCATGGCGCACGGCGGCCCCCCGGGGGGGTTCCACACCCCGTCCGTAGTCGGGCGCGGAGGCTGCGGCAGCCGCGGCGGCCGGGGGCTCTGGGCGCTCGCTCGGCAGCTGGCCTCACCCGCGCCGCCGCTCCTCCGGCATGCTGCTGCGGCTTTAAATAGACAGACGCCGCCGCTTCTTTGTTTCACACGGCGCGGGGAGGATAAAGAACCTTTAGATTGTTCCTCTTAATCACCTACTCGAGCAGCGCTCTTTTTACGACGCGCCTCTTTCTGAAACGCGTTCAAAGAGCCATCCCTCGTTCTCCTAGATAACACAAAGCGGGCTAGTTATCGTAAAGTTTCTCTCTTCATCATCCTTTGCAAGTAGTCCTACTCTAAAGGGATATCTCCACTAATTTTCCAATATCTGAGGAAAATGTCTAATAATTCTGGTCACTCATTCTTCCGAGTCGCAATCACAGATATTATTGTCCTTAAAATTCAACCAAATCCATTGCTTCGAAATCAGTCACACCAGGGTGACCTCATCAATCCAAAGTTCAACTCCATATTTAGAATTCGAAATGCCATCAGTCATCACAACAGGTGACCTCGAAATCCAGTCCAAGGGGGTCCGTGTATCGCACCTCAGCACTTCGTCAGCACAAAAACCCCCGGTCAGAGGGGGGAATCAGGCCTATTAGGGGGAGAGGGGTTCGATTGATTCCTGCAGACGATCGCTCAAATTCCACATCGCTCCCCCATCGGAGGGGGAGGAGGTCACCGCCGATAATCTCAATTAACCAACCGCCCCCTCTGTGTTCAGGGGGTCGAGGGACAGAATAAAAAGGGGCGCAAAAAATCGTCGTCAGCAGCAGCGGGAGCAAAATAAAATCGGCATCGCCCGGGATCTTTGAGAGAAAATCATCGCGAGGAGCAGCCCGTCAGCATTTTCGGAAGAGAGAACGGGACTCTCCGTTGCTCTCCTGGCTGAAAACTTTTGCTGACTCAACTTCACTCGGGATCCGGGACCGCTGGATATTTATGAAGCGGCTGACGTCACCCCCGGCGAAGGGACCAATGGGGAGCGCCGACGTCAGCCTCCCCCCTAGGAGGGGGAGGGAAGGGACGGAGGAGGACACGCGCTTTTTGAGCGCGGCGGGTCGCGCAAAACGGCACGTTTTTTGGCGCGAACGGGACCCTCCCTGGGTTGTAGCCTTTTAAAATTAATTAAGTGTGGTTTTAAAATAGTTTTGAATTAGTATCAACTCATAAAATGATTTTATTTCGTGTTTTTGGAGGCTTCAGCGGCTGTTTTGCAGGTATATGTTGCATGGAAACTTTGTTATATTATAGGAAAAGTGCAATTCGTCTTGTAAATAGTGTTTATAACCCTCAAAGTTAAAAATGCTTATATTTAAAACTTTTTAAAATATATTCTTAGCACATTCTGGTTCCTGTTGAGTTTTGGAGGCATCTGAGGCTGTTTTGGGTATAAATTGTTTGTTAGCGTCCTGGTACATACATTTTTGCATAAGCTATTTAATGTTTCCATTGATGCTTAATTATTTTTATGGCTGCAAAGTTTATTTTAAGACAAAAAGCTTAGTTTAAATTTTATGAAACTTTCTTATTACCTGTAGCCTTAAAATATTCCCTAGGAAAAACTTTCGGATAGGCCAAGGAAATTATTAGTTTTTATTAAGGAAATTATTAGTTTTATTAGTTTTTTAGTTATTAAGTTTTTCAGTAATAGCTGGATTTAGATACAAATGTTATTTAATAGTTACAAAAAGTTAAGAAATTATAGTGCTCTCCTTTAAAAACAACCCACTCCAAATTGTACCCTAAAAACAACCCATTGAGATTTTTTAATTAAATAATTAAAATAATTTTACCATCTCATATACTCTGTCTTTCTATGCCCTTTAGAGTGTCAGGGGTGTAAAAACTGGTCAAAGAACGGTTTATTTACTTATTTTTTAAACAAGCTGAGAAAATGTAGATTTTTGGCAAAAAATGTGCTTCAGATGTATAGATTTTGATGTTATAAAAATGTATGTTATAAAGGCTTTAAAGAAATTTTCACGCGTTTTTATGTTAGCCCATTACTATGAGAATAAAATATTAAAGTTTGGGCTCTGTCCGCCAATTAGAGTCCTTACTGTAGTCTTTGAAACCAGGGGTAAAAAAAAACCCATTGGGAGCTAAAAACAACCCATTGTTTCCTTTTCTATAAATCGCAAAATAAATAAAAATTTATGAAAAATATTTAATATTACCAATGATATACTACTAATTATGCAAATATAATGCTTGTTTCAGTGATTCTCGGAATTTTTTTTACTATTTTTAATAAAAACTCACTGATACCAAAAAACACCCATTTTCCATGCAAAGATAGCATTTTACTAGAATTTCACTTGAAAATGAGTTATGGAGAGTTAATAATTGGGGTTAAAATAAAATATAAGTGCCAATTATCCTGTTTTAGCTTTTTTTTTTATAAAAACTGTAAAGTTTTTGCATTTAAAAAGTCATTTTTAAAACCCGAAAATAAAAATACAACAGTAAAATAGCTATTATTGTTGTGTTTTGAAGACGAACTCTTGAGGAGAAAATCATATCATAATTTTAATTTTAGAAATAATTATTAATAAATTTGGTTTTAACTATCTTAATTATTCCCTTTTCTATCAAAAAAAAACCCTTTTAACCATATTTTTGTCTTAATTTTTGAGTATTTTCAAGCATGGGTTTTTTTAGGGTACATGGTTTTTTTTTAGGAAACAGTGGGTTTTTTTCAAATTCTTACTTAATTGGCTGCCAATTTGCAATGGATAGTTGGAATTAAAAATGCTTAGCACTAAAATGTTAGGGAGGATGAGCCGCTAGTACAGTTTTTTGTTCGATTTAATTATCCTTTTTATTAATATTTTAATGAAGAAAATATGAAACAGTGGGTTGTTTTTAAAGGACAGCACTATACATTCTTAAAATAGTTATGTTACAATTAGAAATATTTTTAAATGTGACCAAACTACATAGTAAAGATAAGATTCAATTTTCTCCAAAAACTTTTTAGCTATTTATTTTTTATATTTCTGTGCGCTTATTTAAATAGATTAAAATATAAATTTTAAGCTTATTTTCCATACCTTTTATATCTCCAAAGGATCTGAAAAGATAATTTGGTGCTAAAAATATCGTGTTTGAGAAAAGATTTTTCATATAGTCCCCAATAAATATTTAAAACATCAAATAAGAAAAATTAGTTAAGTAACTCAATTTGATATTAAAATATTTTCAATTGCTTAACTCTTAATTTTTGGTACTTAACTTTTTAATACTTACACTTTTACTCCTATAAATACCAAAGTTATACTTCATTGCCAAAATATTTATGTAATGTCATACAAAATTATTTAGAATATTTATATTCCTAATACTTAAATTATTAGTTAAAGACATAACTTTAAAAATATCGGTAAAACTAATTTTATTTTTTATAATTATTAGGTTACTTAAAAACATTCATACTTGTTGAAATTTCAAAAGCAGTATTAGTTGATTAAATCTATTAATTAAAACCGAAATACAATTTACTTGAACACTGTTACAATTAACTAAATCTGAAACAATAGAATAAAGAAATTTAATTAAATAGTTTTAATTCACATCAATAGTTTTAAATTACTTCACAAACAAATATATTAACTTTTGTTAAATATACCTATAGAAATACTTTGTGCAAGCTGAATTAAAGTTGTTTCCTTTGCAGTATGATTATGGTGAAGGTAAAACAACATTTACATGTTACTTACTGCAAGGCAGTGAAGCATGCAAATGAACTGTTTGTTGAAGGAATAAATTGTTATGATGATTATCCCCACACACATTGTTAAATTGATATAATCCGAAGTTTTGCTAGGTGATTTTGCTTTGTTTTTGTTAACGGTCAGAATTCCTCCCGTGCATAGGTGTGCATGTGCATGTATATCTTTTTGCATTACTTATTTGTGTAACCGGGAATGATTTATATATTTTTATTCAATGAAGATTATATATATTTAACCTTTTTTTGTGTAAGTGTATGTTACTCTTTTTGTAATTGGCTTCGTCCCAAATCAAAACAAAATTTCTTCTTCTTCTAAATTGTTATAAGTCATATAAAAAATCGCAAATTAATTAAAATGAATACATTGATTATTGAGTTATATATTCAATACTCCTTACTTCAAATTTAGAGATTATATAAATTCTTAACTGTACGACCTTTTTTAATGAGAGTACGAATTGAACCTACATTGTTATTTTTATTTAAATATCTATTTTAATAAAAACGCGAGAAGTTTTGTGTAGAAAACAACAGTGGATTTTAGAAAAATGCTTTAGAATATCCTGTAGTATACTAATCAAAGAATTCATAACAAAACTACACTACCGTTAATTGCTAGAAGCAGCATTTCACAGTGGTCATCCATATTACTATCTCACTCAGATGTCTTTTAGAGTTTTTTCACGTAACTATTGTAAATATGGGAAATTGAATTATTAAATAATTTACTGCTTTTATAACTCACCTTTCCCAACCCTTAAAAAAATTAAAATCATAATTGTAAAATGTAGCTTTACTCCCCTCCAAAATTTAAATTAAGAAAATATGTTTTATTCCTCAACAACTGCTGTATGTACCCGAATATAAGCTAATAGTAAGAGTTGAGTTCCCTTCCTGAAATTCACGTTTAACTTATAATCCGTTTATAAGTCTGCATAAAAATTTAATGCATGAGTTACCAATTCCAAGGAGAAAAGGAAACTTATAAGTCATTTATTTAAGATGGAATAATATTTTATTTGGAATGGAATAAATATTTTTATTTATGATGTCAATAATGCGGAATATCAGTGGTTTGTCACCATCAGACTATATTGACATTTATTTTCATCATTTTCAGCATAGTGTCGCTGTTTCATCAGAAAAAAAAACGATATTTATGTTACGTAATACAGTGCAACTTGGATAGCTCGAACTTCTTTAATTCGATTCTTTTTTTTATAAATCTTTTGAATAATTTCAAATTTTTGACCTTTCATCGTTAAAAAATCGTCATCAGAAGGACAAACGTGAAATTGTGACTTTGGAAGGGGTTTAGGTTTTATTTCGGTATTGAGTCAATCCTTTTTTTTTTCTTTTTCGAAAATAAAAACAGATAAGTTATCTAAGAACGTTTGAGAATTGATTTTCTACCGTGAAAGTTTTTTGTAATGAATATTTAACCAAGTATTTGAATAAATCAAGTATGATAACAAGAATTTAACGAATGCAATTCGTGATGAAGTACTAGCAGGAAGAGATAATCTTTTTACTTATGAAGTGTTCACCTGGAATCAAAGTTAAAATAGGTAACTTCTTTATTTCTAAGCAGTGGATAATTAGAAGCTTTGTAGTGGTCCCTTCAACTTCGAATTATCCAAGTTGCACTATTTACCAATCTAAACCTTGGGAATCCTACTTACTATAAATATTTTAAATTACGTCTTAGGTAACCACCCTTAGTATTTTTTAAGTGTCGATCAAAATGCAATATCTCCTTCCCGCAATTCTGAAAGAGTGTATTTCTTACTACTTCTTAAGAGAGTTTTCTTACTTCTACAAACTCTTGACCTTACTTTATTTTCAAATGAAAGTCACAATAAAACCTTCTTCTTCAGTTTCTTCGTTACATTATTTTAGTGCAAAATCTATGTCAGTATACAAACCTAAAAAAAAAAACAAGTTATACGTATTCCTACCTCACATTATTTTCCTTTGACAACAAAATTAGCTTCACTTTTAAAATTACTATTTAAAAATATCACAACTAAATTACCCACTTCCAAACAGGTGGTGTTATTAAATAAACATACATTTTCTGTAAATTTGCTTGTACCAGTTTTTTATCACTCGAGAAGTTACCAAAATGACATAACTACCTATCACATAATGATATCATGGGTTTTTTTTTGTTCCATTATTTTTTATTTTCCTATTGCAGTCGACGCACTCTTTTACTAACTCGTGGGGGATGCTCAAATAGTTCGTGAAAAAGAAAAACATTTAAAGATTGATATGAAAATAAATGTGTAAAATTTTCAATCGTTTTATCAAACTTACCCCTTTTACCTTTTTGTAGGTAATATACTATTACACATTACAAAATTGAGTTACATGTTTATATCTTATGTATTCCACTTAAATTAAATGGAAACTAATCAATCAAAATTAACAAAAAAAATCAAATTTTAAAAAAATGAATGTCACGTGATTATGTAACTGGTTACTTAAATAGGCAAGATAAGTTGACATGGAATACATAATAACGCAAACTGAAAAATTACATCAGAAAATTTATAGGTTAACATAAAATCAGGGGGTCCTAGAACTCCCAAATCGAAGCAGAAGAAATAACAGGGCCTTTGCGATGATGTTGTAAATCCCATATCTCAAAAAAATATAATCGTACTATTTTTTAATTTGAAAAATTAACCAAAATAATAATTCATTATACTTTTTTCTCTGTTTTGAAAGCATACTTTGGGAAATACATGCTTCTATTTTTCTAATACCGGAATTTATTTCTCAGTTCAATTTGTTTACATATAATATTTTTGACTGGATTCACTAGCCAATTAGAGGTTTTCCACCCATCTGACGTTGCCTGTCTAAGAATTCCTTACAAATTTTTCAAAAAATAAAAAGCTCTTCAGTGTTTTCTGACATCAACTATGACGAGTTGTAGAAATAAGTTCGCAAAAAAGAGGTTTCTAAAAATTTTAGACTTTTACTGAGGATTGAAATAAATTATCGTTATTTGTCAATGAGATTAAGTTCGGAATCAGCTGACAAATCACAAAATAGTGAGAAGTTCCTAAAACATGCTTGTAAAACAAGCAATGACTGCATTACTTTGTTTCTAACTTATAGGCACTACACATGAACCTGTTAAGGGGCCATTCATTAATTACGTAAGGGTCCCGAGGGGGAGAGGGGGTTTGAAAAATCTCTACATACCCTTACTTGGGGGGTGGGGGGTCAAACCCATTCTTACGTAAGATTTTCCAAGTTAATGTAAACAAATTCCAATTATTCTAATCAAATTATAATATGTAGTTGACAGCAAGAATATAACTTATCTGTTGAAAAATAAATATCTTTGATTTACGTCAAACCAAACTGAGTAGTGTAACTGATCCTTTTCTAACATTTTAATATTTTGAAAAACGAAATGGAATCTTACTTAAGAATAGGGGGGAGGGGTTTGAAAAATCTTACGTACCCTTACATGGGGGTAGGGGGGGGTCAAAATTGCCAAAATCATCCTTACGTAATTAATGAATGGCCCCTAACTAAAATTCCGGTAATCAAATTTCTCTATCTTAAAATACATGTACTACATACAACACCAAAAAAAACCCCAATTTTTCATACCTCCTACCCCCAAAAAAATCCCTAATTAAACTACCCCACAAACTCAACTTCCTTCATACCTAAAAAAAAACTACATAATCCATCTACCCCTGAAAAATCCCAACATCAAAATTACCTCAAAATCAGCTGCATCTACCAAAATACCTAAATTACCTCACAACATCGCTCCAGGTGTCGAGGTGTCGATCCAAGAGATAGGCATCACCCTCCTAGCTGAGAGATCAACCCCCTAGATAGGTCCCCAAATAGATCCCATCAGTATGTTCGCTCCCTAGCGAATCGGGCTTGTTTTTTCTTCATCAAATGTAACACCAGAGCTGTCAGAGTCTACACGAATAATGGTCCGCTTGTAGAAGGGAAGATTTTTGTAGAGATAGCTTCTTCAGGTATTGAGTTGCTGTTGAAAGATTAATGTTTCTGTAAATGTTTGCGGCGGAGATCTGACGGGGGGATTTTAGGGTTAAGTAATTCTTTGGGGGTGATGTGGGAAGTGGAGGGTGTTTTGAGGATGGATGAATGTGATTCTTTACAGGTGTGTAGAAATTAAAATGTTTTATGTGGAGGCTTTTTTTTTGTCAAAAGAAAAATTAAATTTTTATTTTATTAATCCTTGCAGGTACTTTAAAACTATTAACGATTGTTGATATAGTTTTGATAGTGAGTTTGATAGTTGATATTGTGATTCATTTGTATGCATTTTTTGATATAGTAAGGCCAAGGCAAAAATAGGTTGCTTGGCTGATTTGAATTTAATGACTCTAGTTCTAGGTCGCTTAATAGACAAAAAGCGCCAGGCACAGGATTTCAAAACTAAAAGTTTATCAATAATATATAAATTTCATGCTTCTAAATTGGCCAATATTAAAAGATGTAAAATGTAATAAAAATAAAATCAAAGTTCATGCGAGAATATATTTTTTTTTTGGATCCCTAAGGAACAGAAGACTAATAAACAAATTGCAAGTACATATATAATTCTATGAAATTTGATCATCCAACTTCTCTTATTGATCAAGTTCTACGTTCCTACATTGAAAATTCCTTCCCCGATCATCATTTTTCTAAGTACCATTAAGGGAACTCCATTCTTTGGCTAAAAGATGAATATTGCACGTTTTAAAACTCACCCCACGGTTTAGCAAGTGGTCCAATTTCTATCACATTGAGGATTTAAGTAGTACGGATATTCCTGTGCCTCATGCAATAATGTTTTTCATTTTATTATGATTTGTTTCGTCACACGGGCCTTCTAAAAACGGCCTTTTGAAACGCACTCGCACTACATTAGGTCCTAGCTCTTTAACGGCGTATCTGCGACCCCCCTTCCTATACCAATTCTTGTTCGTCTAGGTGTACTCTAACACCCCTAGAAGTTTGTACCATGAATTAAGGACCACCCTGTATATCAGTTAGGTGCCATATCTCTATGAAACACAAAAGTTAAACCTATCCTTCAATGTCCAAAATACGCAAAAAAATCCTTCCTCAAGATAAAATTAAATCCCAACACAATCTCTTCAAAGATTCAATTAAATCCCAACACAATCTTTCCAAAGATTTAATTAAATCCAACTTTTCAAAAAAGAATCCCTTCCTTAAAACAACAAAAAAAAATCCCCCCATAGCGTGCTCCCAAACTCATAATCACCACTTTAAAAGGTTTTTATTTCTATCACATGTATTTCCATAGCACAGGCCGCTACTGTCAGATAAGAGAGCGATTGATCCAATTGTGCCCCTCGATGCAGGTCATGCCGGGGCTTATCGGAGAAGCCCCACCGCTGCCGCCCTGGCCTCCCTCCGTCCGTCA
Organism: Tetragnatha montana; assembly: GCA_963680715.1. Lineage (NCBI taxonomy): Eukaryota > Metazoa > Arthropoda > Arachnida > Araneae > Tetragnathidae > Tetragnatha > Tetragnatha montana. The sequence continues at coordinate 28,391,565 of OY796683.1, forward strand.
GAAACGGCGCGCGGCGGTTGGTTCTGAGCGGGGCTTATACCTGGGTACGGGATTCGGTTTCAAGGTCGTTTGTGGGTTTCTTGGTGGGAGAGGTATTAGGAATAAGCCGTTAATGAATTATGGAGTTTTGAGGGACCAGACTGAACGGCAGAATTTTTACTCTTTCTTCCTATGCTTTTTATAATGAGTCGGTAAACGACTGAAAACTTATTTTTGTGGGTTGAATATCTACAATGAACTCATTTCTAGAATAAATACTACATGTTTTGTTTGCTTTTATCATTACATTGTTTCTCTCGTTCCAATAAAACAACTGATTTTGCAGTATTTTGCTCAACACTTCGTTTTCTACCTGCTTCTTTTATTATGTGTTGTGTGATAAGTGAATATTGAATTTATTTGGGTATTTTTAATTTGATTTCCAGCAATACTTAGTTCAAAATAAGCAAACTGTCGCAAATCACCGGTAAAAATCCCAAATTCCATCCATTTGTCTTTTGGGGCCATTCATCAATTACGTAAGGGTCCCGAGGGGGAGGGGGGGGGGTTGGAAAAATATCTACATACCCTTACTTGGGGGGTCAAACCCATTCTTACGTAAGATTTTCCAAGTTAATGTAAACAAATTTCAATTACTCTAATCAAATTACTATTGAATAACCCCAGAAAAACTTAAAAATGCTGAAGATCTCGGTATATTATCGAAGCTTTAATTTTTTTTCAAAAATGAAGGTATATCAGATGTATCTTTTTTATTGGAGTAGCATTAAGTTAAGATAAAAAATAAACCTGTTGTTTTGAAAAACGAAATGGAATCTTACATAAGAATAGGGGGGAGGGGTTTGAAAAATCTTACGGACCCTTACATGGGGGTAGGGGGGTGTCAAAAATTGCAAAAATCATCCTTACGTAATTAATGAATGGCCCCTTTCAACAGAGATACGTGAAACAGATTTGTGAAATTTTAACAAATCGCTTAAGAATTGAACTAGCTGGTTTGACCCGGCAGAGCCGCGTCTTCCCAGCTAGATTACGCGCCTTTGGCGCTGATGCGAGCTTCGCCTTCGCTCGTTACTATACCGCACCAAGTTTTGTACACGCTTGCATCGCAGTTAAATTTTTTACGATTTATTACTTTTTTTAAGCTGCATCGTCAGCGCTAATATAAACTGTTAAATATTTTCAATCAATTTATAGGTTTTTCTAACCACAACTAATTTATTCTTATGCGTCATCTGAAGAGAAAGAAATAATACTTTAATAGAGCATTTTCAATCACGTGTCTCCGATCACGTGATCAAGCAACAGACAACTTTTCTTTAACATTAGGCTCCCATAGAGAATACGCGCTGCATTTAGTTTTTATAAAAAAAAGTTCATTTAAAAAGATTCTTTAGGCTCGGTTAAAGACCGGAACGAAAGAATAATAGTTATTGAAGGTAAGTGCATATGTTTTTGTGTTTTAGTGGTAAGCTAAATTTAAAAAAAGACTTATTACGAGGTGACATGTTTTTGTTTACATTTGTTAGAACAATATGCGAGTCCGATACATCTGTAAAATACTTATAATATGCTACTGAAACTAAATATTGAATAATTAATAAATAATTAAGAATTTTAAAATATGTTAGTAGCATTGCGAATGGTACTTGCAATTAGAACACTGGCAGAAATGGTTTCAGCAATTAGAACACTGCTAAATATAAAATGTAGTATTATTGAATAACTTATAATATGCAGAGATGCCATTTTAGAGTAAATAAAGGTTACTTTAAAGTAAACTTTGGATTGGAAAAACATAAAAAACATCCTTATTTTTCAAAATTCACATCAAAAGTAAACAAATAAACGATGTGCATCCTATAGTTTTCCATCATACTGTCTGTCATCCAAGCCTCTGACGTCACAAGCCTGTGACGTCATGTGCGAATGCTCTATTAAACCTGTACCAGTAATTTTTTTTTTATAAATTCAATATGCCTAGTAGGTATCCTGTTGCGATAAATCTAGCAAAACGTCAAAAAATTGAAGTTTGATAATTTCAAAGTAGCTTTTCTTCACGCTCTTTAAAAGACGTTTTGCCTGTGTTGGTAAAAATATTAACTGAAAACAATGGGGCTAATTGAAATAAATTTATAATTTAAAAATGGAATGCTTTGAAGGAACGTGACATATTATTGGCTCATCTAGGGTTGGAAATCTTTCGATCAAGACCGAGTTTGTCCAAATCGGTTCAGGGGTTCGGGCTGGCGGCCGGCCAAACGGAACCTCCCCATAGAGTTAACATGGGGGCAAAACAAAAAAATCGTATAATTTAAAAATGGAAGGTTTTAGAGGAACCTGACATATTATTGGATCATCTAGGGGTGGAAAGCTTTCGATCAAGACCGAGTTTGTCCAAATCGGAACGGGGGTGCGGCCTGGCGGCCGGCCGAAAGAAAAACCAAATTATTTTAATATATAAGATGGTTGAGTGGGGTAACAAAAAGCTATTTTTGAGATATTTGCCTGTAAAGTTTTTTAGCTGGAACTTTTGTGTTAGGTTATTTTATTAAAATGCAAGTACAGCTAAAATTTTACCATACCGTTTACCGAGTAAGTATAAAACATGGCTTGCAGGACTGGCTCCCTCTATAATAAAATAAATAAATTTAACACCTACTTGCATAACACCTACTATCAGAAGTACACTTCGCTGGGGTCATATAAATCCTACTAAAATTTAAGTCCCAAAACATTCCCTATTCATCAACTACAAAAAAAAGCTCATTTAGACTTTTTACTTTCAATCTTCATTTTGGAGTAATCATACAAAATGGCGAATTTCACTCTTCCCTTATTTGATTTCCTATGCAAATGTGTTATTCCTCGGTGAGGATCATACATGAGTGCCGTTCACATGAGCCACTCTACCTGGGTAAAAGGTTAGAAAAACCGGTTCTACGCAGTTTTATCACACCGCTTCCCCTACGCAAGGGAAAAAGTGCGGAAGTAACCGTGCAAAACTTCACCCTAGGCTAGGGTAGGGGAATAAAGTACTCCGACCAGAGTTTGTTTACAAAAACAATATGGCCTCCTCTTACTACACTGCACTTCACGTTAATCATAAAAACCATATTATTACTTACGAAATAAAATATTCTTGATCCTCAATATTCTCAAGGTGTGTTTTGTCTCGTTCAATGTTTATGTTATGATATTTTTAGTTTTAAAAGCTTTTACTATTGCGTTCCGAAATGTTCTGATGAAATCGCTTGCAATAAGTTAATAATGTTTCAGTGATCTTTTTTATGATTGTTCTTCAATTTTTTTTTTTACATCATGGTCATCCTTTGAAGGCAGCTAATATATTCATTAGTATAATTTTGTATTACTTCGATGGATTAATTTATTTATTGATCAAAGTATAAACATGACTGGCCGATTCAATATTCCAAGTTTCCAATGTTGGCTTAGTTTTTTATATTTTAATCAAGGTTAGAATATTATTTAACTCCATTATAGTGTTAATTAAAATAAACTTTTATTCATAGTATTTTTAATAAAAATGTGTTTAGAGAAAATTATTCTTATAAAATCTGCAAATATTCTGATTACATTTCTGATGCTTAATTTCTTTCATATGTGTTTTCCATTTGTTTGTTTCTTTTCATTTATTAGTTTTTTGAAGCATTTGAGTTTTCTTATTTTTCAGTTATTTTTAGATGCTGAGTTTTTTTATTACGTTCTTAATTGTGTGGAAAGTGGATAAAATTAGTTATATTTATTTTTAATTAGAAATCCTTTAAAAATTGTTTAAATCTTAGTCTTGTTAAAATTTGAATGTCTCGGGTCCCAGAAAATGGATAGAGCATCGTAAAATAGATGGTCTCACGAAGAGAAATAACCCTTCTAAACGTGTTAGAAGCCTTCATACTGGCAAAATTTTCTGAATACTATTTTATATTTACATTTGATATAGTGCTGAACAGTGCCAGTGTTTACTACTTTGTAAATGCAGATGGTGCTTCTTTTTCTTGATTGCTACCTTAATCTGTAAAACAGGCTTTTATTTACCCTAGAAATGCAATAATTATGTTACTCATACTGTTAGGAAGATAGGTTAACATTCTTAGACCTAAACTCCATTGAGTTTTAAAGGTAGCTTTAGTTTTCTGAGGGATTTCATATTCAAATTTCTAAAAATGCATTTTTATCAAATTTTTTTGTGATAATCACTGGTTTCTATTAACTAAATTTTTTGAATTGCTCATGACAGACTGTTGAATCTTTTAATATATGAATTTATACATTTATATAAGAATTATATTTTATATATATTCTTAAAATATTAGTTTGTATTATGAGTCCTATTAAGAATTATGATTAATATATAATTATTTTTAAATATGTAAAAAAGTGTTCCAATTAAGAATTTGTAAGCCTTTTTTTTCTCAATGCGCTGTTATAAAAAAGCATTCAAATAAATAAAGCAATAGTTTGAGTACTACCTACTAAAACTAAATTGACAGTTTTGTAAGAGTTAAAAAAAACTTTTAAAACTGAGATTTTTTAACTTTTAAAATATGGTTTGTCAAACTGCCCCACAATTTGGAATAAAAAATGTTTATAAACATTCTTTTAAATAAAAACTACTTTTTATGCTCTGTTTAATTGCACATTATATATGTATTCAAAATAGGGTACTTTGTTGCCTTCATGCTTCATCTCATTTCTCCTAATTCATTAATAGAAATTCTTAAGCAAAAAATTTAATTAAAGCATGTTCCTAATTCAAAGAAAAAATATTCCTCCCATGGTTTATTTCCCATAGGAAAGAGCCTCATAAGTCAGAAACATCAACTCGAATAGAGAAAAATGCAAATTTGAGTTGAAAATTTCAGCTTATAGGCTGTTTTATAAATAAATATCTGTAAAATAATTGTTTGATAAATAAGAAAACGCTAAAATTTTTGTTGAAAATTATCCCAAAGTCAGAAAAATATCATTCCTCTACTTCAAATTGTAAGATGATATTTAAAAAACCCTCATTTTTGGGTGACATGAATAACCCACCCAGTGAGTTAGAAACTAAATTTCTTTTGAAAATACCCTATTCTTTAACAAAGTGACAGATTTTATTATGATCTATTAATACATTTTTGGTTACAAAACTATCCCTAATAAAATTCCTAAATATATTTTTTGGCAGAAAATAAAAAACCTGCCAGAAAACGGATAATAATTAACCATTTAAAAGAAGCTTTTGAACAGGTAATGAAAGACTTAAAAAAGACTTATTTCCTAGCACTATGGAAACAAATTCCTTGAATTTCTTCAAACATCAGAAATTTAAAATATACTTCTGAGGTTACAGAATTAAATCTTATTCACTTCTAGCCTTCTCTAAGGATTCTCCTCTATTCTAGTCTGTTCATGGCTACAGTTCGCCAGTTTCTAAATTTTAGGACAAGGAAGTCCTTGTCATAAAAATCAGACCATCTGAGTTTGGGTCTTCCTCTAGCTTTATTTCCAAATGGCTTAGACATAATAATTATTTTTGTGGTACATTGGTTTGGCAACCGGAACTTTTAGAATGAAAACCCTTCAGATTTTTATAGAAAAAAAAAGGAACTGGATTTTTAAAATTTGAATAAATTACCTATTAATATAAGTACATATTATGAATGAAATAAAATTATCTTTAAATATCATTATTTCTATAATAAAATAATTGGTACTTTAAGTACCGGTCGTTGTATCGGGAGGGTCGTTATAAAGGGGTTCTACTGTATTAGTAGTAAAAAAGAAAAAATGAGAGGGTGTCACTTAAAAATTTACTCTTTGAATTTTTCCTTCATTTTTAAAGGAACCCCATAATTTAATACTCATACTTTATTTTTATTAACCATATAGTTAATTAATTTAAATGCAAAAATTGTCGGGAATTTCTATCTTCTTTCTCATGTAAATCATTAAAAACAAACAAAGAAACTCCATGATTTGATTATAAACAATAAAAAACGACGCATCAACAAGAATCCCGTTGTCCACGTGTTACCCTCATTTTCCATTTACCCTCTTAAAGATTGCTCATCACGTGACTCCTTGTCCGGGTAAAACGAGTGTGCATGTGAACGGGGCTAATCAACAGTCACCCGGGTAGTCTTCAAAAAATCCTTTCTCCCTACTTCACTACTCTTTTAACTGGGTAAATGGGTTTGGCCATGTGAACGGCACTATGATGAACAATTGAAGGTGAAACAGGGTAAATGAGACTTAACTCATTTGTATTGAAAGTTTCAATATATACCTCCGTCTTTAACTCATCCTTTCAACTATGTATAATTGCCTACTCTGGCATAAAGTGCACTCAGAAACTCCAAAATAAACTTAGACAAAAATAAACAAATAAAGCAAATTACTGTGCTCGGCGTGGTCGTACCTATAAAATTAAGAATAATCGACCAATCCCTTTTTAATAATAAAAATATTTTTTTCACTTCGAGGATAACACAACGAGGAATATTTCTACAGCAGTCCTTCTCACAGAATCGGGAAAAACTTCTCAATGACTAACCCATCTCCCCCCACCTCATATTTCTGGCCAAGCCATCCCTAATCCTCCCCGGTCAGAGGGGTTAACTGGGCACTCAATCCCCTCGGCCATTGATTTCTTGTCTCTTATGTGTCTGGCCTATTAGGCCGCTTTGGGTAAGGGCCACTCTGGGGACGGCCTTACATAAACAGCTCGATTCTTCGATACTACACTGCCTCTATTAGGGCGAAATATCGCTCTGGCTGGGCAGGGCAGATCAATTAGGGTAGTGTTTGATACTGATGCCCGGTGGAAAGCGAGATTGGAGTAGTATCTTAGTGTGGGCTTTGTTGTTAGTGTGATATAGTCGTTGTATGTGTTTTAAAAATGTGTAGATATGCGATGGTACCTGCTATAAACTACAATTGCTTACTTTAAAATGGTCGTTGTCGTATTTATGGTTTTTGAATCTTTCGTCTTATTTATTTCACAAAGTGGTAATTTTAAATGTCACTTAAAACAAAAGAGAATTCTTTTAAAGAAAATGAATTTTTTTATTAATTAGGGGGGATGGAGTCTGTGTTTATATTCGTCACATTAAAAAATTTATTAGAATGATGACATGACAATAATACCATACAAACGATAAGAACAGTAACATACCATAACATAGGTTAATCTCAAAAAAATTATAAATGATGTCCCTTGAAACCAATTTTATTGAAAAATTTTCTTCCCCTTTTTTCATTACAGTATTCACACAATCTGAAAAGTTAACTTTTTATGAGGTTTTAAAAAACAAAAGCTATTTTAAAGGTGTAAATATTCTAATGCTTTGCGCTTGAATAAATTTTCATGTTAACACAAATTTAAAAGAAGAGGTGTGCCAGTTGTATAAGAAAAGAAATATTTTAAATTTAAAGTAGATTTCATGAAATATTTTTTTAATAAAATATTTTATAACCTTAATTAGTTAAATTTAATAATTTTGGTTTTTCTATCATGTAAAATGTGATTCCCAAATTTTAAAACATGATAAAATATATTTTTCATCTATCTTTACCAGTGTGAGATAATTGAAATGAAAAGCTCTGTTAAACCCAATGAAAGTACTAAAATGAGAATTCAAATAAAATAAACCAAACTTGTGAACTAATGGTGAATATATTTATATATTATATATTTATAATTTTGTAAATTTCTAATAAATTGAACTGAGCTTTTTAAAGGAGATAAACATTGTAAAAATATTTCCTCGGTAGTATATTATATTTTTGCCAAAAATAGTTTGAAATCTTAAATTGAAAAAAAAAAGAGAAATTTTTCAACATTGAATTGTGTGTGTAATATTGTTTCCTTAGCTCTTCAATCAACTTTCTGATCTTTAAACAAAGGAATATCTGTTATTTTAAACTCTGTCCTACTGTTAAGTTTCAAGCATTCATCATTCAGTAAACTGAAAAATTTGACATACTCTTTGAAGACCCTATTGCAACCCTCCAAAAACTAACTTTTCACGCTTAGTAGTAGAGAAACTATGTTATGTGATATCTTAAGTGTGTATGTGAATACTTTTAGTTAGAGGAAACTTATTTATCTTTGGAGATTTAATATGAAATGAAGTTTGGAAGATGGAAGGAATACTCATAGAAAGAAGCAGCGATTTCCCACATATTCAAATAATCTTATACTGTAGTCATCAAACAAGGGTAGGCTTAAAATGTTAAGTACCTCTGAAATAGAGTACCTAAAACAAAACAGGCCACACATAATGACTACACAAAGTGCTAACCCAGCGGCCATTCCTGAAAATCACCCTCAGAATGTTTCATAATGAGTTGTGTGAGATCTCTCAGCAACAGTTGGTTATTAATGAAGTTTCTCAGTTAATTCCACAAAGATCCTTTCCACATTGTTTGAATAAGACGGAAATAACTTAATGGGGTGCATTACAAAGTGGGTTTGTTCAATTGTTTTTCTTATTTTCCTTGTTAAAATATATCTGTATGATTCCTCCTCTTAGTTATTGTACATTTATTATAAGACAGATATATTATGGTATACGTTAAGAGTCGGGTTTTAGAACTAGTATATAAAATTAAGGAATATTCAGCCACTACTATTCCAAAGAATACTATTGTTTCCAAAATAAATTGTGTATAATTTTTACAACAGAGGATCCCATAATCCAGAGGATCCCCTGCATTAAACTTGTGGTAAAAATGTAAGTAAAACAAGTGTTATAAGACCATTTTCCTTGTTTGGTTCTTTAAATCAACTTTTTCCACAACATATAAAATACTAAACTACTATAACTCAGACTGTAAAAAATGTAGTTTAAAATTTTAACATTTTCTGGGTTCAGATTAACAAGGACAAAAGCACCCTCCATTAGAAAAATATGAACTATATTTTTTTACTATTGTTTTAACATACTCTCTCCCCTATTTCTATTATATCCTCTTTTACCAATATATTTCCGTCTTTAGAAAATTTCAATCTAAGGTCGTTTTAGTTATGAAAACCTTACCTGCGTTAAAGACTAGCAAGCCTGAAAAATTAAGAAATAACGTTTAAATCCCATGGTTTTTAGGTTCTTAATAAATTTTCAAAGCATTTCTAATTTTTCTTAAAAGAAACCTCTGTCCATCAAGTAAAAAGCAAGCTTGGTTCAGATGATGGAAACGCCTCTTTTCAGTTTCGTCTGACAAGCGGAATCGTTCTTTAAGTCCAGCATTAAGAACGAGTAATTAATTTTCTATAGGGCCTAATTCATTGTTAATTGTCACAGCAAGAGGACGCTTTTTGTCACAGTTTTACTCCTTCCTCTTCCCACTTTGTTTTTATGTTTGACTTAAGGGGACTCAGTACCAAAATTTGGCCAAAATATCGATTTTGAGATTTTTGGTTATTAATATAGTTTATACTCCTAAAATTAATTATCCAAAATTTCAAACCGATTGGTTTATTCTAAGTTTAAAAAAAATGGGTTTTTCAAAAGCACTTTTAGCTTTTTTTTTAGTTTTGGTTTCGAAATTTTTAGTTTATATCAGTTTATATGGTTTAATAACACATATTTTTTTATAAACTGAATCAAAATTGTTTGTGGTTACTTTAATCACAATTTATGCTTGTTTAGAAACATGTAGCGCTTGTTTTATACTTTTGAACTTTTTTCATCAGTTGCAATCTGAAAATATCATATTTTTCGCGTATTTTTAAAAATAATTCAATTTTGACACCTATTTAAGTGTTTTATATTAATTTATTTATCTGTTATAAAGTAACTAACATTATTTGTGCGTTACGTTCCGAAAATTAATTTTTGAAGAAAAAAATAAATTTTTTCCCGTTACTCATATTTATCTCCTTCTCGCTTAAATTTCAAAAATATTAATTAAAACAGTACATTTTAATGTTTAATAATGTTAATAAGCATCATAAGAAAGAGTAAAAAAATAATTGAGGCGTTATTTTAGTGTTTAAAATTGTTTTCATTGTTTTGAAATTTTTGAATTGGTTTTTCTCAAAACATGGTTTTATTAGATTCAAATCCCTAAAGCTTTTTTCCTATTAGACCAAATGGTATGAAACTTGATATTTATGTTCTATAAGGTAGTTTTAACAAATGATAGAGGAGACATTTTACATTTTTTACCCACAATTTGTTTTACACTGCATAATAGGACAAATTTCTTAAGATTTTCTCGCTTTTTAATAAGAAACACTAAGAATTTTTTTTTCTCAAAAACTAATGTGAATATCCCAAATCCCCCTGTTAGAATCAAAGTACAGATCATACTGTACATACCAGTAAAAACAGAATGTGAAAATGTTGACAAATAAAGGAGGAGTAGCGTTTTGAAATAGTGTTAAATTTCTTAAATTTCAGATGTTTTTTTTAAATTTTTCAAAAAATAATTTTTTTTTAAGACTTTTTTTGCTTAATATCATATTATGAGATAGTAACAGATAATTTAACCACCTTAAAACCCCCAAAATCCCTAAAACAAAAAAAAAATTTTTTTTGGTACCGAGTCCCCTTAAAAACGCTGAAAGTGGAAAGGGAAAAAACCCTCTCGGTGGTGAAAAAATATTAATTTTCTTTTATGGCGGTGGTCGTTTTCTGGAGTTTTTTTAAGAGGCTTTTTATGGGTTGAAAGAGTTAATCATCTTGCTGACGTAGTCGGGCATTTAGTAAGGGAAATGAAGATGGTAATTTCGTAATTAAGGTTAAAAAATGTGTTCATTATCAAATGGAGTTAAGTTTTGTTTTTACGTTTCGGGGGGTGAGAACTTTTTCTTGCGTCTTCCTGTCTCGGAAAATTGCTTTTTAAGGTAGATCGTAATAAGCGAGTCGTAAAACTCTTATGTTTCCTTCAGTGTTTCTTGTGTTTTCTTTCTTTTCCGTCAGTATGAGTTTCTTCAGATGTATTAGCTTCTGAAATTAAAATCAAATTAAAAGTGTCCATATCGAAAAAGCACATTGCTTTTTACTCATGAAACATTTACTGTTGTTATTAATCTTTTGACAGATTTAAAGCAATGGTGCCAAAACTATTGCCCGCGTGATTAACTAGTGTGACCTGTTCCTATGTCCTTTTTCCTTTTCTTTTGAATGAAACTTTTAAAAGACTTTCACAACTCCAAGATTGAAATACATTTATTTCAAAGCCTCTATTTTCAGTTAATGTTCCGCACCACAAGTTATCATTTAAAACAGCAACTGATTGAATTACAAAACCAAACATAACTGCAAGAGATTTCACATATTTAGAAACAAGTTTTTAACTGCATTTTACGCAGAATTCTCACCAGAAAGTAAACTTCTAATTTTCGAAAACATGGGTTGGGAATGGTCGCGACATTAATCAATACTAACTTATTAATTTAAACTCTATCAATGCCAAAAAAATAAAATCCAGGCACATTTTCTTGTATTTCAGTTTATGATCTTCATTCTATTGATATTCAATATCTTAAAATTAAATCTTAAAAATTATGTTTCATAAAGTAGGTATCAAATATTAAGTACAAAATTTCTGTGTTTGATATTTTATTACCTTAGAGAGCCAATGTCTTTTAAAGTAGAAAAATCTTAAGTATTCAAATTTATTTGTGTTGTTCTGGCTCATGAGATTTATCTCAGTGTGACAGGCTGCCCTTGTATGAAAAAAAGGGTAAGTAAGTTAAAGAAATCCAATCTTTACCGCCATTATATAATCATTATTCCATCCATACAGCTCTTAACTCCTTATAAAAAAAACTCTTATTCCCATTAAACTCCTCAAATTTATTAATAACTATTTTAAAGAACTTGATAGTAGACTAATTAACTTTATTGAGAGCAACTAAATTTAATCCCTGATCTAGTACATCTAATAGGCAATTCTTAATGCTCCGGTGTTCTATTCTGCTAATTAGTTCAAAATGTATTAGTTTTCGGTCGGTCAATTTTCCGAGCTTAATGAGATTGCTTTGACTAATTAACTCGTAACCAAATCCCTACCGAAATAAAATAATATTTCTAACAAAGCGTCTACTGAATACTGAGAATTTTGTATGTTTAAAAGCTTTGAAGCATTGAAAGTTTACCCGCCATTATTTGTGTCAAAGCAGTTGTAATAAAAGTTTCGAAGTGTCAAAAATATTAAATTCATAAATTGTTTAATGAATTAAAATATGTTATCATGAAAACCAGCAAGTAATTATTATGACGGTTTAAGTGAATAATTTATGAAAACTTTCACATATAAGCCGCTTATTGGTAATTTCTATGAAGTTTAGTAAATGCGATTAATTAACAATGATTTAAAGAAACTTCAACTCTCAAGTAATTTTTATACACATGTAAAAATATTAATTGACTTAACGCTACACAGACGCCAACAAAGTTGCCATCACATAAGTTGCTGAGAAATTTGTTGAATAAATTAATTACACAGTACTGAAAGTTTATTGGCATACAAATATATTCTCTGAATAATTGTAAATTGTAAACCAGGAAGGATTCTTGATATGAAGTTTTGCTTGAAAGAGGTATTTCAAAATTAATCTTAATCTAGGGGCCTTCCTCTTTTCCTCCTTGTTAGTAGTTTATGAAGAACTCTTAATGGAGAATCATGATCCATTCTAAATAGAACAAGCATATTTATAAAATATCTGGCTCTCCATAAATTTTATTTAACCCCTTATTATTTTTAATGATAACATAATATTATACATATAACCTTAAATTTATCTTCTTCTTCAAACTCTGTTTCTTTCTATCCCGCCATGAATGGGCCGAATGTATTTCCTTTGCAAATATCTATTTCATTTTTTTTCGAATCGGAAACTCTATGGCGGAATTTTTTATTTTTACCCTTTATGATCATTTCACATTTCAAAAAAAAAAAAAAAAAAAAAAAAAAAAAAATTCTCTCAAATAATCTCCATATTTGAACACAGCATTCACAAAGTATGCTAAATCACACCAACATACATACATCAACCAATTTCAGTTATCAAACCCCACCAAGCCCCAAACACCCCTCACAAGAATCGAAGAATCCATTACCAATCCCATCTCAGAGATTAACTGCCCCCTCAATCAACCGGACACCCTCACAAAGGACGGAACGATTAGGGGGCCAAGCGTCCGCAGGGTGGACCATCCTTGAGAGTGTCCGGAGAGGGTCAAGCGGACCGTCGGAAATGGGACCCTTCCCTCCATCTTCTCCTCGTCAGCCACAATATCCGGTCAAAGAGATTAATAATATCGATCTCCGCTGCTTCTTCTTCTTCTTTTGGAGAGGGGACGGATAATTGAATAGAGTTGGTTGATCGAGGTGGGGGTGGAGGACCCTTCGATGGGGTGGAGGTGTTTTATTTGTCGCTCAGTGTGTGTGTGTGTATGGTGGTGTCGTTTGTATGTTTGGTGTGGGGTTTTTCTGGGGAAGATATTGATGGGAAGGAATCTCTTTAAATTTCTTTGATTTAAGTAGAAAGATTGGAAAATTATATGGGAAAGGGTGAAAGGATGAAAAACTTCAAACTACGCTTTTCAATTGCTGATAAAACAATTTAATTACAGTATAACCATGTTATCTCGAAATTTTTTCGGGTCCCTTAAAAATGATTTTTTTATACGTTTTGGTATATTTTTTTTTATCAGTGGTTGGCAGGATTTTCATTTTTAACTTCCTGATGCCAAATCTGTATGAGTTGTCGGCCACACCTGTTAATTTTGTTTTGAATACCGTTTGATATTACGAATACAAAAACTGTCTATAATCACTTTTTTTTTTATAATAGCCACTACTTAATTGATATAGTTGATACCAATATCTTGCCTCTATTTGTGTACTGTCTTTAATCACTCCTTTGTACTTTAATAAAGTAATAACCACAATTAAATTGCTCAAAACAAACTATGAAATAAAATAAAGGAGGATGCAAGCGAAGTATCGAACAAAATCATAATAAAGTTATAGTAAAAGTAGATTTTTTAGGAGCGTGGATCTTCCAAGTAGCTCATAACAAAACAAAAAAATATGTAATACAAAAAATCTACATAAAAAATAAGTCATGTGACCTTTTGTTACCCATCAAAACAGATCTTTAAATCAATACAATACAAACTTAGACACTTATGTTATTAAAAACAAAAATTGAATTTGAAAGCATCACCTGTCAATTGATATTTGACACCAACCCAAAAACAATCATACATTTTTCATCAAACCTTTTTAAAGTGCTAAATAAAATCTAAGTTCTGGGAAAAAAAAATCCCCATCCTTATTTTGACCAGTCACAAACCAAGAAAAAAACGGCCATCAGGACCAAGTCGTAATTCTAGCTTCCAACTGCCCTCTCCCCTAAAGAAATTCCAAGGCCAAATAAAAAAGGCGGGAAAAGGAAAAGGGAAAAAAATCCCCGTGACATCTGATAACGGTTTTATTTAAACTCATGCGCCATTTTTCCCTTTCTCCTTCCCGCGGTATTGCGACCGATGGTATCAATGCAGGACCCTCTTTTTGTGACATCCGGAATGGCAACACTTCTGCCGCTTGGAGAAGGGGGAATTTAAAATAGGACTTGTTTAGGGTTAAGTGAGGAGGGTCCAGATTTTTGCTGAGTGGGCGGGTTTTTTTGTTCCACCGTGAGGGGCTTTGTTCTTTTTTTTCTGGACGCGATGTTTTCATTTTAGATTTCATTTTAAAACCTGACAGGTTTGAAATTGCGAGTTTCGCTCGGTGACACATAAATTTTCGCTGTAAAGTCAAGACACGGTTTTCCCGGGCTTCTATGGTTAGAGGGGACCTTGGGATATAAATTTCCAGGCAAGTACGCATCAAACCTAAACGGGTATTTGATAGAAAGAATGAAAGAACTGTGGCCCCTTTTAAAGGTTTTTTTTCTGGTTTAAACTAGTTCCATCAAACGCTAGTCCCATGTTAAATCGAGAAATTCCTAGAAAAAAGAAAAACTAGAGTTTTAAGAAATAAAGTTTCAATAACTCTTTTAATTTTTCAAAATAATATGCATATGTTAAACCTTCTTCTTTTTAACTTAATCATCTTTCTCATTGCAATTGGTGAGCAGAAGGATGAAATTCTCTCTTATACTATTCACTTTTCATCAATGTCTGAAAACATTTATTTTAACACATTACTTTGTTCCTCTTTTTGTAACCCAAATGACCTTTTCCAACAATGAATAACTAGAAAGACAAAAATCAGAAAATATTTTTTTTCTAGAGGATATCAGGTCTTCTATATATAGGTGCAGTAGATTTTTGCTCGTCTTGTGAAAGAAAAATATTACAATTTAGAGATTTTAGATACTTTTATATAATGATTTTGATGTAATAAAAATGTCTGCAATTTATAATATCGTTACTACTATATTGGTTTTGCTTTGCCAGATGTCAGCTATTGCCATCTATATTTCTAAAGATTTTCGAATCTCGGCTACCCTGTATATTATCTAGTAAGCTGTGAATAGAATCATATCAAAGACAAATAAGTTGTCTGGCAAACGGCGTCGGAAATTTGAGTGTCGGGGGTTTTGAATGAATTCCTAATAATAAATGTCCATGATAGTTAAAACCCAAAAACATCGATCAGCAAGCATCATCTTCCCCAAACAGACCATCCGAGGAGGGGAGGACATTCCGCCCCTCCCCCACCATCGTCTTAATCTGCCTCCTCGAGAACCCCATTGTGCAGAGGAGACATTAAAATCCCACTAATCTCGCGCAAAGCAACAGATGGAAACAAAAGGCAAGAGGAAGAACCTCAATGGGAGATCCTCTCTTTTAACGCAGTGTTTAATTTTGTGACGTCTCCATCTGCGGAGACAAAGGGAATATCTCCGCTAACGAGACCGACTCGAACTGAGTCGCATTTGTCTCTTGAAGATGGCCATCTGGAGGGTTTGGGGGTGGTTATTGTTGGTGGCGCCAGGAAGGGGGGTTTTGGGGTGTTTCTTGGGTCAGGTGGATGGTGAGATTACCTATTTGTGGTTATGATGTCTATTCCTTGTAATTTTTGTACCATGCCAAAACTTAGAGCATGCCTTTTTTCGGTAATTTTCTCCTTGCTTCATATTTGGAGTTTATGAGAGATTCTGCACATCATGTCAAAGCTGGAAATGATATTCCCTAACTGATTTGTTGAAAACTGAGTAATTCGTTTCATATTTTAGTTGAAAAGCCTGTTCTCGACTAACTTCGAAGGTGTTTCCTCGAAACTAGAAAAATAGATTGGCGTTTTAAACTATTTTGAGTTTGTCATCAGTATTTATTAATGACTAACATTTGTGGTAATAACCATGTAATCTCCATATAAACTGCCAATCTGCTTTTGCTTTTTCCTACCATTTCTATAAGTACATATAGAAGGAGGAATATGTCACAACATAAGTTCCCTGGCTCTCCAATGTTTGTGACCCCACTAATTTCCTCTCTGCTCTAAATTTGAGGACAGTGTTGTAGTTGAGATTTAAACTGATTTAATATTGATGGATATTTTGTAACTTTATAACGAATTCGTTTACTTTAGTGGCCAGAAATACATCAAAACTCTTTTTGATAAGCAATCATAATACAATAAAAGGAGTTTATTCAATTAGTATAACTAATAAACCAGAATATTCTACATTACAATAATAGTTCAATCCATTAAAAACACAAGGTAATAAATACTAATAAGGTAAAGAAAAAATGACAAACAGAATTTTCTATTTTAAAGTTTGCAATAATGAACTAATTATAAGAAAAAAACCGAATGATTGAAAATATTTCACCAAAAATGCATTCTTACGCCATTAAGTATCGCTAACTAAAAAAAATACTCTTCTGATTAACCAACTTCAATTGTTTTCACCCGATGAAATTTAGGAAAAATAATCCATTAAAACAAAAGATTTTTCATCTCACATTTTACAAACCACCTAAAACCCTAATTTCCCCACCGCCACTCCGGAAACAAATTCCTGAGAATCCCGATCTTAAGTTACTACTCAACTCCGCTTCCGGCAGAATCCCGTTGGAAATTTTTGTAACGAGATTAGAGGTTTCTCTCCTCCTTTCCGTCGTCTTTCTTTCACCCGATTTGGATTCTTGTGGGGCGATCGGAGCGTAACGGTAATAGAAATAGAGAACGCATTGACTGTAAAACCTGCGTGAAAGATATGGAGAGTGGTGAAAATAAATCTTTAGCATAGAAAGTCTCACAAATTAATTGCCATGCAATGAAATATCTTTTTCTCTCTACAGGTCCATTGCTCTATTTTGGATTATTTAAAATCAAAATGAATTCATTAGATGTTTAAATATTACGTAAGTACCTAGGGGTGGAAGGGGTATATTTGCTTTGTTTTGTTGACAATAAGGGGGGAGGGAGATATGAATGGTATGTAAGACATTAAAAAACACTGTATTTTTAACCCATCTTGTAATTTCAAAAAGCGATTCAATTGAAATTTAGGTAATTATTCAAGAAAAGTAAAGTATTTACATGTTTTGGTTTCAAGAAGTTTTTATGATTAAAATATAATGACGAATTAGATTCAGTTTTGGCTAGAATTTGTTGAGCTAATTACAATAAAGTTTAATATGGACGCGTTTTATCCTCTTCTTATCAATATTATAATTCGTCAATAACAGTTTTTCCCCTACTCAATATTTCGTTGAAAAAGTTGCTTTTAACAATAAATAGAACTAGAGATAAAATTAGCACGTCTTTATTTCCCATGAAGGGGCTGTTCCAAAAGTAGCTTTCAATAGGAAATTTAACCAGGTTTTATTTAATCCGGTATTAAATCTTAAAGTACAAATTATCCTTTTAAAAGAAATAAAACAAGCATTAAAATGCAAAATAAATCTTATTCCAAAAGAGCAATTCCATTTCTAAAGCTAATCAACTAAAAAAGCGCTGCACATCGCAAAATACCGGTGCTTGAAGGGAGAATGGTAATCATCAATGTGCATTCTATTTCTTTCCCACTCTATAAATCGGAGCCATAGAGGTGTTTTATTTCTTTCGTTGGCTGTGAAATGTGTCATGTTTCTTGCGGTGGGATTCAATCTGCGACGAAGCTGATGATCTTTGGGGTGTGTTTGGATCGTGTTGGGAGTTTTGACCCGAAACGATTTCGATTTGTTGGTTTATCTAGTTTTTGGAACCACGATGGCTTCTTTTCTCGTAAGAATTCCGTTGTTAAATGTGATTTAGGAAGAAATGAAAAGGTGATATTTGTCTCTTTTATTTTAAAGCGCATTTTGTCAAAATTATGTATCGGTACTTGGGGTATTTTATTTAACTTGTAGTACTTTACCTTTTCATCCCCATGTGTTAAGGGTTAAAAATAATTTTAAAGAAACTCTTTTTCCTAAAAGATAATTTAATTAATTATATTCAAATATTTAAAGTACAATTTATCAAAAACATTTTTCATTCCATTAAAAATCATCAAGCTATTTTGGGTGCTATGTATTTATTTCTGAAACAGAAAATCAACAAATATTTTGTGATGTTTGAATATTTAGCGTCAAAAACACTTGGCAAATTTTATATAATGCGGCATTTTACAAATGAATTTCTCAAAACGACAATTGCTTAGGTTCAAAGTTAAATAATCCTAGATTGGATTTTTATTTAGATTCTTTATTTCCTGGGGGATTTTTCTGCTACAGCAGCCTTCTTCATAAATATAACTCGGGTATTGCAACAGAAAACTTTCTGTTACTCAAAACTAAAGGCTCATTTACTCTATATCGCCTTAAATGCCATTAGTGCGGATTTGAGGAAGATTTTTGCTGTGCCATTTGCTGTGGAGCTGTATGACGAAGGAATTGGACAGATCGCCAGGGCCGTCATCAATGCCCATGGACATATTTGATGTTCTTGTCTCAGAATTTGTATTTATATGTACTTCATCATAGACACGACAAAAAAAAATCGCCTTGAATACTTCATCATGAGTGATACTCACCAAGAAATCCACATTTGCATATAAAATTGCTGGAGTGAAGCGTGAAACGACAATGAACACTTTTCACTTTGGATGATTCCTCCAAAATGAAGATCGAAAGTGAAAAGTCGGGATGAGCGTTAAGTTCAGTGTCCCACTTTTATTTTAAGCTTCTCTTATCCTATTATTACATTACTACTCCAATCAAGCTACTTGTAACTCAACTCTACAAGCGAAAACTTCTTCAAACTAAAGAACGCGTTTTCTCAAACAAAAATAGGTAAGTGAAGGTTAGGGACATCGTTTTCGAGTCTCGGAGAAACTTGAACCTCTTCCAAGAAGATAATACATCGGGTAGATGGATGGATGAAGAGGGAAAGGGAAGGAGAAAAATCGGTTTGGGGCACGGAAATGGGCAGAGCCAGCTCACTGTGTGTTTCTATGGGGGAGTTTCCGCAATTTTTCTAAGAGCGACTCTTCTGTCATGGAAAACTAAAAGAAGCGAACCACGGCCAAGAAAGCATGACGACGAGGAAATTGTCTTTTTTTCTTAGGATGACGATTGGGATATGGTGGTTGGTTATATGAATACCTGAGTTTGTAGAGGGTTACATATTTGGTCAGATTAATTACATAGATAAATGTTTTAGAAGTTTTTATTTAGAGAAATAGTACAATTACTCAGGTAACTTCTTTTTTTTTTGTAGTAGGAAGGGGCTCGTATTATTTCCGGATCGAACCCGAGGGTCGAAGTATGTGCATGCCGTGATTATCCGAACACTCCCGAGTTTCAATAAACTCCAATAGAACATCATATTTGTAATATGGGGGGGAGGGACTGGGCGTAATAAAAGATGGTGCATTTGCTAAAAACATTAAGATATGTTATCCTTATATATAGATATGTTATTTTCAATGATCATGCAGTTTCAATGAATTTTTTTAAGTACCATTACACTAATGTAAGGGAACTCCATTCTTTGGCTAAAAGATGAATATTGCAGGTTTTAAAACTCACCCCACGGTTTAGCCAGTAGTCCAATTTCTATCACATTGAGGATTTAAGTAGTACGGATACTCCTGTACCTCATGCAATAATGTTTTTCATTTTATTATGTTTTGTTTCGTCACACGGGCCTTCTAAAAACGGCCTTTTGAAACGCACACGCACTACATTAGGTCCTAGCTCTTTAACGGCGTATCTGCGACCCCCCTTTCTATACCAATTCTTGTTCATCTTACCTACCCTACCCAGTTTGTACCACGAATTTAGAACCACCCAGTAGATACAAATTTCTAAGATTTCGGGTGATAAATCACATTTTTTGAATGACTTTTCTTAAACTTTTTGTTTTCGTATATTTGTGGCTAATTGTTTCATTTTTATAATTAATTTTGCATTTCTGGAGAAATACTGTAATAAATTATTTATACCATTTCTCTATTAAATTTATAGACAGTAAAATAGGTACATACTACAAATCTTAAAAAAAATGCATACTTTACGTATTTTCATGAAAAGGTAACACTTTTTTAAAAAAGGACAATAAGTTTACTCTTTTTCTGCGTCAAGATCCAATTAGAATCATTTTCTGAAGGTAAATTTAAATTTTTTTGCAAAGAAAGACTGAATCATCATTATTTCGTTTAAAATTATCAGTCACTAATGGGAAATTTTTGAGAAATTTATACGGATCGGTATATTTTAAGTAACTCATACAATATCTTTTTAAATTTGCTTTGAACAATTATCGCACACACAAACACAATTTTTAGTTAAAATTGTCTTACTCATGATAAATTATTTAGTCCTTCAATTTAAGCTATATAAAAATTCCAAGTTCCTTACAACATCTTTATATTTTTAATCTCGAGAAAAAATATTCCTACATATTTATGTTTGCCAGAAACAGTACCCTATTTTCTAATACACCACTCAAGCTTAATTCCATTTTTAACATCAAGAATACGTCATATGGATATCAAAATCATCTTCAGATAATGAATTCAAGGAACTCAATACTTCCATTAAGATTATAAAAATTTATTTCACAAAAATTCCCTCCGATTTCCGAGAATTTACCTAAAAAACGGCTTCACCATTATCTTAATCACCCCGTTCTGTACCCCAAACCACCCCTATAGAACATTAACAACAAACGCAGACGATCACATTGCAACCCCTCTGAAAAAAAAAAGAACAAAAAAAAAAATCGTGGGAGGTAGAACCCACCCCCTATCGCCTATTACCTCAAACGTTTACCTTAATTAATAGCCAAGCGGAGAAAAGAAAACCGTGAAATGCGATGCTTCATTAGGTGGGCTTATGGCAAGAAATAAAGGTTATTGTTTACTCTCCTCCGATTGGCTACCTGTGGCGGCTGCTCGCAGTTAATTGGTGGAGCTCAATTAAGCCTCCATAATGTCATTTCAGCACATTATCCTGTTGGACTCATTAAGATGTTGGTCGTGCAGAAAGGAACCGGGATTGAAGGCGGAAATGTGGTTGGCTTGGTTTTGCAGAAAGGATCTAAATAAAAGGAGGGATTTTGTTGCTCTGTGAGGATTATAATCGTATCTGCAGATAAAATGTTTAATTTTAAAAAAGTATAATTCTTTCCATGTTAAGTGTTAGATATATCTATGGGTTATCAACTAAACGGATTCAAATGCAATATAATCTAGAATCTAGATAGTTTCATTTGTTTTACCCTAAGGTGCGTGTTTGAATTCCGTTTTTTAAAAACTTATAATAATTAGGGATTTCAAATAAATCAGATTTTCGATTTATGTATTAATGTATGATAATGTATGGTTTTGGTAGGTGAAAAACATATTCTTTATTTTTAAAATGGTTGCTGGAAAATGCTAGAAATGAGGATTATTTTCGCCTCCTCATTGAAAAAATGCATTGGTTATTTTTTTTTTATTGTGAAATAAAATTCTGAAATATTGTATGTAGTAAAAAGAAGTCCTTTTTAATTGAAAAATGATGTTGATATAAAGTATGAAATAACTACACAAATTGTGTATTCAGGTAAAATCAGTGATTATACCTGAATACACCTGATTATCAGCAGTTCAATTTAAGAATAAAATAAATGCACAGTTTTATGAATGAAGAAAAAATGCTTCTGATGCCTTTTGTAATAGAGTCATAAGCTTATTTAACAATAAATTTCATATCCATATACAATTATACGCACAAAATGAACCACTTTTTAGAAAGGGAAGATTTTTTTACAAAATGTGTAAAATGATATTGAATTTAGTTTTATTTAAAGGAAAATTATTTAAACGCAACTTAAAAGTAATATATTTTGATAATTAAACGATGACAATAAATATTACTTCTAATCAATAACTCGAAAATAATCCGATAATTAATTTTAATTTTATAACAAAATATTTTAATGAAAAAATTGTGTATAATGTTTGCATTAAATTATGAGTATAACAATATTAAAATTAATTTAAAAGATCTAGAGGATTTGCATAAAATTTTAGTTAACATATTGTTTTATTTTAATATTTTCCTTCATGTCTTCATGTCAAAATTGCCAAGTTACTTTAAAAATACAAAGTTTATGCACAATTTTATTGAAAATGTGACTTTACTACTAGAATAGTAACTTTTTATCCATTTCCCTTACTTAGAAAAACAATAAGGCATTAAAATAGATAAACCACAAAGTATACGACACTGATATTTTGCTCATTAAGTGTGGTTCAGTTCTGCATAACTTCTAAAGGAGCTCATTTTAATTGCTATATTAGGTTACAACTCATTGCTTTAAACGAGAGTAACCCAACTCCTCTTATCAAAAGACTTAACTTTAAGAGTTCGTAGGAGTACTATTTTAAATAGAATTTACATTTTAAAATAATGATTTCAGGGGTATAAGAAAAACAATAATTGTAAAATAATAATGTATTTATTTTAAGGAACTTCTTTTAAAACAGTTTTGTATTATTTGATCATAATTGTATTTTTAATATTTTTATGGAAGAGGTATTCATTTCTTCCTTTTAGTTTTTTGTATGAAATGTGTTCATGATCGAAACTTTAATGAACACCTGAAAACATACATCATTGAATTCAAAAAGTAAATATCTTCCATTAGAAGATTTTCTCAAGAAATTTTATTTATTGGGAAATTTTATGCGTGTTTAATTTGTTTATACCAAGAATTTACCAAAGCGAATACTGTGTTCAAGTACATTATTAGGGGTACTGTGAAGGTTTCAGGGAAGGATTTAATAGATATTTTCATATCAGTTTTAAATCTTACTTTAACTTTCCGACTGAATATGTGAGCTAAGACTCCTCACAAAAAATAGTAATTACAAATTATAAACAGATATGAAAAAGCTACTGGGGCTGCAAAAAATTATGGTTTGTTTCAATATGGTTTAAATTATGGTTTGTTTCAACGCAAGTTAAGATGTTAAAAAATAATAATTTTCTTAAAATATTTAAGGTAATTTTTCATTTTAAAATGTAGAATTTTAATTTCAATAGAAGTAAGCCATACTTAATTTTAGATGTAAAGCATATTCCCCTCAATAGACTTCCCTTTTTTTTTTCGTTAAGTCCAATTATTCTCCATAAAACGTTCTTTTTAATCCCAAAGCAGTACATCAAAGGAACGAGTGACTAATTGTTCTCATTTGCTTCTAAGCACCTCCCAAACGATAACACTTTGATCGCACTCCAGGGAGGCCGCAAAACCACCCACAAAAAACCACCCCTCACCCAGATAAGGGTGTTAATTGAGCAATTTAGGGGACCATTCCTCTTTTTGCCCGAACCTAAATCACTTTCGTGAAATATGCTGCGGATGAAAAAGATAGGACCGACACTCTGTAGCGAGATTTTTGCGCTTGGTAAAGCCGGGTAAAAAATGAAGGGTTCGGTAGGCACATAAACGAGATTGTCGGAGAGCGATATTCTGGTTGATTAACGTCGGGTAATTATTGAAGTTAGTTACTGGTATTATGGAATCAGCATTTCTTTAGGTTTTTGAATTATAACAATGAGATTTGTTCTGATTGATAGGATGCTATGCTCACAAAACTACAGCTAAGATAGCGTATGATAAATCTAAATACTATGTTTTTGTGTTGGGAGTATTTAGTCTTTTGTGACTTACTTTCCGTTAAGAAAAACCCTACCTCTATATTTACGTTATCTATCTACTTACGAATCTATTTACGTATCCACGCAAATATCAATTAGTTATTTTCCTTTATCAGCACGAATAGGTTTAAATGTGTTAAATAGTTTATATTCGTTCTACTATTCTTTTTCGTCAAATGTATCAGAATATACTCATTAAATTTCTATAAATTGAATTTTATTCTAACTTACATTTTTTTCTTTAACTAACTTTTAATTAGACATGAGCCAATGTTACTCCTTTGAAATTTCGAATTTAAAATACTCTTAAATTGTGTTAATTTTTAAAGCTATGATGTAAATTTTTAAAAAACTAACCCCAAAATTACGACTTACAATTTTTAGTGGTTCTACACTTCTTCCCTATGTGCCACATATGTTGTAACATTTTTTTACCCCCTTCACCACAGAAATTAATTGCATATTTTCAAAACTAAAATAAATCTATAAATTTAACACTTTTCAAACCTTACGTTACTGCATTAAAATTGTTGTATCCCTTATTACCAACTGTTTAATGAAAACTATGTAGCAGCCAATACGATTCTTTCAACCTTGCAGCAGCAGTCAAAATATGTTTCCAATTTCATTAGCTCCCAATTTAATCTTATAAAACAAACATAAATTTAAAAATTACAACTTTAAAATACATAACTTTGAATATAATACTTTAAAGAACTTCATACTTTACAGCTCATTAAATGGACAAAAAACCTCCCTATCAAACTCTATTATTTCAATTGGGCAGATGAGAAGTCAAAGCGGAGAAGTGAAGATGTATGATACGTTAACTTTGGGTGATGGATAAAATTGAATCATCAGTTTGGAACAGGGACTAAGTCCAAAAATCAAGTTTTGAGAAAATAGAAAAAAAAACTGTACTAACTATAAGTCCTAATGGAATTTTCTTAGAATACAGAAAAATGTTATAAAAATATAATTATACATTCCCACACAAAAATATTTTACAGTTCAAAATAGTTGGTGGACTTATTCTCGTTTTGTTTTCTAACTTATGAAATTTCAGCTAAAATAATCTTAAAACCACTTAAATTGACAATTAAATTACATGTCTGCTTAGTTAGTTCATAGCACAAAAGTGAAAAAAGTATTTTAAGTAAAAAGTATTTTATGAAACTGAGTCAGTAGGACAGTTTAATTAATATCAGTGGATTCAAACATTCACTGGATAAAAAAGGTAAAAACACAATTTAAAAAACATGTATAGTATATTTTGGCTTAGTTGAAAAATACTAAGAAAAGAATGACAAATTAACTTAAATTTTAAAATGCAATGAATGGACATCAATTTCACCGAATTCAAGGGGATATAATATCAGCCTATAAGGTTAGTTTTTTTCTCTTTCAACTCATGTATTGAGAGAAGCTTAGAGATATTTTGAGCACATAAAGTCATTTTGCCATTTTTGGTCTTAATTCCCTTTTACAAACTGGCAAGATTCCATTGCAAATTCTAAAAAAAAAATTAATGCAACAAATTTCCAGATTTTATATTCTGCCCTCTGATTTGCAAACTACTATTTTAAGCCAATGAAAGGCAAAACTTCTGAACGAGATCCACACGTGATAAAAAAAAAACTCGTCAATTTTTTCAATTCACCTCATTTACAGAATTTATTCAGTATTGTCTCTTGTACCTCTTGGCATCTGATCCACTCAATTGTTCATTCTCTTAAAATGTCGATGTGATATAGTCCTCGGGCTGTTACACTTAAAAATAGACTAGTTCGATAAACATTTCAACGAGTTACATTCTTCAGGTCCCATAAAGATCTTTCCTCACTGAGCAATCAAATTAACTTCTGTCAAATGAGTTATATGCAGATGGGGATCGTCATCCCACTATTAATGCCTAAAAATAGACAATTTGTATTACAGCAATTTAAAGAGTTTCCCTCTTTAAGACTCGTTAAAAGCACTACGAATGTCCATAAAGACCTCCCTTCATTGTACTCTGTGACTTGAAATAGACACTTTTACCGACATCTGCTCGAAGTATGTAGGAAAACAGTACTTTGCCAAAAGATAACTCGTTTCTAATAGCACCTCTCTCGGGCAGGAATGTTGGAACACCTCCAGAAATTAATTAGAACCATTGTTTCCCGAAGATCTCGTGATGGGAGTTGGAGGAATCGTTAAATTTGTCCCCGCATTTGTCTGCGGAAATTCTTGACGCTGGCTTTTCAAGAAGCTTGATAGGGAATGCGAATGGCGGGCGTTCAAGTTAAACAGGAAGTGAAGTGTAGTTAGCTCTCTGTGAATGAATGAAGAGGGGTTTGACTAGGTTTAACGGCTCTCTAGGTTTAACTACTCGTGTGTTTGGTCGTGAACTTGGGAGGTTTTATTCGGGTCAGGGTGGAATGGAGACGTTTCCCGTTAAATGAATGAACTGAGACAGTGAAATGCTTACCAATAACCCGGTATATAAAAACTGTTTTCAAACAGATCAAATTCAGGAATTATATATTGCAAATTTTAGTTTGGTTAATGTTAAAGTTTATATGTTAAAGTCTAATATTCTTGGTAATAAAGTTCAATTTATACGATGACAGTAGGTTTTCATGTAGAGCTTTCCCAGTACTGTAACGCCAATGAATAAAAATAATAGTTAATTCTAATAGAACCAGAAATGGGGAGTTTAAGAAGAATGAGATTCAATATTATACAGATGATTGGCTATTATGAAGTATTTTAAAGCTTACTGAAAGCGTGGACTGGCATGCCGACTGGTATCTCTTCACATGAGAAAACCGTGAAGCATCCCTTCCATAACCTGGGAAATATAAGTTTAGAGCTCTGTTCTTAATCGGTTTGGATTATTTCATTTTAGTGGTAGTGGTCTTTAGTCACCGCTTTTTAAAATAAGTGAAAATTATTAAGTAGAGCAAAAGTAATATATCTGTAACGGGATCTATGTCCTGCGTGCGAAGTGTTTTTCTTCACATGAGAAAACCGTGAAGCATCCCTTCCATAACCTGTGAAATATAAGTTTAGAGCTCTGCTCTTAATCGGTTTGGATTATTTCATTTTAGCGGTAGTGGTTTTTCTGGATCTATGTCCTGCGTGAGAAGTGTTTCTCTTCACATGTGAAAACCGTGAAGCATCTCTTCCATAACCTGTGAAATATAAGTTAAGAGCTCTGTTCTTAATCGGTTTGGATTATTTCATTTTAGTGGCAGTGGTCTTTAGTCACCGCTTTTTAAATTTAGTGAAAATTATTAAGTAGAGCAAAAGTAATATATATCTGTAACGGGATCTATCTGTGTACTGCGTTTGAAATGGCTCTGTTAATATAAGGTAACAGTCCAGGCCTTCTTTCCATAACCTGTGAATATTAGTTTAGAAGTAATTATGTTCTTAAATTTGTACTCTGTAACGGGATCTATGTCCTGCGGGAGAAGTGTTTCTCTTCACATGAGAAAACCGTGAAGCATCCCTTCCATAACCTGTGAAATATAAGTTTAGAGCTCTGTTCTTAATCGGTTTGGATTATTTCATTTTAGCGGTAGTGGTGTTTAGTCACCGCTTTTTAAATTAAGTGAAAATTATTAAGTAGAGCAAAAGTAATATATTATCTGTAACGGGATCTATCTGTGTCCTGCGTTTGGAATGGCTCTCTTAATATACGATAACAGTCCAGGCTTTCTTTCCATAACCTATGAAATATTAGTTTAGAAGTAATTATGTTCTTAAACGGTTTCGCATTAGTGGATGTGGTTTTTAGTCACCACTTTTTGAATTAAGAAAAAAATATTAAGTAGAGCATCTTCATCAACTCTGACTGAAATTTTGTTACCACTTAATAAATTAGGATAAAAATCACAAGTTAAATGAAACGCCTGGGTTGGTGGCAGGGGTTTGTGGACGGAAGGGTATATTGCTCTCCTCATTCTTAAGACTCTTACATTCTTTCAGTTTCCGTCGTAGGCAAAAGAGTTAAAGTCTTGAAATGTTGCAAAAAAAGAGTGTCAAAGTCATCAAAAATAGTATATTTTCAATTAATTTTACTGTTACGGTTACAGTTAGCGTTGAAAATTAGAAATATTAAGACCCCCCGTGAACTAAGCAGGAAAATTTATAAATACCAATCAGTATTTATTTCCGAGTGCTATACCCGCTGAGAAGGCTCAGATTCGATCTGAGGGCCTTTCGGATGGCAGTCTGGTGTGCTAACCACCAAGCCATCCGTTCCTGCAGCTGCGACAGTCTTGTAATTAATTTGAAGTTGATACTTCACCATTTAAAAAAAAAATACAGAAAATACTGCCGAGGATCAAACCCGAAACCTTTTGAGAACAACTGTCACCTACCTCAGACGTCAGAGCGTTAACCAACCGTACCATCCGTTCCTGAAGCCTCCGGTTTATTTTAATAATTTAAAGTTAATATATAAATTCAAAATTTGAAAAAGTGGTAGGCAGGCTTTGAACCCGGGTCCTTTCGATTAGTAGCATCACGATCTTGACGTCCAGGCCACTCGCTCACACCTCTGCGAGAATTTTAGAGCTACTGGAGATTATTAATTTCGATATTGTAAACAATAAGAAACATGCAGTGTGTGTTATCCAAGTCTTATTTTTTTTCAATTATGTTTATAATTTATTTTTTGTATAAATTTTGTATACCATCCTGTGTCAACCTGCAACCTGACCCTCCATGTGTGAATTTCACTAACACTTTTAGGGGTTATTCTTTACTGTGAAAGAAACATGAAAATATATTTATTTGAATTTTTTCGTGATTTTTTTTAAAAAATTGAAAAAAAAAAGTTTTATAGCTCTTTTATCTTCAATAACTCCAATTCTCTTAAAAAAATGCATCGATCTTTACAGATTATCTTTTAAATTTGAATTTCATACACAACCTGAGCTTAAAAAAATAAAACTTTTATCTAATAACTAGCTGATATGCCCGGCCTTGCACGGGTGGAGTGTATCAATTTATTTTTTTAAAGTTTTTTCAAGTTACATGTCTAATTTCCTGTAACCGTAATTACCAATCATCCCGGAATTCCCAGTAGTTTTTCATATCTTGGGTCTCCCGGTAACACAACCCGATGTTCCCGGTATTTTTTCATATCCCGGTGTTCCCGGTGCCTTTTTCCTATCCCGGTGTTCCCGGTGCCTTTTTCATATCCCGGTGTTCCTGGAGCCTTTTCCCTCCCGGTTCCAACTGTGTAAATCTAACCTAACCCATCCAATTTCGGTGTTGCACATTTAATTACGACAGTTAGCAAATTATCCATTCTAAGTGAAAAAAATTAATTAAAATTATTACCGACATTTGAAATCCCAAAATTTGTAATTACCCCTGTTTAAATTGAAAAAAAAATCCCGCTAAACTACCCCAAAGAAACAAACTTTAAGGTTAAAAAACAATTAATCTAGTGTTTCTATCATCAACTTTCTAAAAAAAACTGCATTATTATGCAAGCTTTACTTTCATTATTACTTTAACCAGTCTAATTCTTAAAACTTTCTGTTTCAACTTAAAGTTCATGGAAAATAAAGTCTTAAATAAGAAAATACTGTCATAAAGTTATTTATAAGGATCGTTTTTAATTTTTTTAAAATTAATAATAACCTTTTTAAAACAATTTTAGTCCAGTTTAATCTTTAAAAACTTTGTTTTGTGCGTAAAATTGTTTTTGTTGAATTCTTTGCAAGAATGCGAGTTAAACAGGTCTTCTTTAACGGAGAAGTAAGGATGTTTTTGATAAAAGGGTAAAAGGGGGTGAAGAGGTGGTTTTAGAATTTTGAAATTGGTGCCATTACCTTTCCCCCGTCCCCATACGTCTGTGTACCAAGTTTGGTTCAAATCGATCGGGAAGTTTGGGAGAAATTAAGCCAAATCTAATCCGGACAAACCCAGGCAGGCAGAGACACCTTGATTATATATAGAGAGAAAAAGAACTTTTTTTTATTTTAAAAATATATGTTTGTTGAATTTATTTTCAGTGCTATTTCTCATTTGTTTGTAAAATTTTCGGTTCGAGGCTTTTTTCTAATTTTATGAATTTGGGTGAGTATGAAGGACAACCAACCACTCCATAACTTTATTCATGGGTGGGCAAAAAGTCGATACACTTTAGAAAGTTTTTTTTTGTTTTTTTTTTTTGAAATTTTCAAAAGTGTACTGACTTTTTGCCCACCCTGTATTCAATATTCAAAAACTTTATTGACACGAAACAAATTATTGACAACAAATTGAGTTCATATAGCTCATTATAGAGAAAGGAGTGTTGTGTCATTATCCCTACAAGAAAAATAATTGATTAGCAGGTAACAAAATGGTATAAGACGGCTTTTTAATATTTCAAAATACAATTCAACCATGCGCGGATTCAATGGAGGGCACTTCGGAAAATGCCCCCTCCTTGGGCTGAAAAAGAAAGGGAAATATGGGAAAA
This sequence comes from Tetragnatha montana, assembly GCA_963680715.1. NCBI lineage: Eukaryota > Metazoa > Arthropoda > Arachnida > Araneae > Tetragnathidae > Tetragnatha > Tetragnatha montana. The sequence goes on from OY796683.1 coordinate 28,422,150, forward strand.
AGGGAGAAAAGGCGTAAAAAAGAAAGTAGATTTTGAAAGACCAAGAATTTTTTTTTGACATTTAAAAAAAGATAATTATTTTTTTCTTTTTAACCTTTTTTTTCTCTTCCTTTTCCCTTCTTGGCCCCCTTTTTTTAGTCCAAGGTGTCCTCAGATTCTCCAAACTTTTTTCGTTCATCAAGCGCCTGTGCGGATCAAAAATGAATTATTCAGGGTCAAAATCCCTACAATTTTCTAGGGGAGGATCCCCAGACCCCTTAAAAAATTTGCGTTCTTAAAAGACAGTTACAAGGTTCAGATCCCGATCATAGGTTCAAAAATAGTTTCGCTTATACTATTTACCAAACATGTTGGGGTTCAAAAATAAAATTCATTAGGGGGATCTTTATAGAAAAAAGTAAAATTTAGTCTATTTTGCGTGCAAAGGCAGAGATGATCCTCTAAAAGTGCCCTCCCCTTGGAGACCTGCTAGATCCGCGCCTGCTGGTATAGTGTATATTAAGACAGATTACACGAATTTCCTGCATGCATCATTTAAGAAAATAATTACTACAAATTATAAATACATTATTTCTACTTCTTGTATTGATAACTAAGAATTTTGAATTTAATAAAATAAGGTTTTGATTTTGATTAATTAATACGGCATGCATAGAACCGTATATTATGTATAACCGTATATTCGATTGTAATGTGGATAAAGTTATTATCTTACCCCCTTGGAATATTGGAACAAAATTGTCAGCAGTTCAGTCAGTGGTTGACTCGAAACATCCAATATGCTGGTGAATTACTGAAAATATGACATTTTTTGTAATAAAAGTAAGGTAACATTTTTAATACAGGTAAAAATCTTTATGATCTCTTTTGGTGCAAACTGATGGACCATTTTGGTCATTTACTGGCACTAATATAATTTAAGAACACCAGAGTGGTTGAGCATCCCTCTATTATCAAAATAAATGGGTAATTAATTAAAGTAACAGGTTTGCTTATCTAAAAAAACATCGTAAGTTTTCCAATTGATATACCATTAGAATAGAAACTAGGTTGATGATTTAAGATTGAATAAAACATCTCTTAACACCGTGACGGCTTCTGCTTTAAAGCTTTATCGCTAACTTTGGGTTTTATTTCCATGTAAACAATTTATCAGAACATGTAGACTGTAATTACATATTTAATTGGATGGGAGATATTTGTTCTACCAATCGGATTCAGATTACGCGCATAAAAATTCTTGATTTTGCATTTTTATGCTCAAATGGTCAATTACTGGCCAGTTCAATCTAAATCAAATAAAATGCTTTCTTAACGCTAATTCAAGTTCTATTAGTTAGCATGATAACTCAAACATAAAACGACCAGAAACAACGTAAACAACTTATCAACCACAGTTTGTCAAATACGACACCTAAACAAAATTTCATCAGTTCTGAAGCTTGAATTGTTTACTAGTTCCCAAAACTTGAATTATCTTTTTTCAGGTAATAATTCAAAATCTAGTTAGCATAATATTTCTAAAAACAGTATAATAATCAACCACTGTGATGGGTACAGTTCTTTATCTAAATAATAAAAACTCGAACTTCAAATCTTGAATCTCGATTCCCAAACTCCATTACAAGGAACAACGGAATCATATCACATAGAGCCCGAGAAATCAGTCCCAGCCATCAAAGGCTCGAAACCCATCCTTCCCCAATTGAATGAAATCACCGCTCCTTAAACTCATTGGCACCATCATGGGGGTAATTGGCGGGCGGCGTAATCCAGCAGAGCATGGGGCGGCGCCCCAGGGCGGCGATCTGCGCGGCGCAGCACTTTCAGCCCCTGCCTAATGAGGGTGAAGGGCGGGCTTGCTGGGGCGGCCGGCAGAGCGGGCGGTTCGCAATGCCGTGCGAGACAGTTTCAGTATGGCGTATGTCTAGATTTTAACCGTTTTGAGATATCTGTGTTCAAAATTTGGTACTCGATTGTTTGAGATAAAAGGGTTTTGAGGAAAATTATTTCAATGGAACCGATGATATCTCTTGTTTTGTTTTCGCTCTGTCTGTAGATATGTGCACGTTTCTGTGAGAACTATATTTTTTTCTCGTCTCTTGAAATGGTAGGGAAATTGAGTAATGTCACGCAGGTGTTCTAGGAGAAATTGAGTAAAGTCTTTCCATTGTAACTAAAATGTAACTTTAAGCTACTCCTAAAATGCCTTTTAAATGACTTAATACTCTTAATTTTACTCTAGAATATCTTGACAGGTACCAAATATTAAGGAATTTAAGTAAGTTAAACTACACAATGGTTTTTATCCATGCAATTAAATTAAGTAAGTCACTTTATTTCATTAATTAATTTCCTTAGAAAATTGTTTTAGTGTATAGATATATACAGCGTGTTTCAAAATTGCGTTGCACGGCTTTTATTCGGAACCAGCGCCTCCTAGGGTCATGGAAGTAAGGTCTACCCCTAGGTTAGTGACCCTGGAGAATCTAATGAGATGACTTACAGCGCTCCTAGCGGCGAAATTAAAAAGTTAAAAAAATTAATTTAAAAACTAAAAGAGATAGAGTAAAAAGTTCAGTACAAAAGTTGTTGCCAAGATCATAACGAACTCAAGTAAAAAAAATTCATCAAAATAGCTTAATTATTCGAGGAGATATTCACTGTTGAAAATGGCACTTTTTTGAGTGGCGAAAAAGGGCCCGGCCACAAATTTAGAAACGCTTTCTCGTCATTATCGTGCGGGAGTTTTAAGCTTTACAGTGACTGATTTGATGGATCAATCGAAAATTATTTTTAATAAAAAAAGTATTAACGATCAATGGCTAATCGAAGGTTAATTAGAATTAAATATTTCGAAATCTGTTGACTTTTTAATGTTTTGCATATTGATAGGGATTGTCGTTGAGGGATCTGATTTGTTTGCCGCAAGGTAGTATAATTTCGAATATGGTTATTCAGTCAGCGAGCGCTTAGATTGGCCTGAGGGGAAAACGTCACTTGAATTTGACAAGCGTGCTGATTATTTCAGATGAGAGAAAGGAAATTATAGTTCTTAAATCTGAAGTTGATTTCTTTCTCAATTATAAAGCAATTTCACGTCATTTATTTTTCAAACATGACGACTTTTAGTAAATCTCAGTATTTAGAAATGGTTCTCATCTATGGAGAAACTCTACGGAATTCGGTTCGAGCTGCACGTGTATTTGCTGATCGCTTTCCAAATGATCCTCATCCTACATCAGCGACTATCAGGAAAGTTGTGCAGCGCCTTAAAGATACAGGAAGCGTTCTTAGGAGACACTATTCGATGAGACAACGTTCTACTAATCGCATACCAGATGAAGACTTACTGGCATACGCTTTATCCCATCCTCACACCAGTATTAGAGAAATGAGCGATCTGACTGGCTTACCAGTAAGTCGAATTTGGAGGGTTTTGAACAAGAATGGAGCGCATCCTTACCATGTTACACCACAGCAAGGATTGCTACAAGGAGATGAGGAACGACGTTTCGATTGGTGCAATTGGGCACTTAATGAATTGGAAAGTGACCCAAACTTTTTTAAAAATATCATTTGGTCCGATGAGGCAAAATTTCATCGCAATGGAATCTTTAACAGGCATAACACTCATGTTTGGGCTCTTCAAAATCCTGCATGGGGAGTTAGTGTTAGACATCAAGTACAGTGGTCAGTAAATGTGTGGTGCGGTGTTTGGAGGGACCGTCTAGTTGAACCAATTTTCTTCGTTGGTTCGCTGGATGGAAACAAGTACCTTCAGAATTTGCAGGATATCTTGCCTGATTTCTTGGAAGACATTCCTCTCTCACTGTTACCATCACTTTGGTTCCAACATGACGGCGCTCCACCGCACAAGCCACATCTGGTTCAAAAGTTCCTCAAAGACACATTTGGCAATAAGATAATTGGGTATGGTGGGAGTATTGAATGGCCTCCAAGATCTCCTGATCTTAATCCACTCGACTTTTTCCTTTGGGGTCACTTGAAAAATCAAGTTTACGAAACGCCATCTACGAGTCTCCAGGACTTAAAAAACCGCATCATCGACAGTTGCGCAACTGTCACACCCCATATGGTCCAAAATGTGCTTTCTAACATGGTTGAAAGGACACAAAAGTGTATTGTTGCCCATGGTAATCTTTTTGAGCAAGCTCAATAAATTATAATTTTGCACTGTGAATTTCTTCCTTTTCTCCTACTTTGTGTCCTACCAATATGCAAAACATTAAAAAGTCAACTGTTTTCGAAATATTTATTTCTAATTAATCTTCGATTAGCGATTGATCGTTAATACCCGTTTTAGTAAACATTTATCTCGCAAAAGTAACGATTTCTGATCGTGGTAGTTCTTAAATGTCCAAGCTTGGACTTTCCTTTTTAAAAAAATTTGAAGCATTATTTTCGATTGATCCATCAAATCAGTCACTGTCAAGCTTAAAACTCCCGCACGATAATGACGGAGAAAGCGTTTCTAAATTTGTGGCCGGGCCCTTTTTCGCCACTCAAAAAAGTGCCATTTTCAACAGTGAATATCTCCTCGAATAATTAAGCTATTTTGATGAATTTTTTTTACTTGAGTTCGTTATGATCTTGGCAACAACTTTTGTACTGAACTTTTTACTCTATCTCTTTTAGTTTTTAAATTAATTTTTTTAACTTTTTAATTTCGCCGCTAGGAGCGCTGTAAGTCATCTCATTAGATTCTCCAGGGTCACTAACCTAGGGGTAGACCTTACTTCCATGACCCTAGGAGGCGCTGGTTCCGAATAAAAGCCGTGCAACGCAATTTTGAAACACCCTGTATAGTGATGTCCTTTAAAAACAACCCACTTCAAAATGTGCCCTAAAAACAACACATTGAGATTTTTTGATTACATAATTAAAATATTTTTAACATCTCATATACCCTGTCTTTCTATGCCATTTAGAGTGGCAGGCAGTGTTATTCCTAGGATTGTTTTGGAGGAGTAAAAATACTCCTTGACTTTTTTAGGAGAAGTGAAATTGAATTATGAGGAGTGAAATACGGAAATAACATGAACTAGAAAAGGAACCTTTTAACCATATTTTTGTCTTAATTTTTAAGTATTTTCAAGCATGTTTTTTTAGGGTACATGGGGTTTTTTTTAGGAAAATGTGGGGGTTTTTCAAATTCTTTTTTAATTGACTGCCAATTTGTAATGGATAGTTGGAATTAAAAATGCTAAGCACTATGGAGGATGTTAAGGAGGATGAGCCGTTACAACAGTTTTTTGTTCGATTTAATTATCCTTTTTATTAAGATTTTTATGGAGAAAATATGAAACAGTGGGTTGTTTTTAAAGGACAGCACTATATTAAATTGACTTAAATTTCTCTACATTCTGTATAACTGTTTTTTAACAGAGTGAATTTTAGAGAGAACTATATAAATCATTTAGTTACTCTTTAAAAGTAGTCTAAAGTTACGTTAATAACAATGGTATGATCCATTTGATTCGCTGAATTTTAACCTCGAAAAGAATAAAATCTGAATTTTCTCTCCTAAAAAGTGGTCCTTAATTTAAAAGTTTCTCTGAATGCTTGTTTGTGAATTGTTTCCTCACTTATTCCTCCTAAATACCAAATAAGGCAAGTTTTAGGAACCCATGCTTTGAAGTATCGAATAATTAGATGTTGAGTACTAGAATTGGATTTAATTATTACTCTTAACCATTCATGTTTTATTGTTCTATTAGAAGCAGTTTATTATTCAAGTTACCAATTAGCACTAAGGGTGCGAAATAAATTACTTTCTTTCAATGTTAAATTTGTGATTTCAAATGTTTCAATTTGTCTAAAAACGTTTTCATGGGTATCATAAAAAGAAACGTGAGATTGGTTATAGGGAATTTTTCTTACTTCATATTTTGTGTCATCTAGTGAAAGTACATAAACACACCGTTAAGTAACAGGATTTAATCGACAATAATTATTGTTAATTAAATCACAATTAATTCTAATTAAGCCCATTTCAGTTAAGGACATGGATATTGGTGGACATTTCGGGATCCATCACACTGATAAGAAGTTTTCCTCTTTTTTGGATATAAGAAAATATCTTAAACTATCTCACATCCACACTCTCAAAATTCTAACATCACCCCACAAAGTTTTTCTAGGTGTAGTATAGCACCAGGTATACCTGCATAAAAAATCCACCAGCACTAAAAACGGCACCAACATTTCGCCAGCAACTAAACGATACATGTCGATTGCACGAAGGAAACAAACGACCGTTGCCACTCACCAAAACAGAAAAAAAACTCTTCATTAGAAAAAAAAACGTCACTTAATCTCTTCGCGGCAAACGAGGCGTTCTTCCCGAAAGAGGGGTCCGCGGGCTGATAAATTTAGAACGTAATTTAGCGAGAAAGAATACATTGTTTCCGGGCTTCATACCCTAAATACTCACAGACAATTATCGCTTTCTCCGCATTTATCTTCTCACGAGATGTCAGCGCTGCCAAGGAACCGATGGGGCTACCCAGCCAGAACGGCTCGGAACCGATAGGGATCGCCTTGCCTGTTGGATGGAACTGGTATAAACAGAGTTCCTCAAAGTTTCTTAGCATAAAAAATAACTACCCCCATAGGCATAAATATCCCCTGTAATTTGTCCATTCATTGTAGTGACTCAGTTTCATAATACTTCTGTATTTCATTTGTTATCTTTCTAGTTCTCGCTTTTGTTCTATAAACTAAGCAGAAATATAATTTACTTGTCAATTTATGTGGTTAAGATTTTTTAGCTGAAATTTCATAAGTTTAAAAACGGGTTCGTCAAATTTTTTCAACTGTATACCTTCATACCTAATGCAATCCATCTAATACAGAGAACTTAGGATATAGTAAATTTTTTACAGGTGCCCAAATTAACAAATTTTTAATGTTAAAATGTGCATTTACAGTGAAATTATCATAACTTAAGTGTCAAGTTATATATATATATATCTAACTTTTTATTGGTTTGACTGATGATTGGCTCGTTGAGTGCAATCGGAACCCCTTCAGGCATTTGGTTTATCACTTTTATAATTATTGTACTGCACCAAAAGTTAAATAAACACCCGCAAAAAAATGTTAAAATAATAATAGATTCAATATAGGTGAAAAAACACTAAGGCATATATATATATAAAAACAAAATTTAAATTTCCTTTTCTCCTTGCGATTCATAGACTACCTAAGAACATTTTTTGAGAACTAATAAAGCTGAGTAGGACGATTTATTGACAATACCCATAATTACATAAATTACTAATTCCAGAATTTTTAATTTATTACTAACTTGAATTATATGCAAGTGTTTTCCAATATCAAATTATGAATTCAATATTTGAAGAACCATATTTTTGCAATCCCACTCGCTTTACAGCCAAAACGCAAAAGATTTTGGAAAAAAAAAACATTTCTTTCCAATAAAAACAAAGCTTGAATATTCTCTTTAAAGTAAATAAAATTATTAGTTCCAAGACGTGTTTATTTAACATTTAAACAATTTTAGAAAACTCGAAAATTTAAAAAAAATCATTAGTTTATCCATAATTTTATTCCCAGTTTAAATAACCCAATTTCTTAAAATCTTGATAAACATAGTAAAAAAGTAATAGTTCTTAAAATTAGACAAAATGTTTATGAACGTCAACCGTTTTACGTTTTAAGTGTTCTTTTATACATTTACATTATACAAATACAAAAATTGACGACCAGCTACAGGCTCAAAGCCCAACAAGGCTGGTCTTATGATTATGAATTCCCCAATTCCCACAGCCTATCCAATTACCTCTTAAACTCATATACTCCCTCCGAATAAACTATATTTTCTGACAACGCGCTCCATATGCGAATTACCTTATTGAAGTAGTAGTACTTCCTTAAATCCCGATTGACATGTGTCTTATTTAGTTTATACCCACGGCCCCTTATTCTGTTATCCTTGCTGAAACTTAAGCCCTCCGTATCCCCTTGCTTTACCAACTTGAGTGGTATTAAGGGGAACAGAATAACAGAAACTTTATAATTGTACTGACAAATTTAAATTGAATGCTACTCAACCAATATTAGAAACAAACGAAAATTAAAACAATTTTTGAAAATACTGGTTTTATTAAAAAAAAAAACAGTTTTTTCTGAAAACCACGAAGTCTCTATAGCATAGATCCTCAAACACCGAATTTCTTAGCTCAAGGACTAAATCAATACCAAAAATCCCCACAAACAAAACACATCAGAAACAAACAAAACAGTGTAGAGGAACAGAAGCTTAAAGGCCAACCTACAACAAAAGGGGGAAGCAACAACAACATTAACATTTTTCAACAGCTGAGGGACGAGAGATGGATTTTTGAGAGGAAGCCAAAACCACATCCCGTACCCGTCACACTGCCCATGTAGGGCTTTCCCTCCTCACGTGACCTGCAATGGCTTCCCTGCCGTGACGCAAAAATCCCCATTCATTTCTACGCAACGCATTGTTTCATAAATAAACTCTTTGTGTGATTTTATTAACACCAGATGGCGACACGAGGGGTAGTTAAATTAATAGGTATGACGTCTAAGGGTGTAAGTATTTTGTTTGCGCGCTGTTTGACCAGTAAGTGGGGGATAATTTATAGTCCGTTACCTTCGTTTTTATCGGTAATGGGAAGTTTTGAGATAGGTCGAGATGTTTCAAGTGTTAGAGCGACCTTTTTTGAAGAGAGTTATGAGCCCTTTATGACTTTTAACGGGCATTTTTTTACGTAATGCGTATTTTTAGGGAGCAAGGTTTTTGATACTCTATCCCTTTTTTAAGTACAATTGCGTCAATAGCCAGGTGTATTTTTAAAATGTCAATGTATAATTAGGGTTGAAAAACAGGGACTCTTGTTGAAAGTTTATGGGTGCACTGATTTCTAAAATAAACATTTTTTTTTTCATTCTAATATAATATTTTGTATAAAAGTTCATGAATACTCACGTTTTCTTAAGAGTTTATTTAAATTTTACTTGTTTATAAACGTAATGACTCTACAATGTAGTAAGTACATGATGAGATAAATCTCTTACTTAATTCATTTAGGAAATTTTATACCCATTAAAATTTTAAATATGTCTTGATATTTTTAAATACACAGGTGTCTCAAACATGTAATAACCAACTTTTAAGGGAGAGAGGGCATGTAAGCATTGAGAATTGCATAGAGATATAGTATGATTCAAATTATATAAAATTGTTTAACTAATTTAGATTTAAAACTACTTGATTCAGAGTGGGGCTTCACTTAAAATATGTCTTAAACACGCTTGCATAGGTGAAAGTACAAACTGGAATGCAAGATTTACCAATATTCATTCTGATAAATAAAAAGCAATATATTGTATATATTAAGTAGAGACTTTTCCCTATTTACTAGACGACATTGAGTAGAGTTTTCACCAACAGCCCTTTATCACAACTAACCACAAAAAAAAAATATATGGCTCTATTCCCTCTCTCTAACTGCCACGCTTTTCATCAGAACCGCACCGCCAATAAAAGAGCAAAAAACTAAAAAAAACAACCAGAAAAAAGCTCTACTGTCCAACAGACGATGTATACCCACTTCAATTGCGGAGGACATCCTTAATTGGACTCCCTCAAACCACATGACGTCACAACGGTCACTCCCGCAATTACGAACTAGGGGAGGGAGGGAACAAAAAAAAAGGAATGTCTGAAACCACCCCACAAAAAAAAAAGAAGACGGGAGAAAGCAAAAGTGGTCTTAACAAGTTGTAAAAAACATGGATCCAAGCAATACACGGAACATAAAAATATGATAGACGCTCTTACAATCTATGAGAGAGGGGGCATCTTTTTGTAGTTTTTTTCTCCTGCCACCAAAGGCGCTTTTTCTGAACAGAAGGAATCATTAACCAGCTGCTCGTTTGCGGTCGCGAAATGTCGTCTGCCCAATTACACCCGACCCCCTCGGTCCCTCCCCCTGGGATGTTCGATCGAACGTCGAACGCAAACCCCATTTGACTTAGCGATGTTCATATTTTATATGGCATATTCTTCCACTTCTATTGACTAAGCCCCCCTTTTTCTTCTGCAAAAGGCGCTCTATCTTTTGTATCTTATCTGATATTTTGGATCTATACGCTTAAGGAATGATGGTGGGGGCTTTTGGATATTTTGCTTGTCGGATTAATGTTGCTCATAAGGAGGGGTTATGTTCAGTAATTGGATGGTACACTTTGTTATTAAGCATCCCTGTAGGTTATAAGGTTGTTTTCCATTAAAAACAGTTCTATAATGTATTTTTAATTAGTATATTGATTTATTTACTTGAAGTTAGGTGTTGAGTTAGATCTAGTATAAGTAGGAAACTCGAAACTTCCACTGTCAACTCGAGTATAAGTAGGAAAGTGTAATATAATAATAACATAATGAGATAATTACATATTTGTATTGAAGAGTCGAATATTATAGAGAAATTATGGTACATTACACATTTATCAAAAATACTCACTTGTCAAACCCAAGGGGCCCATCAAAGGAGGTACCGAGGTACTCTAGGGAGCCGGGAAGAGAAAAAAAAGGGGGAGCTAGTTTTAGATAAATATTAAGAAATTGAATGTCTTATTTTAAGGGCAAAAAATCCGAAAGTTCTATTACCTTTGTAACAGTATGGTATATAAAAAAGCTAGAATCAAGTCTTAGAATCGTATTCTCCACTATACCTGACGAGCGATTAACTAGTCAAAGAAAGATTCCGCCAATCAGAGTCGGGGATTCCTTCTTTGACTAATGGTTAACCACTGGCCAAGTAGCAGATAATATGGCCGAGTGTTTATGGATTTATTGAATGGGATGTATTGAGATAATTATACAGTGTGCTCAGTGCTAATTAATGCAATGCATTTGATAATAATACAGTTTTCCGGGGCAAGATAAAGTTTAGGAGCTTTTTTTCAAGAGCACAAAAACCAGTTTTGAAGGTAAATAATAAAACTTAAATAATTAAGGATAAAATACAGTGACAGTAATGTAAGTTCACCTAACTTAGTTTTAAGCGAGTAATTGAAGGTTTTCTGTAACGTCGGAAAAAGGAATCTTAGGAACTGCTCTTACAGGTCAACTATTTAAATTTTAACTTAAGCACGTCGTGCCTCATGAAATAATAATAATAATAAGGAATCTTAAAATGAACTCAACTCCCTTCTAACCTCAAATTTTATTATAATATTAGATATGCACCACTGTCATTCCAAGAACCTCATATACATTCCCCCTCATTAAGTAGGTGACATTAGCCGCCTGACTTACACGTCTCCGTAACAAGTGCGATCCCCCAACACTCCTCAGGCCTTAATTAATCCTTGCGGAGTTTTCCAAGAGCGTACAAAAGAGGGGCTCCTGAAGCGAGAGAACCACCAGATCGTAAAGAGTTTGTTGGCGGAGTCACCGGAAGCCCGGGAAGACAAGTTTCCCGAGGTGTCAGAGGGGTCGCCGCCGTAGAGAAACAATGGATGGTGGGAGCATCGAATATCTTTTACCGAGACCATCTAGATATGTAGGAAAAGGCTTGATAATCCTGAGACTGACGTCAGAAACGTGTGCTATCGGTATGCTTTGCCTATGGAGGAAGGGCCTCTCTTTTATTCGCCAAAAAGTACTTAGGCAATTCGTTAGGTTTAATAACTTTACAGGCTAATACAAATGTTTTAAAAATTTAAAATGTTTCATTTAGTATCAAAGTTTTGTCAGTTTTTTTGCAATTCTCACGCTTTCATTACAAGTCTATAGTGTAACTTAAAGCCTAATGCCGTATATTTTTGTAAACAATAAAAAACGTAAACGTAAAACACGTAACGTAAAAACGAAAACGTAAAAAAATATCAACGTCAATTAAAATCCTAAAACCAAAAAAAGAACAGAAATGAAGCTTCGTTTTCTTTTCATGCAACTAAAATCTCAGCATTTTTTTGTAAAGGAAAAACAACAAGAGGAAGACAAAACAAGCGTAGTCGACTGTATTTCCTTTAAAATCCGAGGGATGTTTAAACAGACGCAAACAATAACCTACAAGGATAGAAGAAAACTTCCATTCCTCAAATTGACTCTCCTTCTCACTTCCTACCTGGCAATCCCTCCATTTACCTCACATGTTGCACAAATCTCCCTGCCACCTCTCAAAATGGCCGCGCAGGAATACTCTCAAATGCGCACTCTATCGCTATTTTCGCTCTACCGCCGTCGCCGCGACGTCTCTGATGCCGAGGAAGGGGTGATTTGTTGGACAGGTGCGCGCGATGAAGTAGGGCGACGTCTTGGGAGTCGGTGGTGAATGTCGGCTGATTTATCTCCCACCTGTTGAATGGACGGAGGTGATTTATCGGCCGAGGGGAGCTTCTGCTGATATTTCATTTTAGAAGAATCGGCTCTGCAAAGGATTTAAGATGTGGTAATTTTATGGTTGGTAATTCCTAATGTAGAATCATAACTCATATCTCTATTGAGAAGATTTATAGCAGATTACGACTTCAAAGGATTGGAAGTAAATATTAACTATTAGTTATTTACCCCACCTGCATATTATTACTAATTATTTCTTTCCAAAAAATGTTCCAATAAGGTGTACTATTTTTTAAGATATTCGTTACAAAAAGTAATAAATTGACATGCAATAATATTATACGAGGCAGGTCAGGGGATCCAGAACCCTTAACAAAAATAATAAACCCATACATAGGAATTGTATTCAAAATCTTTTACTTGAAGAGTCGTAAAGATGATTAAAGTACTTGAAATTCCTAACCTTATTGCCGTAAAAAAGCAGCAGTTTGTCGAAATAAAATTAAAGTTCTGGATTTCTCAGAAGATCAACCAGATACTGACCTGGATTTATTCATTTACCTTTTTTGACAAATTGGAAGAAAAACCTTATCAATTTTTCATAACTACCCATCTTTAAAGTAAGGTAACTTGTATCCCATTAAAATAGATATTTATGGAAAACTAATTTTAACAATATTAATGTTTATTTACTGCAACCTAGAGTGTTGCTTTACCAAAAATGATTACTCAAGTAACACACACATTCAAAAATTCCTTTTATCCTTCAAATTTTTTAACATATTCATATCCGGTAAAACATCGAATATCTGACATCCCTGTGGTCTAAAAAGAACATGAAAGAACGGAGCCATCGAAAAGTAAAGAAAACCATTAAACCTAACAGAAAAGCAACTTTTTCTCACACAGGTACAAAATTCAACACTAAGGCATCAACAAGGTGCCAGGATTGAAATTTGAGCCAATTTGAGAACGTATACACTACACGTTACCCGACAGGTGTACCAGTTTATTTGGCTCTTTATTTTAAAAGTTAAACTATAAACATTGTCAGTCCTTCTCCAATGGAATTCCTCTCTGTATGATGCTGAAAAACTCAACAAAAATTTTGGAGACTTCTAAATAAACTCCTCTACTTAAACTTTCACAGTAAACAACATTACTCCAACATTTTCACCAAACACTCAACCTCTCCATCTTCACATCCACCTCAAAACATTCCCACCAAAAAAAAACACACCACCCCCAAAAAAACCCACCCAAACCCCCTCGGAACTAAAATAAAACCCAACTCCCTTGACACTCGTAACACTCCCATGACAGAAAAAGGAGAAAAAAAAATTGAAATATTAAACAAATAAAAGTAAAAATCCCCGTCCCTCCAAGTGGAAGGAACCTTTCGTGTAGACCAGGACCGGAAATAGGACCCTGGACCATTGTGAGGGAGGGGGGAAGGAATAAAATTCCACACCTCCCCCACCCTTCCATGGACCCCCCCCCCATCTGATGTGTCCGATCATGCAGAATGCGAGGAGACTTATACATAATTCTTCTCATTGCTTTCCGGTTCTATCTGGATCTGATTCCCTGTCTTGTTTAGAGGGGGGGGGATCGCCGGTGGTCATATTTAAGGGAGGGGGTGTTCTTTTGACCGGTGGTCAATGCAGGGTTCGTATTCATGGAGGGGACAATGTGGGGAGAGTTGAGAGATGCTTTGTTGGAGTGATGGGGAAGATGTGTTGGAATTTTTTTTCTGATTTGGTTTAAGTTGTGACTGGGAAGAGATTGTAAGTGTGGTATGATGTAAGATATCGTTACTTGAGTGTGTTTGAGCTTTTAAGGGGGAGGTGTGGAGTAATTTGGAATAGTTTAGTTTTTTTTATTTATTGGAATCAGAATAATTTTAGGTTTTGAAAGTAAAAAATTGAAGTGTTTGTGTGGTTGACTTATCAGTATTCAGTCGATATGGAGTGTATATTTTAAACTAATATTTTTCTATTCGTAAGTATTTTGATGACATTTATCAGTAAAGATACATTCGAACATTCGAAACAAAGAGAAAATAAAAATTAATATTCCATACTGTTAATAAAGCGAATTTATATTTTCGACTTTAAAGGGACTTTTTATACCTTAAAAAATACACTGTTTGTCACAAATTCAAACTAGTTGGAGTTTTCAAATTTGATTTTTCTTAGGCATTAAATGTATAAAAATATCAAATATAATATTTTATATTTTACTTCAATCTTACTGTTAGATAATAATTATATACTTATAACTATTCAATATCCAAACATTCGATGCGTAATGCGTAAAACATCCTTACATTCAAAACCAGGAATTCATAAATTTACTTTATGTGCATTTATACGTATAAAATGAAACCACTCTCGCAGAATACAGTAGAACTTGAATCATGTACCTTACCTAAAACCTTGTTACCTATTTCAATTGATTGAATCCCATAAAAGAACCTGGATCATCATCGATATGACTAAACTGGTCTAAAGTGGAAGAAGTTATAAATTCTTTTAACGAACAAAAATATAATAAATAAAAACGTGGATTAAATAATGATGAACTTAAAAATTTCTACATCCAAAAATAAATAATGTATACAAAAGCTTTAGAACAACGTTATTTTCCTTAAAATTTATAAAATGCTGTTTTGACATTTTCACTTGTGATTTATAAATTATAAATTCTATTTTATTCATCTCCATAAAAGCTAACCTTTCAAATTAGTTTCCGTTACGAAAATCAAGGTCGATATCTACATCAAACATCTCAAAGTAAATATTCTTCAAAACATGCATCTATCGTACAGTACGCTGGTCATCGGTTCTCATGAAAAGAACATTAAAGTTCATTCGAGTCGCCCCCGTAACTTGAAATTCATTGTTCGAAATGGGACGAGGGGGAGAAGAGGAAACTTTATCGTCCCTTGTCGTCTGCAGTCTTCGTCAAAAGGCCCCCTCCCCAGAAACACCCCTCTGTGTGGTGAAAAAATGACACATTAAACTCAAAGAATCGTTTTTTAAGAGATTCGATGCCAACGCCGCTGTGAGAGAGGTTAAAAGGTATTTTCTTAAATATAAATGGTTATTTAAATTTTCACGGTCAACTTTTTGTTTATTTCAGTAAATATTTAAATTTGGTTTAAATATTTAGGTTTTTAAAAAAAAACTAGTATGTTCTAAAAACTATTATATTTACAATAATAATTACTCTCTCAGTAAATAATTTTATTTGTGATAAAAATGTGATCAATTTTTAAAATTATTCTTTTTTAATAAATATCTTAATAACTAGTTTCAAGAATTATGCGGATGAAATAAGTAGTAAAATTTTTCGTTTAAATTTAGCCAAATTAAAAGGGATGCATCCATGAAAAAGTTAGCATGCATTTTTCCTAATAGTTTGCTTTACTGCATACTGTTAACTATCAAGGAAAAAGTAGTTCTACAGGTGTAGAAGCCTGTACAAGTAACCACCCGTACAGGCGTACTCTTACTTTACCATACAACCTCAACTGTTTAAGCACTTTCAAGTTTATAAGGTGTGCTTTTAATTATTTTTTTTTTGTCAAACATGACATTTAAAGTCAAAATTACAAGAGATTTTAAATCATTAATCAAATCTCATCGATTTATTTTGCGAAAAATTTTAAGGGAAGGATAATTTTTCTCCATACTGATCAAGGAAAACCTCGCTTTATTTTATTTTATTTATTTATTTAGACAAAAAACAGACCTTTCGGTCCAATTACATTTGCCAGTACAGAAAAAAAAAATCACAAGAACACCCAACAACCATCAAAAGCCAGACAACAAAAGAACACAATAAACAAATGCATATAGAAACATTAGAAAAATTTAGAAGATTAAGGACATGCAGATTTGCTTGAAAACTGAAAAAGACATAGAAAAAATATCCAAACGATCCGTATACAAATTATAGAGTGAGCAAAATTTATTTACATAGAAGTTTTTATCTGTGACAGTCCTTATATCAGTTCCAAAAAATTTTAAAGATTTATTTCTTGCAGAATGCCTTGGAACTATTATAAATATATTTTGAGTTAAAGTATTGCTGTCAATGTTTTTATTTAATAGTTTATGAAAAAATAACATTAACAAAAATTTACGCCTGGATTGCAGATCTTGAATTTTAAAATTTTCTCTCAAAATCTGGCTTGGCATATAAGTATTACAATATCCATTTTCAGTAAAAAACAAGTGTCTTAAAAAGATATTCTGAATTTTTTCTATCATTTTAATATAAATATCATAATGAGGATCCCAAACTATACAAGCATATTCTAACTTAGATCTGACTAAGTAATTGAAAATTGAAATTTTGGATGCTGAATTAAGTTCCCTGCAAGCCCTTAATATAAAACCTAAATTCTTGAAAAATGGTAAATGGTAAATGGTAAATGGTAATGGTAATTTAGGGTAATATTTTTACATATGTATATAAAAATTGACGTCGCATAAGTGGCAGTAAAACCGCGTTGGTAATATTTTTTAGCTATGAGAGAAAGAATGAAGCCCGGTGACACAGTGGTTTTGCTTCGAAATCACAGGCGCGGGTTCTATTCCCGGGTTGGACAGATTAGAGTCAGCTCTTCATCTCTCCGTTGTCACTAAAATGAGTACCGAGTTCGCTTGAGGAAACAGGTTGCTAAGCGTCAGGCTTATAGCCACTCAGCTGATTGTGACTTTAACACCCGTATCGACCATCTCGAGTTAGTTTATAGCTAACTCTAGAGTAGGTTGTCTCTAGAGTTAAGCTAACTCTAGTAATAAGTTTTGAGCTTATTGACCAGCATCGAATTAAGATACTCTCGAGCTAAATGTAGGAAAGTAGTAGGCCCGTTTCTGATTGGACCGTCACGATGGACAAGGCAATAGAAGGCCGCAAATACCTCACAGGTCATTTCAATGAAAAAAAAACTATCTTAAAAAATTATTGATTCTAACTTATTAATAATTTAATCAGAATGTTCTCTTTAAAAATATTCAGAAAAAACTATTGTTTACCAACTTTCTACAAAAAAAAGTACACAAATAAATTTTTTAAACTTAATATTTACCTAGTAACTCGTAAATACATCTAGTATTTTATAATAAATATTTTTTGGTTAAACAATACCAATTAAACAGACAAAATGATGAGGAACAAAAAATTACACGGCACTCAATGTTTACAAACGATTTCAGTTATCAGAATTAAATTTAACAAATTTTAGGCAAAGAATGTGTGAAATTCTAGCATTAAATAGCATTTTGTAAGTTTCTACAACACTTTTGCACATTAACCTTAATCCTTTCTGCTATACATGTGCTAACATATCCCAGACGGCCATTTTGTTTTTGTTAACTCGAGACTAACTCGGGAAAATTGGGGAGTCAAGTTCAGTGCTGTTTTTCACTCTAGAGTTAAGGTATTTTGGACTGGTCGATACCGTTAACTCGCGAATGCGAGATATCTCTCCTAATACGAGAGTAACTCGTGTTGGTCGATACGGGTGTAAGTCACACATTGTGTAACACATCAATTGGAGTTGAAATTCTGAACTGGAGTTTGAAGGTCTAAAGACCCAGGTACTCCCTCAAGTATTCCCTTTATTTTCTTTTTAGAGAAAGAACGTAAAAATAAGTATAACCCAAATATTCGCTCTTTATTTGATTAAATGTGTAACTATAGTGTACTAAAAAAAGACATATAGGATGTACAAAAAAACTATGGTACAAATCAAATGCTTTTTGTCGAATTTAAAAAGGCTTTTATAGTCACAAGACCAAACGAAAGTAGTTTTTTTTTATATTTTTAAACAACTTTTCTAATTTTTTGTAACAAAACGTAGCTTTATTACAAATGATAAATCTACTTATTTAAGGATTTTATTACCCGTACTATCCGGCTTTCCGATTTTCCGGATTGCATTTGGTTTTAGTTAGTCAGGATTAACTAGACAGCAATTATTACCTAAAAAAGTTCCTAAATCCCTAAAATTAATTTTTTTCTACAATATTTATTTTTTAAATTACGTGAAACCATGCAACATGCCACATGAATCCCCATATAATCTCCGAAACCTAGAATTTAGTATCATCCTTCCGAGGCATCGAGCGTACATCATCATTCACTCACAAAGTTACTTCCCTATTAACATATCCCGCACTATAACTCTAAAAACCTCACTGCCATCAAACCACTGCACACAACACACGAGATAAAAACAATCTCCAGTCCACATGATAAACCGTAATCCGGGGCATCTTTATTAAGATGGGGGCCTCCAAATTTATTCATGCACCCCAACCCAAATCCCCCAAATCCTCCGGGGGTGGGCCGGAAGGATGGACAAATTTCTCATCTCGGCTGCCCTCTTGCAAATCCCCACTCTGCCTCATCTAGCCAATAATCGTAAGGAGAAGCCATCGTAAATGTCTCCGCCGGATCTGAAACTTGATTTTTATGACACATGGTTGGCGGAAGAATCATATTTGGCGAGGATTCTTTGGCCGGTTGTCTTTTGTTCCTACCGTGGAAGAGTTTAGGGGGGTGATTTATGGGGGGCGATTTCCTCCTTTTTGGGGAGATAGTTCTGGTGACACGCTTGGAGTGGTCATTGGGGATGACCGTTTTAGGGTTTTGATTGGTGATGGAGAGAAGATGGCAATTGTCCAGGCAATGCTTAATTATTTCTGACTTTCTATATTTAGAAAGATGAATTATTGATTTGATTGACAAAAGTGGATTAAGGTTGATGTGGTTTGGGCTGTTTTATAAATGCTTGCGTAAAATCGGAAGCTTTTGTTCAATTTTTAGGAAAATTCATTAGTAAGTAAAATATATACGATGAACGCCTTTCATATTGTTATGATGTCAGACAATATTTATTAACATCGAGTTATTAAATTAGAGAAAACAAGATAATGAGGCGAAAAAATGAAAAAGAGATAATGTAATTAAAGTAAAGAGAGAAGAGTGGGAAATAATAATGTGGAGAAACCGGAAGAGTGGGAATAAGGAGTGGAAATGAGATATGAGGTGGAAAGAGAGATGAGAAAAGAAAGTGAGAAAAAGAGATTGGAGGAGAGTATGGGAAGGCAGGGTGAAAAGTGAGAATAAGAAAGATGATGGGAAGGAGAAAATGAAAGAGAGGAGGAAAAAGTGTGAAATAAAGAGAGAATGAAAGAGAGGGGTAGAGAAAAGATGGAAAGAATGATATAAGAAAGATAAATGAGAGATTTATAATCATATTCACTGCCATCAGCGTTGGTGTTTACACACAGCTGCCAAAGAACGAAAAATTATGTTTTCGCTTATTCTCAATAGTGGAATCCTTCTTTGACCAAGGATTTAACACCGGCGAGGATGGCTGTTAGCACATGGTTGTTAGAGAAAAAATAATGGAAAAAAATATAGATTAGAAAAAGAAACAAAATTCAAACCTCCAATAAAGAATTTTAAAAATCAGTTGAATTTCAATACAAACCTCTACGCATGCTACACAAATTAAAAACAACACTAAAAAACTGAGATACAAACTGAGATAAACTCACCATCCAAGACGCCGACCACTCCATCCTCAAAAAACCGGCGCTTTCAAAAGAAGGCCCTCAATTAAAACAACGACTCAAGAACGGCCACAAAAATTGCCGTCTTCCTTTTGAACCCTGGACGTCGAAAATAGGTAAAAGGGACGTAAATGGGCCCAATCAGCGACGGCGGGACACAAGTGACTCGTTATCGACACACTCGAGTGAACGTGACCTGCCTCAGGGCTCTCCCTCCCTCCCTCTTGGAGAGATTTCGCTTTTGGAACACCGATTAGGCCCCTTTTTTCTCCTCCCACACCCCTCAATATCGCTCGATCGATGCCGTTCGGTTAGTCACTGCGTGTCGCGACGTGTCGGGCCCCCTCTTTCGTCACGCAGATTGGGGGGATTAATAAGTGAATATCTGCGGTGGGAGGGGGGATTACGGACGGACTGGGTGGAAGGGGGTTTCTGTTTCAGAGATGAATGGGGGGGTACAGGGATCCACCTTGTATTGAAAACTCCAGTTGTGCACGATATTAACCGATATTGAATGGTGCTGTTATAATATTAAATTGATTATGGAATATTGGTTAATATCGTGTTCCACTAAGGAACAGCTGTTTGAGTGACAATTTCTCTAATATGATGTAACTTGACAAGGTCCTTCATTTTAACTAGTATGCAGAAGAAAGAAGATTATTTATTTCCCAAGGTGCAATTGTAATCCTAAGATTTTTAGTAATGTAATAAAAAGTTTTTTCATAAAAGGACTTTCATTCTCAAGATGTTTCCACCTTAATCAAAAATCTTTGAAATGATAAAAATTTAAGTAACTATTATAAATTAAGTTTTAGAGTTAAATTATCGTGCTGTTCCTTTAAATAAACCACGCTAAAATGTATCCTCAAAACAACCCATAGAGATTTTTTAACTAAATTCAGAATTTATTAACACAAAGATACATAAAGAACAAAAGACAAAAATGGGGAGACAAACACAGACATACATACAAAAAAAAATATATAGTTATGAGTACCAAAAGAGCTCATAGCTCGTCCATGGTACTACACTTATAATTTATTTGCCTTGGCAACGAAACTGCGCTGACTCTATTTGATTAAATTAAATAATTTCTCGATGTTGTTATGTCTTGCTATAAAATCATAAAGACCATTTTTAAATTCAGTTCTATTATTAGATGATTTAAGAGTTACGTTTAATTTATTAAATAGAAAGGGACCTAGAAAGACATGACACTTATGAAAAATTTCTTTGCTAGACTTAGGAATAAAATAATTTCCTTGAATGTTTCTAAGAGAATAGTTACTTGTTTTTAATTGATAGAAGGACCTATTATTGAAAATGAAAAGTAATAGTCGAAAAATATAGAGTTCTCTTACAGTCAAAATAGGTTTTGTTAAAGAATTACCTTTTATGTGAGATAAGATTTTATTTTGAAGGTGGTTTAGAGGTTTTATGTTGTTATAATAATCAGAAGCATAGCAAGTTATTCCAGTCAGTCAGTACACAAGTCACAGTATAAGTAAGTCACAGTATAAGTTTAACCTCTCATACACCCTGTCTCTCTATCCATTTAGAGTGGCAAAGATGTAAATATAAGTCAAAGAACTGCGTTTATTTACTTATGTGCTTTAGTTTTACAGATTTCTATGATTTTAAAACTGATGTTATAAAGACTTACAAGCATTTTTTATGTGTTTTTATGTTAAACTAATAATATGAGAATACAGTAATAAAAGTTCAGCTCAGTCTGACCTTCAGTCCTGACTAAAGTCTGAAAAAAGAGGCAAAAAAAACTTGGCAAGTTAAAAAAAAAAACCGGATTGCTTATGTTTCTCATATGTGGCAAAATAAACAAAATTTTATGAAAATGCCATAGAAATTTGCAAAACCTTTATAATATTTTAAAAGTTACCAACATTTTAAAGGAGTCATCCGAACAATAACGTTCACCCCCACAGCATAAACATTCCCATCCATCAATAAAAGAAACACGTCCTTTTTCCATTCACAAAGTCAAAACTGTGATCTAAAAACATTATATCGCCTTCCTCACACTCAACGTAACACGAATATATCTGCAAACAGGTGCAACCAATGTCCAGTGATGACCCTCCATTTTTTCCCAAACAGGCCATTTCTTTTACGCTAACGTCCCCTTCTCAGTCAGAATACGAAATCGGATACGAGAATTGTTTTATACCTATATTCTATATTCAGGCACCACGTTGTGTTTGAATGAACAATCCTGTTCATATCCGACCATAGGAGGTACGCTCAATACTCAAATAAAAAATGTTAACCTTTACTATAACTTTTATCTAAATATGCATTCCTGAGAGATGTGAATTAACATACGATTAGTAAAAAACTAGCATCTTATTCGAAAGTTCAGGTCATCTCCTTTATAAGTACTACCTTTTGCAAATTTTTAATCTAAGGTCTAAATACACTAAATACATAAAAAACTGTTATCTCATTAGTTTTCTGTACTTATTGTATTTTTATTACATTTTTAACCATGCAAAAGAAAAAGAAATGTAATTTGATGAATTTCCGTAATTTCCATAATGATAAGAAAGTTCTTAACTACAATTTCTAGAAACAATACTTTAATATATGAAGTACTACTATGTTCTATCTGCTAACTATACAGGTTACTTCTAACAATAATTATATTTCTGTTCAATTCTTTTCTCTTGATTTTCTTCTTTCATATTTATTACTGGATTAAGTTACATTGTTAAAAAGTTTTTAATTTCTGAAGTTAAATTCAACCTTTTATTGTTTTAAATCCCGTGAATATTGAAGTTCGTGATGAGCTTATCCATTTCTGTATTAAAAGTAAAGAAAATCAGGGAATATTTATATTCGCAGCAAATGAATATTTATCTAATTGTGTACTATATTTCATCTTACGCTATAGAGGAGAAAAATTATTTCTCACTTCCTCCTCAAAACTTTCTTTGACTTAAGTGTGTGTGTTTCACTTCCATGTATCTAATGAAGAGGAAAAACTTTCTCTAAAGTTCTAAGTGGAACAAATTAAGGGATCGATGTTGTAGAAACTTCCGTCCTTTAATTGATGGTGTAACTGAGGGTCACGTAGAACTTCTGGACAAACTGTTTCGTTTGTTCTTCCAATTCCAGAGAACTTCTATTGATTAAGGTGCTACCCTGTAATTAAGTGAGAGAAGAGGGGCGAGAGTGTTAGGCTCTTACGGTGTTGAAAGAATGCAACAAAAATATATCAGATTTAAATTTTTTATAGGTTTTCATGCTTTGATATATAAGTTAATGCATAATTTTAATGTGTTAATGCTCACTGATATTGTTATTTTGGAAAAATATTTTTTTTAAATATTTTCTACTTTCATTGCTGTTTTTATTTTTTTTAAAGTTGCCTATGTTGTTGTTTTTATAATTTTGAGTAAAACTTCTAACAATATATAAATGGGAGTTTGTGCTTATTGTCGAAATTGCAGAAAATAAAAAATACTTTTTTTTTCTATTTAAGAGGAAAGGGAAAGCCAAGGGAAATTTTGTAGTATATTTTATGGAAGGATAGGTACACCCATATTATCTTTAAATAACAAAACCTTTCGTATCAGTCTTCGTAATATTGAGTAGATACTTTGCACATTCTAAATGGTTCAATAATTTATCTCTTTAATTTATTTCAAAAGTTTTAAATACCATTAGGATGAACGTTTAATTTTTTTTAAATTCTAAAAGGTCCGACGTATGATTATTTTTGCATAATTTTGCTTTTTTTTTAGTACTAGATCTGCTTAAACGGAAACAACTGCTCATAAAGGACGTATTTAAGAACCATTTTAACGTTCTTAGTTATTTTTCATTAGATCTTAATCACTTACTATCTCTTATTCGCTATTTGGTGTTTTAATCAGAAATACCAAAAAAGTTAATTAACAACCTTAAACTTTTAAATAGAGTCTTGAAATCGTTTGAGTTTAAACAAGACCAAACGCACAGCCAATAGTATCCACAGCACCCTCCTCCTATCTCCGTCTTAAAAGTTACAACTCTCCTCGCTCTCCCCTCTTATTTGATAAGCCCTGATTCCCTCCGAAACAAAAGCACCAAAAAAGGCGGCGAAGGGAGTATGTGTCCATAAATGAAGCTATCGATTCAAAGGCGAAAAAGAGTCCTTCGGAGTTTGTTCAAAGCGTTAGAAATGTAAAGCGCGGGTTAGAAATGGAAAATCCTCCAGAGATCATAGTCACTAGACGGGGCATCGGCTGCAACTCTATAAGGTAACAGGGGGAAGAAGTTTGTAACCGGGATAGTACCGCAGACCAGGGGTTTCCAAAGAATGACCTAACAGCTCCTAATATCTTGTCCAATGAAACTGACTGAATTCGCTAGTCCGATATTTTTTATTGAATTCACACGAACGTATTAATATTAGAGGATTAGCTGCCTTGGCCCATGTGTTTAAAAAGTGTGATCCAGTGGGTCCCGGGGGACTTTATGGAACCGTAAATATGATCCTTGTAAAACAGGTGAGCTTGGGTTTAATAAAAATTACCATTTCTTATTCATATGTAAGGAGTTATTCTTTATACAAAAAAAGTTTTAAACTTAAGCTTGTAATGTGATTCAAAGCCCAATAAAAGTCCAAAATATAATTTTTAAGGTTAATCTAAAGTTAATTGTATAAATAAATCATAATTTTATACATTTTTGTCAAAAAATAGCTTCTTAACCATATTTGCCGAATTTTTACGAAAAATGCTTTTGAGATATTTTAAAACGCATTTCCTACAGCAGGAGAAAACACATCCCCGATCTTGCCTAACGTACTTTTGATGAGAAGTTTCTAAATTTTGGTGTAAAAATTTTAATATTCACCTTGGATATTATTTACTTTTTTCCAATGTTCTTTAGGCTTTTTATCATTTTAAGTACTTAAGGAAAGAAAAATTCGGGCATTACTAGGTTAATTAAGGAATAATAATTGGTTCTATCAGTGCTTAATTAGCTTCGGAGTTCACCAGACCACAGCTTATTTGTAGGGTTTTTGAATGATTACGAACATGAAGTGACAGTTTAACCGGACCCCTTTCAGTCCTAACCACCCCAAATTTTCTATAGGAATCGATAGTAAATCTCAGGCAGTCTAAGACTGAAGGGTTAAGAGTACTCCTCACCGAGGAATCACACATTTCCATAAGAAATCAGATATGCGAAGAGTGATGCGACAGTTAACACTTGCCATTTTGGATAATCTAAGTCTAAATGAACCTTAATCGTTAGTCAGCAAAACCGTAGATGTTGTCACGGCCTTTTGAACGGGACGATACGCCCAACGCTCCTTCTATACTCCTTCCACCCCTACGTAAAAATCCCGATCTCCGCGAGAAGTCTCCTCTGTTTGGTGTTGCTGCCCTAATGGACGACGTGGGGCATCATGCATTTTTAAAGAGGGCTGTGCTCCCCTTTTTGTTTGAGTTGGGCCGGAAGGAGGAATTTTAACGAAGAAACGGCCGGGCGACAAGAAGAACCTTTCACCCTCATCACCTGCGAGGGAGGAGGGGAGTGTTTGGGTTCCGGGGGTTCTTTTCGCTTCTTGCCGGCTGCAATTAGGGGGGTTATTATGGGGGAGGGGGATTTTGGAGCGTTTGGGAGTGAGCGAGGTGTGATGGTGGGGATAAAGTTGCTTTAATCGGTTAAGAAAAATGAGAAATTGATTTTTGCTAAGTATTTTATAGGAGGATAAGTTATTGAAATGATATCCCCAAGGATAATATGTTGTATTGTGACGGTTGGAAAATGAGAAGACGGATAAAAATATTTTTCTGAGGTACGGGTAGATGGGAGAAAGAAAAGCATTCGTTTAATAAACTCGTGTAGTACAGATTATTATTTTAATAAATTTTGCTCTAAATTTCGTACATAGTTCAAAAAATTGTAAGGGTACCCCTGTGACTTCTTACGAGGAATATATTTGCGTTATTATAGTGAAGTACAAGTTAAATACTGATAAAAATTAAAAAGGGATTTAAATTAAAGGTACCTGTAAATTATTTCGATATTCTGCAAACTCTTAATTAATTATTTAAAATAACCTTAATTTTAGTAACTAAAATATTAAAGATACTGTAGTATGTAGGTCTATTGCCAGTCACAGAGGCCTAATTCATATTAGAGGGGGCTAAATAGTTTCTATTTTTTATAGGTGCTGTTTTTATTATGAAGGAATTCCTCGCCCATCCTGGTTTAATTAACACATTAAACTATGCGTATGTTTACAGTCTTCACAGAGAAGAGTAATTTTCTTTAAATAAAATAAAACTCTCCAGTTCTCTCACAACTGTAATAATTTCGTATTTTTAGGTAGCCATTAGAAGTTCAACATCGGTAATTTTCTTAGTAGTTTTTTTGATTTTCAAAAAAAGAGCGATATAAAAATTATAACAAGGTAACAAATAGTATTTTGTATCGTAAGTTTTAAATATTATAGAAAACCAACTCTATATCAGCTAAATCCTACCTAAGAAACCTTTGCTCTTGTTATAAAAATGAAATAGGCAGTTAAAAAATCCTCCATACCTACTCTTTAAGGAATGTCTACTTTGCTGAAGTTTATGAACCGGTAGACTTAAAGTGTACTATCTGGTGTAGAGAGAAAAAGCTGTTGCTTTTACAGCGTAAACATATCTTTTGCCAAAGTCAACTCCGGAGCTACCGTTGTTGAAAGTAGGATTACTTGCTCTTTCACACCTAACATCAACACGAAGGTGGCGTTTGAGTACATAAACAAAATACTAAAAGTCAAACGACTATTAAGTGATCAAGAATAGCTCTAAGTGGAGTTCTCAGATACTGGAGACTAAATACCCATGCAAAATTTTATTGATTGCCAGGATGCGTATTTTTCTTTGTTATACGCATTGATTGATTCGTACTTCCTTGAACTCCTAGGTATAAATGTCGACAAAATGTTTTGAAGCGTCACTAATGGAAAACAAAACTTATAGTACCACTAAAAACTTATTAAAGGAGGTTTTATGCAAGTTTGAACATCCTAAATAAAAACCTTATGGTGTATAAATTTGCACACTAAGATGTTAAAAACATTTATTGCGCGTGCATGTGCGCACCGTGGAATAGAATAATTAAGTTTTTGTAGGATGTGACATCACATCTTTTGAAAAATAAAAGTCGTCGTGGTTTTTTGGGCAAATTTATCTACTCCACGCAAGGAATTCTTCTCTGCAGAGTTTGGATTTGTTGAAATACACTGTATAGGAAATCTTTTTGTCACTTTTTTTTGGAAACCTGTATTAATTTCACTGAAAACATTATGCTCTTATCTGAAAAAAATTCATTAATTTTTAAATTTGTTTGATAAAAGACGTTTATAAAATAAAACTACTCATATCAACGACACTAAAACGTTATCGGGAAAAGATTCAATCCCTGTTACATAACACAAAACGTCCGAAGCATTCTTTAGCTGCGAATGAAATTTCACTTCCGTGCCGATTCTCGTTACTCGCTTATTAATTTCCCCCTCCCTTCCAGGGGTGTCCATCACCCGCCGATGACCAAGCGGGGCGGAAGGAGAGATGACCACTGCCGGCGCCAGCGGGACACCTCGGCTGACAGAAAGTTCATTCCTGATGGAGATGATTCTTTTGGATGGATGTATTGATGAAGAAAGAAGTCTAGAACAGCATTCGCCAAATGTTTTTTAATCATGGAGAGAATTAGGTAGAGGTAATTGATGGTCTGAGAACTGAGGACAGAAAGACGTAGGTCTGATAATCATTTTATTTTGAAACTCTTCTTGGGATGGGAAAAAAAACTTTTGTTGGTCATCCGATGTAAATCGGTTACGTTTATTAATGACAACAAATTAAATATCTGAATGGAATTAATGTAAGTTTTGAAACCAAGTAATTTTAAATAGCTTCTGAAGTTTTGTGTCGAGTTTCTTGCAAACACTCATTGTTCTGGAAAACGAAAAAATTAAACATTCAGGTAGAAAGCGGAAACACCATTGCACCTTTGTGAATTATGTTATCTCAGAAACTATTTAAGCTATCGCGTTGTCCTTTAAAAACAACCCAATTTTTAATATTTTCTCCATAAAAAGCTTAATAAAAAGGATAATTATATCGAACAAAGAACTGTTGTAACGGCTCATCCTCCCTAACATTTTACTGCAAGCATTTTTAATTCCAACGCTCCGATACAAATTGGCAGTCAATCAAGTAAGAATTTGAGAAAAAAAAATCAACCTACCCTCCCCCCCCCCCCCAAAAAAAAAACACCATGCTTTGAAAATACTCAAAAATTAAGGAAAAAATACAATTAAAAGTTTTTTTTTTTTAGAAAAGGGAATAATTAAGACCAGTCAAAACCAAATTTATTAATAATTATTTTTAAAACTAAAATTATATGTTTTTCTCCTCAAGAGTTCGTCTTCAAAATACAACGATAATAACTATTTTACTGTTGTATTTTTATTTTCGGATTTTGAAAATAACCTTTTAAATTCAAAAGCTTTACAGTTTTTATTTAAAAAAAAAAAGCTAAAACATGATAAGTGACACTTATATTTTATTTTAACCCCAACTATTAACTCTCCATAACCCATTTTCAAGTGAAATTCTAGTGAAAAGCTATCTTTGCATGGAAAATGGGTTCTTTTTGGTATCAGTCAGTTAATATTGAAAATACTGAAAGAAAAATCCGAGAATCACTGAAACAAGCCTTATATTTATTTGTATAATTAGTGCATTATATTTGCATAATTTTCATGGGTAATATTAAATATTTTTATTAAATTTTTATTTATTTTGCCATTTATAGAAAAGAAAACAATGGACTTTTTTTTTAACTCAAGCAAGGGTTTTTTTACCCCTGATTTCAAAGACTACAGTAAGGACTCTAATTGGCGGAGTGATCTAAAACTTTAATATTTTATGTCCTAGAATTCTAGTTACAAACAATGGATTTTTTTTACAGAATAATTTTCAGAACAACGTCTATTTGTTTAATTATTATGTAAGTCAGCTCTCGGACTAAAATTAAAACATTTCTTGCAGAGGGCTTAGATGTTTCGATATGCACTGTGTGAAGAACGGTAAGAAACTGCTGATCTATAAAATAGATTGGAGGAGAGTATGTCTTTGTCATTCTTATGTAATGTATTTTATTTTTTAAACATTTCGAATAAAGATTTTTTTATTATGCCTGTTTCTCATTACCTGTATGTCTTTTCACTTAAGGTGGTTATTTGTAGTAAAATATTAAAACTGAAGGGATAGAAAATTAATAAATAATAAATCGCCAAAAATAAACAAATATTAAACAAGTAACAATTAAAATATATCAACTAGCAGTGTTAATTTTAGTATTTTAAATTTGTAAAACGTTGCCAATAAATTTTAATTGAGAAGACATGCGTCCGGCTAATGCTAAAGCACCTAAAACAAGAAAAAGTATAATATAGTGCATTTATAAATCGAGTCTAAAAAACCTTCTTCTTCTCAATTTTTTTAAAGTTCTAATTTTTAAATATCTTTTAAGTTTTAGTAGAGATAAATAAGAGAGAATATTAGCAAGGAAATGCCATTATTTTATAAATTAAAGATAATTAAAAAAAATAATACTTCAAAACTTTAGGAGAACCAAGCGACTCACTTTTTGATAAGACAATGTTTTTTATTTCAACATGGATTTGTAAAAAAAATTATAATCTATATGTATGTTAAGCATCATGCCGACAAGTGACAAGACGAAACAACATGCCAAGAACAAACCAAAGAAGTTTATTTATTTGAAAGTTATAGGGGAGATATCACATGAGAATTCGAGGGGGAAGAAGAACCACCCCACATAAATCTCACCAAATCAGAGGGTGCGGTCAAAAACTAAAAAAAAAGACCTCAGGTCTTTTTCAGGAACGGACGTCTCCTTACTCCAGTTACTTTTTTATGTAGTTACATCAATTAGTAATTAATTTAGAAAAAATCCTGAACACTCACAGCTAAAAGGGTTTTTCTTTAAGAATTTTCAATCTACAACAATGTAATAAATGGAATTGCATCTTGCTGGCTTTCTACATAACGTTACATCTTATTTTATTAAAAAAGAGAACCTGGGAAGGGAGGAAATGAAAATGATAAAGTAATAATTTGAAAGAGAACGGCATTAACGCTTTTTTTTAAAAGAATAGAAATTGAGCTAGAACTCACAAAAGATTTCAGATATTATTGCAGCAATTCACCTTTTAAGTATTTTAGTTGCATTGAAATAAAATATTTTAATTTATAAAACTTTAAGGCCTATCATGAACATAATAAAATAAAGAAGTGGTGAGATGGTTTCGACTGTTAGAGAAATCCAACCATCCTTAACAGAAATGGCGTGGTTTTTACAGATATTTATAGCATTATTAAAAATCGCATATATCAAATTTAAAAACATCCACCTTAGAGCTCAAATTTATATTATCACACTATAGTGAATTATATATTTTTTGACTAATGACTGCACTGCACAAGTAGCAAGTGCGCATCCATATTTTTAAAAAATTATTGAATGCAATTTTGTTACAAAAAAAGTTTTCCTGGATAATATCAATCAAAATTTTAGATAATTGAGAATCATCATATTTTTTTTTACCTGATGCATCTTCAAGTTATTAGTACCAACTGGAGGCGGGGAGGCAACAGTTTAGTTTGAGTTTCAATAGATGGCAGCATCACATTTATTTGGGTGCACCTTCTATTTCTTTACTAGAATTTACATTTTGTTTCCTGACAAGAAAAGGAAAAGGCAGTAACGTAGTATTACATTTAAATGAGGGAATTTGAAAATGATCTTCAGAGCTCAGAGATATTCAAATCAGTCATACTTATACAAAATTTCAAAGAAACATTTTTAAGAAAAAGAGAGAGAGAAACTGTTCAATTTTTCTCTTGACTAAAATACGTTTACGATAATTTAAAGGTTTAAGAAATTTTTATATTATGCTCAGACAAAGGAAGACAACCACCCAATCGGTTATCCCCCCCCCAAAAAAAAAAATAGAAATCTCTCAAACAACACTATCTGATAATTTCAGGAACATTGCGATATTGGGAACAATAACAATTTCCATGTTTTTCTAAACTTTTCTAAAGGTTCCCTTAACAATTCCCTGGATAGCTTTTTTTCTAAAACCACTGTCATGTAAGTTTCTTCACTTTAGTATTTCTTCCATATTCTTTATATTTAAAGGAAAACTAAAAGACTTAATTTTGATTTTCCCTAAAACTCTCAATGGAAATGATTTACTAAGTCCTAAAATATATCCAATAGTTCTCGATACAATAATTTCTTTTAGGAATACGTAGTCATAAAATATGCAAATATTTCGCATGCCCCTTTAAAGTAAAGTTTGCAATGAATCTCAACATTTCTCTTTATAAAAAAATAACACAAATAATATTTACTTTCGCAGTACACCCCACGGTTTGTAACATTTCAAAGGATTTCACTTATATAAATCTTAATAAAGGATTACCAAAATATTTAATTCTTAAATCAAAATTAAATAATCACATTTATTAAACTGTTCCACATAAATACCCAGTTACTTGCAGGATGTTACAGAATATTAATAATTTGCAAAACAAAAGGTGAATATTTTATAAACTCTCGATGTTTTAGAAACTAAAGATTCCATTTACAGCATAAGCAAAAAGTACTCAAAAGATTCGTTTTACTGTTTGTACAAAACGAAAACTAAAGCAGTGGCAAAGAAACTACTTCCATCATAAGTCGCAGCAACATAATGATCAATATCATGTTTCCATAAGCACAAAAATGTCATAGCAACATCCTGATTGCACTTTTCTCCAACCGTTACTTGGCAAACTATTCGGTACCTGTCCAAGCACAAAGCTCGCACACTTTCTCGAATATCAGCCGATACTTTCATAGCAAGGTCCATCAAAGCATCCTCCGAATATTCCTGATCACTGAATTGTTCGTTAAGAATTCTTTCCGCAATTTCTTGAATGATTTGTGGTTTGATGGTGACTGTAGGTCCCAGTTGGTAGGTACAGCTTTCGTCATAGCGAGGTTCAGAAGGCTCTTCTTCGTCACCCGCTTTCAAATTTTCTGCAGTTTCAACAGGAAGGATTTGAGTGATCGTAAATATTCCCGCTTCCTCAAATTCTTCATCTTCGTTTTCTAGTTCGCTCGCCATGTTTCAAACGATACGAGCATCTCCAGAACGAGAACTACAAAAGTAAACAAGAAGTTGCGATGGAAGCTTCTTCGTTGCTATAGAAACCAGCTCATCGTGCTGCCATCTTGTTTAAGAGAGTAAAAATTTCAGTTTCAATTTCCCGCGGCAACTAGAATTAGACGTAATTTATTTTGTTCCATCAAATCAGTAAATATTTTAAATTTTAAACTAATGTGAAATAAATACAATCACTCTACGATATTTAACTGCGGAATAAAATAAACTTACTTAAGAATGTCCAACATATTCTTGTTTGAAATAATAATCCTAGAATTTTCAAGCAAATTTCCCATAAATATTTCTGTTCAGATACTTCATACTTTTTATCAAATTGAGAGGAGAACATTTTCATAAACTGCTTATGAATATACAGGGTAACTAAGAGAGAACAAACCAGGTAATTGTCTAGGGGTTCGAAACTTTAAAAGGTTTTAGGTCCATCGATGACATAGATTGATAAAATAGTTCAATATTATTTTCTAAAAAAAATTTGATAAAAAAACTTGAGCATAAAATACCCTATTTCCCTTGAAATGGGCAGTCAAGATGGTCTGGTGTTTTCACCAGTCTAAAATCTTACATCCATTTTCTCCCAGTATTCATTCAAAGAAAAAAAATGAATAGGATTATTTTTTAGTTTTGAAATTAACTAATAAATTTTAATAGCAGCAATTCTCTCAAACCTTTTCCAGTTTTTTTTACTCATTTTTGTAATTTTTCTAGAAAGGTGTTTGACAATGTAAAAAAATTGGGAGCACAAAAGAGTTAGAATAAAAGAATGTAAAATTTTGTAAAACTATGAATAAAATTACAAGGATTTGGTAGTTTTTGTTTCCCAATCAATATTTGTGAGGTAATGTATTATTACCTTTATAGACAAAGGGAGCATTAATTGCTTCAACTGAAAAAATAATTATCGATTGATTCTAATAGAGGAAATGAAAGCTCATTGAAATTTATGGGGTCCACTGTGTAATTTTTTTCCAGGGGACCAGGAAATTTATGGGTGGCTTTACAAGTATACTTAATATGGTTTTAGTTTCCATTGGGTGGTAGAAGGCAATACTATAAGGACCAACTTCCATCAAGGTCAATGAAAGCATATTTCCATGATGAGTCAAAGTATTGACCAATTTTACCAATGTCACTGTTTGAAAATAAAGGATATTAAATCCTTTTTTAAAATATTGCTTACTTATCTTTCAAATATAAAATAGAAAATATTCACCATAACAATTACTGTAAGCAAGCAATTACTCCTCCATAACTTTCAGTTTTTTAGTAAAAATTAATTGAATACTAATTTACATACTTAAACTTATTGTAATAAAAACATATGGACATATATAAAACATACTAGCGGTACCCGCCGTGCATTGCTACGTCTTAAAATAATTATGAAAACAAATTACCTGCTTAACATGTCGAGATTGGGACTGTTCGGGTGTCTCAGAAGCCTGTTGAGATGCCAGATATTCAGTGTTCTTATTACGTCGAGCTCGGGATTGTTCAGGTGTCTCAGAAGCCCGTTGAGATGCCATATACTCAGCGTTCTGTTGACGCCTATCTTGGGACTGCTCTGGTGTCTCAGCAGCTCTGTGAGCTGCCTCAAGTTCCACCTGTTTAAGTCTTCGCAGTTCGGCTTGTGGAAATGTCTCAGTCTCATTAAGTCTAGCTACTTTCTTAGCTCGAGCTTTATTAGAGCTTTGGGAAATATCAGATTTACGCTTTCGCGGCATAATTCTTCTACTTAGTGCTCTTTTCCTACACTTCCAAAAACAAAATAACCTTTGAATATTGAAATCAATAAGTATGATGCCAAAAGAGTGCAAAAACTCTCGAAAACTAAGTGACTCTGTTTTTGGTATTAATACTAAAAATTAAACAAAACACAAAATAAGTAGATTTTGTTCCAATAATATTATTTTGAATTTATGTAATTATTATTTATTTATTTTTTAAGCTTCAAAATTGGTTTCATATCCATTTTTTTTTTGCTTCAAATTTCAAAATTTCATAGAAAAGATATTAATAAAATGGACTCTAACCGCCTATCTGGTTCGAGACTTCACGGAACCAACACGTGACCTGCAACTGAGCTTGCAATTGGTTACCACAGATACTACACTAGTAGATGTACTAGTGTAGTATCTGTGGTAACCAATTGC
Organism: Tetragnatha montana; assembly: GCA_963680715.1. Taxonomy (NCBI): domain Eukaryota; kingdom Metazoa; phylum Arthropoda; class Arachnida; order Araneae; family Tetragnathidae; genus Tetragnatha; species Tetragnatha montana. The sequence continues at coordinate 28,456,539 of OY796683.1, forward strand.
AAGCTCAGTAGGTCACGTGTTGGTTCCGTTTGACGTCAGACGGTTAGAGTCCATTGCCTAGAAGCTACAACACTGGTACTAAAGTTTCCTATAATTGGCTTGCATGACTGGTAAAACAGGTTTTTAAACACGGAAAAATAAGTGAAAAAAGCAGGAAAAATGGAAAAAAAAGAATGAAGGAATGATTTTCTCTTTATAAATTATAGCCTTTGTGTTATTCTGATGTATAAGCTACATTATTGTAAAATTTCATTAAAATCCATTCAGTAGTTTTTGCGTGAAAGAGAGACAAACACACATACTCACAAACTTTCACATTTACTATAATAGTAGTAGGATTTAACAAGTCAAAGTAGTTGCATAGTCACTTCATTTTTCCATAAAACCATAAACAATTATTGTAAAAGTTAAAGTTAAAGGAAGACAGACCTGTTTCCCAAAATCCATAATATTTCAAAATTAAAGCCTTACAAATTTACAAGCAAGCCAGTATAATTTTTATAGGCAAATTGATAAACCAATGAATAATGTGATAAATTCAAACTCAATGACATTAATAACTTTTCCCTTTGGGCATTATTAATACTGTGTTGTATGAGTGATAAATAAACTGTACATATTACTTTTTCTGAAATGACTAGAAACTATTAATAGTACCAAGACTTATCAGCTTATCACATTTCATTAAAACTTTGAAAAATAATAACAAAAAATAAATTGCATGAAATTTAACAAACTACTAAATAAAGCTCAGTAATAGTTGATTAAATTATCTTTCTATTTGAACAAACCACTTATTTATGCTTTGATAAATTAATTAATTTAAAATAACCTAAAAATAAGCATTTGTATTATACTTTACAAAAGGAAACAATCTAGAATAAAATTTTAGGTTCTTTCTGTTAGTTGCCATCATCAAGAAGTTTTTACCAGGAATTTTTTCATTTCAGTATAAAAAAAAAAACAGCAATGCATGTGTGGCGACCGACGAAATTAACATGATATATACATATAAAGGAACATGTATAGGTAGGAAAACTATTGTTTTGGAAGACCCACCCTTCAAAAGAAAAAAAAAAGCAAGGATGTACCAAAACTTATATTTATTATAAATACTGATGCATAAAATATATTCAGGTCAGTCAGAGTGAATCTCCTTCAGGAAGCTGCTTGTGAGCTAAGTACAGAAATCCTATACTTGATAAAGCACTGACTAAAAATATCACATCAAACCATCGATGATAGAAATTAAACTGCAAATCTCCAAGAACTTCAGTTATGATAGATCTAAAAAAGAATGAAAAATCCAATATATAGTACACAAGAAAAGTCAATAGCTTTGAAAAAGTAGAGGGTGTTTTTATGCTATCTCAACTGCACCTTAAGAAAAGAATTTTATAAGTTATAATAGAAATTAAATAAATTTTCAGCTAGATGGTTAATGGAATTCTAACAACAGTTTTTGGAATCAAAATCTATATTTAGAACAGACAGTACTGTTTGTTAATTCAGCCAAAAATAACTTGCCAATAGGTGGGGTTTTTTTTAGTAAGGTCTTGAAAATTGCACAAAACTATATCAAAACCATGAAAGCAAAACTTTATTTTAATTATACATAATAATTAATACATAAGTACATTAAAATACATGTTTAGTACATTTTAAGAAAGAACAAATTTATCATTGTTTTCTTTAAACTATTGTTTGAAATATAAAATAAGATCAAATCAATTTTAACCATCATTTAATATTCCATCTCTTTTTTTGTCCTATGGTGTATAGAAATTCAGTGTAGTACTTTATGATTCTGATTTCAACATCAACACAGTATGTGTTGATATCAAAATATCAGAAAATATTTTTTACACCTACATTTTATAGTAAAAGGAAAAGATTTGGTGGGAGGGACCCCAAAAATTACGACTTTATAATTTCCCCTTCCTTGTTATAAAAGACATCCTATTGTCGTTGCTGAGATGAGATGACATAAATTAATTTAAAATTCATCCAGTGCTATAAAAATATTTACGATGGTATATTATTAAATGCAGATATCCTAAAATTTTTATTAACAAAAATATTTTAATTAAGGTAAAAGCCTTTAAATACCTGTATTCAGATGGCATATTCATACGAATCAGCAAAACTGATGACACAAAATACATTCCCTAAAATATAAATAAAAATAAATCAGTAATTTTGTAAACAAATATTACAAGTAAAAACTAGCTCATTTGGTTTTGATTAGTCAAATGGAAATTCACTAATATTTTTTTAATTGTCAAATTTTATACTTTAAAGAAAGATACATCCACTAAAGTAATCTGGTTTTAAAATATTTGATTTCATAAAAGTTATGACTATCAATCATAAATGTCAAAAGTTGTATTTAAGTGATAAGAGTTATACATCTTATAAGAGTTTAAGAACTTATAAGAGTTAAGTTTTTAAAAACAACACTAAGGAAAAAGTTATTACACTGTGCAATATAAGTAAGGGTAGAATTTCTATGGATATGGTAGATATTCCATGATTCAGTACAAGTATTAGGGGTTTTTTTTGTGCATGACATCACATAATGTTTATCTCTATTATCATAGAATCCAAACTTTCTTTAAGATGTAGATGTTATTTGTATACAAAGAAAACATTCTTACCATAATCTGAGCAAAAGCTAACACAATGATGTTTGATGTTTTGCTGCTAGATATTGCATAAAAGAACTGAAATCATATTAGATCACAAGTATTAGAAAAATGCAACTATTTGAGCTTACTTGAGATATTTACACAAAAAAAATTATAACTTGTTTTCTTTACCTTCGTTAAGGTTATAAGAAGTCCCCTTATTGAAGTCACTACTATCACTCCTATTAATATAAATGAAATGTATTGGGACCAAAATTTTACCTATAAAATAAAATTTTCATAATTAATATGTCATGTGTAAGTAATATGTAAATAATAGTGTAGATCACAAATTAAATGGGATGCTAATGTTATATATAATATTAGGAAATAAAGTTTCAAAGATAAAAACATCTTAAAAACCATATGAAATAACATTCCCTTACACACTAAAAATATGACACTTATTAATTTTAGAATAAATTGAAAAGAATCACCAATGTAAATTAAACAAAATTGCTAGAACTTATTTTTAAGAAATGATTAAATAACCTTTTTTTTAAGAAAATATTCATATTTTACATCAGAAAAAAAACTTGACATAAGGAGTTTTGCGTATGATAAGTACTTAACACAGGAATTAAAATCATTACAGGATTAAATTATATCTTTTCTACATATTAGTGTTACAGAGGTACAATTGGTAAGATAACAGAGGAATGAAAAAAATCTTTAAATCAAAGTAAACTACTAAAAGTAGCTCAATTGTAAAAATATGAGCGAATGAAAATAAAACAAAACTTACATCAAAATTAATTCCCATATAATTTACAGCTATTTCTATGCCTCTAGTAACAGGATCAACTTTTCCAACTCTGTCAAATAAAATGTTGAATGTACACTAAAAAGAAACATACAAGTTACAACTTGTGGAAACAATTCTTAAATTTTTAAACTCATTTTGATATTACATATAAATAAACGAGTATATGAGTATAAAATTGCCATAATAAATACATACTATGAATATTTTCCATGTACAATAAAATGAAAAGAAGAATCCTAAACAGTTAAAGTACTTTCCTTTCAAAGTCTTAGACCACTCTATTCTTTCCTACAAAAAAAAAAGATTTTATTATTCATAGCCATTAAGAATCAATCATTCAAAATCTTACATCTACATCTTACTTTAAAAAATTAAAGTTCCACTAAGATAAAAGGGTAAGAGAACTTATTGCAATTTAAGATTGTAAAACGTTTTGATTATCGGGGATATTATTCTTGATTAGAAGAGGATGTGAATATTTTATGTAGTTGGCTGTAGAAAGATTATCTTAAGTAAATGTATGTAATGTAAAAAACTTGTCATAAGAATTTAAATCATTTATAATTTTTAAAAAAATATCTTAAGTTGATGGTATACAAAAGAATTTTTAAGAAATTTAACATCTTCTAATTTAAAACACATTTAAATATAAACATAATAAAAAAAATTGAAAACGAACCTGCATGTTATGAACATTGACAGTCTCAAGAAAGAGCTGACGGCTGAGCTCTTCAAGAGCTTTCACTTCTTGTTTCAACTGACTGATATCTTAAGATTAGGTCAAGGATTAGCTCAAAATAGAATGAAATCTTTAGTTCAAAATGAAACATTCACATTTCCTACCTAAAACTAGAGTTGAATACACACCTTCAGTGTAATCTTAGAGTGAAATAGAATTTCAAAAAGGATACTCTCAACTGAGCCTCCAGCTGTTACGCTTTTCAGCATTCCCCACAACCCTGAAGTTTGCTGTTGTTGCTCCCTAGCACCCATTGCTATTCTGGAAAGCAAATATTGTATTTAATTCCTCTAACGGCAAACTGCACTTAACTTTTCAAAATAAACCTCATAAAAGAGTTAACTTGATGAGCAATATTTTAAAATGATTCAGATATTATATTTCATATAGATATCCTAATGAGCAATTATTTTAAGTTGCACTCATTGAATTATTAAAGTTTTTAAATGTTGATGACTTTTATAGACAATGAAAACTTCATACAGTAAAAAGGTTAATTTTAGAAATTTTTAGTTATTGATACTGTTGCAAACAGTTTCTTCCATGGTAAAAGGATTATGTTAAGCTACTTGGCAAATATTATGCACCTGGTAGCAGAATTTCATGTATCAATCAGCAGCACCAGTTTCAGAAGCTAATATTCAACTGCAACTTGAATGATGCTTAATATCCTAATTAATAAGTGTCATTTCAAAACAAATATGCATTTTAAGGGATGACAGGTACCAATAATAACGCATAAATAAATATTTATTCAGTTTAAAATTAAAATTACAGTTTATGAAGAGAAAAGTAATACCTGAAAGTGTTAAGAAAGATGACCTAAAAACAAATAAATCTTTCAAAGTGGAGGTAAAGCATTAAATCTTACAGATTTCTATGAAAATATAGTGGATGTGTCAAATAATTTCTTTTAGTTTTATGAGTTGGTAAATTAATCTGCAAACTTCGAGATAAATCTGTATTGCTTGCTGCTGTGCTGTGTGATTTCTGCTGCAGAGATTATGTGAAAATAGTTCTGCTAATTTTTCAATAAAATGAGTTAAATAAGATTATGTTTACGAGTGGAAAAATGTTTTAGAAAATTGCTCAGAATTTCTAAAAAGTGCTTTGAATGTTTAATATTAAGTAAAAGTACATAAATTAGCATTTCAAACTTTAAAAATGATAACAATGGGTAGTATAAAGTGCATTCCTACCTTTTTTTCTTCATTATTATCATATCTAATGTCTGCATTACTTTCTTTTCTTGCATTTGAATATCAGATGGTGTTACATTTCTAAAATAAACAAAAATGCATAAGATATGCAGCAGTAAGTTACTAAAATGTCTTGCACTTCAAATGTTTAAAAACCAATATAAACCCTCTTTTTTTACATTCACTCATATACTTAAAAGAGTGACTGACCTAATTTGAGCCTTTAAAATAATCTATTTTACATTAAGGATAAACTCTTTGCGCAAATAGAGCTTAAGAGCCATTTAACCATTTCAGACCTAGACTGCCCGTGATTGTCATTGAATCCTACGTAAATTTTAAGGCAGTATATTTAAGAGTAAAATTTTTGGGAGTAATATAATGCACTCGCCATCCTAAGTTAAATTTGTCTATCTGATTACTTAATTCACATGATTATGTGTTTTGTTACTTAGAAAATAATTTGATTAAGATGGATCATTAATTTTTAACAAATTAGAAGTTCATGTCCTCTCATATTTTGATACTCTGCAAAATGTGTTAGGAATATTAGGTTCTGTATAAACATTTAACTTAATACTACATATTGAAAAAGAGAAGAAAAATCATACATACCTCATGAAATATGTCATGGAAGTGTAAGGATAGTTAACAGCACCAAAACCAGAAAGAAGAGCCATCAATGTTACTCCTATGACACCGATTCTACTAACTCCTTGTTCAATAGAGAAGATCCCTGTAACACACAAATTACTTTAGTTTACAATTCAATAGTCTTAAACAAATTCATAAATGCATGCAGCGTAAAAGAAGTGTACAATTATTTTAACAGACGTAGCAATAACCCATTATAATTCTAAAACATTCCACTATTATTACAAAATTTCAATTAACATTTTTTATTGAATTTCTCATGCAAAAATTTGACAATCACACAAAGGGATTTTTTTTTTCAATTTAAAATATTTGTTAAAAATACTCTTTTCAGAAATGCGAAAAATAGCCGAGACATCACAATTTCAGATAAGTATAACAAAATAGGAATAAAATTTTTCCATTCATTTTAAATTGATAATTCATCATGGAAATAAGTAATTAAAGTTATAAAAACATGCTCTTTTGCTCTATTATTAATAAGGTTATGATATAAACAAATGAGTGCCATGAATTGGGATGTCACATTTTACCAATGTTTCAGCTCATATGTTTTCCATTGACCTTTATTTAAATCTGAATTTAATAAATTAAATTTTAAGCATCTGAATGTAAAACTCTTTGAGAACACCCTAATTTTAATAAAAATCTGACACATGCAAGTATTTTTATTGGACTGATTAGAAGTGCTTCCATAAGTTCTAGATTTACTAAATGCCTAAAATTAGCATGAACAGACCAGTTTAGTGTTGTCTATGATTGAGTAAAAATTCCATATGCCAGGTTTTGGAAATTTATGGAACTAGAGACAAAATTCTTAAAATTTAACCCTATTTATTCAATACTGTATTTTTAAATATTTACTTAAAATAAGATTCCAATGAAATTATAAAATATTCTGTACATATTGATAACATATTTTATAAACTTATATTGTTGAATAATGTAATTCAAAACCAAAGTATTTTAGGGGGAAAGTTCTGACATAATATCAGATGCAATTGAAAAAGAGTGAGAAGCAAATTTTAATGCATTTAAAAAGATTTATTTTAATTTGCAATATTTCTAAAATGGTTGAATTTGCAATATTGTATAACATACTTGAAAACTTTAAGGACATTTTTAAAAATATGTTCTGGGTTTGACCACAAAATTATGCAAAGCGAAATCAGTTCCCTCTAACTCCTCTAAAACAATTCTGCAATTTTTACTACGAAACTAAAACAATACTAAGAATTAGTACAAAAAAAAAATAACCTATACACTGTCTCTATCTTCATGAAGAAGTTTCACTATCTATTATTTTCTGAAAAACTGTCATATAGAGAAGCTTATATAAATCTAATATAGCTTACAAATATTAACCTGTGAATTCTTAATTAATAATTTACAACTTTTTCTTTTTAAAAATATCTCAAGATCAAATATACAATGAAAAATTTAATCTTACTGTAGCATATAATGAACTGAACTATATCTAGCTTTTACAAATGATTTTCTACACCAACATAACAAATACAATTGAGTAAAGAACAGAGACAATATGTACCATGTTTAGGACTTAATATAGGAAAAGGGTCTCCGATTTTCCAAAACAAGTACATATATCCTAACCATGAAGCAACAGTTAATGGTTTGATTAACTGCTTTTGAACTGAAAGAACAAAGAAATGTTTAATAAAAATACAAAGTTCAAGGCTTTCAAAAACATAACTTTATAAAAACAATTAAACAATGTATGAAATTTGATCTTTTCCATTACATTTAATTCTTTTTCATGTGAGATTAGACAGCTTACCTCTAAGAAAGAAGAAAACAGATCATTTAAGAATTTTATGAGTTTAATTTTTACTTACTTCGTAAAAAATTAATTTAGTAAGCAAAATCTAACAGAATAATGTTATCAATTAAAGATATGATTTTGCATAAAACTATAATTGTTAAATATTTGTTTATCTTGCTAGTACATTTTTTTTATTAAGTGTGAGAATTTAAGTTTTAACTTCTCAAATGTTGAAATAATGTACCTTTTCATACTTAAATTTCAAAAACAAGTTAACATTTCAAACAAATTGTAGCACATGCATTTTTAATGTTTAAGAAAATATTTAAGAACATTTTAGTTAACATTACACTGTAAATATTAAATTGTGAAATATTTTGTTTTTTATATTTTACTATAAATTCTTAGACGTTGAATACTTACTGATACGAACATTACTTAAAATGAAATATCCAATGTAAAATGGAAGAATTACTATGAGCATGAAAAGTATAGCATACAGTCCAAGCTTCCAGTGAATATACCTAGAACTATAAAGCAAACTAAAGTTAAGATATACTTAAATTTATTATTAGATATTAATTAAAAATGAAACTTAGTATTGAGTACTACTTAGTTATACTTAGTACTGAGTTTTTAAGATTGGTCAGACAGACTAAATAAAATTAGAACAATTAAATGATTTAAACAAATCCCAGAAGATAATCCCTTTTACAACCTTGGTTTCAGCCAATTTAAAATAAGATTTACTCTGAATTTTTGGACTTGTTGGAAATCTATTGAACAACTCTACTGTTTAGAATTATTGAAATATAATTAAAACATTTTATTTTGTTCATGTTGTGACTATTGCAAACTAGTATTTAATTTTAGTAACAAAACACTAAGTACTTTATTGTTTATTGTTCAATTTAGTTATTATTTTGTAGCAACTATATTTTAATTCTATCTTTGTAATTTGAAATAAATTTAGCTTTTCAGATTACCGTCGCTCAACTACAGTTTTTATAATTTATGAATGTTCTAGTTAAAATTCTTGGTATCTCTTAACATGTAAGAAAGTTGGAAAAAATTTCCAGGAAGGAATTAGATTAAACCTTGACTGTAATAGGGTACTTTTATTACCTTTTAATTACCTGTCTGTGTTAATTTTTAAAACCCAACATCGTTAGAATAGATCCCCTCATCTGTTTTTTTAATAATCCTGGATAGAAAACTTACAGCCTAATCTTAGTATAAGTAACACAGTGGATTTGGCAATGTTTGGTGACACATTTGGGATGGCTTATTGTTTTTATTTATTATTTGTATTAATTATACTTATTAATGTTATTGCTTTTTAACCATTTTGCATTTGAATTTTGAAATTCATAGTGTGATTAGCGACTTTTTTCAAAATTATGGCGTGTTATAGATACTAGGATTTTACCAAACTTTGATCCATGCCAGAGGTTCTCAAACTGTGGGTCCCGACCCACTGGTGGGTCGCGACAAGTTTTAGAATTCAAGAATTTCCTTAGGAAATGATGTTTTAATTAAAATTTATCCTATATTACTAAAAAACGAGTTAAAACCCTTTTTTTAAGAGTGAAATTTCAAAAATTTCTCTGGGGGAGGACCCCCAGACCTCCCTTTTGACTCTGGAGCTCATCTTTGCTCCCCACAATCAAACAAATGGATATGTTAAGGTTTAAATATTTCTTTTTAAATACCTAAAAAGTATAAATAATCTCTAATGTAATTTATTATTGTAACAATATAGTAGATGGCCAAACCCCACACGCACGAAGCTAAAGTCATGTAGGGGGGATGGGAAAATTAGCTGAAGATGAGGTGGGTCGCATTAGAGTTTATTTATAAAAAGTGGGTTGTGATGTTGGAAAGTTTGAGAACCCCTGATCTATGCTCTTGACAGAAATTTTCAATTGCTATATTTTATATCAGGGGTTTCCAACTTCCAAGTACTCGAGGGCCGCTTTGAAATCTCAAGTCAAGAGGTGGGCTGCAAAGTCTCCTTTTTAGCCATGATATATTTTTTGGGAGTCTTTAATACGGAACTTTTCAGGCGAGAGAGGGACAAAGGTTAATTACATATTGTGAAGGTACAACTATATTTTCAAAAATTTCAGAGGATATATAAGTTTTTGAATTGAATTTTGATACTGAATACTAATTAAAGGGGTCATCCTCCAGAAAATGACTTTAGCCTTTATAACTCCTTTCTATACGCTCAGGGAAAATTTCAGGGTATAACTCCCTCCTCTCTAAACCTGAAACTTTTATTTGTTCACCATAGAAAACGACTGACCAAAGCTACTAAAGTATAAGAGGTAAACGGGAGGTAAAACGTCCCCCTAAAAATTTTTGAATTTTAGTACGCTAAAAAGTGTTCTGAAGCTACATTTTGGGTGTTTTCAAGGAGCTTCGCGGGCCGCACAAAATGACCCAGCGGGCCACCAGTTGGAAACCCCTGTTTTATATCAAACTTTGACACGTTTTTGTAATCTGTTGCATTAAAAATCAACATGTAGTTTTGAATGGTAAAAAATAGAGATATCAGCAAAAATTTCAAACCAATCAATTTATATATAAGCAGATTATATAATTATGACATAAATAAATCAATTGGAGATATTTGGCATCCAAAACAGCTTTAATGTCAAAAGCTTAAAAAAATGGGTTTAGCTTTAACAACTTACTTGGAATGAAGAACACCTAATATTTCAAAAATAATCAGTTCAAACATTGTGCAAGACAGGGAGAAAGTAATTGAAAAGATAAGCTGAACAAGTACATGATGGACCTGAAACACAAAATTTTATAAGTGAAAGTATCAAAAACAAATAGCATAGCAGCAGACACATTATTTCCCAGCAAAACCTTTTCAGAATATTATAATGTTGGTACTTTAGGATTAGCTGGATGAAAATGCCCAGTCTGTTCTGATAAATCCCCAACTATTAGCAAAATCAAAATAAATAACAGTTAAAATATATCAACTAGCAATGTTGCTCTTAACATTTTTAAGATTAATATGTAAAATTTTGCCCATAAACTTTAATTGGAGATATTTATGTTTGGCTAATCCTAAAAAAAGTAATGTGTATTTCTATTAGTAAATAATTATTATTAAGCATTCAGATTCATCTCCTTATCTCCCATCTAAATCTGTGAATGCTGTTTACATTACTTTTAGGATCAAAGAATGAGATCAATCAATTATAAATTATGTTTATTATAAAAGATTAGTCAAATTATATAGAATCATAGACTTTGTAATCTATCGCCAAACGAACCGGACAGTAGGAGATATCCCTGGTTTTTTAATGCCAACATCAGCTAAATAAAAAAGTTTAAAATACTTTAAATATATAAAACAAGATACTTCGTAATCTCGAAAGAGTTTCTTCATGAAGAAAACCCATCCTCCAGCGAAGAATAAAACCTAAATGGTTAAAAAAAGTAGTTACTAGAAATAATAAATTGGCTTTATAAATTTTCTTTGCCTTTTTTAGAACATCATTTTACCTGAGTGACAAAAACTATCAACGTATCTTCAATTAAAGCCATGCTATTGGCATAAACTAAATTTAAATCTCAACTATACTGAATCAAAGCAATGTCATATCGAAGATTCTAAATAATAAAACTTTATATAGCCTAATTTTTGAGTTAAGTTACGAAATTTGACATTTCAAAACAGATTTTTCAAAAAGGAAGCCGGATATTTTGCAAAACATCTAAGATTTTAGCAGACAGACAGCTCAGCGGTAATGTTTTTGTTTACTTTTACGACCACCGCAATATCGTATCGTACCGAAATAAAATAATCGTTTCCTATTCTTGTTCTAACAACAAAGCCACTGAACAGTTCGTACGTGCATATGTATTCTGGTGTTTGCGATCTGAATCACAAAAACTACGAAACCAAAATTACAGTTTAAAAAAGAAAAAAACGAAACCCTAAACTTTGGGTGAACTTAACAAAAAAGGTGGATTAACATGAACGCTTTCAGACGATTTGATTTGCTCGTTTGGGTTCTTGGTTCTTGATTCTTGACATTTTTCGGTCCCCGGCAGTGCTGAGTTTGGGGTGGACGATGGGGTGGACGGACTGGGACGGACCTATGGGACGGACGCCCTCCCCCAAACTATTTGAACCGTCCTCAAAATATTTTATCCGTTCCTCTGATATAAGAAAGTTTGGGTCAAAAAAATTTAAAGAGTGGAAAAAGTTTTAATGGCGGGCCGTTTTAATGGTTCTTGGCCATAGGCGATAATGGATATCGAAAAAGCATGGGATATGTCTTGTGATAGGGGCTGTTTTGGCGCTGGGATCGCATCAACTACTCATGCAACTCATCTCTTTTTCGACGTCACGAGAGGCGGAGAAAAAAGCTTGATCATCCATAATAGCCCTCCAAAAGAACAAATTGAATGAACACGTCCCAACCAATCTCAGCTTTGACCACCAAATGTACTGCCGACCTCTCTGTCAATCATTGAATGAATTTCCAGGGCTATCCTCTACATCAGTGTGGTCCAACCCGTGGCACGCGGGCCACAAGTGGCACTCGAAGAAATATTCGTGGCACTCGACCTTAAACTTAAATTTAATCAAACTAAATGGAAGGTAGTTCGCTTTACAATTATTTTTATTTCAGAAATTTGTTAAAAACCCGATTTTATGGATCGAATTTTCAAAAAACAATTCAGAAGAGAACCCTTGAACCTCCTTTGAACCTTTTTTTACTTCAATTTAAATTCAAACGGGTTATGAAAAGTGCATCAGTATAGAAGATCCAGTTGGGGCAATAGTAAAAGGAGTTATCAAATCAGTAGAAGCTATGAGTTGTAATTAACATTTATAATCTAAAAGTGTAATTTCAGAAATTTTACTACAGGGCTGTAGTTGTATCTTTGTATTTAAACTTAATTTTGATAGTTGAAAGTCCCTCTTGAGAAAAAAATTCAACCTCTTCTTTGGATATGAACTAATTTAGAAATTTTAATTAGAAGCTGAAAATCACTTAAACTTTAAACACTTCTTCCTCTTTCATTTTTAAAACGTCGTGAATCGCTTATTTCTATGAACGGTTTTTCCTTTTAAAAACAAATCTTCGATTTGAAAAAAAAAAAAACAAGAAATAATTTGTTAAATTTTAATTTCATGAATTTGAACTTCATGAAATAGTGATAGTGTTTAAATTGTGGCCCCAAATAAATCCCCGTGTATAAATAAAAAGTATGCTAATGAGACCCAGTCAATATTTTTGCATTGCATTTTAAATGTAGGAAAGATATTTCTTAGATAAAATGTATCTTAGTAAATATTTATAGTTGAAGTAAATGTTCCAGAGATGAAATATAAGCTTTATTTACCTGTTTTAAAATAGTAAAATGCAATTTTTCTTGTCTCTGGCACTAGCCTCCTTATAAAAAGTTTAATTGGCACTCGGGTACCTAAAGGTTGGACCACACTGCTCTACATTATGTCGAAATTAATATTTCAATCCACCCTAAGTCTTTGCAATTTTTTTATTTTAATTTGATCACGTACACGTGCACTATTATGCATAAGTTTCGAATGGATAATTCCCGAATATATAAATTTGTTAAAAAAAACATCCAACTATAAAGCTATTAATTAAATAAGTTGCATACGTTATTCTTTCATAATATTGTGTAATCTAATACTCTTCATAAAACTGAGAAAAGAAATAAGGTACTGTCTTTTTACTAAACCGTATTAGAAAAATATATTTAAAAAAGTGAAAATTTTATTCTACTGGAAAATAATAGGTATACGTATAGAAAGTCAGAACATTTACAAAATTTGTCAGAACATTCAGGAAAAAAACTTACTAATCTTTGATTTAAAACAGCTTGCTCTTAATATTTTATTAATAAAGTATTCTGTCGCTGTTTGCTATTGTAATTGTATTATGCTAAAGAAACAAAATCGGTTAAATATTTTTGTTATTTAATATTAAATTTTTTTGTCGCTAGAGGCATAATAATATAAAAGTCACAACTTATGATTATGAATTCGTAAAGAAAGGTTACAAAAGATTAAAAGCGGCAAATATTCCTGATTTATTGCGAAAAAATAAGGATTACTTCAAAGACACCATTCTATTGTAATGTACAAAATCCAAAATTTGCTTTTATAAAATAGGTAATTTATTTTAAGAACCTCGACTTTTGATTACTCTCATTTTTTTATGCCATGCTGGCTTACTTTTATGCATTGACTTTGTTGCTAAAATTTAAATTGTCATTTTAAAACTCGAAGAGTTTCAACTATCGTAGATAGTTCATGTATCAAAGTATCAGGCACAGTCTGAATTGTATAATTAATTTTAGGAATATGCATATGGCAGGGAAAAACTTTGGGTCAGTATTTACTTTTAGGTATTCTTTGATTGGAGGATCCTTCTACGTATAAACATGGTAGAATTTTATTAAAATTTAACTTTTCTCATTTTTTAATAATTAAAAAAATCAGAGACCTATTAATACTTTTCTTTCCTTAAAACCCATATTTTTTTATTATCCATAACGTTAAAAATCGTTACGATATTTGGATACGAATAAATAAAATAACGATGAAAATAGCAAACTATCCTATTTAAATCAAATTTGCGGCTTTGTGTCAGAGCTACTTTGACGGTTTTTAACGGGATGAGTAAGGGAATCCTACCAAGAATATTTCTATTGCGAAAACCCTGCAAACTGTTTCTATTAACATTTATTCTCCTTATCTTGAAATCTTTGTCTTTCTTTATTTTATAGAGTTTTTATGAAGTATTAAAGTGCGTATGTAATTAGTTACTTTTCTCCATCTTTAAAAAGGCCAATAGATCATCGTACTCTTTTACTACCAATATTTATATTTGAATAAAAATCATTACATCCAAGCATGTTTTACTAAATTTATGTTTTATTTCAATAAATATAGTTGGCCAAAATATTTAAAGTTTAACAATAAGTGAGAAACTAAGTTAAAGCCTAAACAGAGCAGAAGTACAAATTTTGAAATTGGAATAGCACATAGAAAACGTTCGTTAACTATCAGTTTATCTATTTACAATCCCAAAAGGAGCTGGAAAATGTCTACATATTTGAATGATGCTTCTTCTATAAAGGATGCCTTAAATGCATTGCAGTCTTAACTGTTTTTTGCTTTGATGATACTTGATTATATGGGCAGCAAGTTGACTTTTGAAAACGAATTCCTTATCACAACGATCACATGAAAACCTTCTGTCGTTGGAATGGTACCTATAATGGGCATTTAAGTTACTTTTATCTGAATAGACTTTAGAGCAGAATTTACAAGCGTAAGGCTTTACTCCAGTATGAATCTTTTGATGATTGTCACAGTTTGATTTCCTCGAAAATCTTCTTCCACAAAACTCGCATTGATACATTTTTTCTCCATGAGTCTCGATATGTTTCTTCAAAGAGTTGACCAAATCAAAGCCCTTGTTGCAAACTTCACAAATGAATGCCTTTTGTCCATTATGTATTTGGTAGTGCTCTACCAAGGCCAGCGATGTTGAAAACTTTTCTTCACATAAGTAACAGACATAAGGATTTCGTTCACCGTGTACTATGAAGTGTCTCTGAAGACTCTTTTTGTAAAGGAACTCTTTTCCACAGAATCCACAGATTAAAGGCACACCTCCATTGTGGGAGACACAGTGACTTTTGAAGTTACTTTTGTTTAAGAATCGCATTTGGCAAATTTTACATTCAAACGACACGCATGGACTGTACAAAACTTCTTTCTCATATTTGGTTGATACTTTTGGCATCTCTCAAGAGTTTTTTCAAATACAAACGTAGAAATTATTTTTAAAGTCTTAAAATAATAATAAATAAATACTTTTCAGGGTGAAAGAATAGCCTAGAGACACTAATATTTCGTTAAGGAAATTATTTTTAAAACCTTAAACAAAATTAATAATTTGTTTACCAAATATTCTATTGATTTTCAATAGATGATGCCAAACTTTAAAGCAATTTGCTCTTATTAGTACTAGGATGTGATAATACGATTTCATTTTATATATTTCGAACTCACACGTGAAATAAGTGTTTAGATCAGAAACATTTTGTAAAACTTATTAAAAGAAATAGATTAAAAACAAATTAACACTCATTAAATTTGAGAACAATATCCAGAACACAAAAATTTTATTCTTACTTTTAAAACACATTTCTTCATAAAACCAACTTAAGTAAAGAAATAGATAATAAATTTTAAAAGTTTGATTAATTTGATTACAAAGAAGGAGTGGTAAATTTAACTTCATAGTTCACTAATAAAATTCAATTTTCAACCCTAATTAAAAGTAGATATGATATTAGGTTTAATTAATTATTTAATTTTAGTTTATTTATTAGTTAAAACAAAACCTTTTATTTAGTTGACTTGCTATAAATGAAAATTTTTTAATGAGAGATGGTGCCCTCCAAACATTTTAATGTAGCACCTATATTATTTCTCTTTGACCTCAAGAAAATTATAAGGGCTTCGGGTTGTAAAAAATATCCCCTCCCTCTATCTGGTGTTGCGGATGTTTCGCCACAACGATGAAATTTCCTACCCCCTGGTTTCCTGTTTAACCTTCGCTTTAGGAATTTGTGTGTGTGGCCGTAAGGCCCAACAAATGGGGGCAGGAAAATTCTGATTAGGCAAAACATCCGCAGCACTTTCTACCTACTATTAGGTTATAAGTAGTTTCAGAAGAAGAATTCATGTTCTTTTTTTTCCCAACCAAATTGTCATTTAACCATACGCAGCTTATACAGAAGATACGAGTGAAAACTGAAAACGTTGATACACTTCATGCTTCTGTAATGTTTAAGTTGTTGTGAGAATTGTAATCACATTAGCTGAAGACATTCTCTCCATTTCAAAATTTATCCGTGTATAGGAAATTTAATATTAGAGTGATTTTCGTGTAGATTCCTTTTTAGAATTTTTTTTTAATTCGTTCAGTTCAATTTTAGTATTGTTCTATTTTTAGAAAGGTTTAAGTTTTATACAAAGATCATGTACTATCTGAATTCTAATCCAAGAACAGTGCAATGTAATCCAAGGACAATGTAACTACCATAGAGTCCTTTCGACGTTTGAATCGTTAGATTTAAAATAAAAGGGAATATGTCCCATAACCAATTTTCGAGAAAATCTAAAGAAACGGTACAAGATAAGTACTATTTGAAATTTTATTGTATAACTGGCAAATGTTTACTGGAAATTCGGGACCAATTTATAACAGAACAATCACCGAAAAAAATATATTCAAATATATTTTACAGTTAAAAAAAGTTGATGGACTTATTCCCTTTTTCAAACTTATAAAATATTATAAGTCTGAATAGTTATTCACAGCACAAAAGGGAAAAATAGAAAGACAAATAAAATTTAATATGAAACTTAATTGGCAGTATCAATGGAGTAAACATTCACTGAATTATAAAAAGTAATAACACTTTAGAATTAAAAACAAATTTTCTTTTGGTTTAGTTTATAGTAACAAGAGTAGGTGAGGAAAGACAAAGTAACTTAAATTTCAAATTAAATAAAAGTATACAATCAATGGTTAACGATTTCAACAAGTACAATGGGGGTAGGTATTTCCCCCCTCTTTTTTTTGGGAAGAAAGAGTCAATGTGCTATTTTTTGGACTGTTTTCCTATTTTAAAAATCATACAATAAACATCATAATAATTAATACTAGCAATAAGATGGATGTGCGAATATGAATCAAAGAGATAAAATATTCTATGTTAAATTGAACAATTAAGTAAGTAAATCGTCATAGACACCATTTAGCACCATTGAAAGAATTCCATTGATACCCGAAACAATTTTTGCTCTCTTTTAAAATTTATATTTATTCGTCGATTATTTTACCCCGAGTGATTGTAATAATCAAATCATTAGTTAAAGGTATCAGAAATCATATCTTATTTACCATATCTTTTTGCAACCAAATCTAAGAACTCAAAAATATATGTTTCTTTAAATAAAAAATAAACTTTATTGATCTACATTTCACAAATTATGCATTCATTTAAGGCACAAAGACAACTGACTCATAAGGCTTTTCTTTGAATAAAATAATACTTTGGTAACTCTAACTAGCTTTTCATAAGAATTATACAAATATGTTAAAATGCTACATTATGCGTAGCAAAAATTGTATTACTTCGTCATAAAAATACAAAAATATAAATTTGTATAGTCTGTACAAAATATATTCCTTCGAAACCAAAAGAATGAAATAACTTATTTATAAAATCGCGTTTGAAGTTTTCATACCGCACATGAAGACTATCGTGAATACCAAAATTCCAAGCTGTAAAAGAAAGAGGATATAATATAAATTAGGAACTTTAAAAAAAATGCAATCCTTTAAAAACTTTTTTAATGTAATAAGACTCAAATAGAAAACAAACTTTTGAATAGGTGCTTTTAACTGAATTATTATTGGAGTAACTGGGACTTCAATAAGGAGGAAAATCAATACTTGTATTGATTAATTTATTTATATTTATTAAACCCCCGGGAAAAAAAACCTTATAAGTCTTGGAGGAGGTATGGTGCTTCAGATTTATATGGAATCATCATTTAACATTTTAATAATGGAATTAACCTCAAAAAGTTGGAGGAAAGGACATACGGAGAAGAATTCAAGAAAGGTAAAACTTCAAAAGAGGAATAAACTTACTTAAAAAAGCTTTGTAGTACGTGAGAAATAAACCATTTCAGGATTTTAAAACATGCGACTATGCAATAAAACAGCTACCTCATTTTTTTTTAAATAACAAATTATTGTCTTATGGGATCCTTTGTATCAAAACCGATTACATGAAGGGAATTTTTTAAATGGCAGGTATTTGATTAGTGTAGGTACTTACTTGTAATAAGAAAACCGCTGCAGCCACGCCACCAACGGCTGCTGCTTTCCCTCTTAAGTAATCGATGACTTTATCATAACAACCCTGAAAAAAAGAAATTAAATACTTACAAAAACTATCTAAACACAAAAATACCAACAACTGCTATTACTACTTCTATCAAAATTATGTACTATTGATGTTTATATATATCCAAAAATTTCCATATGCCATATACTTTAATAAAGAATACTTCGATAAAGTTATAAAAACTTGAAATTTCCCGCTTGAAATCTTTAAATTGGTTTGCATATCAGTTCCTGATACCATAACCCTTTCAATCCTAAATCGTTCGAGATTGGCATATGTAAAATTTGGAGTGACTGGGACTGAAAGTGTCAATGCATATGAAAATTATTAAAAAAGTCAATCAAAAATATTTAGATCGACGGAAAACATTTACTGTTCATTGATAAATATTCCTTAGAAAAATAATTTCCAGTTTTTCAGTTTTAACTTAAAATTTAAAACTATAAAATATTTCCAATCACCGTAATTTAAAACTAAACTGCATAACGAAAATTATTTTATGTAAATATATAGTTCTGTATAATTTTTTTCGGTCAACACATATAAACTGTGTTTTCATAAGTAAAAAAATCTGAATTCTATTTCTGTATAAAATAACAAATTTTAGGTTTTGAAATTTGAAATAAAGTTTCTTGAAAATAAAAATAATACTTCGAGGGTAGATAAAAGAAGGTAGAAGGTTTAATATAAGCCAATAAAAAGACTTACACATCATACACATACATATTAGTAAGTTAATGTTTTTTGGTTTACAGTTAATGAAATTCCTATTCCAAGGAATAGGGTTTTATTATTACTCACGTCACTGTAAGGCTGACCACTATCTTGACTGTAACAAGAATGTGGTATGGCTCTTGGATTATCAGGGTCTATATTGTAGTCTTGAGGGCCATTCACACCACAACATTTAAGCTAAAAGCATTTAATAGAATATTATAAATACGTATGTATTATCAATAAATTTAAAGAATTATTCTCAATTTTACGGATAAAAACAATAATAGTTGTACCTAATAATTACTACGGATAAGTAAAACAAAATTGGAAAACATAATATAAGAGCATTTTTGATAAATAAAAATAACAGTTCAATAATAAAATAATTATACGACCCGCTTTAATATAATTTCATGTAGTAAATTAAAGCTTAATTTCATATTACTCTGAAATAAAAATATTTTTTATTTGTGTTAAAAAGCTTTAATTCTTGAAATAACAATAGCTTTATGAATTTCTCAAACTATTATTGTTCAGAAATAAGTTTATCAAAAATTTGAGTTTATTTCAATGTTAAATCTTCATAAATATACAAAACTGATTCCTTTTCAATGAACTGTCAACTGACAATAAATAGTCAATATGGTTTGTTAGGTAAATAAATATATCTGGATACAAATAAATCAAATTTTTTTTTCTCAAAATGGAAATTGAAGTATTTAATATTAATAAAAACAAGGATTTTTTTTAGAAGAAAACAATAAATAAAATTCATTAATATGACTCCACTGTATTAGTGCTTTCCAAAATTTTATCAATTTTAGATCCAAACTATTTAGTATTTATTTTTAATGCTCGGAGCACGTAAGAAACATTTCTGGATATTTGTGGCTCTTTGGTGTGTAAAGCAAATAAAATGTTATCTATTTCTCACCTTGGTTTGTAAAACATCGATGAAGTATTGTTTATCTTTATCTTCCATCATTCCTCTCATAGCTACCGTAGCTTTGAGTTTCACATCTTCTTGAAACTAAAATGAAAATGATGCTACGTATTAGTAATGTTATTCGTAAGAGAAAATTTAAAAAAAAAAAATACCTTTTGATTTTTCATGTTCCAGGAGGTGTTTTAAACAAGAGTAAACTTTTAACTGAATCTTTACAAAGAGTAGAAATGAATATTGCTCTAATTGAAACAATTTTTCAATGGATTTGAATTGCTTTGCTTTAAATTTCAATCGAAATAATTATTTGTGTCAAGCAAGAGAACTAGTTGTCAGAATTCTAACCATGTCGGGATTTTGCCTGGTTTGGTTAGGGATACTACCGAAACAAAATCCCACATACAACCTTTTCATTTTCAAATTTATTCAAACGTATTTATGGAGTTAATCTATTTATTAACCAGAAATAAAATTTGGATTTAATAAGAATATGAAGGAATCTCAAATATGTTTATTAAGCACTTTTGAAACAGATTCGTCTCTGCGGTGTTAAAGTTTACAGGATGTTCTTAATATGGCCAGTCGCACTCAATGGCAGGATATTGCTTTTACTTTCCCTCTTGTTTCCGCTATGGAGGGATATTTTTTAAAAGAGTACCTTTTCAATGAATCTAAATTATTTTTTAACACCCTATACTTTATTCAACTTTAAAATAGAGTTCAAAAGTGTCCACGTAATTAATCCTAACTACGTGGAAAGTATATTGGATTCGACTTTTATGCATGTTAGTGCAATGTATCTCAATCGTTGCATGGATGCATTGATTACCTTTTCAAAAGAGTACCTTTTCAATGAATCTAAATTACTTTTTAACACCCTATTTCATTTAACTTTAGAATATTATAGTTCAAAAGTGTCCATGTAATTAATCCTAACTACGTGGAAAATATATTGGATTTGACTTTTATGCATGTTAGTGCACAATGTATCTCAATCGTTGCATGGATGCATTGATTACCTTTTCAAAAGAGTACCTTTTCACTGAATCTAAATTACTTTTTAACACCCTATTTCATTTAACTTTAAAATATAGTTCAAAAGTGTCCATGTAATTAATCCTAACTACGTGGAAAATATATTGGATTCGACTTTTATGCATGTTAGTGCAATGCATCTGAATCGTTGCATGGATGCCTTTTACTACATATTGAATGATTCACGGATGAGCTTTGGCTTCCAAAGATGTCAGGGGGAGTGTGAGAGATTTTTTTACCCATTTAGGTAACTAGACTTTTGATTCTGGAGGTTTTCAAAATTATATTTTTGCAAAGTTATACGTCAAAGAGTGCGGTCGGTGGGAAATTAACGCTTCCTTAGAAAGCTTTTAAATATTAGTGTGGCCAAAGAAGGTTTTTCAGACTACTTTAAAGTGCTCTGGGTCTTTATCTGGAAACGCCATAATGGTTTATTAAAGGTAGAACGATTCTATAGAGTATTTTGACCCCTTAAAACTGATCGATGGCAGTTTATAACAGCTGATTGTTGTTCTATGAAATTCAGGCAACTTTCTTTCATTTGTATTCTGTGAACTACTTTCGAAGCCATCAATGACCACTCGAGGTCCGAAGAACACCGGTTGAGAATAACTACCCATTGGGGGTCCTCCTCCCAAGGAAGTTATTTGAATTTTAGGGTGAAAAAAGTAATTATAAACTATTTCTTGGAGATTTTTCGGAGGTCTAGTCTAAATATGGTGACCTTTTCTTTTTAATAAGCTTGCGCCCTACAGCTTGAGAATCGTTGTATTAGTGCAAATGCTAAGAAAGACAAATTGCACGATTTTTGAAATTTACATAAGAATTTTGTAGGGAAGGTGGGAGGACATTTCAAAGAACTAAAAATATTTTGCATAATATTTCAAAATATGGAACCAAACAGGTATCAAATGGAAAACAAAATAATTATCACAAAAGAGGATATCCATTTTCAAAGATGTAGATAGCCACATTTTTTTCAGATATTAGTTATGGTCTTACTTAAATTTAAAAATATATTTTAATTTAACAAAACAACAAAATTATAATTTAAGTTTTACTCGCAATCGTTACTCGTAAATCTTTTCACTTTCAAATAATGAATACGAAAATGTTCAAGGTTCTTCTATGCATTTATGTTCGAAATAAAAACCCCTAAGATATGGCAAGAAAAATATATATTCCATAATAACATAAACTAATGATATCCTAAAACTTAATAATGTGCTTCATGCAATTGTGTAAAGCTTCAACAAATTTGAATACGGATATAATAAAAATCAGATTGACTTTCAATGAAGGAAATACACAATACTTACGTTTTTATTGGTCACTGCTGTCCATACAATAGCCATGATTGCTATTTCCATTAAAACTATAATCGCAATGACTATGGTGAACTGAAAGAAAATTATTATTTTTTAAATAAATCAAAAATTTGTGAAATAGAGTGTCTCTCTTTTTAACGTGTTTCTGAAAGCTGCAGTCGTAGAAGAAAGTATTAGTAATATAAAGAATTTTTTTCAAAATTTCAAAAGTTACTTAAATCTGTCCTTTTGGTAACAATACATGTAAATTCTTTGAACAACAGGAAATTTGGAAAACATAATGCATTATTAGTTTACATATTAATGGGTAATTTTGTTTCAAAAACAAACTTACTCTTTCAGACAATTAAAATTAGTAGGTTTAAATAATTTTGTTCAAGCTTAAAATCAAAACCTAATAAAAACTTATGATTTTATAAGTGTTTTACATTCAAATCTTTTAGGGAATACACCTAACAATTATTGCGAATATTCTGAAAAACTTAAAAATTAATGCAATAAATATGTGGTGCATTTACTTACTCTCGTATGACACTTAACTTTGTAAAGTTCTAAACTATTTATTAAAGTATATCTTGAAAATCTTTCAGAATTAAATCTTTATGGTACAATACTCTCAAAGAAATGGATGATGAAAAATTTAAAAGTCATATCACTATTGTGCAATTAGGGTGACTATTAATATACTGTCTTTCATTCATTCAAGGTAGAGTTTATACTTTTTTTAGTGATTCAATATAATTCCTTTCAAGTTGACCTCTTCTTGATTAAAAACAAAATCTTTTTACAGCTATCTATGCAAAGTACGAAATGTTCTCGATACTTACGATGATGAGTGAACACATCTTGGCAGCAAGGACCCCATGGCACCCGATGAACCCGACGATCATGATGACGACTCCGACGATGATGAGGACTGTACTGGCTGCGGTGAACTGCTTCATATCTAGGTGGGACTCGATGTTCAGGAATTCTGGGTCCACCTTGATCCAGATGCCCAAAGCGGTCATCACTGCACCTAGAGCCTTTGGAGAGATTCAGGCCATGCCAGATTTTCAGTTTCGGGAATACTAAAGCTCTTTCCAGATTTAAATATCTTACGTATTTAAGGGTTAAAATGGGCGTATTATTAATGCGAGTAATAGGAATGTTTATTTTAACGTCAAAATAAGCCTATGCCATCTTCCTAATATAGTAGCTCACGATATTGACTGATATTGCTTAACATTGAGACGGTATATAAAATTTAAGAAAAATATTGGTTAATATAATGTGAACTAGAATTGTGTGGTTTGAAAATTAACTTTCTTATTTATGTAATTTGGAAATAGTATGATTATTTTCAATTGTTACAGATTGTTCAGAACAGTTTGTTTCGTTTTGGAACATCCAAGAGGTAGATGGGATTCAGGATATTTTTCATTCATTATTAGCTAACTTAAGTAATGAGAAACAGAATTCCAAATCTTTAATCATCTTTAAATTGTGTGTGTGCAACGAAACAAACAATTTTCATCCAGAAAAATATTAGAAGTATACATCAAAAACTTTTTATCGGGATAAGTTAGAAATCTTTGATTAATTCTTGCAGTTATAAGTTCATATAAGTAACTCCCTTCCCCCCAACCCCCCCTAAGAACATTGATTTTCTTTTAATTAATTATAATATTACCCAATTTTTTATCCAATTATATGTGGGGTTGGAGTACGAGTGCAATTATAATTGCATATATGTTGGAGTACGAGTTATATTATACTATTACAATATAATTATATATTTCTTGGAAGTAGTATTTACTACTTCCAAGAAATCTCCAAAATACAGAGATTTATCGCGGTATAATATATTTCCTACTATATTATTGTTCCAAAATACCACCTATAAAAAATAAAAGATCAAAACATAAATTTCGAATGAAAAGTCTTTCAATGCGACTTAACTCATTGTTTTATGAATAGCCCGCTTTCGTCACAACCACGTGATGCAAGAGTCCTTCCGCATACAACGCTTTTCAAACTGAGAATTAGAAATACTGTTTACTGTTTAATCATCCGTGGTATCTGCCTTGGGCTCAAGCTGTTCACATTAATGCTTTGTATACCTTGGAGTTGTATTACAGCTCCATTGCGCACTGAGATAAACAAGTGTTTAATTTGAAATTTATTACAAGGAGGTATAGCTAACGCTACTCCCCTATTTTGTTTTAGGGTGTAGAATTAGGTTAATCAGAATTAGTTTGAAGCTTATTTTTGCTCTGTCTAAGTTTCTACTTGATTGAAACTGACAGCAAAAGGGGACCATTGCACTGCTTGCGCTGAATTGCCAAGCTTAATTCTTAAATGCTTAATTAGAACTTAATTTTGGTTAAAGCTTTCCTTAATATAACTCTGAACTCATGTAGTTCCATGTGTTTGTGTATCTTTTTAATAAATTGTGCATAGTTAAACCTGTGCTAAATGTTTGCAAAGATCAAAAGTGATGTATTTCCTGCTCCTAAATTTCAGGGGATAAGAAAGAGCATATCGCATATCATGGCAAGTTTTAATTAGATTTAACTCACAGTAACAGACACTATTAATAAAACTTTTCATCGTATAATATATTTAAAATAAAACAAATATTTAGGGGTATCCTATATTTGAAATATACATCATAGTTTTTGTTTGTTTTCATCTTACACAGACATTTAAAGGAAAAAAATTATAAACGCAAGGGGACTCAGTACCAAAAAATTTTTTTCCTCTGTATTTGGGATTTTTCTTTCTTTAAGAGTGCTAAATTATCTATTGCTACCTTATATTACAATATTAAGCAGAAAATCATCAAAAAAAAATTTATTTTTTGAAAAATTAAACAAAATGTCCAAAATTTTACATAATTTCAAAATGCTACTCCTCCGTTATTTTTAATTTTTTCTCATTCTGTTTTCACTAATACGTACTTTATATTATGTGTTATAATTCTATGAGGGGGATTAAGGATATTCATAGTAGTTTTTAAGAAAAAAAAATTTTTTGGTGTTTCTTCTTCAAAAACGAGAAAATCTTAAGATATTTGCTTTATTATGAAGTGTAAAAAATAACTCGGGCCAAAAATGCATAATTTCGCAAGTTACATTTAATATAACTACCCTATAGAACATAAATATCAAGTTTCATACCATTTGGTCTAATAGGAAAAAAGCTTTAGGGATTTGAATCTAATAAAACCATGTTTTGAGAAAAACCAATTCAAAAATTTCAAAACAATGAAAACAATTTTAAACACTAAAATAACGCCTCAATTATTTTTTTACTCTTTCTTATGATGCTTATTAACATTATTAAACATTAAAATGTACTGTTTTAATTAATATTTTTGAAATTTAAGCGAGAAGGAGATAAATATGAGTAACGGGAAAAAATGTATTTTTTTCTTCAAAAATTAATTTTCGGAACGTAACGCACAAATAATGTTAGTTACTTTATAACAGATAAATAAATTAATATAAAACACTTAAATAGGTGTCAAAATTGAATTATTTTTAAAAATACGCGAAAAATATGATATTTTCAGATTGCAACTGATGAAAAAAGTTCAAAAGTATAAAACAAGCGCTACATGTTTCTAAACAAGCATAAATTGTGATTAAAGTAACCACAAACAATTTTGATTCAGTTTATAAAAAAATATGTGTTATTAAACCATATAAACTGATATAAACTAAAAATTTCGAAACCAAAACTAAAAAAAAAGCTAAAAGTGCTTTTGAAAAACCCATTTTTTTTAAACTTAGAATAAACCAATCGGTTTGAAATTTTGGATAATTAATTTTAGGAGTATAAACTATATTAATAACCAAAAATCTCAAAATCGATATTTTGGCCAAATTTTGGTACTGAGTCCCCTTATAGTATTTATATCACTGTGAGCTTCGTTATATTTTACTTCCCACACTTTGTTAAATACGTTAGGTTTTTGCTTTGTCAGAAAGAGATATCAGATAGGTATGTAAACAAAACTTTATCTGACTAACTCCTGATAAGAAAAGTTATTTTCGATATTACTTGAGTGCAACCATTCCTTTTCTTTTACTTCAGCAAAGTTATCTCAAGAATAACATATTATAAAGCATTTTTTATGTATCTTAAAAGTCGCTAAACTTCAAAAGAAGGTATGAAAATTGAAATTAAATTTTTTATTCTAAGGTTTAATCGGGCTTTCCCCTTTGCAGGGAACACAATTTGAATGTGCCAAGTTATGTTTTACTGAGCTTTTAAGGTGATGTCAGTTGTGGGAATCAGTAATTAGGTTATTCATAATTAGGTAATTCAGTAATTAGGTTAGGTCCATTCATTATTGGAAGTGTTTTTATTACTTTTTCCTTCTAAAAACATGACAAACGCGAGATTTCTCTCAAATCATCGGAATTAATATCATGTCAATCTTTTGTTTGTAAGCAATATCACTACATAAATGAGAAGTTTATTAAAAATCAAAATAAACCATCTAAAAAATATTGCTATTTCAAAATATGCACTCTTTTTTTTTTCGAAAATAGCAAGTACCAAGAACGTAGTTTAAAAGCATTAACAGAAAACATTGAAAGGGAGTTTATTGGAATTATCCTGTGTTCTGTCATAATCTAATAAAGAAGTTTATAAATTGTGCTTATGAATTGTAAAAAAAAAATGCACTCTTACAAACTATTAATTGCCTGCTGAATTGATGCATTTGAAAAGTATTGGTTACTTTTATAAATTAAAATTTCTTACTTAAGGAATTAAACTTATAGTTTGTAATAGGGTGCATTTAATTCAATTCAATGACAATCATAAAAGTTCATTTAAAATTTTAAAAATAGTGTTTTTGTTTATTTGGGTTAAGTCACGGCGTACTAGATAGTATCTAGTAAGCCGTGGTTAAGTTAATCAATCTCAAGGTATTTGAAAATCTTCCTTATTTTCACCATGGATAAAATTGACCTCAAAAACACAAAATTATTTTATCCCCGTTTTAAAACTGATGCCATTTAATTGCCTATAAACAAATTTGTTAATCAGAGCAAATTTAAAAATTGATTTGATAAATTCTTATCTCATCAAAATTTCCTGTGATATACTCAGTAATTTTAAAAAGAACTTGGGAGGAAAAGTATTTGACTATGTCAGTTTTAACTCTTCACGAGGGACCCCCCTGGGGATGATATTTTCCCCTTTGAAAGGGAACCTTTTCCCTCGCTGGAACGTTGCCAACCCTCTATAAACCACTCACGTGCGTTTCGTAAATCTCCCATTAAACCATTAAAAGAACAGTGACTAACGATCAATATCTCACCAGGCGAGTTAAACTCACATATTGATTCATTCTACCTTCAAGAGAAGACCTTAATTCAGCGTTAAGAAAACGGAACTTACTTACCCATATCAAAAGGTTGATGATGAGCAGTATGCTCCGAATGCAAGACATTTTCGCTTCGGAGTGGTCAGGTTTGTAAACAAACTCCGGTCTCGATGGAAACGACCCCGATTTCCTGTCCTTTTTCACGCTCGCGTACTCGGGAGTGTCACTGCTCTTCGGATGAGTGCTTTCGACTGCCGCTTCCACGGCGTAATCTCTGGCGGGCGGCTTCGGCGGCTTCTCACTGGGGGCGCTGCTCTCCCCAGTCGACTCATTAGCGTTATCTGTGTCTTTTCCCATAGTTTTTTCGCGATAATTGCGATAATAATCAAATGAATTCGATGGAATTTTTTTATGAAAGTTGGTTAGTTGCGTAAGGCACTTTTTGGGGTGCTGGTCTGTTGTTCGGAAGGTGGACGGACGGTGATGATAAGGGGGAGTTTAAAGTTCTTGTAGGGTGGTATCTTGGCGTTTCCCTGGTAACGCTGATTGTGAGGATTCAGAGTGGAATGTTTGAAGTGTGGGTTTTTTAATGGAAGCAAAACTACTGATAAGTTCGTTGGAATAAGAAATGAGCTGTTTCTTTGAGTTGTACACCTACACACCATAAATGTTTCACTTCCGTTGAATTTGTAGTGTCCGTGTTTAATCATTTTGGGTGTGAATATGAGTAGGGGGTACAAGAGGCTATTCTGAACAGGGTGTGAAATTGGTAATTATGATAAACAAGACTATTGAATAGGTGGGAATAAAAAGAGCAGAAGGCAAAAGACTTCTGTGGACTTACACCGTTTTCATTCACATTATTAATTCCATCAATAATAACCTATCTAAATTTTCATCTGGTACAGCTCCAGCAACAAAAAACGTTACATTGATCCATCGATGGATAGGCTGGGGATGCCAGTTTTGGCTATTAATTGACAGTTTGGGCAAAGGAAACTAGGAAACCCGGACCAACCCTCCGGGATCAATGTAACGTTTTTTGTTGTGGGAGCTGTACCATTAAAAATATGTTGACGATTTTTATCAAGATTTATTTTTGAAATCGCTTTTATATAGTTTCGAACAATTCTTGTTTAGTCATCAATGATGATTTTTCTGAATTGTAAGGACTATAAATATTTTTGGAGCTAGTGGGGAAAAATTGACAGTTCACATATTGAGAGACCCCTCGGAAAACAAAAAAACATACTTTAAAAAAATAAAAGTGTTTTTAGTAGGTCTTAAAACCTTTGACTCACTGATAAAATGAAAAGGTATTACTCTATTTGCGGTTGAATTTCAAGTGAGGTTCTCTTATTTAAATTTTAACTCCGTCTTAGATACACTTCATGAAAGTAGAGGACGATGAAGATTCACAAGCAAAAAGTATCAAATTAAGTCAACTGACATAAGAAAATAATTTTTCTCTACTTATTGCTAAATGTTTAAACCTGAACCTGAAACCCTATCTAAAAGAAAGCTCGAGGCACTTTCCCGAATTTAAAGAAAATACCCCCTAGTCATTTTTAAACACATTTTGTACTTTTTTAGAAGGGTTTAAATTCACTAACGTCACTTCTGAAGTTTTTAGAAATCCCAAAAAGTTAAAGCATTTTTTAACTATACTTTTTCAAGATGTCAGGGTTGTAAGAAAAACTTAAAACAGAAATTTTATTTAGTATGTAATTATTTTTTATTTCATATTGTATTACGCCGCATTTTTGTAGGTTTCTTCTTATTTAACGTTTCTGCTAGAGACCCTGTTGCCCTTCTTGATCCCTCAACGTGGCTTTTTGATCCTTGATAAATGTGTTTGTTAAATAAGCAACACACCTTATTTTCAGCCACGGTTGATATTGATGTTGCTGTAATATCTATGCCAAATGGCCCCGTCCCAAACTGTGCCAACTAGCCCTCTGGAAATTTATTGATTCCTTACAGTCCCAAACATTTGAAACTTAAGGTTATGATACATGTATGGAACCGCCGCAAACCCCTCTTTCAAAAACTGTCATCAGGTATGCTTTAATTCAATTCACGAGGTCACCAGATCAAAAAACTAAAGACGAAAAAGTTTACTCATCTGCGAGAAAAACAGTCAATCAGCTTCCTGCATAAAGCTTCGAAACAGTCTGAAGTTTTGGTAGAAAGTGTACCCTTCTGAACTCTACTTACCACCAAAATTCTAGAGCTCTAACTCCCTTGTGGCAAAAAATAAAGGCAGAATGCCAACTAGACCCGAGTGCCAACTAAACCCGGTCTCCCCTATTTATAGTATCAGTCATCTTAATTTCACTATTCCTTTTATAATATCACATCTCTTCATCCCTCTCATCCTTTCCCATCCTCTTTACCCCTCTAATTTTCTTTATTCATCTCACTCACCCTCTTCCTTAACCCATTATCTTTGATTCTGTCATCAAAGAGAATCATGGTATCTTCTCATGCTTTTAATCATTTGTCATCTTTTGTATCATTTCTCCCTCTAATCCCCCCTTCTCTTCGATTCTGTCATCTTTCCATCCAGACCCCGTCCCCCTTTTTCTCATTCACTCTTTAGTACTCTCACCCTCTTCATCAATCTCCTCCTCATCTATTCCATCCTCTTCCTCCTCTAATCTTCTTGACCGATCCCTTTCATCTTCTTCATTTTTCACTACAACCAAAGTAGTATTTTTCAACTCCCATTGGGTTCCGTCAGGCTGGATAAAGTGCACTTAAAAATTCTTGTACATTCTATACTAGTATAAAAATTTAAAGTATTCATTAAAACTGGTATCAACGTTCCACAGTACGGTTTCAAAATTTCCAGTGTTGATCATAATGGTATTGAAATTCCCAGTATTCATTAAAACCAGTATCGAAATTCCCAGTGTTGTTCATAATGGTATTGAAATTCCCAGTATTCATTAAAACCAGTATCGAAATTTCCAGTATTGATTCATACTTGTATTGAAATTCCCAGTATTCATTAAAACTAGTATCGAAATTTCCAGTATTGATTCATACTGGTATTGAAGTTCCCAGTATCCATTAAAACCAGTATCGAAATTTCCAGTATTGTTTCATACTTGTTTTAAAGTTTCCAGTATGGTGTCATACTGGTTTTAAAATTTCCTGTATGTTTTTCCAGTATGGATACTAGTTCCAGTATGATTTATACTGGTTCTAGTATCATTTTGATACTGGTTTTGTGAACTTTTTCCAATAGGGAATTCTTTCTAATATACATTAATTTTTTTCTAAGACTATTGACATATGAAATTAAACATTTTTATTTCGTCGAGGTTAAAGGTTCGAAAGGATAAAGTATGAAGGCAATCCGCAAAATATTCAATCAAACGTCTAAACATCGAAGAATTTTCCAAATTTATGTATGTAGAGTCGCACTATAGTGTCTAAAGCAGTTTTGATACATTTGAAGATGCTATAATTGCTTATAGCAAGAAGACCTTTGTTAAGCTGTATTCTTTGTGGTAACTACCTAAAATGGTAACTTTTCTCTCTTTAAAAGCTTTTTAGACAACTTCCGTTTTGGATGATGAAAAATATTTTGAGGAGCGTGAAGAATTTTTTTTTTTTTTTTTTGTTTATTGGATTATGGAAATTACAGGATTGAGCCGAAAACCTTTTGTATATGGTTAAAAAATGGAGTAGAGGACACTCTGGGAAACATGACCAAACAAATTTAATAAGAAACGCTTTATTTCTCTTAATTCTTACAAAGTCCATTCTACACATTGTTCTGAACACAAAATAAAAGGTGTCATGCTTGCAGTTCATTAAACAAATTTCTCATTCCACTAATAATAAAAGATCGAAAATCAATATGTAACACAAAAGTGACTATACATAACAACAGCACATTTCAAAGCAAAAGACTGCCGAAACTAGGGGCGGTGCTAAATCTTTGGTATTGTCTTTTAAAAGACAATTTGACGCAGTCCTCAAAACCTTCTCAGATAGTCTCACATAAAGTACTTAGACTCTACATCTAGACTCTTGATGAGACATCCCGCTGATAGGAGAGCTAGCAGTTGCAGCAGAAGGATAGGTAGAGCGAACCCTCCGATAAGACCAGCTTTGTTTCTGAGGTAGGTCAGCATTTTGGCAGCGCAGCCCTGTAGTAGAGAAACATATGTGAGATGATTCTCAAGAAAACTTATGTGATTTATATGAAAAAAAAATATCTGGAAACGTTTTAAAAAGAAGTGTATTATACTCTGTTCATTTTATCAAGTATTAAATGATTTTAAAACTTTTTTCAGGTAGAGGTTCCCTCTGAGAAATAGAGAGTAGATTAATTCTCAAAATTTGAAGGACGGAGGGTGTTAATAATGAATTGTTCCTCACTTTCTTAAATTCTTAATTGATACTCCTATAATATATTACATAAAATAACTTAAAATAAACTGCTACTTGAAATGCAACAAGAAAAGTCCTTGAAACATGTGATGTTTGCTATTGATAATAATATTGCTTAAACACAAAATGTTTCAAAAGTCCGATTCACTGTAAGTACAGCTTCCCTAGCGGTGGAATAAGAAAGTTGACTAAAAAAACTAAAAAAGATAATGCCAAAAATTGGAACAGAATTCAAGGCACTCATTGAACACCTTACTCATAGTTATGTCCAGTGTATTTCACACACAGTATTCAGTGCAGGAGTTATTGTGTGGAAATCAAAATTAGGTAGGTATACTAGAATACATAATAATTATAATTTTTTTAATGCTATTTTTTTTTGTTTACCTCGTCATAAATACTTTGGATTGTGAGAGAGAAAGATAGAAATGAACTGAAATAGAGAGAGAAGAGAAAAACAATTTTAAAAATAGATGAATAATGTAAATGAAGAAGAAACAACTATCACAGCAGGAAACAACAGTCCATAATCTACATGAAACCGAAAATATTTTGAGATAATTTATGAAGTGTTAAGGAAGCAAAACAGGCATTACACCTAGTAAATTTGAAATTTCCAAAAAAAAAACCCTTGTTCCACAATCAGTTATAGTTAGACTTCCCCAGAAGCAAAGATTTTCAAATATGCGAACCACCCTATTGGCAATATCAAGTGATTTTTTGCTTCGATTTCATAGTACACTTACACAATTTGACAACAAATAGAAAAGAATAGAACAAATAGTATGTACTTACTGAATCGAATGCCGTTCCTGTATTTGGATTGTTGCACGAGTTTGGATGATCCCCCTTATAGTCCTTTGCGTTAATAGCTCCACAGCATTCCAACTAAAAATTTTAATGGAATTTTTTATGAAGTTTGAACCTCTTTATGTTCCAAAATATTTATAGGTAGGTAATTTAATTGCTAAAAATACATAATCCTGGAAATAATAAGATAAGTTTTTTATCGATAGTTTCGCTCCCTGCTATTGTGTACAGTGTACAAGGACCCCAGAGAACACCTATTATTGTATACCTGTAGGTATAAAATGTACAACATCTATTGGGTATAGAATTATTTTACTGTCCCCCAAATAGGTATACAATGTATACCAATACCTATTTGGGGTACGGTAAAATAATTCTATAATAAGTAATAGGGATTGAAAAACGAACAAAGGCAGAAAAAAAATTGTAAGAGGATATTGGGATTTTGTGGGGGATATGGGGTGAATTTAGTATTTTTCTAACAAGGAGAGGATCCCAACGTGTCATCACCGATTTGGTTAATTTTTGGTGTGTAAGTAGTGCATGACTAGGACATCAATTTGTGAAAATATTAAGAAGCAACTTTCAGAAATTTTAGAGAAAATCGCGATTAAAAATTTTAACATGTACTTATAAATTTAATAAGATTCGTATTTTGCAAGCGGAACGTGGTGTAGCGGTAAGAGCTACGATTCCCAACCCAAAGGTCCTGGGATCGAGTCTCGCTGCATACCATATTTTTATTTTAATTTTCCACGCAATTAAGAACACTGATTTGAAATAAAGTAGTACATTTATAGTTATCAGTTTTAAAATATTTTTTAAATATTTTTTTTGTGGGAAAAATCAATATAACCGGATAATATGGAATCATTTATAAATATATTATTATTATATTGTTTTGAAAAAATCTTTTCATTCCTTGTTTCCCCAAAAAATAATTAAGAAATCCAATTTTTTATGATCCTATTGTAAATGTTATATATTTACCCCAATTTTTTTTTTATTTTAACTATCAAATCAGACACATACCAAACCCTTTTAGCATAACAAAATTGCGTACTTTCTTTTGGATATTTAGGGATAAATTAAGGTGAAACTTCATCTATAAAAATAATTTTTTTTTGTTTATAAAAAAATCTTTTCATTCCTTGTTTCCCAAAAAAATAATTATTAAATCCAATTTTCTATGATCCTATTGTAAATATTATATATTTACCGAAAAAAATTTTATACACAAGAAAATTTTTTTTAAAATTGATAATTATAAATGTACTACTTTATTTCATATCTGTGTTCTTAATTGCGAGGAAAATTAAAATTATGGTATGCAGCGAGACTCGATCCCGGGACCTTTGGGTTGGGAATCGTAGCTCTTACCGCTACACCACGATCCGCTTGCAAGGTGAGAATCTTATTAAATCTTAAGTACATGTTAAAATTTTTAATCGCGATTTTCTCTAAAATTTCTGAAAGTTGCTTCTTAATATTTTCACAAATTGATGTCCTAGTCATGCACTACTTCCACACCAAAAATGAACCAAATCGGTGATGACACGTTGGGATCCTCTCCTTGTAAGGTTAAAAAAAGGAAATTTCGTGGCGGATATATCCCCAAAGACCCCCTTGACAACGCCCTTGAGCAGAGAGAATCCTCATTCTGAGAAAACAAACAGTTTGAGAAAATTTTATGACTTTTCCAGCATTTCTGCTTTATTTTAATGTTTTCGAAAATAGTGATATTTTCCTTGTCTTTAAGAAGATCTTCGATTTCTTAGTTTTATCATTTAACTTCACCAATTTTAATTTCTGCTCTTTGCTTAATCACTTAACCACCTACTTACATGAGACTGAATGTAGTCTACAAAGTGTCTGGAAGAGTCGTCAGTGTCTCTTGAATTTATCTGATTTTGTATTTGTCTCTCTAGCTCCTTGGTGATCTATGGAAAAAAATCTACATTAAGAAGGATATAAAAGTATGATAAAGTTATTTAATTAGTTGAATCAGAAAAGTATCAAATAAATACTAATATTTCAATAAAACGTGGTGAAATAAAACCACAAAACAATAAAACTGGTATTTTATTACCATGTGTTAAAATAAAAAACTACACTAAGGGAACGTACCCATACTACGTGACCTATTTTTGACCCCCCCCCCCTTGGTGACCACCCGTAGTATATGCCAAGACCCCCCCCTCCCCCTCAAATTTTCACGTAGTAGAACATAAATACGGTTTTCAATCATTTTTAGCAAACAGAAAGTTTAAAAAAAAGTTTATTTGGCTTAATTTGTCTCCAACAGTACGTGCATACAAGTGGAAAATATATTATCAAGAAGAAAAAACTTATGTAAAAGTTATTGTAACAGTAACTTAATTTACAAAAACAGGTCTTTTTTTCTTTATATTTTGACTACGTGACGAAACCCTAAGCCCCCCTCCCCCCTGTGACCAAGCGTGGTATTTTGAAGACCCCCCTCCCCCCCCCCTAAACAGGTCACGTAGTATGGGTACGTTCCCTAACTTTAAATGCAGAATTATTGCTGCTTTGATATAAAAGTATCATTGTGAGTTTCTCATACTAACTTAAACTTTGAAATAATGTTTATTGATCTGTATTACAATTTGATGTAACTTGTGAAATGAAAATTGTCGTATATAGCTAGAATAGGAACAAAGTGGTCTGGCTATGCCAATTATTTTAGAAAGGATGTAAACGTTTTACACTAAACCTAAACACTTATAAAATATTAAAACATTTTAAATAGAAATAACACATCTGAATTGAATAGACCTTTGGCGGTGAAGATTTTTTATGTATTAATCCCATACGTTTTATTATTTTCAAGCAATAGGAAAACTTTCTAAACCATTAATATCATGACATGTAATAAAATAATTTAATGAATATTACATCGAAATGAATAAACAGACCATTTTGGCGGTGAAGGTTTTTTATGTACTTTTGCAATACTTTTTAGTATTTTCAAGCAACAGGAAAACTTTTTATTATTAATCAACATCATCAACAAAGATTAAATTTGTTGAATTATTTACGTGGGTTTGTGGCAAAAGTAAAATTATTACAGGGGGTCCGTGTTTCGAAAAATAAAAAAGTAACTTTTTTATACAGATATTGCTTACTGTTTTGCTGTAGGGTGCGCTCCACATCATGACTACGGCTGCTAGCTGCAAGAGGAAGATAATTCCAAAGATTCCTATGTACTGAAACAGAAAATAAGTGTTAAAACAATAAATAAATAACTTTAATAAGAATTTTCCATAAAAATATTTAAAAAATAAAAGTATTGAATAGTTGATAAAAGTATAGTTGAATTTTCCATAATCTATTGGAAATTTTATAAAATAATAAAATGCAACAGCAAAACCATACTCCAATACATACTGTACGAAAACACAATAAAAAGGGGTGATAGATAGGGTACCTTGACTGAAACCAAAAGGGGGGTTCACAAATAGAGACAGAACAGTAAAATAACAAATGTTGGCCGCTAATGGTAAGGATTGTTTTTATAGGAAGTTTTTAGCCAGATTATTTTGAGTTTAATGGGCCCAAAATGCTTTTATTCGTTACAAAAACACAGCACAAAGAGGTTTTCATCATTTTTTTTTTACATTTCAAATGATGTTGCTAGTCTTCTAGTAGGAGTTCTGAATCCGTTAGAAATACATTCTGTAATTCTTAGAAGGGTTTGCAAAAAATGTTTCCTTTTATTCTTTGTGTATTGTTAGGATCAAAATGACTTAAATAAAAATATTGTAATTTATTTACTAACTTTCGTATTTGTTATATTGTTAACTGCCTTAATATCCCTTTTCGAAACTTTTTTCTTATGACATGAGTACAAACATATAAGTTACGGTAAAGTCTCGAAAATTCAAAGCGAACAGGACGGGACCAACCTCAAACCATCAAAAACTCGACATACTGAAATCGTAAAATTGTAATAAATAAACCAAAGAGACTAAAAATAAAGCAATCTTAAAATTTCTGTGTATAAAAATAAAGCAATCTTAAAATTTCTGTGTATAAAAATAAAGCAATCTTAAAATTTCTGTGTATAAAAAGTGTATATTAGGGTAATCATATGGGATAATAATCTTTTTTTAGCGAATTTCTCTAGAAGTCTACAGGAATGGGGGCCCAAGGGAAAAGCCACCAACCTTTTCAGGAATTCCCATTTTTATTGATAAATCATGTTTCAAAAGACAGCTGATTCCACTTAATCAAGGGACAGCTTGGCCCTAAAGGTTTCTACTGCCCTCCCCGGGTGCCTCATATAAATTCGCCTTCGGGGTGAATATTTAATAGATAACCTGTCTAACAGCAATAAAAAAATATTATTTCATGTATTATGCACATGTTGGTCTTAATTTGGTAGTTAATTATAGCTCGAATTTATGGGAAACTCAAATTATCGATTCTACTGTTTAAAAGATAACAGTTCTCTGATCGGTTCATATTGACAGTAAGTAAAGCAAGTTATAAACCCTTTAACCACAGTAAAAAACTAAAACCAATACAAAAAAAAAAAGAGTTCCTCACCGCTATGAGCAGCCACCTGCGTTCTGTGGCGGCCCCAAAGCACCCCACGAAGCCGACTATGAGGATGACAAGAGAGGCGACGATGAACATGACGCACACCGTGTGGAAGTTGTCAACGTCCAGTGTCGTCTCATACTCCCAGAACTCAGGGTCCACACGGACCCACACTGATAGGGACAGCAGAATTAGACCTAGAATCTGAAAATAACATTATTTGAATAAAACTCATAAATTCAACCTCACTCATTACATGTATTTCAAATTATGATTACGTGAAAAAATTAAATTAACTTAAGGCACTTGCCAACTTTTGAAAACTGTCATCAGTAATATTTTCAGCGACTCATTCCTCAAAAGTACAATTTGAACTAATGATTCAAAGTTATATAAAAGGGGTAAAAAAGTACATTAAATGTGAAATTAGAGTATCAAAGAAATTTGTAATTAAATTGAAAATAAACATAAATGCTTTAATTTCAGGGATGTGATTGGCAAAAAGGCAAAAAAGAGGAAACCCAATATTTCAATAAAATTAACGTGCAAAGCACAACATCATACAAAAGGCAACTTACAGAACAGACTAACTACAGCATAATTAAATTGACTATAGTTTTATTCATTTGTGAAAGCAAAGTAAATGATTTTACTATAGACAAAAAAGTAAAACTATCTAAAGAAAATTTCCATGCAGCGTTAAAATTATTTTCTCTACATTGAAATGTTTTCTTGACTGAATAGTTATCAAGGGGTCAAAAATTTAAATTAGGGTCACTTGGGGTAAGTGGGACCCCTTTTTGGAACAGTACATTTTTGAAGGTTCATAAAATTTTTTTGAAGAGGTTCAATTTGAACTTGATGACATATTCTATTGAAGACACTATTAATAAACAAAAATTTATAATTAGGTTCTAAAATAATGTTCTACATTTTTCTTAACTGGTCTTTTTGTAAAAAATGAGACGGGGGTCCCACTTACCCCATAGGAAGGGGTAAGTGGGTCACCCCCTTTTTATTTTGATTGAAAGCAAGCAAAACTTAAGAGGGAGTAAGTGGGTCTTACTTGATAAAGTATAGAAGTTTTAGGTACAAAATATTTTATTGTAACTTAATCCATGTACGAGATATCTACTCACATTTAAATTAATAGGGTTGGTTGGGGTAAGTGGGACCCCTTTTTGGAACACTACAATTACAGAATGTTTTCTTCAGGTTAGAATGGTTCGGGAGACTTATAAAGAAACCCTCGAAACTATTCCCCCACCCCACTGTGTGTTTTAATTTATTTCTCGGCTACGTGAATAAAAAAACCCAACTTAATAGTTTTCTTTACTTACCACAGCTTATATTAAAACGCAAAATTAATATAAATTTCAATAAATTACTTATAAATGTTTCAATAAACATTAAAATGGTGAGTCTAGGGTGTCCCACTTACCCCATAATGAGGGGACCCACTTACCCCTACTTTGCTTAAATTACGGGGTAAGTGGGACCCCCCTCTTAAAAATTTTTAAATAAGAGATTTTGTGAAAATTCAAATTGCAGTATGTATTTTAAGTCAAACCTGGCACAACAGTTGAAAAAACATTAAAATATAGTGAAAACTTTCCTGGAAACACTTCTTGGAAAAATGCATCTTGAACTCTCCAAAACAAAAATTATGGAAATTTTTTTACAATAGTTCTATAATCTTAAAAAGAAATGACGCAAAACTCTAATATATGCAAAACCCATCAGTGTGACAAAATGTAACATGATCAATGTGAATAAGTGTGAAATGTCCTTTACACAGTTTAGTTTGAGGGGGGTGACCCACTTACCCCAGGGACCCACTTACCCCAAGTGACCCTACATGTATGACTTTTAATATATTTTAAAAGTATATTAAATAAGTATTCATACTACTCTATGAATATAAGAGGTAATGGTGCCTCAGTGTTGATTGGGTATTAAGGTCCACTTATAATTTATATTTATTATAAAAAATTTAAATAATGCTTACATAATATTATTTACCTTAAACTTTTCATACACCCTAGTATCTGCACTCCTTGTAATTCTTTGTTTGAACTCTCAAATTGAAGTTCAAACCATAAATTTCTATTTGCCTTCTTGCAAGCAGCAAGAAATTCATAATAATTTTTTTTTAATTTGCCAACTAAATATTGGACACATTTGAACTGCAAAAAGTGAACACTTTCACCAAAATCAAGCATTAAAGCCTAGGATATTGACGCAAATTAAAACGCGATCGCGAACCGTCTGTCAAGTTGTTTTTTCTGCCCACGCCGTCAAAATGCCAACTTTACAGGCAAACGTCCGTAAGAAAGCGTAAAAATTATTTTTTCTTCGAAAATTTTCGGAATTGCGTAAAAATTAAGCTTCATCCGTAATTCTGTAGTACAAACCGAATTTCCGTAACCATTACGGACATTCCGTAATAGTTGGCAAGTATGCTTAAGGTCAGTTTCCACTTATTCGATCTGTTAGGGTACGTCAAACGGGGGAGACCAAACGGATGAAAATGACGTCACTTCACTTTTTTCCTCTATCTCTTGATGCAGTTATGAACAACATAACTGCAAATGGAGAATGGCAAGACTTCCAGATGGGTCGCTAAGTCAAAAAAGTTGACTCAAGATTTTTAACTTAATAGGTTTCTTCTTTTTGTAATTACATATTAATGACTTTTTATGGTTTCATTGAAAAGAACTTTCAAAACAGGACTTAAAGATGCACTCCCACGACTTTTTTGATGAAGGTAATGAAAAACTTCCACACTTTGACAAATATCTCGACAAGGGCGGAGATTATGTTTAAAAGTATATACTTTAATATTATTTTACTAAAAATATTTTTACAATTTAATTCTTTTTTCCTGAAGCAGAGTGCAAATAAATTTTTAAAAGACCCTCGAACAATTTTTGTCCTTTTTTTTAAGAAACATCTATGAAAAATCAGTGGGGTTTCATACATTTGAGCCATCACATTAATAAGTATCCCTCCTTTCTGGATAAGTTTAGGTATCAAAATCTTGAAAATATAGTGATCTATGTTAAAATATAGAAATAGTATCATAACATCATAGAAAACATCATAATAAGGATGTTTTATAAAACAAATTATTTTCACAGAATTTTGATGGATATAGAAGTCAATAAAACTGGTGTTGAACGCATAAAACAACAGTAGGTATTTCAGAGAAGTTTCATGGAGACAGATATATACTCTTCAAATTTCTTCATACTTTTAAAATTTTCTATACTTGGTTGTTATGTTTATATTGTTTTCAAAAAAGAAAAATAAAGGCTTGTGAGCATGGTATGGGTATGAATTTAAGAACTAATTTCAATAATATTTTTTTAACTTAAGAATAATTCTGAAATATTTTTAAAAATCTTTAATTGATAAATAATTAAATAGGTATATTTTCCGTACTTGGAAATTGAAAAAATGCATTATAGTATTGCATTTTTAAATGATAACATTCCCAGCATAGGCCTAACAAATGGAGCAAGCAAATATTTTCAAACTTTAAAAATTTGGTTTCTTCTACAATAAAATGAATCATATCCAGAAATATGTCTGTTTGCCTAACTCCTGATAAAAATGAATTTCTATCACTTATCTCAAGCACTGAAAGAGCAGAAAAAAAAGAGATAGCATAAGATCTCAGTGCTGGGATCTCACTACAATTGCACTTCTATTCAGAAACAGTTTAAAAAGAGAAAAAGCACTATCTTATCTTACGTGAGGTTCGAAAACGTTACCTTTACCGGAGCTCACGAAGTCAAGATACTTTCCAGTTATCAAAACACAGAATTCAAAGGGCAGTTAAAGAGTAACGGAAAATGATTTCACTTTCAAAATTTGATTGTAATTATTTTTCAGATTCTGGATCATTTATACGTTTTTTCGTCGGAGTTATTCAATTTACAGTGGCTGTAAATC
Organism: Tetragnatha montana; assembly: GCA_963680715.1. Classification (NCBI taxonomy): domain Eukaryota; kingdom Metazoa; phylum Arthropoda; class Arachnida; order Araneae; family Tetragnathidae; genus Tetragnatha; species Tetragnatha montana. Next base: position 28,498,457 of record OY796683.1, read on the forward strand.
AAATTTTAATAGATAGTATAAAGCAGAGGTTCTCAAACTGTGGGTCGCGACCCACTGGTGGGTCGCCAGTTAGTTTTTGGTGGGTCGCGACAAGTTTTTGAATTCAAGAATTTCCTTAGGAAATGATGTTGTTATTGAAATTTATCCTAGATTACCAAAAAAAAACGAGTTAAAACCCTGTTTTTAAGAGTCAAATTTCAAAAATTTCTCTGGGGGAGAACCCCCAGATCCCCCTTCTCACTCTGGAGCTCATCGTTGCTCCCACAATCAAACAATTGGATACGCTTAAGTTCAAATATTTCTTTTTAAATACCTAAAAAGTTCAAATAATATCTAATGTAATTTATTATTTTAACAAAATAGTAGATAGCATAACCCCACACTAGGGTGGTCCTAATTTTTCAAACTCTGAATTTCTTTGGTCGCACCCCCCAACTTTTTTCCTTTAGGTATGAAATGAAAGTATACCAAATACCTTCCCAATATTTTAATATTAACACGTGCCGCATCGCGATTGAAGTTAGACTACGATAAAGGCGCAGAACTACGTAACACTCTTAGAGGAAAGCGGGCTCCCCTCGCTTTCTCTCCCGCATGACAGTAGACCTTACGGACGGTGCTCGGGCGTTTTAAAAAATGAGAACTTTAAAGGCGGGATCTTCATGGATTTTATAATAAACTTGAATGCATCCTACACTATGGTTATTTAGGGTAATAAAGCGTAAACATAAAGTGCAAATCATTATTATAAGTGAACAACAATGGAGAATTTAAGGTAAAGTGGAGGATCTTCCAATGAGGGTTGTGAGAAGACATTGCAGCAGCTATTTATGGTTTACTAGTTGATTATGACATATTGGACACAATCAAAGCCTTGTGCTGTGACACCAGTGCATCCAGTACGGGAATTAAGAACGGTGCAAAAATCTTGGGATCTTATCGATAAACCAAAGTACTCATCAAAGTACAAAACACCAACCGAGAGATAACTACCGAGAGCTCCGAAAGCATTTTTAGGTTATCAAGAAGTAAAAGTTATTAAATTTAGACAACCTAGTGCTTTCCATCATGCAAGATGGATGTCTAAAGCAATTTATTGCTTGAAGATGTTTATTTTTAGAAATTAGTTTAATTTAATTTGGATAATCAAAAACTACAAGGATTAAAAGATATGAGTATTTATTGTTAAGTTATACATTAGGGCTTGGTTTGATGCGCAAATTGGCTCACAATACCCCCTTTTAAGATTTGAAATTCTTGAGGGACCTGTTTTTCTACAGAGAAATAAAAAAAATATATCTATAGCAATAACAAAGAAAATGATTAGTCATGGATAGTATCTTACCGAGGAGACAGTTGCCTTAGCCTTTTTTGATGAGACTTTCCCCACACAGCAAAGAGCTTCGATGGCCAAAGAGTTTAAAGAGAAAGAATCCACCAATGTATCAAAGCGTTGCAAATTAGTTTTGAAGAACTGGGTATAACTCTCAAAGAAAAATCTAGCCGATTTTGTGGCCGAAAATGAACCTCAAAATTTTTCAAAGACTTAAGTTATTTATTTATTATAGGGATCCTTTAACGGTGGAACCCGTGTGAAAGATTATCAGGAAGGTTTAATGTCGTTAATAACTTGTTTGTTGCAAATGATGCTGCAAAAAGCGGAATCAAGATAATTGAAGAATAAAAAGAGTATTTTAACGCATAATGAGGAGCAAAAACAATACCTTTTAAAAACCGTCAAAGATTATAATGGTCAATATTCTTCATGTTCGAAGCATTCTCGGTCAAAAAAGTATTGAAGTATATTTAATAATATTTTTAAATAAATTTTGTGATTTTTCAAAGTTTTGAGAATTTTGATGTTTTTTTCAGATTTTTACCCTTTTTGCGGCACGTGTTAATATGTATGGATTCGGATAAAATTTTTACCAGTTATTTACTACCCCATAAGGAAAAAAGTTAGGGGGTGCGACTTAAGAAATTCCGAAAAAAACTTTTTACCATTACACTTAGGACCACCCTAACCCCACACGCACAAAGCTAAAGTCATGTGGGGGGGGGGGGAATTAACTGAAGATATGGTGGGTCGCGTTAGAGAAAGTTGGAACATTCTAACTTACAGCTTACAGACTTAATTCAGCAGTTATAAATGCCTGTAGGAACCAATAATAAATTATACTAAAATCTTTTCCTCAATGTCCTTTGGAATTTTTGGTGTGAGTAGAGTTTATTAATAAAATCATTAGTTTCTTCAATTTGTGATTTGCGAAGTTACTATCACGTGTAGTTTGAAAATAATGTTTTATAATAAAAGAAGTGTACTACTTATGTTAATATAATCATAAAGATTGAGATTATAATAAGTTTATATGTATATTAATACATATGTTTATTCTATTAAACTGCAAAATCTAAAAGTGACAAATGGGACCGGTTGGGGTACACACAGCAGGTGTGAGACACCTAAGGAAGTGTTCTAAAAGGCTTCGTATTCCTAAGAGTAAAAAAGTAAGCCTTTACTGATTACTTATTGAACAAAAGAAGTACAAAAAGAAGATTCAAGGAGATTCAAGGAAAAACAAAAGGATATTTTGTGCGCTCTTTTAAGATATATCAGCTTTGTGGGGATTTTTTCCACAGTTTTAAGAATATTGTAGCGAAAATCGTAAAGATAAAGTTTATAAATACGCATTTTCTACTCAACAGGGAGTTTGTTAATTTTTCTTTCATCAATCCGGCCCGTCAAGAAAATATTAATGAAGTCATTCTGCCTATGCCTTAACGCCTGTTTACTATGAATACTTTAGGAAAAAAATGCAACAATAAGAATTGTTCAAATTTGAATATTCTTATTGTTTATCTTTAGATAAACAATAAGAATATTCAAATATAGTATTTAATATCAAAATAACTATAAAACAATAATGAATATCGATTTTGATTAGATATAATACTTTTGAAAGTATAACTATTGTTTAAATTGGAATATTCTTATTTTTAATCATATATTTAATATCAATAACTCTATAATATAATAATGAATAGCAATTTTGATTAATTATATAAAATAGTTATAACTAATTCTTTATTCGTTATCTTATTTCAAAGACAAAACATTATATTCAGGAAGTCATTCTGCATTCTGCCTTAACGCTTTTCTTTTGGAATACATTCTGCCTTAACGCTTTTCTTTTGGAATACATTCTGCCTTAACGCTTTTCTTTTGGAATACAATCTGATTCAATATGTTTCTGTTTTTATTTTTATTATTTTTTATTGTTCGTAACTTTGAAATATAAGTTTTATTTAATTTGTGTTGTAGTAATCTTCAAAAAGGATTTTACCTTTATTGTTTTTTATTTAATTTGTAATACTCCTGCATAAAATTTTTTCTGTCAACTGAATGGGGGTTTTCTTTACCTCAGTTGATCAATATTTATTTTTCCAAACTTTTATGTAATATAATTGTAATAATATTATGTAAATAAAATTATAATTATAATGCATTTTGTTCATAAGAGACCGATTTTCTGAAAATTGATCTAAAAATTATCTATTTCTCTTATTCTTTTTGGTTATCTGCAATTTGAATACATCATTCGCTATCTGATAATGATTCGATTTACCAAATATTAATCCTAAAATAAACTATCTGAATCCGTTCGGGATGATTGATTTAGTTAGAAGATATTTTAATTCAATTGTGCAAGTTAAGACAACCAAGAACCTTGGATACAGAGTTCATTTACATAGATAGGTACTTATCACCTATCTAATCACGTAACCTACATTGATACAAAATTTTGAACTTAAAGTTTCAGGAGTATCAAGTAGTTTTTTTTAGAAAAGTAGTTGATTTAAGCTTTAATTACCTGGTAAAATTCCTTTAACTAAATTTTAATAACAATTTTGGTCCGATTATAAGCCTAACTGTTTTAGAGCAGTTTATTTTAAATCTAGGAATTTTGTCTTGGAGTGGCGAGTTCCTAAAGAATTAGAAGTATCGGTCGACGTGAATTATTGAAAAATATTAGTGTTCGGCACTAGTTAACTAGAACTAGTTGCAACTAGTAGTTAACTACTGATCAACTAGTAGTTAACTAGTAGTTTAACTACTTTTGGTTTAAACTAGTTTAACTACTAGTTGAACTACTTTTTTTAATAACTACTAGTTGAAACTACTTTCAAATTTTCAACTACTTTAAAAAAAAATTTTTGTTTAAAATTTCAAAAATATTTAACATTTTTATCAAAATATACAAAAAATTACACTGCTATTTATAACTACAATGTCATGGTAGAGTACTCAAATACCATAACCAAAAATAAAGGCTCGTTTTGAGCGAAGCATAAAGTTTTTTGTGATATAGATAAGAAAGATGTATTAGAATTTGGGCAAAAAATAGGTTATGAAATTAAATGGCTAGTTAACTAGTAGTTAACTACTTTGGGAAATAGTTAACTACTAGTTGCAACTAGTCCCAGGAAAAAATAGTTAACTACTAGTTACAACTAGATTTTCCCAGACTAGTTAGTAGTTGGTAGTTAACTACTTTTTGACCACTAGTTGCCGAACACTAAAAAATATTAGCTTCTTGAACTATCACCTTAAGTTTCTTATTTTTAATAAAAATACGGAGAAAAGTTAAAATATTTTAAGGATTTTTATCAAAATCTGAAAAGTGGTTGAGCTCTCAGCATGGGCCTCAGCCCCCCGCCCCCGAATCAAACCTGAGTAAATAAATAAGAAGTTTTATGAACATAAACAATTGATATCTTTGCTATCAAGTTAAACCGTTCAACTTATTTCTCCTAGAATCAGGAAATGCCTAACCCCACCTTAAAGAACCTATTGGTTACGGAAGTGAAACAATTTTGTCCCACCTCTAAGACAAACAGTCGAACTAGGCCTTTTATACTATGGCTTTTATATGGACGATGTTTCTCCAATGTATCTTAAATAGGTAATAAAAAGTTGTTACCTAATGATAAAGTATGTTTTTTAATGTTGTTTATGTAAAGTAAAGTATGTATGTATATGTATGATAAAGTATGTAAAGTTTTCAAATCTACAAACAGGCAGGTTCTACAGTAAAATCCACCTTTAGAGATTCAAATGAGAAAAGTGTTTTGAATTGTTCTCTTAATTGCATATAGTATTACTATTTGTTTTCACTTCATAACTATTGTTTTTTTGGTAAGGTACAAAATTAAAAGAAATATTTACAATCGTATAATGTGTATCTTTTTCTTTAAAGAACCTTAAAAATTCCCCTAAATTAAATTTTAAATAGTATTATTTCTTTATCTCTATATAATTGTTTATCTTTGGAAAACTTTCCTCAATGTTTTCAAAAGTGATATATGAGCTACAAATCTATACTATATAAAACTACACAGTATTTAAAAAAAAAATAAGACGGCAAGAATTTTTTTTTTCAGAATTCCCAATCTAAATTTCAGTTACATTCATGAAGAGCGGCGGTTCGTAAAATGCTTTCAATCACAGATCACTTGTTACTTGTTAGGAGAAACAACAGAGCTCCTAGGCAAACACTTTTCGAAACCAAGCTTTCTTTTATAATTTTAAGTAGCAAAAAGTTTTCCATCACTAAGTCTTTTCTAATGTTAATATTTGAGACTGGTAACTGTGAAATAGCAAACTCAAAAAAATATAGGATTTGAACCCTAAATTTTACTGGTAGCACTGAGTTCTATACTAAAAAAAGGGGTTCGAGGGGTCCTCCCTCAAAAATTTTTTGATATTTTGTTCCATAATAATTTTTCAAATCATTTTTGGACATCTGAGCTCTCTTAGATAACATCTGGAGAAAATCGTTCCCTTGCTTTGCTCCAGCATTTTCAAGAAAAATGGTGATAACCCTACAACCCCCATCCTTTAAATCAGCCCTATACTAAAGCCAATAGTGGTTAGAAAATTTACCTCTAGAAATTAAATGAGAGTTGTACAAAAATATCCTCAGGTATCCGTTTATCACAGGCCAGCATTGCACAACATACGGCACGCCAGCCCTCTTTTTGTTGTCTGATAAATATTGAATGAATCTAAACAATGAAGTGATTGGAGAAGAAATAATTAAGTATTAATGAATTTGTAAAAGAATCCACCCTTGGGAAAATGTTGAACCATTTAGTTCACCGATCACAAATGTAGGTAAATACACGAAAAGAAGGATACAGAAACTTTAAAAGTAACATAGAAGTGTTACTTAAATTAAAATGCACTAACTTGCATAATTGTTTTGAATATTCAAACTATGTGATTTTTTCTCCCGTTTTCACTGAGTTATAATTAATCTCAATGTCATGACCACTATTTTGGCCTGTAAAATTAGACCAGATAGATTTTTTGGCGCACGGGCAAATTAAATTGTCATTAATGTGGCTCGCCTCACAGTCAAAGTTATGCAGGCCTAATCTAACTAATAAATTTCCGTTGGAAAGAAAAAAAACCACTCACCGTCAGGAACAAGTTAAACCCCAGCACCAGGTACTTGAGATGATGGGCCTTGATGAGAGGGTTGCTCTGGCCCGCGATCATCTCGGGGTACACTCCATCCCTCGTCTTGACCGGAATCTTCTTCAACTCCATCCCTTCCTCCACATCACCCGATGGGGGGTTGAGCTTCTCCCTCTCGGCCACCTGCTCACTCTCCTCGTCCGTAGTCGGGTTCTCCTCGTCTCTTTTACCTACTCCCATTTTTTTTAATTTACGATTGATTCTCTATTGAAGTTTTATGGTGGTTCGGTATACACGGACTTCCGTTGTGCCTTTGATGAAGCCGAAGTAGAAAAGGAAGCGGTTTCTGAGAGAGAGCTAGGCGTTGTCTCGGTTCGCATTGGGCGATCAGGTAAAGGTGCGTTTTTTTCTGGAGAGGGCTCTTATCAGTTATGACTGAGATAAGGGCGCTCGAAAAGGAGATGTTATGGTGGTTTGACGTTCGTAGACGAATTCGTCATTGGGGGTGAGCTAGTTAAGATTTTTTTTTTTTGTGTTGGGTTTAAAATGGTTTCCGGTTGTTGCAATAGAAGTGGATTTTAAAAATGGGCGGGGGCAATTTCCGTTGAACTAAAAAAATTCTCTTATCAGTTAAAGGAATACGATATGCACCGGTGAAGTAATCCACGAGATTAAAAAACGGATCCCTTAACTTTATAGCTGAGAGAGAGTCCGGATAAATGCATAATAAATTAGTGGCGATGGAAATAATTGATATTTGACATATCGAGTACTTTTTAGAATCACCTTTTCATGAACCATATAGGATATTAGGATCTCTAAAGTAAAAAGAGCACCTCTAGGAGATTGTGACTAAGCGTGAAATTAATATCCCAAATATTCGTAAGATTATCATGCTATGATTAAGCAACCAAGTAGGTCACATGTAAATCAGGGAACCACCATGAAAACTCACCGGTAAGACCGAACGGCATCACTAAAAATTCCAATACCTAAAAAATTTACGAATTACGAAAATTTACGAAAATACGAATTTCCCAAATATTCCAATACCTAAAAAATTGCTCCGTTAAAAACCCAGGATACTACCGGAATATAATCATCCCTGACCTATAATATCCTGTCAGTAGTCCGTTCTTTTGTACCTTTTTCTCTATTTCTTTATATATTTGGAACTTTGAAATGGAGTTTTAGAATGCTGAACACACACACACACACACACACACACACACAGAGATTGTTTGAAAAATAGGTTTCCGGGCAGTGTTATTCTTAGAATTTTTTTGGAGGAGTCAAAATACTCCTTGACTTTTTTTATGAGGAGTGAAATTGAATTATGAGGAGTGAAATACGGAAACACCATGAACTACATATGCAGAGACACGAAAACCGCAATCAAACTCCCTATAAGCTTCAGAACGATAAATGAAAAAAAAATAATATGGCTGTATGAAAAGCACAATTAAAAAGTATGATGATTAGGGTGCCGGGGCTTTTGGCAATTGGCTTTGGCCAGAAGTCGGGCGAAAATGTCTCAGCTGAGATCAGTTGGTGTTTTGAGTAGAAAATATTATTTGTTGATTTCGGTGAAGCACTAAACTTTTGGGAAAAATTCAAAGGCCTTATTCTTTTTAAATCGGAAATACTCTTTTTTAAAGAGTATTTTCAAGGAGTGAAATACTCTCTCAGAGGAGTTAAAAATATCTTTGTTTCCGGGTGATCTGATGTTCAAAGTTTGATATTTTTTTGTATATGACATCAAAATCTATGTATTCGAAAGGGATTTCTAAAATTAGAAAATCAATTAATATAATGTTTATAAAAGCTAGTTAAAATCCAGCATCCAGTCCCTACTACCTCAACATCTCAATCTTAAATTCTATCTAACATTCATAGTAAAATCCAGGAGTCTTTAAGGAATAAATTACAAAAAAACAGGAGGTAAAGTGAATAATAAATAATTATTAACCTTAATCTACTTTACATGTTACGAGCAGAATGAGTTCAGAATAAAGTATGGAACAAAGACCTACAAAAGAGGTTAGAATTTCACATTTCAACGGAATTTAATCGATTTGAAGAATAATTACTTCCACCAAATCGGTAATAAAATTTTGTTTTGCTCTTGGAAAGATGTTTTTCAGGAGTAGGAGGGAAAATTCGAAAAACATAATTTTCAGGTGTTTTAAGGACCCTTATAAAAATAAAGCGAATTTCAGGAGGTGTACTACTGCATAAGGTGCATTCTAGGATAGTGGGAAGAAATTAACTGTACATAAATATCATTACTAAAATTAAACATTTCAGAAAACATTTCCAAACTGCTGCATCAATTAGAGCAGGATGAAATTCATCATAAATTAGATAGTTTCTATAACAGGTGATCCACCATTATGCAATTTAAATATCATAAAGAGATGTAAAAGTAATTTATAAATGTAATAAGAGAGGAGTTGAGGTATTAATTACATGTTTAAACCTATCAGTCTTAGCCACTCCTAATTTTCCATAGGATTCCATGAAATCTTGGCCAGGATCGAAAGGGTTAATAAAGTACCTATGGCACACTTTTCCCCCTTTCTTCAATTTAAGTTCACAAAGTAGATGTTTTAAGATTATATTTTCTGTATAAAAAACAAATTTTACTTCAATAATGGTGAAAGTTTGGACACAAGCATACATTGAATAAAATCAAGGTTATTTTTCATGATTTTATGTAACCCTATTTTAAATTAAGGGTGCCCACTCTGTTCTCAAATCTTAACACATTTGAGCAACTTATCTTATTATCAAATTATTATTTTAAGAATACAACACCCATTTACATCAGTAGCAAACATTTTATTCATCTTCTATGTAAACAACATTGCAGATGACAGTAACATTTATGATAAGTGAGAAAGGCTGGAACATTCAAAATGCAAAAGCAATGACACTTTGGATAAAGTCAATCAAGCAGCTTCACACATGCAGTGATGAAAGAAGCTCCACAGAACATGGGATACCAAGATGATTTGTGCTATCACTTTTTACACCACAAAATCTTTTGAGAAAAACTCCCAAAGGAAAAATAAAGATTCTTTTACAAAAATGAGAAAAATAAGATCATATAAAACATAGAAAAAATAGTAATTTTAATGAAGTAATTATTCTTGTTTCAAATGTGTAAGTTCTTAATAAATATTTCTGGTATACACAAATTGTCATGAAGGAATTATTTAAAGATCAACAGACTTATACAACAACATTCCAACACAATATTAGGTTGACTGCTGGAACAACCTGTTAACAAGTATTTCGTTATAAAAATGGCAAATACTCCAAATTTGAAGAAAACACCATAAGTGTACAAAACATGGTATGTTTGAAGTTTCTTACATAGCAAACCAGTTGTCAAAATGGAAGAATTTTTAAACCTTCATTTGATTTTACTTAATGATAGAGGGGTAAAATGATTTGTGAAATTTTGTGAATTTCCAATTAAAGGTTTTTAAACAATATACATTATTTGTTCAGTATATATAGGTGCATTTTTCTATTAACCCATGCCTTAGTATTCAGACCCCCTGTTTTAATATACACAAACGTTAAGAACAAAATAAATTAGAAGGCTTAACAGTTGAGAAATATAAGACAAATGTCACAAAGGATAAATATTATGTGAAAAAACTTTCAATATTTAGCTACTTAATTAATAAATTTAATCAAACTAAAGAGAATATGAGTGGATGAGGCTATTTTAGTAAACATTGTTTCAGTTGGCTATTGAAGACAAATTTTGTACTCAGTTGTATGGTTTGAAATGCATCCTCTTTAGGTATAGCAAACATGCAAGAGCTGTATATTGTCTATATAATTAGTTTCTAAAATGTTTGTTGTTTGTACAAATAAAATAGAAAAAATGAAAGAATATTTGCTAAGTTCTTTTATCACATAGACAAGTGATTATGTAATTACCTAATGAATACAACTCTTTCCCACTTCTCAGATCTCAACAATGATAAAAGCATTTATACATTAATGTGCAAAACTATACCAAAGCTTAAGCATTACAAACTTATGCAACTATGTTGAAAACCCCATCAACACTAAAAGAAATTAGCAAATCAAAAATATTTTTTTCTAAGTACAATCCTTGGAAAGGTTAGAATAAGTACAATAATTTCAAGAGGTATTTACTCATAACATTAAAAGGTTTTGATTTTAGGGACAAGGATAAATTGGAACAAAAGTTATAACAAGTACACTGAATATAGTGTAAATGTCTAAAGCTTTATACGACATTGCAACATTTACCAGGTTTATAATTAACTTGGTTACATAGCACATAGCAATAAAAAAATCAATAAGCATATTTACATGATATTCCTAAATTTCTAAAAAACATTTAGTTACAGTATATTAAAGATATCTTCAATTAAAAAATAGTTAGCAAATATATTCAAATAATTAAATTCCGCAAGCTACATGTTAAACCATTTGATTTTTCCTATTTGCCAACCTGAGTGCAATTATTTCTATACGAGATATCTATAGCACTTACAAATTATAGGTTACAGAATAAAGTAATACATTTGTTCAATTGAATCAATAGGTAAATAATTGAACTATGAGTACTAATGATTTTTATATTATAAATGATCTACAAAAAGTAACCTCTCATTCATACATGTAAATAGAATCTTAGTATAATGATGAACAAATTAACTAGAGAACCCAAGTTTTAACAAATGTATTCAATATGTAAAAGTGAAGGTAAAGTTTAGTAAATTCAACTGGTGTTGGCAGTATGGTGAGGAAATATGAAATTTTAACAAATAAGGAATAATAAGATATTGTCAGAATATGATTCTAAATGGTAAAAACCACAATCAAAAGCATATGCTTCAATATTAGTTTTAGAGTTCAGTAAATTCTTGTTAACTGCCTCAAAGACAGAAGAATTTTAGATTGCATATTTTTTAAGGTAATGATTTCAATTTGATTTAAATTGAGGATGCAAATGGTTTATTGCAAGAAGCAATGAATATTTATTTGTTGTATTTGTAGATAACCAGCACATCTTAAAATGCAAGACTGATTTAATTTATCATATGCAAACTAAATACAAGAATCAAGAGTTAAGGAAAGAGAGAATATTTACACACACACAGTCAATTACATCCCTCAAAAAAATATTAAGGCTCATTCCAACAGCTGTAAATCTGCCTTTTAAGTATAATTTATTTGCATGTTATAACATTGATGCCAAAAACAATTTATCCCCCATTTAAATCAGTAACACTCTGAATAAGTTAATTTATATCTAAAACTATAGCTTGTGCTAAACTCATTATAGTTTATTATAAACCTTTAAAAATATTTATACCTAATCATATACTAATTGGTCCATTGAATATTACTTTGATGTGTAACAAGCATATATATAGAACAGTTTTAGTGTAAAAATAAAAAAAAATCTTAGTACATATGTAATGATAAACAAGAATAATTTTCAAAATATCAAACAATGTTCACAATTTTTTTTACATAGTTCTGAATTAAATTAATGTAAATATTCTTAAATTTTAATGCAATAGAACCTCGATGAAAAAACTCCTGAAGGGATCAACACTATATGATAGTTTTAATTAACGAAACAACATTATAATGAATATAATTAAATTGTGACCAGCAATATAAGTACTTAAATTGCAGATTGTTGTAATGTATGGGTCAAAATACAAGGGGTTGTAAAGAGGTTCTACTGTAGTATAAGCAAAAGAATTTTTAACTTTATTTTAGATTCAGTAAAAATTAATGTCAGAAATTTTTATGATTTAATCTAGAATGAGACAAGATTCTTTTTCATTTGAAATAACTCTGGGGAAAATAATAAATTACTGAACAACACCTGTGTTCAGTTAACCTAGTAACTTTAATTACAAAGAATATATGGCAGTGATTTACTTATTCACAAAATAAATGCAACAAATAAAACAAGAGATTTACAAAAGATATTCCAGTAGCACGAACTAACACTGTTTGGCATTCAGATCATATCTACACTTTAAAACCATTGTGTATCTGGGCAATTTTTGTAATTTGAACAGCATCAAAAACACGTTTAAATCTTGAGCAGCTCACAAGCCAATGGCAAAAATGCGACACGAAATCCTGATAATGATGATGCAAAATAAATTAGGAGCATTCCGAAACCAGCAAAAATATATGTATATCCACACCTACAGAGCTTGTCCGATTCCTCAACATGTGTGCTTAAGTTTCCATACTGAGATTCAGCAAAGCATTGCTTTGACAGTCACAAGTCCAAACGTATCACTTCTTCGCTCTGATGGGTCGCACAATTTAGAGAGCCACGATTATCGAACTGCCAGTTCATAACAGATGTTTGATGTGTAGTGCAAACAAAAGAGGCAACAGCAGTGCAGTGAAGGAAGCGCAAAAGGACGAAGCGGCAGTGTTGCAGAGATTGTAGTTGCAGGTACACCTCTTGGTGGTGACTGCTTTGTTGGATTCTGTGACGCAACTGCCTGTCATTGGGTCATCAGGCTGCAAGCAGTTCCTCCTCACTTGTTCCACCACCCCTGCAATGAAGTATTCAAATTTAAAAACCACAATATACATAAAATAACAGTACATAAAATAATATCATCTTACCATGGTTGATACTAAATTTTGAACTAAAAAAATTAAGGAGAATAAAAAATTTTCACCCTGGCAACAATTTTACTAATTGGATATTTTCGAATGTCTTTCAAATTACACAACACAAAGCAATGCTGTTATGGAAGTGAAGAGTTTTTATTTAGGAAATATTAACACTTTCCGGAACCGATTTGATTCAAGGCCTCGACAGCCGCTGGTTTAGAGCAGTCATCAACTTGGCAGCTGCTCTATAGCAGCGGCCATTCGGCTGATGACTAGTTTTTTGGTGACCATCATTCTTTTTGACATGGAGCACCAGTATCAAATATGTTCCCACTTTCCTATTGTCTGAAAATTTTAAAAGACATGCTTATATTATAACAAGTAAATCATTTAATATGCCACATAATTAAGCTAAGCAGAAAAGCTTAAAAGAGTTCCAAGTTTTTGGCACATGACATTCAAAAATATGTCACCTATTAAGGGGAGTTGACGGTCCACTATTTGAGTGGGAGTTAAAGAACTTTGTGAAGAACCTTTCAAACCTGTTTTTTCCACAGCTATCGCAATGCTAAAGGAAATATTTCATAAATCATTATGATTTAACAGTAAAAGTTTTCATTTCCCAAAAGACAAAAATATTTGAAAAGTTATACTTGGGTTTAATTTAAAAGTGTGATACCACAATGGTGGAAGAAAGTGTACCCTCTAAAGAAAACAACTACTTCAGAATTGAGTGCTTTTAAGAATTATACAGATAAGACTTAACATAGGTTCAAAGGGCATTGAATTATTGGGCAGAATACATTGATATTAACATAGCTTTACACTTCAAATCTCAATCACAGTTGTCAATTAATAGTCACACACACTTAAATTTATTTTTAATAAGTATTGAAGCACCAAAAATTTAGGTATGTAGGAAATTTTCAGAATAGAATAAACAAGAAACATTAAGTAAGTTTTTTTTTAAACCAAATAACAATTTTTAAAACTCTTAAAAATATACATTAGAAATACTTTGTTGGATAAATTTAATAGAATAGATAAAAGAAATCAAGCAAAACATTAGTTCATATAAATTAATCAAAACAGTAAAAAAAATTACCGTTTCTGTCTTTGTGGACAACCGTCTGACAACCATTACTACACTCAGTTATAGCAACAGCATTGGCTTCAAAATGTTCATCATTACACAAAACTGTTCTATTTGGGGCATCTCTAGGTGAATAGCTGCATGTATAGCACTTAATACCTAGAGCTGAAATGGAAAAGAAAATGTAAAAATACACGAATGAGTGAAAAATATAAATTTTTTGACAGGAGAATCGGATATTCTTGCAGTATGCGATCTACCAGTTTAGTTAGCTTATGAGGATTAGTTAGTTTTTAGTTAGCTTATGAACTTTAGTTAGCTCATTAGGATTAAAAAAACATCACTTGTGGTGTCACCACCATCTACCCTAAATCCAGCTAACAAAACTGATAGACCTCATTCTGCAAGAATACTGAGAATCAAATTAAATATAAGTTTGTAACCAGCTCCTCAGCTCCTGTACTAGTACTCATTACCAAGAGCGCGAGCTAACGTTTTATTGTCCCGTGCTCGCGTGTTTTCAAAATGTTTTAGAAAGAGAGAGATCAAAATTTGTATCAATAAAGTTTGTCAGCCTTTTTACTGGACTGTAGTATTTATTTCGGAAAATAACCCCAAGAACCTGAGGTTAAGAGAGACGGGAGAGTTCAGGACGGAAAACTCCCGTTACAAATTGGCGTCCCAACGAGTGGCTATTCAAACTACAGTTCCAGTAAAGGGAATATCTAGGTCAATCATCTGCACGGATAAGAGATAAGTAAATCATATAGTATCCTAAGATGAAGTATATGTTTGTTGTTTGAGTCATCCTGACTAATAATGTTGAGTGTAGAGTTTTGTTAAAGTATTAGTAGTTATAGAAGGATTAGTTTCCTAACTTTGAAGAAAAGCAGAGTTTTAGCATTAGTAATATTTGACGGTATTAAGGGTTATATAGTTTTATTTAGTTACTTCGTGAAAGTATAGTTTAGATATGGCATACTTCGGAAGAGGGAAGAAAATTGATATGATAGCGTTATGCGAAGAATTGGAGCTGGATGTAAGTGAGAAGATGACAATGGTAGAGCTAAAAAACTTTGTCGTAAAATCAAACGGATACGAGGAAGATTTTATCAGAGAGTTGTATCTCAATCTAGTAAAAGAAAGAAAAACCAAGGAAGCCAACCAGTTTGAGTTATACAAGTTACGGCTTCAACTTGAAGCACAGCCTCACACCGCAATGTCTTCTGAAAGTCAGATTTGTCCCACACTGATTCTTGACCAAATGGGGAAGTGTGTCCCATCAGAAACTAGGGAGCGTTTCTTCGACACATGTAGTGGGTGGGCCGCCCCAGATCATCTGGTGGAGAGGTTGGATACATGCGACGGCTTGAGAAGTCACGAAAATAATGCACAGTCGTCTGCTGATGCCAAGAGGTTTCAACCGAGGCGAGGGGAATCACCGATGGGTTTCCCGGGAAGCGATTGCGATAGAGCGGCGGATCGGCAAACTCCTGCATGCATCCCCTTTTGCAGTAGGGGGGATCCAGGGGTCCCCAGTCAAGGTAGGCGGGACTCCTATTGCGGATGTGGAGCGCCCGGTTGCATCGGGGCAGATTGCCCCGGTTGCTCAAAGGGAGAAGAAACAGAAGTAAGCTGCATCCCACGAGAGTCTACCACAGTCTCTGCTAGGAGCATGGCCCCTGTAATCAAAACTGGCCAAACTTGCTTACAACTAGGGGGAGAGGCGAGACCTCAATATCGAATTTCTACAGTCCGACAGGAAGTTGGAGAAGTCATCAAAAGGGCACAACCGAATGTTGACCCTGCGTATCGAAGTAATCCTGTTCATCCCTGGCGGGAGCGACGTAGACCACCACCCTCATCTCATCTAGAAACGTTTTCCCGACGGCGACCACCACCATGGCCTCACCTAGAGATGTTTCCCCGACGGCGACCATCGCCACCCCTGCCATCCCGACAAAGACTACCACACCACCAAATCCGTCAACCCGACGACTTTCACCAGCAGCAGAGCCGTCAACCTGGCGACGTCATTCCTGGTATCCAAGCCAAAGACAGAATTTTGTAACCAGCCTCTCGAGGACGTATGAGACTGGTTAAGGGGGAGCTTGTAACCAGCTCCTCAGCTCCTGTACTAGTACTCATTACCAAGAGCGCGAGCTAACGTTTTATTGTCCCGTGCTTGCGTGTTTTCAGTGAGTTTTTTCAAAATGTTTTAGAAAGAGAGAGATCAAAATTTGTATCAATAAAGTTTGTCAGCCTTTTTACTGGACTGTAGTATTTATTTCGGAAAATAACCCCAAGAACCTGAGGTTAAGAGAGACGGGAGAGTTCAGGACGGAAAACTCCCGTTACAAATTGAATTTAATTTTTATTCCTCAATAAATGCTGAAAATCGTAGAGTATGTATTAAGCATTTAAAAACTACACTCCATTATGGATAGATGGCGCCATCAATTTTTCATTCAGAAGCATTTTATAAAATTATTAAATTACATGTATATAAAAATAAAATCAATTTAATATAAATTTAAAGTATTAAATGACTAAATAGCCAGTGTTAAAATGTTTTTTGCTTTCTAGTTCCAGATGAGTGAATCTGTAAATAAAAGTTTGAAACATTAGTAACAGAGAAGGCACCTTTTCAGTCAAAAATGAGAAACAGTTAATTAAAATGCAGAAAAGTTTATAAGTGAGGATGACTTAAAAGCATAAGACTAACTCTTTACTTTTTTTAATTTTCCTTCCTTCAGAAATCCAAATGTCTATTTTATAGGGTAATTTTGAAAGAAATGGACCAGTTGTGCATTCTCCCCCATATGGTCCAACAATTTTCCAAAATTTTTTAAGGGGTTTTCTTTGACATAATTTTTTTCTTATAAAAAGCCTAACAGGGAATTTTGATGAGAAAGAAAGTTTATTTGCTATGTACATAATGATGCCTAAACAAAATTTAACCTTTTTTTCAGTGAACTAACCTAGCATATGTTAAAATATCTAATTTGATATTTCTTACGTATTGTGCAGGCCTTGATATAGATGGTATGTACTGACTAAACCCCATCTATCTAGAGAAGATTTTTGGTCTCATGGAATTTGTTTGTTTGAACTGGGGCTTGACCAAGTGAAATAAGTCCCGCCATTCACTATAAAAGTAATAATCTTGCAAAAGCAAAAATTTTATTTATTTCTTCAATAATTTAATTGAAATTTCCCCCCCCCCCATAAATTTATCCAGCAAGTCTAGTAATAATTATCTTCAACCAACAACCTTATCAATAACATTTTTAAATTTAATACAGTTCCTAGCAACTTGTCAGTAAACCTGCCTAGTGTTTGTCATTTGTATTTAAACAGTCTAAAAAATTTTCGGCACAGCTTCAATAAGAGTCCTCCAGCCACCATGTTTATCCACAGCAATGGGGACACACACAGCAATGGGGTTAAGTGTTGACAGGGCTTAAATTGCACCTTGGTACCACCAAGTACTTCTTGGTTTTCAGTAAATATTTACATTTTAACTAACCGGAACGCTCCGGAGAGCGCATTTATATCGCGTTCCAAACCCTTTCGGAAAGACCAAAATTTACCCCTTGAAGTTTTCTGATTAACGAAAATTACAAGCGCCTTTCACCTCACTACCCCCAACGACAACCGGTCAACAACGACCAAACGACCTTGTTTTCCCCACCCTCAAAGGGAAGGACACCCATACCCTTTGGCGACTAATTCCGAGACAAGAGTGCCCCACCCAAGGTTTCCACTGTTAAGTGAAAAATTGCTGCAAGTCCCTTGAAAATCCACAAGGATCATCGGATTTAACTCAATAAGTCCCAAAAGGAGTTAAAACACTACTTTTGAGGGTCAAATTCTCTGGGGGAGAACCCCCAAACTCCCTCCTGACCTTTGATATTATGTTACTCCCTTGAAAAATCTCCCACTTACAAGAAGCGGTTCCCTTTGGAAACCAAAGAGCATGAAACCCCAAAGAGTTTGAAGAGGAGGTAAAACACTGGTTTAAACGGGAATTTCAAAAATTTTTACCGCCCCCCCCTTGAAAATTTGATGTTTATTTATAACTTTTTTTACCTAGAAAATTCTATGTTTTACGAGTAACTGTTCTTTTTGGATGTAACCCAAATGGTCTCAAAATGAGCCGAAACATTACTTTAAGAGGCAAATTTCAAAACATTTTCTGGGGGAGAACCCCCAGACCCCCCTTTAAAATGTTTACATCTACATGTTATATACAGTGTACCTTCTCTTTGGATGTACCTTAAATGTTGTAAAAAGAGGCTAAATTTCAAAATTTTTCTAGGAATGAACCCCAGCCCCACTTAAAAACATCCTTGCCCCCCAACCAAAAACTGAAATGATGCCCCTGTTAAGCGGAGATCTCCCAATTAAGCGGAATGTTGAAATAGTAGCGCTCCGGTACTTCTTTGGTTAGAATTTAAGCCCCGAGTGTTGACAATATTTCAGCTTACGGGTAAACATGGTGGTTGGAGAACTCTTATCGAAGCTATGCCAAGTATAATATTAAAAAATAAATTTTGAAGTTTATAGCCCTTATCTAATCAGGAAAGTTGTTATAAAAGTGCATTTATTAAACATCAAATTATTAAATTTTTAAGTAATGTGTCAATAATAACATCAAAATTAGTTGCATAAAAGTTGCTTGCTTTAACAGCAACCTTATCCATAATCTAAAAAACTGGAAATATTTTAAAATTCAGAATTTCTCAAAAATTTGAAAAGCTTACTCTGAATTCTAAAATAAAAAAATCTGTACATTTTGATACCATACATGTGTCATTTAGATCATATTTAACAGGACAGTTAACAGAACTGAACCCAATTCTTTTACTATCATTTTTACATTTAAATTATCTGCCTTAGAAAATTACTTGGGTATCTGGGGAATGTGATACTAGTAGAGAAATAAAACAATAAACATTTCTTACTTGCAGGTATAAAAGCAGCAAATAGTGTAAATAAAAGCATTGTAGTTTGAATATTTAGAGCATTTGTTTTCGAACTCCACAAATAATTCCTGAAAGACAAAACTTGAGTTTAGAAACATAGCTAAAAACAAACACAATAGATTTAAATTACATAAAATAAAGTAAGGTCTCACATATCAAATAAACACAATACTAATAACCAAGTATTTAAAAATCAGTAAATGAAAAGGATATGTCAAATAAAATAGAATTAAATGCAATATCTTTACGAAGCGATATCAAAGAAACCGCGCCAAAGGCAATGAAAACATAAATACACAAGACGTTGCCAGAACACAATTTTGAATCTATATATCGTATTCAGATAACTCAGAGTGCAGAGCTTCTGAACGTTCACAAGCACGCTCGAACGTACGTTACGTGAAACAACAGACTACGAAAAGTGGAAAGCCTACACACTTTTATATAGGTATAAACTTAAACTCTTTATAAATATAACCAATTACAAAAAGTCTACCGTTAAAATAATTGCAAGTATACTTTTCCCCGCAGGGGCCTCCTTTTATCATCAGTCTTTCAAGGAATTCTCTATTTATCTTCTCGAAAATATTCATACACTGAGAGTATATATCATGCAGACGACAAAAGCCAGCAAGAAAACAAACTCTTTTGATGGCACCTTCAAGACAAGAGCTGATAAAGACCATGTGCTCCGGATATTGACTTGGGGGCCCGCGCCATCGCGACTGGGTCAGTACGGTTTCCATGGCGACCAGGCTAGCGTCTCGCCCGGTCGCCGTACTTTAGATCAAAAGACGGATAATTTGCTGTTGTCCGAAAAGTACTAGCCGTAAAGACGCAGACAATGAGGCGGCCCTTTTTGAGGGAAAAGTTCGGGGAGTGAAAGGGGTTTTTGTTTGGTTTGGTCCCATTTCGAGAGCAGTTTATAACTATGGGATGGGTGCCAACTGTGAAGAAGGATAAACTTAGTTTGGAAGGAAAAGAAACTCCTCCCTATCACTCTTTATAATAAATTAGTTTGTAAGAATATTCTGCAGTACGCTCATTTTAGAAATCCAATAAAGATAAGCGACAAAATACTCAAAGAACATCCTTAAAACGTATAAAAAAGGAAGAAGTTGAGGGTATATTAGTTCTCAGCAACAGGTGACGTGCGAAGGGAAGAAGTTCTCATATTCTTAAAAAAATTATAGCACAGCTAGTCAAGTATGTGCCCCATCACTCATCACTCACTTCGTCAACTACCAGAAATTCCCCGTTAAAAAAGCATCAGTTAACAAGAAAGCCATTTGGCAGCTCTCCATCTCCACTTTTACCAAGTTTTTCATAGGATGGTATGCATATAGGTATTTTTCCAAAATGTTCTTAAATAAAGTTGAATCTGATGTGTATTACTTATGCGGTTCTGTTTTGGTGCGGTCAATCAAAAATGTGAATAAAATGCTTATTGTATAAATGAAAAATTACTTCTTAAAATAAAGAAAAGTTATAACTTATTTTATTAGAATTGGGCGGGCTAAATATTAACTGAATCTGGAATGATTCAGCTCCCCCTTAAAAAGCTATTTGATAGGATTGGGTTTACGACCATGTATTTCTGTATGATTCCGAGTCGTTTGGGTGTACCTCACTCTTCCTGGTTTTCTTTCTCCTGTATATACAAAAAATATAAGCCACAGAATTTTTTTTATTAAAGTTTTCTAGTAATATATTTCATAGCCCCTTAAAAATATTTAGGATAATATTTTGTTCAATTTGCTAGCACTAATTTGGCAAGACAGTGGACAGTCAAACTTTGGACGCAAGTGTCTGTGGTTACAACTTTACAGGTATATGCGTAAATTCCCGAATTCAAAAATCCAATGATTTTTCTATCAATTTCAGATCCCTTTCAAATTGCGACCATCTCTCATGGGCTCAGATACTCTGGAAAGTCGTTAAAATAAGGACATGACAACTATAAACTATATAAGGCGGTGTGAATTTTATTGAATAATTTCGCTCAACAGTTAACCGAATATTACTGAGCCTTCATATTTACGATGTAATTTCTGAACGATCCCTGCACCACGCTACACAAGCAAGAAAAAACTGTTGCAATCGACGTCAAAGCCGCTCTCAAAATTGGCGACGATCCCATAAAACACCCCCAGACAGGCGTCGCCCACAAACCCCTCCCCCTGATTACCCTCCCGCAACCCTCAAGAGGCCATTAACGACCCCTCGATAAAATATTCCCTTCGGGGCATGCCGCTATCGGGCAATAATCGTCCCCATCAAAAACGCATAACAAACACTGCGGGGGTAAAAAAAAAAGCCACCTTCGGCGGAGAAATTCCCTCAATTACATTCGCGATTCCATCGTAAATGCTTGATTAGAACCATTGCGCTTGGGTGGTATGCTAGGCAAAGTGGCTCTCTACTTGGGGTATATTTCGTCAGGCAGAACTGTCTTCCACTGATGCTTTTAAAAGTAAATTAAAATAAGAAGAAATAATCAGGTAGTGGTAGATGACTTTACGTTAAATATTCATTTTGGAAAACATACCGTCAATATGAACTACTAACTATAAGTTGGAATAATACAGTATTTCCTCAACTTGGGGCGGACGCCCCATTGGCTGGCAATTTTGATTAAACAGATAGGGAATTAAGAATTTTCTTAAGAAAATGTCGTATACAAGACAGATTACTAAAAAAGAAATGAAACCCTGGTTTAAGAGTCAAACTAAAAAAATTCTGAGGGAGAACCCATAGAGCTCCCACAAAATTTTAAAAATTTGAAACGCCAAAGTTCAAGTAAAAAAGATATATTTAAACTTTAATGTGTGGATGGAATTATTAGGCATGGCCATCGGGCGGGGGCATGGATATTTTAAAAGGACTAAGGGCATGAAAAAGGTTCAGAAACACTAAATTTGCAGGTATAACTGCTTATACGGGGAGTCCTCCAGATGTCAAGAATACCTCCTACCTATTCTCGACTGCATATTATTTAAGAGTTTAATACAATGAAAGTGGAACAGTTCGAGCTGAAAAGATCATGAAAAAAAATCAGTACTATCCAAAACTTCAAATTAGAAACATTCGAGTAATCCAAAACTCTCAAGCATGTATTTAAGGACAAAGTAAAAATACATTCGCTGCCTTGCGTTGTAATATACCTGAAGTGCATCACTAACTCTTAGCTAAAACCTATCCCCACCTATATCAACACTACCGACATTCTCTAATGTTTTCATCAAAAACAAACACTCCAGGCATCACCCCACTTCCTCCTTCTCATTTCGTAAACCATCCTCGACTTTGATCAACCCCTCTCGCGGAACATCACCCATTACATCTCACCCCCGTATTAATTACTCTCCACCAAAAGCAATTATCCTCACCATCTTGGATTACCTCCCCATCCAAGGGGGTTGGCACGACTCGCTCCCTACCTCTATCCGTGACGTTATACGTATTCCGAAAGTCAACCCAACTCGTGCGGGAGCTAGGGTGCGGTGGTTTTGCTCAATCATCCATCCCCCTGTGCCTACCCCTATTGTAATTAAGCGAGGAGGTTGGTCTGAAAATAAGCAAGAAGTGCAGCAGAAATTACTCGCCTTTTGAAGTTATTGGTAGGTAATGGAGACAGTGATGATGCCTCTCTTTAGTGTGCAATATTATCTTTTTGGGAAATCGCTAATGGCCTAGATGGAAAAGACGGTGGGATTAGCGTTTTAATATTGTTTCTGGTTTAAGCAGCGTTTCCACTTTGTTGTGTTAGAGCTATTATCTGGCCAACCACAGTAGTTGAAGAAGAGAGAGGACTAAAGTGACGTCTTTTTGAGATTTGTCTAAATTTGTCTCACCGGATTGCCGTAACGGATCAATGGGATTCGTGGTAATGGTACTCCTCAGATAATAAGATACACTTATGAGTGAAATATTTTCAAGGAAGTATTCTAGATTTATTTTGAAACTGGCATGCATTATATGCGTATTCCAGAAATACGCTCTTTCCAGAAAAATATACAGCTGGACGTTCTTGAGGATGATGTGCTTTACATACTCATAAGAGAGGTTTTTTTTTAAAAAAACATAGTACATTGATTATTTTACCAAGTATGATGTACGTAGCAAATACCTCGGGATATCACCTAAAACATATCATTACTCAGAAATTTTATTTTACCGGTGAAAAAAAAAATTAAAATATTTGCAGAGTAGTTCCGACATAGTACCATCATACACAATTTTGAGGTTATGGAACAGTCAATTTTAATTTGTCTTACTTAGCCGGTTTTTATATAGGTCTCCTGGTTGGTAGGAAAACATATATTTTCCAGACTACCGAAGCCTTTCCAAGCAGTCAAAACTGTACCCCCTGGCAAATTTCTCGAAGACACTTCTGGAATTCAACACACTTAAAAGATGTTAACACCTGATAACAAAAATGGTAAATAAGAGGTTAGGGCGTAAATTACAAAGCTTAATACAAACAGTTCTCAAAGCATCACCGAAAGAACAATGAAAATTAAAAAAGAAAACAAAACACCCACTTTCGTGCCCTTAGGGTAAAATTCCAACCCCAAATAAAAGACTCGGTCTCCACAAAATCGATACCAACCTATGGCAAAGATCGATACATAATTGCGTGATACCTCCAAGAGTTCGTCTTCAAAACGCGAGCTTTCCGTTTCGGACGCAAAACAGACGTTAGAAAGACATTAGACATCAGAAAAGACCGCACGAAAAATGGCGGGAGGGATTCAAAAAGCGTTTAATGATGTGTAAAACTCGGCGTAGATGGGAGAGGAGTTTTTCTGGGAGAAATCGCTCAATTTCTCCTTAATCATCTAGTTTTAACAAGGGGAAAAAGTGTGGAGTTAAAAAAAAAAGGAAATAATCTCATGGATATGGTAGGGGGTGAGGGGGGGGGAAGAATATTTTTGAATGATGGGGTTATGAGGTAGGAAGGCACAGGTGCATGAATTGTGCGTAATCTTTTCATTAATAACTCCTCGTTTGAGGATTTCTTTGGGATTAAACCGTCA
Organism: Tetragnatha montana; assembly: GCA_963680715.1. Classification (NCBI taxonomy): domain Eukaryota; kingdom Metazoa; phylum Arthropoda; class Arachnida; order Araneae; family Tetragnathidae; genus Tetragnatha; species Tetragnatha montana. Next base: position 28,522,709 of record OY796683.1, read on the forward strand.
AAATAAATTTATTATCAAAACTAATTTTTGTACTTTTTGGGTCGTTTTGTAGAGAACACTAAAATTACAAAACGCATCTGATCCCAATTTATGTTATTCGTTTGAGGATTTGTTGGGGATTAAAACGTCAAAATGAATATATTCGTATGAAAACTAATTTGTGTACTTTTGGGTCGTTTTGAAGAGAACACTAAAATTACAAAACGCATCTGATCCCAATTTATGTCATTCATATCCCATATAAAACTGTCACACATTTCAGTTTTACAATTTTTAGCCTTAGTACTTCACCATTGAAGATAATTGAAGATGAAAAACAACTATGGAAGGTAATAAGGACATTTTAAGAAGGTAATCAATTGTTATACTTCTCCACTCCAATTCCAATTATCATATAATTGGATAAACTCGAATGCCGACGTAATGTCATCAAATTGGAACTCGATATTTCAATTTCTAACAGTATGATCAAACATTTGGTTTTAAATGACATGAAATAAATAAAAAGTAGGCATATTCAGATGCATTTGCATACATTTTGAAAAATGGTAAAACACAAACTAAACACACTAATTTTGTAACTTTAATAAACGTAGTATAGTATTTTAATTTAAATTCCTTCTATTTTGTGAATAAATGTAACATACTTCGATAACTCCAATTTCACGACAAAACAGAGGTTACACATAACAAATGATATTTAATGAAAAGCTACTACTGACATTCAAATGATGTTAAGTGGCTTTTCTCTAAGCACTTATGAAAAGAAGAAACAATTGTTTTTTTTAATGCAAGCAACATCAACTAGAACTGAAATAATTTGAATTAAAAGCATTTTTCCTAGAACATTTCGCCGGATTCGTTTTCATTTATAAATCAATAGTTCTCTCCGAATCAAATTACTCGACGAAATTGTATTCGTCGAGCACGAGCATCGCTTTTAGGAAAACTTTTATCGAACTTTAAACGACAAGCAGACAAAATTTAAAATGGCGGGTACTTTTCCTAGGAGAGCTTTTGGAACTTTAGGAATCGCGCTTCCCTGGGAAGCCGAGCGCGAAAGATAAATTGGCTTCTGATGGCCATATATAGAAAGCTGATAGACACGGAATATATAGCCCCAACTTTCAAAATATTAAAGCTCTTTTAAAATTTATTCAGGAATGGTGTGAGATGATTAAAGAGGGTTTATTATTATTTCAAGTTGTTCTAATATTATGTACTGGGATGTACATGTATATTTTATAAGTTCTAACTAATTAAAAGGATACAATAAACAGCAAAAATGTTTTAACTAACGAATATTTATATTTGTTGTTTCATCGTGTTCGTTAAGAGTTGTTATATCAAACGATGCATTGATTTTGAAATACTATTAAAAATAAATAAATTACTACGGTTATCACAAAACTGGGGATTATTTTACAATTGAGTTTTTTTTAACTAAAGCAACAGAGCAAATAGAGAGGAGAGAAAATATAAAATCCTGAAATTTAAGGTGGTACGTTCTCAAAAATAGCTTAATAGGTGTTGAGAGCTAACATAGAATATCTGTTTTTATAAAGAATATCTGTTGTAACGTATAATGGCAAAACTAACGAAACCACCATGTGTCCGAGTTAAATAAATTTTATCATAACATATCCCCATAAAAAAACATCAGAGTTTACGAATCAAATTCAAGAATTCAATACTTGTTCACCTCCCGGCAAAAGAAGAGAGAAAACATAAATTATGCAACCACAAAGACAGTACAAATTTTAAATAACTTTAGAACACGTTTCCGAAATAAAATTAATGAAACTTGTTACAAAAGCTTCCGCGAAGCTCACGAAATATCACGTCTATCGCATACACCGCCGAGAAGGTCGTACTTTTTGTTTACATCAGAAGAGAACACCCTCTACCCCTCTACCACATAAAAGAATAAAAACCGCACGTGGGGAACTTTTTCATACAAAACTGCCGGGGACGGGCAAGTCACGATCAGGGCACGAAACCTGACAACCAAAAAAAGCGTATTTTTTTTTTAGGAAAGCGCAATTTTTAAAGTGAAAGGACCTAGGACCAAGAAAGTCGTATATTTATGCAGATACGTGAGTATGATCTTCAAAATGAAGACAAGAAAATATCATTACTTCTACTCAAAATTTTTTGTTACAACCCGATTTTTTGTTACAATGGTTATTGTTTATTAAGGAAGGGTATTTTAAGACAGCACAACAGGCGGAAGGGGCAGTTTTGAAAAATCAAAATATATGAAATCTAATTGCATTTAATTATTGTTATCTCTTCCATAGCATGGTTTATTAGATACTATACAGGTTTACCAATAAAACCTACAAGAAGCATCAACTAGGGAAAGTGGCTTTATAAAGAAGACAATGTCAAAGCTTGATCGCTTTCAGAAACCTACTCAGCATGATTTGTCTTGAACAAAATGACCATCAAAAGTATTTTCTGTCTTCAAGCAAACATTTTTAGAAGTTTTCTGAACCACAAGTACTATACTTAGATTATCTTTCACGTTTAGTACTTAACACACAGGAATCCTTTTTTTCCCCTCGTAAGACTTTATAAGAAAGCACGAATTACTTATAAATGGAAATAAATTTTAAATTGGGATCAATAGAGATAAACTCAAATTAATTGTGGACTCTTAAATGGCAAATGAATCAAGATTGGATCATTGGATTTCATGCGCTTCTCAATAAATATTTTCTACTTTTCGATCAATAGGACAAATCACCCAACTAAACCCTTTTCAACCCATCTCCATCTGAAATAATCATCAATGAGGGGTAAAACGAGATAAGGGCACAATCGCCGAGAAGCTATTTCGCTGTGAAATGCCGATTATTAAGTGCACGGAGCATAAATTATCGTATCCGACTTATTGATTCCTGCAGGCGACAGTCGTATGTGACGTGATGGACAACTATTAGCTGTGGGGGCCACGACCTCGGTTTGCGAAGGCCGCCATCGACCGGGATCTGCTGACAGGTGGAACATGGAGAAGATTTCGGAAGCGGTTGAAAAGATTTTATAGTGAAAAGAAAGATGGTATGTTCACAGAGAGTGGAATGAATTGAACGGAATCTAGAGAGTTGGATAGAACAAATTTGTAGTGAGATGATCCAATACTACGTCCAGATTGTTGTACACAAAATTGCTTCAAGAGACATTGATACTACAAGAAGCATGAATCATGGGTGCAGAAAATGTTTCAGGGTCTAATATTTCCCCAGAGCACAAATTTATTTACTCTAACATTGCCCAAAAATATTATCTATTATGTATCCAATCATTAAACATACTTGGATAATATAGATATAGAAGCACACGCGCACGCCGAGCGCAGCTAGTTTTAGAATTGATACTGTCAATACTAGAACAATGATACTGTTTTTGTGTCCTTAACTGAGGGTGGGTTCAAGTAAATACTCAGCATGCAATGAACTTGGATATTTATTATACAGATATTCTTAAGTAATAAGACCGGTACAGTACTTAGCTCCAGGGATTGATAGCTAGCTCTTACACATGCGAACCAGTCCTATTTATCCGTTCACTTGGTTACAGTTGTAGTTACCGCTGTATTACCATTATACCAAGCACAAGGTAGGTAGGTAGGTAGATCGATTCCACCAAGGTAACTGTTCGAGTCCTACTTAAGCCCACGACACCCCTCTCGACTTAATTCGGATAACCAAGTCTGTCTGGAGGTTTCCGGACTCTGGTTGACCTTCGTGGTTCCACTCTAGGATTTGGATCTGGTCTGTGTCCTAGTGGACTGGAGATCACTGATGAACCGGACTCCACTCTGGGATCTGGATCGGGTCTGGGTCCTGGGGAACTGGACTGGTCTTGTGGTGGAGCCGTTTGGATAGGTTGGGACATCGGAGATGCTGGTTCCGCTGTTGGCTCAGGCTCGGTTGTCTCCGGACGTACCTCGGCTTCGGCTGGTCTCCAGCTTTTCCAGGCTGGAACATCATCAGCGTCCCTTTGGAGATGGTCTCCTGCTGGTCTGATTTGATCCACGTGTCGGCGCTCGAGATTCCCGTTCACTTTCACAGTATAGTGGAGTTCTCCATCTTGATTTAGGATGGTCCCTATCTTCCATCTGGAATTTGCAGAACGGTAATCGCGAATTGCGACTTTTTCACCAACCTCGAACTTCCTGTCCTGAAAATAAACGTCTTTTCTGATCTTATGGTGGATCCTTTCCTTCTGATCAGGCAGTAGAAGATCGAGACGTGTCCGGATCTCTCGTTTGAGAAACAGCATGGCCGGACTTTGGGATGTTGTCATATTCGGTGCTTTCCTGTAATTCATAAGGAAAGTTAATACCTTTTGTTGGATCGTTCCAGGGTATCGTTGCATTGCTCTTAGAGACTGCTTCAGTGTATACACGTAACGTTCCGCCTGCCCGTTGGTTGAGGGTTTAAAAGGCGCACACGTTTTGTGTTTTATTCCGTTTTTATTTAGAAACTTTCGAAACTCTGAAGATGTGAATTGGGGCCCATTGTCGCTTACTAAAACAACGGGAAGTCCAAATCTGGAAAAACAGTCCCTTAGGCACTCAATCGTTTTAGATGCTGTCGTAACTTTCATAGTATAAACCTCTAACCATTTTGAATAAGCATCTACAATAACTAGAAACATATGCTCGAAAATTGGTCCCGCGAAATCAACATGAATTCTCTCCCAAGGAAAACTAGGATATTCCCAATGATGAACACGAACCTTAGAAGGATCAGCTTTATGCTTAAAACAGTCCTTGCAGTTCCTCACTGTTTCCTCGATATCCTTGTCAATGTTGAACCAATAAACAAAAGAACGAGCTATAACCTTCATTTTAACAGTTCCCAAATGTCCTTCGTGAAGTTCATCGAGAACCTTCTTCTGCAATACCCTAGGAACCCATACACGCTGACCATACATTATGCACCCATCTTCTATACTATACCTTGCCTCTTTCCCCTTCAAATCTTTACCTTTCAGTAGGTCTTGTAACAGAGGACCTAACTCACTATCTGTCTTTGTAGCTTCCCGTATTTCCCTTGCTGTTACCGGCAATGTCTCTATCTGCGACATCTGGAATATTTTAACATCGTCCATCACCTCGAAATCTTCAGATGCTTTCGGGAATCGGGACAGGAAATCTGCGTTTCCGTGGTCCTTCGTGTTTCTGTACACAATGTCGAACTGAAAAGATTGCAAAGTTAGTGCATAATGTAAAAGTCTAGTTGCTGTTAAAACAGGCAACCCTTTTTTCGACCCAAAAATATGAACTAACGGTCGATGATCTGTAATGAAGGTAAATCTACTACCTTTTAAATACAAGTAAAACTTTTTTACAGCCCAGACGATCGCTAGTGCTTCCTTATCTAACTGTGAATACTTTCTCTCAGTCACAGTTAGTGTTCTTGATGCGAACGCTATAGGCCTTTCCCTTCCACCTGGGAAAACGTGAGAAAGCACACCCCCTACTCCCACTGGCGATGCGTCTGTTGCCAATGATATAGGCAAGTTGGGGTCATAATGTGCTAGAACCCTCTCAGAGCAAATTTCCCTTTTAATTCTCTGAAAAGCTTTTTGACATTTATCTGACCAAAAGAACTTGACATTCTTTTTAGTCAACTCATTTAGTGGATTAGCTATAGTTGATAAGTTTGGGAAAAATTTACCATAAAAGTTCACTAACCCCAGAAAACATTTTACCTCATGTACATCTTTTGGTACATTTGCGCTCACAATAGCAGAAATCTTCTCATTTGTTTTATGTAACCCCTTAGCGTTTATTTTATGTCCTAGAAAATTAATTTCATCTTGAAAAAACTTACTCTTTTTCAGATTAAGCTTTAATCCATGTTGCTTACACTTCTCGAAAAAAATTTCTAGAACCTTAAGATGCGACTGTTTGTCTTTACCAGTCATTCTTGCATCATCCATAAACACTTTTACACCCTCCATGCCTTGAAACAACCCGTCAACGTAACGTTGCCAAATCGCTGGTGCCCCGTTTAATCCAAACATTAATCGTTTGCATACATACAACCCCTTATGTGTATTAATTGTCAAAAGTTTTTGACTTTCAGGATTAACCTTCATTTGCAAATAGGCATGGCTGAAGTCTACTTTTGAAAATTGATTACCACCATTTAAACTAGAAAATATTTCCTCTAATTTAGGTAATGGGTGTTGAGGCACTACTAGATTTGGATTTACAGTTACTGAGTAGTCAGCACAGAGTCTTATGTTCCCATCAGGTTTAACAATCGGGACTACTGGAGTCGCCCATTCAGAACTTTCTGCTTTTTCTATGATTCCCTCTTTTTCTAACCTGGTGATTTCCTCTTCTACTCGGGTTTTTAGTGCAAAAGGTACGTTTCTATACCTACAAAATATCGGTTTTACCCCCGGTTTTAACTCCAAATTAACTTCATGATTATTAATTTCCCCAAGTTTTTCATCGAACAGAACTTCGTACTTTTCCAAAAGATCATTCAATTCCAGAGTTTTGACCGATCTAATTGCATTTAAATTTTGCCAGTGTAACTTCAATTTGTATAACCATTCTCTACCCAAGATTGTTTCTAAATCTTGTTTTACAATATACAAATTTAACTTCAGAACTTGTTCATCATATTGAACTTTAACTGTAACATACCCTAGTGGTACTACTGTATCCTCACTATAGGTTTTAAACACCAACTTTGTAGGCTGAATCTTTTTCTCAGAAATTTTCCTGAATTTCCTTAAGCTCATAACACTAACTGTCCCCCCTGTGTCTACTTCCATAGAACAGGTCTGATCTTCAATTTTTAAATTGATCATGATCGGAGGTCTCTTTGGTTCCTCTTCACTCAAAGTGTTATCCCACGCATTCAACCCATACATTGGAATTTTATCTTGGCTTTCTGTGGAACTTTCCTTTAGGTCCACCCGACTTTGCTTAGCCGCTTTTCGTTTCACTGCAAAACAAGCTTTCGAAATGTGCCCAGTCTTGTGACAAAAATAACACTCACTGTTTTTAAACTTACAGTTCCTACTAGTATGATCAGTACCAGTACATCGCGTACAAGATTCATTTTTACCCTGAGGCAAATTACGCTTTTTGTCACTTTTATAACCCCTGTTTTTAGGTTTTTCACTCATGGCATTTATGTTTGCAGAACTACCCAAGACATCACTAGCACCCTTGTAAGCTCTTTCCATAGCTAACGCTATTTGCACCGTCTTATCTAAATCAATATTGTCCTCTTCGAACAATCTGTCCAAGATCATCTTGTTTCGGAGCCCACTTACAAATACATCCCTTAGCATTATATTTAACATTTTGCCATCATAATCACAATTTACCGCTAAGGCACGTAATTCAACTAAGTAAGTGTTGATTGTTTCCCCTTCCTGCTGTTTACGATTTAAAAATCGGTGACGTGAAGGTATAATCAAAGGTTTTGGCGTTAAATGTTTTCGTAGCACTGCTTTTAAGTCCTCCAGACTTTGAGCTGATGGTAGGTTAGGAGCCAACAAATTCTTTAAGAGTTGATACAATTTAGGACTTAAACTTGAAATTAACACTTTAGCTCGCTGCTCGGCAGGAACATTCTGTATGTCCATATAATTTTCGAGACGTTCCAAAAAAGAATCAAACAGTTCTGATTCCTCATTAAACTTTTCGAATTGGACTGCTACCTTTTGATTACTTCCTAATCTATTTGCCAAAGTATTAATCAGCTCTTGATTTTGTTGCAGAATTTGGGCTACTTGCGCTTCCATCGTTTAGCAGAATAAAATTTTTCTTCTTACCAATCTTTCCAGGTACTCGCACCAAAACAAAACTCCAGAAGATGAACTTGCTGTATCCATTAAAACTGTCGATTTGGCATCCCCGTCGCCATCTTTTGTGTCCTTAACTGAGGGTGGGTTCAAGTAAATACTCAGCATGCAATGAACTTGGATATTTATTATACAGATATTCTTAAGTAATAAGACCGGTACAGTACTTAGCTCCAGGGATTGATAGCTAGCTCTTACACATGCGAACCAGTCCTATTTATCCGTTCACTTGGTTACAGTTGTAGTTACCGCTGTATTACCATTATACCAAGCACAAGGTAGGTAGGTAGGTAGATCGATTCCACCAAGGTAACTGTTCGAGTCCTACTTAAGCCCACGACACCTGTCATTATGTTTTTAAGTCAAAATTCAAACGACTAGGGGCACTAATTAGTTTGCAAATAGTATTTGATGGAATTTTGTGCGCAGAGAGTTTTTTGTTTTATCCAACTATGATCATTAATTTTCAATTCTAAATCCAGAATGATGTGACGTACAAACGATAGTGTACTTCCCAAGGGCAGAAATGATGTGGGTTGTTAGTGTGTGTACCCCGATACTGTATGGAACACACATTTAGACTTATAAATAGTATTTGAATCGGTGGTATTGGATATGTTAGACAATCATTCGCTATTTAAACGTAATATCTTAAGTGATATCTTATTACCGATACCGATACAAAAAGGTATCACTTCCACGTATTATCAGATGGTACACTGGTGAGTTAATGTGTCTAATTTCAAGCTGCTAACATGAATTTTTTCCATCAATATGCCCTTGAATGAAAGTGTATTACAAGATGGAAAATTTGGACGGAGTAGATTTCTTAAGTCTTTGGGTTTATAAGAATGGAAATATTTCTTTAAAATATCCCGGAATTAGTGGGAAGTATTTTTAGATGGCACGTGCCTTTAAACTCCCAAAAGGCATCGAACTTCTAAATCTAGCGTCAATGTGATAGCGATAAAATCGCCAAAACCCAAACTGACTAAGCGGTTCTTCAAGCATATAGCGGAAAAAAGTGAAAAAGCAACGGAAATATTATTGATAAACATAAGCGGATATGGAAACACATCACTCATAATCACAAAGCATCAAACTCATAGACGCATGACCTATTCTCATGCTGAAGTCCGAAAACAACAAATGCAATTCTCGACACAGGCCAGCTACCTTGGCAAAGGGGCCTGCCTGTTATAGAGGGGAGGATAGAACAAACCCTGGAGAAAAATATTCTCCAGATTTTGACTCCCCCAATGCACTTACAAGATGAGGTTTCTTTCACCCGGAAAAAACAACCAGGAGTTTTCGTGGGAGGCTTAGCAGGTGGCATTATTGCCAAGTTGTAAGGGGACAGCAAAAACCAAACAACAAAATAAATAATTCATGGCCAGGAGTTGAAGATTAGAACTTTCGAAAAGATTCTCAAAGAGGGTGTTTTTGTTAAAGGATGAAATAAATATAAAAAATAGCGTTTGCGAATTTTCTAAATGTGTCAAGACTGTTTGTATATTCAGTTCTTGTTTAGATGTTCGAAAGGATTAAATTTGATTCGATTCCTGAACAAAGTTCCATTAAAGAATTATGTAAAACAACATTCTTTCTTTTTTTCCTATTATGGATTGAAATGGAGGTTCATTCTTTTCACAATGGAGGTTCATTCATTCCGCACTTTTTTAAAAAAAAATTAGTTGAAATAATTGTTAGAAGTAGTAGTTATAGTACGATGGTTGCGAATAAATTTTATGTAAAGGAATATAATTATTTTTTCAATATGTTGCAACAATAAAAAAAGCATGTCATGTTTAAAAAAAATCTCTCAAGTCAAGTTTTTAAAAAACGTTTTTTCCCATACAAATAAATCATAATAAAAAATATAATATTTAAAAATATTAAAGCTTTATGAAGTTCAAAGTCATTTTCTAAATGACTTGATCAATTTCTTTAGAGAGACCTAACTTTTTCAAGTATATACCATCATCTATAAAGCACACAAACGAATGAGTGTAAAACGGATTAAATATAAGAAACTCATATAAACTCATATTCAAATAGATTTTTGGGCATCAAACCGTTATATGAGCCACTATGACCAATGAGAATACTTTTACTAATGGATATCACAAAAAATTCTGGGTCAAATATGAAACTCCAACCACAGAAACAATCTCAAAAACCTTAAAAACCACACCGAACAAAGCATCCAAACTCAACCACCTTACTAATTAGATACCAGAAAAGTGAAGGGGAAGACAGCCTAAAGGCTGCCACTTTAATTAGATACCCTCCCAAGTGCACGGTATGGAACAAAAGCCCGGCAGCTAGAAAGTCACTTCCTCCTTCATATTATTTGCGAAAAGGACAGAAGATGCGAGGGAGTCTAGTCTTTATGGTGTGTTTGACTTAGGCTAATAGCGGGCGATATGGCTCCCGCGAGCAACTAATATTGAAAGAGGGAATTGCTGAGGGGACAGTTTTGAAGATGGGGGTGTTTGGATTTTTTTTTAATAATGGGGTGTCAGCTTGTAGAGGAAGGTGTGTTGGTAATTTGTTTAAAAGTGAACTGTTTCAGGGATATGAGTCTTTGTTTAATAAGGGTGATTAAATGTGTGGCGTTTAAAGATTTCACGAGTGATTGTTATGACTGAATCTTTTTTCTAAATGAAAATAAGTGAAGAAACACATAGAGCACATCAAAAGAGCAAACCATAAGTAAAGGCTCAAGTTCCAAGCGATTCCGGGTGCCAACGATCTCTTATTATCTCTAAACGTAAGGTAGAGAGAAGGAATAAAATCCAAATCTAGTCGTAATGAGCGGATAAAAGAGAAAGACCAGAGGATGCTGTTCCTTATTGCAGTGGAATGGAAACATTTTTTAATTGTCATTAACATAAAGTAATACAAAAAGTTGACGGGGCCAATCCCTCTCACATAGAAAATTAAAGCTAAAAATGATAGTGAAAAGTGGTTTCATTCTTGAACTTTTAAAGTCATTATCACTACTCTTAATAAACAACAAATATTTGGAATGAAAGATATAGAACGTCTCAAGGGAGAGTATACTCCATGCATGTGAACTTTACAGGAAAATGAATTTTTCAGCTTAAAATGCTTAGAAAATACAAGGTTATAAGTAAGTCAAATGGATAGAAAACAACATATCTTTCAGAACAAACTATCCTATGTATGATCAAGAGATAATAACTTGTCTCAAAAAACGACACACATGACGATCAAATGTTCTCATTACCCATAAGTCTTAATCTCCTCCTATACAAAAGAAATCTCGAAAGTAATGAAAAATTATCCATCAAATCATCACACTCAAACCAGAAGAAAAGAGCAGCAGAATCATCCAGTGTTAAATGTCGTTAGGAGGCGTCAGCGATCTTATACGATGAGTAATTAGGAGAAGAACTCAAAAGATTTGATAATGAGAGACCTTCATCTTTATCGGAAGCTCAGAAATTGATGATAATGGACTCGCACTAATGGCTCAGTTACTACAGTGATTTAAGTTCCCTTTATCATTATTATTTGTAAAGATTTTGAGTGTAACTACTGAGCGAAATCGAGATTCATGGGTTTTTTTAGGGGCAGTTAATAAGACAGGTTTTACTTTTAAAGAGTTCGAAGATGCACTACTCAATCAAAATTATGGTTATTTCTACCGTAATTTAATGATCCGAATTACTTGAAACATTTTAGTCTTTTTTAATAGCTGTTGTAATCCTTAAATATCCTTTGACTGCAGTGAAGCAGATTGAGTTAGTTAATGCAGTTATAAATCTTTTACCGAATACCATGAAATTGTTAGCAATTGATGGTAAGGATATGAGCGAAACTTTATTTTGTGAGAAACCTAATTCGTGAATTAGCATCTTAAGCAGGCGTTGAAAAAAAAGCCCTTCAGATTTTCAACGAGATCAATTTTGGCAGTCAGACAGAAGATGAACTTTCAACACTTCTTATCTCCGAGTGTAGTTCATACGGTACAGAAGTGCTCAAAAACACTTCTTATCGATGAACTTGATAATTTAATTGATAAGTTAATTATTTCCTTTCATTAATTTCAACACATATTTCGATAAGTGTAATAGTTCCAGGTAGAAAATTCACCATTATGTTTTTTCTGTTAAGCGCTGCATAAGAATACCTTTGGAAAATCAAAACTGCTCTTATTTAAAGACAGTGTTTACATATTGACCGATGTTTTTGCCCTAAACAGATAAAAGTAGAACACTTGCAATTATTTTTACATTTATTGGTTTGTCAAAACTAAGTTAAAAGAACGTAAATTAAAATTTTTGTACTATATAATAATAGTTTTTAAGTTTTTAAATGGAAATATAAATATATTTTCACTTATGTATTTTAAATAAGAATTTTTATAGAATAAAGGCGCAACACAAAACCTTTTTTTACCCACAAAAGAATATTTTAACTCTTAACCTTAATTTAAACACTTTAAATTGAAAATATGAAACAACTACAGAAGTAGTTGATTTAGAAATAAGCTATTAGGTTGAGCAGGAGAGAAGACATCCTGACCTAAAGAATACAAAGAAAAGTAGCAAGAGACCCAAATATACTGGGAGTCTGGGAGGAAGCTACAGAGGCAAGGTGAAATTGCCTAAACACTACACGTGATAAGCATAGTAAAACTTCTTGAGAGTGTTGACGTAGTGAGTTTAAATTTAAATATTGAAACACTCTACGCCCACTCGTTTATTTAAAATCAGCCCACGTCATACGAGTCAAAATGTTAAATGGTTTCTTCCAAACTAACTTGAAATACGTATGACTTCATCCTACTGATAAACATTTCTGTTGGCTGGCTAGCTGGCTAAAACGGTGATGGAAAAAAATACCACTTGGAAAACAATATACGGAAGTTGACGTGATGTAAAGTCCTTGACAATGGAAATATCTGTCTGTGTTTTGAAACTATTTCTCAATTGAAATTTCGAGTTATGGTTAGTGGACAGAAAAGGTCAAATAAATGACTTTCGAAACTGTTGTTTAGTCTATCACAGGGTTGGGATTTTTTTTTGTTAAGTTTAATTTTTTGAATATTAATGTCTGCTACTTCAACGTTTTTTTCTTTCATTTTTTTTAGAAAAAGCAAGAAGTTAAGAGGATCTATAAATAAGGAGAGTAGACAATAGGATATGTAAGATAGTTTAATAGCTATTACTTAATGATGCTTGTGATGTTCTACATCCTTCTTAAAATGGAAACAATCGAAATATTAAAGAAAGAAATACCCTGCTCATCTGCAGCAATTTGAAATACAACACGACAAACAGGATTGGGGAGTGTGTTGAAATATATTGAATCTTCAATTCCAAACTTATATAATGATGATTGTTACTTCAACTACCAAAATATGAGTTGACTTTTTATTTGTTATGGTGTCATCAATGCTAAAACACTTTTTATCTACAATACTTTTAGAACTCTGTTAACTGTGCTGTCATAAATTTTTCTCCCAATCGAAAATTTTTTCAAAGAAGAATCAAGTGAAGAAAATTTAGAAAATAAAGAACTCTTGTTTAATCACCCCGATGGTGGAGGGGAACATTCTCTGGGAGGGGGGGGGGATGGTTGCCATACCAACCCCATTACATCATTACACTACACATATGCGTTTCTTGTTATAACACTATTTAAAAAAATTAAGGCTCCAGAATGGTTTTCTATAATTATGAAAATAGGGTGAAAACGCTGGAAATTGAATATACATCTAACGGTGATGGCCGAATGTTTCCAGCAAAATATTTTTCTGCATCAATTTCACGAATTAACCAAGACTTTAAAGAAACCACACAGAAATTTTAAGTTAATATTAGAAAGTCATAAAAAATTTTTTAAATATGGTTAGTTTCTCAACATAAAAAAGGGTGGAAAAATTCTGAACATCTAAATATATGATACGGGCAATGTGATAAATCCCGGCATTAGTAATAATGCCCACGCATTTCGGGCAAAGTGATAAATACTCATTCATAAATGCCATTGAATTTATCACACTACCCATCTCAACTTCGAGTATTATTAATAATGTCCGATTAATCACTTTGCCAGTACATATACTACTATACCTATACTTTTAGCAAAAGAAATGCTGAGCTTATATGAAGTTTGGTGGAACCTCAGCAGGCTTTACTATGGTTCGTGGATCCCTCCAACTGTTCTTTTGCAGGAGACAACAACAAACCACCCCATTAAACTCCCCCACCCCACAAAACCATCCATCTCCCCGGCAGGAAATTAATATAACAATAGAGATTTATGTTCCGAATCACACCAATTGGCAGCGATAAGTCCGCGGGGGCGGAGAGATTGGATCAAGGGAGGGAGATGGCGATCTATCGAGTATAGGAGAGGAGCTGTCACTCGAATCGTTTGACTCAGTTGACAGCTGGGGTGGGTCTCGCGGATTAATGGAGTCCCATCAAGTGTTGGGGTTTTCGAATCGGCACTCGACTGGGTGAGGAAGCGGTGTTGGGATTTAGGCTTAGCTCTAGTTCTTAGTCACTGGGATAACTTTGTGAAGGAACGCCTCATTCGTGAAGAAAGAATATAGTACTATAAATTTGGTGGAATCGGTTGGAGTGCCAGCGGTTCGCAAGTCATGTAACTACAACTACGATGGAAGAAATAATAACAGATATCAACTAATATCGAACAGTAAAAAAGGAATACTATAGAGCATTTTCAATCACATGACTCGGAGCTAACAACGGCCTTAGCAACAGAAATGTTACAGTTTTTTGCCCTACAGAGGTTAACAGTTACAGAAAATGACTGGCCGTGGAATTCTTCTATTGGAGCATTTGCAATCACGTGACCCCGTACTTAAAAACCCCCTTAGCAACAGATAAACAACGGCCTTAGCAGCAGTTAAAAGCCCTACGGAAGGTACACAGTTAAAAGAAAATAACCGGTTGTGACGTCACCTGAAAACACTCTATTGGGAAAAGGAATCTTCTCTGGGAAAGAAAGACACGATTTTTTCCCAAGCAGCACGAACGTTCCAAGATTCGTCCAATTTTTATCATGCAAGTCCAAATTTCGTTTAATTCTAGTAGCAGTACGTAAACCTTTTGACATAATATGGAATGAGCTGTGCTACTAGAACTAGGGTTAATTATTCTTGTATTTAATAGCAATATCAGCACTAAAAAATCCAGAGTTCCTTACATAAGAAAAATCTTTCAAAGTAAATTCAAAGTAGTAACACAGGTATATTTTTCTATCAGATATCTTGATCTTCGGAATACTTCAAGGGGTCTAAGTTCGTGCTTGGATTCAAAAGACTTTCGCAGTAGATGCGCAGCCATTTGCAATTCAGACACTAAAATGCAGAAGGAAAGTAAACAATCCCCTTTCCACCATAGAAAAAAAAATTATACAAACATATTCCAATTTTTCTCTCCTGTTTCATTTTTCCAAGGTAAACACCGAACTCGAACCCATAAGTAATTCGAACTACCAAACACTCGATCCGGAAAGCACTCCGCTTTGGAAAAAAAAAGCACAGCGAACAGATTTACCCCATCACAACCCTCTTTATTTGAAAAACGACGCAATTACCTTTTGGAAGCAAAGAAAAGCAATCAGCTTTTTCGTAAACCCCATCTCCGCCTCCACGTTAGGCTTAATCGCCGCAGAACATCAATGTGGAAAGCAAATAAATAACAACACCTCCCCCAACGCCATCATTCTCCAGAAAAAGTATTGAATATCAGAATTCATTCATTTCTCCACATATACGTAAACCCATAGAGACAGTATGAAGTAGAACGCGCATAAGTTGTAACCTTCCGTGGCTATCACAAAGAGTGGGATATGGGTAGTTTAATAGGGCAAGGCTGTACTACTTCAACTGTCGTGGTTGGCAAATAATGCCAAAGTGACCTTCGCCAGGCTAAGATTTCACAATTTCTTTTCAGAACTTAAAGAAGAAAGAAAGATATTGAGAAGTATTTTGTGAGGTATAGAAAGAAAAGATGTGTGTGTATCTAATGTCTAAAAAGACCCAAATTTATAACTTTATAGCTGATGGAAGAAATCTGTCATCATGTCCGTATACGACCATAATTTTCATATTAAGCAACAAACGAAATGGACAGGCTACTTGTTATCAGGATGGATAAGGACCGTTCCACTAAAATTGTACCCAATGTCAGTTCAACTGGAACTCGGAAAAATAGGGAGAAAAAATTTGAGATGACAGGACTGCCTTTTGGTTTTGAAAGCAAAAAACTGGAGAACACAGGAGAGGAAAGGGATAGCCTGGAAAAAAAAGTATCATGAAGCTGAGGCCTACCCGGGGAAGACAAACCATTGAGGAAGGAAAGTTATAAAAGAAGAAAATTCAAGACTAAAAATAAAAATATTATATGAGTACAACAGAGGTGAGCGCGTTTATTTAGAAAAGTCCATCACCCTCCAGAGAAGCTCCTCAGTGCACAGGGCATCTGTAACCCTTGATAAAAAAGGGTCTTGTAGTGCAATTTTTTGTATTAGTGTTTTTTACAGTTAATGATAGCACTTTGTTATACTAGAGAAGGTAAAATCTCAGCATGTATTTTAAAAACATACAGGAATACTATAATTTCAATAATACTTCTATATTTTTGACACGCATGAATTTTTGCAGGTAACCGTAAATTTTGGAACAATCGCTTCCATGGGGATACAAAGTCTCGATACGCAGTCTATTCCCCCCTTCTAACCCTATGCGTAAACCATAGCCAACAGGTGCGTGGGTTGAGTTGGGAGGGAATTCAATTCCGAATGGAATAACTCCTGAGGATCAAATCTCTCGAGGGAGGATGAATCTGTGTTGCAGCTTCTTTTGAATTTAAAATGTATTCTCGTTTGAGTTTGAAATATCGTATCGACCTCTTTTGGTTCCAGAGACCAGGGATTTCTCAACGGCAAAAGGTGATTTTTTACATCGGTGTATTCTATTATCGGAGAGGACTTACAATGAAGTGTTTTAAAACATGAAAGAATGGAAGGATTTAACATTTTTGTAAGGGAGTTTAGAATTCATAGAAAACGTTTGATTTTTTTCTAGCGCATTTATTTTTAATCCGACAAAAACGTGCTTCTATGGATTCCTTACTCTGTTCATCATTTACATTGATTAATTTTTGAAGATGTTCTCAAGTGGATGATGGAATTTAATCGACAGATTAGGTTACAAATTTTAAGAATAAAAATATTTCTTAAATTTTAAGATAACTTAAAATAAGTAAATAAATAAGAAGAAAATGTCCTAACTATAAAAGGGAGATTCTAAGTACCATTTTTCCCAAACATCATTACTCCCCCTCCTGTGACTTTGAACCACAGTGGTTAAATGCTGATGTGTATCCATACAGGTTAAGATACATTTAAAAAAACGTAAACAGGAAAGTCTTTCGGTAGCATTATGAGTAAAAATAAAGGTTTCAGGGGAAATATTTTTACACAAAACTAGACTAAGTTCATAATCGAAAGACTGTGTTACATAAATTTAATATCATCGACGGGAAGAAACAATTTTCCAAGGATACCGTACCAACTTAGGAATAGAAAAAAGTCTTACATAGATGGCGAATGACATCACTGACTATTAAATAGTGAGTGTGATCACCGACTCCCAAAAATACAAAGAAACATAAATCCTCTATCTATCAATGCCACACTACAGGAAAAAAACCCTCCCGAAATGACGTAATTCCCTAACACTTCGCAACAGGTTCGTGCCCCCCTCCATCGCATCCCTAAAAATAATCCACTTCTTCCCCCCTCGACTTTTCACCTTTCATCTTCCCAAAAGAATAATTCGGAAAAATACTCCACGCGAAATGGAACTCCACAGAGAGGGTGGAAGCCCCCTTCACATCGAAACCAACTTCACATTCATCTCTCAAACGTCAGGGGATGAATGTCCCCCGATGCACATATTTCTCTATTGGCCGACTGATAAGCCAAGGGAACGACAAAGCAAAAAATTTATATGCACCCCGTCGAGCTTGAGAGGGAGATATATACCCGTTTGTTAAAACTAAAATAAATAAAAAAAAGTGGCGAGCATCTTACAAATGCATGAAACATAAAAAGGAGGGATAGTAATCTCTGCTGTAGGATGAGTCAGAGGATGAAGAGAGAGACGGGGACAGTAGGTTGTGTCTTTCTCTGTGAGGAGTTGTTTGTATGAGTTGTTTTTTATGTCGTGTTCAAGATAACTGAGAAAGAAAGGAGCGTTTGGCTGATTGCGGAGGTGGGAGTTAAGTAGCGTTTCCACTTATCCGGTGCCTGGCGTTATGGGAATAAGGTGAGACCATTGGACGAATGTGGCAATGAGTAGAATAAACAATTCTTAAGAATGAATGTACACTCATAATAATTTAAAGTAAAAGTATCAAATTTTAAAAGTAACCTAGATAAACCATTATTAGATATGTGATATGACGAAAATGTCACGTTATTCAATAAAATAAGGTGCTGAAGAGTACTTTTAGCCGTAATAAAAATTATACTAGGTCATAATCTTGCACACTGTCTCATTCGCTGCTCCTTTTCAACCAGTGGTTTAGCCAGCAAAAAAGATCTCAGAGGGGGAATATTGAAATTTAGGAGGGGAATGGGGTATTTTTTTGTCCTTTCCTATAGTTAAAAAAAGGAAAATTTCTGGGTTTCTGGGACGAATACATAATTAAATCCTCCCTTGTCTGCACCACTGTTTAATACTCATTAGTTTCCAAAACACGAAAGAGTAAAAATAAGGGATTAAAACTGCGATCATGGCTCGTCTCGACGTGTTAAGTGTTTTGAAAAGCATCACTGCATCAAGTCAATCAATCTAGAATCTAAAGAAAAAGGGTCTATTTACATAATCACGCGTATTTCCGTCGAACGCTCAATTAAATTCGCGTCAGAAATCAACTAAGCCCTCTCAAGGGATCAACAGGGCGCAAAACGAGATAATTCCCTCATTCAACCCTACCTCTCGAGCCCAAATTATCCACCCCCCACAAACAAACAAAAGAGGCAAACGGAATCATCATTGTTTTTCTCCACTATTATCCAAGCCACTTGTGGCAACACCACTCATCACCAGTATCCATGGCAACATACGACTCGGACGGAGGAAAGATCTCGCCTTTATGAATAATGCATTATTTGAAGCTTCGCTGAAAAGGAGCAACTTGCCTTCCAAAAACGAATTACCCTCGCTTTGGAAATGGATGATTTTGTGTAAATGGGGCTGTGGGATTCCTAGCGTAGAAAGAATTTTATTCTTGGCGTTACAAATGAGGGTGGAGCAGGTATTGGATTTTGGAGCGAGCTCCGCCCAGTCCCGTTTAGTCCTCTCTCTCTATCTTGTAATTTTCTAAATATTCCGGAATGACTTCCAATTATAGAGAGAATGCAAAACAGTTTGGTTGATCTGAGGGACTTGAACAGTTTTGGGGAGGAGACGAACTGTTAAAATTGATGCTAAAACCGAGTTAAATTAGTTTCTTTCGTGTAACTTCATGGGATGCGAGCTCATTTAAATGGGTAAAATGGTAATTTATTACTACACAATTGGAATTTTGTCCGTAGTTTAAAACACAAAATATCAACTATAAACAGGCTTTTAATATTTAAGAAATGGAAGAAATAAAGAATGCTGTAAAAATCATTAAGAAGCAGTAGAATATGAGTTATCAGAAAGCTTTTACTGCTAACAAATGTTTGATGCAGGAAAAAATGTGGTAGGAAAAAAGAACTGAAGCATGAATGATTAGGAAAGATGCTCTGTTAGAATATTTTTCACGCATATCTCAAGCTGTCCCTCTAACAGCATCACGATCTGCAATGCACGAAGACAGGTGGTTTCAGATAGATCCAATCGAACATGATCAAATGATTAATTTACCCATCCTCATATAGTACTCTAGAGATAACTACATACTATTGCAATTACTCAGGATTTTTTTAATTAATTTTTTGTATGTCAAGGTTATTGTGCATAATAAATTATAATATAATTATAATATTTTAAGCTGATGGATATGATGTGGGAGTTATGCTGAAACGAAAAGCAAAGTGGTGATTTGATTGTAAATGTTTCTCCGACAAGAAACAATATTGGAAAATATCCAAGTAGGACAACGCTATACAACAGAACACAGGGCACGAAGGTCGTTACTTTTTCAATTAAACGAAGTGGTACTTAAATTTTAGTAATAGGCATTACCGTAAACACCATAAATTTTGTTGCAATATTATATAAGTAGAGCTTTACATTAAATATAGAGTACTCGAAGAAATATGAGGATGATAATAAAAAAAGACAGCCTAAAAATTGAACTGAATGTGATATATGTCCAGAAGTCAGGATGAGTCCATTAAAATTAATGATGAGAAGAAATAATTCAATTTTGAAAACATTAAGAACGACAAAACAAGGAAGTAATTTATATAATCAATCTTTATTATGGGATTTAAACATAAATTTCTAATGTAAGATTTAAAAATAATTTTTTACTTAAAAGATTTAAATAACTCTTAACTTTAGTCCAACACAAAGGTTTGGGTTATTTAAAATAAACGGAAATTTAAAGAAATATTAATTAAAACAGAGAGATGGTTTTTGTCGAGCAAACTCACTAAGAATCAGATATTTTAAATGGGACATAAATACCGTCTGAAACGATTATAACGCCAGGATTTTACTCTTGAATCGATTTTACTCTTGAATGAATTAGATTTTCGGTGGTGGAAAAAGGGTGTAAAAACTTTTAAATTTTCAGAAAATCTTAGAATTTTCACATTTTTCTAATCCTCCAAGGATTTCCAGGTAGCCCGCCTCACCATCCACCCACCCAATTTTTGCAGTTCCCGTAAATTTTCTATCAATTTTTGCAGTTTGGGAGTATACTAGAGTATGGAATGATTCCTCATTATACTGAATAGCATGTGTAAGCTATTAACAACACAACCAAGGTATAAAAATGCAAATGAAATGTTTTTGACTATACAATACATTACACACTACCAAATTCAGCATTCCATAGACGGGTCTTTAAAAAAGTGTCACGTGACACCCCCTTCCGTCGCCTGTATCCTTCCGCTCCGCACATCCTTTTCAGTATGCCAATTAAAGGAAACATTTTTTAGAAGGAGGGATAATCCCATCCGAGAAAAGAACATGCTTCTTGATGACGGCATAATCCCGGTGGTCGGTAATTGCGACTGTCATCAACGTATGCAAATTTCTGTCACCTCATTTGCGATGAGAAAAAAAACCCCGGCCGGACTCAGGCTTCGCGGTTTTTGTAAAGAGGCTTGAATGTTTACCGAAGAGATTATACGGGAAATTAAAGCGGAGGTGGTAATTAAAGGTTTAAGTGGGCACATTTTTTAAAGTGATGGCTTCGGGGACTTGAATTTATGTATTAAAACGTTAGGTTAGAGACTTAAGAGACCAGTTCACGACGATGTATAAAATTCCCTGTTAATAGACGGAGTAATTTCATTAGGTTAAAGACTTGCGCATAAAGATAAAATGTAACAAAGTCGAAAAAATGATGGTACTCAGAGAAACGTTTAGGGGAAAAGCCAAATGAAATGACAGTTTCGACTAACAACTTCTTGATAAAAAACATAACATACGATCACTCAAGTATTTGAAAATAGGAAGAAACTGTGAAGATCTTTGAAAACCATCTGTAAATAGTTCTAAACCGAAATATATAGCATAACTATAATGCCAAATTGTAAAACCGCAAAAAAAAAGAATAGTTTGACTCCACAAGAGGAGGTAGGTTAGAGCTTGGTTGGATTGACTTAAGCGGGCCTTCAAGTCCTAGGGGTTCTAAACTGAGGGCAGAAGGGCTCCATCCTCAAGGTAAACCAAGAGAAATATTCTTTTAAGACACGTTCCATCCAAGGCTATATCGAGGAAATTTAGGTTTCTTACTCTTTTTATATTCTACAAGTCTTATTACCTCAAAACGTAGAAAAGTCATCTTTGCAAAACGAATCACTTACCCGGGTGGTTATTATGTAAATATCGATCAAGTGGGCGAACGCATGGCTGCCCGAAATGATTACGAGCAAGACCCGAATCACTCGCGGTCGGTTTAATTCGGCAAACTTCGCTAGGCAGTTAGTTATGCAGATTCATCCCACTTTGGTATTCCGCGACAGTGCTCGGCAAGAGAGCGTTTAAGAGGGAGGAGAGGATGAATATTGTCCACCGGGTCTTGTGTGTGTTCAGTGAACTCCGCTTTGATTCGATTAATTTCGGGTTGCTTTGTGGGGACGGTCGAGAGAAGAAAAGGGACGTCGACATTAAAAGACAAACGCATGAGAAAAAGAAAGAGAGAACAAGGTTTTAGGTATAATACATTGTTGGAGTTTTATTTGAATCTTATAGTTTTAAAGAAATATGATTTAGGACAAATATCAATGGACAAATACGTGGGTAAATTTTGAAGGGCCAAAGAAAGATTATGCCCGAGAATAGGCCTGCACAGCTTAAACTGTGATGCGGGTCAAGCTACATTGGTCCTAATAGTCAATTTAAATCCACTATTGCTCGTAATGACATTGATAAATTATAAATAGAACTGAATACTAAGGGAAAATTGAAATTCCATATTATCTAAGTTCAAAACATACTGCAAGTTTCGCCCATTAGAATATTAATGAAACTTTTACTAGTTAGTATTTTCAATTTCCCCATAAGCTACATCTCACTTAATAAACGTATAAAAAAGAAGAGAACGAAAAGCACAAGAAGGCAGGGACATCTTCTTTTAAAATGCTCAAAGATCTAAAGTCAATGGACGAATGGAGCATAAAAACTAACACAATAGTCTGGCACTCTCAAGCCATAACTATTTCTAAATTAATTTCAGAGAATTAAAAACTAAACCATCTCTCCAAAAAAACTCAATGCATCAATATAAACCTCACATAACCAATAAATCAAAAGACCGATGAAGTCAAGCAAACTTCCATCTTCAAGACACACAACCCCTCACGGAAATCTGACCAATGACAGCCCGAATATTCTTCCAGATGACTTAGTGCCTCCCAGGCATGATGTAATGCGCTAAATCTGTCTCATAATCAATACCATTACGTATTTAACTCAGAGGGGGCTGGTCACCGTTCCACTCACGTTCGCGAACGCACCTGCCCCATGTCAAGGGTGGACTTCTTTTTTGTGATCTCGCGTGATGGAGCTTTAGCTCGCCTCGGGAGGTTGAGTTGGATCACAAGTGGTTAAGGTTTTCGGGTATACCTAAGTCTTTTGATCAGTCTGAATGAATATAAAAAATGTCGGGGGGGGGGGGGTGTTCTCTGACGGGGTTGATGCACTTAAGAATATTGTTTTCGTTTCGCAGGGTTTTTTTTGTCGCATTTGAAAGATATCCAATCCTCCCTTGTTAGATAATTTTCATAATCGTTTTTTTTTAAATATAACTTTGTATTCTTAATTTTCTGCTGTTATTGAATCTTATTTAACTAGAGGGAAAAGTTGAAATGTCTAAATATTAAAATAACTGATACAAAGTCTTAGTGACTTTTCCTTTTAAAATAAACATTACTTCCTTGCCTTATTTCTTGGATTTTCCTGGTAAAACTAATTTTAAAAGAACAGACATTAGGAAAAACAGCAATTCTTCAACACTTTAAATCACATTAATAAATCATATCATTTTGATGCAAATCAACACTATCCGTTTTTCAAAATGTTTCCTTTCAAAAATTAAATAGTTAAAAGGAATTACTTGGGATTTAAAGAGGAGAAGGCTGCTGTTCCCTGCACCCACCTAACTAGACCCTTGTCATTTGGTTCTTATGAGCCAAAATTGATTCATTCCACACTTTCATTAACCTTAAACAGATTGAAAACTTCTCTCCTAGTAGTTGTAGTTACTAGATTGACATTGTCACGCATTGACAACTCAAGGGTATAAAGAGGTATGAACACTCACGATTGAGTGCATAGTGAGTAGAATACACATGATAAATCCGTAATAATGCTTAAGCACTCATTATATATTCTGTATATACTTACGATGGAGGGGGTTAAATAAGAAGCGTCACGCGTGTATACGGGTCTCTGAATCCTTTAGTTTTAACGTAATTAAGAAATACCCCTCATTTGAATTTCAAACGAGCTCACCTTGGTCACACTATCATCGACCTTGGTAAAAGAAACTAATACCAGATGAGATTGGATTTCTGGGCTGAAAATGATCCTGTTTAAAAGGTTAATTTTGTTCCACACGAATGAGATAAATAAGAGGAATAATGAAACGGGGAGGGAGTTAACTTAGAATACGAACTATTGAATTTGTTCCCTTTGGTTGCTATTGCCCGATAAGGTCACGCTGGATGTATGGAGTACATTCACCAGGACAGAAACTGTGGGTCTTTAAAATGACAGAGTCATTATCAGTAGAGAAAAAAGAAGTTAAAAAGACTTTAAAGTTATGTAATAAAGATTCTACTACTACTATATAAATTCACTAAAAAGTTGGGGCTCCCTATACAACCTAAAAACTGTTTTTCATTACATATTTTAAATAAACGGAGAATATCTTTCTTGAAAGGTTCGAACCACAGAGATTCAACCACTAAATATCGTAATATGTGAAAGAAATCTCAGAATTTAAAAGAAATTGCAATCTATTGCGAAGAAGTGATCTACTCGCACACTTTGCATACAACAAAATGTTTATAAAAATTTTCAACCGTATTTTCAACATTCTAAAAAAACTAAGCTATCATTAACTGTTAGGTAAAAATAAGAATTTTAGCATTTTTATAAAACATCTCAGAATTTTTTTTTCATCAGCTTAGAACTTACACGTACACGACACTCTTCTAGACTCACAGAATAAGCGTCTACATAACCCAAATTCTAGGCACAAAAAATCAAACAAAACCACTCAAGGACCTATAAAAAACACAGAGAACCCTCCAAATCCAAGGAAAAGTCAAGAGGCACTCAAAGGAACAATTATCTACCCCAGTTCCATCACCCACCAACAAAAAAAAGATACGATCACCGAAAATAACCAGACCTTGCGTCAACACCAACTTTCCAGCAAGAAAAAATATCATTTCTGTGCACAACTCCCCGCAACCTCGACTTCTTACAAGCGTTTCTCAGCAAGTGTCTCATTAATGTAAGGAGCTGGCCATTTGTCGTAATTACTCGTATCTCGAAGCACACAGGAGAAAGGAGTCAAAGGATGCGTCGGAGCACACTTCCTCTTTTAAAACAATCAGCCGCTTTTTCGGGACATTAGGAAAAGGGGGGTGTGCAGATAAAACGTCGACACGTTTTTTACATGGATGAGTGAGTAAGTGTGGGGGTGGAGTGATATTGTGTCGGCAGGCGTTGGGTAATGTCAGTGGTTTAATGGGGCTTTTGATGGTGCTAAAGAAGAAAGCCGAATGCCGTGGTGTGCTATATTTTGTATATGGTGGGAAGTTATACGTATAGGGAAGAGAAAATTTTCATTGAGTAAATACTAAAATATGAAATAATTGATCATATCCAAGCTTTTGAGTTCTGTGAGGGTGAAAGTATTCTGGGAATCTCTTAAGAACAGATCTATCTAAGTTGTATTTAGAAGTATAAGAAACTGGTGCAGTAATAGGTCCAATGAAGAACTACAGCGATTCAAAATATCTTGATGCTATAAAAAGTACGAAATAATACAACGGTTCATTAATTTCAAAGAATAGTTAACATTCTTAGGAATAATTGTGGATAATAAAACCATAAGAGTCGTTAGAAGATGCCCATGCCAAGATCCCATGTGTGTACCTCACCTATAAATATGAAATGACTTCTAGAGCAAGGAATAGAAGAAATCAAAGGGGAAAACCGTCAACGCGTAGGAGATACTAAGATAGTAATATTAATTGCTCTTTTCAAGGATGGATAGCTAATGGGTTCAACAGCAAAAAGCTTTTCAAATATTAATAGCTTATAAATCGTTAGGCTATCAATTTATAACTTTCAAGCAAATACCTATATAGCCAAGAAAAAAGCGTTAACTATGACAACAAGATACTATCTTTACTTATTTTGTTAGGCCACCTGTTTGAAATATTAAACCACCAGACACTACAAGCAGCAA
Organism: Tetragnatha montana; assembly: GCA_963680715.1. Classification (NCBI taxonomy): domain Eukaryota; kingdom Metazoa; phylum Arthropoda; class Arachnida; order Araneae; family Tetragnathidae; genus Tetragnatha; species Tetragnatha montana. The sequence continues at coordinate 28,548,721 of OY796683.1, forward strand.
GGAAAGCCACAAAACCACTTGACAAGCCTACTTGGAAAACCACTCGGCCGAACGTGAGAAAATTACCAAACCGAAAAAAAAAAAACCGGTACTCAGAGAGCCCTTGCACAAAAATAAATTCAGCGTAAACGTAGAAACATATAAATCATTCACGCACTAGTCCGCCGCAGCGCTACTAGCACCACAAGCGGCGTGAGGCCTCAACTAGCACAATCATCCGTTATATCCCTCTGTTGTGTGCCCCATGAGGGAATCATCTAAACGTCCCACGCACGCAGAAGAGAATGAATGGAAAGATGGAAAAAGACCACACCTAGTAAACAAACAGAATCGCCAGAAAGAGAGCAGAGAAACCTGCTCGTTTTTTTTTCTTCCAGAGAATGGCAACGTCTGCCGTCTGTCATATTCAGGTGTCGTATGTTTTTGTGGTGGAGGATCAGGGAGGATTATTTCCACCCCGAGTGAGTCATTCCTGAATGAGGTTTTTCCAGTCGTTCTTACTCTGCATTGTTCTTTGTTTTCTAATGTAACAAAGATTTGTCCTGTGTATGGTCCTGTGTGGATTTAAGTAACAGTAAAAACTGAGATAACGGGGCACACAAACTTGGAATGTTTGTAATTATTTTACTAAGGCAGCGGTTGTCAAACATTTGGCAATAAGGAGCACACTCCTAAACACGGGAAATATACAGAAAATTTAGGAATGGACCCTAAGGCCTTTCAAGAGAATTTTCTCAAGGAGATGAAGTAGGGTTTGATGCTAGACTTTGGAATAGATAAACAATTTCATGAAAGCATATAGGTTAAGCAAACAAATAAACCATATATTTTTTTTAAAGTTATAAACTGAAATCTGTATAAATAACCGTGAAGTGAAGTTTAGAAGGATAAAGAAATGGAAAAGAGAAATAAAGATTTTGTTATTAATTTTAGACTTGTACAATATACTGTAAGGACGGGTCTCATTCACATTAGTACTACCAACTTCTCTTTTTTCCATTGATTATACACAACTTTGATTTTGAAATGAGTTTCATCCAAAATTTCTACAGCCGAAACAAATGACGGCTGTTTATTTAACATTTATAATTTAATTGAAATACATTAACCATTCTTTTCTATAAAAGGCACGCATTGTGATACGTTTTCAGTTAAAATATGCAACGATTAAATATCCAGTCCCGTCATTAGTGAAATGATTTAAACCCATATGGTGCATAAATCAATGCGAAAGGTTTCGAAATAACTTCAATAACAAAGTTCATAGACATTGGAATCAAATACCCGTTGAGTAAGACTCATTGTGTGAAGTGCTGAATGGCCCTGAATGAGCCAGCATTGAATGAAAACTAAATCACTAATGAACTGCACTTGGCGCTAAGAGGCCTCCAGTTAATCCGGCCTGTTCAGGGAGAAGGCTTTGTAACATAAGTTCCATATTGATTTGTGGAGATGGTGGTATTGCACCATCAAGACTAACGCTTTTCCATTGATTTCAAACCTTTATGACTGAAACTAAGTGTTTCCGCAATTCTCTTATCATGTTTTTGAATTACTTGTTGGGACATTCTAACTTGACCAAATATAAACGTCACAACAGTTAAATCAATAAGCGAACAAAGTGTTTCAAGAGTTCATAGATTGATTACAAAGGAAAACTAATTACCAGACAATTGATTTCTTCTGAATTTAAAAATCCTATCGTGAAGAAAGACGAAAGATAATGTTATGAATGTATGAATATGATTTATAGATAGTTAAAACATTAGAAAATCAGAGTTGTCCTTGAAACTTACAAACAATAGACTTACAAAAGTTTTGGGGTAATGATACGTGAAACTTGTTAATATCCCTTTTTCTTTTAGGTTTAAAAAGAGTAAATTTAAAAGTAGTTTCAATTTTTAAAGTAGAAAGATTTTTTCTCCCGTATCATCAGAATGCATTTGATGATTCACGCGAAAGTTGCTGCAATTTTCTGCAAATGTTATCCAGACGGCATAAAATTTCAAAAGTGGCTTACCACAATTTCGGATAAGGTAGTTAACTGTATGGACTAAAGATGGAGACGGTATTAAATTGTGAGGCGAATTATGTTGTATTTTGTAAAATAAAAATCGCAACTAAATTGAGGACATGAACTTTTCTTAAAACTCAACTTACCAGAGATACCAATTTTTCAAACGTTTTCCACTAACAAAAGAAGTAAAAATAGGCACTTCAAGCGCACAAAAAATAATGGTTGTTTTCTAAGCTACAAGTAGAAAACAAAAAAACAAAAAAAACATATCACAAACAGCGAATAAATCGGCCGTGATACACCTATATCCCCATGAATGCACCCAATCAAATCAAATATCCCAGAGAAAAAAAACCCGCCAAGCATCCTTCCTATATTGGCCCACTCCAGAAGGCATTCCTGCCCAAGAAAACACCAACAAGTGGTTCCTCCAGAGTGGTACAGGCATCTGAAGAACGTCGCCCCTCTCATCGATTGGCGGAGGGCGCCCCGGCAGCTACCCCTGATGTAAAAGGATTGGGCCTCAGAACAATCGGATTCGAATAAGACGTTGGAGAAGGAACGAGAGAAACAATTCGGACTGGAGTAGGGAACGTGGAATTAAACTTTCACAAAGGAAGGATTAACTAAAGAGGATGTTACATAGAGTTGTTTGTTTTTCAGGGTTTTAACTCTGGAGTTAGGATTATGGAGAGGGATGAGTGTTAAGGTGAAAGTTAATGATGGAGAATTGAGATTACTGCAATAGATTTAATCTTGACCCAAAACCAGAAAGTATTCTTAAAATTCGAACTAATTCTATTACTTGTTAGGAAGAGAACTATGAAAATAAGTTAAGTACATTTACTTTAATGTGACAAATCACGCAATTTCAAGGAAATCATTATTGACCCAGGTATGAATATCGTGATGGTGCTAAGATAGTCATTTGCTGAGTATAACACGTTTTCGAGACCTGATCACCTGTTTTCATTACACAAAGCACGGTTTCGAACAAGTAGGATTCGTATTTAAAACACTAGGGAATTAGTCTTTGACACCTGTTCAAATCACGAAAAGCAATTTACATGCATCACGAAGTTCATCCAGCTGTATTTGAGGGTCAAATATTGTATTCCTTTGTTTCAAATACAGTACACACTAGAAATAAGAGAATTTCCTGGAAGATTTTCTTTTACGTTGAAAGGCAATAAAAAGTCATCTCCTGAGATTTTCAAAATCAAACCAAGGGAAATATTTCGTTTTAAATAGAACAAAGCATAGAAAAGTCTGACAACTAAACAATATCTGGCAATAACTAATAATAATAATTAATACTACGCAAAACAACGCACGATGAAAGTTTACAGACCATAATTTTGGGACATGTATAAAATAATAGTGATAAAAAAGATAAAAGAAGATATATAAATATTAAATACTTAACTATTTGAAAAGTAATAAAGGTCAGTTTTTAATCATGAAGAAACTAATAAATCATCCTTGAAAAATTAGTTAACGAACAACAAAACCCAAATTAAACTTTCAATCCACTAAAAAACAAGGTTTTGCATAACATTTTCATAAAATTCATTAAAAAAATGACAACAAAACCAAATAATCTCTTCGAACTTTTATCGTTGGAAATTTCTCCAACAAGAATTTTTCCCTATCCCTAAAGGGCAAAATAAACCCCTCCTGTATCTTGGCTTCCGTGCAGCAAGCTAATTGATTAAAAGGCGCAGGCCTGCTGCCTGTCACGCCGTTGTCATAATCGAGAAGCTTAAGTGACACGTCGGTGGCAACAGCCCTAATTGAATCATGACCTTAATAATAAGAGAAGTCGCCGACACTGCGAGGAAATATTGTCTGAAAGATGAGTTTTCTTTTGTTTGGGAAATTAGACGGGAAAAGTAAAATTTGGGGAATACTTTTCTTGTTTAGCTCCATGAATTTTAGTATAGTAGATCTGCCGGAGAATTGAAGAATATTAGCACGATCTTTTTGATGGAGATATGAAAAGGATAAAAGGGAATAAAGTTAAGAGGGAGGAGAATTAAGACGAAAAACTCGACCGGCTCTCTATTTTACAGTTAATATTTCTTTTAAATTTTGATTTTCCTACTAAGATGATAAAACTGAAAATGGCTGGGATATACCTATTTCTCTTTCTTTTAATTAAATGGATTTAATTAAAAATATTATTTAAAAAGACATTGGTGATTATAAAAACTTTTTTAAAACAGTCAAACAAAAATCAATATTTACCTATTGAAGAACAAAAACACTCTAATTTCAAACCAACCTAAATATGATTCTCTCCAACTGAGCTCAGTAAGCGATTCGGTTAAGATATTTTTCAACTTTTAAATAAATAATTCTTCTCCTTCTCCCTTTTGCAATTCATCACTAACTAATGCCAGAAATAGCGTACACGACGAAAAGGCACATTGCTTATTGATCTTAAATAACGTTCAAATAAAAAAAAACGCTTTGAAAATTTATTCAGGTAGTCGCTAAAATTTCCCTGCCCTGTACGTCAAAATATAGAAGCTCCATATTTAAAAAATCTCTTCGAGGGAAATTTTCAAAAGATTCCAGAAGCTCTGTATCTCCCTTCATCCCAAACTAATTACGTTCCTCAAAAGATTATTTTTTTCCATCCACCGAAGACGGGCACGTTTGCTCAGCTGCCTTCAGTCTCGTGCACTGCAAAGCCCCCACCTGAACAATGAATAGAAATCGATCGCATTTTCAATTTTCTTTAGCCCAACTTAGTAGCCTCCTCAATACAAGTTCCCCTTTAAGGAAAGGAAGTAAATAACCCTCTCCCATAGCGTAACTTAAAAAAACCCTAAGTGGCTTTCTAACAAAGCACTCCCAAAAAAACATCCCATCTGGGTTTTTGATGGACTCCCTGCAGTTCGGGTCTCGAATCAAAACGAGATGACAAAAAAAAACCCACCATACACCCCCTTCCTGCGACAAGTCCGTGTATTTCATTTCTCCCCCGCCCGTAAAACATTCATCTGCACCCCTGTCGTAAAATTGAAAGCTTCTTTGTGTGGTGCACGCTTTACCAGTAATTTTCTCAAAAAGCCTCGTGTCCAAAATCTGGAGGGGGTAACTTACATCTCCACTTATTCATCCCCCCTACGGCTGTTAAAAAAATTGCGAGTGGTGGAGCAGTTCTTTCCGGTGCATGATGCCATTCCCCTCCCCTCCCTCCCTGCATTAATTTTTTGGAGAGCCCCCCTTCCGGCTTAAGGGGCAGGACTTCCGGTTGTAGTAGTCGAGAGGGGAGACACGTGGTGTGGGGTAATTTATTTTGTGGATATGTGGGAAAGAATGTCATTTTTTATACCAGTGGTTATTGAAAGACAAAGTATTATAAAATACCCCTAAATTGTTAAGTGCCATAATTCTGTGATACTACAAGCCTCTTTCTTTTAGAGAAACGGATGGTCTTTGACAGTAACGAATTGTCCCGTCATAATTTACTTTTCTCCGGTTTTAAGTTACGATTTTTCTTGACAGCTTTACTTCAGGCTTACTCAATGGGAGAAACGAAAGATTTTGAGTTCTAAAATGTGCTCTAGTTCGGTAAACAGTGTGATATTTCCAAAGTGCGTATTTATATACTTAATCTTTTTTTTTTTAATTTGATCAAATCAAAATGGATAATGTTCTTATTAATAAAAAAAAGTCAATTAAATATATTTATGTAAAACGCTACAAATAAGGTATATACCCATAAAAGCTAATTTTTGTTTCTTTATAAAACATGGTTATGATAAGTTTTAAAGGAAATATACTTTTTTTAGCAGTGTCAACTCTTATTGTTTATGTTTATAACATCGAATTTTCTCAAACAAATTTAGTATTTTCTTTATAAAAATACCAGTTATATTACTTATGGACCAATAATATTAATTCGGGCGTGTGATAAATAATTGTAGCTAAATTCTAAGTCTTATATTTTTACAGGTTGCAGTAAGTATTAAACCAGTATAACATATATATTTCCATGGTAGGAAATTTTAATTCAGTTTTAAAATAGGAATTTAGAAATAAAGAAAATTTCGAGAAGAAAATTTTAATGTTTAAATCAACGGTGGGCAACCTCCGGCCCGCGGGCCGGATCCGGCCCGCCACGTCATTTGGTCCGGCCCGCGGAACATTTTAAAAATTGTACTCAAAAATCACATATTATTATTCTAGTCCAGATTTTTGTAACTTTAACATAATTTTTGTTTCTAATCAAAATATTAATCTATTGTAGATTAATGTAACTAACTTTATAATTATTGTATGTAATATTATTCTAGTCCAGATCAGTGGCGGATACAGGGGGTGGCACTCTGGAAAGTGCCCCCCCCTTGGACCCAAAAATCATTCATAAGTACAAAAAAAAGTCCCAAAAAGTACTCAAAATGAGTTTAAAACCTACTTTTACAAGTCAAATTTCCAAAATTTTGACATTTTTTTCAAAAGATAAAGATGATGGTCTGAAGAAGTGCCCCCCCCCATTGGAGCCGTGCTGGATCCACGCCTGGTCCAGATTAATGTAACTTCATTATAATTATTTTATGTAATCTAGATATTGTACAAGTCCCGGATTAATTTTTAACTTTAGAATTAAACTTCATAAATATATATAATAAAAGGCCTCATTTTTTTACTTAAAGAATATTACCTATTATCTACTCTTTGACCCTCCACGACATTATAATGTTTGAGTCCGGCCCGCGGATTCGAAAAGGTTGCCCATACCTGGTTTAAATAATAGATAAAAAAAAACCTATTTGGAGTAGCAGACAATTTTTTATTTTTAGGAATGTACCATTAAAACTGTCAGGTCATATGAAATTAAAATTATTAAGGATATAATCTCAGTTAAATCAAGATGGAAAATTAATATGAATAATCTTTTCCAACAAAAAGTGTTGAAAGGAAAAGTATTTTAAGCATGATTGGTTTTACTGTATTCACTAAATATATTTAAACGAATTAAAAATATAAAATGCTGGCAAGACTATAATTTAATTAGAAGTGAAATAAAGTTCAACAATTTAAAAAATGTAAAGCTTAAAAAATATGTGAATATTGAAAAAAGAGATAATTTTATTTAGTATATAAATAGGGAAAAAAGAGAGAATTTTATGTATTTGTGTCATTAAAACCATCATTTTTACGTAGTTTGATTAAGATTATTACATATTGCAACTTATCAGCAAGGTCAACAAAACTAAATCATTGTTAGATCTCATCTCCAACTAATACAAAAATGCTTTTAAAATTATCTCCATGGTTACTCTACCAACGAACGACAAACTGACTAGGTTATTACCTTGATCGTATCAACCACCAAAACCATTAACATTTGACGATTGAAACGAACATCCAAAAACCAAATAGAAAAAAACGAACCATTTGAAAAGTAAAACTCACCTTCGATTTCCTAAGCAACGCACTGGACCTTTCGTCGAATAACACTAACTGTAGAATAATCCGTTAATAAATCCAAGCAAATACTAGCTGATAACACTCCGAATAACCAACTTCCGACCGAATGGAAATCGGAGAAAAACTGTTTCGAAGAACAAGAGGCTCTTTTTTGACAGAATCCACACGTTTTTACCACCCACGACGAGGCAGCAGACGAAATAGGACGTTTCTGGAGCTGAGCGGTCGGCGTTCTGCTGCTTTTCGCGCCCAGATATCTTGCGTGAGGGCTTCGAAACCACGTGACACACACTGGAGCGTTCCATTCCCCGTTATGGCGGGAAAATGGGGGCATTTGCTGCATGCGGGTTTTGCGAAGAGACGGGGTCTGGAATTTTTTTTTCTTTTTGTCACTTGCTTGAATAAGCCTGCAACCCGAGTTTAAGTTGATACTATGGGGGATATGAAGAAAAGTAAATTTTGTGGTCTGCAAATTTCCAAGATCACAAAATTAGATTAGAGGATATATGAACCAAGAAAGAGAATCCTTCTTTTAATATTTCCAACCTGTTAACTATTTTTCTAAGTGTAATGCGGAAACGCTTTTGCATTTATAATAACGTCCCTTTAAATTTTTATTTTATTGAATTTTAAGATGAAGAACTTTTAATTTTTAGTTTACAGCATTAACTAAAAACTTTATTGAACTAATTTTAGTTCATTTGTGATAAAGACGTAGATAAAGCAAGGGGAACCCTAAACCAAAGTGTGTTCAGATTGATACTTTAAAATAAGAAATTTATATCTGATAAAATGATATGTATACAATTTACTTTGTATAATTTGAATGGAAAAATTTAAAGACGTATCTAAATATAGGTTTTCCCAAAGAAGCATAAATTCTCATTTTGTTTTTAAATTAAGAGATACTCCTTTGGCGGTACATCTTCCTTCCCCTTGAGATAAGTTTTAAACTACTTGAATTTTTTAATCAGACTTCTTCAAAATTAAATTTTAAAAATTTACACTACGACATTTCATTACAATTGCAAAAGAAATTGAGAATTATCTTTCAAAAATATTAATATTATTGTCCTTGAATTTTTAAAAATAGAGAGATTTTATTACAGGGCTATTTAAATTATATGTTCAATTTCTTTATTTCGATTAGCCTTCAAAATACATTAAAAATTGAAACCATAATTTTTAACGACAAAAAATGTATATATTATATAAACACATCGATTAATTTTTAGTTCGGTTCATTAATATTCAAAATGGACAATAAAATCATTTAGGAAATCTTTGGACTTGGTTCACTTTTACATTAACGGTACAAATATGGAGTTTTGAGCTTGTTACGCAATGCACCAAAAGAGTGTCCATAGTAAAACAGCAACACATAAAACACTCTAAACAACGAAGAGGATGTGACTACGTCATTTTACTAATTTCATTTCTGAGAAACTAACAGAATGATGTAACTACTTTCATCCTTAATCAGGTTCCGTCCGTCTTAAGTAGAACTCAAAATAACAAAAATACCCGCGAGACATTTTAAATATCGATGATAATAATGTTTTAAATTATATATACTATCACTTTTATGATTATTGCTTATTCTTAAAACTCTTGTTTATAATATAGGAAAGATATAAAAAGTACAAAAGTATTAACTAAGTTGTTAGGGGGTTTTTTTCATAATTTTAAATTAAATTTGTTGCTTGAATTGAAATTTTATTAATTAGAATAATTTTATTATCAATTCCTGCCGACAGGAAAATCAAATCAAAGGATGATGACATGAAAAAATATGCTATAAAATACAGTATAATGCTTAAAAATTTTTACTTGAATTTTTAATGTTTAACATAAACAGTTAGTTTTAGATGTTTATGAACAGTTGTATAAAATTAAATTTATTTGAATAATGGAAAATTTACGCTAAAAATTTTCAAAAGTTCAAAATTTAAAAATATAATAAGTTTATTTTCTATAGCATCTAAATCTACAATGATAATAAATAGTAAATGAAAAAATCATTTATCCTTCTAACCTTGAAATAACAATAACTTAATCTGATAAATACAAACTTTTTTTGTAAAAATTTAGCTCAATGTAACCAATTAAAAATATTAAGGAGAATTTTTCTATCAATTTCTATATTTTGCTTGGGTTACAAAATAAACGTTTCATAAAAATCATTCATACATTCATGTAAAATACAAATTACAATATTTTCCTTTTCAAAGTCAATATTTAATTTTCATAATTTAATAAACAAAAATAGGTCTAAACGAAAAATTAAGCATCAAAATGAAACTTGTAAGATTTAAAATTTAAACAAAATTTAATACATTGAAATTATTCATATACTGTTTTAAAAAAATCCTTATGCAAGTAATTTTTAAATGAAATGTCAGTCATTGAAAGTCAAATGAAATGTTAAACAGTCAGTGTGACAAATAACTTTTGTAACCCCCCCCCCAAAAAAAAAAAAATATTTATATTAAAAAATATATAAAAAAAATGTTTTATAAAACATATGTTTATTACAACTGACTTACGCTTGATATTTACAAGTTGTAATGGAAAATTAAGCATGGAATTAAGAAATCAATGTTCAGGATTTTTAAGTATTGTTAGTAAATGAATAAAAATATTATTAAATGCTCTAATAGCTTAACAGGTTTAATTTTAATGTTATCAAACCGTAGCATGTACATTACAAAGCATTCGTTTTATGCACATCTTTTCTGGAGAATTTAATACAGATGGGAAAAAAACCTGCTATTGATTATGGTAATTCTTAATGAACCCGAGTAAGAAATAGAAATGTAATCACATTTAATTTTTTTAAAACGAATCTTAGAAAAAATGTTATTAATTATTATTCTAAACCTTCCACTCAAAACTTGCAACTGCAAAGTCTTAATTAATATTCTTTTAAAAAGTTCTTAATGCTTCCCAAAAGTAAAAATCGATTTTTGCTGTACATATGACAGCAAAAAGCATCTTACAATTTAAAAAAGAACAGAACTGGATAGGTGCCAAAATAGAATTAATTGCACTGCAGCGTTTCGAACTTTTGCCCTCAAGAATCTTCCGAAAGCATTGTTTTATTCGGTCATTTATTTAATCGTTCGGATTTACACCACAAAGCACTTAGGCGGGGACATTCATTAATTGGGGAAGGATTCTTACATTTTTATGCGTTCTACCATATTTCCGAACCAGCTGCTTTGATTAAGTATCACTGCGATACTTACTATTTAGAAATGAAAAGGAAAACGGATAGAAAAATATAAAAACTTCTAGTTTCAATTCACTTTCTTAAGGTGACAAATGTCATATGCTTTTGACTTTAGGAGAATAAAGTTGATGTGGGATAATGAAGTCTTTATTTTAAAAGTGATTGTATATTTTGTTTGTATTGTTGGTACATAATAATTTCAAGGATTAACCATATATATTTTTATTTGCTTTTAAATTATGAAAGTTTTAAATTTAAAATTACACGGTATTATTATATTATAAAGGGAAGAGGGGGACATATTTGAACAAAAAGTACATTTCTTACTATTTCTCCATATTTTTATAAGATATTGAAACAAAATAAATTCCTTCATAATTTTACAGTTTTTCTGAAATTTTGGTATCCTATTTGGATGCATTTTTATCAAGAATTTCCAACTTGAATCATCATTCTAAAAATGAGAAATTCTGTTCAAATGCGTCTTAGTGGAGGGGAACACCGCTTGGGGCACATTTGAAAGCCTGCATAAATAATACTAAATTCATTTTTACAAGCTACCAAATTCATTTTACATTTAAGTTTACCTTTAAAGCACTATCAAATAATTTTTTTTGTAGATTATGTTTTACATTATAAAATGTTTTAAAAGAGAGAAAATAATAATCATGATTGTCCATTAATAAAAATCCATGAGAAAAACTTTTGAAAATGTTTAATATATTAACTTATTTTAAAGTCTTTTATAATTGAAACATAAAATTACTATACAGTGGGCAGTAATTGTCAGCTTAAAAACTTGTAATCATTATTAAGTTAATGGTTTCTAAAACTTGATTGTGTGGATTCAACTGGCTGGTATACTTTGTCATATTATTATTTACATCATGTTCATGCTCTTTCAGTTGGAGGTAATTTCCTTTTATGCAATTTTTGACGTACATTATAGGATGTTTCTAATGTGGTTATTTAATCGAAGTTAGGTATCCGTCATTGATATTAAAATATTTGTATACCCTTACAAATAATTTTTAAGCATCAAAGGAAGGTTTAATATTACTTTTACAAACTATACATGGGATATAAAATTATGGTCGATAAAGTTATTTTTAGACCTTTTCCGGGAATTGATAATGCTTTTTCATAATCTTGTTTCATATTACAAAATAATACAGGAAACTTTTATTTTATCTGAAAAGAATTAATAAATAATAGTTCTTTTCCTCGTGCTTATCATAATGAGATCCAAGTTTTGAACCATAATAAAGAACACGTGATGAATTCAATATTAAATTGCTAAAATTAAAGGTTAATTTTAACCTTTTAAATTAATATTTCATAGAAGTAACTTTTATTTAGATGATATTTAAACAAAAAGGAATTTAAAATTGTCCCCTTATTTGCATTAGAGATTATTTGATTTTTCCTAATATTGTATAAAGTATATCCTATATCATTCATTCATTGAAAGGGGGATGAAGAGTAGTTATAAAGTTGAAGGAATTTTGATGATTTTAAACAATTTTAGATTTCATTTTTTAAATCGTAAACGATTGAAAATTTAGTTAAGCTTTAAATACATTTTATTAGTGAAAATAGTTTTTAAGTAACATAATGGTTATATATTAGAGCTTTTAAAAGGTTTGTAAACTCAAATGAATTTTTATCTCCATCATATACAATAGTTAGATCATATAATAGTCAATTTTCATTAAAAATTGAATGATCTATCAGTATATCACTTAGATAAAAAATTTTGTTACCTATTCATAAAAAATAATCGATTTAGATGAATTTCAAAAAATAACTTATTATGAGCATAAATGAACGCAAAGCTACTAATTCGGCTACAATTAATAATAGGTTTGTATTCTTAGGTAAAAATTTAAGAAATAGGTAAATTTTTCGCTAAATCCAGTGTTATTTTGTGAGTTATTGAAAGCCTTCCATTATTGATTATTAAAGTTATTATTAGTTATTAAAATATGAGCGAAATCATCAGTTTCTGTTGATAGTTCATTCGTGGAAGATTCTTTAAGAATCATTCGAACATTCCACGCATCAGCAATTATTTAATTAATCTCTGTTCTTCTGAGAGAGCAAGGATCACCTGCAGTGTGTTATACTGTTGCCGAAGGACATATACTAGGATGGATATGCTACTCTCTGTCCAGTGGATGAAATATTATGATGTGTTCTATTCTTGTTTTATGCCGTTTTATTCCATTTATTGCTCTTGTCTTATGGAATGGATGTTTCGTCTCAATTAATCTATATTATGAGTTTCGTCATGATATAGATTAATTTTGCTAATGTCCAGTTTTGTATAGTAATTGGTTATAGAAATGAAGCATATTGGAATATCGAATATAAGTTTTTATACATAGATAAAAGGAACAGAATAAATGCATTATTTCTCAATACTTATTTAGATGTATGTGATACTTTTTACTCCATATATCTCAAAACACGAGATGGTGTTGGTTTTCCCCCCCTAAAATGTCGATGCAATTCTTCTAATATTTGACCAGTGATAATAGAGTATCAATAGTTTGCTAGAAGATTTTTAATTTAGAACTCAGTTTATAAAAATGGTATCATACGTATAATGATTTTAAATGGTAAAAAAGACATTATTTCATATTTTCCAAGAGTAAAAGAATATTGACAGTCTTAATTGTAGATAAATTAAGTAAAAATGTCAATATTTACTAAATACAAATTTTTTAATATTCACAGCTGGGAAAAATGTAATGGCTACAAAGCAATTATAAAAACACAAAGTGTAAAGAAAGAATAAAAAGATTTCTTCTTCTTCTTCTTCTTCAATGGCCAGACAGCCCAGGATGGGCCCTTGCCTTCCTCAGAATCGAATTCCAAGCTCTTCTATCCTTGGCCTTGGACATCCAGTTGTTAATTTTCAAAATTCCTATGTCCGTTTCCAAACAGTCAAGCGCCACCTAAGCTTAGGTCTTCCTCTTTTTCGGGTTCCAAATGGTCTGGCCGAGAAAATCTTTTTTGTTGTACGATTTTCATCCATTCTGCATAGGTGCCCTGCCCATTTAATTCTCTGAATACTAATATATTTTACAATATCTGGTTCTTTAAAAGATCTATAGAGTTCAGAGTTTGTTCTTCTTCTCCAGACTTTGTTACATTTTATGCCGCCAAAAATGCTTCTCAAAACTTTCCTTTCAAAAATAGAAATTATACCTTTAGCTTTTTCTGTCATTGTCCAGGTCTCAGCAGAGTATGTAAGAATGGGTCTGATTAAGCTTTTGTAAATTAAAATCTTCGTTTTTCTGCTAGTGAAGTTAGACTTCAAGTATTTTTTGAGACCGAAAAAACATCGGTTAGCATTATAAAAAGATTTAGACAAGTTAAATCCCCACAAATTACTCAGCCGAAAGTCATCTTCACGGATATAATTCCATCTTTTCTCGTTCAATTCTCTCAAATTTGTATACATGGAATTTTTACCACTTCTAAGACTCTCACGGACCACCGGTTGAGAACCACTGATGTATGGTAATGAAATGACATAGTTGAATGCAAATTTGAAAATGTCATGAATTTAGATAAAGTTGCATCATAACAGTTTTTAAAAGCGGTCATACCCTTCATTGTTGCAAAACTCTTTTATCTAATTAAAGCAATCATAAACACATTAAAGAATGCTCTTATTTTTAAAAAATCTAATATAATAACTTTTTTGAAGAAAGGATGCTGACTCTCTTGACCGAAGAAATACCCGGAAATCATTGATTGACAGTAATGGGGGAAAGGAAAAGTTTTAAAAAGTCCTCTTTATGAAAATATTACTACCTTTGTGGTAATAAAGTGATAAGGTAAAGAGGTTTTCTCTCGCGTGAGAAATTAACCGTTATCAAGAAAGATGAGAATATCTTAGCGGTGTTAAGATCTCAAAAAAAGTACAAATTTCCTTTTGCATTTAAACTATTACTATTATTGTACAACCTCATACCATACCTCATATTTAACCATCCCATGCACCTTTACAAGCTATTTTTTCAAATACCTATCTTACTCTCTACTTGATTTATTTTTTTTTTAAATTATTCATTTTTTTAAGAGTTAAAGTTAAATGGCTAGGTTATTTTTATATCATGAAACATTTGAAGATCTTAGCATTGTACTCGCATTTTCCCATTTTATCATACGTGGTATTTAAAAATGACACGCGTACAAATTTTATAAAACACAATTCTTATTTTTAGATATTTTTGATTTTAAATTTGCGTTTTAAATGTTTACTCTTTTGGAATAAGAAACGTATAAAAGTTTATTCTGATTATATCATTAATTTTTGTAATGTAGTACTACACAATCACCAAAAATGTTAATTTAATAAAGTTACGATGACTTTTTATGTGTTTTTTTATCCTTAGATTAAATCTGAAATCAAATAGAATAATAGAAACTTAAATACTAATACTCAAAATGAGAAGAATTATATGATAATTCAAAATATTCAATATTTCTAAATTCTGAAAGGGGATAAAATGCTGGAGTTACTAAATTATGTACGACGAAAAAAATATCTCTTAGTGAAGCCTAAACAATAATAATAATAAAATTCGCATGACGATAATTTATTCGTTTTATCATTATTTGACGTGTTCATATTCAATAATTTTAAATAGAAGCAAGGCCACAATCCGAAAGGCGTTAACATTTTCTTATCTATTTGCATTTTAAGTAGTCAAGGCTCATTATTCGAACCCATTCACTCAGAGAAATATTTTTACCATCCAATAATCAAATTATCATTTTATTTCATAGAATAAAGATTTTTCTTGACTTGAATAAATTATATTGATCACTATTAGAGACAGCGGATATTAATCGATCGCTCATTAAAATATGTGGTGTGGAATATATTACTACTTTTAATTTTTCTGTTATTAAATTTCTGAATTTTAAAATTGGCACCCTGCATCTAAAATTTTAAAGGTTGGTCACTTCATGATAGATCTCAAGCAGCCAGGCTCGGATCCAACACGGCTCTAAGGGGGGACATTGTCTAGAGTGCCACCCCCTTGGATCAGCGCCTGCAAGCAGCAGATATGACAGACTAAAAATGTAATAAAAGAAAATATGCTATGAATACATTAGGATAATTTAATTTGGCCAGAATGCACCGAAGAAGGGTGGAAAGATTGGCCAGAAGGGTGCTCAGAATCAGAAATAATAATATTTTGGTTTATTATTCATTAATTTTCTTTCTTCTACTCTCTTTCATTCCCAAGAGTATGTTGATATAAATGTATGTATGTTGATATGAATGTATGTTGATATACAGTATGTTAAAGAAGTATGCATAACTATCAAGTCTTGCAGAATGGCTTGAAAGAAAACATGGTACCACTTAAATATTCAGTCATTATTAAATCAAAAATTTACTGAGAGAATATAGGAAGGGAACTTTTGAACTGTGTGGGTGCGTTTGAGAAACACGTTTTTCTACTTAGTAAATACTGGACATGTAAATCATTTTTACCATTTATGTAATTTTGACTCAACCTGTCAGAAAGGTAGATTGTGCAGTGGTTTAACAAAAAAGCATCAAAGGTGCAATATTTAGAAATTACTTTCAGATGTAAAATAGGAAAAATTTGTTTTAAAACTGTAAAATATTTAAATTTAAAAAGTGTGAAAAAATATTAAGTTAAGATAAAAATTCGTTCTTTAAACTAAAAAATTACATTTAATTATATCATGTATATGTGACCACTTTAAAGGAAATTTTATCCTGAAATTTATTTTTATTGAAGTAAAATATTTTTAGCTTAAATCATAAAAGAACTGAAGTTTTAAAAAGATAATAGAATAAATAAAATTAGAAGAATAAATAATTTAACGAAAGTCTGTCTCCCAAGCTGCCCCATTCTCCCCTACATTTAATCTGATATGCATTATCTTTTCAACCAATTGTTTGAGATAAATTTATTACACGTTTAAACAAAACATTCTATCCTACCTTCTAAAACTCATAAAAATCTACTTAAATTTAAACTGTTTGTTTATCAAAAAAAAACTTCCAGCATCACTTACAACACAAAATAATAGCTTAAAAGCCGCCAATTAGACAGATTTCCACATAAAACAATGCATCGAGTCTAACTAAGTATCTCCGACTCCACATACGAGGAAAAGTTACCTTTTCCCTGAAGTACGAGGCCAGTGTGTTACTCGGACAGTGTCCAGCCAGAAGAGAGTATCTCAGTCTAAGAATGAAGAACGAAAAAACCAGTCGGACACTAGAGATGACTGAGTCCCAGAGAGCAGAGAGGCTGGACAAGCACTTGCTGGAGAAGGAGGTAGGGTAGTGTTTTTTTTTTCTAGTTTGTTTTGTTTGTGGGTGCGGTTTGATGTGTTGTTATGGGTTTCTCGTGATGGGGTGCTTTTGGTGGTATATTGATGGGATGTGTTTGGCGGCATGCTGCTGAGTTTCTATTTTTGACGATGAGTTGAGATATTGGAGTGGATTTTTCGAGAGTGGGTGCTGCACCGGTATTGGCATTTCAGAAAATATTTCTTCGTACTCTCTCTCTCTTCTCTCTCGCTCTCTCCCCCCATTTCCTTCTTATCTACTCTCTCTCATCTTATTTATCTTCTCTCTTTCTCTGCTCTCTTTCACCGCATTTTATTTCTTCTCTCGTTTCTCCGATCTTCTCATGCACAATCCATTATTTCTCTGCTTGAAAAAGTGTTAAAGTTAAAGCTTCTTTATGTGTGTGTGGAATCAAACAAGATGTGATATATTACCAAAATAGTGTTATCTTTTTTATTTTCATGCAATGAGGTGTTATTGGAAAGACAGCATGAAGGTTTAAAAATTACGTACTTCTCTGAAATCTTTATTTTGTACCCTATATACATATGGGGAGATACTTGCTGTTCTGCCATCTAGGTGTTTTGCTGTTGATAAAACCTTTTTTTCTGAACTTGGCGTAAATTGAAGTTAATATAACATTTTTTAAGCGATGCAAAAAAAATTTCGACTAAGGAAATATCTTGAACTTTACTGATTGCAAAACCTGAATAAGTATTAAAACTATTGAAGTTTTATCGAAATTCCGATGCACAAACTTGTCATATATTTTATATAGGGGAAGTTGGGGTAAAAAGTAATCCTTTCGAGGTTTATTTTTCAAAATTTCCAAAAGACAGGATTATAGAGTTGATTCGGTTATAATTTGGATAGTTAGCAACTCTCTTATAATAGCTCTTATAAATATAGTTCGACAACTCTTTTTAGATCGGTTGTCCCCCAGAATAATATGGAAAAAAATTATCACGTTTTTAACGTGAGGAATAGTAAGGAATAGCAAAGAAAAGGAAACTCAACAAAATCTAAGCAATAATGTATAACATATTTTGTCATGAATGAATAAGAGGTAATTGACTTGTAAAAAGTAAAAAAAAAATCTTAAACTCAATCACTAATTTCAAAAAGTACCAATACAGAAGCTCAAATTTCTATACCTTATTAGAATAGAACGACATTTTTTGCTCTTCTTTAATTGTATTTTTAAAACAACTTTTTTAAAAAAAACTTTATTATTGATTAATCAATATATCCAAAAATCATAAAATTTTAAACTCGTTATCAAAACGTTTATAATCTCCCTATTTAAAGAAAAGTTTAGTCTCAGCTTACTTTTAACCTAACCTAACCAAGGTTTGATTAATTTGGCTCGCATCAAAGTTAAAGTTGAACAGGCCAGATCTAACCCACTTTACCTTTGAATATTGCCAGGCATAAAAATTTCCACTTACCCTTCCCATGTTTCAAACTCTCCCCCAAGAATACGAATTCTTTCCTTCCGAAATGAAATGGCGACGAACTTCCAACTTGGGAGTTCTCAGGGGTATTTTGAAGGAACGACGAGTAATCGTCAGTTGACAGCTCTCAGTTTTCAAAGTTAAAAGTGTTCCGGTTTACTGTTTCTCACACTAATGACTTCTTATCTTGTATTGGCAGGTAGTAAATTCCTACTGTCATAGAAAAATTCAAAGTAATTCAGCAATCCTTTTACCAGCTTTATATTAGTGAGAATTTTCTGTATGCTTTAAAATAACGATTGTTTGAGAACTTCTCATACAATTTTCTAATGGAATAAATTTCAGCCCGATAGTATGTATATTGTATACCTCTTTCAATTTGCTAATAACATATTTAAGCGAATATCTTGAATTTTTTTTATTTTGAAAAATGCTATCTTATATTAAAATAATAATGTTATAAATGTAATAAATATGTAACAAAGATATTAAAAATACTTATCAAAATGCTATTTTTAATATTGTATTTTAAAATAGCATTTGATATTTTTTTTAATTGTGATATGATTACATTGGCTTGCATTCTTGAGTTTTCTAAAAATTGTCAAAATTTACTGTTTCGGAAAATTTTTTAAGTCGAAATTATTTTTGCTCCTTACATTATTAAATGTTTCATCTGTGAAAGCGGGATGTTGGTATCAAATCTGGCAATTTTCGTTAAGTTTTACCTTTAACCTAACCAAAAACAAAGTATATAAATAATAAATACGATACATTAAACATACATACACAGATTTCTTGAACTATTGTATTTCTTAAACATACATACACTACACATACCGAAATGTCACATTTTTTGTTGTTGTTTAATGGTAAAGATATAATTTGTTTATATCTTTATTATATTATTATATAATTATATAATAATAATTATCGATTATATGTATAATTGATATATTGGTTATAATATTGATTTTGCAAGCAGTTTAATAGCAATATTATGCTTAAATTAATTTTTTTGAAATAAAAATTAAAAGATACTTTCCATAATACCACATTTATGAAATCATAATCATTTCCCTTTGTAGTAAGTTTTTAAAGTTTACTGAAAGCTGTTCAGAAAGATCTCAAAACAAAGAAAAAAGCATATTCAGTAAAGCGTATAAGATGATTCAAACTGGTGAAATTTACATATACGCATTATACTTATTCAAATCACCATCGAATAAATCCCTATGGCAACAGCATAATAATTGCCGCACTTTAAACTATGATGTGTCCAAACTCATTGCTTTTGTATATAAACAAAGACAAAGAATGCATCAACGCTGTCTCTTTCACATTCCTCTCTCTTTTTTTCCTTCAAACCAACCTTGAAATAAATACTTCCTCCAAAGGGCGAAGATACACCGGACTCCGATAAATCTTGCATGTCGTGTTTGATTTTTAATCTCGGAACAATAGAAGATTCACCCAACCCGTCTTAAACTTGGATTCACTAACGAATTCTATTAGAACGTCTTGTTATGTGAGTTGATATCTTAAGAAAGACCCCACGAATCAAGGTCAGAGCATTTAAAATGCTTTAAGGAAGACACTGAAATTATTAAATATGCTATGACACGCATGTATCTTGTGCACGTTTTATTGTCTTGCTAATGCTATTATTCTATTATTTGGTAATAAAATGGGTAATATTTTATACCATACCATGTTTCAAAATGTGACTTCTTTGTTTAGTCTGGATAGTTCACGTGTTTCGTTTTATTTTGGAAAAGGAAAGTGTTAAAGTTGATTTGATAGCAGTTTTTTACTGTCGTGCCACCGGTTCATGCAACATTTCCTGTTTAAATGTATTCTATGGAAAAGATACGGTTAAATACATCTTAAAAAAGTCCTTGGTATTAAACTGCACACTTTTACTTTTTTTATTACCCGGAAAACTCATTGAAATATAAAAAGTATCTAAAGATCCTAAACTTAGGACGGTAGTTTTTTATGAGTGTTTTCAGTTGAAATTTCTTGAATTTAAGAGCATTTTTGCAATTACTTTCTTGTGAAATGAATTATATTAAAGGTAACCTAATACCAGGATAAGCCCTAAGTTTACAATTGGTTACTTTCTTAGTAATGATAAAATAAAACATATTTTCCACCCTATTTCCAAGTATTTCTGCAACATTTATTTCTTTGGAATTAATGAGATGAAAATTAAATAACGGCTTAACGCTCTTTCAAAAATTACTGCCCTGAACTAAATATCTGTTAATATACCACTAGAGTAGCCAAGGGTTGCAAGCAGGGTAACCCCCTTAGGAAATTATATTGTACCTATATTTTGATATTTATAGAAAGGGAAGTGTGGCAATGAATGGGACATTACCACTTTCTAAAACTTTGGAAAACATTTTTCGTTCGAATTGGTAGGTAACACTATGCAGATTCACCCTAAGTAAGGTGACAAAACATTTTATAGTAGATAGAGACGCAAATTTTCTATAATAATAAAATTGCAAAAAATAATCTGTATGAAATGCCAATGTTTATTTTTTGCTTTAGAATGACTATTATTACGAAAATCACTAGCCTTAAATATTGGGTGATTTTATAAAATGATTGAATGAAACAAAATTATTTTTTCAAACCTTTTATTTTTACTTTTTATGGAAAATATTTAATCCAATTGTAACTTTTTAGAACACTTTTTATTTAATTATTTTTCAAAATTTTTTCATACAATTATATTTATTCAAGCACATCTAACGTATAAAATAGGGGAAAGTGGTAGGGTAAAACGGTTTAAAAAAAAAAAAAAAAAAAAAAAAAAAACCTTTTTTTTTTTTTCTTTTTCTTTTTTTTATTCAGTTTTGCTAGCACAAATTTGAAACTTCCAGAACAACATTAGCATTTTCAAAAGTTCTAACATAGTTAAAAATATAAACTATATGATAGTTATTACAACTTAAGATTTATAAACCAACTACAGTAACAAGAAAAATGTCCTATCCGGTATATGGTATGATTGATAGTATAGATTAACTTACAAAAAATCGTAAAGAATACAGGCTGTCTTTGTACTTCATACAATTTCTCCATAGTCTGACTCTGTACAAGTATAACAGGATTTCTTTGCACAAATGACAAGGGTTCTCTGGCAGAAAAACTTTTGACGTCGTACAATATTGTGTCGCATAAACGCTGAAAACACGTTTTCCCCCAAATCTTTCTAACTATCGTTTATATTTGAACTTATTTCACGGTTTTATCTGTCTGTCAAAGTTTTTCTAGTGGCTGACAGGATTTCTTCGTTAAATCAACAGGTTTTTTTAGAATGTAAATACATTATTTTTTTCCGATACAAAATAATGATAGGATAATTTTATCTCCTTCAGGATGGCCGCTACTCCCGCTACGGTAATTCGCTGGACGTGAACCTGTACGCGACAAAGAAGAGTGTGGCGCAGGGGCTGATGGACATCGCTTTGCTGACCGCCAACGCGGCGCAGCTGCGTTTTATCTTGCGCGAGGGCGACGAGAACAGATTCTACCTGCTCAACGTCATCTGCATCGGATTCTCCATCGCCTTCCAAGTAAGGAAAACATGGAATTCTTAAGTACTAGCCATTGTTCAACCACGGCTTACTAGATACTATACAGGCTAGCCGAGTACGGAAATCATTAAAAATCCAGATGGCAGTACTGGACAAACTGGCAAAGCATATCCACAGTGTTGAAGGCGGTGGGTGATATAGGTAGGACTTGTGACGATCCAAGCGGGAAAAGTTGTCAAATGGTTTTCATTGTTCAAAACTCGGCTAGCCTGTATAGCCGAAGTAAGCCGTGGTTCAACCATTTGGTAACCGACCAGTATAGATGAGCGTGTTTTACCCCCATGGGTGTGGATGAAATTCATTGAGGGATCTGAAGACTGACGTCCTCAGTCTTAAATTATGGCCATCACTTTAGGCCAGAGAAGCTCGAAATCTTGAGTGACGTTCTGCCTACTATTTCGCGTCATCATCACAACAGCTCAACCCTAATATGAAGGGAGCGTGCAAGATTTCAGACTGGAGTTGCGCTGTTGCCCAAAAAGCGATGATGACACGAAATAGTAGGCTGAACGTCACTATCAAGATTTCGAGCTTCTCTGTCCTTATGTGTCTATATGGCCATGCTTAAATCCACCGTAGTAGTAGATGTAGATTTTAATGTATGAAAGTTGTCATAACTTATCTCCTTAACTAGGATCCTTAATTATAATACGAATAACATGATTTTTTTTTTAATTTTACGCACTATTACAGTCACCTGGTCCATGTAGGTGACACAAATAAAGGCATAAATATAAATGTTTCTCATTTCGTTTCACTTTCACACTTTAATTTCTCCCTCTTTTTCTCATACTATATTCTTTCTTTCATTTTTTACCTCTTTGACTATTTTATTTCTAAATAATTCTGTCTTTAAATTATTTTCCCTTTCATTCAATCTCTTGTTTACTTTACATTTATTATCTATTTTTTTAAATGGTATGCAATTAATTATCTTTCTACTTCTCAATCTCTCTCTCTGAAGAATCTGAAAGTGATATTATAAAGTTAAGGATGTACAAAGGAAATTACTATGATGAAAAAGGGGGGCACAATCTAGTACACACCATATAAACAGCGAAGGCTTATGAACCTATATTTTAACAGGTACGTTCTGGTAAAGATTTTTAGGAAAATTAATACGCAGAAACCCATTTCCTGCCCTACTATGATTGACCTTCACTCAAAAGAAGAATTTTTTTTTCAAGTCAATATTTCGCAAATGGGGATAACAAAATAGCTTCCATTTCCTTTTATCACACAAAATCTTATCAAATATTGTTTCTCTGCTTTTAGCTAGCTGTGGGAGTTCTCTTGATCCTGAACACTCGCTACAACATCAATTTGGGGAGAGACCAGCAGAGGGCAGAGTTTATCAACAACATTACAATCATCGGGATATTTCTTATCTGCGTCACAAATGTGTTCGTCTCAGCATTCGGTTCCACACCCAGATAGATTCTCATTTTTGCACTAGCATTTTTTTTATTCATTTTGAATGTTACTGTTTCATTGTGTCTTTTTTTCATTAAAAAGATTTTATTGTATCTGTTTTCTATTGTGTTCCCTCCCTCAATATTGATTTTCTATGGTTATTATTTTTATGTTATGAAGACCAAAACCCCAGTCTAACCAGATGACTCGAAGACAAAGAAGAAACCAAGTTCAGATCTGCAAATAGACTACATTGACAACGTATTTTAGCCGATAAAACGCCAATTGACGTGGTTAGGATTACCAGAAATCGGTTATAGTTACGCCAAAAGATTCATTATATCGCCAAGCATCTGCAAGTCTGAACTGTGCCCCCAAAAGACTCAGACTGTTTTTTTATTTGAACGATATTTACCGCGAGGATAAGTCATTTTTAGTTATACTTAATTAATGGTTCATTATATTCTCCAGCAATACTGATTTATAGTGTTTAATTTCCAGCTGAATGAAATCGTATGGGTTGTTATCTCTGTTTTTCCAAATGCTATTGAAAACTGCTAAAGCAAGCTATTTCAACCAATTAAAAGGAATTACCGGTATATTTCCACTTTCAATAGGGTAATTCATGTTTAACAACTTATCTAATTAGTTAAAAATTTTGATTTAAAACAACCATTTGTCGTACTGAAAATTATATTGCAGTCAAGAATATAAATATCTTACATATTAACTCAGATAGGGTGTGGCTAGAAATGTAAGCTTTTATGTATAGCACCTACGATCCCACGAAAATAAGATGAAACGGTTTTTCTATTGCACCGTCTTAACTAGGTTTTGATAGATTATAAACACAAATTCTGTACTTTTGAGGTAAACTACCATCGTTATAATGCAATGTACTCGACCTCCGCCTCGATACTTGAACTCGCCGCTAGGATTTCATTATTAGATTGATAAAACTCTAAAATAGGTTGATACGCGTGGATAAAAGTATATTTTCCTGTAAAGTTATGAAATGCTATATTGAGAGAACTTCATTATTCGTCTACAGGAAAAATACCAAGTCCAGTGCCTTTCCCCCATAGCTTATTCTGACGGTGTCTTCATAATCTCATGTTCTAGGAAATCGAAGTTTCAGATTCGTAATAAGCCAGCATCTGGAAAATACGACACCCCTTATCCTAACAGGGGAGCAAGCAACCCATTTCTCTGGCCGTAATCAGATTAGAATCTGTCGCACCATTTGCTTCTGCGAGTTTTAATCCCACACCCTCCTCTAGCAAATGGTGGAAAAGCGGATTCCTGGTTCTCTCTCTCTCTCATTATAAAGGAGGAAAGTTTGTTTCCCTGCTAGCCTATTTCTGCTGTTTTTAATTCAGTTTGTAGAATAACTCAAGCGCAATTTCTAAGGTGAGATTTGCACACTTCGCTTAATTGAATTAAGTAAAAGTTAAAAGTGGTGAATTAATAATCAGAGAACTTTAGTTTCGAGACGTTAGAACAAAAAAAGAACGACTTTTTACAATTATTTTTAGCTATTATTCGTAAAAATATACTATAAAAAGAAAGTGGTTAAATGAAAGAATTTTAAATGTTAGTAGGAAATTGTACTCATAGAGCATTAGTAAGCGCTAATCAACTTGTGGTATTGGATGCCGTTTAAAAAATTACTTTTAATGACAAAAAAATATAAAGTGTTACAAATTAAACACGAAAACAGTAATGTAAGTAAGTGACCGAAGTCATTAGCCTAAAAGTTTTTGGCATGAGAATATCCGGGTGGCTTTGGAGTAATATCCAATGAGCGCTTCAGCATTCTTCTTAAAATGTAATATGCATATTTACTCCCCTTAATATTTTGAATTGCTCAAAAGGAAACTAAAAAAAAGAAATATCTTTGATAAACTCTTATTATTTTTCCAAACATATACCCAAAAGGTACTTAAGAAATTCTCTGAACAAAGTTCCTTTGATTTAATGCTGCAAAATCAAAAGAATGTACCAAAAAATCATCAAATACGAATGTTGAAAGGCGTCTAAAATCAATCACAGTTCTGAATAAACAGGTAGCACCTAATATCTAAAAAATACGAGCCTAAAAATCAATATTCCAGCAAAAAAGCCAGCGAAAAAGCTTCAGAAACGTATTTACTTCGAACAGAGAAGGAGCAATCACTTTTGAATTCCCTATCTTATACCCAAAGGATAAACCTTCAGAGAGAAATATATCGACTAAAGCTATTTAGTATTCAAAAATTCCACCATGGAAGACAGAAATCTGACTCAAGTTCCAATCTTCACGATACGAATTATTTGGGAGCTTTTACTTTAATGGGGTTCCTAACAAAAGAGCCGTAAAGCATCTTTATTGTGACTCACCCTTTTAGAAAAATCGATAGTTCTCTGGGATTTCCCAGTTGAAAAAATCGTTCTATTTGTATCATTTATTGTTCCTAAAAAGAATAATCTGGTTCGTTGATGCGACGATTTAACGTATTTTCTTTTAAGGTTAAGAAGGTGGATTTGGTTGATTCCAACTTCCAAGCCACTCTGCAGTATCTCATATCACTGCGCTTTGTGTCTTTTGATAGTTATTCGACTAGGAAAAACATGTTACTAGGTTATTAATTCATCAAAATGAATGGCAAAACGTAAAGTTAGAAAATATATCATTTTTCTTTTCACATATGTCAAAAAGACGGAAGTGTGAATGTTATACCTCTGTGACCCCCTTTAAGTATGTTATACCAAACCAATTCGTGGTTTTCCACCCTAATTTAAAAAAAAAAATTAAAATAGTTTAAGCGTTAGAAAAGATGGCCCTTTGATTTCGTAGCTTATAGAAGAACATATAAACTGTATAAAGCTTCTTCAGTAAGATTTTCTGCTCTTTTATTTCATTGAACATTGCTTGAATGTGCAGGATATAAGAATAATATGAATTCATAAGTGTCATTTCACAATTATCAATTCGCAACAGAAATGTACCTCGGGAATATTAATTTCCAAAACTTATGATAAAATCAAACAATAGGGGAATAACATGGTTATTCAAATATATTCAGATGTCAGATTCTTGCACTGAATTTGAGGCGAACTTTTCCAATACGACAAAAACAAAACAATGGGTAATAAGTAGAAGGAATTACGAAATTCGGTTTCACATGCATAATTTTGTTTTGTTTGCAAATGATGATGAGATGTGGAAATTATACCTTCTCCTTTCCATCCCAACGATTTTTATAACTGTTTTTAACTACTAATGAAATCACAATAATATTTATTAACAGTTATATAAACAGTGTTATATAAAATATATTATAGTTATATGAACAGTTATAGTAGTCGTTTTGATAGCTGTGAAATTTACAGTTGGTATGTTTTATTTTTATGATAATTATGGTAGTATACTTTTTTTTTGTATTCTGCAAGAAAATGACACAATAATGATGTTAAAATATAGCAGAGGTAAAACATTTATAGACTAAAATAAGCGGGAGGAAATTTACAAGGTGGTAAATTATTTTACATTGTTATTCCTATAAGAAAAACTATAAGTGAATCAACTTTTAATATTTTTCCCAAACTTACGTAACTTTAATTTAAATGTAAAGTTAGGTTAAAACTTAAAAATTGTTTGATTTTGAATTCCTATTTTACTCAATTTATTAAAAGTGAATAAATTGAACTAAAATTTAAGTTAATTTTTAATATAAACATTTTTATATTACACGTTTTAAGAGTAATTTATTTAGTTTATCTTTATTTAATAGTAGGTAAAATGTAAAATTTACTGACTAAGAACTTGTATTTTGCAAAAAACAACTAATGTAAATTACCCTAACCGTATGATAGATTTGTCAATTGAGGATTTCTATCCGCTAACGTTGTAACAGTCTGTAATCAACATTTTTTCAACCAGTAAATCCTCTGAAATCCGATTAACTTTTTTTTCGAAAACAGTATCTTAGTACCAAATTAATTTTATGCTTATTTTTTGTACTAAAATATCTACCCATCTTCTTATTCGTTTAGTTTTAAACAATAAAACTATCCCATTTCTTCGTAGGAAAAACAAATTGTTATCCGTACGAAAATTCGTTGAAAGTTATAGAACAGCAATAAAATTGGAAATATGAAAGGATGGAAAACATTCATTAGGCGTTATTGGTTCAAAAAATAATAGTTGCATCAAAAATGAACCCTTACAGTGCTTAAGAGGATATAATAGGAAGAATTTCAAGAAAATGAAGCTCTAAATGAAGCCATCGCCAGAGCTCAAACATCGTTAGCAATTTGATGCAAGGGGGTAATTTACCCTAATCTCCCCCATCTTTGCTCCAATTGCTCCCTCCGAATTCGAGCATCAACTTCGGATTTCGCTGCACTTAAGCACATCTGGATAGTTTCTGGGTAATACTAGGATTAGAGTGCGACGAGAACTGTCAAATTTTAACAGTCTGCAGTAGTGGTAGGTTTAATTAAATTTTTTTAGTTCAAGTCTAGTTGCAGACGTAGGGGTCTTCAAACATTATTTCGAAGTTCTAGGAGATAAGAGAAAAAAAAAACAAAGCCAATGAGAAAGAGAAGAGTAAGATAGAAAAGGGAAGAAGAAAATACTAAATGAGGAGAGAAAAATACTCCTATTCCCTATCTCAAGTACTCCTTCCAAAGTTTTATTCTCTCATTCGCATTGTCTCCTACCTTATATCATCTTTTTCTCTGACTTTTCTCACTCCCTTTCTTTCACATTTATCTTCCCTATCACATTCTCTTTTCCTCTTATTTTCTCCTACCCATCTCCAAGTTCAAGCTCTAGATTTTCTTTTTCAGTTCGTAATTTTTTTATATTTATCAGAAACCTCTAATGCTCATGGTAGCTAAAAGGAGAAACAAACCATGCATGGGTCTCTAACCATTTTTGCAGTCATACATTATTTTCAGAGAAAATTATTGAGAAAGTTGCTTTTATTGGCTGAAATTAAATTCAGTTTTTTGTTAAGAAATAACGTTTTATCTTGGGCCATGTCAGTTAAGTAACCTGCTATTAGGCAAGATGATTCATTTTCATATAAAACTAAACATAAGTACTAGTATTTTAAGAACAAATAACTCGTTTTAAAAATTCCATTTTCCAAAATGAATAAATATATCTGCAATGAACAGAGGTTTTCTTTGACACATCCAAGGATATTTCTTACAATCATAAAATATTATTACTATTATTAGGAATTAGGTATTAGATTACTATACTTACCAGAAAGGAAAGTTATAAATCATTTTCATAACTAGGATTAAAAAGAAAAAGTATATAATTTATTTCCATTTTCATAAGGTAATTGATTCATAAAAATATGAAACATTGAAATATAGTTAAAAATTACTATTTTTAAAATTTAAATCCCATAGATATCAGTTCTTAATGTTCTTGTAATTAATTGTTTTTTAGAAATTGGAGAAAATATTCAAAACATTTTGTTCTGTAATGTTATAAATAAAATTACACTAAATTGAAAATGTCATTACAGATAATAGATTAAATTCCTTCTTAAAAAAAGTAAAATTTATCTTTACAACTAAATAAAAGGGGCAATAAAAGGATTCATGTCAAAACATAGATGCAATGTATGTATTTTTATACCTACACACATCCAACAGCTAAGTCTTGGGTACATAACTTTTTTTATAAAATAGAAGCCTATATGTTACTGAAATAAAAAATGATTTTCCATAAACATTTAAAATGCTTTATTTATTGTCTTTTAACCTTTAAATAATACGATTTTAGTATTGATGTTCCTTATTTTTCCATATAAAATCTACTTTTAGATATTGCACTATCACAGCCAAAATCAATAAGATTCTCTTACGGAGACTGGTCAGTAATATGATCATGTAATTTTTCAAATACATTGTTTTGCAGATTTCCTTCAACCTCTGTAATTATAACATAAAGTTAGGAATTGAAATTCGCCAGCTGCTTTTGCTACATGGAGGAAATTTTTGGCCATTTTGCTGATAGATATAGAACATCATAGGAGGGAGTTTTCATGTTTTCCACTTTTGTTTTTTATGAGAGAAGTTGATTCTGGGGCACTGCTCTGTGATTCGTCAGAACATTTTGTAGATATCTGACCTAACAACATAATCTGCACACATCCTCGACTACAAAGTTGAGGAGAAATGGGATTTACCTATTGAATAGTAAGAGTCTTCTATAACAACAGCTTTCTGCTGAAACAATGTACTCTCTACTCCCTTTTATAATATTCATAGTTAATTTTCTTTACAAATATAGTTTCACTCTTTATGTTTAAAATGAAAGTATCATCTTGAGCAATACAATGTATCAGTTTATTTATAATTTTTATATACAGAACAAAAAGAAAAAAAAATATGATTCACAAAGGGGAAAAACCTGTTTGGACAAGCAAAAATTTACAATGAAACATATTTAAAGACAATAAACATTATAAAATGAACAATGAAAATCCAAAATGTATAATAAAAATGCTATAAATGAAATTAAAATGGAGAATAAAGGCACAGCAAGGTAGAGTTTATGCTTTTATGTAAAATTGAAAAAAGCACCGAAATTATCTCTATGTCAATAATAAATTTAAATAGATAACATTTAAATTTATGAGAAGTTGGAACAATCTGAAATTCAATAGGTAAATACAGTAAATAATTATTTACTACAAAATTTTTTTTTTCCAATAGGTAAATTGTTAAATAATTTTGGAGCGTGATAGGATTTTTTTTTTTTTAAATTTCTCCACGGAAATTAGGAACATTGCATAGAGATTTTGTATTAGAGATCACACTGAGATTAAATCACAAATATTATTATTATGATATAGAAAAGTATCGTAGGATGAAAAGCAATATCAAGGGTAGGTAAAATATTCAAAGTTACATGTTTGAGTAGATTGATAATTTAATAGTTAAAAAAAATATTTTTGATTGATATTAAGGGATATAAGTTAGATTTCTATTTGCCACTCCAAACTATTATTCCACAATTTATTAATGAATGAAACCAAGAATGATATAAAGTAAATAAAAATGTTTTCTGGACTAAATTTTTAAGAAGATATAATTAGATTAGAGACAGCAGAGTTTTTTACACAAATCACTGACATGAGTTTTCCATTTTAGGTTCAAGTCAATAAAAAAACCTAAAAACCATTTTCATATTGTAATCATATTAGATTATACCTGGGACATAAATCTTAAATATCATAGTGAATCAGCAGGCATTTGTATGCTGACTAAAATTGTTAATTCATAGGATTGTTACATCCATGGTACATCCTGTGATCTTCGTTAACTTTATAAAATAGTCAATTAGATACAAAATAATTGTGTGTTTGAATATATTCATTGTAATGTTTTTGCAGCTACTTATGTATACTAAAATATCCAGATTTGATAGTAATATTAAGAATATTAGGATCATTTCATTTCTATAAACAAAGATATTTAATGTGATTCAGCATCATCTAAAACCTTGGATTTTGTGCCATCAAAAGTAAATGAAACTGTTCTAACACCTGTTTCATTCAGGAACTACAGCAACCAAGCACAATATTTGCTTTTACCGAACTAATAGTCATAAAGCAATTTAACATAGGTAAGAGTTTGTGAGGTAACGGATAACTATTATCCATGAAGAGAGTCCCTGTGTCTCACCAGTCCATTCTTCATGTTTTAGAATAGAGTTTGTTCATCATCAGTGCAGAAAAAAAAATCTCCATTATCATCTGTTTCAGCCACTTTCATATTTAGCGCTGTAGTGGTTTCTTTTGTGACACCAGGACTACCTTTCACAGCTTCATGCTGTTTTCTGAGTGTAGCTGGATGGGGTTATCTGGTGTTATCATAACCTTTAGAATAGAAGTATAAGGTTGAAGAGAACCTTTGAATTTCAGGGGAGTATTTCCTCACCTTCACTTGGAGGATCTTCATCTATTTCAGATGTAGAAAGCTATAATAAAAACACACATTTCAATTTATTTAAAAATTGACTGATATTTTTAATTTTTTTTTACAATTTATGCTATGCCAAGTGAAAGAACTGTAATAAGAACTTTACCAGTACCAGTAACTTTTTTTTATTATAATTGGGTCATTCCCAAAAAAAAAAACGTACATTTGATGGTTCAAACTTTTTTTTAAAAAATTTTGAATTTTCACAAAAATTTTATGCCTTTATTACAGCTAAGACTCTGAGCTTTTCAATTGTAAATTTTTTTAATTAGTTAAAGTAATAATTTTCTGGGTTTTGTAATGGTTTGTTATGGGAAGTGAAAGATTTTTTTCCACTCTGTTACATGAATAAGTTTCGATTTTTTTCAAATATTAAAAAATAAAAAGCTTAAGTTTACTTAAATATCTGGGCAAATGCTGTGTTTTTTAGCACACTGACATTTTTTCCCAAAAAAAAACCTTTTATTTTGTACTTTTTTTAGATTTAGTGTCAAAATTTTGAAAATTATGTAATATACCTGGATAAAAGTTTATTTTATGGCTTATATACTTATTGAAAATATATTATTCTTATTTCTGTGAGAATTAGGGTTATTCCAAATAGTAGGGAGCACTTTTAATAGATTTTAAAAAATTATTTTACACTGGAAGGCAGAAAAAGTGTCATGTAACAAGAGTGGAAATTCTGGTAACAGAGTGGACATTTTTGTTAAAAAATGGACAATCCTACACAATCTTGGGAAAATAGAAACAGGATTTGGAAAGTCCAAATAAATTTATTAACTTTACACTCAATTAATATTTTATTTGCTAAATTTAAGGATATTAAACAAACTTTATGACTCCTAAAAACATCTACACTTCTTGGAAATACATAGTAAAAGCGGCTACCCTGCAGAGTTTATACATAGATTCAGGGATAAATTTTATAATTTGCAATTATTATCGAATAAATGAGATGTCGGTTTTATCAGCCCTGAATAATTTATTTCAGTTATTAACAGATTTTAAGCCAACGACTTTAACTTTTTGGTCACCCCTATGCAAATTGTGGTCAACTACAACTTACATGTAGGCAGGGATGCAGAAAATGTTTCAAGGCCCAATATTTCCCCAGAACACAACTGATTTTGTCTGAAATTTCTTCCCAAAAAATCTCCATACTTACATCAAAATATCCCCATATTTTCAATCCAGCTCCTGTTACTACTAAAGTACAAAGAGTTTTTATTAAAAAATATTGTTTCTTAGTTGCTAAACTTCTGTAATGTTCGATAATAACCAAATATTCCTTAAGTTTCAATTTTTATGGACTTAATACCTTCTTGTATGCATGTAACCTTAACTGAAAAATATCTCTAGTTAAAAATCTGAAGTATAAACTCGCAAATTTGACAATACAGTAAAACTTTCCTCTTTAACAAAACTTTAAAAGTCAAAGAATATTGTAGTGATCAAACAAGAATGCAATTTTTAGTGAGATTCACTGACCCCATCACGTTTATGTTTTTTTTTCTTGCATCATTAAATATGTAAAGAAAAACCAACTTTCCGATATTCACTAAGGAAACTCGTTTTTTTTTTTTTTTTTTGCGGTAAAGATCCGTAGCTTTGTGCTATCATCCGTAATTACCTCTTAATTTCTGTAGAATTTGGATGATATTTTCACCAGCCAAAATATTTATTACTACCACTAATAACAACTTGGATTTGTAGATTTTTTTTCTTAATAAACTTGGGTAAAAATTTCCCCAGAGTTCTCTGAATTTCCCCGAACATCGTTTGGGCGTTCGGACATATTCTGCACCCCTGCATGTAGGTAAATGGAAATTAAAATAATACTGAAGCTTATACGTTAAAATGAAATCAATGTATATGGCCCATTTATGTATAACTCTGTCTCCCTATAACTCTATTTTAAAAAGTAAAACTGCCTACCCTCTTCAGAGAAAAGAAACCTCAACTTCTCTTCTGTTTATAATGTACTCAATTCCCTTTCAAAAAGTTTTAATTACAATGGCTTCAAGAATTGCAGTATTTTTTTACAATTTTTTGTTAGAAATTTATGCTTTAGTTACCTCTAAAACATCAGTGGCATTTTCAATAATTATATTTTTTCTTTCACTTCTTAACAAGGAAGATAGGTGTGCTAATTTTTTTTCAAGACGCTGTTGTTTCCTCTTCATATTCAAGATATCTTTCTTTTGTTTTTTAACAATGCTCTCTAAAATTTCACATTTTTTCTTTAGTTGCGTAGGAGAACAGTCTTCCTCAAAATCTCCTGGGTAGCAATACCTTTTCCTTTTCGATGACATGACCTTTTCAGATGCCTCAGTTTCAAACTGCTCACGACGTCTGTAAAAATAAAATAATATATACATAAATGACTTTAAAATTGTTACGGCATTTTAATAACATTTGAAGTCTTATAAATTTATTAAGTATTTTGATATTATATACTCCCATGTAATACCATGCTTGAAAAGTGAATTTTCGTTGTAAAACTTACATATGAAATAAAGTTTTTATAATAGACTTGGCAAAATTCTGTGAATACAGAAAGTTTAAAAAAGATTGCGAAACACTCTCCAAGGGAGGTAGGGAGCCTCAAAGAGATTCAGAAAAGGAAGTCATAGTCCCAGACTTTCCTGGTACCCCAGGCTGCTAGGGTACCATCATGATCACAGGAGCAGGGCAAGGTTTATGCAATCATGCATCCAACAATATAGGTTACCTCAAGCTCAAATTCATTCAATAATATTTATAGAAAGTAAGGTAAATCATTAGAAATGAGCTTAGATAAATGTTGTAGCAAAGGCCAGACAATAACTTTCTAAGAAAACAAAATCTGGCTTGCTGTGTGAAATTTCAATACCCCCTCAATTGACTATGGATGAAGTCTGGAGTCAGGATTACCCGTGTAATTCTGAATTCCAAAGATGAACCTTGTACCGTTGGGGAAAAAAAACGACTCTTAAACGAAACACTAACTTTTTTTTCCTATGGAGACCCCCAATTATTATGCGATTTTCTGAAAGAGCATCTTCATAAACCCCCAAATACCAAGTTTCATTCAAATCGTGCGGTAAATAAAGCTTTTACGTTTTGGGGGTCGTCTCCAGAGTGAGAAGGGTTAATTTTCTGCAAACAATATTTCTTAAAAACGGTGGGATAGTAAGACTTTTACTCACCACTTTAATGTTTATTGAAAAGTTTATAAGTAATTTATTGAAATTTTATATCAAATTTAAGTTATGGTGACTAAAATAAGGCGACTGTTTTCAGAAAAAGCATTCGCCGGTATACATTTGGCAGCGGTATACGGTCCTTTAAAGAGTGGGAATTTAGTTTAATTCGTTTTTTTCCAAAACTATTAAATGAAAACGACTGAAATTTTGGTTTTCCACATAAAATTACTACCAGAATCAATTACCATAAAAATATTAAAAGATTTTAAAATTAAATTTTTGGGTCAAAATTAGATGTTAATTATCTATCTATTAACAATTAAAAATCGCTACAACAGCATAATTATTTTGTTTGGAGACATAAATTTTATCCAAATTCAAAGTTTCATATTTTTACGCCGAAAACATTTTGACAAATTCCACATTGAATGGTTGACATTTCAAAAATTTAT
Organism: Tetragnatha montana; assembly: GCA_963680715.1. Taxonomy (NCBI): domain Eukaryota; kingdom Metazoa; phylum Arthropoda; class Arachnida; order Araneae; family Tetragnathidae; genus Tetragnatha; species Tetragnatha montana. The sequence continues at coordinate 28,583,880 of OY796683.1, forward strand.
TATGCTTCTATTTGGATACTTACATGGATGAAACTTGGTATTTGAGGGTTTATGGGGATGCTCTTTCAGAAAAACACATAATAATCGGGGGTAAAAAAAGTTAGTGTTTCGTTTAATATGAAGACGACCCCCTAAGAACTCGATATTTTTTTCATTTAAAGAATAGTACTTCATGACATGAAAAATTACACCTTGTTTGTCTTCCTAACCCAAGTGGTTCGTCAGAAATCTCAACTGAGTCGGGGTTTTTTCCCCAACTGTACCTTACCTCCCTTAAAAGTTTGTCATTTATATACACACTTTGTATATCAAAGCTATTGATGAAAAAATAGACAAAGACCATACAGCTTTTGGATATATAAGTGCTTTGGGTCACATTTTTTATGTAAAGGTGCAGATCTTCTCAACTTAGGCAAAGTTATACTTTCATACCTCAGGCTTTAAACTGCAATCTAATTACGACAATTTAACCAAACTTACATGGTATATACTTCAGCCACAACAATTTCAGCAGGAGACGGTGTTCTCTTAATTGGGGACTTTCTATAAGTGCTTTTGCTTTGCTCATCAGATGGGAAGTCAAATATGGTTGGCACGGCAGTAGGTTTCAACCATCTTCCACCAAACTTTTCAGTATCGAAACAATCTTCTTCAAAATGTTTCGCACATATTTTTGTTCTGTCACTGGGAACAAAACCTTCTCTCTTTAAATTCTCAGTCCATACTTTTCTTCGTTCAGGATCTTTGGGAAAACTACAGTAAACAGGTTTAATTATAAGTTAAATCAAATTTAAGATGAAATAATAAACTGTTATTACCAAAAATACAAGTGATCAGCACCCATTTTTTTGCTTAGTAATACAATTTAAAGGTGAATGTCACTGGTTTAGTTTTCTTTAAATATAGTATAGCAGTATTCAAGGCATAGCCTGATATGATGCTATTAGACCATTTCACTGGAGACCTCAGGCTCTATTCTACAGGGTATTGTACGATACACAAACTTATTGAGCCTGATGTACTTATACTTACTATGTGATATTTTCATTATTTACCTACTATTATGATTCATTATTTATATTATGATTTGAAATATTTTTTAATAACTTTTTTTAAGTTTCACTAGCTTTTTGGCTGCTGTTCTGTATTTAAATATTGTTTATTTGTTTTACCAAAGATGAATGCCCATGCGTCCAAGTGCTTTTAAATGAAAAAACTAATAAATTACCCTTAAGTCACCCGCTAAAATTTCCAAATTTATTTTGATGGCTTAATTTAAATTTGGTACTTACGTATTATCCCGTCGACCGTTCAGCGGCCATCTAATTCAGCGGCACAGTTATAGTAAAGTCAATTGGATTTGATAACGTTTTCGGATTAAGCGACACGGTCAACGGGATAATACGTAACGCAAGAACCTTAATAAGAATAATAACCTTAGTAAGAATTTTATTAGTTATAATCTTTATAGCTTAATTTTAATTGGTTTATTTGCAAGTTTTGGCGAGATTTTTTAAAAAATATTTTGAGTTTAAAGCAGCTTGGGGATGTTTAATGGGTCAGATAACAAAAATCCTCACCTTTTTTTATTAGATTTTTGATACATCTAATAAATTAGAGACAAAAAAGTTCAGCTATTAATAAAACTAGATTATCAAATTCAGTAAACTGTTCCGTTTCGTTTTAAACGAAAAATATTAAGTATCTCAAATATAGTTTTCATTGGCGATACTTCTAATACCGTCTAAAACAGCATGCCGATATTTAGCGAGACAGATAACAGAATTAAACCTTAAAATTTCCACAAAAGGGGTAAATGTCATGCAAGAACTTGCACTCATTGTTTATAATTCATAGTTTATTTAGTTAAATCATCGAAATAAATAACATTGAACATAGTTACACATGAAAGGATATTCCGTCTTTCTTTGTTCTTTGTTTGCAATTGATTGCACAACACATATATCCAACCATTACAAAATAATTAGTAAATTCAAACTGAGCCAGCTAATTGAATTTTTTTCATTTGAAAACTCTAAAACAAAACAAGTTATATATCTTATTTGTTTACGGGTTTACGCTTACAAGCTTACAAACAAGACGAGTTGAGTTGGTTGGTTGGAGTTTTGCCAGTTATTTTATTTTACCCTACACGTGCTGCCATCTTACGTATTTTCAACAAAACAATAATGTACACCCTTTATATTTATTATATAGAGCATTCGCACTTGACGTCACACTTGACGACAGGAGGACAGGCAACAACGTTGCTAAGGCTGTTGTTCATGTTCACCCGTTGCTACAGAGGTTGTTAGGGGCGGAGTCTTGTGATTGCAAATGCTCCAATAGAAGCATTCGCACATGACGTCACCCTTGACGACGTGTGGAGGCGTGGAGGACAGGCAACAACGTTGCTAAGGTCCGAGTCATGTGATTGAAAATGCTCTATTTATATAACCCTTTATATAGAGAGACTGGACGATTCGCCACCATTTTAGTTACAAACTGCATGGATCTCCATAGACTGTAATCAGTGGCGTAACTAGAGTTGACTCATTCATGGGGGGTGTTATTCCGACCAGTCAACCCCTCCCTCCAACATATTACTCCATAGACCTTAGAGAGAGAGATAGACGGAGCAGGGCATACCCAAGAAACCGGTTTGTTTTGTTCGATCATCGTGCTCCTGTGAGTCACGTGATTGTGGCCTTCATTCCCTCCTCTCCCATAGAGAAGCAATGGTGAACAAGTGCGTTGCTTATAATTGTTCGGTTAAAGCCGGCCAAGGATATTCTAATGGAAATTCAATTTTTTAAAAATAACTTGTGTTTAAACAACTATAGTTCTATCGCGACAAAAAATTTTCTTCATTGGGTTTAAAAGTATATATGTTTTGCAACTGTCACTCACTTGCCAGTCCTATCTTTTCCTATTACCTGTAAGATAGTTTTTTTATTTATTTGATATTAATTTTTATTTTTTAATTGAATTTCTTTTATTTTAAAAATTATGTTATGAATTAAGATTATTATTAAGACTACAAAATGCACTATGAAGGAATTTGTTATCCCATTAGTTTTAAGTCAAAAATTAAGTGTTTTTTTTTCTTCCTTAAGATGCGTATGATTCTTGATGTTAATAAATTTATTTATTATTTTTCTTCTCCTGTAAACCTTTTCTACTATTGAAAAATCGTACCAACTGGGAAATTTCTGCATTTTTATTTTATATTATTTTCCAAGAGAGGAATAGATATATGTGCAAAAATAATTTTTATTTGCAATACCTACTTACTTTTTAATTTAATTTCAAAGTTTGACTTTTAAAAAGGTTATGAAAGCAGCATGTGATGTCATTCAATCTGAAACATTCATTGTCTTGAATCTATAAATATTTTTTTAAGTTGTCTTAATTGTTAATCAAAGATGAGGGTCCAATGATCCTTGGTGCTTTTTAATAAAATAAAAAAATTCTCAACTGAATGTAAATAATTTCCTCTTTTGAAAGTATAACAAATTGATTTTAAGAATATTTCATTGATTTTTTAATTAATTTGAAAAAGTTTGTGTTTATTGGGGAAGCATTTTAAAGGTTAAAAAGGAGTACTTTTAGTTGGGTGCTCTGCTCAAAAGATAGTTCTTAATATGTCAACCACTTACATCATTCATATTTTTTTAAATATGCAGTAATGAATGGATTTGATTATTATAGAATCAACAATAAAAATAAGGAAGTATCTTTTTCACATTCTTAGTAACTTTTCAAAATTAAATGTAACAAAATTGTGCTTTTTGATTTGTATTCTTAACTTCCAGTTAGTTTTTTTATTTCAATTATGGTTTAGAAGTATTTTCCTTTCTAAATTTTTACTTAAAAGAATGTAAGAATATCAACAAAAAGTCTTGATCAAATTGGGATTTGTCGCATATTCTCCGGCTTGTGTATTTTATCTTAAAAGTTGTGTTTTAAAGCGGTTCTTACCGAAATACATCGTAAAGTAAAATATGCAAGTGCTAACGCGCATGCGCGCATCGGCCCCGCACCCGCAAAAGAGCGCGAAAACAACATCAGAGGTCACGTGATTGTGGCCGCTCGGCTTGACATGTTCGAACACCGGTTTTCCCCACTCGTTTCGTCTATATCCCTCTAAGGTCGATGTATTACTCCCTTGCCAACTGTCACGTCGCCTAGTGCGCGCACTCTTCAAGTGTTTCAATAGCCAAAGCAACAATTTTGTCTTTGTCACCGTGACAAAAGTCGCCCGTGCGCGCTCGCCCTAAGTCTTCAACTTTTTCTTCATAACTTTCAAGGGAAAAACACAGTATAAACAGACGTAAACATTTTAGAGGGGGGTTTGGAGTTCTCCCCCAAAAATTTTTAAAAATTCGTCTCTCAATGTAGTGTAAACTCATTTTGAGGCCCTTTAGGTTAGTTCCTAAAAGAACAGTTCCTTGTAAACCGCCTTCCTTGTAAAGGGAAAGTTTTTCTGTTTCTCATGTTTTAGAAACCGTCGCGTCGATGTAATAGGGGGGGTTACAACCCTAAAATCCCCCCCCCCTCGTTACGCCTATGACTGTATAATGCATGCTAATTCATCCGCCTAAAACTCTTTTTATTGCACAAAAATCAAAGCGAAAACTATAGAGCATTTTCAATCACATGGCTTGGACCTAGCAACGGCCTTAGCAACTGAAGATGCTACAGTTTTTTGCCCCTACAGAGGTTAACAGTTACAGAAAATGACCAGCCGTGGAATTCTTCTATTGGAGGATTTGCAATCACATGATCCCAAACCTAAAAACCGCCTTAGCAACAGATAAACAACGGTCTTAGCAACAGTTAAAAGCCCTACAGAAGGTACACAGTTAAAAGAAAATAACCGGTTGTGACGTCACCTGAAAATACTCTATAGAATAGTTGTTAAAATACATACAGATATTGACTGCAAAGGGGCGTCTGTATTAGCCATGACGATTAAAGGATTAAAGCTTTCCCGCCTAATCTAATAAAGCGCGGATTTTAGTTTCGGATATTTTTTTATAAGAAGGGGTCATCCATAAATATAAATTTGAAATTAAAGTTAGGGCCACCGCAGACTTTCTGGATGTAATAAAACTTGGATGTAATAAAACAATTTTCTCCAGGAAGAAACCTGAGTTTATGGCGCCGGTGTCTTCATGTGGTCAATTTTCGACAGTGCTCTCAGGCGCGAGTGCGAGGGGAGATTGAGGGAGATAGGGGAGATAAACTGCTGGTGATCCGGGCGCAAATTGTTTTATTACATCCAGCGGAAAAGTTTACGGTGGCCCTTAACAAAAATAAAATTTTCTCCAGTAAGACGCTTTTTCATAATCGCAGGGCCCTAGCCTTTGCAGCTTTGCGAATGTCCTTGGGGTTTCTCTTATCAAAATGAATAGACGACATTAGTCATTACGTCACTTGCTTGTTTGGAAACGTTGATTCCATCCGTGATTGGTTCCGTACGGATCCGTACGGATTTACTTCCAATCACGGAACCAATCACGGATAGAATCAACGTTTCCAAACAAGCAAGTGACGTCACACTAATGTCGTCTATTCACTGAACGAAGCGGAGCAGTGGACTTATTCCACTTTCATCCTGACGAAAACGGCTGTTCGCGTTAGTAGTCATTTTTTGAGTTGCTCTCACGGACCAACAAACTTTTCAACTTTTTCCTTTGCAAACAACTACACTAAATAAAGGACCTAAAACTCTATCCAAATCCACTCTTAAGTCAACTTTTGTCATTTTTGGACTTATACAGGGGGTTTCAGATAAATGTTTCATAACTTCTAGGGGAGGTAGGGTACATCAAGACGAACAAGAATCGGTATAGAAAGGGGGTCGCAAGTGGGGTCTAAGGGGTGAAAATCACGGGTGAAAATTAGCAAAAAACCTCGCATATCTGGGCAGAAAGCGATACAATTGTTCGATTCCGGTATTTTTTACATTCAGCCAATTCAAATGGTTCCTGTAAAAATCAGATGCAAATGTTTATTCTAATCAAAAACAGACCAATAAATGAATCAGGAATGCGTAGTAAATTGATAGACTGCAATAGAAAGTGTCACGACAAAAACATCTTAATACTAAAGTTTTGTTGGTTGTTTGGTTGGTTGGAGTTATATGGCCCAAAGAACTAAAGTCTGACCAAGGGACAATTGTAACTTTAATCTACCAACAACGCATGCCTCATTCAATTATTGGTCTGTTTTTGATTAGAATAAACACTTGCATCTCGTTTTTACATGAAAAATTTGAATTGGTTGAATGTAAAAAATACCGGAATCGAACAATTGTATCGCTTTCTGCCCAGATATGCGAGGTTTTTTGCTAATTTTCACCCGTGATTTTCACCCCTTAGAGCCCACTTGCGAGCCCCTTTTCTATACCGATTCTTGTTCGTCTTGATGTACCCTACCTCCCCTAGAAGTTATGAAACACTTATCTGAAACACCCTGTATATACCACTTTCATCCTGGGCAGCTCAAATAAAAGGAAGGATGGAAAGGAGGAAGAATAAAAGGAAGGACGGAATGTGAGGAACAGATTCTTTTTCCGCGTTTTTTTAGTATTAATTTTCTGAGCCAATCAGCTAATCATGTTGTTTGAACCACACTGTCACGCTAGTGAGTAATGAATAGATCGCAGAAATATCTCTAGACGTTTTCTGACGACTTTCCAGCTTTGAACATTGTGATCTTAGTAAAACTATTAGCACCACTAAATATTATTCGTGATAGACTAACCAAGAGCGAACCGATCAGACTTTTTGTATAAACAAATGGCTTCCTTCTGTGACTGGAATCCAGCATACTTCAAACAGTTTCGTGGAATTTTGGTGATTGCTGAAGCGGTAAAGAACTATAACTATATAACTAACTCAACTATTCCACTACTATCAATGAGATTTTGTGATCATTTAGTTCTTATATGCTCTTTTAAATTTTTTTTTGAGTTATTTCATATTTTTGTTAGTTTAAAAAATATTAGGATTTTTAAAGGTTCATGCATTGCAATTTCCCCAAAATATTTACAGACTTTTTTAAAAATAGTCTTAAATTTGTGTATATTTGCGAAAAAAGGAAACAGAAATCAAATTCCTAAAAGATGGTATTAAAAGCGTTATTAAAGTAAATACCCCTTTTTTTGTTGGTCTTGTTTGAAAGATTACTTAGATCCCTAGATGGTTATATATTGCCTTTAAAATATGCCTTAAATTTCAATTTACTATAAAACTTACATATTTCTTTATTTTTGTGATAGATTCTTAGTATGGTATCTATGACATCAATAAGTGCAGGCTGTCAATCGCTACCGTTCGCTCACCGTCTTTTTACAATCTATGGATTTTATTGCAAATCCCAAGATGCGTTCCTGTTTGTAGTTTCAAGCAGTTCCTTCATCACTTCGATGCTTTTGTTCCTTTGCTGTCTTATGTCCAAGAAAACAGACACCAGTCTGCAGAAGACGTTTTTTGTAAGTCTCCACATTTTTATGGTATAATTATATTACTCTAATATTTTATTTAATTTAACGAAGTATCTATTTGGACGGTAAAACCGGCAGTTGGCGCATGCGCCGTAGGTCTCGCGGTTCCGGCGCTCCAATCAGAACCGTTGTCGGGCAAGTTCCGGGTAAACTAGGATAAACAAGACTTGAGTTAGAGAGTATATCTGCCAGGCAAATTAGACAGTGCCTTAATTTAATAGAGGTAAGCAGGTATAGACAACATACGGCTACGGGGTCGCATGTGACCATCCAGACCTGTTTATGTAGTTCGTTAAGTTTTGAATGATTTTAAAATACCTATTGTTAAAAAAAGATATTCAAAAGATCCCATTTTTGTATTGTTCGGATTGAGGAAAATGTTGAACTATGTCAGATCTTTTGAGAATAAATAACATTACGATCTTTATCATTATTATCTTATTATTTACGATCAACATTAAGAACATGGAAGTAATTAATGTATTAAACGGGAAAAGGTTTCGAATAACACTGGTCTCAAAAAAAAAAAAAAAAAAAAAACTTTTTTTTCTGATGCCGGGAATATTAAAGCTGATTTTGTACATATTTGACCTCCTGATTCAGAATATGGCATCCATTTTTGCTCATCAGCTCTAGTTTTGGAGATATACCACAATTACGTTTTTAGACTTTTGCTCTACCTTTTATACAATAGGGGAGAGTGTTGTTCCTTCGGACAAAAATCACGTTTGGATTTTTCTAAGACAGGAAAAATCATATTTTGATTATTTAAAGTGCCCAACCTACAGTCCTAACCTTTGTGAATAGGAGGATATTTTTTATTAGCTAAAATCTTGAAAATTGGATTTTTTATTAATTTTAATAACTTGATGAAATTTGTGTCCATAGGTACAACCACCGGCTCTCCCTATGGACAGACCCGGTTGTACCTGTGGACACCCTTTAAAAGGGAGGTTTTAATTGAAAAGAGTTAAAAATGAACATTTTTATTGATGGTTTACCTTTTAATAAACTATTTCAAGCATTTTTAAAATTGGAAATTTATTTTTTAAAGTAATGTAGTTTTAGATCGTAAATGATCATTTAAAAGAAGTTGATTGATAGAAGTCTTTATTTTTTACCAAAAATACATAAATCACATGGTATTTCCAGATCCAAATTTAAGGTAATAGTTTCATCAATCGTGCTGATTGATCTGATCACTTCACTGGTCCAAAAAATCAATTCGATCGACACTTAGCAAATCGTGCAAAAATCGTGATCGATCGTGCAAAAATTTGGTAGTATTAACTTTCGCAAATCTTCGTCGGTGGAAATTTTAAGTTTTTTGTAATCATACTGAAATGCGATAGGGTGCTTACGATTTTACATTAAATGCAAAGTAGAATCAAAAATTTAAAAAAGTAGTTTAGAACACAAAATATTTGATTTTTCATCTAAAAATCTACTATTCTAATCGCCAACAAGTAGATAACCCTTTAGAATTAATTAAAGATGCATTAAAATGTATTCACTTTAATGAAAACCTGATTTAAAAGCAACGATTAGCTACAGCCACCCACAAAAACGTGTCCGTAGGTACAACCCTTATGGTGTCCGAAGGTACAACCTCAGGTGTTTTTGCATTCAAAATTCTAAAAAAAAATAAAAGAATTGAGATCTGACGATTTCTAATATCAAAACTAAAAAGTCAAAATCTCGGGGATTCCCCCCATATATCCCATTTTATCACATCATAATTACAGGGGAAGAAAAGTATTAATGTAGTGATGCACTAAAAAAAACTTTAGCATCTAAAAACAGTAAATTTGTTATATAAAATTGAAAAAAAAAATTAAAGAGCTGATTTCACGTTTGCAACTAGATAGCATCTGTTTACATTAGAAATCGACCACAAATTCAAATTTACATTTTTTCCCGAATTTTAAAATGCGGTGGCTGAAGGTACAACCGTCCATAGGTACTACAACACTCTCCCCTATGGTAATATAAAGATGTCTTAAATATAAAAAACCTAACTCTCCAAGGCTTTTCCTATTCCTTAGGGTCCAAATAGATAGTGTATACAGTTTCAGCCCCCTGAGTTAGTTCTAAGGGGAAAAAATTGGGAAAAAAGTTGGAAAAAATGGTCTTTTTCTCAGAATTTTTTAAAAAATATTTTTGAGTTTTCTAATGTGATAAATCTGGCTAATATATGTTATTTAGAACTTATTTAGACAGGATAAAATAATTTTTACTTTTAAACTGCCCCGAAAAAGACCTATTTTCTAATTTTAGGCGAAAAATAGTCATTTCGACCATTGAACCATTCGACCATTGACCAACTGAAATTCCTTTTGATAATGATCAGTGAAATAACAATAGAAACTGCTCCCAACCTTTCAAGCCCTAAAATTTAAAAAAAGTGGAAAATTTCTCTTTTAAATTTTTTTTTCAGTTTTACATCAAAATACATCTTTTTTGAGGACTTACTACTGAAAAATACCGAAATTTATTCGTTTCACCCACCATTATTGCTATATAGCGTTTTTGAGCAAAATGACCCTATTTCTCGCCTAAAATTAGAAAATAGGTCTTTTGGGGTGCAGTTTAAAAGTAAAAAAGATTTTATCCTCTGTCTAAATAAGTTCTAAATAACATATATTAGTATTAGACAGTTTTATCACATTAGAAAACTCAAAAATATTTTTTTAAAAATTCTGAAAAAAAAATACCATTTTTTCCACTTTTTTTCAACTTTACCCCTTAAAACTAACTCAGGGGGCTGAAACTGTATACACTATCTATTTGCACCCTAAGGAATAGGAAAAGTCTTGGAGAGTTTGTTTTTTTTATATTTTAAGGCATCTTTATATCACCATCTAATATAATAAAAGTCAAATCTTGTGGCTGGCTGGGTGTGTTTGTCCTTTATACAAATCTACAGTTTCCTTCCGATCTGCACCAAACTTGGTATACATACGTAAAACCACCCCATTTGAAATTTAGGCAATGTTTCGAAGTTCTAGAACGACCCCTTGACCCTCTTTTGACCGTTTTTGTGGCCAAAACACTTATTTTTCTCCATTTTTAAACTTTTGGCCCGAAGCCAAATCAAACAAATTTATGTCATGATCTAACTTGTGTCACGGCAGCCAATGAAATAATCGAAACACGTTTTTCGTTGTAAAAGAAAAACTAATCATGGTAAAAGTACAATATTTTACGCACACATACAATTATTTTTTACAAAAAGATTGTCGTTTCTTTTTTTAAAAAATTCGAATTAGTTAAAGAATTATTAAGATTCAACGTTTAAATTTTTTCCCTGGTCAAACATGGCTACCGTCAACCTATACGTACAACATCGAAACAGGATGGGTTTAGTTGGATATACACAGTGTGAACCGGGATGAAAAAGGCGTTAGGAACACCAAGATAAAAAAAAGTTACCGGGAACACCGGGATATAAAAAATTATTACCGGGAGAACCGGGATAAAAAAAATACCGGGAGAACCAGGATAGAAAAAATACCGGGAACATCGCTATATGAAAAACTACTGGGAACATTTGGGATGATTGGTAATTTCGGTTACAGAAAATTAGACATATACTTGAGAAAACTTAAAAATAAATTGATACACTCCACCCGTGCAAGGCCGGGCATTTCAGCTAGTATTGTATAAAAGGTAGAGAAAAAGTCTTAAAAACTTAATTCTGGAATATCTCCAAAACTAGAGCTGATGAACAAAAATGGATGCCATATTCTGAATCAGGAGGTCAAATATATACAAAATCAGCTTTAATATTCCCGGCATCAAAATGCGTGTTGACCAGTATAATTTAAGTCAACTTAATGTTACACATTAGATATTTACTTTAGACTTTAAATAAATTAAATAGACGATGTATTGAAATTTATGTTTAAAAACATTGTAAGTAATACCTAAAATAAGTATCAAAATTAGATTAAAAGTTTTATAGAATTCGCATTTGCTAAGTAAAAAGACGATTGAGACACAGTAAATTTGGCGATTCTTGAAGTTGTATAAGACAGAGCAAAACGTAAAGCTTAAAAATTTACTTTGTTTCAGGAGCTTTCATTTTATGCATTATATTGTTTCCTGTTCTTGATGTCGAGCTCAATTCTAATGACCGATGTTACAAAGAGAAATCAAGATGTAACGGAAAAAGAAGATGGCTATAGTGGTATCTTAGCTGGAAGCGTTAGTATAGATGGATATGGATTTAAAACTCTTGGATTTGTAAAAAAATAAGGAATTCATGTAATTCGGATATTTTATTTTTCAGGTGTTTGGATTCTTTGCTGGTATAGTGTATGCATTAAGTGTTATTTGGCACTTCTGTTCTCCAAGAATATCAACAGAAAGTGCATGAGATTGATACTGCTTTTGTTAATTTGTAGAACAAATTTCTTATGTTTCGGGAGGTCTCTATGTACGGGATGTATAAATAAATATGCATCTAACATAAGTTGTTTTCAAACTGCTTTGTCGACAATTTTTGAATCTTAAATTAAATCAGAACTTTATTGAGAATTTTCGGTATTCTTGCAGTATATGCGATCTACCAGTTTAGTTAGCTGGATTTAGGGTAAATAGCAACACAGCAACTGTTGTTTTTTAATTAAAATATTCTTAATTATGAAGGCAAAAAAACATGTGGATTAAAAAAACATCAGTTGCGGTGTCACTATCTACCCTAAATCCAGCTAACTAAACTGGTAGATTGCATATACTGCAAGAATACCGAATCTTCAATTTGAAGAAAATAGTTAAAAGATCAATGGTTGAACATGAATAAGTGGAATCCTTCAGAATATTTTATTTCAATACTATCTAGATATTCTACTTATACACCTTTAGGGGTCGGGACAGACTTTCGTTCACTTAAAAAGGTGTTACACTTATCCATATTAGACTGTATAACTAAATAGTTGAGTTTGGTAAAAAATATATTAAGATTTTACTTTAAAAGACATATTAGAGATTTAACGAATGATCAGATGGTATTTTCTTTTAGAACTCTATAATTTGACATAATATATTTTTTCTCGAATGAGTACGATTATATACAATCGTGCTCATCATCATTACGGTCTATCATTAAAATGATATATTTTTAATGATAGACCGTATACAGGGTGTCCCGTAAATGATGTGTCACACTTCTAGGGGGGATAGTAGACACCTAGACGAGTCAGAATCACATAGGATTTGGGGTCCCAGACCCAATCCCTGGGAGTTAAAAATGGAGCGACACCCCAAAACAAGTATTGAAAAATTCAATTTGTAGAAGAACTACTATTGGTAAAAATATAATTATGGTCTCAAATTTTGTGGTTTAATATGATCCTCAAAATTACCTTGACAGTTTTCAATTTAAAATTTTTTTTATTACGAAAAAAATTAAAAAACAGCAAAAAAATGTGAAAAATATGCCAAAACTTTATTTTGTTTTCCGAAATCCTTTCTTTCGATTTGATAATCTGAAAGAGCATAATTAATTAACCTTAAGTCCAAAGTTTCACGTAAATAGCATCAGTATTAAACGCTTGAGAGCCTGTTAAAGTTAGTTTTATGGGAGCAAAAACGGCTTCGGAAAACGAACGTTCAGGGACAATCTACAAGTTACGGATAGATGCTCGCCAAATTTCCCAACATTATTTGCGATACGAGATTCCTCGCCAACCTACGCTTCTACAGATAGTTCAAACTTCCTTGGCGATGTGTGGCCTTAGTTTTCGGATCGTCACTAGAAGTCTAAAAGGTAAATGTATTCAAGCTATCAAATCAGACACTCAAGAAAAAATTGTTACTATACCTAAGAAAATAAGCAATGTTTGTTTAGCAAAAGGGATAGTTACAACTTATTTTTTCTTAAGTCTCTGTTTTGTTAAGTTCAATAAACATTTATCTTCTAGACTTCTGTGACGGTCTGAAATCGAAGGCAAAAATTTAAGTAAATTAATTAATTTACTAATTTTTTTCAAAATAATTCCCATCCCATAAAAAAGTGAACCACCATGCCAACTTTGAACACTTTTTGTAAACAGTTTTTGTCGTTATTTTTCATTATACCCCTGCTTTAGGATAGGTCAGTAGGCGGATCCTCGATCGCTGGGTTCGTGATTTCGAATTGCGATACAAGATTGGTTTCTATTAATCGAGAAATGTCAATGGGAATAAGCAAAGTGTATGGGGGCTATCCACTCACCGTCCGATAAGCAATATCTTAGGTTTGTCATAACTTTCAATAACCTGCATTCTTTTATTTTGCAAATTTCTTATATCGGAAGTTGAGGGGAGACCCTGCATACCCACTTGCTTATTATATCATTCTTTAATTAATAGGAACCACCCTTGTATCGCAACCCGAAATCAGGAACCTAGCGATTGAGGATCCACCGACTGACGTATCCCCACTATGTACAAAAGATATTTTACGAACCATGTTTGTAAATAATAGATTCTTCTGTTTTTTTTACCTAAGTTATCAAATGTACAGTTTTTCTCATTAAACGCAATAAGTAGTAATGCTGTTTGCATGATTGATACATTTGTAAAACTAACACAACTATCGATTGAATAAAAAAACTATCGATACTATCAGATAATTTCTAACAATTCATACTATTGATTTTTAAGATCGATAGTTCCTAAAAATCAGTAGTAAAATCGTGTTTGTTCTTTATGTCCAAAAATTTTTTTAATTAAATTAATTAATCTCTTGTTTTCTAAAAATAATAAGAATTAAGAATCAACATTTACGCTTTTGAAATTTTCATCCCGCCAAATTGTTCAATTGGCGCATTTCAGATATTTTCATACTCATCTCCTGTCTCGCCAAATCGGGCGAGGAATGAAAGTTGGCAGACATCTATCCGTAACTTGTAGATTGTCCCGAAACGTTCGTTTTCCGAAGCCGTTTTTGCTCCCATAAAACTAACTTTAACAGGCTCTCAAGCGTTTAATACTGATGCTATTTATGTGAAACTTTGGACTTAAGGTTAATTAATTATGCTCTTTCAGATTATCAAATCGAAAGAAAGGATTTCGGAAAACAAAATAAAGTTTTGGCATATTTTTCACATTTTTTTGCTGTTTTTTAACATTTTTCGTAATAAAAAAAATTTTAAATTGAAAACTGTCAAGATAATTTTGAAGATCATAATAAACCGCAAAATTTGAGACCATAATTACATTTTTACCAATAGCAGTTCTTCTACAAATTGAATTTTTCAATAATTGTTTTGGGGTGTCGCTCCATTTTTAACTCCCTGGGATTGGGTCTGGGACCCCTAAGTCCTATGTGATTCTGACTCGTCTAGGTGTCTACTATCCCCCCTAGAAGTGTGACACATCATTTACGGGACACCCTGTAGAATATTTTTTTCCTATGTTGCCTACTTAACTGAATAGTTTTAAAGACGTCTTACAATATCAATTTATCTCATGCTATTAATTGCCATTGATTTCGAAAACTGTATGCATTAATAAAATAACGTGCTCCAATAAGATTAAATTCCAATCAAGGTTACGCTTAAGGACCAGAACTCGTCTCGAACTGAGTTAACCAAAATAACTTTGGGGAGTTTCTGCTTAAGTAAACCTTGACCCGTTGAATTTTTTTGATCCAGCGCCCTTTTAAAAGATCCAAATAATTTACACCATAAGTGATAGATTACCATAACAAATTCTCAAGTTCGTAAAAATAAGAGAAAAAAACCCAGATAAGTTGACAAGTTTATGCATAGAAAAATTTCCCTAGGAAGAATTAAACTTATTTTAGACCGCAAATTCAGACAAACCTCAGGACATTCTTTGAAATGCGATCCCCTTTTAAATAAATACCTAGGAAAATAACTAGTTCAAATAGATAGGGCTGGTTACTGAAAATACTAGTTCTTAAAAATCAAATAACCAAAGTACATATTTTACCTCGAGATCGTGTACTTAACAGATTTTAAACACTGAACCTGTCAGTTGTTTATGAAATGTTTGAGTCCAAAGCTTGCCGCTTTTAAAGTGCTCTAATATATTGAAACAGAAATACTTTGTAGATTTAAAAGTTTCTGATGACAAAGCTGCCTGAGAAAATTTAAGCATGGATGATGGAAACGATTCAAAGTAATTGATATATTAATGTAATTTTTGTCTCAGTTTTATAATTGAGTTTTCTATGATGTTTCTAAAATCACGATACAAACATGCGAGAATGCAAACCATAGAATATTCAGAATTTCCCATAATCTACAGGAAAGTTACCGTCTCTAACGTAATCTTAGAGCAGTGGTTCTCAATATAAAGAGGTCTGTGGATCACGTTGATTCTTGGCCATTGAAATAACGTCATTTTTATCTTCCTGTGATTTGTCTTTTGGGGGATTATCTAATAAGCGGGGTTCAAGGATTGCATTGTCTAGAAAAAAAAGTATACTTAATTACTTTTAAATTCTTATATTCGGGTACACATATTTTTACATAGATGTAATTTGAGTAGTGTACGCTATTTTCTTAATTAAATTGTTAAAGTAAACAAAACTGTTGTTAATTGCCATTAAAGTCATTTCACATCATCACATGGAGGCAACACTGTTTAAAAATCAAATTTACTTATAAAATATTTTTAAAAAAAGCTTTGAATGGGTGTCATCAGTTAGAGAATATTGAGGAGGTTGGCCCGGGAATTTTCAAAGGTTCAATTTCGTTAGAGTCCCCGCTAAATATCGCTTGGTTCTTTTAGGCAAAAAAAAAAGTAGAAATATTCATAAATAATTTCAAACTCCTGAATTAAAATGTTTAATTAGATCAATAACTATTCAGTTTATTAATAAAAGTCAGAAAAATTTGTTGATATTTGAATATATTTAGCGATTTCGATATTGGCGATATTTAGCGGGGACTCTAACGGAATTGTACCTTTTCAAAATATTTTGCAATCCGGGAAATAACCTCTCGAGGTCCGGATGTGGACCGCAGTCCGCTAGTTACCGAACCTTGCAATAAACTAACCAAACCATAGAGGACTTAGCAGGGCTTGAGTTGGCGCATTATCGCAAAACGCGACGCCAAGAATGCAGGCATTAGTAACACTGCACATCATAAAAGTTCGGCTATGAAAACAATTTCCAGTTAGACACCCCTCACGTGACGGCGTTGTGGTCAAGTGTTTGCGGTTTTTTTGGAAATTATCTTGCAATTAATTATTAAAAATTAATTATTATTAATTAATTATTGGAAATTATCTTTTTTGGAAATTACCATCAGGGCCTGATTTACCATTAGGTCCACTAGACCCGGGCCTAGGGGCCCCGCAATTTGGGGGTCCTCTAATTTTAAAAAGTAAACAAAAATTTACAGTAGAAACAACTTTTTATACTTCCTAGAATGTTTTTTCATTTTTTTTAAATCGAAAATAAAAATCCAAACCTTTTAGAAATGTGAAAAACGTAAAAGATAACCGAGAACGTATCTGACTCTGACTCCCTGACGATACTGAATTTTCACACTAATCAAACAATAATTTTCACGCATCTACATTTATATAGCACCAAATATGGCAACGTGGGGGGCCCCTTCCTGCATGTTAGGCCTAGTGTTCTAAATTTTCTAAATCGGGCCTTGGTTACCGTTGCTCAGTCCACCACTCTCCTCTATTAATCAAACCTTGTGTCTTTAAGATAAGCTTAAGATTAGAAAACTCTACCTTCTTTGTTCTCTTATTACTACTTTTCTCTGAGATGTGCTTTCTCCAGCGACTCTCTACTGCTCTTTAACCACAAAACCCAGTCCCCTTATTTTCAGACCCCCACCCCGATCCTCTTCGGAGCCTCAGATCACAGCTCCGACATCTCCCGTCAGTGAAAGCAGTGATGCTGGAGAGACTGCACAAAATGCCACGTACTCGCGCGCCCAAGACGAGGTTAGCGTAAAAACAGGAATAGAAAGAAAGCCCTCGCGGTTGAACCAAGCCAGGGAATACCTGTCGTGGAAGCTGAGGGATGTGTTCGACTGGAATCCAGCATATCTTAAGCAGTTGCGAGGGATTTTGGTCCTTGTTGAAGTAGTAAGTAAGGTTAAACTGTTTTGAGAATCTTTTTTTTTTCTCTTCATACCTAAGCATGGGTGGATTTAGATTAGACATCATGCATGGGGGCACAGTAGAATCCTTTGGGGGAGGCAAACTGTCCTGATGGCTTGGAAAACATGGTAAAAAAAAAAGAAAACTGAATGCCCTGGAAAATAGTTTAGGGTGGCCATTGCCCCCTATGACCCCCATAAATCCGCCCATGTACCTAAGGTGCTCAAATTTTAAGTTTTTAGAACATAATATTTGCATTATTTAGCAGAAACTTAATAATTGGCTCATACGAAGATCGTTTCTTTAATCAACCTCCATTTGTTCATGGAAGAAATGGAAGAATTTATAAAAAGTTATGCTACTGATAGTAATTATTAAGTAATAATTTGTTTTACAGGGGCCTTCTTTTTAATCAACCTCTGTTTGCTCAAGGAAAAAAAAATTTGTAAGAATTTAGAAAAAGTTGTGATAACTGATGTTATGTATTAAAAATAATTGGCTCTTCGCGAGGGTCGTTTTTTATCTACCTCCTTTTTTATTTGAAAAATGTTTACAATAGTTGTGCTACTGGTAGTAAAATTACATCCCAGACAAACAATTAGTATCTTTACCAGGAAAAAAATTCTGGTTAACTATCAAATTTACAAAGGTATCTTTATGTTCTTGATACACTGGTTTCAAAGAACAATATTTCATTTTTTGTTCTTTTTTAGTTATCAAGCATGTTGGCGATGTCATTGATCAGCACAGCTTGTCAAATGCTACCTTTTGGCTTAGGACGTGACGAGGGCTCCCATGGTTTCTTTTGTCATTCAGCTGAGACTTTTCTGTTTGTTATTTCGTGCAGCTCATTCATATCTTCTCTTCTCATGCTCCTCTGCTGCCTTCTCTCAAAGAAAACAGCAGTCAGACTTTCCAAGACGTCTTTTGTGAGTCACTTCTCAATGCTAGTACAAGTAATGCTAGTACAAAATTAATATTTTTATTTGCACAATATGCAGGGTGTTTCAAGAAGTCTGCCTAAAATCTGCACAGAAAGATTCCTTGCGTGGAGTAGATAAAATTTTCCCAAAGAACTATACCTCAACGACGACCTTCTGACATCATATCTGATAAAAAAAAACTTAATTATTTCACTACCCAGTGCGCACATGCATGCGCAATGAATATTTTTAACATCTATCTTCGAGTGTAAACGTATCCAAATAACCATGTTCACGTTTTCCATAAACCTTCTCAGCGGTGTGATACCTATTTCTGTTACGATTTTCTCGAAAACTATACGCTGTAGAGGACATTTTTATGTAGACTCTTTCTTTCTGTGCAGAGTTTGGGGGACTTGTTGAAATACTCTATAAGAAAAAATGGAAGCATACAATTGTTTTGGAGGCATCTGAAGATCCCAGAAACAAATGCATGCGTTCATCATTTGATACAAAATATGTGATTTGTTGTTTGCAGAAGCATATCCCGCCATTTAAGTTCATCTTTAGATATCTGTAATCGTTGTCACCAAAAGAAACCGCCATCTTACGGAAATAGTTATAACGGTTGCACAAAAATTTGCACACCTTTTTCAATTTCGTACTACTTCAAATTTTGAGTTAATGTAAAATTATTTTATTTTGAGAAAATTTATCTCGTTGGACATTGAATTTGACCTGTTGGATTTGTTTGTATTTTATGGGTTTGATTTTGCCTTAAACTGTTACAAAAAGGTTTACTTTTAGGATGGATGTGGATGCCCTGAAGAAGATGTTGCCCTTCACCCAAATTAATTTTCAAGTTATTCTTGAATTAAACTTTTTTTATAAGTATTTAATTAAACATGTAATGGGTATGTAAATGTAAATGTGGTAAAACTATGTAAATGGGAAGTTTTTATAGTACAAGTAATTAAAATATATAGGATTTCAATTGACAGCACATAATGTTTTAAATTAGATAAAATGTGTTATGCAATGGAATGTCTTCATAAAATGCTGGATCAAGAAATCTTAAGGGTGTTTTTTCAATAAATTTTAAATTAAAAAACCTTCATATTATGGATGTTTATTATGGTGACGTAACTTAGGAAATATTTATTTATTCTATGGGGAAGAACAGACAGAACCAATCATTTAATAAAAAAAGCTAAAGTGATAAATGATTTAGAATGGGTATAGTAATTTATATAGGAAAGACACTTTAAAATGTTTTTTTTTTTTTCAAAAAGCATGTTAGTTCTTCTTATGATTTGGAAGGGAGTTTTTTTTGGCAAAGTTCATAATTTTTAGCAAGTTTTTCTAATTTTATCATCATTTCTGATGTCATTTCTAAAACATCTTTTATTACTTTATTTATAGCTCTAAAAAATTCTACTGTAGATATAACTATAACTAATTAAATAGCTTTGTGCGTTTTCTAGGAACTGTCATTTTATGTGCTGTATTTCATTTTCTTATTAATGTCTTGCCTGATTTTAATATCGAAGATAACAAACAGAGATGTTATGAAGATGCCAACAAAAAGTTATTACAACCTATCTTTAGCAGCAGGAGTAAGCATTATTAATTAGTTTTTTAATTAATTGTATTTAATTTATTAGTTTCACTAACTTCTGAATTATTTATTATTAGAGATAGTGAAAAAAATTTTTAGGTAATAATTCAGATCAAAAGTTAAAATGGTTTGAATTGAAAAATAGATAATCAATTTAATATTAATGCGAAATTATTCACTTAATTTTTTTTTCGCTTCTTGTGTTTTATAATTATGGTAAATAATCTACACAAATGTGTCATATGGTTTGTTAATGTAAACAGTCTCATTTCTTTCTCGACTCTTATTCCAGAATTATCACTGCTAAATAGCCTAGGGGAGACAGGGGTCAGTTATGCCAACTCACCCCGGTACCCCGTATATTTAAAAATTAAGCTTTCAATACTAAAAATTATTTGATGCGTTTTTAAAAAATGAAAACAGTTTCTTCAAAGTGTGATTTCTAAATTAATTACAAATAAGTTAATTCCTTGCATTATTACAGGTCTTTGGAAATATCGGATGTATAGCATATGCTTTAAGTATTGCTTGGTATTTCGTGACTTTTAAAGACTGTGTGCATGAAGTCTAAGCCATCAGTATAAACGGAATTGTAAAACTGCTGTAAAATAAAGATATTAAATGAACTTAGAATATATAATGCCTAGTGTTGCCGCCACGAGAAAACCTTTGACGTGCCATATAGTGTTGTGATGGTGGTTGTGGATACGGGTTATTCCACAGCATTATTTTGGGGGTGGTGGTAATTCATTTTGCTCTTAAAGACCAAATATGAGCGGTTATAACTTAACTTGTTTCTTCTTTGATGCTAGACGTATGAATATTGGGATTTTCTGATATTATATCTGATCTATTTTTCAATCTAATCTTTTAGATTTGATCTGTTATGTCGGATCTTATCAGATTGTAATTTGGATTTTTGTTAAGAATAATTTTGATGATTCAGACAATGCATTAAAAAGGTAAAAAATAAAGCTATTTCTTATTTTCATTAACCTCAAAAATTTCTAACACCTTATTCAAAGTTCAAGTATCATTAACTAAATAAATTATCATTAAAATGATATCGTCACTGTGTTATTTACCTAAAAGCGGATAAAACGTTTAAAGAAAGTTTTTATGCATAAATATTTCCAGGTTGAAATGACGAGAAATTTCAATTTTTCATAATTTAATGGCAGTTGAATGTCAAACCCTCATGGGCGAAACTGATACATCACCTAATAAGAGCTTATTCTGCGTAATACCGCAGTTAAATTCATACCAGTTTCCCCACTTCTTTTGAACTCGTCTACTCACGGCAAACTTGTTTATAGTTTTTCTCGTGGCGGGTTGCTTATATTTCATACTGGGATTTAGTATAGTACTTTGATAAGCAGTGCACAAGATGTTAGTCTGTCCATCTAACCAAAGTAAAAGCCCTATGGTTTAAGATTTTGCATTGATATATGTGACAAGGGCGTTTTGATAGTAACCATGTTTGTGTTCATTTATTATTTCCTTATGACAGATACCTTTGAGCTATGAATCTATTTAATAAAATGGTTTATAGAATCTCTACCCCGGATCATCATATACATATTTAGCTGATTTTGAAAGCCTGTAAAACAAAACGCGGTTTTCCAAAATATTCCTGATTCCTGTTCAAAAAAAATTCTGATTAATATCTAATGAATAAGGAAGGTTTCTAAACCCACATTTTGAGTTGGCTGACCACTATTTATGATTGAACAATTGAACTACTTTATAAAAACGAGTAGTTTTCTCTCCACTAACTAAAACAGGAAAAATTATATTATAATTACCTATATAATAATTTTTTAGGTTAATTTTTGATAAATAAATTTTATTTTTAATATTCCCAATTTTAGTACCAAATCCTTAAAAAGAATTAGTGTTAACTTTGAAAATAGACTTGAACACTGTTTATTGAAGAAACCAGTCAATTACAAATACTTCAATATTTTATGCAAAGAAGAAAAGGTTTTAAAATATTTTTTTTCTGTAAGTTTACCAAAAAAAGTCTACCTTAAGAGATAAAAAAATACTAAAAACCGTTAAAAAATCCAATTATTTGCTAAACAGCTTTAACGTTTTTCTACAAACAACAAATTTGGTGTTTGACATTATTGTACTAGTTTCATGTTTGACATGCTTCTGAAATAAACGATTAAGTTATGGTCCATAAGTTTACGTTAGCCAACTGTTTTATCTGTATGAAGTTGGGTACGATTTTTTTATTTCCCAGTAATTAAAACCAATTAGTACATAAATTCAGTCATGTAACATGTAACCAGTTGGTTCTTTCTTTCACTGTTTGTTCATCTTTAGTTATTTGTAACAATCAGTAATAAAGCTGGTAAGAGAACTAATTCTTATCTGGCAAAGATACCACTTGTGAAGAGCATGATCTTATTTCCAGAGGTATTATTTTTTAGTGCCTCAGGCTTTCATTTCTTAAAGTGAATTTACAATTTTCACCTTTCATTATTTACAAATTAAATAAAATTAGGTAAGCACTTTGAAATTTTTTTTTAATTATGCAAAAAAAAAACACGTAGTTTTTCTCACTTTTTCTTTTTTGGGCCTGTTTCCATATTGTAAATGACTTGATATTTTAATGAAGTTATAAAGAAAAACCAAACTTGCACAGTGTGAAACTCAAATATTCTCTTATATCGCTTGTTAATATTACTGAATTTAATCATAAAATTTAGAAATACTTACTTTAATACTGTAAGCTTTGTTAACGGATGGAAAAAAATAACCTTACCTTGGAAGCAGCTTAATCTTCTAGAAACTGCAACTATTTTACACAGAAGGGAAAAAAATAATCTTAATAGTTCATGAACTAAATTAAGCATTAAGTATATTATGCCATTTCTTAGGCAGAATTATGAACTTAATTTTAAAGGATAAAGGGATAGCAACGAACTAAAACGGATAACACATTTTATTACTTTGCTAAAATAGAAAACTTCAGAAATAAATTATCACAACCAACATAAGAAACTTATAAATCATATTTAATAAATTTCAGCGGAACTGAAAATAAAATTTGATGACAAAGAAGTTCCATTTCAAAACTGTAATTGCTTTTTTAACTTTATTAAATGCTAGAATAACCTTATTTAATTATTATATTTATTATAATTATGTTTTGGTTGAATTGGCATATATTTTCTCTGGGACACAATTAAGGAAATTATGAAAATGTCCGAAAAAAATTACAAGATGATAGAAGGGTCTATAGTGACCTTGAATGGAAAGCTCACATAAATTAATAATAATTCTTAAAAACTTACCCTTAATAACCAATTAAAAACCTAATTTCGTATATTACTGATAATATCACATTAACACAAATAATGGTATGAAAAACATCTTACCTGATCTACTTTAATAACCACTGTTTTTTTTTTATTTTTCATGATATTTATTTAAAATGTGAATAAAAGCAGGGTGTTGATGAGCATTTTTTTTTGCGTGTATGCACATGTTCTGTGGATCTATCTATGCAGAAAATTCTTATCTAGATATGAGTATTATTACCGCTTGATTTTCTTTCTCAAAAAGTACCCTTTTTTAATAATGTTTTAAGTATCTCTTCCAAAATAAGGATATAAGTAGTTAATAGGTATTAAATTTAATTTTTAAAAAGTTTTTTTTTTAAATTAAATGCAAACAAAACAACTTGTTCTCAATCTTGACCCTATTTATATGTTTCATTCACAGCAGTATGGTAGTTATTTCAATCTTTTCTCAATATTGAGTTTCTTTCATGTTCAATAGTAATCAAACATGTGTTTCAATCACTAAATCAACCTTTTCCATGCTTACGTTTTTTAAAAAAAGCCAAATTTTGATTTCATAATAACTTATAACTTTGTTCTGATGAAATTGTAAAGTTTGAGTTTCCTTTTTAAAATGTTCCACTTCTTTGCAAAAAAAAATTAATAGTATTGATTTTAATTTGTCCATATATTGGTTTTAACTTCATTAATGTAAAATAAATAATTTTGTTTCTAAATTTTGAATTTTATTTCATAACTTGAGAGAGAGAATTGAACCAATACCATTTTTGATAACTTTTGAAGTTTTTCTAAACCAAGCCGTAGTTGATCTAAGAATAGGAATTAGATGTGTTAAGCTTTTTTTACATTGGGTTAGGCAGTAGCAATGAGGGGGTCATGTGAAGGCATTATTTTTGAAGCGTTTTGATTTTGATGGATGCAGACTAATTGACAAAACTGTAGAAAGTTTATAAGCGAGAAAGTAATTCATTATTTCCCCCTATTTTGAGATAGCATAGGTGAAACTAAGATAAAGCAAGGAAGGGTAGCAATTATTTTGGTCTCTTTTTATAATATTTTTTTACAATTTATTTTAAGATCTTTATACAGCTTTGTCTGATATTTCTAGATAAAAAGAAAAACATAGATTTCTATTTAAAAACAAAAAAGAAAAACTATTTAATTTCTACACTAATGTGTTTTCTAGTTACCTCTCACAAGTAAAAAAGACGCTGCTTATTGTGATTAGAAATTCTTTTAATAGACAGTACAGATAAAATAAGGCAAAGCAGATCCAAACAAATCCCTGTTCCTGCTTTGCCTTATAAAGTACAGCTTTTGTTTAAACCTCTATTCACAATTACACCGATTTATTCAGCTGTTTACGTTATTGCACAAAACTATAGGCTTGCATGTACATCAAAATGAATTAGCAATAAATCAACCATTATCTTCATAATTTCATTGCAAAACGAGAAATGATGCGTTAGGCGGCCTGATCTGATAGGTCGGGGTCAGCGGTCGCAACCCACCTTCAGAAAGAGCCTGCAAATGTACCGGTTCGTGATATCGCTGGGTTAGTAAGGGTTAATAGGGTTTAACGCTGGGATTAATAGGGTTTAAGGACTAACGAGCACACATTCCAGGATTGAAAGGTTTCAGAGGAGAAACGTATAGGAAACGTTAAAGCACCCAGCCCTGGAATGATAAAGAACTAAAAGTTAAGTCCTGGGGAGGTTTTCCCGCTTTTTATTTTGACGTTTGTTCTAAACAAAAGATACTACGGCTCGCTGTAATGGCTGGAAAAACCAGCAGTGCGGCAGTCAGATGTGTTCGATAAATTTCAATTACTCGATATCTTCTAAACACTAATATTACATTGAGCATCAGAATGTAGCTGTGAGAATTGGTTTTCATTATTTTTTTTAGAAAGGGGAAAATAACGGTACCAAAAATGACAAACGGGGTGAGGCGATCTTATAAATAGGAAACTCAACCGACTACTGTTACTATATACACAACCGTAAGTGGCAGTTCTCACATGGAGAATTGCTTTTACATGATATTTGACCTTTTTTTTTTTGGTGAGGAATTGTGTTTTTGGATGTTCGGGGGGAAAAGGTGTTCAGGCCCATTCCATGGTTTTTTAAATCTGTTTTTTTTTTTTAAAGTGTGAGATCAGTTTTCTTCAGTTAAACTGAAGGGTAAAACGTAAGAAAGGTTTCTAATGCTTTTGATACAGGAGATACACCTGTGAAAGAGAGATCCTTAATTCTGTTTTTGGCTTTGAGAATGTTTATGTCCTCACCTAACCAGAGCTGAGACAATTTTCTGCCCACTAAATAATTTGGTGTGAGTACGCGTGATTCGTTTAAAAATTGCAGATACTGCATACAAGAAAACATAAGTTGTACGGTTGAAATCTCATGGCTACAGTTCATTGTGCGAAACGGCTCACATTCTTTTTTATGACGCTGATCCAACTGTGTGGCTTATTTTTTTTTTTTGGGAGTCCCTCGAACACAATGAACGGTTGTGTTGAAACTCAACGGGTTATACGGTTTTTTTAAAAATGGGATAATCTTCCGTATAAGGAGCTAGCTCGCCAAAACAGATTTTTGCCAAATATTGCCTGTCGAGAGTACTCTTATATATCAGAATGAGAGAGCACGCTCGACGGTTGCTTGGCGCTATCATTGGCGGCCTTGCCCCGTTTAGTGTAAACTTTCTGGAATAATTCATTTCTCTCTTCCTGAAACAAAGCGGACCCAAGTTGACTACAATTAAAAACATTGGATAAGAAACAACAACGTAATCTTATCGTTGTTTTATGTGTGATCGTTATATATAATAGTTATCTATACCTCTCTATAATTTCAGCCGTGAGGTATATTTACAAAGGAGTACTTTTTTTTTTAAAACGAAGTGGAAAAATATTTTTGTCGTTCACTTCATTGAGGTTCTAGAGCAGTATTTTCGAATCCTTAGCAACATGACATGACCGAAATTTCCTTAAGACTTTCTTAATATGAGTAAACAATTTTCATATGAATACCATTTAATTTATGGTTGGAATATTAAATAGATATAGGAGATGAGTCGGTTTAACTACATAGAAGCGATAATCGAATAATTTTAGTTTTGGGGATACATTAGATTGTGAAGACTTTCTCCCTTCAGAAAAGACTGCTCCAGAAGACCGACCGAATTATGTAATGGAAATAGGCGAAGTGCACACTGTTGTCTTACATTAAGGATAAAGCATCTCAGAGTGTATTTTGTGGGGATAACTCATCGTATATCATCACCGCCAAACTCGTTTGACACAAGTCTTGGATTTTATTCAATCCAAACAATGTTTCAAGTATTTTGTATTCATTTTAAAAACCAACATGAACTGAAACAGAACAGAAGGAGAGAACCTAAAAGTTATTCACCGATGCGAGATATCTTTTGTTGACAACATAAACTGGTATATCATTCAAAAGGACAATATATAGATATACGTTTAATACAACAACATCGTCGTTAGTTTGCTGCTTCATGTATGTATGTGTTTGCTTCATCACCAAGTTCAGGAAAGTTCTCTGAATGTGTCAAAAGCGCTGGTGGGTTCCGTAGACGTCATCGTAAGAGAGTTTTGCTAGGTTTTAAAAAGCCTTCGTTCGCTCACAATTGTCTCTTCTTCGCGTTCACAGACGGCAAGGAGTTCTATTGCCTGTGAATCACCTTCTTCTAAGAAACTCAGGACCGAGGCATACGTAGTTTCCGATGCTGCTTCTGACTATTATTAATAATTATTTATTTATTTATTATTATTTTGAAACGTTTTTGTCACCAAATGCAGAGTGGCACCTATTGAGACTAGATCTTCCATGATAAATACATATATATAATACACAATGTTCACGAAATGAAACGGAAGAGTAAACAAGACAATGCATAGCAAAAAACTGCACCGCACTACGAGAAGTATTTACCGTCATTCTTTGAATACAACAAACGAACAAGTGGGTGAACGTGAAATGGTTGCGCTTGTACGCCGCCCGAGGCTGACATTCCTGACCTTCACCTTGCCACAAAAGACCACACTACAGATCTGGGGCTCTAGATTTGCAGTAGAGTCCTTTTGTAAGAATAAGCCACTTCCGTTGCCCTTCTCGCGGGGATCGAACTTATGAGCTTTCAATGTCGGATGGAGAAATTTTTTTTATTTCCTCAAATAAATCGGCCTGTGTGTTTCCCGTCAAACGCGCATTTACTTCGGGGTCGGGGGGTTGTTAAGACGTGCCAGCGAGAGAGCTGATACGTGCCTGCATGTAGAACGCCTGCACATAATAATGGCATGCCGTAATAATAGGGAAATGAAACACAAAAACTCGCGTATATCGAAGTACACCTCCAACTCAAGCATCACAAATGGAACTTGTGCACTATTATTATTATTATAGTAGTCGTCGAAAAAGGGGCAAATATATAATAAGTTATTTATAAAACGTTTTTGTTGTTGTGTGTGTGTCAAGTGGGCTTCGAGTATTTCTGCTTGTGGTCGAGGGGGGGGGGTAGGCGGGTGGGGCGTAGAAGCCGAGAGAAAAACCACAAAAAACTCACATTGTGCAACGAACAGAATACACCAAAAGGCGAAATTCTGAAGAAGATCATCGGATCAGAGAGATATCTAAGTCGTATTTGAGAAGATCGGAAAGAAGAACTCATAACGAATGTATCATCTAGCTCGCAGGTGGCCCAAAAGCGGATAACGATAGAGAAAAAGAGAGGAGGGACGTTGTTGCCTTATGGGGTCGAGAGAAAGAAAACAAAAAGAGGGGGTGGCGAACTGAGGAGTGACGTTCCTGGACAGAAGAAGGACACAAGCAATAGAAAACGAGAGGGATGAGCAAATAAGAGTTCAGTAGAGGCCACACCCTCTGAGGTTGTTGGCAATGATGACGTCGGTGACCGCGTCGAACACGAACTGGATGTTGGTGGTGTCTGTGGCGCATGTCATGTGGCAGTAGATTTCCTTTGTGGTGGATTTGTTCTTTGCTTCGAATTGAGCCTGTATGTAGGCCGCTGCTTCGCCGTACTCCTGAGCACCTGCAACACAAGACACATCACTTCAGGAAAGGATGAACTGAAATCTTACTTTTCTCACTAAAAATTAAAATATTTGTAACTTCCACTAGTTAAGCCAAGATACGGTTTGTAGAGGTTTTAAAAAGTAAATGATGCTTAAAAACACTTCATAAATAAAAGGTTGGATTTTCTAGATTAAAGACAATCGTAGCTTTAATGGAACTTAACAATGCAGATTTTATATAAGAGTCTTTAAATGTGTGCCCTAAAGAGCCATAATATCCCCAGATCAACTAAGTTAAGATTACGTGAAATAAAACCCATGCCGGATAATAAATGTCTGACAGAAAAGAATTTATTACAAATAAAGCTACAAAGGACCTACTAGAAATAAATGTCTAAGCAAGATTAAGTAAGAGTCAATCAATGAAACGAGAGTTATAAATAAGAACTAGTCAGTACAAGAAAATAATTTAGAGAAAATTATTGGTTGATGAGCTTGTAGTTTGTTATTCTGAATGATAAAGTACGATTTTAATGTTAAGAAGAACAATTTGAAAATAAAATCAAACCCGGCAGTTTAAATTTTTTACTGGTCAATTCTATTTTTAATGATATAAAAGAATTCGATTTTATTTGTTTCAATGAAAGCCTTAATTTCAGAAGAGTAAAAGTGGAGAATGACACTAAAAAGTTTTTAAATAGTTTTTAATACCTTTTTGTAGCGTGTTTAAACGTTTAAAATACCATGACACAAACACCAGTTTAACCTTCCAAGAATACATTTTATTATGCAGAAGTATAGTTGGTTTTTCTGCAATAATTATGTGTTCACTGTAGAAGTTGCTTTTCCTTTATATGTTATTTGTTGCAGTGAAACCAACTGAACATTTTATGACTACAAATCGTTGATGTTTGCAGTCAGTGGTTTTTACAGGGCAAATGATAGTCAACCTTAATATAAATAAAAATATAAAATAATCATTCCCTATTTTTTAAAAAGACTTGGTTAACTATAGTTTTATTATGAAATCTTATTTAAAAATTATTTATATAAACAAATAAAAAGGAATACAAATATTGGGTTCAAAAATTTCTATAATAAAATATTTAAGTAAAATAAATTTTTAAAAAAGCATTTTTCCCAGTAAAAATATTTCTAAATTCAAAAATCAAGCTTACAAAGTAAAAAAATCATTGTAATTAAAAAATAATTTTCCAGTATATTCCAATCCTTGATACCTCTATCGAATAATAAATAATAACGTGGGAATAGCCAATTTTATCATTTCTGATGAATAAATCCTAATTTTCAACTTAAATGTTAATGTGGAGAAATAAAAATGTTTTTTTTTCTTTAATTTAAAGGATTAAAACATTCAGATACTTCTTACTGTACCTACAAAATTGCATGTTGTTGTACCTTGTCTAAAATATCAACATGAAAAACAAGTATACTTTTTGAAGGTTTTATGTTTTCTGTAGTTATATTTATGTTTTTTGGAGATATTTAATTTTTTTGTTTAGGTATACAAATAGTTCATGAAAATTTTCTCCCAAATAAAATTGTACATATTTTAATATAGTATGATCTGTAGAAGTTTCAAATATAACGTGTTCAGTAAGAGTAGGGGCCGTTCAAATATTACGTAAGCACCTAAGGGGAGGAGGGGGGTTTCTATTTGATTTTTTTTATGTACAATGAGGGAGTATTAGTGGTGCTTACGTAAGATGTTACAAACACTGCATTTTCGAAAATCTAGTGTTTCTTGCATAAATAATTTCAAAATTCAACTAAAAATACATTTTACATTTTCAGGCACTGCTAAACATTTTGTACAAAAAAGAACAAAGGAGGAGTGGGGATCGGGCAGTTGTTTTAAGTAATTATGAGGGGGTTGCGGTTTGCTTGTCGACGCTGCAATTTATTTAATGCTGTAAAATTGTGTTCTTATTAAATATTGGTCAATGTAAAGAAGAAATACCTTGAAAATTCTTCAATGAATGTTATTTACAATAAGATGTCAATAGCTTTTTCTTTTACCAAAAACTCAAAATGTAATTTTCATCATAATGACCTTTTTTCTTATTTATTCATTGTAATTTCTTCCTTCTAATTTCCTCCTTATAATTAAAATATTTAAAGATTTATTTTTCCTTCGGGTTCCATTTGTTACTCATTAATTAAGGAGTAATAAATTCTTTCTCGTTACAACCTGTCATATTCTTGTCACCCAAAAAAATCATTCCTGGTATCTGTGCATTTGTAATTTATAACATGTCGTTTTGTCACATTTGTATTGTATTTATAGGTGTGTCGGGTAAAATATGTATAAAAATGTCAACACACAGTTCATAAAATTGTGTAACATATTATTTTGGTAATAAAAAAGCATTAAAATGCATAATTAATACACGAAACAAATATGCAACATGTTTTGTTCAGGATGAGCTAAAATTTTCTTGGTACACCAGATATTTTATCTCAAAATCAAACCTCATCAAATAAGTTTTCGTGAAACAGTGTGCTACATTTTCCTTACCGGTATATTCAGGAAAACAAATGGTTAAGGGAGATTTTCGAATTTTCTCTTCGAAAAGATCCTTCTTGTTGAGGAAAAGGATGATCGAAGTATCTGTGAACCACTTGTTGTTACAAATGGAATCGAACAGTTTTAAACTTTCTTGCATTCGATTCTGCAAAAGAATACACATTAGTTTGATTAGTTGGTTTAGCAAGTATTTAGAATAATTAATTTACTTTAAACATCTAAATTTTTGAAATTATTTTTATAGGGTAATTTATTTATTAAAATTTGATATTTAGATAACTGTTCTGTTTTCAGGTTTTTTTTAGAATGTGAACATACCTGCATAGTAAAAATATCATATTAGAGTACTGTTGCTTTCGGATATAGTGAACCTAGGATAATGCGGACTCTTTGGTTGAACCATTTTAGTATTTCCAACTCCACCAATATCATAATAATATAGGTTTT
This sequence comes from Tetragnatha montana, assembly GCA_963680715.1. Taxonomy (NCBI): domain Eukaryota; kingdom Metazoa; phylum Arthropoda; class Arachnida; order Araneae; family Tetragnathidae; genus Tetragnatha; species Tetragnatha montana. The sequence goes on from OY796683.1 coordinate 28,615,385, forward strand.
TATAAACTCTTCGTTAGTAGTAGTGAACTTTTTTTCGGTAACGTTAAGATTCAATTTAATGTAGTTAGACTTTTGTATCAGTAAATTTTGCTAAATTCAAAAAAATACTTTGTTTATTTCATAAAAATAACATTTAGGATGTTACACACGATCTAATTATGTCTATAATTATTTCATTGGTAATTTAATGGGTCTCTGAAAAGAAGAATTCAATATTTTAAAGAAATTAAAAATATTTTCGTTAGGTGAAATTAAGGAATTTTATTGTTTAGATAAATGTTTTGTCTAGTTGACAGTTTACTACATATTAATTCAACATCAATTATGATTTCTTATTCCGTAATTATACTCAAATTATACTTATTTGTTTCATTGTCAAGTCCAAGTTCTCTTAGAAATCATCAACAGGTTAATCACATTTCCGAGAGATTAAAACATATTCTTCGGTGACGCTTGCAAAATCACCTATATCCCCGTTTAAATCTGTTGTTTCACAGTTTACGAATGTTTCTTTCATCATCATCTTAAGATGTAATCTTCAGCAAAACATATTTTGTACTATCACTCTATTTTGTCGAAACAGTTTGAAAAGAACGGGAGGGTGAAACCTGCATTGTTTTAAATTATATTAAATGATTTAAAGACAGGTACAACAATTATGTCTCCGATCTTTCATTATTAATGTTAACTTTAGGACGAAAAATTTCTAATCCAATGCACACGAACCACATCTTGAAAGTAGGTTTTAATTCTAGAAATATATTAACTGTAATAGAACATCTTTAAGGATTATTAATTAAGGAATTTTATCACTTCATGTGGGCAGAATAGTATAAAAATGTTTCTTTTTCAGGACCCGTTTTTGATGAGATAAATAAATATTGTAATACATCAAATGTAAATGCATTGGGTGCAAATGAAATGTTTTCCATTATTGTGTTAGAAAGAAAGAAAGAGTTTTCGGTTCCTTTTTGCGTGTAACTTACAGTTGTTTCGTCCTCGTGAAGAACTTGATCATACTCGCTCATAGCAACACAGAATATTATCGCAGTCACGTCTTCGAAGCAGTGAATCCATTTTTTTCGTTCGGATCTTTGACCACCAACATCAAACAGTCTGAAAGAAGGACAAATGTATTTGCTATCACTTTATTAAATGAATAGTCGGAAATAAGTTCCAAAAAATGGCTAATTGACTTTTTTATGCGCAAAAAAAAAAAATCTCCAAGCTTCGCTCTACACATGAGTGTAAAGAGGAAAAAATAACTACCCCTATCGGCAAAATATAGCCCCTTGAATTTGGCGAAATCATTGTCCAATTATTGTATTTATTAAATTTGAAGTTAAAGTTAATTTGCGTTTATTTTCTTATTCTTTGCACTGTAAACTTAGCCAAAATAAAGTTTTATTTCAATTTAAAAGTGTTTCCCCCCCTTTTTTATCCAATGACTGTTTGGCTCCATTGATATTCACTTATTCCATTGATAGCGCCTCGATGACCCAGTTTCATAATAATTTTCAATTTATTCGTCTCAGTCTTTCTATTTTTCACTTTTATGCTGTGAAATTTCATAAGTTTGGAAAAGGGAATAAGTCCATCAACTTTTCCAACTGTAAAATATTTTTGAATATACCTACTACTATTTTTTTTTTCGATGATTATTTTTTACTCTATGGTCATTAATTTCCCGGACAAAATCTGTGGTTATGTAATGAAAATTCCATTACTTTCTCAAAACTTGGTGATTCAAATATTCAGGGCATTTCCATGACAATAAGATAATTGATACATGATGAATCGTCAATTTTGAAAGCAAAATTAAATAATTACGTTTAAATAAAATAAATAGTATTATGTACTAGTTACTTTACAACTTAACTATAAAATATATGATTTTAATGATAGTGCGTATGATAGTTTCTTTCGTATCTCGAATGAAACTTATTATATCAATAAATTTTCAAAAACATATTAAAATGGTGCTATGAAGTGGTTCCTTATAAAACATTTAAATTAAACACTGATGCACAAATAAAGTATTAAAAATCTTATAGTGTCAAAATTTATCTTCTTTAAATGTCTAAATGTATTCTTTAAATGTAAATTCTAATCATTTGGTATAAATCTCAGAGGTGGCATATGATTGGAAAGAATTTCGTAAATTCTATGATACAAATATTAACATAAACTTTGTAACGTAACATAATTAGAAATAGAAATTAAGAAACATAAATTCCAAAAAAATCTCTAAACCTTTCAAAGTTTAGTTACAAATGCAGTAAAACTGCCACATTTTTTTACACGAAATAAAATTACACATTACACAATCAAACTATTAGTTAATAATGTATGAATAATTTAAACACTTTTATCTGTATTATTATAACGTTAATTTTACACATTATTTTTTTTTTCAATTAAATGGCGGGCGCATTAAACACTTTACTACATTTTAGAAACAAATTTAAGTTCTAGAAGAACTAGTTTGAATATCAATTGATCTTTTAATATGTGAGACAAAAAACAAAAATATGACGGTCTATTAAATGTTATACGGGTTAGTTAGGGGTCAGTGACCTATATGAGTTTAATCGGTCCAAAACAAACACATAAAACACTCTAATAACAATTGCTTAACACAATATATATTATTACAAAGGACTTTTTAATTTGGTGGGTAGATTTCTTATTCATGTAATTCCATTTTTAAATCTTATTTATTTTATTTGCATACCGCGGAATAATTCTTCTCTTTATTTGTCTTATTTAATTTATACGTTTTATGGCATGAGTTCAATTGTGATTTCCATCTTTGTCTCGTATTTGTTTCACTTCTCAGTGAAAAGCAAGCTTATCATTTTACTGACTAACACCAAAGTACCCTCTATTCCATTTCCCATGTAACATCATTACAAAGATAAGGGTATGAATGGTGTGCATTAGAATTTCCAAGACAACATTGTAGGGATTACAAATGAAACGCACACAATGAAAAAAAAAGCTGCAAGAAAAGATTGAGATAAAGGAAGAAAAATGAGTTACTTGAAATTTAGGTTCTTGAAAGAGAAGTGAACTTCTACGATTCCGGTAGTTTTTACTCGCGTTCTCAGGATATCTTGTTCTGTGGGCATGTAATCCTTCTTGCACAAGCGATCCAAGTCGTCCAGGAAACTGAAAGACAACACCTGTTAATTTCTTTCTTCTCGAATTGAATTAGAACATCGTAGAAATCATAGGTTCTTTAAAAGCAACAATTAGGTTTTTATATATAACAGTTACCTTAAAACAAGTTTTAAATCGGATTGAGTATACAAAAAATTTTATAGAACCCACTTTCGATACCTATTAATTATTTACAAATGATGATATGTACAACTATACTCGACAGCAACGTTTCTTGAGCCCCGTCACAAATGCGAATGGAGAAATCGGTAAACACCAAGCCTGATGGGGTGCTAGGAGGAGTTTCGGTACGCAAATCGTGATGAAAAAGCACTATATATACTATACATAGGTTTAACCACGGCTTACTAGATACTTATACGTATAAGTATCTAGTAAGCCGTGATTTAACAAACTAATCATATTTTTAAATTGACGTTCTTCATTTCACTCAAAATTCAGACACCGCGATAGGAACTACTTTGTTTATTAGTGACGTTATAGGGTCAACTTAAGTTGCTGTCTAGTATAGGAGAGTTACTAATTTAGTGACTTTATACATACAATTACTCAGTTAAGTACATATGTCTATAAGAATAAATCCCACAATCACAACCCAAAAAATCCTAACCCAATTATATTTTCAATGTAAAGAGAGAAAAAAAAACAGTTCCTTCGTATAGTATTTTTGAAAATAAAAAAGAAACCATACATGCTACGTATTTTATCTCATAAAATAAGATATCAAAGTGGTGTAAGAGAGAGAGAGAGAGAGAGAGAGAGAGAGAGAGAGAGAGAGAGAGAGAGAGAGATAAAATAGAGAAATACGTCTACCTAATTTATATTACAACTTATTTTAAAAATAACTTCAAAATCATACAATCGGGATCTAAGAAAGTACTACTTCTTTAATAGGGTAATTGACATATGGAACGCGTTGCCAGAAAATATAGTTAATTCGAGGGGTGTGTATGAGTTTAAGCTAAAATTGGACAGGCAGTGGGAATTGGTGAATCAATAAAAAAAGGACCAGCCTTGTTGGGCTTTGAGCCTGTAGCTGGTGGACAATATTTGTAAATGGTTTTCCAATATGGTGTTGAAAATTAACTTGTTCGAACGGGGCCTATCAAATAGCATGTATTCTATCAATGATTTAATTATAAGTAAAATATTTCCAACAAGTAAAAATCATAATCAGTTCAACAAACGAGCTTTGGCATTTAAAGGAAATCAATCGATAAATTGAAAAGTCAGGGAAGTAAGCCGTGTATACTGTATAGTATGAATTGAAAAGCCTCAGGAACTCGATTTCACAACTAAAAAAAATGCATAAATGACTGAACAAAGAGTTTCACAAGATCCTACACTAGTCCCCCCAAGTGTCTCTTATTTCATTCAAAATCTGAGAGTTTCTCAATATCACATATTACTCAATCTCGCGACTAAAAATGTTTTTTTTTTCTTCTTCAAAGAACCAAAACAAACAGATGTTGCTGTCGTTGAAATGCTTAGGGATGAGTGTCGTAGGCGTCATATAGCAACGACGGAAGAAGAGTTTCAGTGTGTGTGAGTGTGTGTGTAGAGAGTGGGATGTGTGTAGGTTAGTAGTGTATTTAATGGGGAGAATAATGGATAAATAAGTCATCATGGTGTTGAAAATAAGGTTAAAAGGCACTTAATGCAGGATACGATGTAGTTAATGAAGGCATTGCGAATTATTCCTTCAAATTTTTTGAAGGACTTCTGATGACCATAAACTGATTACTTTTTTTTAAATTCATGGTATTAATATATTTTAAAAAATAAGTAATTTTTTGGTATTATTTTCGTAGTGTTTTTTTCTTGTTATTTTGAATGTAAAAGTTAATTTTGTAATGGTAAATCTCCTAGTTTGGAATAAACTTAAAATTATAATAATGATTGACTAGTTTTATCTATGAAATATAAGGGGAAAAAAACTTATTGTTCGTAAAAAAAACTTTATCACGGAATAAATAATTAAAGTTCCGTCCATCACCATCTGTATCAATAACAAACATAATATCCTAGTAGTTTACGAGTGTTAATTATATAAGTTTATATTAAAATCAAAATCAGTTTCCAGGATGATAGGCCGTGGTCCAGTTAAAGACGTTTCAGCTGTTTCGTTGCTCACTGCGGGTGACATTATCAGCGTTGGTGGTTAAAACTGACTTTGAATGCTTCGTTCTTTAAATTATTACTCGACGAAGCATCTTTAAATGGATTACAACCCATCATCCCGGAAACTGATTTTTATTTCAGGGATGATGTAAAACCCCCTAATAATATTTCGGGGTAATAATATTTTATAAATTATATTATATATACTTATTTATAATACTTTATAAATAAGTAATGATATTTTTGTAGGTTTAGGAGTCGAAAGTAACGTTTGTCCATAGCAAAATTATCTTGAATTTTAATTTTATCTTTTACTTTCATAACAATCTTTACTACCACTTATTATTACCATACTTTCATGTATAGAATTGTAAGATAAAGAATTCTAAAATTAATTTGTGTTTACCAAAAAATATTTTGATCACTACCCTGTGTTTACCTTAAGGATTTTTAGTTATGCCACAACGATATCACAACGCTAAGGACTCAACGATCGATGTAAGGAGTCCTTAATTAATTTAAGTTAAAGCATAAAAAATATTACCACATTAACTAGCATTTAGCATTGTTGTAAAAACATCCTCAAAATCCAAACCACTTGACAATCCTTAAACAGATGCAAGTATCCATCACAAACTCGCCTTCACCTCCATAGCCTCTTCAGGAGTGTTCCATCAGTTTCGAAAACAACAAAGGAAGAAGCAATCGAGAACTTCAAACCGGGAATAAGGGGGGGGGGTGAGGAGAGTCCGTACAATTCGCGCGAGGAGCATCGGTTTCATGGGCCGAACCAGGGAAGCCCCACTGTGCCTTCCTGAACAATCAAAGCCCTCTCGTGTCAACACGAGGCCTTGTTGTTGGGGCTTGGACATCTTAAATAGACTGGATCAAGGTTTGTCGGACAAGGGTGCTTCGGGAAAGGTTTAGATGTGGGATTTGTAGTGTATGTTGGAGTAGGATAACTTGAGATTACATTTGAAGAAGGAAGGTAAGAGACGTTTTTTCAGCGGCATTACAAATTGTAATGAAGGAAAAGTCAGTTATATTATTAAAAAGAAGCTTTTTTTACGAAAGATAAGATAATTTATTTGTTTAGTTAGATATCAGGGTAATTCATTTTGCACAAAGGTGAGATTTTCTTACGGGATCGATGTAGCCCCGAGTCTATGTGATGAAAAAATAATGGATGCCGAGTTTCAACAGGATTGAAGAATATTTATGAGGGCACACTTTTGTCACTTTTTATAGCCTGGTGTATCCTAATTGTGCTACATACCTACACCTGGACACCAAAGATATAAGCTACTCAGGATTTTTTTTCGGAGGGGTGTAATTGATTACTTAGGATGCTTCCTTCTTTTTTAAAGTACGTGATTGTTATGTGACATCGATGTCGCTCCGAGTCCATGTGATGAAAAAATAGTGCTCACCAAATTTTAACAAGATTGAATAGCTTTTTTTTATATTTAGGGGTTTCACATGGGTGGTTTCACATGGGTGTTATAAAAAGTGGCAAAAGTGTCCAACCCCTAAATAGTATCCAATTTTATTAAAACTTGGCAGGTGTTAGTTTTTTTAGACTCGGGGCGATACGATCCCATATGAAAATCACACATTTGTGGAAAATGAAACACCCATTCCCCATAAACACCAACACCATCTATATTAATACTCCTGTAGCAACTTTTGAACAGCAATTTTTGAGATACAGTCCGATGAGAAAGTTAAATGCAGTACTCCAAATTTTTATTTGCTTCAGTTGGTCTACATTCTATATTCAAATTTAATACTTAGAAGGGAGTGCGACTATAGATGGTGTTCATGATGAAATATAAATATATCAATAGGTTTAGTTACGTTGAGGTACTTCAAACGAAAATATCCTGTCTCATTTTGAATGTTAAAACCTTCCATTGAAATACTTATAAAACCCACGAATGGAAGCATTGAAATAAGAGGACTATACATTTTGTTTACTTTTCTTTCCTTTTGGTCACTTAAAAAATAAGTGCTTTCAGCTTTTTAACTAACATTAAATTAAAAGGGCTAGAATCTAAAACAGCTGTAGATAAAATTTTAATTCATATATTCTTTACTCATAAATATGTGACTGTGAGAAGAGAAAGCGAATTATAAAACATGTTTGGATATAAATTAGAATTAAACGTGAGAATTAAAAGATTAATGTTTTGTTTTTTCTGTTAATGTTTTCTGTTAATGTTTCTGTTTAATGTTAGCTTTTTCTGGTAAAACTTTGTTTCTTATGTGTGCTTTGATTTGTTTTAATACTTTGGTTATTGATTTCATCAGCGAAAATATATTATGCAATAAATAAATTGGGAAGCACTTGAAATTAATCATTAGAAAAATCTTTGTAGGATAATTTAAAAACAAACGCTTGGACAGTTAGTTGCCTTACTCTCGATACATTTTTCGATTCCCGTGATTCAACTCTCATATTTATTTACCCACTTTAAAAAAATCAATAAATCCATAACGGAGTTATCTCCGCAGAACTATAAAACCCCCTCACTCTGCAAAATTTAAAAAACCCTCCCCCGGATCCCTCAACATCACGTGACCCTCTCCACCACGTGTCCCTTTCTCCCCCCCCTTCCGAATCTCCCCCTCCCTCGCAAAAAGGAAAGCTGTTTTAATTTAACCGCCTTTAAAAAAAAAAACGGAAAGTGATTGAAAACGCAGAGCCGTTTGCGGGGGTATAGGATCCCGAGCCCCCATTTCCACGATTGTTTTGATCGATCGGGGCCGAGTAGTTACATCCGATATTCATAACATACTTTTACTACGGTCCCTGGACTGCTGCCAAACTCTAGGGTCCAAAAGACCAACATGCAACCAAATTAGTTATCTTCAGGTGGTTTTTATCATAACCTACATTATCTAAGTTTATATAGATAGGCGATACCAGAGTTGACCATTAGTCCATTCACATAGCTAGACTTATTTAGGCTAACATCCAAATTTTAGGTGAATGCATTGTGCTTTGGGCTAGGCGTTGTCGTACTCAAGCGCCTTATTTCAATCATTGCATAAAAGAGAGTCAGAATATCTTCACTATTACAATCTGGGGGAAAACGGAGCAACGCCCCAGTCGATAGACTTGACTGCAAATGTACGAGACGTCTGATTTTAATCTCAGAATAAAAATATTTGGAGTCATATATCAATGGTGTTAATGCTTTGCGAATAATTCATATGATTCCTTGTTGGTTTATCTAATCGTTTCCCAAAAAAATTTTACCAGTAGGTTATCTTCAAAAGACTCATTATACCATCAGTAAAATTAGTCCATTGACTCAACAACAGAATTCGAAGGCCAATCGTGTCAAATCACATTTGCTCATACGTGATATAAATCTGCTGTTCAACTTTCCCTCTTTATTTCAAAAACTATAGGCGTGAATACTACATTTGACACTACTTCTCCTAAAAGACTTTTTCATCATTCTCCGTATCTAATTCTCTGTCTCTCTCTTAATACCCGATTGTAGGAAGACAAACAACTAGGAGAGTCGTGGGTCTTATAATGAAGGAACTGTTTGAAAAAGTTAGTTTCTTCAACAACATATTATCAATTCACTGTCTTTAGTCACGGACCCGTTGAACCTTGCAAGTAAATCTAACCCAAAACATATTTCTCAAAGTTTAACTTACAGGTATTATATTATATTGAAAAATGATAACATTTGAATAAATTAATGTAAGTTAAATTGTAAAAAAATCATACTTGGCTCATTTTACCATAACCTAAAACATATTGATAAATGCAGTAATTTATGGTATCGCACAACTCTCAAATAAGTTAAAAACATTAACCCTTAAATAAAATGAGTTAAAGAAAGAATATGTAAAGTGTACAACAACTTGTATTACATAAAATATTTGAATACAGAGTTGCTGAACCAGTGCATGAGTATAATCTATCATGTGTATTTCATATGTCAAAAGAAGTTTGTTAAATGACAATAACATTAAATAATGGTAAGAGGATGCAGTGTCTTACTATTTGGCGCTATCGTTAAGCTGGTACTCGTTTGATCGTCCAAAACATTCCTGAACGCCAGTGTCAACCCAGAGTCTCTTCATTGCAAGAGTGAGCTCTTCCGAAAAGGGCTCTGTGTCTTCCATCCGCGAAACTACGTCGAAAACCATTTTGCCGTCCGCCTGAAAAAAAGAACAACTCCAATTCAATGATATTCAACAAACATTTCAGAACAGTGCATGCATTCAAGCTGGTTTATATATTTTACTAAAACATATCTTCCGTTTACTCCTGATACCTCAAAGTCTAAGAAGGGATACTTTGAATATTTCGAGTGAAAAACAGACCCACAAAAGGAAAAGCAGTTTAAATTGATTACAAAAAGGAAAATATTATCAATTCATATGAATGTTAAATTGTTTAGAGATGTTTTATAAATTCATTTCGCGTTCTTTAATGTATTCTTAGATGGGCACCCATGGTAAGTTATATTGCATCTTAGCAGTTGGAAGGGGGATTAGAGTTCTTACTAGGAAAACACTAAGAACTAATAAATGCCAAATACGAAGTTTAAGAGGATAATCGATTCCGTTTAAAGTATCTTCGTATTAAAATTCTGAGAAAAATTTTCCAGGGTAAAAAAAATAAAACCAGTTCATTTGACTGATAAAACCATGGTTTTAAAAAGCCATAACGAACTGTTTGGGAAATTCGTGTTTTCTTTTGCTCTAAAATTTGTTCTTATTTAAATACAAGTTTTTAAGGTAATTCTACCTTAAACGGTGTAATCCATAGAGTATAACATAATTATCTATCCGTCTTCATAAATAAATGCACTTTTTTCATTCATAGATAAGTACCCATCATTTATTCTAAACTTTTGTATATTAGAAAATACAAAAATTTGGGGATGTTTATTTTTAGTACATGAAGAAAGCTTGTTGAAACTTCCAATTTTAAAGTTAAATACTTTAAGAAAATAACACTGCGGTGAAAATGTCTAAACTTACTTAAATTGCTGAAAAAAACTATAAAATTATGAGAATATTCTCAGTAAACGACTTAATTGAACCTAGGGTAGCTTTAACTTCATCGTTGAGCAAAAAATGTATAATTTAACAGAAGTATTTAAATTTTCGTTTGTCTACGTATATGACGCGGTAGGATTTTTACCATTCTCATTTTTTCACATTTAACATTAAAAATACTTAAACGAATTTATAAAGATAATAAATTTGACACCTCACTAAACAATCAAAAAAGGATGAACTTAAACATCAAAAGTTTACATCACACACTGATGTATTATTTTTTTAAACTTTTAAGCGGCTAAACACAATTTGTTCTCGTATAGAATATACATGAATCACCATTATGGAAAACACCTGTCTTTAAGATAATTCGCAAAATGCTCTTTCAAAAAGTTAATTAGTCAAAATTTTCCTACTTCTATGTAAACCCCATGTAACGGAGTAGGTATATGTGTTTCAAAGTATATGAACATTTTTTGTTTTGCATTTACAGACATAAAATCATGCAAGATGTTTAAGTGGGACACACAAACCTATCATCACTAGAGTTTTTTATATCACTAAAGCAAAGTATATGAAAAGCAATACTTTTTCAAATTGAAAGTTGTCTACGATCTAGGATCGTCTTTGTGAAAAGTTACTTGATTTGCTCTAAATACACCTTAATTTTTGTATTTTCAAAAACTTAACTGTAAAAAATTCAATAAAAAAAACTTGTTGATAGATGCATCTATAGATGTAGATCGGATTATCCTTTATTATATACATCCTAGCAAAAACGATCTAATACATATTTGTTTTTTTTCTGCTAAAATTGTGGTTTCTGTAAAACCAGTTTTCTTGTATAGTAAGCAGTATGCAAAAAAACAACAACATTTATAGTATAGGGTCACTTGGGGTAAGTGGGGCCCCTTTTTGGAACAGTGCATTTTGGAAGCTTAATAAAAAATTCTTGAAATGCTTAAATTTTAACTGCTTGACATATTTTATTTAAGACAACATTAATAAACAAAAATTTATTATTAGGTTCCAAAATAACGTGTTACATATTTCTTAACTGATCGTTTTTTAAAAAAATGAGATGGGTGTCCCTAAGTGGGTCACCCCCTCTTTATTTAGATTGAAAGCAAGAAAAACTTAAGAGGGAGTAAGTGAGTCTTACTCGATAAAGTAGAGAAGTTTTCGGTACAAAATGTTTTAGTGTAACTTTATCCATGTACTAGATATCTACTCACATTAAAATTAATAGAGTTGATTGGGATAAGTGGGACCCCTTTTTGGAACACTACAATTACAGAATGTTTACAGATTGTTTTCTTTAGGTTCCGAATAGCTCAGGAGACATATAAAGAAACCCTCGAAACTATTCCCCCCCCCCAATGTGTGTTTTAATTAATTTCTCGGCAACGTGAATAAAAAAACACAACTTAATATTTTATTTTACTCACCACTACTTAAATTAAAACGCAAAATTAATATACAATTTCAATAAATTACTTATAAATTTTTCAATAAACATTAAAGTGGTGAGTCTAGGGTGTCCCACTTGCCCCATAGTGAGGGGACCCACTTACCCCTACTAGGCTAAAATTACGGGGTAAGTGGGACCCCCCCCCCTCTTAAAAATTTTTAAATAAGAGGTTTTGTGAAAATTCAAATGTTAGTATGTATTTTAAGTCAAACTTTGGGCAACAGTTAAACAAACATTAAAATATAACGAAAACTTAGGTAGGAACACTTCTTGGAAAAATCTAGCTTTAACTCTCCAAACAAATCATTCTGGAAATATTTTTACATTAGTTCTATAATCTTAAAAAGAAATTTAACAAAACTCTAATATATGCAAAACCCCTCAGTGGGACAAAATGTAACATGATCAATGTGAGTAAGTGTGAAATGTCCTGTACATATCTTAGTTTGAGGGGGTGACTCACTTACCCCAAGTGACCCTATATAACTTGTGGCTTATCGCCTCTGTATGTTTTTTTATAAACTTGTATTAATTTTTACTTATTTTTTTCCTCTTGAATAGGCTTCTTGGAATGTAAAGAGTATTCTTACTTTAAATTGGTTTTAAAAAATTATAGAATTTGAATAAAATAAGAGTAAACTTCGCGTGACACTTTTCTGCGTTTTGCGGAGAGTGACCCACATACACGATACAGTTTACAAAAATGATAGATTATTATACATTTTTTATAGAATTTCAATGCAAATAAATATTCATAAAAATTTAATATCCTTTTATAGTCATTTAATTTGTTGGTGAAGGTAGAAATTATTCAAGAATACATTTGCTTTTCTATTCTTACGATGTTAATTTTAAAGTGGTTTCTTCAAAAATAGGATTGTGCGATCGATATTTTTTAGTAGATATAATTTTTTTTTTATCTTTCTCGGATATTTTAATGTCGTAAATTAGCTTGTCATCATTCTCTAATTTGAAAAAAGTAACATTTCTAGTTTGAGTGTTTTAAGAACTTAATTACATGTATCTTTAATTTCAATAAAAGCGATTAACAAAACTTTTAAACACGTTTTAGAGTATTAAATTTTGTTGGAATGAAAAATGAACATATCCAATTTCAATAATTTATTCTGGGACAAGAACCCCACCATAAAAAATTACTTATCAATATTTTTTCCATCTTATAACTTAAGATAATTAAGTACATTAAGAATTAAGTATTTTGTTTAAGAATTATTATTATTATTTATTATTATAAGAGTATTATCATTTATGAATTAAATACGTTAAGTATTTTATAGAAAAATTGATCATATAAATAATGTGTTCAATAATGATGCAGTAAATACTTTAAAAATAATTTTTCATATTTTTGATATTGTATAAACATCATTTGGTTTTTATAAATGCTTTTTAGCAAAAACCTATAACTTATTACCAATTTATTTAAAATATCTTAAATAGATAATCAACAAGTCTAGAACATCTATCTAAAATTGTTCATAACAGTAGCAACATGGGGTACAAATATAAATTTCCTATTAATTCGGTTTACAAATAATAGCAACCTTTATGATTTTTAAACGATATATAATCCCAAAGCCTTTAACAATGCATAACTACCGTGAAAAAATGCCTCATGTCATCCTATAAATAAGACAATTTGGTCTATTCCATCAAAAAGTTGTTAAATTTTACAACATTGGAATCGTTCCAGCATTAGATGAACTCAAAAGTTTTGGAACTATGACGTGTAAAATATTTCAAGGGTAGATATAAATATTAATCATTACTTAAGCTTTTATAGACTAAAACATATTTTTAATTTGAAAGTATCTCGTGTAGCGTTTAACTGAATGCGTACTTTTAGTATGGTTATCTATGGAAGCAAGTTGTAAGTTTTATTCAAGATTTTTATTTTTCGAGCGTAGCATTTCTTACTGAAACTTTAAAAAGCTCGAAAAAAGTAGTAGTGAAAGTAATACTTGAAGGAAAATATCCCTATTTAAATACTTTCTTAAGCTTCTTAATGAAACTTACTTGGCAAATAGAAATTAAAACATTTAAGAAATAAACTGTGATCATTTTTAAATTGTAAAAACGTTTTTATGGGTTGTTGTTTTAAATTAGAAAAGGGAGTAAATATTTGCAGTAGAGTTTGCGGCGCCGTAGCGCTAAAATTATGAACCCGGCGTATATTTTTAGCTCAAAGGTTAACCTATCCACAGCATGAAACAATTCTCTCAAAGTATTACAGAAATAGAGTTATAATACATCAAAAAACAAAAACTATGCCAACTAACCCGGTTTCCCCTATTTTAATAATTTGGTGATTTGAAGTCACTTAATCAAAATTATTTTTTTAGGTAGTATATATTAGTGAAAGGAAACAGCAAAAGTGGTGAATAAAAAATCAAACACAAAAATAAGTAGGTCCAAGGAAAATAATAGAACAATTTAATTTTTTTTTTTTTTAAATATCAGCTGCCTCCAAGTTTAGCGCATATTTTTATTGAGTATAAAAATGCATAAAATGTGCAACAAATGAAAAATAAAATGTATTCTATTAGAAAATTGGCCAAAAGATTGACAAAAATAATACTTACCTCCCTTTCATTATTGCCAAAACCAATGCCTAAGTTAGGCATTGCTCGTAATATGGCTACCATAGATTGTATTGTATTACTATAAACAACAGGCTTGTACTGTTTGAAATCTTCTTGCGTAAATCCACTGTCGTGGATAATTCTGAAAAGAAATGGAGACAATCAGAATCATCCAATAGAAAATATGCATAACAAAAATTAAATTATTTTTATCATGCAATTGACATATTTTGCATAGCCATTTTTTCATTAAATTAAAAAATAAGGAACTCGATAAAAATTTTGATAAATTGATTCCTCAATAAACGCAATTTACAAATTTAGTTGGTGTTACAGAAGACAAAACCACTAGAAATATAACTTAAGTCGTTTCATATTCCTTAAAAGTTAATAGTTTTTTAAGCAGAAAAGAGAGGGTGTAAGAAACTTATGTTGATAATTTCTAAAAATATTTTCTTAACTATAAAAGACACTAAAAAATAAGTATTAAAGTTCAATTGAATTGTAATATTGTAGTTGAAACGTCATCGTTCTTTTACAGATACAGTGATCTTTCTCTTCATATGCATTGTGTATTCATTTATTTAACATTGCGCTTCATAGTTTTAAGTACATCTAATAATTGCTTTATTTTTATTATATATAGGTCTAAAAAACAATCCAAAATGGATAAAATAAATGGAATATGATAAGTGTTTGATTGCCATATTAAAGGATGAGTTATCCTAAAGGATTTAAGTATTTAAAGTGAAATTTCTTTAATAAAACTACTTCAAAGCATTTTTTACTTTAAAGAAATTTTACCTTTGACTTAAGAAATTTTCTAGTGACTCTGTTAGAATGGAACAGTTCAAAATACTTTTTAAACTTGTAAAAACTACATTAACTAATACAAGAAAATTAATGTATCAATATCAGTGACATATTTTGATTATATACTGCTTTAACCTTTCAAACTTTATTCTTTGACGGTCCACTCCACAGTATTAAACATTTCAATAAATATCACAATAAACTATAAAGATTGTTTCCAGAGAACAATTGTTTTTTAGATAAAAAAAAGATTTAAAAAGTACTATTTTAACATAGTATAAAATAATATTTAGCGTTAAATTCAGAGTGAAGAGGAAAATTATGTTCTGTAAAAGAAATATAACGTCATTCATAATGGGCAAATTTTAATAAGTCTTAGTATTCATTAGCTCATCTCCTATCCTAACCCTTTTATGAAAAGAAATATTTTCTAAATCAAATATGTTTCCTACCTCTAACATTTCAAAATCATTACTATCCCACCTTTTCCTCAAATTTCTGTTACTACTATAATCTAAAAATAGTCTATTCTTGAGCGAAATTAGTTCCACAAAAAGTCAAAACATAGTTACTAGAAAACCACGTGGGACAACAAGATAACTCTGATCTGTTGACATTTTGCAACAGTGTTGGCAATTATCATTGAAGATGGAATCTGTTTTGCAATATAATCCTTCTTTACGCGGATTTTTCTTCATGACGTCACTAACTTTTACGTCAAGGAGTTGAATGTGTAGTTAATTTTTTGTAGCACAAATAAATTTGTTTTGCGCCAGTTATTCCAAAATAATTTCAAAGATTTATTTTTGAGACCATTATCTAAAACTTTTACTGATGAACGAAGACTTAAATAGTAGTAGTATAGCTTTATCAACATTCTAAATAATGCTACTACGAGGTTTTTATAGCTAGATATTATTTTTCATCTCAAAAATGTGCTATTTTTATGAATACTATGCTATTTATATTTCTTCTTAAGATAATTTTAAGTTTGTTTTGTAAAATAAGTTATTTTGAGTTTTAGAACTAAAACCACTGTTTGCTAGACACGAAAATAGAATAAAAAGAGTTTAACAACAAACCTAGCCACACTTCAAAATTTTTAGGAGGAAAAAAAACCGCTTTATCCACGCAAGTCGAGTTTTCATGATTTTTAAACAGTCGTTTTACCTCCAGATGGAGTGTATTTGGACCTAATCATCCAGGTTGTAGAAAAAAAGGGTATTTAACAAAATTGAAAATATCAGTTTTGTTCACAAAAAGGGCGGATTGGTATTTAACACCCCCATGATTTTGTTTTTTATAGGTCTATTAAATTGGGTTTATCCAATCAAAAGGTTTATTTTATTGGTAAGTACTAAGAGTTAAATTAATTGTTTTAAATACCTACTTAAAGAATGTGTAACACTTATGAATACTAATAAATTTAAATAAAAAACTTTACATTTCTTATAAAACATTTTGTCCTTTACCACTGACCTCAATTTTATAAATGTTATTGAAAATGAAATAGTAAATTGGTATTAACAAACATCAACATGTTAATTTGAAATATTTTTTAACCATAAATATAGTAAGTTAATTCATCATAAGGTGGTTTAAATACATATTTAAGGCCTAAGCAATTATTGAAGAATAGTAAGTAATGCGTATTTTTGCTGACCTTAAATTAGACACGCAATGAATGACATATTATGATAACATGAAATTATTTAAAAAATCAGTTTGGATTTTTTATACAAATATTATCGTGTATTTCCTAGGAAATAAACAAATGAGCATAAAACATTAATTAAAAGAACCGTTGATGTTACTAAAATTTATAATCTTAAATATCCTTAAAAGTACTAAAGCAATATTTTTTGGCCCATTGTTCATTTTTTCACCCAAAATGTGTTATGGAAGTTTATTGTTACACATTGTTTTTTTATCATTACTATTTTGTATATTTTCTTTTATTTTTGAGAATATAAGTAATATTTAAATTTTAACATTATAGTAACAACTGCAAAACTTTTTTACCTACACGAATCATTTTCAATTTCATTACACACCTATATAAAATATCAAGCATTCTTCGATAATATGAAAACAAGCATCAATTTTTAAATCTGTATTAAATTTTCATTACAATAAAATCTCTTAACTAAGTAATCTATCTTTAAAGAAGAAGATAGAGGAAACGTGATATATTTTGGATTAGAACTCTCTCGTTCCTATTTCTTCGAATTTCTTCCTATTCAATATCCAAATTTACTCTAAACTTCAAACCTCGAATGTTTGGCGACGGAAAATAACCCCATTACCGCCAAACCCCTTTTTGACGTCATCGCTGACGTCACACCAGATAGCTCTTTCACCTTTAGCATTAATTGCTAATGCTAATGAAAGTCAGGGATACCGGATGCTAAAAATAGGACACCTTCTGCTTCTTTTTTGAATGCGAGACTCCTATGAGGTTATTGTATTTCTTTATTTTTATCAAGAACAAAACAAATCATAAAAGCCGCGTGGAGAAAGAGAAATTTCTTAATAACATACACAAACGATGGGTAAAAATAATTTGAAAGACTAAATGGAGGCCCGCTATTGGAAAAGTTTGCACTAGTTTACCAAACCAAACCGCAGGGAGAACTAACTATGCAGAGTGTGTCTTTACCTACGTCACTGTCAGGGCAAATAGCCGAATTCGCTCATTGTCATGCAGTTTATTTGAAAATAAAGAACATTGAAGATGCTGTGACTGCGAGGTGCATAATACGAAAGACGTCAGCGACGGAGAGTCTCTTAGAGATCAAATAAAAAAAGATCTGCAAAGTAAAAGTTTATAAAACTATTATTATTTTTTGTGTTCATTCTTTGAAGTCTCATCTGTCTCCATGAATTTATTAATTAAATACAGTAAAGTGCAAGCTAAATCATAAAATGATAGCGATAGAAAAAATGGCATCCCCTTTCAAATTAAGAACGTAATGATATTTTGTTACTTGGTAGTTAGTTCATTTAAAATCTTATAGTTTCCATTAAATAAGGTAAAGTATTTTTAAATTTTGCATCGTACAGTTTTTTATTATGTGCATTTTCTCAAGCGACATGCATGGTATAATATTGTCCAAAGAATGATTTTATTGCTAAAACTTTTGTTTTGATTGATCAATAGTGCTCTGTAGTTTCGATCGAAGTTTTTATGCATAATAAGCTTGACAATTTTTTAGTTCCGAATATAAAATGTACGTTTTCTTTTAAAAAATATTTTAAGACGCATACATTTTTGACTCATAGTTTGAACTATTCGGAATTATTTTGGAATTTAAAATGGTATGACTAAAAAATGTGATAACAATTTTAGTATAATTCATGTAGCCAATGAATACATAGTTTTAGAGTGATCCACTTCGGTTACGGTTCAACAAATGGACTTTTCACTGGTTTTTAAAGAAAAAAAAAGCTGCAAGTTCAACTTTTAGAGTTATAGAACATTTAGAAGATATCTATAAGGCTCTATAACCCAGTGTATAACAAGTAAGACTAAGTTTTTAAGACGGTTTTTAATGTTTGAGGAGGATTTTGATTCCGAATATCAAACTTTCTAACATGTGGGAGGTCGGCTTCATGTTAAAAATCGCAAGAAATCTCAAAATGTTTGCTTTAGATTCGATTTGTGCTCATATGTACAAAACTATAAGTTTATCTCAATTACAAAGCTGTAATAAACAAAATTTCCTACAAAATGCACTAGTCAACTCTGATTTTCTGATGAGTGGTTTTAGCTCTATAGAGCGCGCTGCAAAACATTTTTAAAAAGCATTTTTATGGGGGTATTTCTGTAAAAAAAAGTGAAAAAAAGTGTGTTTCCCAGCCTTGGCGGGGTTCCTCTTTTAAAATTGAAATGACCTATCTTACTTAATTAACAATAAACAAACAATAACAATGAATGTGCATTTTCAAACCCAAGTTTCTTTGAATTGAAAAATCAAATTAGCTATTTTAGAGCCGAACCAATAAATAAGTAAATTTACTTAAACTTTTACAACTGATATTGCTATTTTATTGGTATTTCCGAAATTTAAAATTTCTAATTTTAAGTTCACTCAAATTCAAACCAAAAAATCCATTTATCAAGAAATGAATCAGGGCCCAGTAAAAACTTCTATGCATTATTCCATCTAAAAAACCTAAATAGACTGCTTGGTTTCTTAACTTTTGATACAAAGTACGCTATTTCTAAACTTAATTACGATGTTCTACCATGTAAGCGTAGGGGAGAGTGAGGTGAGTTGAGCCAAGTTTTACAGGTTTTTTTTTAATAATATTTTAAACTAATTTACTATAAAAAGAAATATTGTGTTTTGTAACATTTTGTATTTCCTTTCCACTGAGGCTCAAGTATCTATCTCCATGAGGGGATACATGAGCCATGATGGAAGGATGCTTGAGTCAACTCAAAACTTTTTTAAAGATAATGTTTAAAAAATAATAAAGTTGATAATTAAAAAATATACTAAAATAAAAACATTTCATCAGTTGTCAATTACGTTATGATATTATTTAAACTTTAAGAAAGTAGTTTTAAATATAGCTAGAGAAGAAAATATATTTTTAAAAGTAAAATGACAAGTAAAGCCTGCATAATAAAGTAATGATAGCCTTGCATAACAAAGTAAGTTATTATTTTTATTTTCATATAATTTTTACCGCAAGCTAATGCTATGGCTCAAGTATCCCCACCGACACCATTTTTTTGAGGAGCTGAGCTTTTACTAAATATTACATACATTAGATTCAAAATGAACCTTATGTTATAAAAAATTGATTCTATTTACTGCTGCAGCTTAAAACAAAATTTTCATTACAAAAAAAATGTAAAAAAACACACTTCTAAATATTTGCTTCGAGTAGGTAAGCAACTTTTGATGTCTGCACTTTCAAAATTGT
The DNA here is from genome assembly GCA_963680715.1 of Tetragnatha montana. Taxonomy (NCBI): domain Eukaryota; kingdom Metazoa; phylum Arthropoda; class Arachnida; order Araneae; family Tetragnathidae; genus Tetragnatha; species Tetragnatha montana. The sequence goes on from OY796683.1 coordinate 28,635,545, forward strand.
ACCGATGTATGTTATTTTTTATCATACATGTGGGAAAAACTATAAATATGTTAACATGTCACCAGTTTTAAAACGAAAAATTATTATAAAGTAGAGAAAATAGGAGTTTCTCAATATCCCCACTCTCCCCTAAGTACTACTGATAAATATCTACGTTTTTTAAACTCATAAAAACAGGTAATTTTAATTAATAATCTCATTTTGAAACTGAGTAAGGATTTACATTCATTTGCCAAACTGATATACCTTACATACGCATGGGTGCCTGTGCCCACTTGTTAAATTATTGGAGAAGCAAATATAAGGTCATTAGCATTTACTAATTAGAAAAACAAGCTCTTCAAAACACCTCAACGTACACCTCAACTTACTTTAAATTCCTAGCGTTATTAATTAACTTTTGTTACATTAAAATATAAATAAAGAATGAAATCTTTTTAAAAATTTTCCCAGTTTCAATTATTGCACTAATAAGATAGCAATATTATTTATTACTCGCTTATAGACAATTTCAGAATCCGGTGAAGTTTTCATAATTATAAAAATTAATAAGCTATTTTCCATGTGGAAATAGTTTTTTATGGGTTTATTTTCTTTATTTTTAGAGTTTTTATCAATACGTCTTTCTTTTATCTCAAAGAAAATTCAAAGGGGGTGATATTTAGAAAGATAATGCATAACGAAGATGAAAAAAGACCAGTCATTAGAATTCTCATTCGGGTTTGTAGTTTTGCAAAAAAATAAGGACACAAGGACATAAAATAGCACAGGAAATACTTGTAGACGCTTTTAATCATAATAAATTCAATTTGAAACAAATGCTTTTAACTTTTCCCAATATTTGTATACGCAGTTTTTACTCAGACGAAGTTGAACTAATTCCAATCTCTCAACGTACTGTCTCTTGCCTCTTATAAACGACGAACCCTTCAATAAACTCGCCCACCCAAGGACATGTTCATAGTTTCTCGTGGGTGCGGGAAAAATTTCGCATACATTCTATCCTCTTCTGACACGTATTCCTCTTCTTCGTATCATTAGCAAATCTACAGAGGAAGATACTATAGATGTAAAGTCGGGTATATTCCAGGGAAGAAAAAAAGTGTTTTGGAAAGGGAATATTGAAAATTCCCGAGAGTTTTGGGAAGTTTAATCAATGCAGAGGAAATCAGTTTAATGTTATATATTTTTTTAATATTTAATTATAATGGGCTAGCTATTCCTCTAACTAGTATCTAGCATCTGATTAGGAACTAGCATCTAATTCATAATGTTTTATTTTAAGAAATTAAATTTTCATTCATCCGCATACTTATGATTGGTGGGCTCAAGTATTTAATGAAACGAAAACTTCAATCCAAATATCAAGAAACTTGAAAATTCTAGTGAAAAATCTATTATCGCAAACATAACACGATATTGCCAGAAACTCTTTATAATAAAATATTAGTGTGTAAAATAACTGGATTTGCTTGCATTGATCCTTTTTTGATATCTCCCAAAATTCCTGGATATTTCTGCAAGCAAGTTTTATGCAACTCTAAACCTTTGACAAGACCATTGAGTCAACCATCCTCTTCTCCTAGACTTGCCCTTCTTAAAAAAAAAATGTAACCCTGAACAAAATGTGAGATTTTCTACAATCACCAAGAACTATCATCGGAACCCTAACTCACACTATCACTACCAACCCATCCCTTACAAAAAAAACCTGCAATAATAACGATCAGTGCAGTGTCACAGTACACCCACCACGCGTGTTCCAGCGGTGACAGATCCCATGTCGCAATAAATTCCGGGCTGGAACCCTGCCAAGGAAAGGAAGGCGTTCACCGGGACATGCTATTTAACCTACTGGGGGTTTGATAAAGCCATCTGTCACCTTTCTTCTATCGCGGGATCGCTCAACTTTTTTTTTTATTCCTTCCCTTCTGCGCCCGGGAGCTACTTAGCGTAAAAAAATGTTACGGAGAGATTGAACTTGTTGCTGAGACTTCTTGTTGCGTGCGATCATTCCGTTGATATATGTAGAGGGGGGGGGGGAGAGTTGATGCAGTGGGGACAAGTAGCATCTGATCGCTTCGGCATTTGGTAGTTGTGCTCGTGAGAAAATGAGGGAATATCATTGAATTAGGGTTTTTAAAAGTAGAAACCCCACTTAAAACCTTAAAACTATATTTTTTCTTTTACCATTAATACCTTTTAAAATAATCTTTCTTTAAAAAAGTCTTGCCCAGAAAAGAAATCTTATCAAATGGATACTTTGTATAAGATTAGACTATTACATTAAGATGGAAGATAATTTTTCGGAGAAATTTTCTGAAAGAACATTAATTACAGTAGTAAATTTAACACAAAAAATAAATACATTGCCTTAATTCAAAGTCTTGTTCCGCTTTATTCATGGGACTTATACACTTTTTACCAATAAGCGTTTTAGAAGTTTTATCTATTAATTATTAGCTTTAAAGGGGTGTTTTATGCCAGGGGGGGAAATTAAATAAATTAGTTGTTTTCTAATAGCACTAAACTTTCTTTTGAAATGAACTATGTATTAAAATATGCATGGTAAAATTCAAATGGAAGGTGGAATTCGCGGTATGCATGAAGTTTATACGTATAATTCTAAAATATCAAATCGTAAACCTAATATTTCTCATAAATTTTCCTAAAAAAAACATTTCTGATAGAAGTATGCATGGATCCCATACTCAGTTTTTCAAACATTAAACGTCTTTAAAAAGTTTTTCTCCCAGTAAATATATAGAATCATCATTATTGCTGTTCCTTACTCAGTAATTTTCTCTTCATTAAAAATTAATCAGGGTCCAACGCCTTAAAGTATCCCTCATGTCATTATTCTGATTAAACTCCCGAAGTTTTGTAATAAACGTTATACTATTTTTAAGTATCTTAACTTGCTTTTATTTTTAAAGTAAATAATAAAAGTGATCTACAGTTACTGTCTGTTGGGTAAGAGGAGTTCCCAGTCAATATGAAATTTCTGTGAAGGTCAGTTTTGGAGGTTACATTACTAATAAAATAGGTCGAAGTATTATCGCCTCTTTATGACATAGAATAGAGCATCAAAATCCACTAAAAATGTTAATTAGCATCACAAGCACGATAGCGACATGAAAAAAAAAGATTAATTTTCGTTGGACACATAAAAAGAGTAAAAACTATACTTAAAATACAATCAAACCACCCTCACACAATTTTTAGGAAAAAATTAATAGTAATTCAGGAAATTGCCACCAACACTACTGCGGATTTAAAACACTAAAGAGTGAACTTCTAATAAAAAGTTTTTGGACAACGTATGCTGGCTATATACCCGATTATTTACTTAGATGCTCCCAGTATCTCAAAGTCAACGAGAGAAGTGCAATTTTAAAGACATCTGATATTGAGACTTCTCATTGGCTATAAGAGACTGGGAATTCAGCTCTTTATTCAGAATATATTTATTAAAAAAATTCAGAATTGAATAAAAGATAAAAATGTTAATGATTCTGTAAAATCAGTTTAAGAAACAACATTAATTTTAGTTAAAAGTAATTTTCAAAGGAGATTTACTTTAAAACGGATAACTTATCAAAAAGTATAAGAATAAGTAGTATAAAGAAAGAAATAGAAAAGAATAGTAAAGTATAAGTCAAAAGTATAAGAATATGCATTGAACTCTAGAACTTAAGTAGAACATGCATAATAATGTGCATAAAATTATATTGCCGGTTACGCCAGAATTATTTAACGGGTTTCTTGATATTCATTAGAGGGGAAAATATTCAGTCTTCAAACACCATTAGTCAAAAATCCATCATTCATACATCATAAGTCATCAAAATATAGTCCTAAGAGTTCTTTTGAATTTAAAAAAGTCTCCCGACATTTTATTACTTTATTAAGTAAAAAAGCGATTTTAAACTAAATCTTTAACTAATATTTATTGAAGAAAAAATATTTGTAAAACTTTTTATGGTCCTTCCATTTTCATCATAGGTCAAACCGGTTTCTCAGATGAGTCGATATCGACCTCTTGGATCAATGTAACCTTAAAAGGGATCAATAAAGTTCTGAGGGTAAGTTTGGGGTCGATAGGGGTTTTCAATGTCAGTGGAGGGCCTACGAAAATGCTTTTAGTAACCTACTTGACCAAATTTGCAAATTTACCATAAGCTAGAATGTCAGTGGAGAGTGAGGACTGGAAACCTGTCACGTGGATTCCAGTTAACATATGGAAATTTATCCTATTAACTTTTATTAACAGTCAAAAACCAGTTCATTCTATTAATTTATAAGTTCCGATTAAAAAAAATTCTTAGTATCGACAGAAATGGAATAGGGAAAGTGTAACGTAAATGTAAAATGAAATTATTAATAACCCTTTTTGAGCGTCAAGTGTACAACTTTTGTAACCTTCCTCAAAGAATATCTGTTCCAGTAAATATAATAATGAAACATTAATTGTGAATTGTCAGTTTAAAAAAGGGAATAAGTCCAAAAACCAGGTTTGGAAAAAAATTAAAAAAAAAAAAAAAAAAAAAAACTGCATAAGTAATGGAATTTTCATTGCATAACCACAAAAAATAAAACAATCATCGTAAAAAGTATTTGCATAACCACAAAAAATAGAACAATCATCGTAAAAAGTATAAGTGCACTCAAAAATATTTTTCAGTTAAAAAAGTTGATGGACTTATTCCATTTTTCAAACTTGTGAAATTTGAGCAGGAAAAAAATCTTAAAAACCATTTAAATTGAAAGTTAAATTATATGTCTGCTTAGTTCACAGAACAAAATGAAAAATATAAAGAGCAAGACAAACAAAATTAAAAATTGTTATGAAACTGAGAAGGCAGCTTAATTATTAATATCAATGGAGTAAAACGTTCAATGGATAAAAAAAGGAAAACACTTAAAAAAAACGTCAAATTAACTTAAATTTCGAATTAAATAGTTTAAGGGGGTAGTTATGTTTTCCCTCTTCCCACTCATGTGTAGAGCCAAGCTTGAATATTTTTTGTAAAATGTCGTTTTGTAATTTTAGGTCATTATTCCCTTTTTCAAACTGGTGATTCAGGTAAAGGTTCTTTATTTTCTGAAACCTGTAATAGCTGCAAGGACTCTCATTATAGTTCATGATGCTAGTTGCTAGCATCCATTGACTGGAATCCTAGACTGGAAAGCTTACGGATATCGTGTTAAAATCGTGTCTTTAGGTTTTAGTTTTTATCGTAGTCAAAGCAGAAAGTTTAAATTTTGAAAGAGAAAATGCACTGTTAACAGAGTGAAGAAGCACTGCCATTAACCAAAAACTGTTAAGGAAGATTAAAAGCGTATAGAGTGTTTACAGGTGACGTCACAACCGGTTATTTTCTTTTAACTGTGTACCTTCTGTAGGGCTTTTAACTGTTGCTAAGGCCGGTGTTTATCTGTTGCTAAGGTGGTTTTTAGGTATGGGGTCACGTGATTGCAAATGCTCCAATAGAAGACTTCCACGGCCAGTCATTTTCTGTAACTGTTAACCTCTGTAGGGCAAAAAACTGTAACATTTTCTGTTGCTAAGGCCGTTGTTAGGTCCGAGTCATGTGATTGAAAACGCTCTATTGCGATGTCTTCAGTTTTATTACATTACATTATTTCAAGTAATTATTATAAATACTCATTGGATACTGAAGAAAGGAATATTGCAAATAAGGGGTGATAAAATTGCTTCTAGGGTTTTTTACACAATTGGGAAAATGATCAGCAGATAATACCTCTCCATCTACGTCAAATAATAGAACAAATAAATACAAGGATACTTTTGGATAGCAGAACAGTACTTTTCGTCCCGAGGGAAATAATGATAGCGATAATCTCGACACTCATAAAACATCTTCTAATAAAATTATTTTGGGAACCACAATATACATATAACTTTTTTTTTTAAATGTGTGTAGGATATCTCCGACGGAAGATGGCTACCTCTTTGTGACACCGAAACAGCAGCTGTCAGTACAATTTTAAAAGTTTATTTTGTGCTTTATACACGTTGATTTAGCATTTTTGACTCTTGCAAATATCTTTATAGCTTTGAACAAAGCATTAAGAATGGCACAGGGCTTAATTTTCAAAAGAATACTAGCGTCAGTAAAGGAAAACGAAATAAAACTGTAAAACACAAAAGGCTTTATAATTAAAGCAATTCTTAAAAAAAGAAACAAACGAACAATAGCGTTTTTATAGATAATCCAAAATTAGAAAGGTAATGGAAGTTTAAGAAAGGTTAATTTGTGAAGGAAATTTCGCACCGTATACTATATTGTTTTTTAAATTCTCCCAACTCCGACTTACACTAAATTAAGTCTCTAATAATAACAATCTCTACTTTTCCCGTTCGTTTCGGCTCTCATTCAATAAGGGGAGCAGAAGTCTACGCAACACTATGCAGAAATCCTCATTGATAAGAAACATACATTTGAGCGCTCTTTTGCTTGGTTGGAAAAGTGTAGGCAGTTGTGGAAAAAATATTTTGTGTTTTTCATTTAAAAAATGAGTTCAATTTCCTAAAAGTGGAGAAGAGAGGGAGACCTGTCTTTTGCTTAACATTCCGATGCCTTAAAGAAAGAAAGAAACATTTTTTCAACACCTATAGAACATGACTCTCATGTGTTGAATAATTAGATAGATGAGTTTTATAATTATGTCGTAAACACTCTCAACTAATTATTTAAATCATACATAAATTATTACATTACATAAATTTCCCTAAAACTCACTGGTATTAAATTATTCTTACGATACCAAGTTGTTCAGAAGGAAACCTACCTCACATTGATGTTTACTTAAACATTGATTTTTTTTATAACAAAAAAATATTACTTCACAGAAAAATAGAGGCTAACCTTTTTTCTAATAAATAAAATACAAAAAGGATGACCACTTGCCACAACCACTTACACTATTGCAAACAAGGTAAAATACTGCTGCTTACTCTTACATGACTGCGCACTCTTACCCGCCTTTCCCCTATGCTAATGAACGCTTAAAACTCAAAAATAATAACGTGAAAAGAATTATGCGTATAGAGTAGATATGTAAAGTTAGGCAAAGATAAAGCTAAATAAAGAGTAAACATCCCTATTCAAATTAAACATCTTTAATTGATCACATTTTTAACCATGACTTTGAAACCATAGATTAGTGCTAAATCGTAAATTTACGCATATATTTTTTATATCAGCGCATAGGTGTGAAGTACTAAATCCTCTATATAATCAAGTACACCACATCAATTAAAAAATTCAGTTAGCAGTAGTTAGTAACGCCGAATAACCATCACAGAGTACAAGAATTAATTTCACAACAGAGCTGCCTGTTAACTCATTGTGTTTTCTGTAGAACTTAAAGATAGTTTTAAATATCTATTTCTATAAATTTTAATACAAGCAAACACTATTCAATTTTTAATCTTTTTGAATGAGAATCCACTAAATTTGTTTTCATTCAGAATTCTAAAAAAAAAGTTATAATAAAAAATTTAAAACACTTTATTTAAAAGTTATGTATGAAACAATTCGATTTATGAAACAACTTCAAAAATCTACTGAACTTAAAGCATTTAGGTAGGGTCAATTGCATCCTCAAAACAACAAAAATAGAAATAGAGGAAGTAAATACTTTTATGTAACAACTAAAATCTAGTGCTTAAGAGAAAAATAACAAGAATATAAAAAGGATTATGATACGAGCGTAGTTAAAAAAACCCAGTGAATGAAGTTCTTGATAGAATTGCACAAACTTGCTCAATAGTTATAATACCTGAAGCATCTTAGAAACAACTGAAGAGCACCAAGTGTTCAAAGTTCCTGAAATTGTTAATTTGTTCCTTTATTAATGATGAAAAAAGTATCTTAGTTGAATTATCCATTTGCTTTTTTAATATTGATTAGTTTTAGAGTTCTACATAAATTGTATATACGTAATGACAATCGTACACATAGTAATAACTGTATAAAGGCAATTATTTGTTTCTATTAGGTTTTCTGTTAGGGTTATTGTCCATATGTCTTTCTTGGTGGAAAATTTTTTAGCGTGCATATATACAGCTTATTCGTTTAATCCAGGATTTCCCAAACATTTTTATACTTCTCAAATCCCTCTTATGAATTTTAACTTTTTTTTAAACAACCCCCGACCCTATTACAACACCGTCTTCGTTAGAGATAGCACATTAACACTATACTAGACTGCAACGTTACTTGACCCTGGAGAAACAAAACAAGCAAAGAAGTTCCCAGCGCGGTGCCTGAATTTTGACTAAAATAATTAAGAACGTCAATTTAAAAATATGATTAGTTTGTTAAACCCATTTTCAAGAGCGTCCTTCTATCACGATTTGCGAACCGAAACTCCTCGTAGCAACCCAACAGGCTTTTCGTTTATGCAGTTTTTCCTTTCGCGTAGTGACGACATAGGGTCGCAGTCAAGCTTTTTATAGAACGACGGGACTTTGCTGTTTACTTAGAAAGACGAATGGGGCCTTTGTGGCCCTTCTCAGATTTTTGGAGGGCATAATTAATTATGCGTCCCAAACTAATTTATAGTAATCTATATTATTAGTAGGTATACACTTCTTAATGTAAAATTTATTTCATTTCGAATATTACATCATCATTCATATATCATTCCGAGTATATGCGGAGTACGTGCTCTTTAAATCTGTGGGTCCGAAAGTCCTGTGGTCAGTCATGGCACAGTTTACCATGGGTCCAGGTCATCTGGAGACTATTTCCCTCCCCTTCAGAGACATGGCAAAATAGTGGCTGCATCTATCATCCGACGCTTAAGTCGAACTCCTGCCATTCATGGGCCTCACTTTCTCAGGAGCCGCACCCCCTTTGCCTTAAAATGGAGCTTGGATATTCCAAGTGGCATTAGAAACAACAACAACAACATTATCATATTTGGGTACAATCATAAATAAAGACAATGATATAACGATTGAAATTAAGAATAGAATCAACATGGCTAATAGATGTTACTATGGATTTTGAGAAACCAATTTAAAGCTAAATTCATAAGCAAGGAAACAGAAATACAATTATACAAAACACAACACTGATAGCACCAATAGTTTTATATGATAGTGAGTGTTGGACAATGAGAAAAACTTTGATTTGAAGATTTGAGCGAAAGATATTGAGAAGAATTTTTGGAGCAGTAAAGGAAAATGGTGTCTGGAGAACCCTTCATAATTTTGAATTACTGGCAAAGTACAGGGAGACAAATTTAGTTAAGGTAATTAAAGTTTCACTACTAAGATGGCTTAGCAATGTATTCAGATGTAACGAAAATAACCCAGTTAAGAAGATAACGTTTTTAAAAACTGAGGGTAAGATAAGAAAAGGCAGGCCCCGTACAAGATGGATGGACAATGTCGAAAAGTGGATGAGAACTATTGGTGTCAATAGATGGAAAATAATAGAAATAGGCAGAGCCAGATGGTTCAGGCTAACTGAGACAGCCTTGGCCAGATATCGGCTGTAGCGCAGAATAGGAATAGGAATTAGGAATAAATTACATTACCTACAGTCAAACCTGGATAAGTGGAACAAAAGTGTCGGTCCCAAACCCTAGAATACCAAAATACTCTTTAAGTAGAATTTTTTTACTTGTATAAGTGGAATTGAATACTTCCTCCTGAAGTTCAAAATTATCGTTTTTAAGGCGATTTCGGCCGTCCGAACATGAGATATGTGTGTTTTGAAATAAAATACGATCATGCAGGGGTATAACATTTCACTAAATGATCCATTAATAAAAGACAAAACACATTATTTGGTTATATGTTAGGTCTAAACAAATTTTGTGGAAGCAGTAGTTGGATTGAAGGTTTTATTTTGCAATGCATCTATGTAAAAGAAGATTTGTGGCAAGAGGAATGCTAGAGATTTTCTGGATAAGTGGAAGAAAATAACATCAAACCTGTCTAAGTGTAATTACCCTTGATAGGGGGAATAAAATAAAATCGAACCTGTCTAAGTGGAATTACCCTTGATAGTGGAAACAAAATAACATCGAACCTGTCTAATTGTATTTCTGTTTCCTCGCTTATGAATTTAGCTTTAAATTGGTTTCTCAAAATTCATAGTAACATCTATTAGCGATGTTGATTCTATTCTTAATTTCAATCGTTATATCATTGTATTTATTTACGATTGTACCCAAATACGATAATGTTGTTGTTTCTAATGCCACTTTTAATATCCAAGCACCATTTTAAGGCAAAGGGGGTGCGGCTCCTGAGAAAGTGGAATACCTGGATAAGTGGAAAAAAATAACATAAAACATATCTAAGTGGAGTACTGGATAAGTGGAATACATGAATAAGTGGAACAAAATAACATCAAATCTGGCTAAGTGGAACAAAAACGTCGGTTCCGAGCGATTCCACTTATCAGGATTTGACACATTGGGAATTCCTTAAACCACCTCAAAAAAGCAACCAATAACCCCATCAACCCAACGTCCGCCCACGACACTCAAACTCCCTCCTCAAAGATCCACCCGACCCCAATAACAAGAGTCACTCACCCCAACTGTTGATGTCTAAAGAGAGATAGGCGAGAGAGAGAGAGAGAGATAAATATAAGGCTCAATTATCATAGGCATGCGTGTGCCGTCTGAGATTTAATTCGCAGTCGGTCGATGGGCCGATCGATGAAATCAATGTTTCTGACAGCAGCGGGGGTAGAAAACCTCTGAGAGCCAAGGTCTCTCTCTCTTTTTTTATGTTTTCCTGCTCCAAGCACATGTTGCGGACTACTCGGGGTGACGCTGTTGTTTTTGTGTCAGGGGGTGGTCAAGTGGGGATTGTTTGGATTGTGGGGGGTCTGTTTGAAGTGAAATGAGGTCGGGGGTTTTGGCCTTCGGTATGCTTCAATCGATAGTGATACGGATTTTGTGGCGATGACTGTTTGGACACTGATATAACTATTGAGTGTGAAAGTAAGTTATGTATAGGTAAGGAAAAGATTTATACAGATGCATCAATCGGCTAAATTTTTTTTAAATAAATGCACTTAAAAGGTACTCCTGTAATAAAACTATTCCTTGAACCCATCTATTTAAAGCAGAATCTGAAAAACTGACCAACAGTTAAATTTATTAGAATAGTTAACAATTTACTCTACATTAGCGACCTTTCTTTCGATAAATTTTCAAAGCTTGGAGGAGATACCTTTAGTATTTTATAATTGTGCTTTTTGTATATTTAATCAACTTTCTGTGTTGTTAGTTTTCTGTGTCATTATTCTTCTCTCATTAACTGGATTTTAATCTGCATGACAGTGAATAAATACATTAATAGATAGAACATTCTTTGTCGAGAGTTTAGGAAAAAAATATTAGTCTTAAATCCTAATGGTGAAACCTGTGTTTAAAGATGCTATCTAATTTCTCCATATCTCAGCAAAGCCAACAGTATTAAACTGTAATGATATAATCTCTCAATTACGAGATTTCTCTTTTGTTCCTAAGGTTTTAGGCAGGTTTCACTATAAAAGTTAACGGTTTCTTTGGAAGTAATTAACTGAATATTTGTAGATCCATTAGGATAGAGAATAGCTACATAGAGAGGGTTACCCAAACAAACCCTTATATCCTAACTATTACTATTCAAACCCTTATATTCTATAACTACTGTAATATATAAATATAAAATTGAAACCACAAATTATGGTTAAGTATTTAATTGAATAGTAATCTCCCATTTTCTGATATTGTGTAACTAATCCTCTAATGCACATTGCAAGGTAAAGCGGGGCTATTTGATACACAGCAAAATTCAAACTCCTTTTGAGTAGAAAAAATTATTCATTAAGATACTTTTTTTTCTTCTAAAAATATCTAAAAATGACCCAATTTTATGAAATCAATTAAGAAAATAATATAAGTTTGATGAAAATTAAAATACAATGACTTTTGTAAAGAATCAATTTTGTATCAATGTGCCCCCCGGTGGGGCAGTTGGATACATTGCTTGGAGCACATTTTGAGAAATAATTAAAATTTACATTATCGTTTTTTGAATATAAATTGCAATTTTCCATTCAACATTCAAGGATAAAAAATCAAAGAAGTTAACGAATGGTCATTTTTAACAAATATCTAATTAAGGTAAGTTGCAATTTTCATAGAAATAATTACTCCGGAATTAGTTGAATATAATTCAAAGGTATCTTTGTTAAAAATATTACAGAAATTTAAAAAAATTGCAAGACTAATTAACTGGTTAGTTTTTGGCCATTTACAGTACTATTTTTGTCACTGGATTTAACTAACACAGTTTTTTGTGACCTGTAAAAGTGCTAAGATCTTCTCAGATGTTTCGGAGTCCCTGATTTGATCGTTATCAACAGCATTTTCTTTTACAAAATTTAGAAATACGCATAGCTATAATACAAGCAGTTTCTTTACATTTTACTTAAAAATTTACTTTTGGAAAGTTATGACGAAAAAAAATTAGTTTCTTTCATTAAAATTTATTGACGGTTTCAGATATAATGTTTATGCATGTAAAGGTAACTTTTAGAAAACATTTGACCTAAATAACCTTGATATCGGAAAAAATTATCAACTATCTTTTCTATGCGTACTCTTAGCCGTCGATGCATTAATTCACTAGAATGTCCTTAAATCGGCCCTAAATTTTACTGCTGTTAAATTCTAAGAATTCGTTAAGAAGGAATCATGCATTATACAATAATATTTACTTTTAAAACAATGATAAATTCTTTATTTACAAAAAAAATAAAGATTATTTGATTGAAAATATTTTTTTTCCATATTTTTATCCAGAAAGCCATATTTTTTCTGATAAATAAAATACAGAATGCAAGAAATTAATAATGACAGATAGCTTATGATACATGTCTTCATGTGATTACACTCCTTACCCCTTATACTGTTGCCAACAGGAGTAAAAAACACACAACGTGATCCCGGGAAAGAAACCCTAAAAATAAGGTATACCCATAGTAAAGTAACTCTGATGAATCCATTGAGAAGGCGTACAACGCTCCCAGCGGAAAAATAAAAAAGTTAAAAATTAATTAAACACCAAAGGATATAGAACGAAAAATTAGGTTAGGTTGGAAAATTTTTTGCAATATCATAATAAACGCACAGAAAAAAGTATAAATGGATGGGGGGAAATGGATGTCTCCATTAGGCACCATTAGGATGCACTCAAGCCAATGCGTACAATAGTAAAACACCTAGTTCCTCGTACACAGTTCTAGAAGAAAGATGCTTTGACAGTTAAATATCTTTTAATTGTAAAAGCATTAAGAAATAATAAGAGGGGGAAAGAATCATATGTTATAAATGTTACATATAGATTAACGAAAGTGGAAATATTGCTGGTGTAGCAGTTTCACAGCAACAGGCACGATACGTCACTATTACTTATTACGTAAATCGGTGGAAATATAAATAAATACTACACCACTCTTGAATCCAGAAAACTTTGCTTATTTTTCTCGTAGAGGAAATTACTTTGCAATATTTATGTTGATAAAAATAAATGTAGTAGGTACATTATAATTTCAAAATTATGTGGGTACATTATAATTAAAAAATTATTTTTTCCCAAATTCTGTATGACTATATGTTTTATAACAGGAGTATAAAACAATCGTAATATTTCCCACTAAATTTTAACCACCTCTAATGATAATTCGCCCTTAGGAGCTCGTTTAGTATTCGCTTCAAAGATAATTTTTAATAAAATAAAAATAATGTCAAAACCAGTCCTTCATTAATACCTATAACTTGATACGTTATAAAACATCAATTAAAATACATAAAGTAGTATAACCTTCTAAATGCTCCCAGATAGTTAACTAAATGCATTTTTGTTCAGAGATTTCTCTTTAGAACGAAATTTTTATAGGAGATTATATACTACCTCTTACAATAATGGACCGGACACCAGCAGATTTCCCTTAAATCAGACTGCGTGTCAATTTTTTTGCATCAAACTTAGAAGTGACTAGATAAGGTTAGTCGGTTTGTTCTGTATGAAATTGTGACAAAACTTTGAAATAAAATAAACCTAGGGACTTTGAAAGAAGTGATATAAGAGGTAATTTTAGTGGCAAGCCTATATTCGCGGAATTTCTGAAGAATTATCACAGTCACGGCCAATTGTTGTGAAGTAAAGGAAAACTACGGAAGCTGGGACACGAATTGCACACGTTGTTTAAACTGGAATGGAATCGACGTCTCATGAGGATCGTAAAGCTGCGAAAATCCCCTTCAAATAATTCAAAATGAGTTTTAACAGAGATGCAATACTTTCTCAGAAGAATGGACTGTGTCCATTGGACATCATCAATATATTCACTGTTGTGTTGGGCAAACAAACCAGGTATCACATCTCCCTAAAAAGAGGGCAGATTCGTTTGGTGTGTTCCACGTCACAAATGCACTTTCATAAAACCACTAGAAAACTGTTTTATGGAGTCAACAAAACACTCTTCCAGTCAAATAGAGAGTTGGGTTTGGAAAATATCAGGCAAACGTCTTTTTCTCGAACGCATTGTTCCTATTGTTAAGTTCAATGGGGGTGGTGTATATGTTACGGGCAATGTGATAAATCTGGGCATTATTAATAATGCCCGGGCAATGTGATAAATTCAGTGGAATTTATGAATGAAATTTATCACTTTGCCCGCCTCCACTTCGGGCATTATTAATAATGCCCGATTAATCACTTTGCCCGTAACTTATATACTTGTTTGGGATTGCTTTCCACATGGAAGCCTTCAATGTTGTTAATGGTAAATTTTAGACATCAGAATCTTCCTACCCTCTGGCAGTTTTATAAGATGGACGAATGTTAGTCCCAGGAAGACAATATTTCTTGCCATGTTGTAGCCTCTATCAAGAAGGGCTATCAAGATGTTGATGTGAAGGTTTTTCTCTAGTCTGTTTAGAATCCCAAACAAAACCCTAGGAAACATTTTGGGACAAGTTGGCAAGGCATATAAATACCAGAGGACCACGCTCAAAACCTATAGAACGATATTCTTGATAGAGAAATGGACACAAATTTGCATTACTGATTCTCAAAACATTGTTGAGGGTATGTCCAGAAGAGATGATAATGGGAATTTAGCCCGTAGAAGACCCTCACGTCTAATAAATCATGTATTTTGCTTTAGGAGCATCACACCTTGGAGTCCTGTTCATTATTGCAGGGTAGTGCAGTATTTTAGTAACTAAGTTGCCTCTTCGAGGTTATATACGGAAATATTGTTTGGTTGTAGAGCACAACCTTTGCGTTTTTGAGCAAAATAACCAATACAAAAATAAAGAAGAGAAGAATTAGAAAAAGAGAAGAAAATGATAAAGAGGAGAAATATAGAAAAAGTTATGTGAAACACCGTAGTACTGAAGATGAATGATTTTTGGATAGTGACGTTATTGTACGAAGCCAGCGATATAATTATCTAGGTAATTTGCGTATAAATAATTGTAAAAAAAACGTTAAGACACATAAAGCTCCATGATATCTTTATTACCACTTATCCACGTTTAGTTTCTTCAGGAGATATAATGACTTTAATTCAGTTACTGTAATAAGTAATATAATGAAGTAATTTTAAGACAAATTATTTTATAAAGGTATACACAACAGCTTCTACATGCCAATTATAAAGTGTATTTATAAACAATAACATTTGCTTGCAAAATTTTTAAACACTTTTTTTATTTCTAATACCCAATAAAATTTAAATAAAATCATCGTTAGTAACAAATAAGTGAAACAATTCTTTAATTTATGTAAGGGGCCATTCATTAATTACGTAAGGATGATTTTGGAAATTTTTGACACCCTTACCCCCATGTAAGGATGCGTAAGATTTTTCAAACCCCCTCCCCCCTATTCTTACGTAAGATTCCATTTTGTTTTTCAAAATAATAAAATGGTAGAAAAGGATCAGTTACACTAAAACTCTCAGTTTGACGTAAATCAAAGATTTTTATTTTTCAACAGATAAGTAATATTCTTGCTGTCAACTACATATTATTACTATTATATTATTATATTTAGTCCTTGGAATACCATTTATCAGCACTTTAACTTGGAAAATCGTACGTAAGAATGGGTTTGACTCCCCCCACCCCCCAAGTAAGGGTATGTAGAGATTTTTCGAACCCCCTCCCCCTCGGGACCATTACGTAATTAATGAATGGCCCCTTGTGCCAAAAACCTTGTTTACCAGTATTATCAAAACATTGTTGAGGGTATGCCCAGAAGAGATTGTAGCCTGTGGAAGACCATCACGTCTTATTAAATCATTGTATTTTTCTTTAGGAGCATCACACCTTGGTGTCCTGTTCATTATTGTAGGGTAGTGCAGTACTTCAGTTCAGTAACAAAGTTGCCCCTTCGAGGTTACATAAGAAAGTAATTTTTTGTTTGTAGAACACAACCTTTGCGTTTCTGAGCAAAATAATCAATACAAAAAATAAAGAAGAGAAGAATTAGAAAAAGAGAAGATAATGATAAAGAGAAGAAATAGAAAAAGTTATGGGAAACACCGCAATACTGAAGAATGAAGATGAAGAATTTTTAGATAGTGACGTTATTGCTCGAAGCCAGCGAGAAAATTATCTAGGTAATTTACGTAGGAATAATTTTAAAAAACGTTAAGACACATAAAGTTCCATGATATCTTTATTACCACTTATCCACGATTATTCTCATTCTACTCAGATGGTACACAACAGCTTCTACATGCCAAATATAAAGTGTATTTATAAACAATAACATTTGCTTGTAGATTTTTAAAAACTTTTTTATTTCTAATACCCAATAAAATTTAAATAAAATCATCGTTAGTGACAAATAAGTGAAACAATTCTTTTATTTATATAATAGTATAAAAATTAATACGAATACAGCAGTAAAAAAAATATAAAAAAGCTAAAAGAGAGCACTTCGCTAAAATTTTTATTTTGCATAAGTAAAGCCCCAAAAAATCCAATACACATTCATACATTGCAGTGCATTTAAAAGTTTCGGTTAAAGTGCAATTTGGTCGACAGGAACCTTAGGCTCTGAGTAAAAGCAATGGAGGTTGAACCACTCATTAAGCATTACTTCAATCAGGCTCCCCCCCCCCTTAAATGTCCTTAAAAGTAGATTATTTCTGTAGCCAATTAAAACCTTCCATCCAACGAACGGAACTTCACATTTAGTTTAACTGACTCCTTCGATCAATGTGCAAGATGGCATGACCACACCACAGCACCGCTTTCCCCTCCACTCTCCAAAGGGCAAAGACCCTACAGGGACCGAGTCCCGGGACCTGACCCCGAGAGTCCCGACCTGCAAGGTCCCGACTCGGCCCCCGAAGAAGGAGGCACTTCCAACCCTTTTTTACAGGGCTGCAAGAGCATTCGGAGCCGGCAACTAGCACACAACATGGCGGAGGCGCCAAGCAGATATCGATCGAATCTTTTTAGAACGAATTCCGGAAACGCCGTTCCCCTGCTCGCTCCACCCTTCTGGTGTTCTTCGCTCGGTTTCCTCCTCTCGCGAGGTCTTTGCGAAGTCGCTGCTGTCGGGAATGACGAATTATAATAAGAAGAATCATCGGGTCCCTTCTCCAGACGATTTTAGAGGTATTTAAGGGGACGTTGTTCTTTTTGGTGAAGTGGTTTCTCACCCGGATAGAGAGATTTTAGGAGTGGGGATTTAGGGGATGAGTTTGTTCCTTGTCGTGCATTGTTTCAACAAGATTCTATTGGAATCGGGGTTCAATAGTTTAATTAAACTAATTACAAAAATGAACCAAACTTAGCTCCTGCAACAGTTTTTTCGTTTTATATCTCTGTTTTTAAACGAAAAAAAAATCACTTTTGTAATGCCTCGTTTTAAGTCGGCGTTTTGCAACCTTTTCACTCTCACGGAACCCTTGAGACAATGTTCAAGTTCTAGAGCACCCGAGTACTATTTAGCAATACTTTATTATAGTATTTTTAGGCTAATAAAACTGAAAATAAATGTCATAATTATTCGTTCATTTTGAAACAAAATCAACGATAGTCAATTTGAAATATACTAAGATAAAATTGAAACTATTACTAATTACTCCTTGCAAAATACAACTGAACCTAAAAATTTAAATATTTAAAAGCAATGAATTTTATTTGTAAAACATAAGGATATCATAATAATAATATAGGACATATATAAAATATTTGAACTTTCGCTTTACATTTTTTGGATAATATCTAGTTTTTTCTCAGGGATGATATGCTCCCTGAAAATATTTGATAATTTCACATAGCATTGCAACTCCTTCACCCCCGATACTCAGAAAATTTTCTTTGACACACACACCTTAAAAAAGACCGGGGATTCTCTTCCGAAAAATTTTCGGATTTTAGAATTCGAAAAGAGTATTCTTGAGGTACTTTTGGGGGTTTTAGGGAGAAATTCCCAACATCTGGAATTGCTACTGGGTTTCCAATATTTCTTACAAAACCCTTGAGAAAGCTTCCACGGATCCCTGGTTTCAGTTGTTATTTTTTGCAGTTTTTGAATGTGGAAAATATATACAATAATGGGACTTTTTTGAACATCCTTCATGTAGTTTAAACACGCTTTTTACTAAAAGAATATAAACTATGTTGCTCGAAGAGTTATTAAATATTATAAACTCAACCTTATTAGTAAATCTTTTAATAAGTCCTAATAATAATTATAAGATTTCATTTTCAATCTAAATTTTAATTTTAAGAAAAAAGAACTAAAAAGTTTTTATAGCAATGAGACGCAATTTTACATTTGTAAAACTTCAATAAATGAAAATAGGTAATAGACCGTCCTATAAGAGTACATAAATTAGTGTAGGGGACTATGTATTGTGATTATTACCATATTGAAAAACCTTCAACTTAAAATTTAGAGGATATATTCTTTTCATTTTCAAAAACTTCGAAAACCATATTAAGCCAAGTTTTTAAAGCATTTTTTATTTTTGTATTTGATAGTTTCATTTTAATACTATTTTATTTGTTTCACTCTTATGTATCTGAGAGTATAATAATATAAATTCACTATAGTTACTATTTATGCTCTCAGATAAGTCTCACAATGAACATAAGCAATGTTGATTATTTTCTCAAGATCATTGATTCAAAGTTCTATAAAGTTTGACGATTGTACAATGTTTAATAATTTGAAAATGCACCAATTCTGTAACAAAAAAGACTGCTTGAAAGCAGAGTAACATTTTAAGTTCATTCATTTTGTATAATATACTTTTATTTTCAATAGTAAAAGTGAAATAATATTAATTCCATAAGAAAAATACACATTTATTGTGTATAAAAAATTTAAATAATTTATAAGAAATTGAAAGTATTAAAATATTATCAATTAAAAGCACTGCGCTTAAAACGAGGAACTTATTTTAGCATTAAAGTTGAATTGAACTGAATTTATTTGGACATGGCCAAGAAAAAAAATACAAAGATAGAAACATAAAACAGTACAAATCGTACATAAACACAAAAATAAACACATTAAATCAAGCTGGCTAACTACCTATAGTATTAAAAGGTGCGCTTAAATTTATAATTAAATTATAAAAGCGCACAAGTTGGAATATCCCAGTCAAATTATTTATAATTAATGAAAAAAAATGGCATTTGATATTTTAAAATTCAGCTGGTTTAACTGCTTGAAAATATTCGAAGATCTTCATAACTTAACACTTAAAAAATATCTAAAACGAAGGGCGGGATCACTTGATTGATAACATCTCCAGTTTACTTTCATAGGAACAAATTAAAACGTTTTAGGAAAATAAATTATTCAATTCATAAATATCCACGGGTTGGGGGAGGGAACTCAGCACACATAGGAAAAAGCACATTAAGTTCTTAAGTGGACCATAAAACATTGATCGAGGGAATGGGCCATAAGCCAAATGTTAAAGCAGCACGTAAACTGGCATGAATACGTGACCATTTCATTGCTTAATAAAGTTGCCTTTTAGCATACAAATACACTTTCTGAACGCACTTTTCATGAAAAATTTCCCTTCGTGTTAAGAATGCATCATTCCAATATCAAAGCTAGAAAAAAAATAAAACCACTGCGGTGATAAACAATGAATGAAAATATTGCTATTTTAAGAAGTGATGAAAGTTTTTAACACAAACAAATTTGATGACAGAAATTCAAAGTAAAGTGTTATTCGAACTCGTTTGCAGTTTGAACGATAAAACTTTTTCCAATAGGTACTATGAATAATTTTATAAAATAAAATACCGTATTAAGAATCAACCCTGTGTCCAATCTTTAACTCGTCAAGTCTATTGTTTATTAAAAGCAGGGTTTCCCAAACTTTTTCATGCGTCGACCCCTTGGGAGTAGTTCACCAAAGCCATCGACCCCCTTTCAAAAATCCAACTAAATTCTTTATAAAAATAAATTAAAAATGAAAATTTAACTAAAATTTAACAGCCGGTTTCATTCACTAGTAATGTACTGTTCAACCTGGAAAATTCATTGGTGAAATATAAGACCACCAAACAGCATTAATCACTCAAAACTTTGATATAAAAATAAGTATGTAAAGAAAGTTCAAAGGATCAGGAAAAATCTTTGAATCATCCACAGCAATGCATTTTACAATAAGATAGCAAAATTTTATCAAAATAAAAAAAAAACACTGCAAAGAAGAAAGAAATTTTGAAACACTCGAAATAAACTAAATTACAATAAAAGTAAATAATTTTAATTATTAAATTTAGAAACAAATTTATTAAAATTGTCATTATTACAATGCAATTATGGGTAATTACGAATAGATTCTATGGGAAGGGTGTGCCTGATGCTGGACTGCCAAAGAGGGTATTTTGTTTAAAATTACTTATTATTATTCTTTTTCGCAGTTGAGATAATTTAATCTACGAATAAATTGCAATTTTTTGCTTTAAAAAAGATTCACTAAGTTTAAACCGCTTTATAGCCTTTTAAAATAACATTCTGATGTTATACTCGGGATTACCACGTTTCCAAAAAAAAAAAAAAAATGACAAAACAAAATGTGGCTATAGTGCTTTGAAACGTCTGCTGCTTATTTATTAAAAATTTAATTTTTTTGTTTTAAAAAACTTTTTAACTTATATAACAATTTCTAAAACAGTATTATGTTATCAAAACCACAGGGTTGGCAAGTTTCGGCCGCAAGTGTAAAAACGCAGTAATGAAAAAAATTAGATTTTTGCCAGCAAAAGTATTTTTGACACATAATCATAATCTTTAAACTTCTTTTAGAGACCCTATATATAGACCCTATATAAAGGGTCTCTAACTTCTTTTTATACAATACAGATATATTTCTTAAAAATGAAACAGTCAATGAAATTATCAAATAATATTCCTATCTTGCACATGTCATATTTGAATTTTTATTACATACAAATATCTGTCTGGCAGAATTATCGACCTTATTGAAAATGTTACATTCAAGTTTAAAAACCAAGTCTTTTTACACCATATAAAAAATTTGACTTTCCGATTTTTTCACAACATTATTAGTTAAAGATTTTATTAGTAACACACAAGCTGGTTTTTTGGCTTTTCTGCACTTTTCTTTTCTTATGACTGTTTTACTTTCATCGACCCCCTACCGACCCCTAAAGCTTCATCGACCCCCTACCGACCCCTAAAACTTCGTCGACTCCCCATCGACCCCCTTTAAACCTTCATCGACCCCCAGGGGGTCGGTACCGACCACTTTGGGAAACCCTGATTAAAAGTTACGATATGGAATAGATAAATATATTAGTGCAATATAATTTCAATTCACTTTGAGGTTAAGTTTCATAAAAAAACTTATTTGAGGTGGAACTATAAATATTAAGTCTGCCAAAAAGCGCTTATTTAAGAAATAAAATTTTAAAAAGCTTCTGGAAAAATTGTTTAAATTAGTTTCAAATCAATACATTCTAACACTTCATTCGAAAATAAATATTTCTGGAAAAATAAAGTCGTCTAGTTAACGTTGTTGTTTTGGCTTCACAACAATACATTTTTGACTGGAACGTCAACCGAACCAACGCCTGTAAAACGATATTTCTTACTATGGTACTTTATCAAAGGGTAAAACAACTTTCGTAAAAACCTTCCATATAAGGGAGGAATTCGTAACTTTTACGATATTTACGATTTATTCGATTGACATCATTACGGAGTTATATATTATCATATTTTTAAATAACTATCACATATTGAGTATCCTTTTGCGATTTTAAACCTTGTGAAAAGTAAGAAAAATCTTTCTACAGTATTTTTGATGGTATCACCTTCAGTTAAAATTTCACATTAATGTGTGACATTAAAGATCAAAATATAGTATGATTGAATATGAATACTTTAAGAAGAAAAGATTAAGTGCTAAAAATATTACAACACATATCATTATTCATTATAATATCCACATTTACATTAGATTTACATTCTCATTTTTTTTATTTTATAAGGAAAAACTATTAATCTGGGTGTATTCTTTTTGTTACATAAACTATTCAAAAGCACAAAAAGTAGCCCATAATTAAAATAATGTTTTCACCCAAAATAAATTTCTGATTAATAAAATAGTGGATTTCAGTCATAAAAAATATTTTTCATACTTTTAATCCTTATAATAGATTTTCGACACGCTTTCCGATACGCTACATCTATAAAATTTCCGTAGTGATGCAGTCTTGAAGACAATAGAGTGATAAAGAGAACTTTTGCAAAAACTATAATTAATTATAATATTTATTGAACAAAGATGTTTTTAATGCTTATATATTTTGAATTAAGAAAAATTTCTATAGAATACGTATAGAGGATAAAAAATATTTGCTACTGGTCGTGAGAAAGCTGTGAAAATTATGTGCCAATTTTTTTTTTTTTTTTTTTTTACAACATTTCAATGATAACCTTAAAAATTAAGTGCTTTTAGTTTTTAATAAGAACGTAAAATTTCAAAAATCAAATGCTGATAATTTTCAATGTACTGCAAAAAATAGAAAATAACAGAAATTGAACTGCAAGATGGGATAATGTCAATCAAAAAGTGTCCTCCGCAAAGTAATACTACGTTTATAGAACATTAAGTCCTCTTAAATTTACTACTATGGGCAATTCCCACATTTTATTTTATTTTTATTCGATATAGAGATATCTAAAAGAGAAAGAAGTACACGAAGCTTATTTATTTTTATTTACTTTTATTTATTTTTATTTATTTTATTTATTTTTATTTACCATGCTTATTTATTTTTTAATTTAATTCCAAAAAAGGTGTTAAATCCGTATGTGACGATTTTTCGAAACAATGAACTGAGTATTCAAAGCACGATTGTCTATTTTTATTTTAAAATATAGAATTTATTTTTTTTTTAACTTTTAGTGTCGTTTCTTAAATTTAGAACTTTTTTTTTTGTACTTAAAAATGCAAAAGTTCTAATTTAAATGATGAAAAATTATACCTCTAACACCATGCAAAATTTCATTTTCAGGTTGATTAAGCAATATTTTTAATGTAGAAATATTAGTAAAGATGTTCTTTCCAAAAACGAGTGAAAGAGCCGGGTATGTCACTACTTGCGATATTTGTAAACAATCGACGAATTTTCACCTTCATTTCGCGCTAAGAAAGTTTTTAGATTGATATTCATCATAGAACGTCATCATAGTAATTACTGTCATAAAACACACTCAGTAACGAGTAGTAATGTAATAGAAACAAACAAGTAGGTTACAGATGAATGGCTGTGTAAAATTATATTTTTCTAAAAAAAAACGTGAAACTATTACACATGATAATTATTGTTAAAAAGATGAATAGCTATCTTTTTAACACTGACGAAGGAGATCCAAGCATCCCCGAAACAATTGTTTTAAATTTTATCGTGTGAAATAAATTAATGTTGTTTTAGACAAAAAAAAAAACAAGTTGGTAGTATGAATCATAATGTCAGATTTTTTCAAGCTAGTATATGTTTTTTCGAAGCTTAGATAAAAATTTGAAATTTGTGGAACACTTTTTCAGAAGTAGAAAATAAATACTAATGTAAAATAATGTAAAGCTATTGATGAAATAATTAATTACTTAATTAAAATTATTTATCGCAGTGCATAGGGCGGTGGTGTTTAGCCAGAACTTCTATGTAAAAACCAAATGGGAATGGGAGGCCTTATAAGATAAAAAATGATAACTGTCATAAATATACCCTCTAAGTCTAAAATATTCTGTTCCAACATTCTACATAACGAAATCAAATACTCTGGAGGCTTAAAATCGGAACGTCTAGATTACGTAAGCATTGTACAGTTTCCATGAAAGGTACTCGTCAAATATTAGCAGCATTCATTATTTAACCACAATCTACTGCATAACTCAAATTCATTTAAAAAAAAACCGGGAAAGTTCCCTGTTCCTGCTGCAGTTTAGTATGATTTAACTCTCCTTCCTTATCTGTCAAACTTTAACCTCTTATTTTCGACAAACATTTAGCAACATTACAACGATATCCAACTCTAACATTCGCTCACTCTTCCAAACGAAAACTAAAAAAAAAAAAGCTTTACGCCAATTTAAAATCCCCATTCACAAAAACGAAACCCAGTAAAAAAAAACTTTTAGGGAAAGTAGGTCCATTCACTGATCCACTGGCCCAAACAGAAGGCGTGTCCCGCACTATCATCAGCCTGAGTGGTCATCAATGAATCCGTCTTCTTTCCGGAACCAATCGATGCATAATCGTAATCGAAATATCCCGGCCCTTCGGCACAATAGAGTGCTGTCACTCCAATGTGGAATGATCAGGTTGACCTTTTTTTTAGTGAGAGAATGGAGTTACGGATCTTTGAGGGACTAATTTCTTCCGACAGGTTATTGTAGTATGAGATAGATTGAGTAGGTTCTATTTAGGGTGAGTGGTAAAAAGTGTTCTGTGTCACAGGGTGGTTATGTATAGTTAGGACTATTAGAAGGTGGTACCTAAATGGATGGTATTTAGAGTCAAGGATGGTGTTTGGATTTATAGAGCATGTAAGTGGAACAACGGGAATGTAAATGATTTGCTCCATTTGTAAGAAATGGATTGTTATGAACATGCAGAAAATCACTCTAATCTACTATGTACAGTAATATAGCAAAAATTATTCCTTATATTATTTTCGAGAGTAACAAAAAGAACGTAAAAATTTTAGTTAATACCGCAAATTAATATGTTTGAGCACTTTAAAGATGGAAAAATCCCAAAGCACCAAACTTCCTACTCTTTCCTCTTCCCTTTCTTAGAATGATTTTTTTCCCACAAGTATGTAATTGGAGTACTTTTAGAATCAATAAAAGTTCCACTCTTTTTTTCATATTTTTAATATATATAAGCCTTTTTAAAGTAAAAGCATTATTTTCCATCACTTTAAGAGTAATTCATGTTTAAATATTGCATAATTTGCAATGAAATGAAAAAAACATTGGCCCTGTACGATAAAAAACGTTGACTTAAACGATAAAAGAAATTAAAAATCCAGATGTTGATGAAGAAAAAATACATAGATTACTGGTTTCATATAAAAATCTTAAATAATTTGGTAATTTGTTTTCTTCTAGATTATTATAACGGTTTACGGAAATCTACACGTGACCATAAAAATACAATTCCAGTATTATCCAGTATATGTATCCTATGTGTAAAACGTTTAAAAAACAGAAAAAAAAAATCATAACAATATTCAGCATACGAGCAAACTGAGTAAAATTTCAATCTGTTTTAATCATTGCAGTCCTTTGTGAAAGTTAAACTGTGTGTCCTTTAAAGAATTCTTAAGTAATGTAATGAGGTCACTTAAAACACAAGAAAGGATATAAACTAATTACCGACTTTTATAACAATAGTCCGGTCGCCAAGCCATGGGACCTGGAAATAGGGTACAACTAATATTTTATGATTGATTCTAGTACTATTTGATGTACTGAAACATAATATGAGGGGTGCCAGAGTGGCACCTTTGGGCAAATTTAAATATCGAACGTCAAAGTTCTATTTAGTAGAAATAGTCCATTAACCAGGAAAAAAATATAGTAGTCGTTTTTTCGACAGATTTGTATGTTTTTGAGGGTGCTGAATCCGAATCTGACTTTTTCAGCTGAAATTTCGAACGGCTTCGTTGAGAATTTTCGAGATTTTGTCAAAATTTCACCCTTTTTTACGGTTTTATGCTCATAAAACAAAAGCTACGGGTTTTAGAAGAAAATGTCCAATCACAAAATTAAAGTTTAATAAACAGGCTACAAAAAAGTCAATTGTAACATTTTTGTCAGACGAATAGTTTTGCCGCTACAGCCCGCCAAAAGAAGAGGCAATTTTGACCAGATTGGGAAAAATTCGGGATGTAGTGCCTGCATCTCGTGATTGGGTGCAGTTTGGAAACATATTACCTAAAATGAATGTTTTTCTAATTCGTGCGATTAATTCTAGTACTATTTGATATAGGGGAGAGTGGGGCACCTTGGGACACTTTTTACTAAATTATTTTTCTAATTTATTTATACTGTTATATTTATTCAAACATAGCTAATATATTAAATATAGTCTTCTTTGCGCATCTAATAAAAAAAGTTCCGACCAATTATCTCTTTTAGGGAATTCATAATAACAAATTTAAAAAACCTCTTTTAATGTCCCAAGGTGCCCTACTAGTGGTCCACCTTTGAACACTTCCAATAACATAACAACTTATGTTATTTTGAAAAATAAAAAACTATCACATTGAATTATGATAAAGCTATGCTTACTAATCTTAAATTGGCCATCAAATTTATTTTACATTCAAAATGTTTTACTGATTTCCTCATTTTTGTCATGACGTAAATCACTGATTTTTTTGTTTCCTTCCCAAAAACTTTTTCGAACCAATTTCTAAATTATAATCATCTAAATTCTTAAATTATTTAATTCTTTAATAAAAATTAATTTTGTTTTATTCTTGAAAATTTTGGGGTATCTTTCAACAAGTCCTAAGGTGCCCCACTTGACGCTTTGAATATTAAACTTAATTACTCTTTTAGGTTTAACAATAAATTTTCTTTTTCTTTTCTAAAATATTAATGTATACACATATTTTATTCTCAACATAAATATAATGACATAAATAAACCTCTTTTATTAAAAAAATTCTTTTGAAACTACAAGTGATTGTAACTTTGCATCACGAAAAACAAGAAAACTGATGTAAATAATGAACCAGACACACCAAAGATTCCAAAACACGTTGAAGAGTAGATTTTATTGTCATATATTAGTACCTATATAAGCACGAGTTCATAACTATAAAATTGCGTCTGAAAAATGGAGTGTCTCAAGGTGGGCCATGTCCCAAGGTGTCCCACTCTATCCTACTGTATCATAATATGATAATATGAGGGGTGCCAGAGAGTGGCACCTGTGGGTAACTTTAAGTATCGAACGTCAAAGTTCACGGGATCAAAAAAATAGAAACCACCCAGTTTGTTGCGAATGAAAGGGAGTCGGCTGACCAAAATTAAATATTTGTAGTTTAAGGTGCCTGCCATCCTTGAAAACGTGATTTCTGAAAGTCCTTCCTTCCTTATACACACACACATTCCTTGTATTTGATAGGTATTTTGAGTACAGTTCAAAAAGTGCTACGCGATCAAAAAGAGGAGTTGACAGTATTTTCATGCAACTAAGAGCAGACACACCTCTCCCAAGTCGCAACAGTATATTGACCCATTCATGCAATAAAATACAACTAATAACCATGATTTGACAGCTTTGCACTTGGAACGCAGCAGCATATAATTCCCTCCACCTTTGAATCCAACTGATTTTGGATGGGCAAAGAATGAAACAACACACTCTTTGGTACCCATTCAACTTGCAGGTAACAAAGGGTTGGCACAACCAGAATTGCTGAAAAGTTTAAGATGCAGCTGCTCAAGTGAGAAGCCATGTTCAACAGCAAGGTGCAGTTGTGCACATGTAGGTCTGCCTTGTAAAGAATTTTGCGCGTGCGAAGGCAGCCTATTGATGTGTTTCAATTTGAAGACTAATGAAGCCTAATTTGATGATAGTGACAGTTAAATGTCGACTATATAAAATATTCTGTAATTTTTAATTAAACTTAGAGAAAAATATAAACTTCTTATTTATTACCTACTTTACCTGTTTCAATTTTACATATTTTATGTTGTTCAATGTTTCATATTTTATGTTGAATTCTATATATTCTATAATGGAAATTTTCTATACATTTAATATTGGAAAAAACTATTTTTAATTTTGGTCAGCCGACTCCCTTACATTCGCAACAATAATGTTTTTTTTTATCCCGTGAACTTTGACCTTCGATATTTAAAGTTGCCCAAAGGTAGGTGCCACTCTGGCACCCCTCATATTATGATACAGTATATCAAATAGTACTAGAATCAATCATACGAATTAGAAAAACACTCATTTTAGGTAATATGTTTCCAACTTGCAC
The DNA here is from genome assembly GCA_963680715.1 of Tetragnatha montana. NCBI lineage: Eukaryota > Metazoa > Arthropoda > Arachnida > Araneae > Tetragnathidae > Tetragnatha > Tetragnatha montana. The sequence continues at coordinate 28,664,136 of OY796683.1, forward strand.
CCAATCACGAGATGCAGGCACTACAAAGAATAAAACAAAATTAATTTTTATTAAAGAATTAAATAATTTAAGAATTTAGAGGATTATAATTTAGAAATTGGTTCGAAAAAGTTTTTGGAAGGAAACAAAAAAATCAGTGATTTACGTCATGACAAAAATGAGGAAATCAGTAAAACATTTTGAATGTAAAATAAATTTGATGGCCAATTTAAGATTAGTAAGCATAGCTATATCATAATTTAATGTGATAGTTTTTTATTTTTCAAAATAACATAAGTTTTTATGTTATTATTGGAAGTGTTCAAAGGTGGACCACTAGTGGGGCACCTTGGGACATTAAAAGAGGTTTTTTAAATTTGTTATTATGAATTCCCTAAAAGAGATAATTGGTCGGAACTTTTTTTATTAGATGCGCAAAGGAGACTATATTTAATATATTAGCTATGTTTGAATAAATATAACAGTATAAATAAATTAGAAAAATAATTTAGTAAAAAGTGTCCCAAGGTGCCCCACTCTCCCCTATATCAAATAGTACTAGAATTAATCGCACGAATTAGAAAAACATTCATTTTAGGTAATATGTTTCCAAACTGCACCCAATCACGAGATGCAGGCACTACATCCCGAATTTTTCCCAATCTGGTCAAAATTGCCTCTTCTTTTGGCGGGCTGTAGCGGCAAAACTATTCGTCTGACAAAAATGTTACAATTGACTTTTTTGTAGCCTGTTTATTAAACTTTAATTTTGTGATTGGACATTTTCTTCTAAAACCCGTAGCTTTTGTTTTATGAGCATAAAACCGTAAAAAAGGGTGAAATTTTGACAAAATCTCGAAAATTCTCAATGAAGCCGTTCGAAATTTCAGCTGAAAAAGTCAGATTCGGATTCAGCACCCTCAAAAACATACAAATCTGTCGAAAAAACGACTACTATATTTTTTTCCTGGTTAATGGACTATTTCTACTAAATAGAACTTTGACGTTCGATATTTAAATTTGCCCAAAGGTGCCACTCTGGCACCCCTCATATTATGTTTCAGTACATCAAATAGTACTAGAATCAATCATAAAATATTAGTTGTACCCTATTTCCAGGTTCAAGCCTATTTTCTCATTTGGCGACAGGACTACAAAGGAGTATCACAAAAATAACTTTAAAATTAAAAAACTTACAAAAATTTAGATTTTCATCATTTCAACCTGATTCGTTTAACATCCCACCAAAACAATAATAGCATGACTTATGGACCTCTATTGGCAGAATTTTCGTGCTAAAAACCATTCGTACATCACAGCTAACGTGATGTCGCTATGGCTACTCGAGAAACGTTCAAATGTTCCCATTCGTAAATGGAAAATCTATACGTGGGAGAGACGTTCAACAGAAACGGTCGGAAAATGGAGGGGGGATGGCAGTATATGGGGTAGTATCCGAAATTTTGGTTGAAGAACTGTGAAACAAATAAATTTACCGTACAAAATAAAAACTAAAATTAAATTAAAACCAATGCATGTTAACTCAATAAGCAGCTAGATTAGAATAATATTCACCTACATCGCCATATATTTTTCTTCCTTAAATAAACATTTCACGTAAAACTTTGTGGTCAGTTTCCCACAAAACCTTTTAAGATAGTTTTTTGAATATAGGTTATTATAAATTTTGTAGTTATGCACTCGAGTTAATACAAAATTATTGTGTTACAAAAATTGAAACCCATTAAAATTTCATCAATGTTTTTGACATGTTAGTACAATCAAATCCGCTTATAAGTAGCACCATGGAACCATAACATTTTGCTAGCTAAATCACATTTCTGGATATAATTTTTAACTCTTTTGTATGCAAAATTCAAACTTATTGAACTTACAAACCATTCTGTGTATAATAATGAACGAACTAAATTAATTTCCATACTATCTATTCTTAAATTCAACTAAAATTTGTATTTTTTCTTTAATAAAAAAATACAATACGACTCAAACTAACAGAATTTATAAAAATTTGCGCTTTTGAATTCATATTACTGACTGAAAAAAAAACAATAGTTGCAGAAGCATGTGTTTACACGTTTGTTATTTACAGCAAGCAAAAAATATAATTATATTTTTTTATGTCCCTTAAGGGACATATTACAGTTGTAAAAGAACTGTTTCGATTGAATAAATTAAGTGCATCTTTCATTTTTAAAAACACCAACTGATAAATCTGTGCTTCACCATCTAAAACAATACATCTTCAGTGCTTTTTAATTGAGTGACGACTGAATTCGCATTACTCATCAACAATTGCTTCCAAACTAGGAAAATTTAAATATTAAAAACTAAAAAGAAAATAGTTTTTTTTTTTTAAAGAATTTTGGACAAGAAAAATGGCAGTTTATTTAGAAGCACTACAGTTTCCTGGTTTTGCTCTTAAAAAGTTTTCCCCCTATGTTTAACGTTTAATATCTTACCCTAACAAAATGACTTCTTACTTCTACTTTATAAAACCGCATTTACACTATATGCGAGTTTGACTGATCTACTCACCCTCTTAAGTTGATAATTTATCGAAAATTATAGGATTATTAGCAGAACAATTGACTAAATATCAAATCAACAAGTATCAAATCGTTTTTATAAAGCTAAAGTAGTCGACAAATAACAGATGAAACACACTTAAAAATTATAACGTTACATAGAAACTATAAACATAAAACGGAGCAAAATAAAAGGTCAAAATACACAACTCCAAGGGGTAAAAAAACATTGTGCCGGCACTGAATGAATTCTCTACAAGATTGATAAGTAAGGCTATGTTACCATTAAGAGGCCCCTTTCTAGACAACCGTAGCTCCGTAAGAGAAAAAAAGCCCTTTCCCCGCAATCAGTTACTAAACTACCGCATAAACAGACTAAAAGCATCCCTTGCTCAACCTCCCTGTATCTTCATCGAGAGTCTTAACATCGCTAAGATAAAGGGACGCTCATCTGTTGCGCGATGTTATCTTTAGGACTGTGGTGAGGATCCTTTTAGGGAAATGAGAATCAGAGGATGTAATCGTTCCCGCAGATATAGAACTTCTCGCGATTGTTTTCAAAATTTCCTATTTGTCTATAATTGCTAACGTTTTTGGTCGGTTGATGATTTGGTTTTACGCTTTTATAGATGGAAAAATTTTACCAATGGAAAATTACTGAATTTTTTCTCTTTGTAAACTACTAAAACTTGTTCTATTTCTTCCTATTCGTCGCCTTTAGCTAGGTTTTTTTTTGTTGCATGAATCGCAATAACATCAAGCTAACCCTATATGCATCTCATGCCAAATTTATGAATGTAAACTGAACTTGGATGATAGGTAAATATTTTTGTTTGAAATCATAGAGGAAGAGATAAAGTTCTGGTTTTTACTCTTAATTTGAATATATTTGTAATTAAATGCTAGTGTAGAATATATTTTGTGCCTTTTAAAGTTGCAATTTGAATTTTATTTATTAACCGGCGCGGCGCATAGTATAGCAAAGCTACACACCGTTACATTAAACGAAAACATCTAACTGGGCGTGGGCGGGCATATTACAATCTGAGAAGTAGGAATTCACTTATTCAATGCGTGAACATATATAAAAAGAATCTTCATCGTTATTAATTACCTAATAGTAGTAGTAACACATTACCGCTTACTGAAGTCGGGGTCCAAATAATCTCATTACCTTTTTGTATTTACTATTAGTTTTATATGATTTTATATGATGAGCTAAAATGGGTGTGAGGGGTACGAGTGGAGGAAGAACTTTTAACTATTTCCCCAACTATAACGAAGCGTCACTCGACAACACGGAGAAGCCTGTCAAAGAAACACTACATACCCCGTATATCAAAGAAACTTAAACGTTTCAAAAAATAGAGGTCTAAATAAGTCGTAAAATGTTATGTAAAATTATGAAATAAGGAATAAAGTTGGGGGTAAAATAATAATCTCACGAATAAAGCCCTGTCTTGATAGATCCCGAAATGGATAAGCTTAAAGTAAATTAATAGAGGGCTAATATAGTTTTCAGTTATGCCTAGCAGACATTTTGAGATTTATAACATTGTATCACGAAAAGAGGTGTCTAAATGATGAGCAAATGTATCGATTAGTTAATTTTCGAGTACTAATTTGTTCACAAAAATTACTGATAACTACGTTAGTGTCGATGCTATGGGCACCGGTTTTAGGCGTTGCGACGTAACAGTACCGCTCAATTCGCAACTAACGGACGGTCCCACAGAGCGTCGGGCATGACCATCATGCAGGCTTTGGAAACACATTCACCCCTTCTCCCGTAACGTAAAAGTAGAACAACGTAAAGAGATTCCCATTCAAGCCTTAACCCCGCGATAAACAAACGGTCTGGCGCTAACCGGCCTAAAAATAAGGCCCGTGTCCCTCGCTGTCATCAGCCGCTCGATGAACGTAAACAAATAAGGCAAAGGAAAGACGAGGCCTAAGGTAGTTCCTGCTGCTCTTGCTCGTCGGCTGATTCAGAAGGGAATGAATGCGATGGCGGTCTGCTGGGAAATGGTTTGGATATGGAGAATGGTCTCCAAGTGCTTGTTTTTCCTTTTCAGGGTTAGGTGATTCATAAATCTAATTGTGGAGAAGAAAGGGGGTGTTCGCAAATCGCGTAACAATTCCAGGTGTGGTTTTACGCAAGTTGATATGTTTTAGTAACTCCCTTCTCCTCCTTCAATAGTGATTTAAACAAAATTTGACATTTTATGATTTTTACTCTTTTTGTCACTTGATACATAGTAATTGTCTGTTATTATTACTTTTTATTATTATTTAATCAACATTAGAAGCGGTAAAAATGTTTTCATTAGTAGTGTAACAACGACAGTTATTTTCCTGTTTACTTTTAAAAGCTTGCTTAATCTCTTGTCTTTTAACACCCCTTTGGCACTTAAACATGATTCTTACTGATCATTAATTACTTATTGATCATTATGAGTAATGATGATTACTTACATAAATTCATTAAATTATCAGCAGTACTCTGGATATAAAATTTCCGTTACGTATAGTTACGATGAACCTAAACGAGAAGCTTGGTACTTTTTCTAAATTAATAGTACTTATTCGTAATATACAAAAATCCTCTATAATTAAACAATTTTTTAAAAAATTCGTTTAGAATGTGTTAAAAGTTATGTTTCCATTTCATATAGGGGAATTTTGATATTATCCGCAAAAACATGAAATAAGATTATAGTTGGCAATACAGGTTTAGATATCAATTCCGCAGCTAAAGAAACCTAACTGTGAAATCTAACGAAATCGTTCAATTCTATGGTCCAAACTATCAAAATCCAGACTCCCCCATTAGTGCATGTCCAATCACAGTAAAAGCATATGCAACCCAACTTTGCCACCTCTCTAAAACAATAACGTCCTGCACACGAGAAAGAGAGAAAAGGGGAATTCTCGAGAAGAGAGAGGAAAAAAATCCTCCCCCCCCAGATAAGAAGAGTGATGAATTCAAATTGACTTTCATTCACTCGGTCCAGATCAATCAATATTCTAGGGACCGAGAAAAAAAAAGAGTGCTGATCGAGTTATGAATGATGGAGTTATCAGTAAAAGCTCTGTATGAGGGAGAAGAAGGCGAGAGAGAGAGAGAGAGAGAGGGCAGGCTGCAGCAGAGGATAAAATCGATTGTCTGGCAGGATCGATTTCACGTGTTCCGCTGCCGCCGGGCGAGGCGATGTGACTTCTTACTTCCGTTGGTCATTCCGCTCCGTTTGGGTGGGTTCGTTTCTCCGGTATTGTTGGGTTTTTAAAAATTTGGGTTCTATACATAAAAACCATTTTTATAAAGGCCTCGAAACTAGGTCTGACGTCATAGGGGTCGTTTGTAATGTTGTGCCAATTGGGAAGGGTATCCTCCTCCATGCACTACAACGTACTTTTAAAAATATGTCCTTGGGTTATAAGCAACTTTCCAGGGCTGATAAAGGTGTTTTAGAAACTCAATATGTTTTATTTACTACCTAAATTTTACTTACTCTGTGCAATATTTTTGTATTTTGCAGTTAAGTTTTTATAACCATAAGACTAACATGACTGAGTTTTTATCCTATCATGCCGGTGTTTGTCTCTTATATAATTAAATTTTCAAATATTTCAAGTAAAAATCGATGATTAACTATACAATAAGTTATTTCATTCATTTATTACATGTATTTAAAATGTAAATATTATAAATAGTATCAGTATTAATAATTTTAAAGATAAAATCATGTAAAAGCTACCGAGCTATTTAATGACATCACCTAAAATTGAGTTGTAACGCAGTATATAGGTATGATTATCATTAACCCGTATTTATGATTGGAGCCACCCAAAGCTAAACTTTTTTCCCGACCCAGTACTTCACATGTTACTCCAGCAATAATCTCGAAACTGAAAACACAGAGGTTCACACGAAGGATACATGTTTTATAAATTACTGATTTAAAAATAATTATGACAATAAAGCGCATTTGATAGTAAGTGCATTTTAGTTTAAACAATACTTTTGAACCTTTAGTAATAAAGTTTGTAAGAACTATAGGTATGTTTATCAGATAAACGTTACATGACTTCATATGTGAATTTCAAGTTCTAATTTATTTAGATTTTTATTACATCACAAAATACAATAATAATACGTTTGACAAGGCTTTTTTTAACATTATATTAAAGCAGGCCTGAGCAACATACGGCCCGTGGACCGCATGTGGCCCACCCATTCTCATTTTGCGGCCCATTAAATGATTTTAAAATATTTAAGAAAATTCAATTAAAAAGGTAAATTTTTGTAAGTTGTTATAAAAGAACTCCCCACTGTAAAATATTGAACTATTTATTGACGGTGAGACGGATGTGGCCAGCCCTTGCTTTTCATCCAGCCCTCATAACGTAACGTATCCTTCTATAAAATAAATTAAACCGTATCATTCAGGGGTGGTTTCGGGAAGGGGGCCATTATAGGCATGCTAATATTCACAAATTTTCTGTTTTAAGTAGACCTTAGGATGTATAGATGTTTTAGTCGTTTTCTTTTATTATTAGAAAAAAAAGAAAGTTTCTTAATACTGGGGAATATATACCCGGTAATCGGAAATTTCCCACGGCATAGCAAGGAAGGATCCACCCCGGGTGTCAGATATTAAAAACAATAGGCCGAAACACTATTTTAAAGTGGAGTATTTTGTATAATGTAGTCCTTCCTCCTTTCCTTCCTCCTTTATCAGCGTAAAACTCGTTATTATCGGTATTACCAACAGAAATTTGAAAGACGAGGTTAAATTCTTTTCATGTTCAATTAAACTACGTTTAACTTGGTATGCGTGTATAAAGCGTGTTGCTAAACATACATTTTTAACTCTTTCAATTCTAAGCCTCCCGACATTACCATTGAATCCTATGGAAAATGTGGAGTGGCTAGGACTGAAAAAGGTTAAACAAACCAGTCCGCTCCCCACCCCAAAAAAATACTGCTTTCGAAACGAGACCCTCATTTCTTTTATCATTATTTTTTACAACTACTTATAAAAGGCCCGCAACTTTATTAATATTCCATAGTTTGGCCCTCAGCTTTCCAAAGGTTGCTCCTGCCTGAGATAAATATTTTAAGATCATTGCTTAAAAGCAAAACACCAGAATGTTAAGGATTTTGAAAAGTATGTTCAAAGTTATTTATACCTCTATTCAAAATATAAATAAACATTTTCAACAAAAGTTTCCCATACGAAAGGTAGGCGTAGACTGGTGCAAAGGAAAATTATTGATTTTAAAGTTTATGAAATGTATATTAGGATTATTTATAAATACTTTACAGTGTTCCACCCACTCTTTTGTATCCGTCAAAGAAGAAAATATTTTCAAAACGCCTACTGGTTCCACAGTTACGGTGATTTTATTAAGAATGGAATTAACCTTACGTTATAAAATTTGTAAAGCAGACTAAAGTTAAAAGTATTCATTAATAATCACTTATGAAACACTTAATGTTGGACTTTCACTATCTTTGGTTGACCATTGTAATAGAAGTAGGCAGTTGATTTGTTTTTTAAAATTATAATTCATAGATGGTGGGAGCGGATTCATTACCACTGCTTAAGAGTAAAATAATTTTCAATTGCATAAATTTCTAAGACGCCCGGTTTTACGAACAAAAAGTTTTCTAATTAATAAAATATAATGATAGCAAAAAGTTTTCATAAAAATTCATAGTTTATCAAATTTTTTGTGATAAGATTTTTATAAAACAGTTTATACAATCTATACAAACATAAAAGTAAACAATAAGAAAACTCCATAAATACCTCTCTTATCCGGTAAAGTTTTTTATTTTAGTAATCCTATAATGGTGTTTCACGGCACAAAGCATCCCAAAGTGTAATTAATGAAATTGTTTATTATTATGAACCCGAAACCAGCAAATAATCTACTCGCCTTGTCTTTCACATTTCCCCAAACATTGGGGCTATAATGACCGGCACTTGATCCCTCAAGGGAAATCAAAAAGAGATAGTTTCAGATCTCTCATAACATCATCCCAAATATAGCTTACAAAATTTTACACTTAAAGGTGATTTTATTTGCTACAAAGAAATTACAAGAGCATTATAACATCTTTACAAATCGTTTTAATTTAGTGTTTTAAATTTTTTGGGTTAAAAAGTTAATTTTTAACAAATAACTAATACAAATTAGTTTTTAAGTAATTTTCAAATCATACCGACAAGAATTTTCGTTTTCCAAACATTTACGAAATTTCTTTTTATAGAAATTAATCGATTTTCAGTTATCTCCAAAAAATTTCAATAGCTTGTTAACTTATACGTAATCATAAAAATATCCCTTAAATAAAAAAAAACTATTAAAATTATTTATTAACTATGTAACAGCTACCAACGACTTTTACTCTTTTCAAGCATTCAGTTTCATTCATTCACACTGAAAATCATTCGGAAGTACTCCCACATTAATTTCGCTTCATAGGCAGTCGCACCAATAGTCTCTCCATCTATACGTTTAACTTATTTTTGGTGTATAACTTATTTTTGATGAAAAGTTTCTTTAAATTCCCTATAAGTATAGGGAGATACATATTACACTTTAATAAAATAAAATTAAAGCGTTACTTGCCTTAAACGGTTATGTCTAAGAATTTATTTTTGAAACGATTATAAGTTTTAATAAAATTATCCACTGAAGAAATTTTCATCATAGAATACGAGTACAAATACTTTAAACGTATCAAATGGCAAAAGAACTAATATTACTTTCTGATACCAATATCTAACTCTAAATTTGTGGTTTCCCTACAACGATGAAAAATATGGTAATGCCAAAGTAGCTTCTATCTGGTTCTTTATCGATCCAAAACCGACACATATTAAAAGTATAATTTTACCAAGAGAGATTTGGGCTGTCAAATTCCAACTATTTCGATAGAGCACCACTTGAAGTATTATCCCATCCAAGTATTTAAAGTTAAGAACGATAATTAAGCATTTCTTTTTAGCAGGCGAACTCCTAAGTGACCTAAACTTAACGCTTCACGTAAAAAATGTATTGAAAAACGTATACAATTTTTTTTCAATAAGAAACTATATTTTATCCATACAGAACTTTCTGAACTGAAAAGCTGCTATCTCGTTTTCCTGCATCATTTCTTTTGCTTTCCTTCTACATCTTTCCTGCCCATCTTTCTCTCTGTAGGAGCCCAAAGCCTATATGCTAACGTTGAAAGCTCAAAAATCTTAATTATTGTTTGATTGTAATTACAAATTTGATTTAACGCAATAGGTGAGTTATCTAACTATTAAATAAAATTACACGATAGCGTCGGATTGCGCCAAATAATTATAATAATGTAAACTCTTGACCTGGTCAAATTTGTTTTAGCTAACAATTTTTATTTGCTTTTAATGTGAAAAAAAATACCACTGCATTTGGGCCAAAGTTACCCCATTTTACGGTATTGAGAACATGGACGGATTTAGGAGAAAGAACCTGAGGGTCAAGCTAGAGACTTTTGGGGGCATTCTGTCCTTGATTGAACTGAAACATTGCTTACAATGAAAAAATGGAATATCCTTAAAAAGTTAAGGGAAGGCATTGACCCCCATGACCCCCTGTAAATTCGCCGATGTTTGAGACCTTGGTATCTAACTATCATAAAAAATAAGTTTTTAAATTATACTTATTAAAAGCGGTTACCTACCCGCTTTTCCCAAAAAAGCTTCTTCCTTACTTTATGGGGGGTTAATTATAAATAACAGCCGATAGTATATTTTAAAGTTAGATTGTATCAAAATAATGTAATATTTTCAACAGTATGATAAATGTACTAAATTTCGACTGTTCAGAAGGAACATATTTTAATTTTTGTAAGAAAATAACCATTTTTTTATATTGCGCCCATTGACCCCATATTACAAATCCGATGTTCCATCGGAGTTGATCGAAACTCGGGAGGGTTAATCCCGGAATACACATACTTTGACTCTCTGGTTCCATCCAGCAATACACGAGCCCCTACCCGCTTTGGGAAACTCTTCCCTATCCCTCCTCTTTCTCAATCTCCCTGTGTCTCACACTCACCCTCTCTCTGTTTCTTCCTCTCTCTCTCTCTTTCTTTCTCTTTATAACTGCCCTCTCTAACTTTCTCAATCACTTCCATCTCTTCGTCTTTCTAACTATCTCCCCATAGTATCTCCTTCTCACTCTCTAAGTCTATCAAATATCTCTCTTTTTCACACACACACTCTCCTACCTCTCTCTATCACTCATTTACTTCTCTCTCTCTCTCTCTCTCTAAACTTTTTCTGATCGTTTCGGCCCAAATAAATCACTTGGTTTATAAGTCTTTATAAGTTACGGTGTCAATTTTGGAGTGATATGTTCCAAAGTTTTGGAATAAAGTGGAAGTTTTACTCTCGGCACCATATTTAAGTGAAAATGTGTAGTTTATAAACTAATTATGAATTTTTGAGAGAAGAAAAATGTACTGTCAAAAATAAGTCAATAAAGTAAGATATTTTTCTTTCATAAAGGAACACGACTACGTCTCTTCAAGAGCTCATCTTTTTCTCAATAGGTATACGCAATAAAATTGCTACTTATCTGGTTTCTTGGTGAAAAAAATATTTTATATACGTTTTTCAATGCACTTTATAATTTAAGAGTTCGCAAGCTAAAAAGAAGTTCTTAATTATTTTTCTTAACTTTAAATAATACTTGTAGTACATCACACACTTCCGTGGTGTGTTTCATCGAAATGATAGGAATTTGACACCTCAAACCTCCCTACTTTCACTATCACTCCCTCCATCTCTCCTACTTTCTCTCTGACATTGCACCATTCCATCGGCCAAGTGAGTAAACCTTAACAAAACCACTAGTCATCTCATCTCCCCGACATCGGAACCTTAAAGAAACCCAGATTCTTTCCACCAACCATCCTTCTGACTGTAGCAAAAGCGAAAGCGTAGCGCACCTGATGTGCCGGTCACTCGGCTTCAGATCAATCAGCAGCAGGGTCGGCCCGGCTGAGCACAGTCCATTAAACGGTAGCTGCGGACGTCGCAAGCCCCTGCGCATGCGCCCCGCTGCCACACCCTTCTGCGGTGGCGGCCCCCCGAGAAAGCCCTGCTGCGACCGGCAGCGTGCTCCCTCCCCCGACTACAGGTGGCAGCGTGGAAGAGTCTTCTTGCTCATGATGATGATGAGAGTTGGGGGGGAATTGAAATCACGGGACGTTTTTAAAGTCGGGCTTGCCAAAATTTATTTCGTCATTCCCAATCCCGGTTATTGTAGCTCTGCAGCAAAACACACTAGTAAACGTTTGCAACGAAGGCGTATACCCAAAGCGCTCCCTCTATATATCTCTTTACATGTCCCTTTCTCCCTTTTTTCATACTCTCTCTCTCTATCAACTACATTTTCTCTCAATCTCTCTCTCTCGATATATCACCTTCACTATCACTCCCTCCAATTTAAGGCACTTTTTTCATAAATATACACGTAAAGTTTAAAGAACTCACTTCTTATGAAATTAAACATAAACATATGGAATTAGGGACACTATTGTTATAGAATTTACTCTATAAATACTATATCTTGCACTTACTCACATATCTCTCAATATCGAATACTATAACTCAAGGAATATATCCCTCAATGTAGTTCAATAGCATTATCTTTCAATAAAAAAATTGTGGAAACACAGAACACCGAAAGTTGGAGTTATTTGACATATCCATTGATTTCAGGATAAATTTCATTGCTACAAGTAGTTAATGGTACATTAATTAGGAGTTAAAGTATCTTTTACAGACTACCTACATATCGAGAAAATTCTATAAACTATTAAATGAATAAATCTCATCTCGCACGACAATATGACCTCGATTTATATAGCAGTTAAAGACTCCTATAAAAATTAAACGCATCTTTTTGTATTTGTACGTACACTTATTTACTTACTGAAGGAATTACTTATGTATTTTTATTCATCATGTCGAGTTATTCCAACTTAGTTTCAAAAATCACACAATAGAGAAAATATTTCTAACGAATGAGTATCGAGATAATCCTTTCCAAAACTCCTTGCAAAATAATTCTTTCAGGACCAAACTAACCGTGAAAAAACTAAAAATTTGATTTAAGATAATCATTCACTGCAAATTATAATTCAGAATTTACCAAACTAACTACATCTCTAGATCTGAAAAATATGAGAAAGATTTTAAAACTAAAAAACAGAAAAAATAAGTTTATCTTACAAAAAAAATAAATATCCCCCCGCTGTGTAGAACAGATGCTTACAAAGAAAAACAGTGTAAAAAAAGGATCCTTCTAAACATATTATGCAGCTCAAAGACACGAAATTACAAACACTTATTTTTTATGCAAAATTAGTACAAAATACCAAGGGGAATATCTTTTAAAAATTGGCAACCATTAGAAATTCTGCAAACCATTGATATATTTTATCTCACCCAATAATATGATTCCAACAAGGTACATACGTCATATTTATTTAAAAACAATTGATTAATTGGATTAAAATTAGAAACATTACCCTTACCTACTCATAACTTAATCCTTATAAATAGAACCTCAATAACTTTAAAATACATTTTTCCAAAACTCTATTACAAATTTCTTTAATGTAATAATATAACGCTATGCTTGTCATGGTTTTTAATTCGAATTGCATCAACTTTTTGTGTCACAAAAAATATTACACACCATCCCCAAAGTACTGAAAAAAGATTAAAAAACCTAATATATAAATACAGTTATATAAATACAGTTTTGAGAGTTAAAGTTTGGAACTAAATTAATAAGTTTATGTTCAAAGGTATTCCTGTAAGTGGAGTATAATGGCTGATGCTTTTTATAAATCCCCAAAAATCATAATATCACCGAAAAATTTATACAAGGTCCAAATGTATCCTTAGGAGCTTGCTGAAACACATCTTCCTGAATTATAGAAGTAATCCATTTTGGTGCTGTTTCTGAAAAGGTAGTATCCAATGGAGCTGTGAATCTGAAAACGAAGCCCTGGGTTTGGAATATGTATGGACTTGAAAACGGTACTTACTTCATCTGTTTAACAATGGTGGATTTTCCAGATTCACCGGCTCCTATAAATTAAAAAAATATGTTATTAAACATGAATAGAAATGCAATGTATGATCTTTCAAATCAATATACGCAAAATATTAGTGCCACTATCATTATTATGATTACAGTTTTCGCAATTATTAGTTTTTATTGTCTGGTTAAAGTTTTAAGCATAAGTTACCTATTTCATGTGATTAAAATTGTCTTAATATCACCACCATTTATCGTTTATTAGATTTTGCCAATGATTTATTTATACAAATTAAGTTTTTAAAAATATTTTATAAAATGTAATGATATTTATCATACAAACGTAGTATGATTAACTTAATATAAGGAGGAAAAAAGATCAATGTTCTTAAAAAAAAAACTTTATTTTATTGTCTTCTAAAAATAAACTTCCAATAATAAACTCTCCGAAAAAGGAACTTAGATTTAAAATGAGCGTATTATAAAATACAATCAAATTGCATCTAATAAAGTTAAAGACATCAAAAATCTTTTAGTTTCAATCCTACTATTACATTTATCACTGAACTATAGTATTTAAATGTCTACCTCTTCAACGAAATAACTCCATTTTTTTAATGTTTTAACTATTATTTTATAATATAGTTAGCATATCTAACAACCAATTTAAACCTGGTTAACTTAATTTTATTAACTATGGGTGTATTGTGTTTTTGTCAAATGACTCTTATTAAAACTAAATCTGTTTTGAAACAGTATCTTTCATATTAAAGTTTAAGCCTATAAAACATTTACAAACATAATTTTAAAATAATCCAAACAACTAAATAGTAGTAAATAAAACATATATATCAATATCATTCCTTTAAACAAAACTTTCTTTATTTTACCACCCAATACTTCTAGATAGTTTCAGCTTCCATGTTTTTAAATAAAATTTTGAATAGTTTATTCGTTTCACTGATTCTAACAATTCATAGTTAGTACTATCTATCTATTCAAGTTATGAATGATAAATTTAGCGAAAGAGAGACAAACAAAATTATAATATAGAATAGTGTTCAAAATTAAGGCCTACAAGGAATGAGCATGACCAAATATTTGCATTTTAAGATAATGGATAATTTCATACATATTGATGTGCAAATAAAAAGTTATTTAATTTATCGATGGTATTTTTATGAAAAAAAATACCCTATAGCTCGCATGTTTCCAGGTTTGTTGCTATAAGATTTTGTGTCACCTATGCACCCGAATTTTTTCATGATAAATCAAGGCTTCTTTTCACATATCCTAAAACTCAAATATTACTTTTTCCAGGTAAAATAACTGAATGATATGTGTATTAAATCTAGAAAACACGTCTTTATACAAAATACGCGCAATATTAGCAATCACTTTGAGTGTCCAGTCATTTATTAGTTAGTATTTTAAAGTTTAAATTATATAAAATAATATTTTCTTATTTCATGTTGAAAAAAATTTACCTATATAATCAGTTTAGGTGAAAGGGAGATGATTTTAGAAATAATAAATCTCTTCTTAATTAAAATTACTTTTTATGTAATTAAACAAAAATTAAAGGGATATATAAATTTTTATGTCGTTTATTTTTAATAGAAACACTCAGCAAGCGAAATTGTTTTCTCCATGCAATATTTTCGCGTAAATATTTTGTAGAATGTTTCTTTTTTACACGTATCATAAATTCCATACATTAATACATTATAAAATGCATGAAAATATATAAACTTTCAAAAAATTAACTCCATATTATCTTAGAGTGAAATTGGACCAAAAACTTAGGTGTTAATTTTTAAATATGATCATTTTATTATCATAGTGATAATAAATTATTAAAATCGCACTTAATTCATGAATTTTATGACTTTTTCATTGGAAGTCATAAAGTAAATCGTAAAAACTTAGGTATTGTTTGCGGACATGAAAACATGTTTCCTTTGTTCCTTTGTAATAATTTTTCGTTGAAAAATGTAAGGCAGGGCCTTATCAAAAGGGAACTTATAAGGTTTAAACCCATCCCCCCACCCAATTTTGTGAGAATTACTTATGATATGATATTTTTTTTCTTAATTTAGTGGCGTCCGTAAACTTCCGGGATTACGCAAAGAATCATCTGAAGAATATTTTTTCTCAACTTACACCTATACACAAAAGTGCAATTATGGCTCTAATGTAAGAGGTATTAAAAATTAATATTCTAGAATTGATAATTTTATACTTTTTTTAAAACATTTTAAAAGCTAGTTAGGTTTTAATAAGTCAGAACTTGTGAGTAATAGTCTTAATTACGGTACCCCTCGTAATACGAGATACTTTTTATTGAGAAAAGAGACACTCAAACTACTATTATATGGTCTGTAAAAGTAACAATTAGACTCAGAAGGCCAGAGAACCTCAAAATTGTGACGTCGTATGATAGAAGTCATGACATCACTTTTAATGACTCTTTGAGAACAAATCGGTTTCACTTTGAATAAAATAATTCATTAGAAGTTTTTCTAATGAAAATTTCGAGGCATTTCAAATGATATTATCAGGGGGAATTTTAATGAAATCGTTACAAAGTAACAATTTGAAATTTCAGAAACTTAACTTTTATTTAATTAAATATTACTTATCAAAATTAAGGATTGTGTGCTTTCCAGGATCCCGGTTTCGCAGAAGCCCGGTACTATTTAGCATTTAAATTTTTTTCCAGAGAAGGTATTTGAGATTTATTTCCGGAAATTCTTAAAATTATAACTATCGGTATGAATATGAAACATTACGAAACTCAACATTATTATGTCATTTACACTTAAAACTTTTATGTTCCATTTGACATCCATATCCCACAAAAATTTAACATTTAAAATCCCCCAAAGCACAGTGTCTTCCAAAACAAAATGCCAAAAATTCTTCTAAAAAATTACACATTAATATTAAAACCATGCAAAAATCTTTGAATTGGCATGGAAATATTATATTTTCAAAAGTAAGTATCCATAGAAAATTTTGGAATGTATTGTAAAAAAGAAGGAGAGTAAAGAACTAAAGAAACACTCCATACTTTGTAAAACCTCTCATAAAGGACAAGAAAAACTATTTTGAAGTGGAATTCGTTTTAAAAAATAAGAAGTAAATTTTAATAATCATCAATTAATAAAAATGCATTTTATTCTATGATATCAACTCAATTTCTAGAACTATTCAAAAGTTAAAAACATCATATGTATAGCAACATCACTTAATATTTAAGGATATTTCCTCTCATTAATTTTAAATAATAGCTCATGACTTCACGTTAACAGATTATGCATAGAAAAGAACTTTAAACTGACATTTTAATAACCTACATTATTTTTTGAACATTGAGGTTTTGTAAGCATTCTCCATTCAAAAAAATGTCTAATATAAATTATCTCTTTGTATACGTATATGTTACGGGCAAAGTGATCAATCGGGCATTATTAATAATACCCAGAGGGGAGGCGGGCAAAGTGATAAATTTCATTGATAAATGCCATTGAATTTATCACATTGCCCGTAACATATATACATAGTGTCATACATTTATGAAACTTTCTCATCTAATGCAATGCCTGCTGTCGGTAGTAGTTAGAGCGACCATCATAATATCCAATCGAAATGTTTATTTTGCATGATTTAGTAATTGGCTTTTAAAGATGCGTTGTGATTTTTGAAAACATGTGTTGTATAGCAAGAAAGCCAGTAACGTTATTTGAAACATACTACTTAGGTTTATCATGTCATATTGGTGAAAAATGTAATCACGCTACATCCTATAGTGACACGCGAGAAACCACTTCTAGGCTGCAATAAAATTCCGTAATGTCAATTGTATATTTAATACATTAATGCATTAAATTTATCATTCAAATTTATTTAAACTGGCCTTTAAAATTGCAATCAGTTGAATTAGTATATAAATTTGCAATATGGTTTTCTTATTAATGTAAGAAGTAGAAGAAAATGTGGTTAAAGTGAAAATCCAAAACAATTCTGTTGAAAGATGTAATAGGATAAATGTGAAAAACTCCCTAAAATTGCTTGATACTATGTACAAATATATCAAAATTGATCACAATTATAATTTTTTTTATAGTATAATTGTTATTCGTAAACATAATTTTTTTTTAAAGTTTTATTAAAATTTAACCATATAAATACCAGGACGTCATTGAAATAATAATATCCTACTTACGGTTTCAATCAAATTTAAATTTTAAAAAAACATTTTACTGTATTTTTATTTAAATGTTGTTTATTAATACTCTCGTTGAATTAAATTAGTGTTATTTGCTAGGTTTGGGTAATTGCGAAATCGGAAAGGAGCACTTTCTCATACATGTTCTAGTTATTTTCTTTTCCTTTAAACAAGAAATGATCCAAGACCTTTGACCTATTCTTCAATTTTAGAAACCTGACCTCTTACCGTGTACTATGACCTTTGTTAGTCATATCTTTAGAGGGAAATATTTGGATAGAACTAATATTATTCGAATAAATCAGTTGATAACTAACTAATCAGGCTAGAGATAAAGCTAATTACGAAACTTATTTCATAATTTGTTGTGTTGAATCAATTATTAAGAGTTTAGAAGAAAAAGTTTCAGAAGGGTAGCTTTATAAATTTCGCTAGTGTTAAAGCTTTTCTAATGAAGCAATGAAAAATACTTGACTTTTCAAATGAATTCTAAATTTACAGAACTGATATAAATTGAAATGATGAGGCTCGAATGATGATTCATTTGTCGATGGGTATAAAATGGCTAAATATAGTTTTATCACACCATTTAAAAGGTCATATACTTTGCCTTAAATAGCTTTCAGAAAATATGCAGTGATAGAATAAGCATTTCTTGTTTGCTTTAAACATGAGAAACAATTAAGAAGTTTTGAAAAATTTTCTGTCGTTGTATTCAGTTAGAAAGTATTAAAAATAAAAAGATTCTAAAGCAATGCATAAATTTCAGGTAAGTAAATTTCTATTTGAAAATGAATGTTTTAAGTTCAGTTTAATAAAAATCTAATTTTAAAAAATCAATAGTATACCTGCTGATTGGAAAAGTAATTACTTCTGAAAAGTTTCCATGCATATACTACTATAATTAACTACAAATCAAGAATGTAATTCTTTATAAAGTAATGCATTAATGTATGTAATTATTATTTAGGAAATAATCTAGTAATAAAATAGCAGATATGAATATAAACTATGAGAGTGGGGCACCTTGAGACATGGCCCACCTTGGGGCACTTCACTTTTCAGACGTAATTTTATAGTTATGAACTCGTACTTATAGGTACTAATAAATTATTCTAAAATCTACCATCAATGTGTTTTGGAATCTTTGGTGCGTCTGGATCATGATTTACATCAGTTTTCTAGCTTTGAGTGATGCAAAGTTACAATTACTTGTAGTTTCAAAAGAAATATTTTAATAAAAGAGGTTTATTGATATTATTATAATTATGTTGAGATTAAAATATCTGTATCCATTGATATTTTAGAAAAGAAAATGAAAATGTTTTGCTAAACCTAAAAGAGTAATTAAGTTTAATATCCAATGTGTCAAGTGGGGCCCCTTGGGACACTCAGGTGTGGAGCACCTTGGGACATGTTAAAAGATACCCCAAAATTTTCAAGAATAAGAGAAAAAAAAATTATTAAAAAATTAAGTAATTTAAAGATTTAGAAGATATAATTTAGAAATTAATGCAAAATAAAAGATTCTGGAAGGAAACAAAAAAAATCAGTGATTTACGTCATGACCAAAATGAGGAAATCAGTGAAACATTTTGAATAAAAAATATTATTGATGACCAATTTAAGATTCTTAAGCTTAGCTTCATCATAATGTAATGTGTTAATTTTATATTTTTAAAAATAACATAATTTTTTATGTTATTATTGGAAGTGTCCCAAGGTGAGCCACTAGTGGGGCACCTTGGGACATTAAAAGAGGTTTTTTAAATTTGTTATTATGAATTCCTTAAAAGAGATAATTGTTCGGAAAAACTTTTATTAGATGCGCAAAGGAGTAGATTTAATTTATTAGCTGTGTTTGAATAAATATAACGGTATAAATAAATTAGAAAAATAATTTTGAAAAAGTGTCCCAAGGTGCTCCACTCTCCCTACTACTATTTATTAATCCATTTCCGAGATTATTGTACATGGCATTACGACTTTAAATCTATTCTTAAATTTGAAATTTGAAACAAAATGATTTGATAATGAATCAAACAACTCAAAGTATTCCCACTTTGCATCAGAAAATATGTGAGCTATGGAACCATTAAATTTTAGCCTTTACTTAAAATAATTCTAAGCTTTGGAATTTAGAAAACATATATATCATGAAATTAAATTATTCCAACAAAAATTATATGATATAAAACTAGGATAAACACATAATCTAACATTTGAGAGATATTATTGATTACTTTTGAGTTACTAATGTTTATAAAACAATTTTTACACAATTTAGTGCATAATAATAGAAACAATTTTATTAGATTTCGAAACAACTTTATTCAGTTTACAAATGGGGTTGCGTTTAATTTTTACCTCAACTAGTAACTATAAGATCAGATTTTATTGGGTTCTTAATTATTACTAGAACTACACTATTTTGTATGGTACTCAATGAATTTTTACTTTTCAAAACATATATTTTACCTTTTATCAAAATTTCATGCGTAGTTTTATAACTGCATTAAATAAGGTAAAAATTACTTCAAATCTATTATTCATTCTTATCATTTATTAATATCCTCCCAACTAAAACTACACGACTCAACTTTTTTTATGCACTAATAAAACACAAAGGTATGATTTTATTATATGTGAAACAAATGGTATTCATTCTAAATTTTAAACATTTTCTCATTTTTATTTATCCTTTCTTATTTTTAACACCTAACTTCTATCACATCGCAAAATTATGTGAGTATAACGATATAATTAGCTTGTATATGTATGCATAAAACGCTTTAAACATTCACGTTTATTCCAATGTATTAAACGAAGCGCTTTATAAGATAACCAAAAGAACAACGAAAATGTTTGTATGAAATCCATGTAAATTAGAATTCCATGTATTTTTAATTTAACTGAAATCTAACATATTTTAAAAACTCTAATAATGACCAGAACCTAAATCTCTCATCACATTTTTATACTAAAACCCTGGTGTACATTAAACAGTAACCTCGATACGAATAACGTTAACCTAAATAACTTTTAACAAAGTATAAGACTTATTAAAGTACATTGTATGGGGTGGGGGTTCCATAAGCTAAAGAGTGATAGCCTACACCCCATGTAGCAAAATCGCTTCGACTAAATTGCCGCTCACTCCTTGGCACCTTGCCAAAAGAGGGCAACTGGCCGTAGCTTGCACGGATAAACAGAAATGCCGGGATAAATTATTGGTAAATTTAGGTCAAAATTTACAAAGCGTAAAATTTCCTAAACCATTTTATGCATTGTATATTCCATTACATGTATGTTTCTGTACTAAACACAATTATTCACTAATTTTGCATTTTTAGTTATATAGGATATTGCTACAAAGTACTAGAATTATTTTTCTATGCACATTGTTTAAAAAAAAATAATAAGCAAAAACGCAATAGAGATATCAAAAGTAGCTTCTTTCAAAAATCTATATTAGTTAAGTATAAAAAAAATAAGAGTCGATAGGCGTAGATTAGGTTTCTTACCAGAAATTATGATCACTTATCTCCTAGTTCTTAACAGTGTGTAGTAGTACTTTATCCATTATTTATATGGCTTCATACATAATATTTAATAAATATTAGAATGTATTACATATCTTAAGTATTCCAAATTTATTACAAAAAAAAGTATCATCGTTACATTTACAAAAAAAAATCGTTAAATATACTTTTAATACTAAAAGTAAAATTTCCGTACTTAAACCCTTTTTTTATTTTTAGAAAAAGTATATTTTTTAATCCTTGCACTTCTTTTAAACTTTTTATTTTTGATTTCAATGATGAGATTTAAAATAAAATATTACCTTAAATATGGGTACATGAAAAAAAGTCCTTATTTATAGCTAACATCAGTTGTATGCATTTACTTTCTAGTTATATTTACATTTTCAGTTTGTTTCATAAAATATTTATTTCAAAAATGTTTGATTCTACTAATAAACTATTTTACAAAAACATTATGTTATATTTTGGATAATATCATACATTAATCTATCATATTATAATATCATAATTTATAATATCATTAAAACCAATTAATTAAGTAAAACTAAGCAGTAGACCATCAGCTATTTGGGAGACCTAAATATTAGAAGAGAGAGTTCTCAAGAAAGGGGTTTCTTGTGTAGGAGATTGACCTAGATTTTCTCCACTTTAGCTTTACTTAAGTATCCTCTAAGAAATATACGGTAGGGAGTGAGATGATAAATTTTCACTATCACATCAAAATCAGAAAGCTTATGGAAAATATTATTACATAGGGAACTTACATTTATTTGAAGGCGAGTTCAAACAACTAAGCGAATGAGAAAGACATTTTTTTTTAATCGGAAAGGACAATGAAAATATACTTTTACTTTTTACCTGTGGTTTCTATGAAAATGTTAAAATTGATTTTCGTCAATTAGTTTTGTCTAAAAAAATATATCCTAAAGTATAGTTTTGAAAACTATCCACCACGATTTAGTTTTATTTGCTAAAAAGGACTATGCGGTGTAGCCAAATCACAACTCAAAACAAAATGTTGAAAGTTTGACTGAAGGAATTAAACAGATTACTAACAAAATTACATGATGCATTCAAAAGGTAACAGAATGAAATGTGTTGGATATTATAATTATCCAATTCATCTTTGAAGATTCCATAAAATTATAACAATATTCAATTGGTCTGGACGAAAATTGAATCGGTAGTTTGAAAAAGGGAATAAGTTCAAAAAATAACAAATGGACTATTTATACTCAAAAGAAATCTACAAGCTATGCTCTATACATCAATGGAAAGAGGAAAAATTTAACTACCCCCAATAGGCAGATATATCCCCTGGAGTTTGGCGAAAACGATAACCATTGTTTGTAATTTTGTTATTATAAATTTGAAACTTAAGTTAATTCCTCTTTTTTTCTTATTTATTAATAAAAAAATTTTAATTTAAAGGTGTTTTTAACTTTTTTTAATCCAATAAATATTTGACTCCATTGATTACTGTCTTAAAGAATCAGTTTCATAGGACATTTCTCATTTTTAATTTCATTTACCTTTGTATTTTTCCTTTTGTGTTGTGAACTTAGCAGACATATAATTTAATTGTCGATTAGAATGGTTTTTGTGATTTTTTTTTCAGCTGAACTTTCATAACTTTGGAAAAGGGAATCAGTCCATCAGCTTTTTTAACTGTAAAATATTTTTGTGTGAATATACATATATTTTTTTCGATGATTGTTCTGTACTAAATAGGGTCCTAAAATTCCAGTAGGAATTTGGTGGTTTACAATGAAAATTCTATTACTTATACAGTGTTTTCTGTATTTTCTCAAAACTTGGTTTTTGGACTTATTCCCTTTTCAAACTGACGATTCAATTCTTTTGCAAATAGTAGTTGTAACACGTGCTGAAGTTCAAAGCACAAATTTAATTCTCTCCTTGAAATAAATTTTGCCCATTGCATTTTCTAAGAACACAATTTTACTATTAAATACATTTATTTACCAATTAATGGTCTGTAACGTCCATTTAAAAATCAAATCAATCGTCCATCAAATTATAAAAAAATATATTGAAAATTATTTGCGTATTTACATGGAAAAATAATGGAACAAAGTGGTAAGGTGAAACCCTTTTTAGGACAATTAAGAAACAATTAGTGTATTCCACTACGAAAATAATCAATTATCCCCTAAAAAAAAAGACTATTCAATATAGTACATTTCCAATGCAATAAACTGATTACAATATTGATTTGGGTGGGATGAAAATTCTTCTGCAGATTAGAAGTCGTAAAACCTCTACTAAAGCTCTCAATGCCCAATTTCATTTATCTCCTTGAAATGAACTTTGTTAATGACACTTTCTAAGAACATAAGAATTTCGGTATTTTTACCACATTTATTTACCTAGTAAAGACTATAATATCCATTTAAATGGTATAAGATCAATCAAATCGAATAATTATTGAAAGATAAAGTTATTCACGTATGCGGAAAAAATAATGAAATAGAACTGTATATGGACGTAACTAAAATACCGAGTATAAGTTACTGCCGAATAGTTACTAAAAACTAAACTCATCAGTGGAACAGCTCTAGTGGGTAACTCTCCTAGGCCTACGATGACTGTCTTCGTTTTCATGACCGTAAAGCTGTTCAGTGTAGGATTCTCAAACTTTTCCTAGCTTTGTCCTTATTTAACAGTTTTACCATTTTGTTCCCAAACACTACTCTCAACTACCATTTCTCTTTACCCTTCTTGAAGAAAGTAATGCTACAGGATCACAAATTTTCCTCAGATTGCAAAGAGGGGGTTGGTGAGCGATAGAGAGCAGAGGGGAAGAACCCTCTTGTTTTTGTAAATAAATATTTTATTTACTGAGTATAAAAAACAGTTTTGATGATAAAACATCGGCATTTTAAACCTATATTTATTTCTAATTGTTCAAGTTTTTTGAGGTTTTATATTTAAAAAAATACCAAAGCAGAAGCAGTCTAAAATACTTTTTGGGTATTCTATTTGTATACTATTTTTTTAAACACACGACAAGCTTACCGTATACCACCAAGTATTACACAGGGCTTATACAGAAGTAAGTAAAAATACATAGTAAAACTACAAAATACTAACGAGGTATTTGAGAGTTGACAGTATGTTTAAAATGTTATAAAGGTATATACGTTTCATTGATAAATTTGGAAAAAGGACAAATGCACATTTAGGACTATGAAGAGCAGGAGGCTACTTAATGTCAAGTTTTTTCAGAGAAAGTTCCAAAGCATTCCTCTGTGTGACGAATTTCGAACAGTGAAATATAACATGCTCCACATCCTCACCACCTCCGACACTGCAGTCACAAGAAGTGTTAGGGCATAAATTAAATCTATTAAGGTATTTTTTCAATGTCCGGTTAGAAGAGTCGTTATTTTGAAATTTGTGACAAAGTGACGGCAAGAAAGTCTATTTATTTGCACACTATTTAGTTACATTTTTTTTTAGGTATTTGTACTTCTACTTTATCTTAAATATTTGTATTTGTTCTCAAATACTATTTTCTGGTACTTTCAACAACCTTGGGAATCAGGTAAGATGAAAGCCTTCTTTAGGCGCGAGGAAAACAACCAAAAAAATCCACCTACGAAATTACAGCCCTCATTCACCTCTTCCGATCCACCCAAAGAACAGCGCCGCTATCAGCCCTCATCGTGGCAGAAAAGAGAGAGAGGAGAAAAAAAAGGGAACGTTTTCTCGGTGGATCGAAGCACCTGCTGCGTCGGGAGGGTGATTAGCACCGGGCGGGGCTGGCGTGCAGACGACCTGTCGCCCGTCCTCAACAGATCGAGGGGACGGTGGTCACTCAATCGAATGGAGTGGAAGGCTTTTTTTTTCGAGATGCCCTTTTCGTTTGCAGAGGTGGTGTATGTTTTTGGGAGTGCATATTGAAATTGGAGATGAGAGGTTGAAATATTTCCTGAGCTAGTTTTAG
Organism: Tetragnatha montana; assembly: GCA_963680715.1. Taxonomy (NCBI): domain Eukaryota; kingdom Metazoa; phylum Arthropoda; class Arachnida; order Araneae; family Tetragnathidae; genus Tetragnatha; species Tetragnatha montana. The sequence goes on from OY796683.1 coordinate 28,689,507, forward strand.
AGAGTGTTTTTGGAGAGTATAATTAGAGAGTCTTGTTTTATGAGAATGATTAAGGATAACTTAGGTTTCAACCAATTTTTGGCTTGGTAAGAAATGTCTCAAAAATTTACAGAGCCAAAATTGCCTATGAATATTCTTAGAGTTTACAAACTTTCAAACCTCGAGACCCATATTTTTAGAAGCTTAAGGCCCATTCACACTGATTCACTTTCACTCTTCATCCTGAAGGATTCACTCCTGTGAATCGCTAGTTTGTATAAAAAGTGAAGGAGTAAAGAGTTAAACGCCAAGTTACACTTTTCACACTGGGTGAGTCCTCTAAAATGAATATCAAAAGTAATAATTCTGAATAAGCCTTTAAACTATATGGATCTGTTTCATCCTCGGTACGCTGAATTCTCTTCTATAAGCCAATATCTTCAGAATTTGCTACAATACCAGTGGGAAAGATACTCTTCTTTGATTCCTCATAAAATTATAAATTCATAGAAGGTTTTAAGTTTTAAAAAGGGGAAAAATATCTTCTAGCTAGGATGTTAAGGTCTCATTTCTTGAGTTGGGGAACGATACACATACTTTTAAAGTTATGCTATGGGGACCTATCAAATACTGACTGTCAATCCACCAGTTGATCACCCATAGACTAGGTTAAAAAATATAGGTAAATGGATTAATCTATACATCTATTCAGTCTTAAATTTTTTATCAGTTGACGATGTCCCCTTATTTACACATAAATCGAATATGAAACACAATCCTAAGATATTCTTCCCCTTAAGAAGAAACCATGTTAAAACGAGTAGGGACTCGTTTTGACAATGACGATGAAGTTTTGTAAAAGTAAAATGCGTACTTGAGTATTAATATTTTTGTTCTCCATTGATTTAAATTATTTAAGAAAAAAATTAACTTGAATCAGTATTTCATTTCAATTCTTCTCTCAACGACCGAAAGACAAAAAAAAAACAGTTAACTTCGAAATATAAATTGCAAAAATTTGACAGTTGAGTAAATATACTAATTAAAATATCGTACTTCATCTACTTAGACTGAGTACTTGGAAAAACCCGTTGTAATTACTATATCTTAACTGCTTATATCCATAGAGTTCATGTAAGTATTTAGAAGTGTTTGAAATGAAGCAGTATTTTTATTTTAACACTTCTCTTAATAACCCATAGGAGTGTTTAGCAGCAAAAATCAGTTAATTTTTGGACATAGAAGTAGAAGGGTTTTTTTTAAATATTTGACTGTGCTTTGAATAAATATATTTAAAAAATGCTGTACATTATCGGATTAGATTGAATATACTTGTACTTGTTTATACATTTAGAGCAGAATTAGCAGTAACCATGGGATCCATATTAGAATCTGGAAGTTTTTTTAATTTAACTCCCCTAAGTACTTTATAGTAATACCTATCCAATATACGGTATTTAAGTATTTTACTCCTTAAAGTATCTATTTACCCATCTCTAGTCGTAATACATACAACTAAAATCCCCTTATCCCAACATTCCCTCCCACTCAACCAAAAGCAGCTTCAAAAACACCGTCTTTAAACCGTTCCGAAAGCTCACGCATCCTTAAAAACATAACGGATGAGTCCGTGTCTCCACAAGTCGATCTGGCTATCTGAAGGAGAGGGAGCTCGTGACTACCCACTAAAGTCTTCCTCTCCCGGTTGTCAGAAGAAGACAGATCGGATCATGGGGTGCCTTCGCTCGAGGTTGGGGAGGAGATAAGAGATAAACACCCTCTCTTTCTCCCTCTCTCTCTCTCCTTTTGGCTTGTCGATTTTTGGTTTGGAGAGAGGGGAACAGATGGAGATAGGAGAGATACAGGGCATGATGTACGAGGGGAAATTTAATCTATGGGGTGATAAGTGTTAATTTGTTTATAGGGACGAATTTGTAGGGAGCTTTGTAGTGATTAGAGGAAGGGACTGACCAAAATTGCGTTTATATTCCTCCTATTTTATTGGTTTTGAATAAAGCACTAAATGCATACATCCTCGTGTACCAAGGTACTGCATAAGATGGATTTCGTTGTGCAAATTGTACATTACAAAACTACTGTTTATTGGATTGCATGCGTATTATAAAATTTTCATCCTTTGTATTTTCTTATTATTAATTAAACTAAAAAAAAACACAATTATGCATTTTTTTTTATTAAATGTTTTCTATCGCTTTTATGTTTACTTTAATATTTTAAGGATAACCTTTTTTGCCACAAACAACTTCAATTAAAAGGAGTATTTATAATCAAAATTATATTAGTAATTAAAGGAATAAGATTATTAAAACTAGAAAATAATATTGCCCGACTTCCCAAGACATGTAAAACTTTAAATAAGGCATGTCTTATTTCCTCTTTCAGGTCTTTTTAGCAAGAATTTTTTAGATTATCATTTCCAACCAGGCAGGATTAATCAAAACCTGATAGTAATGCGAAATAAACTAAATAATTATCACACCCTCTAACAATATTTGTATTTTGAGTTATATAAAATAGACAGAAAGTAATTTTTCACTTGAGGCATACAATTAGTAAAAAGCATTGAGTTCGAGTATAGAATATAGCTGTTTTGAAGCCTTGGGTCTACTGTCTTTTTTATGATAATGTAATATGACTTTTTAAAATTAAATCTTAAAACTCACAATAAGAACAATTTTTCATTCTAAAAAAATTACTTCAGTACTTGTGCCAAGCGTAGGGTTAAGTTCTTATAATAATTTGTTGGTGTAAAAAATCCAAAAGAAATATTAAAGTATTTCATTTGCTTACTTCACATTGTGGTATTTTATTTTAATTAACATGTAAATTTGCTTAAAATTACGCATAAAAATAATTTTATGAGTAAACTATTTATTTCAAATTTAATTTACCCATTTAAATTTACAATTGGGAAAAAAACATAAGTATAAAAATATGTATTAAATTCATATTTAAGGTAGAAATCTAGACACTACAAAAAACACACATGATATCTTGATATCTTCCTTTATACCCAATTTATACCAATAAATGTTCCTCCCGTATATAAAAAAGATAAACACAATTTTGTTTGTTGTTTTTTCTGCCTACCTTACAAAGTGATGATCAAAACCGTTTGAAAGTTTATTTTCCAAAAACATAGAGATAGTATTTTTAATTCTTTGTTTTTTTCTTCAATATGCTGAAGTATTTAGTATAAATACGAGCTATAAGGAGTCATCTCTATCGTTATTTCCAAGTTAATCCTTATCAACTCCTTCAACGCCATTGAAATTATGAACCTGTAAAACTGTTCTACTGCGTACATACTATGTATGGAAGGAAGCCAACACTAAGGTTCTGGATGGCTCCACAGAAACCCAAACCATAATATTTTCATATCACCATACCATTTTTAATCACAATAAATTTTTATCCTTAGTTATATTTCATTCTTTGTGTGTTTATCAAAAAGTAAAAATTATTTTATTTTACTGAAATTTTCTTTTTTTTTTTTTTTAATAAAATTTTAGAGAAATGAATTATTGAGATAAAGAAGGAGAAACGGTTACTCCATCATTAAAATAAGTAAATTATAGTACTTTTTTAATAAAAATATTTCCGGGTAAAAAATTTATTATGGACTATTAATTACACATTTATAGATGAGAAGAAATTTTCCGGTATGAATAAATGCAATTAAAATTATTACGCAATACATTTTAACAAAAATTTACAAAACATTTTAATGCTTACTTCTTTTTATTAAAAAAATATTTTTGTTTATTTAAGTTTTCTTATTTTCATAGCATAAAAATAATAAAAATCAAGAAAAATTACTACTGAATTTTTTAAGAAAAAAAAACCGGTTTGATTGCAATAAAATTATTAATAATCTATGTAATGTAATACCACATGGCATGTATTTTGACAGTTTTGAGTTTTTACATTATTGTTTTTTTCTATTTTCCAATTCATATTCTATACTCCAAGATTGAAAATCTTAGTTTTATCAAGGAATTTCCTACAATTTTAATAATAAACCAGGGAAACTGAGATATTTAAGGATTCTCATAAGGTTTTATAAATGCAAATATGTAAGTTAATTTTTTAAAGGGTCAAAACTAAGATTTAAGGGAGTTTTTACAAGAAACAAAATATACAACAAGCTACATTTGGATGAAAAACTATTATTCATTTGCACTATACATATGCTATCATCTGTTTTACTGCAAATTGCTTAGACGTTTTTTCCTGAGTTCCTAGCACCAAACAATTAAAAAAAGTTATCTAATACTTTTATACATGTATATTTAAAAACACTTAGTGCTTGTATAAAAATTATGTAAATATTCATTGCAAAATATATAATTTTCAACTTTTATGTTTAATACCTTATCTTATTCCTTAAAGCATCCCACCATGAATTAAAATAACTTTTATCAAAGTTTACTCAAGAAATCTCTCCCTTGATAATACAGAGTGTGAAGTGTAAATAGTTATTTATCAGATTACTCTAACTTTGATGCAATATGTGCTATCGTTTTCCTCAATGTTTAAAGCTGCAACCGTAACCCATATATACAAAACATCGTTTCCTTTCAAGTACAGTAAAACTCACAAGAACAGTTTCTTCAAAAATATTGCTTTAACTCTGTGCAATATATTTACCACTTTCCCCAGAGTACTGCTGTATGAATTAATGTAATCTTTTTCAGCTAATGTTTACGTAATCTTTGACAAAGTAAACAGAGAGAGATGCAAATATTTTTGCACCATAAATATATTTAAATCCCTTTTACACAAGATTTCCCGTTGTTTCCCTCTTATCCAAACCACATTGACAAACCATCCTTTTCATTCAGGTATGCATACAAACATACAAATACACTCATTCACTCCAAACAGTACATATAACCACATAAATGTTTATTTTTCTTATCCCAATCTTCCTTCTCCCCTACTTTTCACCCCCAAATACCTCCCCGTTCTCCTCCCGCATCTTCTTTCTCTCCCTCAACCCCTTACAACTTTCAACCTCGCAGCAAAACTATTTTAACCACATTTACACTTACTTACATTTTTTGAAAGGTATTTCAAATCTTTACATTATCTTCATCATTTTCTTCAGAATACGGAATAACTTTACACAGAATTACAGGCTTATAACTCCATTCAATTTCTTAACTCCACAACACTACCTAGCAATGCAAGTAATTTTTCAAAGGGTTTATTTTGACCCCCCCCCCCTCTTCACGTTCTCGTAAACTTTATCATTTCGACCAGAATACTTCACTTAGAATTACAGACCAATCTCTACTTTATACGGAATTTAACATGCTTAGAACTCTCATCATTTTTCTAACTTTACAACAATACAGGCAACGTTAATAATCTTTCGCATGCATTTTTTAACTCTTTTCATTACCTTTATCACCTTTTTTAGAATAGGGGACATTTCATACAGAATTACAGCCTGTGAACTCTAACCAATCTCTCACCTTCACAACAGCAGTACCTATCAATGCTAATATTTTTTCAAAGGTATTTTCTCACTTCTTACATTATCTCCATCGTTTCCCCCCGATACAGAACCACGTACACAGAATCCCTCCGGACTTTTACTCCGAGAACAAGATGGGGGTGCGTTAGGCCTAACTAGGGGGGTGGGGTAAACACAGGGAGGGAGAGAGGGGAGAAAGGGGCTCACCAAGTAAGAGAAGCTTAATATCCTTAGCTGCTTGAATGCCGTCCTCCTTGAGGTTCTTCTCGATCTGCTTACTCCTAGCCAAAGCTGCCCTTTCCTCGGCACTCATCGCACACCCCATGGCGGACTGGTAGGGTGCGCCTCCTCTCAGCAGTAGTACCCGTAGCTCTCTCCTCGCCGCAAGCCGCCGCCGCCTTCACCAAACGAGGATGCTGGCCGAAGAGAGGTGTCGTCTTCGGCAGACAGAGACCATCGCCTCCTAGTGCATCAGCGGAGGACGTGTTCCGAAACGCGGGGGAATCGCTCGCTCTCGGGGCTTGCTGCTTCTACCTGTACTGGGTCTCTCTCCTCTCGCTCGCTCTATCTCCCGGGCCCCTCCGCTATGATAATGAGAGGCGACCAGCGGCTCGGCCGGCCAATCGCTGCCCGGTTGCCATGGCGACCCGCATCACCGCTCGCGATGACGTCAAACGGTTTTCGTCGCCATCTTGGCTGCGCCGTGGCGGGAGGGGAGGCAAAAAAATCGATGCGGTCGTCTGCAGTATCGTTATCGAAAATATAAACCGGTGGATATGAAGGATAGACCTACCGGGGGGGGAGGCAGCAGCAGCATCTATCTCTCTTAAGTGACTCTCCCCCCTCCCACACCTTTCCTCCATCCCGCCACACGACCCCTCCTCGACCCCGCGGAGATGACCAACACCCCCGGTCCTCCGAGCATCACTTTCTTCCCGGTGCTTACGTCAAACGATATTGGGCCCACCAAATTACGTTTGTGCTCAAAAACTTCTCACTCTCTTTTATAAATCCATGCGAAAGATGCAATCCCCTAATCTCTAAACATGCTCTTCTTTATCTCCATCTATTCACTATGCATGAAAAGCCCTTCAGAAATAAAAGCTGCACAACAATTTTACTTGCAAACACTTATTTGCAAATTTAAGAAAAAATAACACATATCTTTTACTTATCTTCATATATGCATCATGCATAAATATCCAATCAGAAATAAGTAACTAACAACTGGAATCTGCACGAAAACTTGCACTATCTTTTTCGTTTGGCAAACCATTAAAGAGTATGAAAGTATACTCCAATTATAGGTATAGCTATGTTAATTTATCTATCGTGCATAAATGCTACATTGGAAATGCATAGTTGAAAACTTATTCAAAACTTTTCTTACTAAAACAGTTTGCAAGGATAAGGCAAAAGAGGGTTTATCTTTTAGTTATCTTAAATTATCCATTACGCATAAGTAAAGTATCAGGAACAAATATTAAAACATTGCATTTAAAATTTAGCTTGCAAACAATTGTTTGTGGTTTTAAGGAAATGCAGGAATGGCGTTCTTTATAAGTTTAAAAGTTATTGTCTCATCAGAAATCCATAAAAGAATTAAAACCATTAGGAAAACTATGTTTATAATACAGCATACAAAGAGAAATACAATAATTAAATTTTGTTAAATACATTTTTGAATCCTCCATCTTGCATCTGCCCCACATCAATATGAAATAAACTTTAGGTATTTAAGTTATCATGTAAAATGTTTTTGAATCCTGCAAAATGTTTAAATGTTTGAAAGTTTATTTGCATAAAGTTAATGTAGTAATTCTTACATCATGAATTATCATGAATCAAACGCTTTTATAACCTTAAACGTTATGCACAAGTGCAAAGAGGAAAAAAACACATCCAAGCTGTTTTTTTTTTTTTTTTGTAAAAATGAACATTTGGGCATATTATACCCAAATGTGAATTCATATTATTTATATGCCAGGCATGAGAAACATTTCAGCAGTTTAATAAAGTAGGATTTTATATTCTTTTATTCTTGCTTTTCTTTGTGATACCCCTTTTATTATTTAAAGCCTCCAATTATATCTTTTTAAGTTTTATCATTTACAAAGTTACACATCCATAAAATATTTAATAATTTACATTCTTTTTTTATAAAAGAAAAAAGTAACTCTTACATAAATTATAATTTTGATATTTTAAAAGATTTACTATAAATATTTTATTGATCAGTTTCTTTTTGTGTTTCTTTATCATGTATTGTGCAAATGAAAATTATACAAAAGGGTTATTGAATACTTTAAATGCTTCTAATAATAATAATAATAATAATAATAATAATAATAATAATAATAATAATAATAATTTATTTTCCATAATGTACAGAGTGAAATTCACAAAAATATTAAACAAGGAAAGAATACATTATGGATAAACCACCACTTTACCAGTCTGCTTCTTTAAGTAATGTTACAAATGTTCAACGGTGGAATTAAAACTTTGTAAAGATACTTTGTTTTTACGGAAATATTTCATGCATTTTTATGAAAACAAGTTACTTTCATAAAAGTATTTTTCTATACAAAATTTTAACAATTTTCACTGAAATAAATTATGCTTTTACTTAATTAAACTTACAATCATTTTAAAAGCAACGGATATATAAGATTTACAAAAGTATTTTTAAGAAATAAAGTTATTAAATTTTTGATGCACTCTATTTTAAGAAAGGTTATATTTATTTCCCCTTAACTTTTAACGATGAAATTTATCATTCGCCATATTAATACCACATGAATTAATTTTTAATGTGTTATTCATGAAATAACCATAACCTCTTCATACTTTTTCTTACTTACTTTTACTTTTACACATACTTTCTAAAAAGATCATAACAATATGAACAGTATGATTATGTTTTGGGGGAAGTCAAATTTAGGTGTTAACATACTAAATAACTATAACCATACTTTCTTAAATGTGAAAAGTATCATACACACTATCCCTTCATATCTATGTAATATTTCAACGGGTTCTCATGCAATATGCATAGTATTTATTTTAAAGAATTCAAAAATATTAACAAATAAGACAATTGCAATTATAAACATCAATAAAACGCATTTAGGCTCTTTTTATTAATATTATTCTATCCTTAGTAGAAAAATTAACATAAACAGTTATCAATTTAGTGTATAAATTAGATTTTTAAAAATTCTTCACAATACAATCCATTATTCTTGCGAAATGTAAAACTTATGCATCCCTCTTTCAAATAATTTTAAGCAAACTCATTTGCGACATGAAACTTCAATTTAAAAAACAGATGTTTGAAAACTTACTTATTAATATAATCTAACCATTTTGTAAATTGTCCTTTGCATTGCATGTAAGTTAATTAAAGTTTGATATTTAAAAATTAATATAATTTTATTACCTAGTTGAAAATTTATTGATATTTAAATTATGCAAAAACTCGAAATTTTTCTTTAAAAAATTAGTTTTGTGATAAGTTTTAAATTTGTATAGTTTCTTCACATATATTTTATATCAATAATCGTAAGCCAATGAATAATTTCAGATTTTTTAGATTATTTCGCAAGATTATTTGCATTTAATTTCATTATCAGTCTATACAAATATTTCAAAAATACATTTAAGAACGAAAAATTAGAAAAATAAGTGAAATTTGCATTAGTTAAGCGATACTAACGTTACTTTTCATAAAGTATTAATATTGTAATAATAAGTTTTTACATTTTAAAAATAAAATCTTTAAAAACATAAAACTTCTTCTTTTTAAAAATAATTAATTGAACTTAATAACTTTGATTTAAAAAGTATTCTTATGTAGTACATATAAGAAACAAAAAGGGATATGATTGCTTAAATTAGCATACAAAACATTTATTTGTTCTACGAGTAAAAAATGTTAAACTAATGATAAAAAATGCTAAACTAATGAAATTCAGGTAATTTAAATACACTAATATTACCGAATGACCATTTGTATATTTATAAATAAAACCTGTTAAACATAAGAACAACTTAAAAAGAACTCTAATGTATTGCTTCAAATATTTAGTCAAAAGATTAAATCTAAATAATGAGTTTTAAATAAACACAGGGATGAGAATGTATATTAAAATTAATATCATATTAAAATAACATTAGTAACGAAACATGCTGAGTGTAACAATTTTCGATAATGAATCAGTCAGATTTACATACCATAATTTTTTTTGTCTAGAATTTTTTTTTTTTCGAATACATAATTTAAATACCCTACAACTGGAACTCTAGAATTCAGAAGATCATTAACTACATATATCTAAGTTTTTCATTAATATTTTAAAAAACAAAATTGATTGCTCTACTGTACTGTATCAAATAAGTTTATATGCCCCCTGTTATAATGCAAGAAAAAAAATATATTATTTAACCCTTTTTATTCAAAACAATATTTTGAAAATCAATCCATAACCCAGTTTATAAAAATAGTAAATATCTTACCGGATCACAGTGATATTTTCTATGACAATTTTTTTAAACTTAAAAAGGATTTTCTTTCAGTTGATATTTATCTTTAATTTCTGTGTTTGTATGCGTGTGTATTTTATATTGTGTGTGTATTTTATTGAACCCTACTATGTTAAGGGATTTTTTAATCTGCTTGGTAGAATTTATTTAAAATAAATAAATAAAATTTCAAACTTTGAAATTTCATGAACAGTTTTAAATTACTATAAATACTAGAAGCTTGGAGAAGCATAACAACCAATACAATTAAGTTTTATGTCAACGGCTTTAGAAACGCAAGCAATCCAAATCAGTTAAAAAGTCGAAATCCATTACTGGAAGATTATCGAAACTCCCTCAATAATCACTGTAAAAAATAAAACTATTAATTCTTACTTAATGAGTGTTGGAATAAGTACATGTGATCATATCATGTTTTTCTTTAAATACATTAAATTAATGTTAATGCACTAAATAAAAAATTCAATCAAAGCTGTTTTTACAGCTCATCATAAAACTCAGGAAATGTTGATCAAATATCAATTCGAAGGCAATGTAAAAACTTACTTATACCTCTCTATAATATTTGAATCGTCAGTTAGAAGAAGGGAATAAGTCCAAAAAATGGCAAATTGACTTTTTATGAGGAAAAAAAATCTCCAAGCTTCGCTCTACACATGAGTGTAAAGAGGGGAAAAAATAACTACCCCCTATCGGCAGATATAGCCCCTTGAATTTGTGAAATCGATGTCCATTCATTGTATTTTTTGATTAAATTTGAAATTTAACTTAATTTGTCTTTCTTTTCTTATTCTTCGGCCTGTAAACTTAGCTGAATTTAAAAGCATTTTTCTTTTTTTTTTTTAACCAGTGAATGTTAGACTCTATTGATATTCACTTACTCCATTGATAGCGCCTAAATGACGCAGTTTCATAATAATTTTAAATTTTATTCGTGTTATTCTTTCTCTTTCACTTTTGTACTGTGAACTAAGCAGAAATATAATTTAATTGTCAATTTAAGTGGTTTTCAAGATTTTTGTTTAGCTGAAATTTCATAATATTGAAGAAGGGAATAAGTCCATCCTCTTTTTTTAACTATAAAATATTTTTTAATACACTTATAATTTTTTCCGATGATTGTACTGTATTTTTAACAGTGTCATGAATATCCTATGTAAAAATTTGGTGGCTATAGGATAAAAATTTCATTACTTATACAGTTTTTATCGATTTTCTCAAAACTTCGATTTTGGGGACTTATTCCCTTCTTCTAACTGATGAGTCATTTCTTGGAGTATTTTTTACTCTAATATTAAAATGGTAGTGTATTGCACGTTTAAAAACTTTCAAGATAATTAATTTGACATTGGTGCTGATAAGATTTAGATCAGACTCATTGTTATTTTATTTTAGGGATAACCAAACCTCGTCACGGGTGCCAAAATGTGGCAAGGAGGAGTTATAACAGTTGCACGCGTTCCTATATTGCCATTTTAGTAAAAGGAAGTTTTAATAAAGGTTTCTGAAAATGCAGAAAAACAACTTTACAAAATTTCTTAGTTAATGTTAGAAATATTTACTCCTAAATTAGTTTTGATAAAAATGACACTTAAAACATTACATCCTCAACAATAAGAGTTCATCATAAAAAAAATGGGAGTTTTTTGTGTAATATTTACAGCATTTTTTTTTAGAAACTTCACAACATTTGCGGAGGGAAAAGACATAGACAAAAAATATGGATTGGAAAAAGAATGTTAAACAGCAGAAAGACATGAAAACCAAAAGGATGAAGAAAGAAACAAAAGAGTGATTACGAGCAGGAGAGATGCAAAATTGTGAAGGGATGTCTAAGAGCAGAGAAAGGCTCAAGAGCAATGAGATACTGAAACGAAAAAGGGAGCAAAGAGATGCAGATGAGCAAAATGACTCACAAAGAAAGGAAGAATGAAGTGCAAAATGATGTGGAGGAGCAAGGAGCATGGGATTTATGAAAGACTCAATATATAAGGGAGAGGTACTCAAGACCAGAGAAAGGCTGATAAAATGATTCTGTAGAGCAGAGAAAGAATCAATGGTTGATGAAGAGCAGGGAGAGGCTCAAGAGCAATGAGATACTGAAACGAAAAGGGAGCAAAGAGATGCAGAGGAGCAAAAATGGCTCACAAAGAAAGGAATGATGAAGGAAGTGCAAAATGATGTTGAGGAGCAAGGAGTGGAAATACTACTTAAAGGAGTATACTCAATACCAGAGAAAGGCTGATCAAATAGATCCAGTAGATCAGAAAAAATATTAAGGGATGCTGAAGAGCAGATAGATACATAAGAGGAAAGGGATGCTCAACAGTGGATACATATTTTTAAAGCCGCGTGCGTCGAAAAAGGCGGAAAGGATAAAATCCGTTCATGACTACCCCAGAGGTTCTGAAAGTGGGTGCGGTGAAGAGATGTCATAATTGATTTTATCTCTTCGTGACTTCATATCTGCTCAAAGCTAGATTTGCAAAATTTCCTCTGGTGTGAAGAGAAAATCGGAATAATTATAACACTCAAAAATTAATTTTAAAATATAATCTTAAAGTAGAGAGAGAGAGATCCGTAATTTCTTGATTCGAACTATTATATAGCATCTACAGAGCACACACTTTATACAAAAGATTGCAAATTTCTAGAAAGGTGCAAAATACAGCCATTCTTTAATTTTCATTTTCCATCATTTATTGGAATGTTTGAAGATTACTCCTTAAAATCAAAACAGTAGCTAGTTTTTATAACAGGTAACTAACAATATGATAATAAGCACAGGAACCTCATTTCTACGCTCAGTCGTTTATACACAACTTTTTTCCGCCCTCTTAGAGGCTGAGGAGCCCCACTTTCTCTGGTAAACTTGAATTGTGTTTGGATAGCCTACAACCCCTAAAAGTTTGGCTACGACCTTTTAAAACACCCTATAATGCTATTATGAGAAAAAAAAAACAAGAAAATTTTAAAATAAGTAGGAAATATATACAAGGTTAGAAAGATTTTCTTCCTTGATACTAGTATACTTTAAAGGTGAAAACCCAATTGATGGTATCCATTTCAAAAACAATTAATTTCACTTCATCTTATTATAGCAAATGCACAGAAATGTTTTCAGCAATAGTAATGATAGTACAGAAAAGTTCCTTACTTTCTCTCAATACCCTATGCTCGTGAAATGAGGGTCGTTTCACTCAATATTCTTGATACCTTTATACTAACAGAGTAGTTCAGAATTCATCATCAATATTTGGTGGGAAGGTAGGGAAAAGGAAAGGAAGGATATTTCACAATAGGAAAGCATGGGTGCATACTCCAGTTCAACGATGGAAAGAACACATAAGAAGGAAGTGGTAAGAAAAAAAAAAACATTTATTATCTTACATGTAACATTTCTTTGCATCGGTTGTTGTTACATGTAAGATAATAAATGTTTTTTTCCTTACTACTTCCTTCTTATGTGTTCTTTCCATCGTTGAACTGGGGTCATCTTGCCCTACTACATTGCATATGCGCCCCTGCTTTCCTCTATTTGAGATCTCTTTTTTTTTCCTATTCCCTACCTCCCCACCAAATATTGATAATGAATTATAAATCACCCTATAGACAAACAAAACTTTAAATTTTTTATCATATTTTTAAATCAAATATAAAAACTTAAATATTTTGATACTGCTGAAATATATTGCTCAAAATTTAATTAAAATTATTAAAACCGATTTTGTAATTCCTAAACGAAAATATGTAAATTTTTAAAACACTGTTAATATAATAAGAATCTATAAATTTACAGTTCCCTAAGATTTGGTTATTTGTAAAAAAAATTCAAGTCAATTAAAGAAATTTAACTGTAAAGAATAAAAATACCCTAGATTTCAGATATTTTATTTTGCCATCTGATCCATTAATGTCAAAGTCTTATATTGTCCTGAAAAAAGTATTAAAATTATTTTCTTTAATTTTAAATAATAAATAATTTCTTAAAAATTTTTTTCATTGAGATATTAACTATTTGATCTTTCTTTATAAACAAACAAAAATATAACATATTAACAAAACATAACATACAAAAATGTTTTAAAAGAATATTTTATAAAAGCAAGAGACAAATTCCCAATTCAAATATTTATTTGATGGTAGTATGTACATTAAGTTTTTTTTTGTGACACAATCACAATACACACATCGTTGTTCACCTTTACATTGGCCACAACTAACGAAATAAAAACCTAAAATGAAAATAAGTTATGGGCATTACTATTTGAAACTAAGAAAATTTTAATTTTATTAGAGCATACTAAAATGCAAACTGAAAAACTGACACTAACACATCACAATATTACATTGCTTAAGGTACATCATGACTAGAAGAGAGCCTTTATGTACCGAAACTGAACAATGAAGAACAGTGAGGATCGATCTTTTCCCCATTTTAGTTACAATTTTCTTATACTTTAACATTACAAGATCTTATAAATCATTTGAATTGCTGCTAAAAGTTTTGGAAAATATCTAAAGAAGAGCTAAATTGTTAACAGATAGGTTATTAAAGGTTTATTAGCTTACTTTCTTTCATAAATTCTACAAACTAAATATTTTATTGTTTAACTGTTGGCTACCAAGATTTTTTATACACCTTTTGATATGGAATTGAAAACAAAGTATCACAACTAGAATTTTAGTTGAAACTAGTTTCGTGGCTCCATAAAAATTTCGTTCCATACATTTCTCCTCGAAAAGAGCAATAGCCAGCCAAATGACATTATAGTTTACCTGAAACAACCCAACAATCGATCCAATATTTTAAAATGCATTTTATAAGATACATAAAATTACTACAATAACAAAAAAACATCATTTTGTGTTGAGCATGAACTATTGGAATTTTTAAAAGTTTTGTGTGTGATTTTGAGCAATAAAAAGAGTTTGAAGGAGATGAATTAGCATTACTCTCTATGGCAATTAAAGCAAATTGTAACTAAGATGACAGTGAATCGTTCATTGTCCAATCTCTGGTATATAAAAGATCTGTAATCATGACTTAAAACTTTACCAACTTTCAGAAAATTAAAAAATGGACCTATTCAATGGAAGCATAACAAAACTAGCATTAGTAACAATCTTAATGGGCTTTTTTTTTTAACAAAACTTTCTATTTCAGAGGATTCACTGTCAAATTCAGAATAAAGATTGATGCATATCACAAAATGGACAAAAATTGAATTATGTCATGGTGTTCTTTAAACTTGAATCTGGATCAACCATATAAGACAAAACATTAAAACTTAATTTCTGTGTATAACTAGGTTTTTTCTAAGTCAGGGGTACAATTGGTAAATAGTTTTAACATTATGGTTGGCTAATGCAATTGTCTGTGAATTTCTGTTATTCAAACTGAGTACTTCGACTCATACTTCGAATATTATATTAAGAACAAATTCCTTTTTTATTACTCTTACTCTGGACGAAGCGGCCACTCTTGGTCAGCAAATGTCCTTACTATACCAATACCAAGTACTTAGACAATTTATCTTAACAGAACTTTGACTTATTGTAAAAAAATTCATCATGCTGTTTTTAAAAATAACTACTTTAAATAAGGTGAAAATTGGCTTTAAACAATAAAATAATTATTCCAAATACACAAGAAAAAAATTAAAGGCATACTTAAGACTTATTCAGGCTCCAAATTAATGTTATTGCCAAACTTAGCATATAACTGAACTTTTAGATCAGACATAATTTGCTTCACAGCACACTGTTGTTCCTTTAAGTCTCTTATTTCTTTTTCAACAAACTCCTTCTTCTTTTCAATCATCTCTTGTGTTTCATCTACACTGGTAAACAGAAACACATCACCTATTCTAAAAGTGAGAGGAGTTAAAGAAACTTTTTAAAATAAAAACAAACGTTCCATGGCACTAAAAAACTGCAGTTAATTTATGTAAATGCAATTTGTGAATGGAACATGCAAACAATCATATAACTCATGATCAGTTGGTTGTTTTTATGACACACAACCAACCAATTAATATTTCAGGCAGATAGCTGTCTTAACACCTCAGAGAGTAAAAAAAACATAAATATCAATTCATTACATTTTAAAGAAACTAGAAATGTAGATTTTTGGGAAGGTGCATTGGAGGAAAACTGGAGATCAGTAAGCAAATTAACCAATTGTTTTACCCTTTATAAAACATAGCTTGAGGGAGGAATGGTGACTTTCTTATGATGTGAAAGAAACCCCCTCAAAATGCTAACATATTTCAGACCATTTTCGCAAAAACACAAATGAAAAATTGGAACATTATGAATAATTGTAGTTGAAGTATAATGAGAAAAATATTGAAGAAATATTTAGCATTAAATTTGTTCTTTGTGCAGTTTCTGTTAATTAAATTTTAAAGCTAAAATCCTGACATCTCTAAAGAATCGAATGTATCTTTGCATTATTCTAAAGCTTTTTTCTCCATTTTAGCGTTTTTGCTAAAGGAATTTTTTCTGAAGCTTAAACCCCGACTTGAGGACTTAAGTTTTTGTACTTTTCTGTATCAAGATATAACATATATGATTTTTCAACTATAACAAAAAGGAAGTTTCGGGGTCAGAAATTGAAAAATAAAACATCAAAGAAAGGTTTAATGATATAAATTGAGAGAGAGGTTCAAGTGAGAACTGTATGATAATTTTACAAACTTGCTTTATCAAAATCTAGAAAAAATTAGAGCTATCAATTCTCACTTTAGTCTCAGTTTCTAGAAACACTTTCCTTCCATGCCCTTTTTGAAGTTTAATTTACTTGTTTTATAATTTGATTTTTACAAGTTTAGAATTAGGGATGTGTGAATTTTTTACCTTTGTTAAATAAAACTTAAATAAATATATTCTTTTATCCTCATTACACAGTTTGAAATTATAACATGAATGATGCATTTAACCCATTCAATAAAAGTTTTCTTAACTTAATTATTTATTTAACAAAAGGATATGGAATCTTGTCCTTGTCAATTGTAAGTAAAAGATCAGATTCTGCATCTTCCAAAGCTTGCATTTCATTCTATAAAAGATTTACATAAAAAAATTAAACAAGAAGGACTTATAGAAAATATACACAGAATATTTCATATGCTACATACGTTATATACTTTTTATCTACTGGAAAAAAAACTAGTGAAACAGTTTCCCCTCAATACTTTAACCTTTCATACACAACATATTTTATTTAAAATTTTAACTAAAGTATTTCAGTAAATAATTACTAAAAGTCAAAAGTAAGTAATAGGCCTGCTGGGTGGTGAATTGTCATACCACCAGGAGAAAAACTTTTGGCATCGTACAATATTGATGCGACTGTTATGGGAACAGAGTTTTGCACTCGATTTCAGGGCTGACGGTAATTTATAAGAAATGAACAAACATTTTGTACAAATTCTGCGTGGCTATCATTTGGCTTTGTACTTCTTTTCAGAGTTTTGTTTTTTTTTATGTCAAAGTTTTTTTCCTGGTGGGATGACTAAACGTAGGTCCCATTTGGATAATTTCAGTTTATTTTATATTTAATGAAAAAAAATTAATCAACCAATGATATTTCCTGTTGTAAAGACTAATTGGAATGCTCTCCTAACTAATTCGGATTCATCAAATATCTTGCTGGCTTTCCAACTTTTTCGAATAACTCATCCAATTATTCGTGGCACTCTATTTTGCAGTAGCATGTTTTGAATGGTTTGTAAACCTCTTTGTTGAGGGGTTGCAATTTCTGGCTAGTGTAAGGATGGAATGTTACTAGTCTCACACCATTTTCTTTTAGCACAGTGATTATTTTTACAGAAATATAACTTTTATGGTTATATAAGAGATGTTTTGTTGAAGCATCTTTAGTAACACCTTTACTTAATAAAAAGTTTTAACAAGAATGCAAATTTGCTTTTTCTTTTATTTTCCATCTTAATTAATTGTCAGCCCAAATATAATTGTAAGTAAAAGAAATTTATAGACTAAACTGCCAAAACCTCAGCAGAAGAAACGTAAACCAACTTTTCAAAAATACATCACCAGGTCCTCTACATGAATAACACTAAGACCCTCCAAATAGATGGCTTCACGACTTGGATGTGTGGCATCAAACATCAGTGAAATAGGTGAATTTGTAATGTTAAGCCTATGGAGCATAAAAATATCCTTTTCAAGGGTCTGTTCAGACTTTTTGTGAAGGGTCCTGTTATAGTAAAAATCTCATAATTTTGTGAATTTGAAGTTAGCGTTAAATAAGTTTTTGCAGTAAGGAGCCTGTTTTTGTGAAAATCAAAGTCAAAGAGCTGTAGTTTTTAAATTACACATGACTAACACTAAAGCTCAGTGGGAACGGCAGAAGAAAAACTGTTTATAAAGTGTCAGTTTAAAGGAAAATAATTTGTGATGAGTCCATTTTTAAGCCAAAATATTTTGTGAAGGTTCCGTCTTTAAGGTAAAATATCTTGTGAAGGGTCCGTTTTCATGATGAAATATTTTGTGAAGGGTCCAAAAACAAACCCAAAATTCTTCCGAACAGACCCCTGCTTTCTTAACTCCTTTTGTAATGTATCTTTTCAAGGCTTATATATATGTTTTAGGTACCTAAAATCTTTCAATTCTTGTCAGATTTTAACCCATTAAAGTAAGTTTTCTATCCTCCATAGCCTTAATATTGAAAATTCATTGCCTTCGCTCTAGGTTTGGTATTACAAATCTGAGTTGTGATACCATCTACATAGAGGGTCTTGATAACACTCTCTTAATAGCTAGAATATTTCGTCGGCTTACAGTCGAAAGGCACTAAGTCACTCTTTGCTCAACTACTCCGTACGAGGTTATGCCAAATTTGGCGATCATTTTACCGTTGCCATTCTAGTTATAGTGTATGAAAAATAAAATATTATTATAAAATCTTTGAAAAATCGAATTATAAAATCTTTTATAATCCCTAAAATAACTCAATTATGATCAAAAAATTTCAATTTAATAAATTATTAATCGCGAACCAACATTTAAGCTTTTTACTGTATGAATTCTTTCTGGTTTAAAACAGTTTGACAAGATTTTAGAGATGCGCCAAGAGTCCGCTCGTTCGTTGGCGACATTCCACCGCTTTCAAAATATCTTCCATAAGTGACTTAGTGCCTTTCGACTGTAAGCCGACGATTTATATAACTCTAACTTAACTATAACTTCATATAACCTGCTTAAAATGTTTACCTAACCAGGTACATAGCCAGAGGGGGAGATTTGGGGATATATCTCCCCCAAAAGTCAGAAATTTACCTTTTTAGACCATAGAAAAGGGGGAATAAATTTACTCTATATCCCCTCTCGAAATTCCCCTCATTTTTTTCTGGCTACCCTACTGCCTATCTAACATCTCTCTCTTAAAAATAATTTTGGGTACTGACTCTCAACCAGTGCCAAGAACTTACTTTAGACCTGATAATGACTAATTTTTTTGAAAACATTTGAGTTTGAAAATTAAATGTTTGGTTCTAGTACTTAAGTACTTGTAGAAATCGAAATTCCTTAAAATCATTCTTCTTGCTAAAATACAATTTCAAAATTTATCCTTTAAAAAATCATTTTTAACAGTAATAACCTCTTTAGCTTTCAATTCTTCAATAATGTCATCTAGCTTGGCATTTTGACGAGCAAATTTGTTTATTTTCTGCTGATCTTCATAAGATACATGCATGCCACTATCCTAGAAAAAAATACATAGATTAAAAACTAAGGGAACTACTATATTTATATGAATAAAAACAACAAAAAAAAAACTTGCATAGAACAAATGGCAAGTAACAACTGCCCAGTGAATTAAAGTCAAATTCTAACATTTTACAGACAAATAGTCTAAGAGCTGGATGCGTATTTACAACTAACAGGGCTTAGCATCAAACATTTTACCTGGAATAGATTCAATTGATGCTGGCAAAATGAAAGCCATGACAGCCAGAATACAAAGTGGAAGCTATAAGTGTAGGGAGAGGGCCATACATGCACATTTTTTGTAAAAAATAACTGACAAGGTACAAGGCTGTAAATTGGCATAAGTATAGGAGTTGAATGTGAGTAAAGGTTAGGAAAATTAATGCCAGAAGGCTAATTTTCCAATGCTAGACAAATGCTACCAGAAGGCATCAAAGTTGAAAAATTTATTTTTAAAAAGCAAAAATAATACTTACTACAACTTTTAATCATGACCAGAAAGTCAATATGTGATTTGAATTAATAGTAAAATAGTGATAATTTTTCCTAGGCTTTCATTGTTTCATGATTTACTAGTTAGATTAGAGAAGTTGTAGCTAATATTTTTGCATTTTAACAATAAATGTTTCACTTCTTCCCACTTATTCAACTTTGGTGCCTTCTGGTAGGCTTTTGTCTTCCACTTAGCCTTATGGCTGTAATTCTCCTGACTTTTACTTAACTTTCTTCTATTATACTAATGCCAATTTACAGCCCTGCACCAGGTCAGTTATTTTTCATAAAAAATTTGCACGTTAGCAAGCTTTAACTTAGTCTTCTGGCTGTTGTGACTTTCGCCAGCATCAATTGAATCTATTCCAGGTGATATTTCATGCACTGAGTCATGTTGAAAATATATACATCCAGCTCTCGGTCTAAAAGCACTATTAATTTTTAAATAAACTAAGCCTTTATTTTACTACATCCTTTTTAAACATTTATTTATTCAATACACCTTTGAAATTTCAACCAAGTAGGTTATACTAGCACACAATAAGACTTAATGAAAAAAATAAGGAACAGCTTTAGAAAGGGTTTGCCAGCCGCCATGTATAACCACAGCTCCCACAGCAACATGATTAAGTGTTGTGAGTATATATAGATCTAATAGTGCTATTAGATTTTTAAGTACAGCTTTAGAAAAGGTCCGCTATCCCCTATGTTTAACCACAGCTCAATTTATGACCAACAACCATTGAGATCTAATTGTTAAAATTAATATTATTAGATCCTAAAATAATAGTAATTAGTATAATATTGTTAGAGATCTAATAGTACGATTAGATCTCTATACTGGCAATATTAATCATGTTGTTGTCGGGGCTGTGGTTAAACATGGCCGCAAGCGGATCTTTTTTAAATCTATCCTGATCTCTAACAATATTCTACTATACTAGTAAATAATAATTACTAACAATTATATCTCAATGGTTATCGGTCAAAAATTGAGCTGTGGGTAAACATGACGGCTGGCGGAACCTTTCTAAAGCTGTACCAAATACACCTGTGCTACTTGATGATTTTACTGTCTCTTACTCTGTTTTAAAGGGTGTTAAGTATTTAACTATTTAATTAAGAATAGGGGCAAACCACATTTTTACTACATAATTTAGCTATAATTAATATCCCAAGCCAACCCAAAAGACTTTTCTTTAATAAAACTTTATAACATGGTGAAAGAATGTGTCGCCCCCTCACTTTTTTTTCAAAAAGTTGACAGGCACCGTCTTTATTTATTTGGATAACATCCTGAGTTGTTCATGTTCCAATAAGGAAATCCATTAATGGGAAAGAAGAAAATACACAATAAAATTCGTTATTTTGGTTAAAAGAGGTAAAATCAAAGAGTTAACTAAAAAAAGGCAAAGCAACTAGATATGCACATGGTTTTACTATCAATTTGTAGATAAAAATAAACTATAAGTGCAAGAAAGAAATGTAACAGTATGAAAGATCGGATTTTAAAATTCTTACTGTGGTTCCAGCCATTTTTAGGAATTGTACAACAGTAACAGTAACCAATTATTTGAAACTAAACCCGGAGAATGGTCAAAATTATGTTCGGTGACAATGCGATCTTCAATAAAAACAAAAATAAATAGAAGTGAGTGCATGTAATGGTGGTTTGTAGCGATAGAGACTATTGACATCTCTCCCACCCGATCCAACGCAAGTATTCTATAACAAATTCTTGCTTAAAGATTTTTAGAAACAAACATATTTTTGCATTTTTTAAGAAATTTATATGAATCTTTAAAAATATTCTTTAAAAAAACTAAGAATTATGGTGTGTATGAATCAACTTTAATTACTTCTTAGAAGTAAGTGTACATCTCAACTCTGTGTATGTATACATTCTGCTGGAAAAGTTTGCCCTTCGAGCCCCTTCGTCGCATTTAATAACCCTTGGAAATTTGTTATTATCATGGCTTTTCGAGCATTTGTTCAAAAATATATCGCTACTCCTGGAGTAAGAAGATGGGTTTTCAATCGAAAGGGCTACAACAAGTATGGCTTGTTGCACGATGATTTAATTTATGAAACTCCTGAAGTAGAAGAGGCCATTCGTCGATTGCCCCAAGATATTAAAGACGCAAGAGTTTATCGTATTCAAAGGGCGATGCAGTTGACCCTTGAACACCGAATACTGCCTAAAGAGGAGTGGACGAAGTTTGAAGAATGCATAAACAACAGATACCTTTCCAAAACTCTTGAAGAAGTTGAGAGAGAAAAGAAGGAACGAGAAATGTGGGTTAAAAACAATTGATTAGATACATTAGTTTCTTTTTCTTTAACTGTATATGATAGAAAATGAAAATTGTGCAGATAAATAACTAATAGTTCAAAATGTGGCTTCTTGTGTTCATTTCTTCTGTTGTTTTCTTGTAAAAGTTATATCAAACTTGAAATAAACTCTAATTTAAAATAACGTCATAATCATTAGTATGTTTGAAATATTTTAACTGATACTTGAAAAAAAGTATATTTGGTAGTAAATTGGTATGTAGGTACAGCTTTAGAAAGAGTCCACCACAGCGACTGTTCTCAGTGGCACAGTTGACAAGCTAATATGCAAGTGCCAAGGATTTGGTTCCAGTAAAGCAGGGTTGGCAAGTTTCTTCCGAAGTGGAAAAAACCGGCCGGAAGAAATAGGTTTCTTCCAAGTGGAAGAAACCTTTTTTATTCAAAAAATTTGACAAATAAGCTTTAATTTATAAGTAATAATGTTTTACAAATAATATTAAACTATTAAAAATATAATTATATGCAAATAGGTACTGTACTGAGTAAATAATTATAACAATGTTTTAACTAGGAGGTTTCTGCCAGTGGAAGTATACCAGTGACCGCTGTGGCTGATTTTGAAAATTTTATTTTTGAGCACTTTGAACTCGCACTACGCAGAAACTATTAAACTGAAATTTATGAAATTCTAAGCATTTATAGACAAATGTATTAGGATCGTTTTCGTTCTAAGAGCTAATTGTTGAGTTGAGGTCATTAGTTCTTCTATAGTTATTTAATGTCAAAGTCGAAAATAATTTTTTCTGCTGCGAGTTTGCCCCCAGCAAAATCTATTAACAGCAGAAATATGATTTTTTTGCAGACACATACTCTTAGGTATGAAGTGATGCACCATGTCACCCTTTTTTCAAATTGGTTTTGGAGTAATTAAAATTTAATGTTTCAAAATTTTTGATGTTTTTTTCATTATAAAAGAAAAACTAATCACGGTAGAACTACGATATTTTAAACACATACAATTATTTTTACATAAACATACTTAGTTTTGAAATTATTAAGATTCAAGGTTTTAATTTTTTCTTCCGTTTCTGGGCATTCACTAGAGAAACAGACGAGTTTGATGTGTGTTGTATTGGTTTTAGGATGAGTCTAATTTTATTTTCAACAATTCACTAGATACACACGTGCATATTATAATTTGAAATGTTTCTTAACCCGTAGCAGGGGACGTGACGTCTCACAGACCGCGCAACAATTCCCTCTCCTTCCCCCTACCACATGCTGGGTCGAATTGAATAGAATTTTCTCCTACCTTCCCCTTACATGACCTTGAGACTGACCCCTTCTTATCAGCAAGTTTTTCCCAAAACATCCGTTCGAAATTCCACAAATTCTTTCCCACGCGGTCCAGCAGACCTCAGGTCCCACTCAGTGTAACTGTTTTCGTCCAGACTTAGTACGCGCATGGCTTGGAAGCTCGGTCCTCGGAGATTAATTTATCCTTTTGATCCGGGTTATGCGGAAGAGTTAAAAAATATTATATGAAGTTGGGAGGGATTTTAGAGTGGTAAAGATTACTATTAATAAGATTTCTATGAAAAATTTTAAATTTTTTGCTTCTAAAACACTGGTGAAAAACTGATACTTCAGGTAGTGTCAGTGGCGGCTCGTCCATAGGAGCACGTGAACACCCACAGAAAAAGTAGAACAAATATCGAATATAAAGATAAATACATATCAATGGAAATATATTTTCAATTTCTTTTTTTAAACTCAGAATTAAGCTTCCCCCCTCCCTTCTCTACTCAATAACAAAAATTTACTACCGGAAACGCGAAAGAAATCGAAAAGAGAATGAACTCTTATTTTTCTTTCCTTTTCCGCACGTGTGAGCGTAAAAAATATGAGATTCCGAAGAAACCTCGACTGTTCGCCGGTAGAATATTGAGCTTACGTCCTCGCATTTTAGATTCCCGTACGCACAGATTTCGTGTGCCGAGGCTTTCACTTTTGAGGCACAGCTTTACTTTCTTTGAGTTCTGGAATTGATTTTTTCGGCTAATTGAAAAGTACGAGTAAGAGCACTTTTTCAATATAATTTAAATCTTTTCATTAAAATATTTTTTATACTTTTGTTATTAATTAGGATGTTTTTTTTAGGATGTAATGGAGTTAAGTAAAATTTCCGTGTTTGAAATAAAGCATCTTCATTTCTCCCAATTGCCGATGGAAAAAAAAAAGTTGAAGTAAAGAACTTAAATCCAACACCTCATGCTCATCTGACCATTGTCCAAATTACAAAAGGAAAATATATGGACTTTAAAAGAGAATTTAAAGATGACATTTATGACAAATATAAATGGATGTGAGGGTGTGAATTAACTAAGAAAGAGATGTTTCTCCTAAAAGAAGTTAGATTTATGTATATTGATCCACCATCCCTTCTCTTTCTAGATATTTTGTAAATTTTAATTTTTATATAATAGGTGTGAACACCCTATTAATTAACTCACGAGCCGCCACTGGGTAGTGTCAAAATTTTTTAGTATTGTTCTACAATGATATTTTTCCAATTAAAACTTGCATTACATATTAAATAATAAAAGCAAAACAATTAATTCATAATAGATGCGTTTTATTTTAAATTATAAAGAATTTACTGCACCATGTGGTTTCTATCGAAAAATTTAAGGCTCTTGGAAAATTGTCTGTGAAAACTTTTATTTTATCATAAAGTTAACAAATATTTTTCTATGAAGAGATAAATGTTCCAAGAACTATGTACTGAAATATCAGAATCATATCTTAATTAGAAATTTTTTAAAAAAATATAATGTTGCGCGGTCTGTGAGACCTCACGTCCCCTGGTATGTTCCATTTTCTCACCTCCCCTGTTACGGGTTAATGGTTTTTTTTCTACAAGATGGTTTTGCTGGATATTTTTTTTATCATTTCAATTAAATTATTGATAAGCTAGAAAAGGAATATATTTCAGCAACATTTTTTATGTTAATTTGGGGGAATGATCCGAATTGAATTATGTATAAGTAAGGAACAGTTTTACAATCAAGAGAGAGGTAGTTTCGGTATTACAGGATTACTTAATTAAGCCGAGATGAGGATTGCTCGTGAAGATCGCAAAAAGAACTGTGAAGCAATTACGGGGTTGGTGAGCGATAGCAAGCAGGGGGCAGAGCCCCCTGCCCAACCAGTAAGATTGGCAAAGCACTGGTCCTCAAGACCAGTGGTTTTTTCCCCCAATTTCTAACGCTGTTATAAACTCAGGCTTATAGATACTTATAAAATGACACTAAAATCTACTCTACAACATATTTTAGAATCTTTTTTATATCTGGATAATTATTTACATCAGTTTTCTTGTTTTGTGGTACAAAGTTACAATCACTTGTAGTTTCAAAAGCATTTTTTAAATAAAAGCAATTTATTTATGTTATTATAATTATGATGAGATTAAAATATGTTTATTAGGGTGGCCCTTATTTTTTAAAGTCGGAATTTTTTTCCAGCCCCCCCTTAATTTTTTTCCTTTTGCTATAAAATGAAAGTGTGCAAAAGGATTTTCCGATATTTTAATATTAACACGTGCCTCATCGCGGTTGAAGTTTGGCCATAGCGCGCCATGTTATAGTATGGCTTACTACGGGAATAACGTCTCCGCTCGCTTCCCCAAGAGCAGAATGACGAACAGATGAAATTTGAGGATGGAGCCTGTGTCATGAAGAAATGCAGATAAACATATGAGGATAAATCAGGTAAACAACAGGTAAAAGTTCACAAATTTAGCATTATTTAGATCCAGGAAATGAATATGAGAAATAAAAAGATTTTGTTGTCTGAGGGAGCAGTGCTAGATTGTTTAGTGGGTGTCATTCACCTCATAAGAGAAAACTGTCCCATTCCCTTTTTCTCTCCTCGAAGACGGCTTGTTTTTATCTCAGACTTTTGAAGTCCCCGGCAGGATGGGGGTGGGCGAAAGACAAAACAGACCGCCCCAACCCCATCTTCCCGAATCCTCCAGGGGTGAGTGATTTAATAGTATGGAGTTTAGGGAGGGTCAGAAAGTGTCTGGACAAATAGCCTTGGTTTCTATTAGTTGTGCAGTTATGTCCTCTAACTTAAGAAGTAGTGATAAAAATATTTATTTTATTGGAAAAGTATGCCGTCAGATAACAGGAATGCTTGGCAGTGCGAGTGTGTCATTTTTTGGGAAAAAGCAAGAATCCCTACAAGACAGTTTAAAAAATACACAGATAAGGTTATGAAGATGTATTCCACTTGGCGAAGTTTACAACAAAATGCTTGTCGTCCGCCAGACTCCCAGAAAAAATTAGAACAGGCGTTTGTGATAACCTGAGCAATCTATTTGTTGCATCCGCGAATGCGTTGGAAATATTAAAAATTGAAGAAGGTAGACAATTTTTACTGAATTGACGAAAGCCAGGTCGAGTGGGATGTTTAGGTGGAATTAATGTAAAACGGACAAAACGCGTAGAAATAAGAGCTTTACAAAGATTAAGTAACGAAGAGAAGAGAAGAGACAGGCCAAGGCTCTCAATAGTTCTGAGACGATTCATGACCGAGACTCATTTGAGGAACCATCATTATCTAGTATTGAAGATGAAGAAATTTCTGATGATCAAACAGTAGCTTCAAGAAAAGAATACCCCGAACCCCGATTGCAAAAAGTATACTCTTAAGCGTAAATTTGAATGCTAATTGTTCCAAAAAAGTGAATGTTTTTAAGATGTTAGTTAGATTTTTATGAATTTGCTAGAATATGTTCTACTATAAATGTATTTAAAATATTAATTTTTAAACTGGAACTTTTTATAATTGTATGGGTAAGTGTAAATAATTATTGTTTTATTTTAAACAATTTTGAATTATTATATACATGTTTTTGAAATTTATTTTCAATTAATGCACTTTTTGTTAAATTTTTGCCTTTTTAAATATTATTTTAATATACTAATAATATTCTTAAGTCATATTTCCATCTTCTTTACTCATAAAAATTCGAAATTAATGAAATTATCGGTCATTCTCCTCCCGAGGAAGCGAGCGGAGACGTTCTTCCCGTAGTAAGCCATACTATACCTATGGCGCGCTATATGGCCAAACTTCAACCGCGATGAGGCACGTGTTAATATTAAAATATCGGAAAATCCTTTTGCATACTTTCATTTTATAGTAAAAGGAAAAAAATTAAGGGGGGGCTGAAAGAAAATATTGAAAAAAATTTTTCCCCATTATAATAAGGGCCACCCTAATGTTTATCCACTAATACTTAAAAAAATAAAGAGAACATTTTTTGCTTAACCTAAAAGAGTAATTATGTTTAATATCTAAAGTGCCAGGTGGGGCCCATTAGTAAAAAAAAATTATTTTTGATAAATAATTTAAGAATACTATAATTTAGAAATTTATGCAAAAAAGTATCTGTGAGGGAACAAAAAAAATCAGTGATTTATGTCATGACACAAATGAGGAAGAAAACGAAAACTTTTGAATGTAAAATAAGTTTGGTGTTCAATTTAAGATTATTTAACATAACTTTTTATTAACTACAGTTATTTCTATATTTTTAAAAAATATTTAAATTTTTTAAGCTATTATTGAAAGTGTCCCATAGGTAGGGCACCTTGGGACTTAAAAATAACAAATTTAAAAACCCTCTTTTAAAGTCCCTAAAAGAGATAATTGGTCAGAAGAAATTTTATTATAAGTGCAAAGGATTATATTTAGTACATTAGCTGTTTGAATAAATATAATTGTATAAGAAAATTAGAAAAATAATTTATTAAATAAAAAAGTATCCCAAGAAGATGCCCTACTCTTCCTAAAATAACTCAATCATCTACAAATCTAAGAGTTTTCTTTTGACCCCTTGAACTTTCAATTAAAATAATACATAAAAATCATGGAAAATTAACATTTTTAAAAATAAAAACTATCAAAAAGTTAATTTTTTATTAATTATTAGTTGTCTCTTTAGTATATAGTGATAATTTGATATGAGTGAACATTACATCTTTGACTGAACCTAGTATTCAGTACAAGGACATTGATTTCTGAAAAGGAAGCGCTGCTTTAATTCACAAGGTAGAAAATAATCTGGTCAATAATTTAGAAAACCTTGCCTGAAATATGAAACTTTTTTTAATACAAAGTTTTAGATAATATGAAGTTCTTTAGTGATTCTTCAGTTTTCAATAATTTAAATTGCACTGCAATATAAATCTATAACATTTTAACAGAAACACCCCAATATTTGTTCTATTGAAAAGATTCAATAATTTAAAAAAGTTTAAATTCAGCTGAGTTCTCTTAAGTTTAAATTATTAGTTATTAATTCTAAATAAAACATGAAAAAAAAATTAAGTCTGTGGCAGCTTGTCTGTGGGTAGTTCAGATGGGGTTTCCCACAATAATATTTTGAGAGAGAATACAGTTTAGTAACAATCTCACAATTATGTAAAATAATATAAATGGTATCAGAAAAAGGAATATCAAGTAACATTTTGCTAAGACAAAGAAAAAAAAAGGAAACCTCCCTAGTTTACTCCCATACACAAATATGCTGACCTTCTATGAAAATCTAATTTCAATATCCTTTTGAAATCTCTGGTTTGCTGCTAAAATTGTATTTTGACTCAAAGTATTTTTTCAAAGGTTTTAAAAAATGAATTATATTTAAATAATTTTACTTTCACTATCTCTTAAAAACACACAAAACTAAGATATTTTAAGAAAATAACCATAAGTATTGAAAATGTTTGAAAAAATTAGAAGTAGAGCTTAAATGAAGAAATGCAAGCTGCAGCACACTTAAAGCCTGAAATTGGGAAGCCGAGAGTGGACGGCATAGGAAAGAATTTTCTCCTCATGCCAGCTCGGTAAACACCTTCCCCTCTGCCTATTTCTAGGTCACATGCCTAGTAAAGCATTGAAATCTAAGTTCTACAATAGATTTCTCTTTATAACATTTTGAGTAGAAGAAAGGCTAGAATATCATCCTGAATAGGGTGTAAATTGGAATAATTTTTATTACTGTTTCATTTGTTTTATTGATCAACCTATTTCATTTTGACTGGAGGTTCACGAGCTACTATGAACCAGCCACCACTGCTTTTATCTGAAAATTGAAGCAAGGTGTTTAATATCTTTTTCTTCAAAGTTAAAGACATAAAAATAATATATTTGTTTAACAATGCTTTAATTGCATTATGTATGACATAACTAGCATGTGATAAAAATATATACAATGTGAATCTCTTTACATAATGTTATTTACATATAAGGATAGTGCACCATAGAATTTATTTACAATGCCCAAGCAACAGTTATAACCTTCATATCAACAGCTACAACTTTCATGTGCAGAAGTAAGCAGCAGAATAATACCGGATTTCTAAGAGAGAAAAAAAGTAAGTAGCAAAAAGAATAATTTCTATTTCTAATAAATAATAGAAAAAAAAGATAAATAATTTCTCACTAGGATACGTAAAAAATTACTTACACTGATAAGACCAGCAATTCTTGCAAATTCTGTATGATTTTACAGCATTTATTAAATAAAGCCCTGAGTTAATAAATCCTAAAATCTAAAATGGAGAATGTATTTTAGTATCAAATATATGAGATAATTCTACATAAAAAAAGAAAATAACTATATAATTTATGTTACAAAAATATATTTATTTTGATTGAAAGAAACTGACATTATGTATTAAATCTAGTATAAATGCTTGCTAAGAAAACAACCATTTCTTCTTAAAAACCAATAGAGATGTTATTTTTTCTTAATATTTGAAATTGAATTTCTAAATTAATTAAACATATATAATCCCACTACAGTATTTTAATAAGTAAAAATTTCAAAAGCATGGTCATCAATAAAAAAGTGTAGGAATCTTATGAAATAGAAAGATTAAAAATTCCCCACTACTCCTTAATTTAAAAGGAATCGGAGAATAAATTATGAAAATACACTTGTTTTAATTCATTTATTTTTTAACAAATTTTTTGGGTTTATAAGGGTCGCTCCATGCCATGTGAACCAATGCCTTTTTTTTACCGCACCATTTTTTTATTTTCTTCATTTTTGGTACACAATACATGCTAGTAATACTTAAAAAAATAACCTGGTATTGATATATATTTTAATTTCCTCTTGTTTTTTGTGTGTCAGGGGGCTAAAATACTGAAAATCACAAATTGTGTTTTACTTTACCGCATATAAATTATCATATTCAGTCTAGAATTGGTTCTCAGTAAAAATGTGGTACTGGTGTAATCTATAATATAGAGTTTTAAAAATTTTACATTTTAGTTTTATAATTTTTAACAGAATTAAATTACAAAAATAAGAAGTAAAATTTCCAAAGAGTTGATTGATTTCAAAAATTTTCAAGAGTTGATTTATATGAGTTTTCTTTATCTGTGATATTTTAGGATAGGATCATATATGTTTAAAAAATAAAATGTTAACATTTTTCTCTGATATCTAACTTCACAGCACATCTTTTGTAGGTAAAATATGCATGTTTTAGGTAATTTCTATTGCCATGAAATTTTAAGAATTTTTTTTTTAAAATAATGTCAGGGAATTTTCAGTTTGATAGGGATTATTTTTTTTCCTAATAATACTCTTGAGAGGTTATCATTTAAAAGATTATTTTGTGTGTTTTTAGCTTAAAAATAAAATATTTGACCATATAAAGAAGTCATAACATGTTAAGGGGTCGGGGAGTTTGTTTTGCATAAAACAATCCTGCTATGTGTCATTTTTAAATAATTGTTGCGATGTGAATAATTAAAATGAGAAATATTGTTTAAAAAACAATTTTATTTGAAAAAATTAAATGACACACAATAACTGCACTAAACAGTAAATCCCAATAATATTCTTTAATTTAGGTAGCATGGCATGAGCTTCCAAACATGGTTTCTTGGATGATACTAGATTATAAGGTGTCTGAGAAATTTGTTCTTTTTATTTAATTCAGAAGAATCATACACTTACAGAAATTAAAAGAATCAAATACATTTACAGTATGTATCTGATCATATTACATATTATATAATCGTGATTTACAAATCTACAAATTTAATTATTAATTGAATTCAATTATGTTTAAATTTTTAATATTTTTTCAATAAAATTATATTTTAAACATTATTTCTCACTTTTTCTCACTTCAATTACTTACATTACAAAAATTTTTGAAAATGACACATTGCACTTACTTTATACAAAAGAAATTTCCCCACTTTCCCTAAAAACTCTCCCACCCTTTCACATGTTATGGCATCTTTCATTCGGCCATATATTTTATTTTAATTTAGAATGCAAAAAATCAAGGGAAAAAAACGAAATTTATGTTTCAGAGTTAAAGGAAATGCATATAAATCAACGTACACTTTTTGAAAATTTTAAATCATTATTTATTTGGTAATATCAGTTTAAAATTTTAATGTAAAGTTTGTTGAAACTCTTTATTATGGATTAATACCATTTTAATGCTTGTTTATTTTATTTTAATTTAGAATGCAAAAAATCAAGGGAAAAAAACGAAATTTATGTTTCAGAGTTAAAGGAAATGCATATAAATCAACGTACACTTTTTGAAAATTTTAAATCATTATTTATTTGGTAATATCAGTTTAAAATTTTAATGTAAAGTTTGTTGAAACTCTTTATTATGGATTAATACCATTTTAATGCTTGTTTATTTCTCTTTAAAATAGTACCCTAGCTTTTACTATGAAACAATTCAGAATGGAAGTAGGAAAAAATTAACTAGGCTTGTTTTATCAAAAAGAAAATTAAAAATTATACTTTAAAACCTCATAAATCCGAAATGGAAAAGATTCATTCATATTTCATGCCAGCAAATTTATACCTTTTAAACAAATGTGCAAAATTTAAAAAAAAAATCAAGGACCTAAGGTAAAGTTTGTTAACTTGATGTGGAATGTCTCATAAAGGTTTCACTTCTAAAAATAGTCTAAATGTCATGGTGAATTTATTTTATAAAAAGTTTCAAAGTCATTTTCTAAATGAACCTTTAAATTATTTGATTGGTCATCAAATTTGCATTAATTTAAGACCACAGAACACTAAATAGAAACTTTGCAGAATCATTAGAAAGTAATAAATCTCAGAGTCCTTTTACTTACAGCAGCAGCAATTTTATGAGAATAACCAAATATTTCCACTGAGTTGGGTGAGTTAACATACAGAAATAAGGCAGTACTGGTTAAAAAGCAAAGAGCACAAGAAGTGGACCAAAATATCACACCCTGAAAACATGAAAGTAATTAATAATATGTAAAGGTTTTCATGAAATAAACAACTTTAAAACACTATTGTTTTCAAAATAAAGACCTTGTGCAAATAAATGGTAAGAAAAGAAGACATAAAACACTTGTTTGTTTATTCACTAGTAACATTTTGAATTGCCACAAGCAACTCTTTCATAGTAGTCACAAAAGTATTACAATCCATACTTATTTGCAGATCCCAAATTCCCGATATCACTCACATACTAATATGTACCATGCCAGGCACAAAAGAGGCATGGCCTGAAAAATTCTTGAAGAGATGTTAGAGTATTTTTTAGTCATTTGCTCAATTGTGAAAAAAATTATCTGACTTTCAGAAAGGGAAAATCACTTTGGGAGGTAAATAGTTGAAAATCGTAAAACATACACAAGTAGTTTTTTATATAACATATATATTAATGTGCACAAGAGGTCTCTTTATACTAAATCGATATTACTCTATACCAGGGTTTCCCAAACTTTTTCATGTATCGACCCCTTGGGAGTAGTTTTCCTTGGCCATCGACCCCCTTAAAAAATCCGACTAATTTCCTTAAGAAAAACTATTTATGAATCAAAATTTAACTAAAATTTAACAGCCGATTTCATTCACTAGTTAATGTACAGTTCAATCTGGAAAATTCAAAGGTGAACCAAGTAAGACCACCAAAAAAGCATTAAACATTCAAAACTTGGAAATTAAAAATTTGTATGCAAAGAAAGTTAAAAAAAAAATCATAGGAAAATCAAGGAAAAATCTTTGAATCCTCCACAGCATTGCATTGCATACAATAAGATAGCAAGATTTTATCAATTTTATCTTTATTACAATGCAATTAAGGGTAATTTCGAATAGGTTCAATGAGAAAAGTGAGCCTGAAGCTGGGCTGCCAAAGAGGGTATTATTAGGTTTAAAATTACTTATTATTATTCTTTTTTGCAGTTGACATAATTTAATCAAAGAAAAAAATTTAGAAAATTTTTGTGCTTTAAATAAGAAACTGCTTTATAGCTTTTTAAAATTACATTCCGATGTTACATCGTGATTACCACTTTTCCGAACAAAAAAATGACAAAACAAAATGTGGCTATAGTGCTTTGAAACGTCTGCTGTTGAATTATTAAAAATTAAATTTTTTGTTTAAAAACTTATTAACTTTTAAAATAATTTCTATACAAGATTTTGCATATAAAACCACAGGGTTGGCAAGTTTTGGCCGCAAGTGGAAATGCAAGTAGTCTCATCAAATAGCACATAGCCACTTTAATTATACTAAGTACAAAGAATGCACTACTCAACATGAAGATATACATTCATATAATAAATTAATTTCTAAAAGTTCTTCAACCAACCAGAACTGTTCTCTCCATCAAGGCGCAAGATAAGTGAGAGATTATGAAGGAAAACAACAATATGCAGGTGACGATCATACAAGCGCATGTACAAAGGTAAAAGAAGGTCTCTTGTCCACTTCCCACAAAACCTCCAGTAGATGAGGAATAAGCAGGCCGACAAGTGTCTCTAAGGAGCTGCATACTGGCATAACATATGACCTGAAAAAATTTAAGTTTACTAGAATCAAAATAATCATCACTCAAATTGAATAATTTTTTTATTACACTTGAAAACAATTAATACCAGTGTTCTGTCTTGTGCATTTAAAAAAAGAAGAGGCATATTTTCGCATATATTCCCTTCTTTAAAATCCAATATTCTCATAATATGTACCTCAAAAGAGACTATATATTATTTTTATACCACCATGGTTCTTCCTCTTTCAGCAGATTCAAAAATAAGGATTTATTTTACTTCTAATGATAATGCTTTAAGGAGGCTTTTTAAGAAGAATTTTATTGCACACTAGCGTTTTCAGCACTAGACCCGGCGTTTCCCGGGCATAGTATAACATGTATGTACCTCCTTTAAAAACGTCCGTAAAGTTAACGTCCTTTACTGGTTGGGAAATTTATGCAGGTTTCACCCGCACAACACACCTGACGAAATCTAAATTTCCCTCTGCTCCCTCTCTTGGGATTGGCACTGCAAGCAAACCCATAAAAGTAATTACTTAAGAAACTAACTGCGATAACTTGCTAGTGGAAGAAATGCAAAACTATGTTTATACAAAAGTAAATAAACTGCAAAAGATTGCTTAGTGTGAGAAATGCACAAACGAATGCAAGCCTGAAGTACTTGGACTCAAAGAATTAAATGAAACTATTTTGATTCGAAGAATAAAAACAAAAATCAGTAAGAGTATGAAAAATGCACAAATGTGCAAAAATACTGAAACAAAAGTAAGCCTGAGTTGCCTCAAAAACAAAACAGTTCAAAACAAAACAGTTATCTGTCCCGTTAAATATTGCTGTAGAATTTCTTCTAACAAATTGTTTGTTCACCGGATGGAAGCTTGCTTCAACAGACCAAGATTTGTAAAAAATAGACTATGGAGTTTTATTCAATTTAGATTACATCAGCAATAAAATACTCTCGCACATCAAACTTTAACTAACTACCAATTCAATAACCTAATTAACTATTGCTCTTTTCAATCTTAAACTCAATTCAAATCATTTTGCATATAATCATTTCCAATATGATGCCAAATAAACATAGATAAATAATTAACATTTAAACAGATAATTTAACTAGTCTCTAATACTAGCTCCATTTTTCACACTCCCAACCTTGAGTTTGGGAATGACAATTCAAACTCAAAACTATGCTTTTCCTTATAATTCTTTGGTGGGAGCTCTACATTTTCTGATTTACTTTCCACTTTATGGCTTTCCTCCCTATCTTTACTTGTTCAGCTCTTTTGACTTCATAACTTCCTTTATCTCTTGTTTTGCATTCTATAGTACCTTCATACAATTTTTTCTTCTTTCGGGTAGATGTCTGCCATAGGATGTTGCCTTCAGATGCAAAATCTGTTCCTTCTTCGTTTAGTTTTTCATCATCAGGCTCCATATGTTCTGAAGATAAACAGTCAGTTCTTCTTTTCTTTCTATACTCTTTTCTTTTCTTACATGAAAGTTCTTCGCCTCTTTCTTCTCTACCTTCAGATATGATCATTTCTTTCTGTTTCTTCTGCCTTTTTAAATTCATAGGTCTTCCATTTCTGTTACCTGGAACCTCTTCATCTTTTTCTCTGCTTTTAGCAACCATCACTCCTTGCTGTTTCTTCTCTCTCTTCTTTTTTATCAGATTTACAGCTCTATTATCAGAATCCTCTTCCTCCTTTAATTCCTCCAATTCTTCCTTTTCAACTTGGCCCCCGTTAATTTCTTTATTTTCCTTATCCTTTTCAGTTGGCTTCGTTCCGGAATCGTCTCCTGATATTTTCACAGCCTTCCCAATAGCACGATTCCCTTCTTCGACTTTCTCCCTGTCTACATTTTCTTTATCTCTGGATTGCTTATCTTCAAAAACGTATAATGTCGAAGATTCTTCTTTCTTTCTCTCAATGACTTCTATAGCCTTGATACTCTCTTTCTCATCTTCCATAAACTTTTCCCTTCTATCCTTCTCCTTTAGCAACACCTCTGGTGCTATCTCTTTACATCTATCGACGACCCGCTGATCTGGTGCAGTCGTGCCGTCGTCTTGTTTCCTTCCTAAGGTCTTCACCTTACCAGCTCCTTGCTGTTTCTCTTGGTTGGTAGTAGTTCGTTCCTTAACAGAATTACCGATCTTAGAAGAGTTATCCGTAACAGAAGAGGATCCGCTATGGAAAGAATTAATGCGTTTCTTGGCCTTATTCATAACGCAAAAAATCCTTCCCCCATAATCCTCTGCTGCTTCTAATTCCCTTATTAACTCATCCATATTCGTTATTTCTGCTTCTATCTCCTCATCTTGAGATTTTAACCCATCACGTCTATACGAGAGTTCATCTACAATTAATTCTAAATTATCTAAGTCAATTTCTTCTTTTATTAATGCATTTTCTATCTTTGTAATAAGCTTATTGACTCCAGTTCTGGAAACAGTCCTTTTAAGTTGTAATCTTCTCTTTAGATCCATATTAGTACTTAATGACAAAAGGAGGGATACTTCAATTCTTAAATCACAACTATTTGCATGAACTATTGATCTTACTCAAAGAGCTTCGTATCCCGGCAGGGATGCCATGTAGAATTTCTTCTAACAAATTGTTTGTTCACCGGATGGAAGCTTGCTTCAACAGACCAAGATTTGTAAAAAATAGACTATGGAGTTTTATTCAGTTTAGATTACATCAGCAATAAAATACTCTCGCACATCAAACTTTAACTAACTACCAATTCAATAACCTAATTAACTATTGCTCTTTTCAATCTTAAACTCAATTCAAATCATTTTGCATATAATCATTTCCAATATGATGCCAAATAAACATAGATAAATAATTAACATTTAAACAGATAATTTAACTAGTCTCTAATACTAGCTCCATTTTTCACAATTGCCAAGCTGTTTTAAACTAAATTCAACTCCAGTGACAGTGATATCAAACCACGTATACTAACTCACTAATACCGAAAATCAGTAATCCTAAAATGCGACCTTTGGTGCAGCAACTAAATTTCAACTACGGTGACAGTGGTATTGAACCACGTAAACTAACACACTAATATGAAACATCAGTAATCGTAAAAATGCACCCTTCAGGTCACTAACTAAAATCCATAACTACAGTGAAGGTGGTATCTAACCATGTAAACAAAGTTCAGTGAACTGGAATCTAACCACGAACACAAACACTTGGATTCAAAGAATAAAGAATTAGAAGAAAATCAGGAAGTGTGTAAAAAGCCACTAATTTAATATGTAATAACTTAAATTATGTAACTAAACAAACAATTATCACACAAAAACATAAGTAAGACTAAACTACTTCAAAAACAAAAGCAAGTATGTTGAATTTGAAAGTGTGGAAGAAATGCACAACTGTATTCAAACAAAAGTAAACAGCTACAGATATTTTCTTAAGTGTTAAAAATGCACACACAAAAGTAAGACTAAAGTACTAAGATTGAAAGAATAAACTGAAAATCAGTAACAGGATTGCACAAAGAAGCACCGACGAACATCATTAATGCAAAATGCAACGCATATTGCTGTCCGATGACCACCGTGAGCAAACATAACAAATGAGCTGGCGTTAAATATAATAAGGATATCTATATACGATAAATGGAACAAAACTAATCAAGTAGTAAGAAGCACTCAAAATATAAACACGAATAAACACAGTTCACCGCAGCGAAGTAAACAACAGCCATATCGCTTACAGGCAGGATTATTCCTAACCAATTTAACATAAGAAAATTCTGTGTAGACAAATCTTTCATGGAACAACCAATCGGGGAGTAGGAAAGAGATCTTTCGACCAATCAAATGCTCAAACGATCAACCATCACCACCGTATTTCACCAATTCCGGGTTTTCTGTTTTATATATTAAGATTCTTATTATTACATTATTAATAGTTTATTTTTAATTCTGTAAATATAAATTTTAAATTAATACTCCACAACAACTTTGGTGTGAGGAACCTAATGCATATCTATTACAGTAGAACCTCTTTACAATGACCCTGCAATAGAGTGACCCACCATTAGAATGAACAGTAAAAACAAACAAAAATATTTGTTATAACAAGAACAACTTTATATTGTTGGTCCCACAAGGGATCGTTCTATTAAGGTTCAACTGTATAACTGATTCATGTCTACCATTTAGCAATATTTTAAAAAGTGAATTCAACAGAATTGGGACTAACTACAAATTCTTTTAAGTATGGGTAGTGTAAGTCTAGGTAATAATGTATAAATTAAATAAAAAAAATCAAAATAAACTTTAAATTTTAAATGAAATTAATAATTAAATATTTAACATTAAAGGAGTGAAACTGAAACATCAAATATGCAAACTAAACTCCAACAGGGCAACAGCTACCATCCTTACAAGATTAAGAACAGGCCATTAAAAAGGAATGGAAATCCAGAAAGATGGATCTAGAAAATACGCCCAAGTGTAGAAACTGCCCAGACATGGAACTAGATCCAAAGCATATTTTCACCTGTCTGGCTATTTTGGCGAGGTTGCAGTAAATCAGCGACCGACTCCCCTGATGAAGATCTTTATGGAGACAACTGTCTCCAGATTGCCGAAGCCGTTGGAGAAACCTTCGGTTCAATTTGAATTTTTCTATCCATAGACACATCATCATCATCAATTAAATATATTTAAATGATTTAATAATGCATATACTAAGGCAGCTATATATATTAGAAAAGTAATTGATATGTTATTTCAAACACTTTGATTTCCATTCAAAAACATTATTCTATTACCTTTTAACCTGTCGATTGTGTCACTAAATCCAAAGAACATTACAAATTCCCATAGCCTATACAGTTAAAACAAATGGTCGCTGATTGGTTTATGGGCTGTAGATAAGAGTACCAAAAACTTTTTCCTCAATCATATTTCATTTTTTAAAATAGTCATTATAAAATGTTAGAAAAGTACACTAACATTTAAAATTTAATGAACTGCTTTGTTACATTGTTTAAATGCCATCATTAATACTAAATTACAAAGAAAAACTTTTTAAATATTGTTACCATTCCAAAGCAAAAAATATTGCACATAAACTTACAATTTCACAAACATTTAGGATTCCTTGAAAGCTGTTCACATATTTTGAATTCCATCCCAACAATTTTGAATTCGGCTTATTCTCCATGACAAAGATATCTTATGAAATAAACCTAGGAATTAATTAAAAATATATGTTAACACAAATTTACAAATATTACTAATTATACTACAGCAAGAGTAAAGCCTTACTGAATAAATGTGAAATGCAAAATAGGAACTGCCAATTCTAATAGTTTGGGGATCCGAAACTATTCATTTACTTTGTTACACACTTTTCTATTTATGAAATTGAAAAAGAATACATAGTTCAATCCAAATTGATTTCAAATTAATATTTGGGGTCATTCAAATATTATGCAAGCACCTGGTGGGGAGGTTACACTTTGCTTATTTTTCCTGACAAGGGGAAAGGGGGGGTATGAGTGATGCTTACGTAAGATACTGAATTTTCAAACATCTCTGTTTTCGATTCCCAAAAACGGACTTTTTTCACAAAATTCCAATCCCATATGGAGTTTTGCCCCCTATAGGGGGGGTCGTTGGTCTCCAGATCAGGTAAGAAAAAGCAGGAAGCGCGGCACTCTTTTGCATGGTAAACCAGATGTGTCCACTGTCTAGATGTGTCTTCCCCGAACGCTGCAATGTTGTTTTAAGGGCCAGGAAGCCTGGGGCTCAATTTCTTCTCAAATGGGGTGCCCCCCTTTTGTAGTAACAAACATTCTTCAAAGAAGAATTCCAGAAAAATCTTGAATGGTCAGTTGGGGAAGGGAAAGGCCGTCCAATGGAGTGTGTCCAGTGATAACACACCGAATGTGTTCAAGTAAATCTCCATAAGCTTTGGCAGTATATAGACTAGATAGGTTCTGCATTGCACTAGATAATTTTTTCAGTTAAGGTGTTAGTCTGAATAAGATTAAAAAAGTTTGGAATACTATAGTTTTCTGGTAAGTTTTTATTTGTTTTTCACATTTTATTGTTTCATAAAAATAATTTGATTTCCATATACTTTAACAGATTGAAACACATTGACTTGCACTATCGGAGATGCTACGTTTTAGCATGATTATGAAGTGTGAACCTGGTTCGGGGGAAGCCCTTGCTAGCTCCATAGGAGCAATGCATAAGGTTCGGGTAAATTTTATTAGGTTCGGGGGAAGGTTACAACTTTTTCCTGGTCCGACTTTTATAGTGTGAACCTATAAAAGTGTAGATAACAAGTTCATCTAAATCAGAGGTTCCCAACACTTATTAGTCCGCGGACCACTTAGTATAAAATTGGAACCTTGATGGACCACCCTTTATAACTTGAAATCCTTCACCCTCACAAAATTGCAAGATGAAAATTTATTTTTCCTAATTCTAAATTCCTAATCAAAATCATTGTCATGCTCAAAAATTTAACTATTTTAGAAAAATTTAATCATATCTCACTAAACTTCGTAAATTTTGTTATGATATAATTAAATTTTTAGAACCCATAAAATGTGGCCGTGTTTTTTTAGAGCACTGAATTTGAATTTCAACAACATTTAAACTACAAGAATTGTTAACTATTTAGTGGCAACTATTATACCCACAAATTACTCAGCTGAAAGTCATCGTCACTGATATAATTCATTCTTTTCTCTTTACGAGCTCAAATTTTTACGTAATGAAAATTTTTGGTATGCTACTGGGGTTTTTCACGGACCACTTTCAAGACTCTCACGGATCACCAATGGGGATCCACTGATCTAAATGGAATAATACCCTTTTCTATTATGTTTGTAAGAAAGTTTATCAATATATTTTTGTGTGTAACATTAGGAATTATGTAGATTGCAAATAAATATCAAGCTATATTCACACGTTAAGTGTAGATATGAAAGTAAATTATATATTTATTGGCTCGAGGAACCTTGGTTAGATTCTAATGAATAGAAGACGGAATTGAAGAAAATAAACATACTACCTTTCATTTACTTTTCAAGCGAAGTTAGTTAAACCCAAGGGGGGGGGGGGGGTCGGGCAGTTTCTTACGAAAATTAAAGGGGGTTGGGTTTGCTTATTTTTGCTGACAAGGGGGGCAGAGGGTAAAAAATTAAGAAAAAAGTGCTTACGTAATA
Organism: Tetragnatha montana; assembly: GCA_963680715.1. Taxonomy (NCBI): domain Eukaryota; kingdom Metazoa; phylum Arthropoda; class Arachnida; order Araneae; family Tetragnathidae; genus Tetragnatha; species Tetragnatha montana. The sequence goes on from OY796683.1 coordinate 28,731,160, forward strand.
TTTGAACGGCCCCTTTCTAATAGAAGTTTTTACTAATGTAGTTAAAATATAATAGAAAGATAATATTTCTTAAACACGCTATATAAATTGACAAAAAAACTTCAAATGGTCATTAACAACGACAAAAAAACAAGGTAAGTAGGTAAGTTTTTCTAAAACACATGAATGGTTAAGGTTTGGAAAAAAATTACAAATCGGCCCTTCTTTCGTTAATAAACAATAAACACAAACTATCAAACTGTTGCCAGAAGACATAACATATTTAGGCAATTGTTTCAATCACAGAGTAGTAAAGGGTAAATAATTTTTTTTTTTTGCCACTCTCTATTTGTCCGAAAGATCTACAACTAATATCTACTCCTTTTACCCGGGAGATGCCCAGAAACGATTCTGATTGGAGCGCCGTGACAGCTACGTAACCACAAGACCTACGGCGCATGTGCCAACTAGTGCCAAAATGCCGGTTTTGCCGTCCAAATAGAGCATTTTAAATCACATGACTCGGCTTAACAACGGCCTTAGCAACGTTGTTTTTGCCGCCAGTGACATCATGTGCGAATGCTTCTATTGGATGCTTCTAGTTCCCGCCCCTAACAACGGCCTTAGCAGCGTTGTTTTTGTCCTCCAAGTGACGTCATGTGCGAATGCTCTATTGAGCATTCACACATAACGTCACACTTGACGACGTGGAGACTGTTGTTACAGACAGACCGTGCTAAGAAAGTCCTCTGTTCCCAGTCCTACTAACCAGTCCAGTTTTCGCGCGAAAAGCCCACTGAGAACGGAGGAACGCTCGAGAACCCCAGCCCCGAATCTCTAAGTGACCCACCTGCAACCAGGGTTCGAGAGCAAGGAGGCTCCGTTCTCAGTGGGCTTTTCGCGCGAAAAGCCCACTGAGAACGGAGGAACGCTCGAGAACCCCAGCCCCGAATCTCTAAGTGACCCACCTGCAACCAGGGTTCGAGAGCAAGGAGGCTCCGTTCTCAGTGGGCTTTTCGCGCGAAAAGCCCACTGAGAACGGAGGAACGCTCGAGAACCCCAGCCCCGAATCTCTAAGTGACCCACCTGCAACCAGGGTTCGAGAGCAAGGAGGCTCCGTTCTCAGTGGGCTTTTCGCGCGAAAAGCCCACTGAGAACGGAGGAACGCTCGAGAACCCCAGCCCCGAATCTCTAAGTGACCCACCTGCAACCAGGGTTCGAGAGCAAGGAGGCTCCGTTCTCAGTGGGCTTTTCGCGCGAAAAGCCCACTGAGAACGGAGGAACGCTCGAGAACCCCAGCCCCGAATCTCTAAGTGACCCACCTGCAACCAGGGTTCGAGAGCAAGGAGGCTCCGTTCTCAGTGGGCTTTTCGCGCGAAAAGCCCACTGAGAACGGAGGAACGCTCGAGAACCCCAGCCCCGAATCTCTAAGTGACCCACCTGCAACCAGGGTTCGAGAGCAAGGAGGCTCCGTTCTCAGTGGGCTTTTCGCGCGAAAAGCCCACTGAGAACGGAGGAACGCTCGAGAACCCCAGCCCCGAATCTCTAAGTGACCCACCTGCAACCAGGGTTCGAGAGCAAGGAGGCTCCGTTCTCAGTGGGCTTTTCGCGCGAAAAGCCCACTGAGAACGGAGGAACGCTCGAGAACCCCAGCCCCGAATCTCTAAGTGACCCACCTGCAACCAGGGTTCGAGAGCAAGGAGGCTCCGTTCTCAGTGGGCTTTTCGCGCGAAAAGCCCACTGAGAACGGAGGAACGCTCGAGAACCCCAGCCCCGAATCTCTAAGTGACCCACCTGCAACCAGGGTTCGAGAGCAAGGAGGCTCCGTTCTCAGTGGGCTTTTCGCGCCACTGAGAACGGAGGAACGCTCGAGAACCCCAGCCCCGAATCTCTAAGTGACCCACCTGCAACCAGGGTTCGAGAGCAAGGAGGCTCCGTTCTCAGTGGGCTTTTCGCGCGAAAAGCCCACTGAGAACGGAGGAACGCTCGAGAACCCCAGCCCCGAATCTCTAAGTGACCCACCTGCAACCAGGGTTCGAGAGCAAGGAGGCTCCGTTCTCAGTGGGCTTTTCGCGCGAAAAGCCCACTGAGAACGGAGGAACGCTCGAGAACCCCAGCCCCGAATCTCTAAGTGACCCACCTGCAACCAGGGTTCGAGAGCAAGGAGGCTCCGTTCTCAGTGGGCTTTTCGCGCGAAAAGCCCACTGAGAACGGAGGAACGCTCGAGAACCCCAGCCCCGAATCTCTAAGTGACCCACCTGCAACCAGGGTTCGAGAGCAAGGAGGCTCCGTTCTCAGTGGGCTTTTCGCGCGAAAAGCCCACTGAGAACGGAGGAACGCTCGAGAACCCCAGCCCCGAATCTCTAAGTGACCCACCTGCAACCAGGGTTCGAGAGCAAGGAGGCTCCGTTCTCAGTGGGCTTTTCGCGCGAAAAGCCCACTGAGAACGGAGGAACGCTCGAGAACCCCAGCCCCGAATCTCTAAGTGACCCACCTGCAACCAGGGTTCGAGAGCAAGGAGGCTCCGTTCTCAGTGGGCTTTTCGCGCGAAAAGCCCACTGAGAACGGAGGAACGCTCGAGAACCCCAGCCCCGAATCTCTAAGTGACCCACCTGCAACCAGGGTTCGAGAGCAAGGAGGCTCCGTTCTCAGTGGGCTTTTCGCGCGAAAAGCCCACTGAGAACGGAGGAACGCTCGAGAACCCCAGCCCCGAATCTCTAAGTGACCCACCTGCAACCAGGGTTCGAGAGCAAGGAGGCTCCGTTCTCAGTGGGCTTTTCGCGCGAAAAGCCCACTGAGAACGGAGGAACGCTCGAGAACCCCAGCCCCGAATCTCTAAGTGACCCACCTGCAACCAGGGTTCGAGAGCAAGGAGGCTCCGTTCTCAGTGGGCTTTTCGCGCGAAAAGCCCACTGAGAACGGAGGAACGCTCGAGAACCCCAGCCCCGAATCTCTAAGTGACCCACCTGCAACCAGGGTTCGAGAGCAAGGAGGCTCCGTTCTCAGTGGGCTTTTCGCGCGAAAAGCCCACTGAGAACGGAGGAACGCTCGAGAACCCCAGCCCCGAATCTCTAAGTGACCCACCTGCAACCAGGGTTCGAGAGCAAGGAGGCTCCGTTCTCAGTGGGCTTTTCGCGCGAAAAGCCCACTGAGAACGGAGGAACGCTCGAGAACCCCAGCCCCGAATCTCTAAGTGACCCACCTGCAACCAGGGTTCGAGAGCAAGGAGGCTCCGTTCTCAGTGGGCTTTTCGCGCGAAAAGCCCACTGAGAACGGAGGAACGCTCGAGAACCCCAGCCCCGAATCTCTAAGTGACCCACCTGCAACCAGGGTTCGAGAGCAAGGAGGCTCCGTTCTCAGTGGGCTTTTCGCGCGAAAAGCCCACTGAGAACGGAGGAACGCTCGAGAACCCCAGCCCCGAATCTCTAAGTGACCCACCTGCAACCAGGGTTCGAGAGCAAGGAGGCTCCGTTCTCAGTGGGCTTTTCGCGCGAAAAGCCCACTGAGAACGGAGGAACGCTCGAGAACCCCAGCCCCGAATCTCTAAGTGACCCACCTGCAACCAGGGTTCGAGAGCAAGGAGGCTCCGTTCTCAGTGGGCTTTTCGCGCGAAAAGCCCACTGAGAACGGAGGAACGCTCGAGAACCCCAGCCCCGAATCTCTAAGTGACCCACCTGCAACCAGGGTTCGAGAGCAAGGAGGCTCCGTTCTCAGTGGGCTTTTCGCGCGAAAAGCCCACTGAGAACGGAGGAACGCTCGAGAACCCCAGCCCCGAATCTCTAAGTGACCCACCTGCAACCAGGGTTCGAGAGCAAGGAGGCTCCGTTCTCAGTGGGCTTTTCGCGCGAAAAGCCCACTGAGAACGGAGGAACGCTCGAGAACCCCAGCCCCGAATCTCTAAGTGACCCACCTGCAACCAGGGTTCGAGAGCAAGGAGGCTCCGTTCTCAGTGGGCTTTTCGCGCGAAAAGCCCACTGAGAACGGAGCCTCCTTGCTCCGTTCTCAGTGGGCTTTTCGCGCGAAAAGCCCACTGAGAACGGAGGAACGCTCGAGAACCCCAGCCCCGAATCTCTAAGTGACCCACCTGCAACCAGGGTTCGAGAGCAAGGAGGCTCCGTTCTCAGTGGGCTTTTCGCGCGAAAAGCCCACTGAGAACGGAGGAACGCTCGAGAACCCCAGCCCCGAATCTCTAAGTGACCCACCTGCAACCAGGGTTCGAGAGCAAGGAGGCTCCGTTCTCAGTGGGCTTTTCGCGCGAAAAGCCCACTGAGAACGGAGGAACGCTCGAGAACCCCAGCCCCGAATCTCTAAGTGACCCACCTGCAACCAGGGTTCGAGAGCAAGGAGGCTCCGTTCTCAGTGGGCTTTTCGCGCGAAAAGCCCACTGAGAACGGAGGAACGCTCGAGAACCCCAGCCCCGAATCTCTAAGTGACCCACCTGCAACCAGGGTTCGAGAGCAAGGAGGCTCCGTTCTCAGTGGGCTTTTCGCGCGAAAAGCCCACTGAGAACGGAGGAACGCTCGAGAACCCCAGCCCCGAATCTCTAAGTGACCCACCTGCAACCAGGGTTCGAGAGCAAGGAGGCTCCGTTCTCAGTGGGCTTTTCGCGCGAAAAGCCCACTGAGAACGGAGGAACGCTCGAGAACCCCAGCCCCGAATCTCTAAGTGACCCACCTGCAACCAGGGTTCGAGAGCAAGGAGGCTCCGTTCTCAGTGGGCTTTTCGCGCGAAAAGCCCACTGAGAACGGAGGAACGCTCGAGAACCCCAGCCCCGAATCTCTAAGTGACCCACCTGCAACCAGGGTTCGAGAGCAAGGAGGCTCCGTTCTCAGTGGGCTTTTCGCGCGAAAAGCCCACTGAGAACGGAGGAACGCTCGAGAACCCCAGCCCCGAATCTCTAAGTGACCCACCTGCAACCAGGGTTCGAGAGCAAGGAGGCTCCGTTCTCAGTGGGCTTTTCGCGCGAAAAGCCCACTGAGAACGGAGGAACGCTCGAGAACCCCAGCCCCGAATCTCTAAGTGACCCACCTGCAACCAGGGTTCGAGAGCAAGGAGGCTCCGTTCTCAGTGGGCTTTTCGCGCGAAAAGCCCACTGAGAACGGAGGAACGCTCGAGAACCCCAGCCCCGAATCTCTAAGTGACCCACCTGCAACCAGGGTTCGAGAGCAAGGAGGCTCCGTTCTCAGTGGGCTTTTCGCGCGAAAAGCCCACTGAGAACGGAGGAACGCTCGAGAACCCCAGCCCCGAATCTCTAAGTGACCCACCTGCAACCAGGGTTCGAGAGCAAGGAGGCTCCGTTCTCAGTGGGCTTTTCGCGCGAAAAGCCCACTGAGAACGGAGGAACGCTCGAGAACCCCAGCCCCGAATCTCTAAGTGACCCACCTGCAACCAGGGTTCGAGAGCAAGGAGGCTCCGTTCTCAGTGGGCTTTTCGCGCGAAAAGCCCACTGAGAACGGAGGAACGCTCGAGAACCCCAGCCCCGAATCTCTAAGTGACCCACCTGCAACCAGGGTTCGAGAGCAAGGAGGCTCCGTTCTCAGTGGGCTTTTCGCGCGAAAAGCCCACTGAGAACGGAGGAACGCTCGAGAACCCCAGCCCCGAATCTCTAAGTGACCCACCTGCAACCAGGGTTCGAGAGCAAGGAGGCTCCGTTCTCAGTGGGCTTTTCGCGCGAAAAGCCCACTGAGAACGGAGGAACGCTCGAGAACCCCAGCCCCGAATCTCTAAGTGACCCACCTGCAACCAGGGTTCGAGAGCAAGGAGGCTCCGTTCTCAGTGGGCTTTTCGCGCGAAAAGCCCACTGAGAACGGAGGAACGCTCGAGAACCCCAGCCCCGAATCTCTAAGTGACCCACCTGCAACCAGGGTTCGAGAGCAAGGAGGCTCCGTTCTCAGTGGGCTTTTCGCGCGAAAAGCCCACTGAGAACGGAGGAACGCTCGAGAACCCCAGCCCCGAATCTCTAAGTGACCCACCTGCAACCAGGGTTCGAGAGCAAGGAGGCTCCGTTCTCAGTGGGCTTTTCGCGCGAAAAGCCCACTGAGAACGGAGGAACGCTCGAGAACCCCAGCCCCGAATCTCTAAGTGACCCACCTGCAACCAGGGTTCGAGAGCAAGGAGGCTCCGTTCTCAGTGGGCTTTTCGCGCGAAAAGCCCACTGAGAACGGAGGAACGCTCGAGAACCCCAGCCCCGAATCTCTAAGTGACCCACCTGCAACCAGGGTTCGAGAGCAAGGAGGCTCCGTTCTCAGTGGGCTTTTCGCGCGAAAAGCCCACTGAGAACGGAGGAACGCTCGAGAACCCCAGCCCCGAATCTCTAAGTGACCCACCTGCAACCAGGGTTCGAGAGCAAGGAGGCTCCGTTCTCAGTGGGCTTTTCGCGCGAAAAGCCCACTGAGAACGGAGGAACGCTCGAGAACCCCAGCCCCGAATCTCTAAGTGACCCACCTGCAACCAGGGTTCGAGAGCAAGGAGGCTCCGTTCTCAGTGGGCTTTTCGCGCGAAAAGCCCACTGAGAACGGAGGAACGCTCGAGAACCCCAGCCCCGAATCTCTAAGTGACCCACCTGCAACCAGGGTTCGAGAGCAAGGAGGCTCCGTTCTCAGTGGGCTTTTCGCGCGAAAAGCCCACTGAGAACGGAGGAACGCTCGAGAACCCCAGCCCCGAATCTCTAAGTGACCCACCTGCAACCAGGGTTCGAGAGCAAGGAGGCTCCGTTCTCAGTGGGCTTTTCGCGCGAAAAGCCCACTGAGAACGGAGGAACGCTCGAGAACCCCAGCCCCGAATCTCTAAGTGACCCACCTGCAACCAGGGTTCGAGAGCAAGGAGGCTCCGTTCTCAGTGGGCTTTTCGCGCGAAAAGCCCACTGAGAACGGAGGAACGCTCGAGAACCCCAGCCCCGAATCTCTAAGTGACCCACCTGCAACCAGGGTTCGAGAGCAAGGAGGCTCCGTTCTCAGTGGGCTTTTCGCGCGAAAAGCCCACTGAGAACGGAGGAACGCTCGAGAACCCCAGCCCCGAATCTCTAAGTGACCCACCTGCAACCAGGGTTCGAGAGCAAGGAGGCTCCGTTCTCAGTGGGCTTTTCGCGCGAAAAGCCCACTGAGAACGGAGGAACGCTCGAGAACCCCAGCCCCGAATCTCTAAGTGACCCACCTGCAACCAGGGTTCGAGAGCAAGGAGGCTCCGTTCTCAGTGGGCTTTTCGCGCGAAAAGCCCACTGAGAACGGAGGAACGCTCGAGAACCCCAGCCCCGAATCTCTAAGTGACCCACCTGCAACCAGGGTTCGAGAGCAAGGAGGCTCCGTTCTCAGTGGGCTTTTCGCGCGAAAAGCCCACTGAGAACGGAGGAACGCTCGAGAACCCCAGCCCCGAATCTCTAAGTGACCCACCTGCAACCAGGGTTCGAGAGCAAGGAGGCTCCGTTCTCAGTGGGCTTTTCGCGCGAAAAGCCCACTGAGAACGGAGGAACGCTCGAGAACCCCAGCCCCGAATCTCTAAGTGACCCACCTGCAACCAGGGTTCGAGAGCAAGGAGGCTCCGTTCTCAGTGGGCTTTTCGCGCGAAAAGCCCACTGAGAACGGAGGAACGCTCGAGAACCCCAGCCCCGAATCTCTAAGTGACCCACCTGCAACCAGGGTTCGAGAGCAAGGAGGCTCCGTTCTCAGTGGGCTTTTCGCGCGAAAAGCCCACTGAGAACGGAGGAACGCTCGAGAACCCCAGCCCCGAATCTCTAAGTGACCCACCTGCAACCAGGGTTCGAGAGCAAGGAGGCTCCGTTCTCAGTGGGCTTTTCGCGCGAAAAGCCCACTGAGAACGGAGGAACGCTCGAGAACCCCAGCCCCGAATCTCTAAGTGACCCACCTGCAACCAGGGTTCGAGAGCAAGGAGGCTCCGTTCTCAGTGGGCTTTTCGCGCGAAAAGCCCACTGAGAACGGAGGAACGCTCGAGAACCCCAGCCCCGAATCTCTAAGTGACCCACCTGCAACCAGGGTTCGAGAGCAAGGAGGCTCCGTTCTCAGTGGGCTTTTCGCGCGAAAAGCCCACTGAGAACGGAGGAACGCTCGAGAACCCCAGCCCCGAATCTCTAAGTGACCCACCTGCAACCAGGGTTCGAGAGCAAGGAGGCTCCGTTCTCAGTGGGCTTTTCGCGCGAAAAGCCCACTGAGAACGGAGGAACGCTCGAGAACCCCAGCCCCGAATCTCTAAGTGACCCACCTGCAACCAGGGTTCGAGAGCAAGGAGGCTCCGTTCTCAGTGGGCTTTTCGCGCGAAAAGCCCACTGAGAACGGAGGAACGCTCGAGAACCCCAGCCCCGAATCTCTAAGTGACCCACCTGCAACCAGGGTTCGAGAGCAAGGAGGCTCCGTTCTCAGTGGGCTTTTCGCGCGAAAAGCCCACTGAGAACGGAGGAACGCTCGAGAACCCCAGCCCCGAATCTCTAAGTGACCCACCTGCAACCAGGGTTCGAGAGCAAGGAGGCTCCGTTCTCAGTGGGCTTTTCGCGCGAAAAGCCCACTGAGAACGGAGGAACGCTCGAGAACCCCAGCCCCGAATCTCTAAGTGACCCACCTGCAACCAGGGTTCGAGAGCAAGGAGGCTCCGTTCTCAGTGGGCTTTTCGCGCGAAAAGCCCACTGAGAACGGAGGAACGCTCGAGAACCCCAGCCCCGAATCTCTAAGTGACCCACCTGCAACCAGGGTTCGAGAGCAAGGAGGCTCCGTTCTCAGTGGGCTTTTCGCGCGAAAAGCCCACTGAGAACGGAGGAACGCTCGAGAACCCCAGCCCCGAATCTCTAAGTGACCCACCTGCAACCAGGGTTCGAGAGCAAGGAGGCTCCGTTCTCAGTGGGCTTTTCGCGCGAAAAGCCCACTGAGAACGGAGGAACGCTCGAGAACCCCAGCCCCGAATCTCTAAGTGACCCACCTGCAACCAGGGTTCGAGAGCAAGGAGGCTCCGTTCTCAGTGGGCTTTTCGCGCGAAAAGCCCACTGAGAACGGAGGAACGCTCGAGAACCCCAGCCCCGAATCTCTAAGTGACCCACCTGCAACCAGGGTTCGAGAGCAAGGAGGCTCCGTTCTCAGTGGGCTTTTCGCGCGAAAAGCCCACTGAGAACGGAGGAACGCTCGAGAACCCCAGCCCCGAATCTCTAAGTCCTAAACCCAACAAGTTTGAAAGTTTGAAAGTTTGAAAGTTTGAAAGTTTGAAAGTTTGAAAGTTTGAAAGTTTGAAAGTTTGAAAGTTTGAAAGTTTGAAAGTTTGAAAGTTTGAAAGTTTGAAAGTTTGAAAGTTTGAAAGTTTGAAAGTTTGAAAGTTTGAAAGTTTGAAAGTTTGAAAGTTTGAAAGTTTGAAAGTTTGAAAGTTTGAAAGTTTGAAAGTTTGAAAGTTTGAAAGTTTGAAAGTTTGAAAGTTTGAAAGTTTGAAAGTTTGAAAGTTTGAAAGTTTGAAAGTTTGAAAGTTTGAAAGTTTGAAAGTTTGAAAGTTTGAAAGTTTGAAAGTTTGAAAGTTTGAAAGTTTGAAAGTTTGAAAGTTTGAAAGTTTGAAAGTTTGAAAGTTTGAAAGTTTGAAAGTTTGAAAGTTTGAAAGTTTGAAAGTTTGAAAGTTTGAAAGTTTGAAAGTTTGAAAGTTTGAAAGTTTGAAAGTTTGAAAGTTTGAAAGTTTGAAAGTTTGAAAGTTTGAAAGTTTGAAAGTTTGAAAGTTTGAAAGTTTGAAAGTTTGAAAGTTTGAAAGTTTGAAAGTTTGAAAGTTTGAAAGTTTGAAAGTTTGAAAGTTTGAAAGTTTGAAAGTTTGAAAGTTTGAAAGTTTGAAAGTTTGAAAGTTTGAAAGTTTGAAAGTTTGAAAGTTTGAAAGTTTGAAAGTTTGAAAGTTTGAAAGTTTGAAAGTTTGAAAGTTTGAAAGTTTGAAAGTTTGAAAGTTTGAAAGTTTGAAAGTTTGAAAGTTTGAAAGTTTGAAAGTTTGAAAGTTTGAAAGTTTGAAAGTTTGAAAGTTTGAAAGTTTGAAAGTTTGAAAGTTTGAAAGTTTGAAAGTTTGAAAGTTTGAAAGTTTGAAAGTTTGAAAGTTTGAAAGTTTGAAAGTTTGAAAGTTTGAAAGTTTGAAAGTTTGAAAGTTTGAAAGTTTGAAAGTTTGAAAGTTTGAAAGTTTGAAAGTTTGAAAGTTTGAAAGTTTGAAAGTTTGAAAGTTTGAAAGTTTGAAAGTTTGAAAGTTTGAAAGTTTGAAAGTTTGAAAGTTTGAAAGTTTGAAAGTTTGAAAGTTTGAAAGTTTGAAAGTTTGAAAGTTTGAAAGTTTGAAAGTTTGAAAGTTTGAAAGTTTGAAAGTTTGAAAGTTTGAAAGTTTGAAAGTTTGAAAGTTTGAAAGTTTGAAAGTTTGAAAGTTTGAAAGTTTGAAAGTTTGAAAGTTTGAAAGTTTGAAAGTTTGAAAGTTTGAAAGTTTGAAAGTTTGAAAGTTTGAAAGTTTGAAAGTTTGAAAGTTTGAAAGTTTGAAAGTTTGAAAGTTTGAAAGTTTGAAAGTTTGAAAGTTTGAAAGTTTGAAAGTTTGAAAGTTTGAAAGTTTGAAAGTTTGAAAGTTTGAAAGTTTGAAAGTTTGAAAGTTTGAAAGTTTGAAAGTTTGAAAGTTTGAAAGTTTGAAAGTTTGAAAGTTTGAAAGTTTGAAAGTTTGAAAGTTTGAAAGTTTGAAAGTTTGAAAGTTTGAAAGTTTGAAAGTTTGAAAGTTTGAAAGTTTGAAAGTTTGAAAGTTTGAAAGTTTGAAAGTTTGAAAGTTTGAAAGTTTGAAAGTTTGAAAGTTTGAAAGTTTGAAAGTTTGAAAGTTTGAAAGTTTGAAAGTTTGAAAGTTTGAAAGTTTGAAAGTTTGAAAGTTTGAAAGTTTGAAAGTTTGAAAGTTTGAAAGTTTGAAAGTTTGAAAGTTTGAAAGTTTGAAAGTTTGAAAGTTTGAAAGTTTGAAAGTTTGAAAGTTTGAAAGTTTGAAAGTTTGAAAGTTTGAAAGTTTGAAAGTTTGAAAGTTTGAAAGTTTGAAAGTCAAACTCCCAAATCAACAAACTGCCAAACTCCCAAACTGCCAAACTAACAAACTCCCAAACTAACAAACTAACAAACTCCCAAACTCCCAAACTAACAAACTCCCAAACCAACAAACTCCCAAACCATCAAACTCCCAAACCGACAAACTAACAAACTGTCAAACTAACAACCTCCCAAACTAACAACCTCCCAAACTAACAACCTCCCAAACTAACAACCTCCCAAACTAACAACCTCCCAAACCAACAACCTCCCAAACCAACAACCTCCCAAACCAACAAACTCCCAAACTAACAACCTCCCAAACTAACAACCTCCCAAACTAACAAACTCCCAAACCATCAAACTCCCAAACCATCAAACTCCCAAACCATCAAACTCCCAAACCATCAAACTCCCAAACCATCAAACTCCCAAACCATCAAACTCCCAAACTAACAAACTCCCAAACTAACAAACTCCCAAACTAACAAACTCCCAAACTAACAAACTCCCAAACTAACAAACTCCCAAACTAACAAACTCCCAAACTAACAAACTCCCAAACTAACAAACTCCCAAACTAACAAACTCCCAAACTAACAAACTCCCAAACTAACAAACTCCCAAACTAACAAACTCCCAAACTAACAAACTCCCAAACTAACAAACTCCCAAACCATCAGACTCCCAAACCGACAAACTAACAAACTGTCAAACTAACAACCTCCCAAACTAACAACCTCCCAAACTAACAACCTCCCAAACTAACAAACTCCCAAACCATCAAACTCCCAAACCATCAAACTCCCAAACTAACAAACTCCCAAACTAACAAATTCCCAAACTAACAAACTCCCAAACTAACAAACTCCCAAACTAACAAACTCCCAAACTAACAAACTAACAAACTGACGAACTTCTAAACTAACAAATTGCCAAAGTAACGAACTGCCAAACTCGAAACCCACACCTATAAGCCTATAACAATAAGGCCCAACTCTCAATGGAGAATTGCAGCATCTCTTAAAATTCAAAGTTTTCAATTTTAACTTATTGAAAATTCTCTCCTGAATCCGAAAATACGCTTGTCTTTTACGAGAAAAATTTTGTAAGTTAATTATAAGATATTTCATTACAGAAAAGCTGACGTTAAAAGTGCCTGCCTCTCGGAAATGAGGGAAACACAGTTTCCATGGAAACACGAGGTTGTCAAAACAAAACAAAAACTAGAGCTCAATGTATTTCAAAGCGGAATGATTGTAAACAAGGCACGCATGACGTCACAAGCTGTTTCAGCTCAGACCGAAACGAAGCTCTTTTTAATTAAAAATAACTTAAAAATTAGCGCTTTGAAAGGTATATTAATGGTTTTGTGGAGGTTTTAAGCGATTCTGAATACATTAAGATTTTCAAAAAAATTGACTGCAATGGACTCTAACCGTCTGACGTCACACGGAACCAACACGTGACCTACTGAGCTTGCGATTGGTTACCACAGATACTACACTAGTAGATCTACTAGTGTAGTATCTGTGGTAACCAATGGACTCTAACCGTCTGACGTCACACGGAACCAACACGTGACCTACTGAGCTTGCGATTGGTTACCACAGATACTACACTAGTAGATCTACTAGTGTAGTATCTGTGGTAACCAATTGCAAGCTCAGTTGTAGGTCACGTGTTGGTTCCGTGAAGTCTCGAACCAGATAGGCGGTTAGAGTCCATTGCAAGCTCAGTTGTAGGTCACGTGTTGGTTCCGTGAAGTCTCGAACCAGATAGGCGGTTAGAGTCCATTGTCCATTATGTAAACTTGACATATGTATAAGCTGTGCTACTAGGGAACGCGTCACGCGCCGATTATTTTAGAGGGGAGAAAATCCGAGATCCCAGCGGTACTCTGCTGCGCAACTTTCATCCACACCCTCCTAAACCAGTCGTCAAAAATATGCTGCTCCGGCGCTGATCCACCAAGTTGACACCGTATTTTAGGTCAGATTTTAAACGGTAAAATTCCAAATAAAACCCAAGAAAAACGTTGACAGAGTTAACAGAAACCATACGAAAAGACGCCTACAAATGTAATCACCAAGCATCATCATTTGTTTTTTTTATTTCCTCATTCACAAGATCGAAGATAAAAATCAGACTTTCTTTTACCTACTCTATTTTCTATATTTTGAAATTAAAATTCACAACAGATACACTAAAAGAACAGAACACGCCTTTTACGTAATAAAACTTTAAAATTAAAATCTTACATATTATGCCATCCATATACGATGAGTTCCTCTCTTGCACGCTACTAGAATGTCTGAAAAATTACATTATCCAAAATCAAATTTGAAGTAAAAAAATAATAACAAAAAAAGTAGGAAAAAATAAGATATATTACTGATATATCAAATTAACTGAATGGAATTATTTATTACAGTTTGAAAAGAAGTTAGAAATAAAAATGTGAATAGCGGAAACACACGAACAGAATTGTTTCTCACTCTTGAAAAGAAAAAAAAAGCTATAAATAAAAAATGCAAACAGTGTTAAGTTTAAGTAAGAAATATAATCCGTTTTCACTACGCTGGCAAAGAAGAAACTATATCATTATTTTGCTCGGCGCCAGGGGAAATTTTGGTTGGGGTGCTGCTGCTCCGCAGCCCCTATGGACGAGCCGCCACTGCGCGCAAGTCAACTGAAGTGAGGTTCCAAGATTTAAATGACAAAGATGCGGACTTGTGGAAAAACCTGATGAAAGTTCGAGAAGAAGCAAGAGAGATGATTGGAAATATCCAAACAAAGATGAAGTACGATAAAAGACATCGAGATACAATTGTGGAGAAAGGAGATATAATTGCAACGCCACCTAGGTCTTACAGTAGATGACCATGGAGAATCTATTGAGAGCACCCTCACAGAGACACCCTCAGACACCCTTTACAACACCCTCAGCAGAGAAACAAGAAAGATAGAAAATTAAATAAAAACTAAAGGCAATACGACTAAAACTTTAGTGAGAAATTTGTTATATCAAAAAAAAAAAGATACCCACAGAAAAAACCTAGTAAAAATATCTTCAATTATTCGAGGAGATATTAGCAAGTAAAAATTACACTTTATCAAACCTAGATTACCATTTCAATTAAAATCCAACCTTGAAAGAAATTATTTCAAAAAATAAAACTATACATATATTTCATCAATACTTTTCTGTTTATAAAGTCTAAATATTATTAGATTAGTAAGGTTTCATGGTGTAAAGGCCGTATTTGTTCATTAAAGAAGAAAACTTCACAAGATGTAAAAAAAGCAAAACATGTTTATTCATAAAGAACGACAATTTTCCATAAAAAGTGTACATACGAGACAGATAGATACCCCTATTGAAAACTTAAACTTTTACACAGTTGTGAGTGCTAACTCCATCGTGCTTGTTTATGTAGCTTGGGTCGGTGGATTCATAATGGCAGGAATACCCTTCGGAGCAGCGGTGGTTGCTTATAAGACTGCAGACCTCACCAGGACACTAAAAAGTAAACTAGTTTTAGAGATTAAAATTAGTGTTAAATACTTTATCTAAGTGGTAAATAAATTTCTTTCCTAAAGCGATTTACTTTCGAAGCGACGTATTAACAAATATTGGCTCCAGTTACAATCAAAAGGGTCAAACAAGGCATTTCTTTGAGGAAAAAACTTTTCATGTAACTTTAATTAACGCAGTTTAAAAATAGGTATAGTTTTATGTAAAGAAATCTCTTATTGGTAGCCATGATTATAAATATTTGAATTTCCATTTTAAATAAAACAAGCTATCGGGGAGACCGGAACTAGTTTTCCACTGGGCAAATTTTCCAACCCTCTCTTAATATACAGGGTGTCCCATAAATGTTGGGTCACACTTCTAAGGGGATAGTAGACGAGTCAGAATCGCATAGGATTTGGGAGTACCGACCAAATCCCAGGGAGTTAAAAATGGAGCGACACTCCAAAAAAAGTTATTGAAAAATTCAATTTGTAGAAGAACTACTATTGGTAAAAATTTAATTATTGTCTCAAATTTTGCGATTTAATATGATCTTCAAAATTATCTTAAAAGTTTTCTTTCTAAAATTTGTTTTATTATGAAAAAACTCAAAAAAAACACAAGAAATGCGAAAAAACTGCCGAAACTTTATTTCGTATTTCGAAATTTTTTTTTTATTGGATAATCTGAAAGAGCATAGTTGAACAACCTTTAGTCCAAAGTTTCACGTAAGTACAATCAATATTATATGCTTGGGAGCCTGTTAAAGTTTGTCTCAGATTATCAAATCAAAAGAAAGGATTTCGAAATACAAAATAAAGTTTTGACAGTTTTTTCGCATTTTTTGTGTTTTTTTTTTTACTTTTTTCGTAATAAAAGTTTTCATTCTAAAATTTGTTTTATTACGAAAAAAGTAAAAAAAAAACACAAAAAATGCGAAAAAAAAACTGTCAAAACTTTATTTTGTATTTCGAAATCCTTTCTTTTGATTTGATAATCTGAGACAAACTTTAACAGGCTCCCAAGCATATAATATTGATTGTACTTACGTGAAACTTTGGACTAAAGGTTGTTCAACTTTGCTCTTTCAGATTATCCAATAAAAAAAATTCGAAATACGAAATAAAGTTTCGGCAGTTTTTTCGCATTTCTTGTGGTTTTTTGACTTTTTTCATAATAAAACAAATTTTAGAATGAAAACTTTTAAGATAATTTTGAAGATCATATTAAATCGAAAAATTTGAGACAATAATTAGATTTCTACCAATAGTAGTTCTTCTACAAATTGAATTTTTCAATAACTTTTTTTGGAGTGTCGCTTCATTTTTAACTCCCTGGGATTTGATCTGGGACCCCCGAATCCTTTGTGATTATGACTCGTCTAGGTGTCTACTAGAAATGTGACCCAACATTTTATGGGACACCCTGCATAAATGATCAATTATATTAGATCACCACAACGAGTGAACTGTATGGAAAAGAAACACTTCAAACACATTCTGATCTACTTTCAATTTAATAGCTATTGTAGTTTCGTCAGAAAAGCGAGTTTTTTAATATTTTATTGCTTGATATAGTCACCTTCCCCAAATACTGACAGCGCCCGAAGGTGCTTAACTTTGGTGAAGGAAGTTAAATAATCGATATGCCAGCTAAAACCATGATTTTATGGCGACTTTTCCTCGGGGTAAAGACGGGGGTGAAATCCCCGGGGTAAAAATCAGCAATAAAACTTTCATATTTGTGAAGTAAGAGACGATTATTCGATTCCGTAATTTTTTACATCAAAATAATAATAAAAAATAATAATAAACACAGTTCAGATCTGGATGAAAATGCGATATTATCTCGTTGTTTCGGTAAGATTTGCTTCCCGACAGAGAAAGGTTTTTTGATGACGTTTTTAATTGAATATTTTCAGTCAAATGAAAATAGTAGGTACAAATAATATAGTAAAAAAGGGGATCTTTAATTAATTCTACATTTTGTGTTAGTGTTTCACTTCTAAATGTATACGCTATTATATCAATAATCGTCTATGTTTCTATTTTAAAAACACACTTATTTAGTACTGTTAGAAATGTTTTACTTAAGGGCCAAATAAAATTTTAATACTACTTTAAAACATGTTGCAATGTCTTTCAAAAAATATCTTTTTTTAAAAAAATTATGAATTTAAAAATGAATAACCACACAGCAGGACAGAACTCGCAACCTTATGACGCAAGTTTGGCCACTACGATTCTCTTTAACAATATTAATAATACCCAATACTAGAAATTTGAGTTACCTTAAGAATCACGAAAAAGTATTTGGCGATCACGGATTGGCGACATTTTTTTCCCTGTCGAATGCAAAAGTGTTACTGGTGGGAAAACTCGCTTAGTAGAAGCAGTTATAATATTTGAAGTTGTTTTACAAAATTACTACCGGAATCGAACCATTGCGTCTCTTCCTGCACAAATATGCAAGTTTTATTGCTGATTTTCACCCCTTGTAACGCATTTGCGACCCCCCTTTCTACCGATTCATGTTCGCCTTGATTAGTACTATATCAAAATAAAAATCCAATACGTTGCAAAATATGAATGAATTTAAAATACAACGATTTTTATTTGCAACTTAAAACATTAAAATAGACAATTGTTTCGGGGATGCTTGAGATCCCCTTCGTCAGTATAAGTTCCAACAGTCTGACGGAGAATATAAATAGAAAAAATATACAAAACAGTTACAGTGAGCACACAAAAGACACAACAAATCATCAAGATACATGTTCGAGTACAGAGAGTCAAAAAGTATTAAGCCTTCCAAATATCCGAAAGAGGAGGCACGCTTGAGAAATCATTTACTAGAGTTTGCGTTTTTATAAATCAAAAATGCCTCAAAAAAATCAAGGTCAATGGGTCTATTACAAGGCAGCAGAATTGACGCAGAATCAAAATCAAATTTATGGTTAGAATTCCAAGCGTGTTGGGCCATAGAAGATTTATCTAATTCCTGTTTTTTAATATAATTTTGGTGTACCTTTAATCTAAATCTCAACGCTCGTTTTGTTTGTCCAATATAAGAAAGACCACACTCACATTGAATTCGGTATATGCCACATCGATTAGATTTGTCAATAGGATCTTTGAGGTTACTGAAAGAAATCTTGTTAACTGGAGAGAATACGGTGTAAAAACCAAAACTTTTGAGAATGTTAGAAATTTTATAGCAGGTTTGATTGTAAAAAGGTAAAATAACTAAATCAGAGAAATTAGGTTTGGACATTTGATTACGATTAGGTTTTAGGTTTTTGTTTAAAAGGTTTTAGGTTTTTTTTTGAGGCATTTTTGATTTATAACAACGCAAACTCTCTAGTAAATGATTTCTCAAGCGTTCCTCCTCTTTCGGATATTTGGAAGGCTAAATACTTTTTGACTCGCTGTACTCGAACATGTAACTTGATGATTTGTTGTGTCTTTTGTGTGCTCACTGTAACTGTTTTGTATATTTTTTCTACTTATATTCTCCGTCAGACTGTTGGAACTTATACTGACGAAGGGGATCTCAAGCATCCCCGAAACAATTGTCTATTGTAATGTTTTAAGTTGCAAATAAAAATCGTTGTATTTTAAATTCATTAGTACTATCATCCCTGAAAGTTTGTTGCACCATTTCATTTCAGATACACCCTGTATAGTGCTTTTCAATCACGATTTGCGTACCGAAACTCTTCTAAAGGAGCTGTTTGTTCGAGTCCCACTAAAATTTTCCTATTGCTTTCAAAAAAGGTGTACAGGCATAATTAACAATTAAAATTCTGCATTAAAAATTAAGAATGGACAAACCTCAACCCGTTAGTAAATTTACATGAAAAATCTATCAGGGTTTCCCGGCATCTTAACAATACGAGGTGCAAGAACCAGGTATTTCCACTTTCAAACCAAGTTTATTCAAAGAAAGATTCGCCGATTTAGCAATAGAATGCAGAATTTTAATTCTTAATCTGGAATTTCTTATTTTTTTTATCTCAAATTTATATAAAAATGTTTTATATTATTTAACTATATTTTTATTGTCACGCTATTAAACAATAAACTGTGCATGTTTCTAAGTTAAAATTTGTAGTTTGGTACTTTAACTGAACCTAGCGTTTCAATAAGTCAATATATTAATTAATGATTAAAACATACCCCAGCAGCAATGCACGCTGAGTAGAAATTATGGAAGCTCAGCACGTAATGGCAATCTTTTCGGTTGGTAGCGGCAAGCTGAACCACTGATACAATGAAGTAAAGCACCACTCCAATGGCTGTGGCAATCAGTTCCTGAAAAAATATGATGGTTCTTTACAAAATAAAAATATATTCCAGTATAACCTCGTTATCTCGAACTTTGATAACTCGAAAAAATATTATCCCCTTGAAATAAAATATTTCTCTATTTTCCCTTGTTACCTCGAAAACCTGCCATCTCGAAATTTTTACATTTTGAAAAAAAAAGTTTGAAATTTTTTCTGGAGAATATGTGACCACTGAGGCAACTTTTTTTTCAATCTGTCTTTTTGAATTTCCAAATAAAAGGTTTTCGTGACACACCCTATTGTATAGGTCTCGGAAAGCAGACTCAATGACACCTGGCCCAATCCATTGTACAGCCAATTGATTGGGGCTTGGGGCTGTGATAACCAAAAACCGATCTCCCGGTTTAAATTGCAGGGCTGAATCCCGTGGATTCATATGGGTCCTCAAGGCCAAAAGGGCCGCACAGTAAGATTTTCTTCCCAAACTAATCCAGATTCTAAACACAATACACGCAATTCTTTTGACCGACCTGTGCCACCTCTGAACAGGGTTATTTTATGGGTACCTCGCCTCCCTGAACAACGAGTCACCTTTATATACCCGGCGATCTACAGGTTTCCGAAAAAGATAATTTTCAACCATGTCCAAATCTCGCTTTTCCCATATAGACTTAAGCTCTGGGAAATTATTTTGCTCCCTTTTAAACTCTCCGGAGGAAAACTTAACCAGTGCCGAGGCACAACCATCGGCAGGGGGCAACTCAATTTCGCCCTCAGGATTTGACTCTGAAATTCAGGGAAGCTCACCTTTAACCTTTAACTTCTACAATAGGGTCCAGAACATTATTCCTTTGACCTCGGGTAACCGTAACCACTGCATTAACCAATTGAGGTGTTTGCTGCAGGAAGGGATTAAATAAAAAATCCGAATTCATGTCAGAAGTCGCCACCTTGGCGGCAGCCAGTGATAGTAGCCAAGGTGGTGTCGTTTTAGGGCTATGCATAACCACTACTGGGTTGGTGAATGTGATCGCCATTTTTTACCGTAAAACAAAGTTCTAGGATTAGAATCATTTTACCTTTATTGTTTTTTTAGTTGTTATACTCCTGCATAAAACAAAATTCCATTTTGAGTTTTCGTCTGATCTTATGTCCGATCTGAAAATATTTAAGATTATAACTTTAAGATCATCTTAAGTCTTAAGCAAGTTTGTTAAAATATAGAATCTAGCTTTAAGAAATGAAATTTATTTGTATAAAAATTTTTCTATTTTGAGTTTTCGTCCGATCTTCATCTGATCTTGTCCGATCCGAAAATATAGTGAAGATTATAACCAAGTTTGTTAGATTTAAAATCTAGCTTTAAGAAATGAAATTTATTTGTATAAAAAGAAATATCCATTTTGAGTTTTTGTCCGATCTTTATCCGATCCTAAAATACTGAAGATTATTACCTTATCATCTTAAATAAGTTGGTTAGATATAGAATCTAGCTTTGAAATCAAATTTCCTTTGTTCTCCCGATTAATTGTGGTAGAAAATTGTACCACGATCAGCATCTGGCCGTGGTTAAAACATGGCTGAAATTCTTTGACTATATAATTCTATAGAGCGTGAAACAGCACCACATTGGCAACTACGCTCCACTTTGGCGACTATATCTTGCCATGAATTCGGATTTTAGAGTTAATCCCTTCTTGCAGCAAACACCTCAATTCTGGTTGGTCCCTATCCCCATCTATTAACTCCTGCTTAGAACTTTCCAAAATGTAGTGGTCTTAAATTTACGCCACGATCCACTACAGCCACTTTAGTAACTATTTTACCGAAATTTTTACTCTATAACCAACAGAACTTTAGCAAGTGATTTATTACCCGCTATATTTCTACTTCCAGTGTGGAGATTATAAATAAATCAGCCTAGTTATAAATCAACATCTTTATTAATTAACAAGTGTAAAAATATTAAAAACCTAAACCCAGAATTACAGAATACAGAATACAGGCTAGCGGCATAAAGTAAAGTCTCTTGAGTCACGAAGTAAACATATATACGCAGCCAGCTGGTTTGTATTGATGCAACCGGGGTGGTGTGGAATTCCGGTGTTGTTGCCACAGAACTCCCCCCCCCCCACATTACAAAAAACCTGTAACTCGCACCAACCATTGCAAACAACTCAGAGAGCCAATATCAGTGTTTACCAACCCCTAGTAACACAATTGACCATCCCTTGGCTTTAGCCAAACTCTCTTAAAATAAGAACAAAGGTTGCCTCTAGAAAGATAAAAAAGGTCTCACCTACAGTGCCACAGCAAACTGCCTTACATCCTTCAGATACTAATTCGTCAAGCCAACAACCACTGCAGACATTGGAATCTTCAGGATCACTCGCTAGCACACCTCGTAAGACAGCAACCGAAAAATAAAGGAAAACTTACTATTTCTGCTCCATCTTAAAAATTATATGCTTTCGAGTAACACTTTCACTACCAAAAAGTAACACTTTCACAATGTAAATACTTTCAATACGTTTTACATATTTAAAAACACCCATGCTCATTTCATTAAGAAATTGGCATAGTCAGAAAAGGCCAATGTTTCTTATTGGGAACATGGTGAAAAGCACATTTAAAGATTTTAACCGCCTGCCTATTAAGAATTTCTTTTAATTGAAACATTAGGGGGTAAATTATGGAAAAGTTAAAATATACCACATTTATACCACACACACAATAATACACAATATACCACATTTTAAAAAGGTATTTTCTAAATTAAATATCATTTAACGACTGATAAAAGTATTCTAAACACTTTATCTTAATGCTATTATAGCTATTTCATACTAAAATATACACATTTTGTCTCAAATTTATAATTTTTTGTCTGATAACCGAAATTAATTGCAAATATTGAGCGTCATGCAAGGCTAGTGCATAAAATTTACAAGCATAATCTCTATATTAAAAAGTAACACTTTCAAAATATAAATACTTTCAATCAGAGCCTTATTTCTGAGAGGGCATTCGGGGCACTTGCCCTGCAGTGTTTACAGATGATTCATTTGGTTATTTTAAGTCAAATAATAAAATTTAAGCTTTATTTTAAAACATGTCGGGGGCCCCCAAAAGGGTCTTTTGCCCTGGGCCCCCAAACTTGTAAGTCGGGCCCTGCTTTCAATACGTTTTACATATTTAAAAACACCCATGCTTCTTTCATTAAGAAATTGGCATAGTCAGAAAAGGCCAATGTTTCTTATTGGGAACATGGTGAAAAGCACATTTAAAAATTTTAACCGCCTGCCTATTAAGAATTTCTTTTAATTGAAACATTAGGGGGTAAATTATGGAAAAAATTAAAATATACCACATTTATACCACACACACAATATATCTACCACACACTACACAATATACCACATTTTAAGAAAGTATTTTCTAAATTAAATATCATTCAAAGACTGATAAAAGTATTCTAAAAACTTTATCTTTATGCTATTAGCTATTTCATACTAAAACTTACACATTTTGCCTGAAATTTATAATTTTTAATCTGATAACCGAAATGAATTGTAAATATTGCGAGTCAAGCAAGGCTAGTGCATAAAGTTTACAAGCATAATCTCTATCTTTAAAAAGTAACGCTTTCACAATATCAATACTTTCAATACGTTTTACATATATTTAAAAACACCCATGCTGACCGACCTGTGCCACCTCTGAACAGGGTTATTTTATGGGTACCTCGCCTCCCTGAACAACGAGTCACCTTTATATACCCGGCGATCTACAGGTTTCCGAAAAAGATAATTTTCAACCATGTCCAGATCTCGCTTTTCCCATATAGACTTAAGCTCTGGGAAATTATTTTGCTCCCTTTTAAACTCTCCGGAGGAAAACTTAACCAGTGCCGAGGCACAACCATCGGCAGGGGGCAACTCAATTTCGCCCTCAGGATTTGACTCTGAAATTCAGGGAAGCTCACCTTTAACCTTTAACTTCTACAATAGGGTCCAGAACATTATTCCTTTGACCTCGGGTAACCGTAACCACTGCATTAACCAATTGAGGTGTTTGCTGCAGGAAGGGATTAAATAAAAAATCCGAATTCATGTCAGAAGTCGCCACCTTGGCGGCAGCCAGTGATAGTAGCCAAGGTGGTGTCGTTTTAGGGCTATGCATAACCACTACTGGGTTGGTGAATGTGATCGCCATTTTTTACCGTAAAACAAAGTTCTAGGATTAGAATCATTTTACCTTTATTGTTTTTTTAGTTGTTATAATCCTGCATAAAACAAAATTCCATTTTGAGTTTTCGTCTGATCTTATGTCCGATCTGAAAATATTTAAGATTATAACTTTAAGATCATCTTAAGTCTTAAGCAAGTTTGTTAAAATATAGAATCTAGCTTTAAGAAATGAAATTTATTTGTATAAAAATTTTTCTATTTTGAGTTTTCGTCCGATCTTCATCTGATCTTGTCCGATCCGAAAATATAGTGAAGATTATAACCAAGTTTGTTAGATTTAAAATCTAGCTTTAAGAAATGAAATTTATTTGTATAAAAAGAAATATCCATTTTGAGTTTTTGTCCGATCTTTATCCGATCCTAAAATACTGAAGATTATTACCTTATCATCTTAAATAAGTTTGTTAGATATAGAATCTAGCTTTGAAATCAAATTTCCTTTGTTCTCCCGATTAATTGTGGTAGAAAATTGTACCACGATCAGCATCTGGCCGTGGTTAAAACATGGCTGAAATTCTTTGACTCTATATAATTCTATAGAGCGTGAAACAGCACCACATTGGCAACTACGCTCCACTTTGGCGACTATATCTTGCCATGAATTCGGATTTTAGAGTTAATCCCTTCTTGCAGCAAACACCTCAATTCTGGTTGGTCCCTATCCCCATCTATTAACTCCTGCTTAGAACTTTCCAAAATGTAGTGGTCTTAAATTTACGCCACGATCCACTACAGCCACTTTAGTAACTATTTTACCGAAATTTTTACTCTATAACCAACAGAACTTTAGCAAGTGATTTATTACCCGCTATATTTCTACTTCCAGTGTGGAGATTATAAATAAATCAGCCTAGTTATAAATCAACATCTTTATTAATTAACAAGTGTAAAAATATTAAAAACCTAAACCCAGAATTACAGAATACAGAATACAGGCTAGCGGCATAAAGTAAAGTCTCTTGAGTCACGAAGTAAACATATATACGCAGCCAGCTGGTTTGTATTGATGCAACCGGGGTGGTGTGGAATTCCGGTGTTGTTGCCACAGAACTCCCCCCCCCCCACATTACAAAAAACCTGTAACTCGCACCAACCATTGCAAACAACTCAGAGAGCCAATATCAGTGTTTACCAACCCCTAGTAACACAATTGACCATCCCTTGGCTTTAGCCAAACTCTCTTAAAATAAGAACAAAGGTTGCCTCTAGAAAGATAAAAAAGGTCTCACCTACAGTGCCACAGCAAACTGCCTTGCATCCTTCAGATACTAATTCCTCAAGCCAACAACCACTGCAGACATTGGAATCTTCAGGATCACTCGCTAGCACACCTCGTAAGACAGCAACCGAAAAATAAAGGAAAACTTACTATTTCTGCTCCATCTTAAAAATTATATGCTTTCGAGTAACACTTTCACTACCAAAAAGTAACACTTTCACAATGTAAATACTTTCAATACGTTTTACATATTTAAAAACACCCATGCTCATTTCATTAAGAAATTGGCATAGTCAGAAAAGGCCAATGTTTCTTATTGGGAACATGGTGAAAAGCACATTTAAAAATTTTAACCGCCTGCCTATTAAGAATTTCTTTTAATTGAAACATTAGGGGGTAAATTATGGAAAAGTTAAAATATACCACATTTATACCCCACACACAATAATACACAATATACCACATTTTAAAAAGGTATTTTCTAAATTAAATATCATTTAACGATTGATAAAAGTATCTTAATGCTATTATAGCTATTTCATACTAAAACATACACATTTTGTCTGAAATTTATAATTTTTTGTCTGATAACCGAAATTAATTGCAAATATTGAGCGTCATGCAAGGCTAGTGCATAAAATTTACAAGCATAATCTCTATATTAAAAAGTAACACTTTCAAAATATAAATACTTTCAATCAGAGCCTTATTTCTGAGAGGGCATTCGGGGCACTTGCCCTGCAGTGTTTACAGATGATTCATTTGGTTATTTTAAGTCAAATAATAAAATTTAAGCTTTATTTTAAAACATGTCGGGGGCCCCCAAAAGGGTCTTTTGCCCTGGGCCCCCAAACTTGTAAGTCGGGCCCTGCTTTCAATACGTTTTACATATTTAAAAACACCCATGCTTCTTTCATTAAGAAATTGGCATAGTCAGAAAAGGCCAATGTTTCTTATTGGGAACATGGTGAAAAGCACATTTAAAAATTTTAACCGCCTGCCTATTAAGAATTTCTTTTAATTGAAACATTAGGGGGTAAATTATGGAAAAAATTTAAATATACCACATTTATACCACACACACAATATATCTACCACACACTACACAATATACCACATTTTAAGAAAGTATTTTCTAAATTAAATATCATTCAAAGACTGATAAAAGTATTCTAAAAACTTTATCTTTATGCTATTAGCTATTTCATACTAAAACTTACACATTTTGCCTGAAATTTATAATTTTTAATCTGATAACCGAAATGAATTGTAAATATTGCGAGTCAAGCAAGGCTAGTGCATAAAGTTTACAAGCATAATCTCTATCTTTAAAAAGTAACGCTTTCACAATATCAATACTTTCAATACGTTTTACATATATTTAAAAACACCCATGCTCATTTCATTAATAAAATTGCATTGTAAGAAAAGGCCAGTGTTCCTAATTTGAAACATGGTGAAAATCACATTAAAAATTTTAACCGCCTGCCAATTAATTTCTTTTAATTGAAACATTAAGGGGTAAATTATGGAAAAAATTTAAATAAACATGGATCTGAATAAGTTTTATCTGTATCGGTAAGTTATGGGAAAAAATCCCTTACCATTTGCAGTTTAGCTTCCCGGTGGCTGTCAGCAGCAGGTGAGTGGTGCTTCTCGTCCCGACACCGGTCATCGCAGGAACGCGTTGGGGGTTCAGCTCTGGGACTTTGCAGAAAGGTTCTCAATTGTTGTCAGCAGGCGAGTGGCGCTCCTTGTCCCGGCACTGGTAATAGCAGGAACGAGTTTAGGGTTCAGCTCCATGGTACTTTGCCGAAACATTCTCAGTTGTTGTCGGCAGGCGAGTAGTGCTCCTTGTCCCGACACTGGTCATCGCAGGAACGAGTTTGGCGTTCAGCTCCATGGTACTTTGCCGAAACGTTCTCAGTTGTTGTCGGCAGGCGAGTAGCGCTCCTTGTCCCGACAATGGTCATCGCAGGAACGAGTTTGGGGTTCAGCTCCATGGTACTTTGCCGAAACGTTCTCAGTTGTCGTCGGCAGGCGAGTAGTGCTCCTTGTCCCGACAATGGTCATCGCAGGAACGAGTTTGGGGTTCAGCTCCATGGTACTTTGCCGAAACGTTCTCAGTTGTCGTCGGCAGGCGAGTAGTGCTCCTTGTCCCGACAATGGTCATCGCAGGAGCGATTTGGGGGTTGGGCTCCATGAAGGTGTCATCAGGGTGGTCCGGGTACGACATCAGGGTGGGTACCCCTCTTCCTGGCGACGTGGTCCGGGAAGCAACCCTCACGGAAGTCGGGATATCCTAATCGATGAAAGAAGAATTGCACTCTCGAACTGCAGGATTCCTTGCTCGCTTCTAAGTTCCTTGGCTCACTCTCCTAAGCCGCTGCCTTGCCTTCGGTTATAATGATTTCCCACACACAGTTATATATACACATCTTTTTACAAATTGTTTCACTTCAGTTTGCATCTGACATCAGCATAGCTCTCGGTTCATTTTAATATTCCCAGTTCGCTGTCAGTGCGGCACTCTGGTAACCTGGTGGATTCGAAATGAATGAATAAATTTTATCTTATTATTCTATTCTTCGTATGCTTTCAATTTTCACCCTTATGCATTAAATGTGAATCAATAACTAATCAAAAATATAATCTAAAAACTAATAAAGTAATCACAAAAATATAATTTAAATTACAAATCAAATCAGTCTTTTTTTTTAGTAGGCTTTTACCCATTCCTTTGTAAGGAAATAAATCAAGAAATTTTCTTCAACTCTTTAAAATTTTTGAATATAATTTTTTTTTCAATTTATACTCTGAAAAAAAATATATAAATTTTCAATAAAGACTAAATTAAACACAATAAAAATTTTATTATTTATATTTTTTTTTTAATTTTCTCAGAACACGAGTGTTCGAGTCCACCAGGTTTTCAGAGTATCGTACGGACTGTGAATATAATATGTGATTTTGCCTGTTTGAACTAAATCAAAACCAATTGTAAATCAACTGCTTTTATAACTATGTGTTTTGGGAAGACACCAATCTCGTATTTTCCTTTAATCTTTCTTACGTTATCTCCTAAATAAATGGATTGTTTTTACCTACTAAAGTTTGTTTCTTTTGGTTATGTAGCGTCCTATTCTTACAACATGGCGTTTAGAATTTTTCAAACTGACAATTTATAACATCTTTTTTTGTGCAAAAAGGGGATCTTAGGTGCCCCAGCTATATTAACTAGAGTAGTAATTAACCCCCTCCCCGGAAACTAAGGCGGTATCCAAAGAGGGGGTCAGGGATTCAACTCCCCCTCCCCCTGAAATAAAATCGTTGAGATAACTTCTGTGCTTTTTCTTTCTGAATAAAAATATTGATTTATTTACTGAACATTGCTACAGGATATGCTCTTTTAGAGAAAACACTTAATAATAAAATATTTAATCAAATAATATTTGGTTATTTTGAAAGGTTTTTACGTGTAAAAAATTTTAAAGTATGTTTTTATGTTACTCTATTTTAAAACATAAAGGTTTTGCGAGCTGCAAGTGATAATTTTTGTATTTTCCTCAGCCGGGGCGGAAATAGTCTAAAATTCAGAGCGCTCTAGCGGCCAAACTATTAGTCTGACAGGAATGCTGCAATTTACTTTTTTTAGCTTGTTTAGTGTGCCTTAACTTTTGCACTGACATTTTCTCTGAGGAATCTATAGTTTGCGTGCTAGAAGAAAAAAAAAAGAAACAAAATTTTGGGATTTTTTCGATTTTTTACAATGTTCCCATGCGAAATTTTGTTAACAAAGTTAATATTCGGATTCAGCACCCTCGAAAACATAAAAAAACCGTTGAGAAAAAAACTTCTGTATTTTTTTCCTGAAAAAACTACCTGGTTACTGGACTAAAAGTGACCGTCAGCTGGCTGGGTGGCGGTGGAAAGACAGTCAGTCAGGACCACTAAGTTCCTCAACAGTCGAAACTGTGGTAAAATATAGACCCTTTACTAGGCACAGCAAAGATTCTTAGCCACTACAAAGAGTACACATTTATACGTTAAGTTTGAGATCACTTAAAAGTAGTATATTGAGTTATGTTGCACATAATAATGTGAGCTCCAAGTAAAAATGGGGGTTCTGGGATTCACCTCAGAAAAATTTTAAAAATTTGCCCCTAAAAGTAGTGTTTTATCTCATTTTGAGACCCTTCGGGTTACATAGAAAGAGAACAACTCCTTGTAAACCACATAATTTTCAAGGAAAAAATTTTAAATAGGCGTCTAAATTACTAGGCTCCCTCAGAAATTTTTCTCTTTAAACTAGTGTTTTTATATCATTTTGAATCTCTCTGTGGAAACTCTTTGTGGAATCTCTCTGTGGAATCTCTTTGTGGGAAACACTCGAAGGGAACCGCTTCTTGTATAAGGCAAAATTTTCAAGGGGGAAAAACACTGTTATAAGACGTCTAAGCTTTGGAGGGGGTCTGGGGTTATCTTGAAAATTTTTTAAATTTGACCCTAAAAAGTATTGTTTTTACTCCTTTTGAGACCCTTTGGGTTGCACCCAAAGAGGATTTTTCCTTATAAGTTGTAGAGTTTTCAAGGGAAAAACAATATAAAAATTGATGTCAAAATTACGGCCCTGAACTGGGAAGCCATGATGCCCTCAAAAAACTATTACTTATTCTTCTTCACTATGAATGATTTAAATTTCATTTTGAAAAATGACAGTCAATCACTAACAAAAAATATAAAAACACTGATTTGAAGGGGGGGGGGTTTCTTCAGTAAAATTTTGAAATTCCACTTTTTTAAGCCATTTTATACTCATATTTTATACATATATATATATTTTTTAGTCCTCTGGATTTGAACCGTATTTAGAATACTCACAGGTAATTCAGAATCACCTAGGAAAGTGGGGCAACAAACACACTCTTGAAACACTTTTCCAGAGACTGGTGTTACAAAGGCTGGAAAAAAAACCCGGGATAAACCGGGTTTTTCGGGAAAAGGAATTTCGAAAATTCCCG
This sequence comes from Tetragnatha montana, assembly GCA_963680715.1. NCBI lineage: Eukaryota > Metazoa > Arthropoda > Arachnida > Araneae > Tetragnathidae > Tetragnatha > Tetragnatha montana. The sequence goes on from OY796683.1 coordinate 28,760,428, forward strand.
TGAGGTTTAGGGTATATTTAAGACAAACCACCTGAACTCGCTCGAAAATATAAGCTTTTGGTATTTTGTTTTCTTAATAATTTAAACTTATATGTTTAGAATTTTTATTCTTCTTTTAATGTTAATCCCAGTGCTTCTCAAACTTTCAGTATTGGCAACTCCCTTTTCAATCCTTATTTTCGTCGCGCGCCCCTTTAAGCAATAGTGAATTCAATGCAAAAATAATTTATTTTAACGCTAATAAAGCTACAGTATACAACTTAATTTTTATGCCAAAGAGAGGGTCTAGGGGCCTTCCTCCAGAAATTTTTTTAAATTTTAGTGTGATAAAAACAATTCTATGCTATTTCTTGGGGATTCAAGAGGATAGACATATAGACTACAAGCCCGTGTCGAAAAATGATGGGTCATTTGAACCACCAGAAGACCTATATAGAATGATATAAGGGCATAAAATAATAAGATTCAGCACTATGCCGTCACTTGTAAGCTGTCCAACTGAGTGCAGGTGAGAATTCAAAAGCGCAGGTAGAGTGAGTAAATTTTGGTCATGTATTTTTGTACGGCATTCTTACCATCAATAGATCCATGAAAAATAATGAGAAAACGCGCAGTGCCGTACAAAAGTAGTGCGCCACAAAGTCGGAAATTTTTGTTGATTTTCCGTCGATTTTTAGGGTAAATTTTGGTCATTTGATTGTGTACGGCATAGGGTCCATCAGTGGCGGCTCGTGAGTTGATAAACTGGGGGTTCACACCCATTTTATAAAAATTAAAATTTACACAAGATCTAGAAACAGCAGGATGTTGGACCAATGCATAAAAAAATTATCTCTCTTAGGAGAGTAGTTTTAAATGCTTAAATTCTTCACTGCATGCGCTTTTCAAAGAAGGGGGGGGAAACATAATTCTGAGTGTAAAAAAGAAGTTGAGAATATATTTCCATTAATATTTATTTAGCTTTGTATTCGATTTTTGTTCTACTTTTTCTGTGGGTGTTCACGTGCTCCTATGGACGAGCCGCCACTGGGGTCCATACAGTTTCAATACCTCTTCTAATCCATAATTCCGCAACGCCGTACAAAAAATCATGCGACAAGGGGGGAAAATCGAGGTTTGCAATCCTCGCCGAAGATTAATCAAACGTATACAAGATATCTGTTCTTCAATAGAATTCAAGGTAAGGATGAATTATTTGAATCTTATCTGACGAATTTGAGAACTAAGTTGATGATTGTGAATTTGATAATTTACAAGAAGGGACCAAATTGTGAGAGGAATTTATTCGGATAAAGTTCGAGAATTATTATTAGCAGAACGTGATTTAACTTTATCTAAAGCTATAGATATCTGCCGAGCTAGCGAACAGGCTAATTTCCAGCGCTAAAAGATATGAATCTAAATAGTGATCTTAAAGAAAAAGATGTCTTATCATGTATGCGTTTTAAGCCTAAATCAAAAGCTGGAACTAACTTTAATCAAAATAGGTTTTCTACAGGTACTACTAAGCATTGTTGGCGTTGTGTACTAACGCATGAGTATCGTAATTGTCCTGCGTATTTTGTAAAATGTAGAACATGTTTAAAAAAGGGTCATTATGAACGCCAAAGCAAAACTAAAGCTAAATATAAAGCTAATAAAGCAAAATCACTAAATGATTTGGAAGTGCCAGAATATTTGGATAGTAACAATTCGTATAATTCAATTGACTTGCATGAAATTAAACGCTCTAGAAATGCATGTTTTGTTACTATTTGTTAGATTTCAGCTAAATTTAAGATTGATACTGGTGCTGAAGGAAATGTTATAACTCATAATTTAGTTAGGAAATTGGATGTTCCAGTGAAGAAATCTCCAATTCAGCGATTAAAGTCTTTTAATAACACCTTTACCCCAGTTTTAGGTGAGGTTGACCTAAAATGTATTGTTCAAGATAAAACTGAGGTGCTAAAGTTTTTGGTCGTAAAGGGTGATTTCACCTGTATTTTGGGATGCAAATCCTGTGAAAACTTGGATCTGATTAGGATTAACTGTGATTCGATCCAAGTTAAGAATTATATCCCCGAGGAAAGATTTCAAGGTATTGGATGTGTTAAAAGTTTTGTCTACGATATAGATCTAAAAGAAGGTGCAACATTTAAAATTTACCCCCCAAGAAAGATTCCTCCTGCTCTTCGTGAAAAAGTTAAAGAAGTTATTCAATGGTTAAAATGAAAATTTTAGTTCCTGTAACTAACCCTACCCCAGCGGTAAGTCCGTTGGTAATAGTAAAAAAAGGTGATAAGGTACGTTTATGTTTAGATCCTACCGACATAAACAAAGCTATTAAAAGACGTCATTTTCCTCTTAAAACAGTTGAGGATATAGCTTCAAGGGTAAAATCAGCTAAATATTTTACTCTTTTAGATGCAAAGAAAGGTTTTTGGCAAATTCCTGTTTCAAAAAGAACGTCTGATTACCTTACAGTTAATACCCCATGGGGACGTTATTCTTTTTTGAGATTACCTTTTGGACTTACTTCAGCCCCTGAAATAATGCAGTCGATTCTGGTAAATTTTAAAAACGCTGAATGTTCAATGGATGATATTCTGTTGTGGGCTAATTCCAAAGAAGATTTGGTCCTTAATTCATGGTACAAACTTCTAGGGGTGTTAGAGTACACCTAGACGAACAAGAATTGGTATAGGAAGGGGGGTCGCAGATACGCCGTTAAAGAGCTAGGACCTAATGTAGTGCGAGTGCGTTTCAAAAGGCCGTTTTTAGAAGGCCCGTGTGACGAAACAAATCATAATAAAATGAAAAACATTATTGCATGAGGCACAGGAATATCCGTACTACTTAAATCCTCAATGTGATAGAAATTGGACCACTTGCTAAACCGTGGGGTGAGTTTTAAAACGTGCAATATTCATCTTTTAGCCAAAGAATGGAGTTCCCTTAATGGTACTTAGAAAAATGATGATCGGGGAAGGAATTTTCAATGATCATACAGTTCCAATGATCAATGTAAACCAATTAGAAAAAAAATAAAAGTTTAATGAAAATTAAAATATAACGACCTTTGTAAAAATTCAATGAGGGAATTGCATAGGTGAGGGATTTGCTTAATTTTACACTTTTTTGATACGTTATAGTTTAAAACTCTCAAATATCAGATTTTAAAGTTCCAAAATATGTTTTAAATAACTTAAAATTCGATTTATTTTTGCCAAAACACTAGTAAAGTCATGTGATCAAAAAACGGGATTTGACGTCACAGCGCCGTCGAAACTAGTGAATTGTTGAAAATAAAAGAAATCAGACTTATCATAAAACCAAAACACGCATAAAACTCGTCTGTTTCTCTAGTGAACGGCCAGAAAAAGAAAAAATTTAAACTTTGAATCCTAATAATTCCAAAACCAATTAATATTTTTTGAAAAACAAAATGCCAATCTTTTTATAAAAAATATTTGTATGTGTCTTTAAAATATCATAGTTTTTTAGTTAAAACTTTGTGAAGAATAGCAGAATGAAGCAAGCTAAGCATACAATAACATAGCGGGTCCAAGCGCTGTGACGTCACACAGCAGCCATAACGAAATTACTGTTTTTCCCACCAATACTGGAAACGACATTTTAAAAATTAATATCTTGGGGAATAGTTTTCCGATTTTAATAATTTTTACGTCATTTTTCATGGATTTTCATCCTCTATCATAATAAAATTTAAAAAAAAACTTGCAATTCCCTCATTTTGTATCAAAATCAAAATGCCCCACCAGTGGGGCATTTCGATACATCGCTTGGGGTATTTTAATACAGTGATTAATTTGCTCAAAAATAGTAATTAATAACAAAAGTTTTGAAAAATAACAAATATACTTTTATTGACATGAGTCTGCAGCACATTTTTTCAAGTATAAAAAATCATTTTTCCATTAAACATTTAGAAATAAAAATAATTAAAGAATTTGACAAATGGTCATTTTAAAAAAATCTCTAATTAAAGAAATAACAAACTGTTTTGATGGGATAGTTTTCCCGTGATCAAGTCAAATAATATTCCAAGGTATCTTCACCAAAAATCATATAGAAAGTAAATGAGGCACTAATGGTTTGTGCAATCTATTGCACTTTATATAGAACTAGTGTATCAAAGTACCCCACATCTAAGTGTATCAATTTGCCCCATCTGTTGTTTCTGAACAAAAACCTTTAATTAAAAAAATTGGCAAAGGTTATTTAAAATTTAAGCATTTCCCCTATTAACAACAAGAATGAACTTGCTTTCCAAATTTACAGATCTCTGTATTCCAAGTAGAATAGCTTCAGGAAAATTTTACATTTTTCTTAGAAATTTACTTTTGGAAATTTTTGATGAAAAAATTTTAGTTTCTTTCACCAAATTTTATAGACTTATTACAGAGCTTAATGTTTTCATATGTTATGCTTAGGCATATAGACACAACTTTTCGTAAAAACACGACCAAAATAACCTTGATAGTTTTTGAGGTATTGAAAGTGTATTAATATGCCCCTTGTATCAAATTGCCCCGTTTTACCCTAAATATTATTTATAAGTATCCATTACTCAGTGGCGTAGCCAGAGACGAATATTTGAGATATATGCTATCCTTCTGTGTGTAAGTCAGATATTTTCCTTTTTTGACCATAGAAATAGGCTAAATTTACCCCTTATCGCCCTGCCGATTTTGCTTTTCGGGCTACGCAACTGTATTTACCCAAACAAAACTAGATTCCTCTAATAGACCGGGAGCCAGCAACATATTTTGTCAGTCATTTCCTCTCAAGCGATATTTGGTGGAAAATTTCAGGAAGTTATATCATAAAGCCTGGTGAGCGTCAGCTGGCTGTAGGGCGGTGGAATAGACGTCAGCTGGTCGTTTAACATTTGGAGCGTCTTTCTCAAAGATTTATTGCGGCTTCAATGACGCGAGAGAAAAAGAACAAGAGGGAAACTCCAGGGAAACTCAGTGAAACTGTTATGTTTTTGTTTACATTTCGATTTGCTTTGTATTGAGGAGAGGTACGAAAGGGTGTGTGGCGGATATCGTTTTAAATCAAGATTTTGTAAATAATGTAAGATGTAAGGAACCAACAAACATGAACAAAAATTTATACTTTCAGTGATTTCCTTTCAACGTTTCCTGACTTCATGAGCCTCAAGTTGTCAACAAAAAACAATTCCCTTCTAGAACATTATTAATTAAATATTGCCAACTTAAAATTATCTGAAAAACAAATAAATATCTAAAAAATTAATTAAAACAGTGTCCTTTCAAAAAGTTGGTTTGGTTTATAAAAAGAAATGAAAAGTTATCTTTAGGGAAATTGGTTAGTAATTAATTTTTAGAAGTAATAATTTATTGTTCTTTAAAGAAAGTTGGTCTATTTCCTAACAATACAAAGCAAATCGAAATGTAAACAAAAACATAACAGTTTCACTGAGTTTCCCTCTTGTTCTTTTTCTCTCGCGTCATTGAAGCCGCAATAAATCTTTGAGAAAGACGCTCCAAATGTTAAACGACCAGCTGACGTCTATTCCACCGCCCTACAGCCAGCTGACGCTCACCAGGCTTTATGATATAACTTCCTGAAATTTTCCACCAAATATCGCTTGAGAGGAAATGACTGACAAAATATGTTGCTGGCTCCCGGTCTATAAAACCATGTTTCTTTTATTCTTTTTTTCAACCATCTGAAATGTCCAAAGATAATAGTGTTATCTTTTTGATATCAGAAAGCATTTATCAGCATGGGTTTAAATCAATTTGAAGTGAACTTTTGGGGAGTGAGCAAGAACAATGGTCCAGTGAATGGTATTAGAAAGCTCGAAATGAAGTGGCATTGTAAAAAATATTTCCCCCAAGAACTTTATTATATTACTTCTATTTTTATTGTTTCAAAAACGTCTAGGAAATTTGGGTGTCAAGGGTGATGGCGAAAAACTCCCACAAGTTATAATGAAATAATTGCCAACACAGAACTACCTGCACTTTTTATCATTCAAGCAAAGTGAACAAGACTTTTGTATTAAAGTTTTATTTACAGAGACAAAAACATCATATGCTTCATAAAATTAAAGTAGTCTATTCCCAATACAAACCACAAACACGTCATTTTTTTATTACAATTTTAATTAATTTATACAAAACTTTTACAATTGAAAAGTCCTTCTCCAGTTTCTAACATTTAAGGAGTTCATTTTATGACTATAATCAATACAATATATATTTATACTATTTTACTCAACAATTTTCATGATGTACTATGATCATGTCACTATTTTTTCCTGTAGAGAAGTTTTTTTTAGTGAATTAATCTATTGATGTTTTACGAATTACAATTATCAATTAGAACGTCGAAAAAACTTTATATTTTCCCTAGTTAATATATATACTCATCAGTTATTGATCTATAACAGGGTTCGCGCTCCTGAAGCAGCATCGTAAATATAATATTTTTAGGGCAAAGTCAAATACATTAAAATAATGTTTTGACAAGGCTCATGGTAAAGCTACAGATTAAAATATAAATTATTCAAATCCGGATTCAAATTTAAATTAAGGTCTTTTGAATCAGGACCAAGAAACAAATTGGAAAATATGGCTTTAGGTTCCTTTTAAAACATACATACATTATAAAATAAGGGCCTTTATATAGCTTGTAATAAACCAGCAAAAAATTACAGCCTTGTCATAACAAATGTTTGATTGGTTTGTACACTTTTACCAAGAAAATTCGGTAGGTTTCCGTTGAACGCATATCACAGAATTTGCACAATTTCCCGACACGCCTTTTTTTAAAAACTAGAAATATTTTACAATAATGATGTTTTCCAAAAAGTGTGTCAAATTCCAGTACATGCTCAAACCCTTTCAGTCCCAGACCGTCGAGATTTTCATTGAATCCTATAAAAAAATTTAGAGCGGTCAGGACTAAAAGGGTTAAATCGGTATTAAGTACTAATAATTCGTTCTCACGTCATTCTTAAGTGCCAACAGTATCGACTAAAAATAGAACTGCATCGTAGAAGACCAGGTTAATCTCCGAAGTACTTCCACCGTACGTTTTCCCACAACGAATTTAGAAGGCACCTTCTTTTCTTGTAGTTTTAAAGTTCAAGTCCATCGTTCAAAATGATGAGAGGTGCTCTTTAATGCGAGTTGTTTGCTGGTGGATTCGAAGGGGTCTCTGGTATCGTAACTGTAGTGGTCGCTGCCTTGGACTGCCTCCATTCCATGAACAAGAAAAATGCTCCAGCGCCGTATGCAACGAAGTTGAATAATCCGAAGCACTGAAAAAAAAAACAAATTTTATAATAAAAGTACCAAAACGTGTGATTCTTCTTGAGCAGTTGTTCCCCGCGTCCGGGGGATTTAAATTATTTACTTTACGGACCGACGATCACCCTTATTTACTCCTAGGAACCTTCCACCTTAACTAAATTAAAAACTGAAAGTTAATTTTCCACCATTGATTAATAAAGGAGATATCAGTCACCTTTTCTTTATTAAGTGTATTAAGATAAGTTACCGTGGAAGATAAAAACTTTTTTTTGGTAGATATTTATAAAAAAATGGGTAAAACTCCTGTAATTAATTATGTTGTTTATTATATATTTTCTAATTTAAGTTCTAATATATATTTAACTTTGAACTAAATTTATTGCTAAATATTTTTTTTTTACCTTGGAATAGTTAGTAATAATTTTTCTAAGGCGCAAATTATCTTCACAACCTCTACTGTGATCCCCAGAAATTTAACGGCTAATAGTCATCAACACGACACGGATATTCTTAATCCATACCGCGTTCATCACATGTTACTTAAAAATTATCTATTTAATTGGGGGGGGGGGTTGATACTGGAATTTCTTATTCTTTATCTCAAATTTATCTAAAAATCGGTTTCATATTACTTAACTATAATTTTATTATCAAGCTATTAAAAAATAAACTGTGCATATTTCTAAATAAGTTAAAATTTGTAGTTTGGTACTTTAACTGAACTTAGCGTTTCTATGAGTCAATATATTAATTAATGATTAAAACGTACCCCAGCAGCAATGTACGCTGAGTAGAAATTATGGAAGCTCAGCACGTAATGGTAATCTCTTCGGTTGGTAGCGGCAAGCTGAACCACTGATACAATGAAGTAAAGCACCACTCCAATGGCTGTGGCAATCAGTTCCTGAAAAAAAAATAGATGGTTCTTTATCTTTACAAAATATTACAGCATAACCTCGTTATCTCGAACTTTGATAGCTCGAAAAAATATAGAAATAAAGTATTAAGAAATAAAGTATTTCTCCATTTTCCCTTGTAACCTCGAAAACTCGCCATCTCGAAATTTCTACGGGTCCCTTCGATTTTGGGATATTAAGGATATTACTGTATAAATTTAGGATTTGTGTTCAATCACAGAGTATCACCATATATGTGCTTAGCAATATCTTATACCAGTTATCTTGACTTTGAGATACAATTACAATCTATGTATGAAAAAAAAATTAGTAAATTTAGACACTATCATCGAAGGATGTTTTAGAATATAATAAAAAGACTATTCCTTATTTCAGTTAACCATGGGGCAATCCCAAAGTTTAAATTACCAAGAACAATGTTTAATTCAAGAACAACAATCCAAGAACAATGTTTCTCTAATTTGCACGAGACAGGCCCAGTCATTAAATAAAAAATCAGTTGTCTCAATTTGAGGAAAGATAAGCTAGAAGACTTCTACACTAATCTTCGATATCCTACTTCTAACTTTCTAAGAACATTTATGGAGATTATTTGCTTTTGTATATAGTAGTACAATAAGTGTATTTACAATGAGAAGCCATGGGACAGAAGGGAGCAGACGCTTGATGGTGAAGAAGTAGATGATACACAGGATGATGGTGATGATGAAGTATGTGGCAACAACGAACATGAAGAAATTGGTGTAGGTGGTGACAACAGGGGAGCCGCATGCCATGCATAATATGGCGAACAACTGCAAAAAAGGAGGTGTTATCAACCGATTCAATGAGTGTTTTGAAGTAAATAAATACAATACACAGAATACCATCAATCATCAATGAAACTATTCAAAAAATTTTATTAGACGGGATATACAGAATGATTTATTAGGAGCAACAGATATTAATTTTATTCATAAATAGAATGTGTCTCTTCGTTCCAGCATCTATTTCAACTGAGAGAATATTAATTTCTATATTTTTGAAGTTAATATATTGATTTAAAATGATTAGTTGGTTTAAGTTACATAAAGATTTTATTCAAGCATTTAAAAAGTCTTTACACTGTCTATTCGCACAGCAAAGTTCTAAGAATACCTATTGTCTTCAAAACGATTGCTCAACTTCAATGTCATTTTAAGCAAAAAATATATAATTTAAGAAACATATATAACATTCATAATAGTGACTTAAAAAGAAAGGATCAATTATTATTATGGTTTAAATCTTGCAGGGGAGAGCCCTATAAAATTCCATAGGTTGCTATGCCACTATTTCTATAACATAGTATTAGGCAATACTCATACACTATTAAAAAAAGAAATTTTGGAATTTTGTTACAATCGATTCAAAGATTTCGCATTGACTATACCATACACAAATAGGGGAATATTGTAAAGAAGTTCTTGTGAAACTTTTTTTTTTCATTATATTTAATACATGAATTTATTAATCGTAACCTGTCTTAAAATATAAACAAAATAAGCAAGTATTTTACATCAGTACATCACCAGAAACCTTGGAAAACTCCCAATAAATCGGTAAATCCAAAATCCAACAAACCTACAACCATCTGACTGTGATTGCAATTTTGAGGACACAGAAATGCAATAAAGAGGCCTCGCTAGTTTTTCGCGTAAAGGTGCATTGAGAAAGAAAATGATTAATAACCGTTTCGGCTCTTTTAAGAACTCTTAAAAAAGGAGAGGACACGCATCCTCATAAATTTATCCCACTAAGGTGTTGATTCGCAGTTCGCATGCTGCAGTTTGACAACTTTTACGACGGAATTGTTCCAAGCATTTTACGAAAAATTCAGGTGATGTTCGAACACTATTGTTAATATGGTTTTAGTACCGTATATTTCCCAGAAAGTGAGGAATTCTGTGTTTAGCTTTATGTGCATCATCTTAATATTGTGTTTTTAAAATTTAAAGTTTTTCACAGTATCATAAATAAAAGAGTATAAAATCTTAAAGTATATTTTTTCTACCGGTTTTTAAAGTAGTTAATTACCAGAAATTGAAACCAAAGTAAAATGTAGTTTTAGAGATGTGTTTAGAAAAGTGTAAATATATTTTTAAATAATTAAATTAATCTATAATAAAATAAAGCATTGGAATTAAAATTTATATGATTTAATGATAATAATAAAGAGTATATTAAAAATATAGTATAGGTTTGGAAAATATTGTTTTTAACGGCATCCTTTAAAAAAAGAAAATATAAAATAAAGTAAAGGACATTAAGTTGGAGATAGACCAATGATTGCATTCTCAACACCTGATATTTTTAAATGTTACACTTTTTACAACAGCCCATAACATTACGGATACTACTTCAAATACCTTAGAACTTTGGTTTGACAAAAATTCAACCCCCTTGACAGTCCTATCTATTGCATATTACTATATGCGTGTATTTCCACTTTTAAGAATAAAAAGAATTGAAATTATGTACATTAAAATAAAAATAATAACAAACATGGTTAAATCGCATGCAGAAAAAGAAACATATATATAATAGTCACTATTCTTTTATGAAAATAAAATTGGATAATCCAATAAACAAGCATTTTCGAAGCACAAACAATGTAAAAAACGCCTTCCCACCTCGAAAATAAAGACATAGGGACGTAAGTTAGGAAAAAGCATGATTCTCTTCTTTGTCATAGAAAAGTGTATAAGTAAACACATAAGTGTCGAAGGAAGGATAGCGAAATTTTAAGATCACTGCTCGTAAATTTTGAACGGAAAAAATTTAAAATGTGAATGCCAAAGTGAAATGCCATTGTTTCAAAACACGGAAGAAAACCCACAAACTGCTTCCATCTTAGCGGAGTTTTGTGGAATAACAAATGCCTTCCCATTATTAAGGTTTTTTTTTTTTGCATTAGCTTGGACAAAGGAAAGGACTGCAAGGTGCAAGGTAGGTAGGTAATAAGGACGGAATACCCCAGAAATTTTTATTGATCATTCTTGATGCGCGTAGCCTTACATATTTCGTAAGGACTCAAATCCAATACAAGAAGAGAACTAAGATAACCTCAGAAAACCTCAAACCTCTCTGATAGAACGGAAGTTTACCACATACTAGTACATAATTTCATAAATTTTACAAGACACTTAATTAAGATAAAGTGATTCGTAGCAGAAAAAAATCAAATGCTATACGTATATTTTTACAAACTAATAAAGATTCAAAGTAGGAAACTAAACGTAAAAATCGATATTTATTACACGACAATGGGTTTAAAAATTAAAAAACATACAATTGTTTCCGGGATCTTTGAATCCCCTTCGTCAGAGCTAAAAGACGAAGGATATCCAAAGATCTCCGAAACAATTGTATGTTTTTTTAATTTTAAACTCATTGTGCAATAAATAACGTAGTTTTGTTTCCTACTTTGCATCATTTGCACAAACATCATTTTGCTAATAAAGATTTTTCATAAAAGAATGATAAGTCAAATTTTTAAATTATCTCCATTATTTTATACCATCATATTTCAAGTAGTTCATAAAATATATACCGAATCATCTTGTAGCTTTCTTTCCCCATGAGCTGTTTCGTGACAGAGAAATATTTTCGATAACATTTACGACATTACTTTTATATTGCTATTATACAACTGAATGTGGGGAAAAATTCAGGAAAATATTAACAAATACAATTTTATCAATTCGATGCTAAATGCTGTACTTCCCAAATTAGTACTTGAAAATAAAGGATACATGCATACGACGTAAAATTTATGCAAGAAAATATCCGAACTGACTCCCTGTCTTTGTGAAGACAAAATCAAAATTATTTAATAACTTTTCAGAAGCAATTTGAAAACTCTCCACAAAGGTCAAAGACATCTCCTCTGCGTGATACGAATTTTAAACGCGAACTTTTCTGTTCGGCTCCCAGCATGGAAGGTATTCACGCCATGCAATTAAAACCGACATACGCCTTTATTTCTAGTTCCGAAAGAAAATTATTCGGCTTCCAGCTACGGAGAACGTTACTTTGGTTTGGAGGGATTCGTATGTAATTAAAAGGCTTAAAGGGATCATTCATTAATTTTAACGAACTTTATGATATACATGAGTGTTTTGTTTATTATAATACAATGTGAGGATGATTTTAACTTAAAACAGTGAGAAACACTGTAAATACAGATGTGATAAAGCAAAAGAATTGATGCGATGCTTTTACTAAAATAGGTAGGAAGCGTGAGACTATTTGTTTGTGTCTATTTAGGAGAGGTGTTAAAAATATGAAGGCATTTATTAAAATATTTCATACAGGAACCGATGAGGTTAACAGGCTGAATTTAAGGAGACTGTGGAAAAAACTAAGGAGGAAGTGTTTTTTTCATACATTTGTGGATGGGAAAATGGTTACAGTAAAGAGATAAAGATGCTTTTTAAAAATAGGTTTCGGAATGTTACTGTATTCAACTAAAACGCCCATTATCACACTTTTATAGATCCCCATTATATTTTCCCCCAATGGTTTCCTTCTTTCAAAAGCAAAATATTACTGAATGAAATACTAAATAGATAAATTGGTATCATTCGTTTCATTTCACATTTTTATTTCATAACTAAAATATGAACACCTCAAAGAAAGGTTCAGTTGAAGACAATACAATTAAGAACTACGAGAAATAATGTAGAATTTAATATGAAGTAACTTCACAAAACGGCTGAATGAAAATAATAATGTGGAAGTATAAAAAATATTAAGATTATATAGCTTATTTCAAAGTGAGCTTTAAGAATGTCATGCAATTTTTGCAGAATCTTGACATTTTAAATTATATGGGAATAACAACTGCAACTATGTAACAAGTGCAGATAGTTAATTGGTCAATTAAATGAATATAATAGTTTTTAAAATTCCTCTTATGGCTATTGATGAAAGTAATGCACACATAGCAGCTTATGTTTTCCCCAGAGTTTGTATATGCACGGTCTACAAAGAAATAGCAAAATACACACTGATCATGATACAGTGCCACTGTTAATACTAATTTCCTTCCCTAAAAATACCCCATTGTAAGGAGGTCAAACCTCTATTCCATAAATTCCCTTTCGTTCAAACAAGGCTGCCAGAGCGTAGACGACATAACATACACAAAAGACACCTTCCCTTATTTCATGCAGTTCGATGAACTTGGCTATAATAAAAGCAGAGTAAGAAAATATCTGCAGACTACCGCATTTCCATATTGTAATCGGAGATGCAAGCCTGAAAGACATGGGAAGGACCATTTTTCTGGAATTGGAGAACCGGAACAGTTACGAATGTTCGTCCAAATGAAACGATGGCGGTTAAAATGGTTTTGTGAACAAGTGGATATTGATTTTTAAGATAAAAACACGACTAAACGAGATTCTACGGCTGATGTTTTAAATAAAAAAACATCAGATTAAATGCATTTGTAAGTAATGTAATAATGATCCGATAGGTTCTTGATATAATATATAATCCTCTCCCTAAGGGCATTCTGCTCTATGCTTCAGTGAGCCCTAGCCCCGCAAAACGTTGAGGTGAAAAAGAAGTTTTAACAAACAATATTCAGTATTATTTACTATCAAAATCGTTACTTTTTTCACTCATATTTCACATTTGATGTCATGTTATTAAGTCTTTTGTGTAAGAGGTATTTTAGTTTCCACTACCCAGATAGCACAAAAACACCAGATATTATAGTTCTGACAATTGGCCTTTGTCAAAATGACGCCCTTTATAATAACAGCCAATATAGTTTCTCCAACATTGATAATGAAAAAAGAGGGCAAAAAGTCCTATTTAATTTTTTCAGGTTCATTCCATTCAAATAGTATTGTTTAGAATATAATTAACATGGTTTCTATAAATTAAAAATCCCACAAAATGACCAACATTTATCGATATTGGACAATATTAGAGTACAACGTTGATCGATGTTTCTGAGCTACCTTTTCTTTTAATTTCAATGAACATGTTCAAACAAATGAAGCTGAATGTAATGTGTGAGATATAGGATAAATAAGTTTTCTTAAAGAAAAATACACGAATCTTTGAAATGGTAATGAAAAACAAATAGTAAAAAAAATTAACAGTTAAAAACAAAGTAAAAAGCTTTATTTCAACCGTAATATCTTTCTAGATCAACAATTGAGATAGGACGAGCTTTGAAACTATCACGCCTTGACCAATCCACCCCAAATTCAAACAGAGACAGTGTTGTTCCAAACAAGCCAGGCAGGAAACACATATACCCTCAATGACTAATACCAATAAACGACCTCTTCCCATCCATTCTACCAGTCCTACACTTCCTACGTACGAAATAACAGGAGAACAACGCAAAACAAAGACCTCAGAGAACCCACGAGGTTCAAGTAGGACAAGTTGCACACAGGTTCCACAGTAGCATGTGGGAGATTCGTCTGTTACTAGCGAAATGGGTGCTGACAATGCTAATAAATGGGAAAAGAAGAAAAGGTGACCCTTGGAACGAGAGGTCGAGAACTTCTAAGTGGGGCAAGATAATCAGTCAGTCGTGGAATACCTTCATTAGCAAGTTTGTCTTAGATTTTCTTGATATACTCTTGTGTTTTCAAAAAATACTATCTTGATAGGGAATGTAGAAAGGGAGTTAAGGCTCATTCATATTTATCACTTTTGGTGCTCATTTTGAAGGAATCATCCAAAGTGAAGATAGTGAATTATTGTATTTCACTCTTTACTTTTCTATGGAAACTAGCGATTCACAGGAGTGAATAACTCAGGATGAACAGTGAAAGTGAAACAGTGTGAATGGGCCTTTAGTACTTTGGTTTACAGGTGGGGGACATAGAGCCGGTTTTAGGTTTTTAATACTTTAGTAAAAGTAACACGTAGGGATACACAATCAATATTTTATTGGATATAAATTTATCAAATTTATATTCAAATACTTTTGGGGAGTTCAGGAGAAGGTATCAAAATTCAGAAGACTCCCAAATGGGGTGGTGGATACCAATGATATCCAGTAGAGTGGAGGAAAAAATTCTGAGAAAAATATTTAGATTTCTTCGGGAGAAGATATAAAGTTATGATTGGGTAAAGGGGGCGATTTTTTTTTTTATTTCGGAGGTATATATTCTGATATAAACCCCTTGAGGTCGCCTGTTTTGTTAAAAGAAAAAAGTTTAGTAATGGATGTTAATTGTTAGCCACTGAGCGTAAAATCATTCTTTTCTGAATGGTTTAAGTTTTCGTTTTTCTCAATAATATTTCATTCATAAAAAACATATAAACTCACAACATTCATTCCTTAAATCAAAGTAAATTACAGCGCCAGAAACATTCATACCTTTTATATTAATTCCATTATAGGAAAATTGGTAAAATATTTTTAAACAATTTATGTAATTCGAACGCTAATAATTAAAAGGATATTGCATAACAATCATGAAAAAAGTTTCAATTTAGCAATGTTAACAATCAAATGAAGGCTAAATTTTTGTCTAAATGTTATGAGTGGGATGCTAAAAGTAAAACTTTTTCAATGCTCGAGCTGACAGATAGGTATATAACTCTATATCTGATCAAGTATCAACTTTTCCAAGGATTGTTAATTAAAATGTAAGGCTGGTTCACCGCAGGTGTATTTTGTACCAACACGAGTAAAAGTAGACAGTAACCATAAACACAGCAGCTGGGTAACATAATTACTGAGAAAGTTTTATGATTTCATGTGGTCTATTTTGAACTGTAATTTTGTAACTTTACGGTAACCTTTCCCAAGCCGAATAAACACACAGACACAAACATACAATAAAGTGGCAACTACATCTGACACTAACATGGTATTTGAGTGTGTATTTACTTACTCAAAGGTTTTTTTATTATTATTTTATGACTTTTGATAAGACATGTAAATAATACATGAAATTATTGCTAAAATTTGTAATAAATTTAAATAAAGTCAATACATATGTATATATAAAGTCCTAAACTAAAGGTTAACTGGAAAAAAAAGGTTTCAGGAAGCCCCTCCCCATCTAATTAAATAAAATATATATATGTAAGGGAAAGGGCGCACATTTCGACAAAAAGTAATATTTTTTATTATTTCTCCGTATATTTATAAAATATTAAAACATAAACTGATTTATTAAATAATTTACAGCTTTCCTGAAACTTTCGTACCTTTTCTAGATGAATACAGAATTTCTAACTTGAAATCATCATTAAAAAAAATGAGAAATTCCGTTCAAATTTGCTCCAGGGGTGGAGGGGCACATTTGAACACCAGCGTAACTAATACAAAATCCATTTTTAGAAGCTACCGAATTCGTTGTACATAAAAGTTTACATTTACAGCTATCAATTAAGCTGGATATTTTGAGCTTCTAAGTTTTATCTTATATTTCAGTTTTTCACACTTGAAAAATTTCAGATAATTTTTGGTACAGTTTTAAGTTTTTTGATGAGAAAAAAAGTACTCCGAGAGAAAAATCATAACGAATATATTGCCCAGTAATAAAAATCAATAAGGATAAATTATAAAATTAGTTTTGTACAGTTTTTTAGGAAATCTATTATTACAAGTTAAAACTGGAGAAATCCTAAAAGATTTGAATTTTAAGTTTAATACCAGAAATAATTGAATAATGTAATTCAATTTGAAACAACATAAAATTCTACATTTAAAGTCTATAAATGCGTTTAAATCAAGACATCACATTTATATTTACTCAGGAAATCAGTAACTGTATACAAAAGGTAAAAAGAAAATGTTTTCTGGTTCTTAATGACAATGACAAGCATTTTAATGTGTTCTTCTATAAATTGAGATTTCTACACACATAGAAATACACATAAACTGCCATCAAAAAGTATTTAGTCATTCTCCAAAATTCTATATCAATTAACGACATCACAATGAGTTTAAGTTTTCTTACTCAGCATTTTATTTTTTATCACAATTAATAAACGATGACTGTATGAAATATTTTTCCCCGGGGGAATATTTAAGACAAAAATAGAGCAAAATGTACAAAAATAAATTTTTATAAAAAAAAAATTGCATCACAGTTCAGTGCACTGTTTTAAAATAAAAAAGGTAAAAACGTAAAAAAATAACTTGTTAGGGTGAGGTGAGTTCTTACTTCACCAGCTTCTTGAATGAAGGCTCTTGATAGCAATCGATAGCTATTGAAGCGATAATGAAGAAATGCGATCCAAAGCACGAAGTTGTTAATGTGACTCCTGAAGCGTAACGTTATTTTTTTATAGTAGTAGGTACATCTATGAGGTACTACACGATTTATCTAAGATGAAATAAAACAAAAATAAATTATATGATTGATGATTCTAGAGTTTTCTTAAGTTCAAAACGTTGCAATCCTCTTTAGCTTTAATAATTACTAACGGATTAACAGAATTCCGTAATTTAATAGCCTCTGAACTTGGTTAGCAAATATCGGGGGCAAATAATGTGTTAATGAGTCGTTTTAATACTAATTTAAATTCGCACCCAACTCCAATTCATCACAGGTTCGACACTTTATAGCAATTTTAATTTAAATTAAAACTGCTATAAAGGAAAAAAAATTGCTATGTAGCTTTATCCATTTCAGTTAAGGAATACTACGTAAAATCAACACACTTTTTAAGCTATAAACTTTAATTGAAATCAACAATTATTAAAGTTTTACTACGAGTAGCAGAATAAAGAATTAACAAATAGCAGGTCCGTTTCCTTATAAAAAAGTTTAACTTACAATTTCAAAACACAAAAATGTACTATTTTTTTTTAACCACTACCTTTAATTTGTAGTACTTTAGCACTGTTTAATTAACACTTAGGTTTCGCCACTTTTTATTAACTTAATTGAACGTATAATTAATCTATTTAGTTCTCCACCTTTTGAAAGAGTAATTGAAATAAATGCTACTGTTGAAGGAAGTAAATTTTAGGTAAAGATAGGTACTTAGAATGGTGTAATTATTTTATGAATTTATCATTAACAGATGACAAGCTAACGCCCATTTATTCCTTTGCTTATTTGACCATGAAATACCCTTAGTCACGAATTATGTTGAATATTAAAATACCAACAATAAAACGATGCAAAAGCTTTTCGGATACCCATGAAAATAATCCATTAATTGAAATTATCATCAAGTTTACTGTGAAAATGACCTTAATAAAGAACCACACTTTAAAAACTCCTTGGTCAAAAAAAAATTTACTGCTTAAAACGAGCAATTTTTCTTTTTACTTCAAAAGGACGGTTTACATATGAAAAACAACATTGAAGACATACAGGTAGTACAATAGAAACTTCAATTTTAAAACTAATCTGAAATCGATTCTCTTTTAAATAAAATATTGATTTTATTTTTCTTATCCATATACTTACGTTAAGAAAAAACACGTAAAACCAACATGTACAAAAATTAACCTCACTATCTCGGATTTCATTAATTTTATGTTTTATTCACATAGACTTTACCAAAAACTCCGTACAAGATTTAAGTTTTCAGTTCTATAAGTTCTCCTAATTGAATTAACAAGATGAAGTTGGTGCCATAAGAATTTTTAGTGCTCTTTCTCTTTCTAGTGATGCGAAACATATCTTATTTATATGGTTAGGTGATATGAGTAAAAAAAAATAAACCAAAGCTATTTTTATGTTACCTGAATGCCTGAATTCAATTAAAAACACAATGAATATTAAATATTTTTCTTAAACTAAATGTGTACTCTTGAATGTGTACACTAAATTTACTCTTACACAAACCCGGTGTTAACTAGGAAGACAATTAAAAATGTTACAACGTCAATTGTTTAAAGTTACGCTTAAAACATTATAAAAAGTGATAAAGTTCTTTTAAATTAGAGAATAATGAAATCTTAGCACACTTAATTAATATTTCACAATTGATTGATGCATGCAACACTAAACCTCAACTAAAAATATCATTAAGAGAATTATTCAGATCAGCAATAAATTACCTTTAAAATTATTTCGACACTATAAAAAGAAAAAGTTGAATTCGGTATGTTTACAAAGAGAACTTCATTCCAAAACTTTAAACCGGTTTTTCCTAAATCTCACGAACGAGATCAGAGCTTAGATTCATTCATCCGATTGCACCGCACCTATCCCGCTAAAATCAAAAACCCCAAGAACTTATCTCACACCTATATAAGTAATCCCCAACTTAACCTTGACATTCGGTAATCCCGAAAAAGGTGATATTTGATATTTCATGGTGGGACTGGGAATATCCACACTTATTACAAGCAGAGCAGAACATCTCCTACACAAATTCGCTGTTTTCTGTATTTCTCAGCGGGAGAGAAACTAAAGCGAAAAAAAAATAGCGGAGGCTATAAGGTATGAAAAAGCCGGTACATAGAAACGGCGAGGCCAGTTAAAATAAATGCCGTAATTAGGCATAAATAGGTGATGTAACGGCTTTTATCTCGTTTGAATGGCCAGTTCTTTGAAGTTCATGTCATTGCTTCGAGCGTCCAGAGAGGTCATTTGGGAGAAAGATTGGCTTCCCCGTTAGTGAGATGAGAATGAACTCAACGCCGGATTAATGGACCGTTGGCCAGAATACTAATGTATAAAAAATCTTTTATTGGTATTTGCCCGATTCGATGCATTTGCTTCAATTCAAAAGTGTGTTTCCTACATTTTTTTTGTATAAAATCTGTTAGGATGATGCTCTTTCCGAATCTTCATCCTTTGGGTTAGGGTCCTGGAATACCAAAATTATAAAAACGTTCAATTACGAATTTCCAGGAAAATTCTTTTAATGCACCCAGGAAAACTAATAAACGTTTGCTTTTATACTTGGTATTCCCAAAGCCAACAGATAAATAAGGACCTAGTCTCCATCGCGCTTTTAAAGTCTTGCTTGTAAATTTTAATTATTTACATAAGACAATGTATGCATTTTGATAATTTCAATTCTATCAATAAATTATTTGAAATTAAATGAATCGAGAAAAGTATGCAGAATTCAACTTTTAACCAAAACATTCCGCTTACGGTTTCAGAACATGTTGGAAATCAAATCAGGTATAACAGGTTAAGCTCCTCTTAGTTTTTAAATAATAAGCAAAAAATTAAAGTTTCGTTGCAGAAATCACCTTTTTTACACCACCTTTTAGCGAATACCACCGAAAATCAAGGTTTAAAGCAAATTTAGGGAAATAAAAGGTTTTTCCAGTTGATTGTACTAATTTCCCTTTCAACTCCTTTTCCGGTTTTAGTTTTAAAGAGAGGAATACCCAAGGGAGGTTCCAGCTAGAACAGAGGTCAGAACTCCAAAAAAAAGGGAAAAAATTCGTTTTTCAACTTAGAAAACGACTAATTATCGTATTTAAAGCCTGAAAGCCTACTGGGGCTCCGGAAATCCTACCCCGCAAAAGAATTTTAACATACCGAAAAAAAAAGTGTTTTGAAGGAAAGATATTTTGTTAGGGGTTCTCGAAGAAGCCTTGAACCCCCACTAGCAATACGTTTACCAAAATTATAAATTATATAAATCTTAACACGTACTGAATTTTTTGAATAACAACAAAAAGAATATTTTCAATTGAAGATATATTAATATAAAACTGCTTGGCTGGAAGAAATTGAGATCCTCCGATATGAATGAAACATTTATGACAAAAAATGCTTTTTTTAAAAACATAAAATATTTTCGCACATTGGAAGAGAGGAGAGTAAGAGGGCTGGTCAAAAAAGGAGGAACATTCCCTAAATACCACAAGGGGCCGAGCGGTGGAAACGAATGCCGACAGAATCCTAAATGATCCAGTGACCCTGAATTCCATTTTGTACGTGACGGAATTTCCAACGAAATCCGAAACTGAATCACAAAAAAACCGGAAGTTTGAAAAGAATTCCTTTATAGAAATCTTTGACTCCACGTTGTTAAACACAAACACATCATCATACAAGCGCACAATTGAGAAAACAATAATTTACGAACCAGCTGCACCATCTTCAGAATTCCGGGAACTGTTTTGAAATAGTAAGGGTTTAATTCCAAGTTATCCGCGACTCCGGTGGACTCTGCTTTGGCGCTGACTTTCACTCCAGCGGAATGGGAAGTATCCGTCTTTTGGGTGCTGGAAGTCTGCACGCTAATTTGGCTTGGGCTTACTTCTGAAGGAGCCATCATTTTTTTTTTTTCAAAAAAACACGGAAACACGCACGAAAACGAAACTCCGCTGCGCGCCTTTCCGAAACAACAAAATCGTTTGAAGTTCTGAGCGGTTCTGAGACGAGTGGAGGTGTTCCGTTCTTCTCTTCGCGAAACCTGTTCAGAGAATGTATGCGTGAGTATGTTAGCACCTAGGAACGAATGGCGTTGGAAGGATCCGTGGCCATGAAACAGTCGGAATGAAAGTGACGTTCTAGTCGGGTAGGGTATAAAATTTTTCAAAGGCGGGTTGTGCAACATCTACCTCGCATCGAGATTTGGAAAGATGGACGTAGGCTCAGCACTTTTTTTTTTTGCCTTTGTTTAGTTCGTTTAGCGTAGGAGCTATGACTCGCCATCACGTTTAAGTGCGGCTCGTGAGGGCATTTTGGCGATATAAAAAAGGTAAACAAATAAATAAAAAGGTAGAGGCCGATAACGACGACTTGCGCCGGCGATACAATCTGAGGAAGTAGTTTGGGATGCCTATATCTGGAATTGCATAATAACGTGCTAACATTGTCTCTGCGTATTTTTCCCGCATACTAAACATGCGTTTCTATCGGGAGGTGAATCGAAGAGAAATTTTATTGTATAAAATGTATTTCTAAATAATGAGGTAGATTTCTATGAAGAACTCGATGTGCATAGATAGGAATTTTTTAATTAGCTATTCAAATAAATTTTAAGGGAAAAGTGTCACACACTATATCAGGTATTGATTAATGTTTGAAGCATATTATGTACTGCAAATTTAGAATGAAAAATATTACTTGCATACGATATAAACAAATTCAGGAACATTAATAGAAATCTTTCTTTAGTAGATTAAATTAAATTTTCTTTTCAACAAAGGAAACCTTCGAAAAAGTTTTCCTCTAGTTTGCTTCATTGAGAAATAAAGTACTTACTCTACCCTTTTTTAAAAATTCCACCATTTTTAGCCATCCGAATTTAGCTATCTTTCTTTTCAAATGTAAACCATTCATTTTAACATTTTCCCTATTAAAAAAAGACAATATACGAATAGGTTAAGAAAATCAATACAAAATTTATTGTTACTAAAATATTTATTAAATCGTTCGAAACAGAATCGTAGGTATATTTCTCTCGTTGTACTAAAGATTACCTGTGAGTGAAAAACATACTTTTCCATTTGTGTTCTAGTTTTAGATGAGCTTTACTTTTTAACATCACAAATCCAGTTGTTAATTTTCTAAAACTCTCCCAAAAGTCTTAGAGAATACAACTTAGTAGCATCCAAGTGTTACAGGAAAGTAATTAAAGAGACCTGAGAAAAAGTCTCTCCATATTAACCTAACAAAACAAACTGCCTATGAATTTATGGCTGTTTTCCAGCTAGGGAACAATTTATAACACCCGTAATTTTCTTTAGAAATTTTAACGCATTCTCTCCTTTTTAGCAAAGTTTATCCTCTGCCATAATTTTTGTTGGAGTTTATAGATTAAAACACTTTGCGAAAACAAATTAAAGGGAGTTTTAAAGGTTTATAAATTTACATTCGATTAAAAATGGCCCTAATTCACTGTTTAAATTTACATCATGTACTGAAAGACAAGCACGTATTACTTTAAGATAAAAATATTTATAATTTAACTACGACTACTTTGGTTAGCAAATTATTAAGTTTTCCCCCTAGAATGCATACCTTAAGACATAAATAATTATAATATTCAATAAAAATAATTAAAGGCCTATAATATAACATTTGTAGATTGTAAGTATGATATGAGTCGCTTTTTCAAAACTAGCTAAAACCATTTTCTTTTTCTTGACCAAAAACATTTATAAGGAGAACAAAAAGAGATGGAAACATGATTTTTTTGTTTTAATTGTACTTGTTGTTTGTAATTTTTTGTTTCATTATAAAATAATGAAAGCAATCTTGAATTTGTTTGTAATTAACCAAGATAATTTGACATTCAGGAGTTTTTTAACGGAATTGGTCAAGTCAATAGAACATGCAACTCAATGAAATGAATTTAAGACGGTTTTAGTTAGTAGCCGGTCGAACGGATCAAGAGTAGAATTATGAAAAACGTGACTTTTGATTTTATAAGACGATAATCTAGGCGTAAAACTTAAGAGTGTACTTAAGAGGATGTTTAACTACATACCTATTTAAAATGACAGGTTGACAGGGATGATGTTTTTTCTTGACAGAGTTTTTACTTCCAGACAGTGACAGTGATATCATCCAAATTATCTTGTTTTACAACCGAACCGAAGCTATTGACTTTGTAGGTATGGCTGCCGAACCCAATATCAAAGCGTATTTTGAATGTGTTTTATAGTAGATTTTTCCAATTATTAAAAATCTATATATCAAATATAGCAATAATTCAATTTTAGTCATTTAATATATTTCAACTTGACCAATCATTTGAAAAGTACTATACAAGTGAATTCAGGGCGTGTTTTTTTTTCATTTAGACAGCCCCTCACAACTTAACCAAAATGAGTAATTCCAATATATTTACTTCACTTGTTTATTTTTTATGAAAAATAATTAGATAATTTATGATGATAGATTAAAAAGGTCCTTCTCTGTCTCTGGAAAAATTTGAAAGATACAAACACGAGAGAGAATAAAAATCTTTCAACACAATGCTTCCAACTTTGTTCTTCACGTTTATTGTTTAAAGTTTAAAGCTTTCCCTAAGTTTTGACATTAACATTGCTTACTCCTCTGCCATCAACTTCAAATGCTAACTCTCTGCAACTCTTTGCTAAGAAAACCCGTGTAACCGTGTAAAAACAAAATAACAAATCGTCACGAAAAGTGTAATGTAATTTTTGGGTTCTCTTAACCTGAAAGCTTGAACCAACATTGAGAAAGATACCAAAAAGTAAATCCCTGAACAAACTAGCCTACATTTTCTTCACAAATCCAGTCTTAATCACAAAGCATTTTTTTCTATGTCGTGAGAAAGCAGAGTTTTAAACACAGAGTTTAAACAAGAGTGTACTTATACGCTTTTGTTTTAAAGCGTATATTTCCTCCTTCTTCAAATAGACGAAGGAAAAAGTGATGTCATAAGCTTGCAAGAACCGTTTGGTACTGTTGGTGACATTGTTGTCCTATGGGAGTTATTTCTATAGACCTTGAAACAAAGTAGTACCATTTGAAAGTAACTAATTTTTGAAATACTATTTCGGTACTGAATTTTTATCATTACATTTTATACTGAGAAGGCTAGGGAATAGAGATCCTTTTCTTAGTACTTATGGGAAAATAAATAGAATTAAGATTTATATTTAACTATCAAAACATTTTACAACTTGCATAATTTTCATACAAATATTTTGAAAACATTTCATATTTTTCAATTTGAAAGGGATTTTATTGAGGGTAAATATGACTTGATAAAGTTAGAAAAATTAGGTTACCATTTATTTATTCTTGATCTTGAAACTCGAATTTTTGAAATTTACTAGTTGGAAATAACACATCATAATAAACATATTTATTAACCCTTTTTTCTCAAATTACCAACACTTTAGTTGTGTTGTCAGGTAAAACACTTTTTTAACACCTTATTGTGATGTGATTGTGTTCTGAAAACGTTTGGGAAGATTTATTAGAAATTATAAGTTAAAATTATAGTTATTGGTATTAGAAATGTGTTCTATCCAGAAATGTGTTCTATCCAGAAATGTGTTCTAAAAATAATGTAGTAAAATGTGTTTAGAATGTGAAAGTTTTCTTACATTTGGATAGAAACACTATACACACATATGAACACATTTTCTGAGTGTGGAATATAAATTAATGCTAAGTCTGGATGAATTAAAAAAAAGGCATTCGAACCATTGTCTTCAATGTGTAATTGGTTATAACAGAATTACGTTACTGTATGATAACAGTAACAGTATACAGTAACGATAAAACCAAGTTATGATAATTAATGATGAAAAGTAAAAAAGTCAAGGGGTATACTAATAAAAATAAGAAAATTTAAGAAACACTCAAAAGGAAGATGACCGACTAGCTTGTTAACCGTAAAAGATGGACTATAGTTTCTCCAAGATATAATGGGCATATACGGTAGGCCGTGTTTTGAAATGTCTTACTAAGGATGTACAGCTTGTTTGTCCATTTGAGTGTGACGGATGACCTTTAGAAAAAGCAGCAGGCTGGAAGTCGAAAAGTTCTTCAATATTATTTGACCATATTGAACGTAAAATAAGGTACTGTTTGATAATACGGTAAATAAAATATAAAGAGTAAATCATATTTACAAAAACGTAAGGGAATGAAACTGATCTAGATGCAACTTCAAATAAAAATACTGTTTGAGAAATATCATTGGGAATAATATCAATTTTAAAACACTACTACCACAGCAATGTCAATGATCAATCTGAAACTGATGATACTTATTTAAAAAGATTTTACTTTTATTCTCTATTTCTTAAAATATGAATAAAGTAGTATGTGAAACAATGAAAATGAAAAGTATTTACTCCAGTGTTTTGACAAAATTCCTACTAGCTATAAAAACCTTAATTTATGAAAAAAATTTTGTTCATGAGAAACTTTGTTGTTTCTCTCCTGTGTTATTTTCCAAAGGATTTGCTTCACCTAATGTTAACAATACATTGTTAAAAGAGATTTACAATCACGCGTAACTTACATCCTTACAATTTATTCGCTTTGGTGTATGTATTTTAATACAGAATCTGCAGAGCTTCTAACATATACTAAGAATACCATCTCTTCCTCGTTGTATATCCCTTGATCTCTTGCGCTCTTTCAAAATTTAATTGGTCCTATATTAAAATCATTAACCACCTTATAAGTTAGTTAATTATAAAATAAAATTTTAAAGGAAAATCGCATAAAATTTACTTTCAAAATGTTAATTAAATTTGTATCTTACGTATAGTAATTGTACTATTTTATATTATAATTTCTGTGTTTATTCACGCTAAGTAAATTCATATAAATTTTATTAAAGATACTATAAACTGAACTGTTAGGGAAGACTTCGTTTAATAATTCAATTTGTTTAATAAATGCATTGAAATATTCAGATAATTGGTTTAGAGCTGGCCAACATGTGAGTTCATTCAACTCATGTGCAGAAAATAGTTTTATTTGAAAGTAATAGTATATTACACTTTTCTTGACAGTGAACCTGTGCAAAGCGGTTGGAAGGTAATTAGTAATTAAAATTCCGAATAAGTATAAAATTTATCATAATCTAGCTAAACAGACTCCCGTAATATCATTAGTTCCTATATAAAATCATTTTCATTGATCTTTTTACAATGGGCAATATGCAAGAGAGAAATATACGCACAATATTTTTCAATTACGATAGGTACTTATTTATTTTTAAATTACTTTCAAGGTTTGGCTTTTAAAAAAGGGCGCGAAAAAAGTATGTAACGTCATTTTATCCGAAACAATCGTGATTTTAGAATTCAAAGCAACTGATGCCTCCCTCCCATTTTTACTTCAAAATATTGAATTCACTAAATTTTTTTGGATCTTTTAGCGTCAAATTTTGTATTTAGGATTTTTTTAGTGGAAAAAATGCATTTTTTTTAAATACGGGAATTCCCCATTGCAAAATTTTTTATAACATAACATGCTTTAAACATAGAACATGTAAGAATTTTTCACATTGGATAGTTTAAATGCAAAAACTATTTAGATAGGAGGGTTCCTTTTAATATAGTTAGGGCTTTATATGATTTTAATTAACCCATCTTCTTTTAATAACAAATTATATTTCAATGAAACACTGTCTTCAAAATTTTGAAATCTCACAAGAGGATATTCAAATGTATTCTCAAATTGCACGTATTAAAGAAGATGTATGATTATATCCATAAAAGCTGTGTTACTTTTACGACAGGTAGAACTTATGTGTCACAGAAATCGTGTATTAAACGACACGAACCAGCCCATCCCTCCTCACATTTATCCCTTTATGCAAGAAACCTCAAAACCCAGAAACCAATAAATGAGATTGAATGGAGTTATAAATCTTGTCAAGCCTCAAATTGACCCTGAAATATTCCATAAAAGACATCAAAAATTTTATGAACTAAAAAAGGCGACAGCGGTTGTGAAGAACGGACACATTCATCAATACGTAAGAAACGGCTGGGGTAGTTAAAAATGATGGGAAAAGACGGTATTTTAAAAAGTCGGATATCCAAGAACTTTTAAGTATAAATCAATACTCATGTTTAAAGTACCTTTTTGCATCAAATATACTTTAGAGTAAAATATTTTGACTTTTACTTTACAAATAAATTGCTGTAAGATATTTAAAATTACTTGATTTCTGAGTATTGATACTAAAAAGATATTTTTTTTATCCATTTCTATAATAAAACTGTCCTGTCCGTTTTATATAGCATTTCTGAGAAGATAGCCACGATGTCACCTGTCAGAGTAGCCTTGAAAAAGCAAGATATAACGTTTCGGTTATATCGATTTGAGGGATAGTATGTGCTGTTATGGGAATTGCGACAGAGCTATGAAAAGAACACATTGGAAGAACAAGTTGGAACCGAATATGATAGTTTTTAAAACGAACCAGTGTTTGAAAAGAAAATAGAAAGTTTATAATGGGTGTAGAAACAAATGGTATTTACAAGATCGCATAAAAAATGATTTTTTACTCTTTAAAATACCTACTTTAAGATACCTACTCTTTAAAAAACGCATGGGGCAAAATTTCATTCCTTTGGTCAAAATATAAATTTTCTACTTTATTCTTGTCTACCTATGCATAATGAATGTTTCTTAGTAGGTCTTTTACTTCTATTCGTGATTACTACAAGAATTAATTGAATGAAATTATCCCTCAAACATTGATACCTTTTTTTGTATGACAATATAGAAAATCGGTAAAATGCATTGGAGAAAAATTTATAAATATAGAAGTATTTAATTAGTTTTAAACAAAAGTAAATCCATTAGTAACTGTACATTAATTGCATCAATTGCTTATAAAATTATAGCCGTTGTGCACTGTTCATTGTTCAACACCTCTAACAACATGCATTGCTTTGTTGTTGTTATTCGAAAGCCCTTATAATTAAGTTTAAAAAATATTTCAACTCGCCTAAAAATATGAAAAATTATAGCTTTAAGAATAAAACTTACTATAAATTACTATAAATGTTAAATGTAATCTGATAGTTTCTATAATGTGTTTTACAACAGGTGTTATAAACCTGACTACTCATAATATAGTTATAACTTTTATTTCGAAACCGATTTACCGTTTTGTTAATTTATACTGTCTTATGAATAATTTATTTTAAATTATAATTAATTTATTTTAATTTATAATACCATATTTTTTTGTACCAAACCGCCTGAGAAAGATTGTTGTACCCGAAGATGGTCCTCAGAGGAGTTTCATGAAATACTCGTATGCTAACTATTTCACATCTTTTATCGAAAATTTTTGATTCGTTAGTCATACGCTCATCCTAAATATCTCCTTTTATAATAACTCTTTTGCCGAGAGAAGATAAAATCGGTTAAGAGCATAACTCAACCTCTAAAAAGCTCAAAAGAGAAACCGTAACCATGAAACGGCGGAAGTGAAGAAACATTCGACTTTCCAAACCGCCCTTGGAGTAAATATTGGTGTGGCACACGTTATACCCGTGTTGTTGAACAGGTGGATATCACCATCATTATGACTAGGTCCGGCATTGCCTCATTCCCATTGACAGGGAGAGGCGCACTCGAGCGAGGAGAGGTGCTTTTTTTGTACTCCGAAATTCATTCCATTACTGCCGAATTTCTTTCTTTTCGGATAAACATGCTACTTTAATTAACTTGAGTTGATTTTAAATCGAATTTGAAAATGAGATGCAGACATGCAGATATTTTTGAATTTCAGAATTAGTGTTTCTTCAGCTTTGTATTCTAGTCTGCGGAATTTTTAATTTAAACGGTGAATCGGAAAAAAAAATCTTAACTTATTCTTTTTGCTTTTATGCATGTACAGTTCGTTAGTCTGGACTTTGATAGATAATTGTTGTATATTTACTTTTTTGGGGCACCTCTTCATTTTCATCTTCTTCTTCTGATGATGATTTTTTTAAATTTTTACTTTACATGAGGATGGATTCCTTATACATTCTAGATAAATTCATTAGAGTTGTGAAAAGCAATAAAAGCTTGGATAAGGCTAGAAATTGAAATATTAATGGGGACATTATTTTTTGTATCCAACTTATTAGAAAAGTGATAACTTTTTAAAAAGACTTTCTTTATTTTAATGATTACTACATACTGCAATTAATTCTTTTAATGTAAATCGAACCATACTTCATTGGTACTTCTGTATATTTGATCCATTTTCCTTATTAGTAACTAAACACAAATACATAAGTAAGTTCCATAATAAAATGCTTTTGGTAGGGACTTTAATGTCACATTTTCTTTTTTAAGTATGTGAGATAACAGTTGATAAATAATGGAATGGGGATTCATTCAAGAAATAATCTATATTCCGAATTAAAATTTGGTGTAAAGACAGGTTTAAAAGAATATCTTTGGAACGTCCTGTCGAGAACGTTAGAAAAAATGCAATAATGTTTTCAAATACACGAGAACATTTAGTTAAACATTTTATGTGTCGTTTACAGCTTGAATAGTTGACTAAATTTTAAGCAATAGAAATTGCGATCGGTATAATATCCTAAGAGAAATTGTAATAGTATTTCTGACATTAATTTTTTGCGATCCATTGCCCCACGTTGTGGGGACAAAAGTTCAAAATGTAAGAAAAGAAATTGAAATAAAATATAAGAATGAATTTATCAAACATTTTGCAATGAATGAATAAGAGGTAAATCCAGAAAACATTTCTTGAATCTAATCAAAAGTATAAAAAAATAGTTTATAAAAACCCCGAATGATAAAAAAGACACTCTCAAATATATTATTTGTATTTTAATTTATTGATAACATATGATTTGAAATTTAATTCATTGATAACATATGATTTGAAATTTAAAATAATTTTTTTTAAAAAATGCTTTTGATACTTAAAAAATTTTTATGGAAAAAATATTTGCCTCTGGGTTACGTATCTTTTGCCCCAAAATATCATTTTCCTCTAAAGCCAAGAAACTTGTTAATCAGTTTTTCGCATGAAATTTAAAGTTTAGAAAATCCTTATCAATTTTTGAAAGGTTGATATCAATATCTATAATCGTCTTCAACATAATATCGAATCAAAGTTGGAAAAATATTTTATCTCCTCTTCTATAAAGTTACTTTCATTTGTTTTCTCATGTGAAAATCGAGATTTTACTCTGCAAGTCAAGTTTTATCTGGGAAAAAATGCATGCAATTATGAACTATTCTACCTACAGTAAATAACGGATCCCTTACACTTTTAGTGCTTGTTTGCAATCTGATATATCACTAGGAATTTCTACAAATTGCGCACTATTTTCTTCTTATACCCCGTATATTTTTCTTTATGTAACTAAAATCTTTGTCTTTTTCTTGAAAAAGGAAAAAGAAAAACTTATGTTTTTGGTACAAATTTTTTATAAATTTGATGTGCCAACTAGATTTATTCACCTTTTTAAATACATTTAAACTGATTTTTTTTAAAATTCCAATTTATTTTTCGGACAACAGATTTTTCTGTGGATGAGTACTTACATTTTTAAAAACTTTATTTATTTTAAGTAAAACCACTTGGTCATATAACCTTCAAAAATAACCTATACAACTTTCTCAGCGGGCAACCAGTTCAAACAAAATGTACTAATGGACTCTAACCGCCTATCTGGTTCGAGACTTCACGGAACCAACACGTGACCTACAACTGAGCTTGCGATTGGTTACCACAGATACTACACTAGTAGATCTACTAGTGTAGTATCTGTGGTAACCAATCGCAAGCTCAGTAGGTCACGTGTTGGTTCCGTGTGACGTCAGACGGTTAGAGTCCATTGAAAAAAATAGCAATAAATGGTCTAATTATTCGCTTAGAAATGTAGTCATCAATGCAGGGCTTAAATTCTAACCAAAGAAGTACCGGAGCGCTACTATTTCAACATTCCGCTTACCAGGGGCGTCATTTCAGTTTTTGGTCGTAGGGGGCAAGGATGTGTGTTTTAAGTGGGGCTGGGGCTCACCCCCAGAAAAATTTAGAAATTTAGCCTCTTTTTACAACATTTAAGGTACACCCAAAGAGAATAAGGTACTCTGTATAACATATGTATGTAAAAATTTTAAAGGGGGGTCTGGGGGTTCTCCCCCAGAAAATGTTTTGAAATTTGCCTCTTAAAGTAATGTTTCAGCTCATTTTGAGACCATTTGGGTTACATCAAAAAATAACAGTTACTCGTAAAGAATTGAATTTTCTAGGTAAAAAAAAGTTATAAATAAACATCAAATTTTCAAAGGGGGGCGGAGATCCTCCAGTAAAAATTTTTGAAAATTCCGGTTTAAACCAGTGTTTTACCTCCTCTTCAAACTCTTTGGGGTTTCATGCTCTTTGGTTCCCAAAGGGAACCGCTTCTTGTAAGTTAGTGGCAGAATTTTCAAGGGAGAAACATTATATCAAAGGTCTGGAGGGAGTTTTGGGGTTCTCCCCCAGAAAATTTTGAAATTTGACCCTCAAAAGTAGTGTTTTAACTCCTTTTTAAAGTTTTAAAGAAAATTTTTAAAAGAGTTCCTATTAATCTTTTTTTTTTCATTTTTAATACAACGACCAAAAAAAATATCTGAAAAAATTCGTATTTGTTTTAAAAATGTTTCGATTTACTTGGGCTTTTAACCAAAAATCTTCGACACAAAAATATAAATTTCTTTAAGAAGAATAATACTTTTTTTGAGATGTGAAGGTTATAGGAATAACGAAGTTCATGATATAGGCATTTAGGGAATATATAGTATAGCGCGTACATTTATTATTTTCCCAAAGAAGTTATTGAGAGTGCGCTTTTAAAAAAAAAATCCTTTTATGTATTATACCTTATAAATGCACAGTAAGTCCTCAAGTAACCCAGATGGACAGAAATACCCCTTCCTTAAGTAGCAAATAATGTAATTCGAATAATCAACTTCATGAAAATTTGAAAAAGAAATTGAAAATAATTTCGTAAAAAATATTGAAATAATTACTACACAACTTTTTGGGACAATTACATATGAATTGTCTTCCCATATTCTCACTCCAGAATTTCAGTCCTTTTTTGCGATGAGGGATAACCCTGAATAATCTAATCCGGGTTAATCGAGGGTCTAGTGCAGGGGTCGGCAACCTTTTGTAGCAGAAGAGCCAAAAGTTACAATTTAAAAAATTTCCCAGTTTTTAAAGAGCCGCACTAAAAATTTTCGTTTCCAAATTATATAGTATTTGCTTATATATATTTGATTTTTGAATTAAAATAAACGGCTTTAAATACGTAATAATATAAAATATATAAAAAGTAGTAAATAATATTGTTATAAAAACAAAAGGGGGGCTGGGGGTCCTCCCCCAGAAAATTTTAGAAATTTGACACAAAAAGAAGGGTTTTAACTCGTTTTGGTCCGAGCCCCAAGGCGTAGGGTAGGCCCTTTCCTAGCAGTTTTAGATTTAGTTAATTTGTTTCATTGTGGTATCTACAATGAAGTTGAATTTTTGCAGCCATTTGTCTTCCAATTCTGGATAATCAGTGCTTTTTTCATTGTGGAATGTTTTTATTTCACACAAGCGATTTGTAATTAAAGATTATGGAAATAAAAGCTATTGGGAAAAATTAGGTACTTAAAAATATATTTTCTTATTTTTAAGGGTTTTGATAATAAATTATAAATTTTTTCGTATAGAACTGGAGAGCCGCAACTTTACATCAAAAGAGCCGCATGCGGCTCGCGAGCCGCAGGTTGCCGACCCCTGGTCTAGTGCATTTTTCTAAATATTTTTAAAACGTCGAAACGTATTTAAATAGTACCGATAATAAGCATTTCGTTCATTCGGAAAATTTTCAAAAATTCATGATTAAAGCATAGATCTGATAAACAGTGTTTTCATGTATAATTTACTCCTTTTTAATAACCTTCTTTCACTTAAATAAGAGGGAATGGGGAATGATATAAGAAAATAAGAAGCGAAAGAAAAACAAAGTATTTCTGGAGGAAAAGGTCCCAATATTAGCTTAAGTTCAACTCACAATTAACCTCTAAAAGGTAATTATTACAGAACAGAAAAATTTCACTTAGAAAAATCAAATTAGTTTCTTAAAATTCATTGATTACAATAAAATACGTAAAACAAATTGGAACTTACCAGAAAGAGTAAATTCTCGTTAACTAATTCAATGTCGTATCTTATCTGTCGAAGAAAATTTCAGGCAAAACAGAGCTGTTATGGAGATTCACCGTGCACTATGATATGAACCAATAGCTGATGAAATGAAGAGCTCAAGAAGATGCGCTACGAATCACTCCTTCGGACAGGCTCCCTCCCCCCCCCCCAAAGCACACAAAAATTTCTGGAATTCTCTGGTCAAGAACCCTCACAGAATCTACAGTATCAAGATGAAATGTTTGTTATTACAGCAACGCTCCCTTTGAGAACAGGAAGTACACACCCAGACACAAACACAACCAAAACTCGTAAATCTTTCAAGGCATGCCTCACTGACCAAATTTAAATCCCCCCTACCTGCCCCATCCCCTTTCAACCTATTATTGTGACCCCACTGTTATCTTAAAGACTACTTTCAATGTTTACAGAAGAATGGACTGCTGGACACATCTGGAGCGAAATTTTACAGAAGCGAGACTTCTCCATTCAGGAGGGCTTCTTATCTCTTGTCCCGTAATTAGTCACCGAAGGGACTAATCCTTCCTTTGAGGACTCCTTCCACCGAAGGGACTCCTTCCCTTTGAGGGTGAGGAAAACAAGGTCGTTTTCGTCGTTGTTGACCGGGGGTAGTGAGGTGAAAGGCGTTTGTACGGTAATCGAAGAACATCGAGGGGTACATTTTGGTCTTTCCGAAAAGGGTTCGGAACGCGATTTTATGCGCTCCGGTGCGTTCCAGTTAAAATGTAAAAATTTACTGAAAACCAAGAAGTACCGGAGCTCCGCTCCGGTGCGCTCCGGTGCAATTTAAGCCCTGCATCAATGGAAAATATCAAAGACAATTGGTGATTGTCCGTTCCACTGTAGTTTACATTTGAATGTTCAAGGTTAATAACTACAATAAGTCCAATTCTGGTTTTTAAGGCTACCCATAACTTTAAAGGCAATTAAAGTGATTGTTTCTCTATGAGCTTAATGGGAGCTTAATATAATCGGAATGTTAAAATATAACACTGGTCAACACTCATTTCGGTGCCGGGAATATTAAAGCTGATTTTGTATGTATTTGACCTCCTGATTCAGAAATGGCATCCATTTTTGCTTATCAGCTCTAGTTTTAGAGATATTACACAATTAAGTTTTTACGACTTTTGCCCTACCTTTTATTTTATACAATATGGTGATGTAAAGATGTCTTAAAATATAAAAGACCAAACTCTCCAAGGCTTTTCCTATTCTTTAGGGTCCCAATAGATAGTGTATGTACATGTAGCTTCATCCCCCTAAGTTAGTTCTAAAGGGTACCTATTATAGGGCCCTAAAGTTGAAAAAAAGTGGAAAAATGGTCTTTTTTCAGAATTTTTTAAAAAATACTTTTGAGTTTGCTAATGTGATAAAACTGGCTAATATATGTTATTTAGAACTTATTTAGACAGGATAAAATAATTTTTACTTTTAAATTGCACCGTAAAAGACCTATTTTCTAATTTTAGGCGAGAAATAGGGTCATTTCGCTCAAAAACGCTAAATACCAAGAGCAGTGTTTGTAGTTGTAGACCAGTGTAATCTGAATGTCTAATCATAAAAATTATTATCTCAAAAATGCAATTGAAAAACCGAAACCTAAAATTTCAAATAAAATAAATAAATAATATGTACGAAATTTTTTAATTAATATAATGAATTAATTGATGATATATTTAGTAGCTTCGAGGTTTTTTTGTGTGATTTTAGTATTTTGCTAAGGCTTTTTTTGGTAGGTTATTCTAACTGTAATCAAGTTAATTATTTCCAATGAAGAAATTAATACATTTAGTACTACACTACACTAACTTCCTATTAAAATATTACATGATCTCTACGGCAATTTTATGTAACAGAAGCAGAAAACACAAACTCTTCTAAGGAAAAATGCGCGAAATAATTACTGCGCATGCCTTTCAACATCCAACATGGGAGAAGTACTCTTCTTACTTATTGCTAAAGATTCATCCTGCCGATATACCCACAAAACTAAACCAAAGTGAAGCGAATGGATTTTTTTTGTTATGATGTTACTCAACTCAAAATGGCTGGTGTTATTTTGTTTACGTTTTGACGAGGAATCCATTCGATTTCCAGTTCAAAAAATGGGATTTTTCCTCTTATTTAGTTGACAAAAGTAGCTAAACAGAAATTCATTTTGATTGGTAAGCTTCTGTGAATACCAGGGTTAAATATTAATTTTAATTTGGGTTCAAAATGTAGTGTTACCCATTTAGAGCTAGCTGTTCAGTATGTATTACGTTTCTAATCTCTTAATTATCTAAGGGAGTGGATTATGAGCTCTCAAGTAATAGTTTATGGTATTGAATGTAATTTTAATAAAATCCCTTATTGATCTAGTGTTAAGAAACATTTATGAAGACCTAAATGGTTTAATATAGTAGGTAGTAATTATCTTAATAACTTTTCAACAACTTCATATGCATTGAACTCGTCAGTTTTCTTTAAATGAAAGAATAAAATGAGAATTTACTTATTGATACTTAATGTGTTTTTACTGATTCTAAAAAAAGTAGTTACTAATCCCTTTCTTTTAAACTTTTCATTGTGTGGAAATGTCAAAAAGTTGATGCTTGTTCATATTTGTGTAAAAAGTACTGATATAGTATGATCCAGTCTTATTGACAATTTTTGTTGGTTATTTTAATTATTTTTTGCAAGTAGATTTAGCTTTAATTATTGCCTGAAAAGAGACTACATGATGGAACTATATGTTTTTTCATTATAAAGTTTTATTTGGTGCCTTTGAATAATTTGAATAAAATTAGGTTCAATTCTTTTTCCTATCCTGTTAAATACCATGAAAATTGCAAACAACCCTATAAAAACAGCTAGATCAATGAAAACCATAAAAATTAGGCAATACTATTATTATTGATTATATGAAACATTCCAGCTGATTCTGGC
This sequence comes from Tetragnatha montana, assembly GCA_963680715.1. Lineage (NCBI taxonomy): Eukaryota > Metazoa > Arthropoda > Arachnida > Araneae > Tetragnathidae > Tetragnatha > Tetragnatha montana. Next base: position 28,797,149 of record OY796683.1, read on the forward strand.
CGCGTTGTCTTCCTCTTCCTTTAAACTTTATAATAATTTTGATTCAGTAATATTTAAATATTTAGAGCCTAAAGAGGCTTTTGGTGATATTTTTTAGAGATGGTTAACATCATTGAACCTAAAATTACATGGTTATGTTTATATATTATGCATGTAAAAGGTTTGATTCTTACATGCGATTACCAGTGGGCTTTATCCAGCTTGTTGGGTTTTACTGTAAAGCAAAGTTGCAAGTGCCAAAGAGCAGAGCAATTGTTTGCCTAACATAGTTGTTCACATAGCACCTAATCGTAGGGACTGTGATATTTTGTGATTGTGATATTTCTGTAATTCGGTACACTGCTTGTTAACAAATGTTAGAATAGGTCTTCTATTATTTATCCTCTCAAAAATGTAATGATATTTAAGATACCTAGTATCAAAATACCCCAAAAATTTTATTGTTGACATCAATATACATAGATAATACTTTTTAACATACACAGGTACATATTTTAATTGATTGGTTTCCATTTTTTAAAGATATCAGGAGTATTGAAAACAAGAAAAACTGTGTCCTAGTGCAGATGTGGGTAGGAAGTTGAAAACTTTTGACACAATTTAAATTAGTTTTATGAATAAATTTTGGTACTTACGCATTCTCATTAACCGTTCATCAACCCTACAATTTAGCAGCACAGCTGTAGAACAGCCAATGGGCTTTGATAACGTTTTCAAATTCAGCAATATGTTGATGGGATAATATGTAAGAACACAATTTTTGTTCTGCATCTTAAAGAAAAACTATTTGGGGACGGAAGGTGATTGCCTCCCCAAAATGATGCCACATGGGTAGAAAAGTAGTTGGTTCCTGTTACATGTTGTTTTAAAAACACAAAAATACTGTTTCAAAATACGCAATCAGATATATTCAACCTTCTTGAAACCAAGTTATTCTATGAGAAAAGAACTAGTCAGACTTTTCTTTTCTTTCTATAAAACCTTTCATAAACTATTAAAAAAGGTAACATAAACTTTGTAAGTACATCATTTATCCTGACTAACAGAGACCAAAAGTATCCCCCCAAACAAATTGAAAATCCGTGTGAAAAGCAAAACAGATCCTTAAATATGTAGACTTTCCATTTCTTGCGATAAAAAAACTATGTTTTGTAAAAAAATTGCATAGAATTGTTTAAAATATATTTTTGAAAATTTACCATAATTTCTTAATAAAGAATTGGTTGACTACATTATGTTTTAAGTACTTTGATATTTGAATTAAGCAGTCTTATCTATAAATCTGAAAAGTTGTCTACAAATACAATACAGAGATTCAAATAAAAGAAGGCTATATATATGAGGTTTTACTGCAACTTAAAATCACATGAATTTTAAATCATTTATCTGTATTCTATAAGTAGGGCCTGACAGTTAAAGCAAAAAGTATGCATTTGGTCTAAACAATTTTTCTATCAAGCTCATTTTGTTTGTTATTCTCTTTCAGCCCTGCATAAATTACTTCAAGATGAGGGAAGGACGGAATAATGTGAACCAAAGTTCCCGAGCTGTGATGTTTGACTCTCCATCTCATATGGGAACCCTCTTGAGTGGACTCAACACATTACGAAGCAAAGGTCTGCTTCTCGATATAACTCTGATTGCTGGAGGTCAAGCTTTCCAAGCTCACCGAGTTGTTCTGGCTTCTTGTAGCGATTACTTCCGTGCCATGTTTACTGATGCCATGAAAGAGAGCCAGCAGAGTGAAATCTGTTTGAATGGTGTCACTGCAGATGGAATGCGATATTTGCTGGAATATGCATACACTTCTAAACTTGCATTGAGCTTAGCCAACATTCAGGATGTTTTGTCTGCTGCCAGTCATGTGCAATTAGTAGATGTTGTGGAGGTTTGCTCCTCATATCTAAAAGAGCAGCTAGATTTAGAAAACTGTGTGGATGTTGCTACCATAGCAGAATTGTATTCTCTTCATAAGCTGCTAAAGGAGGTTTACCTCTTTATTTGCGGCAATTTGAGAAAGTTTTCGGAGAAGTCAGAGTTTTTCCGTCTGTCTCCGTTTCAGCTGGAATACATTCTGAAGTGTGACTTTCCAGTTGATTGTTCCGAGAGGGAGGTTCTAGGGGTAGTGCTCAAGTGGATTGAACACAATCCTCAAGACAGACTCAAGTATATCCACCAGTTACTGAGATACATTCATTTTAGTGAGGTGTCTTCTGTAGATATTGCTCGGTTGTTTGAGTCTCCCCTTTTCAAGTATCAATTTACATATTTTGCCAGCACAAGTAATTGCAGAAGCCTGTGGCACGTTCCCAGGCATTCCGCTTGGCAAGAACAACGAAGTCTTGCCTTGGTTAACTCTAGAGGAATGGAATTAGCCATTCTGAAAGTCGGTGGCTTTGGTATAAGTGGAGTTACCAATGACATCGCTTACTATCTTTCTAGTGTAAGGAAATGGCGATACCTGACATCGATACCTCACGTGGAACAGTGTAATTTTGGTACAGCTGTTCTCAACAATGAACTGTACATTATTGGAGGTTGCTTCAACCAAAGCCTCCAAGAAAACGTTCATCCCTTCGGCTTTCGGTACAACCCCCTCACAAACTCTTGGTCCACAATGGCACCAATGCAGAAAGAAAGGTGTCGCTTTTCCCTGGGTGTTGTCAACAACAATCTCATAGCTGTGGGGGGTGCAGGAGAGTCTGGGGACTTCGATGTGCTAGATGACAGTGCACCCTGTGAGAAATACGACCCATTATCTGACTCTTGGACTCCAATGGCATCTCTGCCAGGCTCGAGAGCTCAGCATGCTGGAACTGCCTGGCGAAACTTCTTTTATGTATCGGGTGGTCTTGACCAGGACTTGGTTTTGAATTCTCTGTGGCGGCTCAATATTGACACTGATCACTGGGAGATACGAGCCCCAATGATAACTCCTCGAGCAGACCATTCCATGGTATGCTGTGGCGACAAAATATATGTGTGTGGAGGATGGTACGAAGACGAAGCTACCGGATCAAAAGTGCTGGTTGATACAATTGATTGCTACACTGTATCAAGAGATTCCTGGGCAGTTGTAACAAGTGTTCCCACGCCTCGGTATCATGCTGGGATTGTGGTTATTGGCAAGTGGCTTTATATTGTTGGGGGGTTCCACAGCGCAACGACTTTTGACCGCGCCAGTGGTGTCGTAGAGTGCTACAACATGGAGAGTGGAGTATGGACGGTTGGGGATAACTACCCTCAAGACATCTGGGAACATGCTTGTTGCACACTGTATGTTCCTCGATGCAGAGATGACATGGAAGTTATACCTGATAAGAATCTGATTTAAGAGTTGTTGGTAATTTTATGACAGAACCTCTTTTGGTATTTGTTTTTAATCGGAGGTGAAACTGCTGAGATAGTTGCATTATGTAATATATAGTTGAAAAGTTTATTGCTGTTTCTGATGTTGATATAAAGCAAGCTTGGCTGAAATGTTTACTCTGGAGTGAGTTCAAAAGCAATTATTTTTCAATGTAGCTTAATTAATTTTCAGAAAGCAGCACGTTTTTACAATCATGATGAAAAACATTCATTTCTAGATATATCTTATCTTTATTTCATGGCAGAACTATATATTTTCTCCTATTAGTTACACTGATCTCTGAATGCTGAGATATATGGGATGCTATGGGTATCTAATGATTGTCTTTAAACACATAAAACTGCTGTAAAGGTTTTATATTTAAAGAAATTTAAAATATTTTATCATTTCTATGAAGCTATGTTTCAAATGTATTTATAAATACATTCATATTTCTATGTTTTAACTTTTTAGTGCAATTTTCTTTTTAAACCTTTTATACCCCTATTTAAGAAGATCAAAAGATACTGAATAGAATTTTTTTCTATTTTAAAAATTTTTTAAGGCATTTTAGAAGACTAATATTAATTTAAATATTTAGGTAAACATTTTAGCTTTTCTTGTGCTTTGTATATAAGATATATATTGTATTTAATATATCTTTCCTGACTGAAATGCACAAATATATGTTCTATGTATAAAGACTATAAATAACCTTTTAAGAGGTATTTTTCCTGTGAGGATGCCATAAAATGACATGCAAGTAAAGCAGCATTTTAGTCATTATTTTTTATTTGTGATACTTACTGTAGAAGATTGCTGCTATGGCAAAGTAGATGGTTTTTGTACTGTTTAGCTGAAAGATACCTACTGGTGCTGTATGCTTTTTACTAGAAGATTACAGAAACATAGATTGTTTTAACCTCTAAAATATTCAGGTAATATTTCAATACATTTCAGGTTAAATTTAACCTGGTAATTTTTTAAATTGTGCCTTTGATACATTAAAAATAAGAAGAAAGATTAGAAAGTTGTTTTAAAATTAGTAGATATTTTAGCTTGTGATTTAAATTACATAGGACAGTGCAACTTGGATTACCTGAATGAACATCTTTAATCAAAGTCATGATTTCATCAAAGGTTTCTTTTGCTCCCTTGAACTTCCAATTAAATCAATGTTTAAAACTTGTGGATAATCATTCAAAAACTACCAATTTTTTGAACTTTCATATTTAAAAAATTATCACAAACAAGACTTAAATAACTTTTTCATGTGATGTCAGTTTTGTTTTGGCCAAATTACTTCACCATCAATAAAAGGGGCAAAGGGGCTTCATCTTTAAAACCTCTCCAAATGGTGTCATGTCTAAGGTGGTTTTAAATAATGGGAAAACTGGTCATCAAATCTGTAGTATTGTTATGCTGTGATTATTTTGCTGTAGCTGACAGCCTTTGTCGTCTATATCTCTGAATAAAGATCTTCCAAGTTAGATACTGTTTAAACAAAAGAACATTGCATGCAAAAGTGGGGTCGAGATTGTAACAGAAGGTCCATGAACACAATTCAGGGAATTATTTGAATGAATGGACCCTGGTTATAGATTAAGACACTTTAATAACCTTTGATGGCTGCATGAGAAATGTCCAATATCAAGTTTTCAGCTGTGTGATGTAACTTTCTGTATTTAATGTTATAATTACTGTAGGCATATTACATTAGTGTTTTAGTCTTTGCATGTCTTTTTTTAGTAATTACTTCTTTAAAAAAATTAAGTAGTGGACCAGGAATTTTTATGTTGAAAGATCAAACTTCTCTTTAAATTGAAGTAGTGAATAATTCAAAGTTTTGTGCTAGTCCTTTTACCTTTGAATATCCAAGTTGCACTGTAGTAACAATATGATCATCTCAATTAAAGTGCTTTCAATATCATTCTTTCATCACTTTTGCATTAGAAAATTATCTCATTAAATTGTGAAATTCTATAAAATAATGTCATTTATCCAAAATAAAGCTTTAAATTTTTCATTGTTTCAACTAATTATTTGTTATTTTGGGATACCTTTTAATTTTACCTATTTTTTTATTGATCATGGCTGTGCTTTTATAGATGTATGTACTGCTTCCTAGTATCGAATATTTTAAGTAATCATCTATCATTTATGTGAATTTTCTGACACTTATTTTACTATTATACTCAATGGAATGTTAACACTTGATTGTGTGTACTGATACTTTTATCAAAACGCATTTCTCAAACCTTATATTTTAAACAAGGTTATTTTATTAATCCTTTTAGTTTTACTTTATATGTTTACTTTTTTCACTTGAGGTAGTTAAAATAGGATTAACATATAACTATAGTCTTTACTGTTAATATAAATTAAATCATGTGTTTTTTACTCAACACTGTAAACTTTACTACCTCGTAAAAGATGTTTATCTAATTCTTTCATCTATGCATAAATTTACAACCCGATCATGCATCCATGGTCTTGATATCAATTAAAATGATGGAATCTGTGATATTCCCCTAAGCAATATTCTATCTTTATTTGTTATTATCTAATTTTTACAATTTGTATTTTACCATTAAAATGTTATTAATGCTTAAATTAAAATTTACAATTTGCTTTAATTCTAAAAACTAGATAAATTCCATAACCTCTGTAAAAAATCTCAAAATATTTATTCTGATGTTTCCATTCTTGGGATCTAAAAAAGTTAATAAGATTTCAAAATATTTTAAAATTTGTTATGTGTTTGAAATACCTATGTTACTTTTTAAGTTATATTTATTGATTTGCAAAAATAAAGGATTTTTCTGTTGATCTTGTTGTTTAAGTGTTACTTTTAGCTGTATTTGAAAATTCGTATTTCTCTGCTTTTTATTTATTCTTTTTTACACTACTAATCTACGAGGCCTAAAAATAGTCTCAATTTCTCATTTTTATGAGTTTTTATTGCAAATAATGTTAGTATGTTTTAAAAATTGGTGGATGTGTATTAGGGTGGCCCAAAAAAACCCAACTTTTTTTCAGGTAGAGTTCTGGGCACCCTCTGCTTTTTTTTTTTCGAATCGCTAATAGAAGCTCACAGCAAAAATTTCAACTCTGTATTCGAATTAGAAGTCGATGACTAAGAGGAGTGAAAAAGTCCAAATTCAAAGATTTTTATACAAAACAACTAAACAACCAAGATTATACCCTCTCATCTTATTCATGATTTTTTCTGACTAAGAAACTACTAACTTTATAAATGTTCCAGGTTTTGTTTTTTTATCACCTTTATTTTAGTTGTAGTATTTTTCTAATGTCCAAAGAACTTATGTAAAGTTCCCCCCCCCCATTTTTAATCTAGACTATCCAACTTAAAAACATGAAATCAGGCTAATTTTGTTAATAATTTTATTTTCTTTGATATGGTGTGCATCATAGCCATCTTTTTCAAAATTTAGAAAAATTTCTTTCGAAAAAGTTTTATTAAAAGAATTAAAAGCTGTTTAACTCCTGTAATAAACATTTAGAAAATAAAATTTAATCATGCAGAAAAAAAATAAAACCATCGAAAGTTTCGTAAGTCCCTAAACACTCTCAAATAATACAACATGGAAAATTCTTAAAATCCTCTGAAGGTGTTCATATGATTCAAAATATGCAAAGACTTTCACATAAATTTCAGAAAATACAACTCTTAACAGGTTCCGTTCAAAATCTATTCAAATTCCGTTTATTATTTGAAATTTCGTTTTTGTTTTATTCCTTTACCTATTAAAACTTTTAATATGCTTTGATTTAAGGTGTTGGAAGTGAAATTGATGCATTTTGAATTAACTTATAAGTTTGGAGCTTACTCTGTAAGATTTTGAAAAGAACCTGTTAATAAGAGTTGTATTTTCTGATATTCATGTGAGATTTTTTGCTTGTTTTGAATAATATGAACACCCTCAAAGAATTTTATGAATTTTTCATGTGAGTTAATCGGTCTTGTATTGTTTGAAGGTGTTTAGGGGATTACGAAAATTTCGATGGTTTTATTTTTTTTTCTACATGATTAAATTTTAATTTCAACTTGAAATTTGGTAGTTTATTTTTGTTTGGGTGTTTATTTTAGAAGTTAAAAAGCTTTAAATTTTGTTTAAAAAAAATTTTTTTTTTAAAGTTTTTTTCTCATTTTTTTTTTTTTTTTAATTTTGAAAACTTTTTTGAAAAAGGTGGTTATGATGCTCATCAAATCAAAAAAAAATAAAATTACTAACAAAATGAGCCTGATTTCATGTTTTTAAGTTGTATAGTTCTAGAGTTATTAGCTGTTTAATAATTGCAGAAAAAACAACTTGACAAAAGTTCTTTGGACATTTTAAAATTACTACAACCCAAATAAATGTGATAAAAAAACAAAACATGGAATATTATATCTATAACATTATAGTACTAGTTTCTTATAAAAAATCATGAACAAAATGAGAGGTTTTAATCTTTGGTTTTTTAATTGTTTTGTATAAAAATCTTGGAATTTGGACTTTTTCACTCCTCTTGGTCATCGACTTCTAATTCGAATAAAGAGTTGGAATTCTTGCTTTGAGCTTCTATTAGCTATTCGAAAAAAAGTAGATGGTGCCCAGAACTCTACCTGAAAAAGAAGGTTTTTTTTTGGGCCACCCTAATGTGTATATTAATTTTAGTGCACATGGTACAGCAAAACCAAGAGTGGAGGATAATCCCTATTGTCCTCCATTCTTCTCCCATTATCCTTGTTAAACCTAAGTTTACCCACCTTTCTTATTTTAGCTATGACACAAATATACCATACTAACTTTCTCTACCGCTCTGATGGGCTTTGTGTAACACTACACAGTTAAGAAAATTAAAGAAACATGCTTTTATTCTAACATTATGACTTTTCTCACTGAAAATATGACCTAAATGTATTTATTTTCTTAAAATTTTATTTTTAATATCAAGTGTTATAAATCCTTTTCTTTCAAAAAAAAAATTTTGTTTTTTATAAATCCTTCAGTTAGTTGTCTAACCCATATGAAAAATATCTTTAGTATGGCTAGGGGGATTTAAGGATACATCCCCCCGAAAGATAGAAATTTTTCTTTTTTGACCGTAGAGATGGACTAAATTTACCCCATATCCCCCTTTTAATTTTTTTCTGGCTACACCACTGGGGTGAAATTAGTCCTGTTTTAGATTCTTCAACGACCCAAATGTAAGGAATTATACCTGTATTTATTTTATTTCAGCAACTGGTGTAAAGGGAAACTACTGAATAGTGGACTCAATTTATGATAAGCAAGAGTTCAACAATGATAGAATTTTCAACTAAAATTAATTACTCTTAAATTCTTTTTTATATTTTTCTCTTAGGGTTAATTTAATTTTGAAAAGCTATTCTTGGAATCTTACTACAACCAAAATTTTGAACATCAAGCAATGAAATGTCTACAATAACAATCATCTTGAAATATCTTTTTACTTCTATTAGTAGGTAATAAGAATTTAATTTATTATTTTCTCCATTGCATCATCTCCTGACCCGAGTCAATCTGCGTACTTCAAAACCAACTTTTCAATGTTTTCCAGGCTTGTGTTCTTTCTGCAAAGATCTGCTTAAGTCATAAATTTTATTCCGTACAATTAAAGCTGTAGTGTTTACCTTAAAGAACAAATATACATGGTCGCTCATAACTTCTTTTAATTTAGCTTCCACGAAAGTGTGACTACCTTTTTGATAAGAATTAAAGCCAGGACATAATCATAATTTCTCACCCGAGGTTCCTCGTATTCGCGAATCCTCTTTATGCACCTTATTTCCGAGAAGCCCGCGAAACTTTCATAAATCAAGTCCATGCTAAGCCACCCCTAGTAGGTGGGATCAAACGATTATGGTGGGCAATAAATGTTCTGTCCACCCCCGCAAGAATGTTTTTAGAATCGAACGCGCCATCTGGTTCTGTTCCCGTAAAGGTTCTGTTGGGAAAATGTTTCTTTTTTTAAATAATTATTCTGTTTTATGTGTCATTTTATTTTCTCTGCTTTCTAGCCAATAATGTAGGCATTGCGTGCTGATAAAAAAAGAGAGAGGTAAGGATTGGAATAGTAGTTCTCTGTTGAAAAGGCTATTTTTTCCTCGCGATTGTTTGAATTGAGAAACGTTGGATGTTAGGAACCTCTTAGAATATTTGCAACCTTAAGTTTTCTCCATTTCTGTCCAATATTGGATTATAGAAAACTTTTTTTTAAGTATTTTTAGTAAGAAATAATTGTCAAAGGTTTAAAAATCAGCTGGCTAAATTCATTCTCAAGTCGATTCCAATTCGACTAAGTTATGGGGTGCAGGCAACTTTAAATAATTTCCTCGAACATTTCTTCGACAAGAAACAAGTTGCATATCACCCTTGCAACTTGATCAATCTTGTTGTATTGTTGAAACTTGTAATATTAGTATTTCATTCACACTTTCTTAAAAAAAAAAAAAGAATGTAAATGTCGATATACAGGGTGTTTTAACAAGTCTGCTTCTGCTTAAACTCTGCAAACAGTTTTCGAGAAAATTGCGAGAAAAAAAGGTATGACGTAATATATGGTTTATGGAAAATGTGAACGAACATTTCTTTTAGATGTTTGCAGAATAAGATTTTAAAAGTATCATATGCGCATGCATGCGCGCACCGTAGAGTGAAATTACAAGTTTTTATCGGATATGACGTCCCATTTTACAAAAAACATTTATATAATGCATTGTGGAGGTACATTTCTCTAGCCATTTTTCATCTACTCCCCCCCCAAAGGAAACTTTACGTAGATAGCTTGGGAAGATTCGTTACAACACGACCGCCATATGTATTTATAATTCAATAAACTTATAATTAGTACTGACCATAAAAAATAAGATTTATGAATGAAATGTCGCCTCACTCACATCATTAAAAAAGTATAAATTTGCTACAAATATTACTTGTATTTTCGCTATTGTAGAATTCCCATTTTACACACTTAAATTTAAATAAGCTGAAAATTTGAATAATGGAATTATTTAAAAACATAATATGGTCGGATAAAGTTATCTTATGTTTTCTCAAATCTATTTTCAAATTTCTAGGGCAAAGCAAACGTCTACACAATTTGTAAAAATCAGTTTCTTTTTGTTTGTCTTCTCAATCAGTATAAAAGTTTTAATCTAATATATATTTTTTAAATTTTAAAGAGAGCCAGTTCAAAAGAACAATATGACGGAGACAGCTAGATATTTAAGATTAACCTCTCTAAAGTCCCTTTGTAACTACTTTTGGTTCATATGGCTGGACAAACAAGAATCTTGGCATTGAAAATGATTGATGTCTTGGAATAAATCCAATTTTTAAATGTTCTTAATTTTTCAACCAGAAAAATGAATAGAAGAATCTGCTTTTTCTACTTAAAATGATTAAAACTGAAGCTCATTTTAGAAGAAAGCTTACAGATAATTCTTTCTTAAATATTTTTGGGATGGTATGTGAACTTAACAACCTTGTCATCTGCCATAATTTTATGAAATGTTATTGAGAATGTTAGTAATGATTCACATATGGTATATGACTGTGTTTTTATGTAGACAATGTCAGATTTTCGGAAAGATATTAATATATTTTGATGTTTTCACCTACGAATATTTCTGCTGACGGGAGCAAACAAAACGTACGTGGAATCATGCCCTGCAGAGAAATCAACTTGGTAAGCCTCTATTTCGATGACGGTAAAAACAACTTTGATTGATGCGGAAAAACAACTTTTACACAAGTGTTCATATATTTTAGAATTCGTGTTGGTCTGCTGTGTTTGAGGTTTACTCTTTCTTGAAATGACTTGGAACGACAAAATTTAGATTTTATCTTATCAAAGGAGGATAGAAGCATTTGAAGTTGATACTATTTATTATATCCCATTATTTATAAAAGTTATTTTGAAAAACGTCAAAGATTAGAAATATTGCCAAAAAAAAAAAAATCATCCGTTTTTGCAATCCAAAATACTTAGGCGATTTTCAATGGGTTAGATAACGGAATTGTACCTATTATTCCCTTAAATCATTAATTTTTCCCAAGGTCAATTTAAAAATAAATGTGGTCAAAAATAAATAACCTTATGAATTTGCGGTGAACATACGTAGGAGAAACCTCTCGATGGTGGTAAAGGTCCTACAAATTCAAGAAATTTAATATCCCCTTTGAAAATGTTCAATCTTTTCCCTTCTCCCTCTCTCATTTCTTATACCAATGTTTTACAGTATGCTCTTCTTTAAAATCATCACACTATATCAAACCCTGATTTCCCGCATCTGTCCACCCACCCCACAGGTACCACATCCCTACTTAAACCGTTCCCCACTAGATGGCGCTCTCCGCACTTATGGATCGAGAGATGAGGACGTCGGTAGCCATGGTGGTCTGAATGGGAAGTATCTCCTCCTCGGTCTAGATCATCTCTTTGCACAAGAGCAATTCTCCAAAACCCAGACTAACATCAGAACAACCTCGATTTCGGAAAGAACTCTCCTTCGAAGGTAAGCCGGATTTTTTCTGAGGGATTTTTGAGAGTTTTTCCCCTGCGGATGCGGGGACGGAAATCAATTCTGGCGATCTGTTTCAATAGTCTCTCTCTCTTGTTTGGACCTCAGACACGGTGCGCTGCTGCGCGCACAACTTTTGCCAGTGGTGTCTAGAGTGGGTTAAGGGGGCAAAAATAATAAAAAGTGGGCCGGCGTGTGTGCGACATTGATCGAAAGAGGTAGAGATAGACCAGAAATCGTTTGATGGTTGAATTTTTTTTTGGTAAAGGAATTTAAGTATAAAGATAAAGAGGAGTAGAAAAGAAAATTCTGACTTTTAGAAACGGGTGAACCTGTACTGCATTCAGGACTACTCATTTCATACCTTTAAACCTATAAAAATGAGATGGGATACCCTCCTTCTACCGTTTGAAATGCTTTTAGTAGAAAATCACCATATTTATCATGAAATTTAATCTCTATAGCAGTTTCTAGTGTAGTTTTGGATAAATGCCTTTGAGAATCGATTCATTGCAGTTTAAATGTATAATTTTGTTAAAGCATAAGAATAGAGTGCTAAAAAGTATAAAAATGAGGATAGACGAAAAATAGTGCGCAATTAAACAAAAGAGTATGGTTTTATAGCTTGAATATGCTTATGACATGCATCGAAGTTTATGAAATGAAATTTTAATTTTGAATTTTACAGTTTATGCATGCTTTGATGAATTAGATTTATTTTATAATAAAAAAAAGTAAGAGGACTTTTTTCCCTTCAGATTATTATTGAAACTGTTAATAAGGTGAAACCATATTTTTAATACTAACTAAAACATTTACAAAGGATCTTATATAAGGATTCTCTTTTAAGTTTTCAATTAATCGATTTTTAGACCATTATGTTTTTCTGAATGTAATTGTATTAAAGTGTAATTTTTAAAAATATGAAAAAATAGTGTTCTTCTTTTGTTTTATCTAACATTTAACATAACTTCATTAATATTATTTTAATTTTAAAAATTAAACTTCAAACCACTCTTTGTGATTATGGAAATGGTGTTTCTATAAACATAATATGCTTTATACTATTTAAAAATGCTTGTAAAATATCTTTCAATAATACAGGGGTTCCATAACTTTCAGGGTCTGCAATCTACTAATCTATAGATGACTCCATTCATTTATTGAAATTTCTTAATTTTAGTTTTCTTATCCTCTGATTCTTTAACTTTGAAATTTTCAACTCTTTAATTCTGTTGAAAATTTATTTTACAAAAAGAGAACTGTAGGCCAACGAGAGAAATAACCTCAAACCTTTAAATACGTTTCACTGGTGCAAAAATGTGTTTGCTGTGGAACATTTGGACGCTTACCAAAACAATTATTTAGATTCGTGACCCATTTTCACCTTTATAAAAAAGGAGCCATATTTCTTTAAAGTAGATAACTGATGGTCCCCCATCTTTATAACAAATAGTGCTCTTTCTTATGCCTTATACACGTTTAACCATTTGAAGTAGTTATAAGGGAATGAAAATAAAAACGGTTTATAATGTTACTATTCAATAATAAAATATTATTCGATGCTTTAAACTCTTATATCAATACTTTAAAGCTACGCTGTACTATCCTTATTGCGTATTTTTCTCTTATTAGTTCTCATGATCAAAGCCATTACTTTCTTTTGGTGAGTCCTCTAATCAAAATTGATGTGTTCTAACAGTATTTTTACAATTTTTTTCCGCCTTTTAGGATAATTCAATTGTTCTTGCATAGTCTCTTTGGGTAAACAACCAAGTGGATCAGGTTCTAAGCTAGATAAAAACAAATCCGCTAGCAAAAAAGTTAAAATGGAGAAAAAGTGCTTTAGCAAAATGCTAAAATAACAAATTAGTTAGAATATAGCTTTAGCTCGAAGAATGTAATTACAGGGAACAAACTCAATAAACTAAATATTTTTCTAAAATTCCTATATTAATTGCATTCAAACAAATTCAAGTGTTTATATTCGGCATAAATTTAAGAGTATTCAGATTTTTAATCCCATTTTTGCGAAAAGGTCTGAAATATGTTAGCATTCTGATGCTTTCCTTCGCATATTGTGAAAACAAACCACCATAGCGCATTACCTAAAGTGGATAAATCGTTTTTTAATCGATTAATTTAGTTTTCCCAACTACTGTAGAACTAGTTTTACGGTTAGAGCACTCTTTTGAAGGAGGAAAAAACTTTACATCGCAAAATACGGATTAGCGTAGAGGACGAAAACAATGCCGTATTTTATATTACATGTAATTTATTCAAAAAGGTAATTATATACATTCCAGATTTTTATTTATAACCCTATATTTGCTTCAAATTTAATTAAATATGAATGAAGAATATTTGTGAATAGGGGGATAATGATAAACTCTTATTGTCCTTAAATATGATAAAATGTTTTGAATACACAGAAACGAGAGAAATCTCCAATGAGCTGTCTTCCTTAATAACCTTATAATTCACTTCTCTAAATATAATAAATAGCAAAGAGAAATTCCTGAACGCTTCCTCTTCTTTAAAATTTAAATGCTTCTTTTAAAGTCATGTGCTATCATTATTCATAACATTTTCATAAGCTCATATTTGCTTCCATATAACTTGAGTGCTTTTCTCAAGCAAATATTGCTTTAACAAACTTTCTCACAGAAAATTAAATTAAGCAGCTTTGTGAATTTAATGGAATTAGTGTTTGCTTTCAACTGCAATATTTAGGAATTAAAGTTCACCAAAATTTATTTTAATTACCCACTTGCATTTTTCAATACCTATCAACAAATATTCTTTCACTTTTACTATATAGAGAACCGCATCCTTTATTCAACAACGGTATATATTTGATAATGTATCCTATACTTTTCCTCAATTTGCATATATATTATTTAAACCAAAATTTTGGAAATTACTTAATTGTAAACGCTCTAGCTATATTGTTCTATTCCTTTGCAGATACATAATTGTTATTTGAACTAAAAATGTTATTTAATTTATTTATTAGTTTAAATTATCATGTTCTTTAATGTTATTTAAAAATGTCATGAATTATTATTATTTAAGTTTTAAGTGGAAAAAAATAAATAAATAAATTTAATTAATAACTATTTTTCTAATATTTAACATGAAGCAAAAATAGGAAATTTTACAATAATTCCAATCCTGGCTGGACAATATTTTTTCTACAAAAGAGTTAAAACATAAAATGTTAAAATAGATTACTTAACTCTTAACAATTTATACAAAAAGAAACTGCTTAGTTCCCCTAAAATGTATTTCCCCAGTATGAAAAAAACTAGGGGGAAAATATTCAATGCCCTCGTTGTTAGAAATATTCTTCTCATCATTCTGTCTTGAGTTATTCTTTTAAAAAGAACACGAGAACGCATTATTAAGCATATAATAAAAAACGCGGTTCGGAAAAGCCATAAAACAGTCAGTATTTGATTTACACGTTGAAAAAGATTTTAAATTCAATTCCCAAGCTTCGGAATAAAAATATCAAGTAAAGAAAATGCTTTATGAGTAAGATTCCTCCCCTCTACTAATGCCGGGGATTACTTCCTTTAATTTCAAAAATGGCTTTCAATCACTCCTTAAGAAACTCGGATTTTGTCGTTCCTTTCTATGTTCTTTGGCACTCGCTTTCTTAAGTAAAAGATGATGATGTGGCTAAGTTGAGTTGCCGGCTTCCTGAACCTTGGCCCACATTTTGTTAATCGATTTGAAGTAGGGAACGACTCAGCTGTAGAACGGACTATGTAATGGTCGCTGGAGGATTTCGAATTTCTTTTGTTTCTTTTGCGGTCTTATAGTTAATCTTAAGTTTTCGGAAGTTTATGCTAACACCTTGAATTTGGTTTTCAAACTAGGTATTGATTTGCAATCAAGAATCTGTATCTTATTCTTTGTGTTTAAGCTGAGCATGACTTGAGATGTTTTTAAAATTTGCGTAATTCCGTAAGTAAGAATTCTTTTCTCGTAATTTGTTTTAAAATGTTTAGCGAATGATAAGAGAGTTGTTTATAAAATTACTGTACAGAGTCCAATACCTCTTAAATTTAAGTTGTTTAAATATTTAATAATTAAATAAAAAAACCTTTTTCACTATAACATGTAAACATCAATATACAATTATGTATATTTTAATATTTTAGATATATTATTCCTTTCGATTATTTTACGTCACGCATAATACCAAAAATAATTTAGTAACCTTAAGAAGCGATAAATAGTAAACATTTCAGAAAATAAACTTGCCTTTTTTTAAAAAAAAATGAACATTTTGAGGATAAATAAAACCAAACATAATTTTCTTTTAAAAGGAAATATTTAACTTAACTAAATTTTAAGAATAATAAACTACAATTACATGATAAATGTTTAACTAGTAAGGCCGTTCGGATACAAAAGAAAAACTCAGGATCGGGACAAAAAAAAAATCTTTCTCTACTCGAATCTTTACTCTTTAGGGAATCTACACAGGTGTATTTTTATGTTTGGATTATTCTTCTTTTCTCTAAAAATTCCAAGGAAATGAAAACCCTTAGTAAAAAAATGCTTTTTTTAAATGTAATTGTCTATAAACAATTTCCTTTTTTGTAGATGTAATAATTGTAGTTCCATTTTAGTATGAGCCATAATCTCTTTCTACTACTAATATTTTAAATTGGTTCTCTTATTATTTTAAATTAAAGATGATATATTAGGTACTAACTTGATATTTCGTAAAAAATAATGCAGTCTTATCTTTACCAGTAATTGCTTTTAATGTCGCCCGAGGTAAACTTCATCGAAAAATGTTTTTCCTTTTAGATCTGAAAAAGATTATCTTCATGATATATACTCTTGTTTTATATTCATTTAATATTTTTATATTTTTTAAAACTCATTATCTGTTTTTGGAGAATAGATAAATCGATGAAATAAGGAGAGTTCAAAAGAATTACCAAAAATAAATAAGAACAAAATCATAGACGACACAAAAGACTTCTAAAATTTAATTAAATCCTAAATCGCGGTCTCAATAAGACTTGCTGCTCTGTTCATCTTTTTATTATGTTATCCTCTTCCTTTAATTCGTGCTTTAAAACCATTAACTCAAGCCTGCATGATGTAGAGTTTGCTGAAATGAGAGGGGTTCAACACATTATCTCCAAGTTACCCATTTTGTTCTTTTTATGCTTCCATTTCTCTTATAATCGTGAAAATTGAGGTGGATTATGTCTTAAGAGAGTTTTTCTTTTTGAAGTCCAGTTTATTTTCTTGGGAAGAGAGGCTAGGGTTTTTTTTATGTACATAATTTTTTCTCGGCTACTGCGCCATTAAAAAGAATTTTCTCTTTCTTTCAAAAAGAGTCAATTTAGTTTTACAGCACCGCGGGGAATTGTGGGAAAGCTTGGCGGAATTCGTTATGTACCGTAACGTTTCTCAAGTTTCGTCTCTCTTTTGTTCTTTAAACACGGAGAAGAAGATAACTTTTTTTTTGTATGAGATAATACTTTGAAGTTCAAAGTGGAAAGAACAATTAGAGGAGTTGGTTCCTTTGAGTCCTTGTAAACGGCTAGAGCAAGAATTTTTTCTTGTTAAAACCTTTACGAGTTAATTAATCCTTGGTTTGTTTGCAAACGGATATTGAGTTTAGTTGATTTTGCGAGCAAAAAACAAGTTGATTTCATTAAATCACTGATTTATGCAGATATTTTTATCTTTCTGCTGATTAGGAAAAAGCAAAGTTTAAATAGAAAAGTGGCACTTTTCGGTCGTTTTGTGAAAAAAAAAGCTGCGTACTAAAGGGGAGTAACTGTTCGTTTAAACAATTATTCGTTAATTGCTTTCATAGATTAAATGGTTATTCCTAATGAGGGGCTTAATATTTTAAATCATGAATCGAAGGCAAGAAATTGCTTTTTGAATATAAAATCTGCTATATTCCACTTATTATAAATTTGGTTTTTTTTTTGAAATTTAATAGGCATATTTTGCTTGATTCCTTTTGATAGACGGTTTCGTTCAGAATTTGCGCCACTCAATAACTGACCCTCCCACTAAAGTTTTCTTTTAGATGTCTTTCTTACAATTCTTTAAATTTCTGATAAAGTTTAAAGTTTTAAACATTTAATGTTTGAGGTTCTCGTGCAATTTGCATTCCTTTTCAAGTTTTCAGGCATACAAATTCTTTTGATATCTTGGTACAGGGGTTAAGAACCTATTTCTCATAAGCTATGGCACTTTTATATTTGTGATACGCGTAAGAATTGAACATAAAATTTGAATGCCATTTTGAATACTCTTTATTCCATCCTATGCGATATATTTCCAGTTTATTCCTAAAGGCAACACATCACATCATTTGAATTTTTCGTCATTTTTAGTACACTTTAAAGCGTAGCAAAACAAAACAAAAAAAAGAGTGGATCTATCCTCTTAAGCGTTGTAAAAAAGCTTTCACTTTTTTATTTTTCTGTCTTATATATCAACCGAAAACTGTCAAATAACTCTCACGATGCAACGTAAGACGGATTTTGAATACAAATAGCGTTTTCTCACCGTTCGGGAGAGAGGAGAAACGTCTTCTCTAAGATTTTTTTTTAAAAAACATCGGTCATTTCAAATAAGAATACAGATGGAGGCTTCAATGAATCGATGATTGCAATGGTATGCTAAAGAGATGTTCCATAAAGGGCTTGTTTGAAGTAGTAATTTTCAAAAGGGTGTGCCAAAGGCGTTGTTTGGAAAGATATCGGTAGATTTATTGATGGAAAATGTTTGTTGTAAATAGGCTAATATTTTGAAGTTTATACGCATTTGGGATTTTTTTCTCTGAAAAGTTTAAATCTGAACTTCGAGTTTGAGGATTGTAAAGTTAAAGAATCTGAAATTTTAAAATTTTGCAGTCAATTTAGAAAATTTTTAAAACATGCAAATTCTAAGGCAAAGGTATAGATGCATAAAAATATGCATTTTCCCAATTCTTTATTTAAAAATTTTGCGAAAAAGTATCCACACTTAAATCAATAAAAAGCTAAAAAAACCCAACTTGTGCTACCATCTTTCTTTGTGTAAAAGAAATAAATTTATAAAAGAAAAAAATTTTCTTACGAGACAGCTTTACAAATTTAGTAATTTATAAAAGTACTTTCTTTTTATAATGTTTATAAAAATCTGGATATTTGTTCTTATGTATAAAACAACTGAGATTGCTTAAATTAATTCCAGTGTTTTTAATCTAAAGTGCTGGATCAAAGTAACTATTTACCAAAATCTTATGTATTATTGACTATAAGAATGAATTTATGAGATTAAAAATATTTTTTTCTTAATTTTAAATCAGTTTCATTAAAACAATTCCTACGTGTTATCATTTCATGAAGTTTAAAATCCACACCGATAGATAGTTCTGCGAAGACAACTATGTTCATTTTAAATTCCAATTTGTGAAACTTCAAAACGATAAAGCAAAATGTGTTTACTGAAATCTTCATAACTTTTTAAAGAGTTTTATAATTGGCTTAAAGATAATATTTACATGAAATTAAAATCAGATGTTCCATTTCAAATTATGACCAAGCCAAAAGCTTAGTTCATTAAAATTATTTAATACGAACATTTTTATGTACGAAACTTCCCCATTGTCAGTAAGTTATTTTTAGTTTCGTTCACAATAAGCAAGAAAATATTTATCAACTTGACTTTTCAAAGAATCTTATTTTTACGCTTGCTGTACCCATACAAAGACTATATTTAAACGAAACAGCACTCGAGACAAAATGAAAAAATCAGAAAAATGTTAGGTTCAAGTAGTATGAGACAATCTTTCACGATCGATAATCTTTTTCATAGCTATGAATATAATAAGAGAAAAAGCTAATCGATGATGTAGCAACCCCTCCTTTCCTGAATAGGTTGATTCGATTATTGTAAAGGAATACCTCATTAAAGACTCCAACTAGACGTTTCTCTTCAGAGAATTCAATTATTTCGGTCCTTATGTTTTTGAAGGAGAACTGAAGCATGTTAATTGTTATTCACATTGGTTATGAAGGGATTGGGAACTTATTATTTTTTTATGGTGTGTTTGAAGTATAAGGTTAAACCCATGTGGGCTTGAGAAGAGAATAATATTTATGTTCAAAATCTTTATTACGTGTTCTTGTGGGGATAGATTACCTTAAATATTGTAAAACATGTCTTCTGAAAGAACGAATAGAGTAAACAATGTAAATGTATAAAAATCCTACTTTAATTTTTGTACGTTCAAAACTAATTGTGAGTTTTTATTCAACAGATTTGTAGTTGACGGCTTGAGAAGTTTTCTGATGTAATTTATAAATCTCATAAATTTCAGTTATGATAATTCATCAATTCTAAAAGTATGAAATTAAAGCAAGGTTTTGTCTATACTATGTATTATAGAGTAACACATTCTTTTAAGAACAGGTTGTTTATATTTTTGAATAAATTAAGTTTTCATGTAGCTCTTTTATAATTTACTATTTAAAACTCTTTTTTACATGTAAATTACATTTTAGATTTAACATTAAACTACATCTACTTATAGACAAGTCAAAACTGTTTTAAGACATTTATATATTCGTTCATAATTTTGTTAAAATGGCGCAAATTTAACTAATGTTAAAAACAGATATGCTCGAATTGCTTATAATTTATCATATTGAAGTTATATTTTATCTACTAACATATAAATTTCCAAAGAAGGAGATCGCAAAAAATAGTCTACCACTGTTTCCAACCCCATTAGTTCAAGAGACTATTATGTTTTAAGTATTCATGTCCCGTGTCCTAGGAAAAATGACTCTCTTGAATTGAACTCAATCTAATTGAACTCTTAAAATAATCTAAGAGTTTTACAAGTAAAGTAACTGCAACCACGACGTGAAAGGGTTTCTTAGATTTTGATTTGATCGCTGCTGTAACGTCACTCCCGAAGGAAGTGATTTAAAATACCTCTTATTAGAATTCCTACCATCGATTAGTGTTTCCGACACAGCTGTTGCCAGAACTGCTAGAAAAAGATGCCAGAATCAACGAGAATATATTAGAAGGGAGAGAGGGAAGTTTCATAAAGAAGAAACTTGGAAACTAGGCTGCTTTGTTGAGG
Source organism: Tetragnatha montana (assembly GCA_963680715.1). Lineage (NCBI taxonomy): Eukaryota > Metazoa > Arthropoda > Arachnida > Araneae > Tetragnathidae > Tetragnatha > Tetragnatha montana. The sequence goes on from OY796683.1 coordinate 28,818,185, forward strand.
AAATGAGTTCTTTTGAAAAGGACAAAAATTTAGTTTGTGAATCTTCAGGAAGTTAAGGTAGAGTAGAATTTTCAGTGACAAAGACATTCCTGAAGGTGTATTAACGGAAAGATGTATCCGAGTTTCTTTCAGAGATAGTTTAAGTTTTAAATTGTATTTAAAGGGAGTCAGATGGGTTGGTTACTTCATAAACTAGTTTCATATAGTACGATTTTAAAAGTATCTTCTCCAACAAGACAAAAATTGTCTTATAATATTTTTATCCAATTATAGATTCTAAAAATACCTACAAGTAGGTAACGTATTTAAGTTCAATATTTTAAACATGTCATAAGTAATGAATACATTATATATCATAAAATGTTTCTCTCTTAATTGCCGATAATTATTTTCAGAAGTAATAGAATAGGGGAGACTGTTGTACCTTCGGACAAAATTCTCTTTTTAATTTTTATAAGACAAATCCCATTTGACCATTTAAAGTACCTAACTTATAGTCACAACCTTAGTAAATAGGGTGATATTTTTTACTAGCTCAAATTTTAAAAGTTTTTATGATTTTTAGTAACTTAACAAAATTTGTGTCCGTAGGTACAACAACCTGCTCTCCCTATGGACAGACCCAGTTGTACCTGTGGAGACCCAAAAGTGAAGTATTAGTTGAAAATGTTAAAAGTGAAGATTTTTTTATTGATGTATAAACTTTTACTGAACAATTCCTCGCATGTAATAAATCGGAAATTGATTTTTTTAAAGTAAAGTTTTTTTAGATCGTAAATGATCATTTTAAGGAGATTGATGCATGTCTTAATTTTTTACCGTAAATACTAAAATCACAAAGAATTTTCAAATTGAAATTTATAGTTAATAGTTTCACTGATCATGCCAATTGATCTGATCGTTTCACTGATCCAAATTAATGTACTGCAAAACTCAAATAAAACTGTAAAAAAAAACATTGACTTTTTACATTAAATGCAAAGTAGAATCAAAAATTTAAAAAAAAAAATCTAAAAATCTTGGATTTTTCATCTAAAAATTATTAGAACATAATCGCCGATAAATTCATGATTCAGAAGTAATTTAACATGCATTAAGCTGTATCACATTACAAAACCCGATTTAAAGCGCCGATTAACGACAAAAACATTAAACATGTCCGTAAGTACAACACCTTATGTGTCCGAAGGTAAAGCATAAGGTGTTTTGGCATTCAATATTAAATAAAAATAAGCGACTTCTAATATCAAAATTAAATAGTCAAAATCTCGGGTATTAACTACATACCCAATCCAATTTAATCATATCATCATCAAAGGGGGGAAAATGTTAATTTAATGATGCACAAAAAGTAACTTTGAGCATCTAAAAACAGTAAATTTATTATATTTAATTTAATATTATTTCAAAGAGATGATTTCACATTAGTAACTATGTAGATAACATCTGTTTACATTAAATATCGACCACCAATTCAAATTTACCGTTACATCTTAATTTTAAAATTCGGTATCCGAATATACAACTATCCGATTTTGCAACAGTTTCCCTTATAGGAAAAATATTATTAATGGATTACTTGAACTGTAGTAATTTAATGTAGGGTAAATTGTAAATCATTATACATAACTTATGATATTCAAGTCCAAGTTACTCTGAAACAATTTTTGATAGTGAACTCAAAGAAGCCTAGATATCAAAAAATATACTATATTCTAGTAATCAAATTCCTGTTTTCTGTCTCTTTCTTATGTAATATATTTATTATGCTCTTCTCCTATCTCGTGCGATAAGTATTTTCAGTTAATTATGATTTGTTTATTTTTACAGCCCTTCTGAAGCTTAGTTTCCAATCGTCGCATTTTAAAGCATACTTTCTGTTAGAGTTATTTAAAATTCAAACTAATATAAAGTAACAATTTTATCCAATGTTAAGAAGAAAAAAATATAAGGTCATAATCATAAAGCAGTAGGAATCTCCAACAATTCGTTTTTAAAAACTCATAACAAATAAAAAGATAATGACCAGAGTGGTTTTACGCCAACTTTTCACATAAAGTACCACTAATGAATTGTTATCGTTCTCCTGTTGGCAGCCTTTCCCCGCTATCTTAAGCCTTAAGAGAGAAATTTACTTTTTCTCTCAAAAAACTCACATTTTCTTCTAACTACTCGAGCAAACAAAAGAATCGATTTCAGTCCTTTTTTTTCTGACAACTCCTCCAATGAGGCGAGCATCTAATCAGGACCTACTGCCGGGTAATTGCCACTTGTTCCCGTGTGTTTCCGGGAGAAGTAAGAGAAGAAACGGCCGCAGAGAAGAAGGCGCAGAAAAGACTGACTTTGCAACGGGTGGGTCTGATTGGAAGTCTGTGAAAGAAGCATCGATTTCTGGTTGAGTGTTTCATTCGATGTCGGAAAGTGAACTGTGGTGAAAAAAAGTTTGTGTTTCTCTTTCCAATTCAGACATCAAAGCGTGGAATTACCTAAGTCACGGTAGAAAGGCGATGTTTTATCTGAGAACTAGCGCTACGGTCCACACCAGTCTGTTCCCTAACAGCATCAGGTTTAAAAACAAGCCTGGAATTCCCTCAGGTACACACAATAAAATAATAATAACAATAACAACAACAATAATGATAATAATAATGATGATGATAATAATAATAATAATAATAATAATAATAATAATAATAATAATAATAAATTAAAATAACAAATTTTAAAGCTGGATAAATTTATAATTAAGAATAAGAAGGGATAAGGCACAAATATACAATATAAACAAAGGAGAAAGACAGTAAAATTATATTTCTCTGGTAAGTCATCAGCATCCATAGGTAAAAAACAGTGTTTGTAATGTGTAGGGGAGACTGGGTATGGGGCTAATTGACATAGTCGAGAGCTAATTTTTAAACTAATTTTTAGGTCAATTAAACGCTTAATAAAATTACAAACCCAACGTGTATTTTTAGCCCAAAGGTTAACCTATCCACTGCATAAAACAAATTATCTCTAAGTAGTACAGAAAAAGATACATAAAATACATAAAAAACGGGCTAAAAGTTAGTAATAAAAAAATCTGTCAGTATAGGGGAAAATATTTTATCCAATTATCATTTAATATTGTAGTGTTCTTGTTGAATTTTATGTATTTTTTAAAAATTATTAATAAATCAATTGAAATATGCTAGCTGAATCCGGGAGTTTCTTATGCACCATTTAAATTTATATTTTAGCAATTATTTTTGGCACATCAGCATTTTTAAGCGTGAAATCTTTTAGAATAAATCGAATACATATATATTTTATAAGAATAATTCGAAATGTGTAGATATGTTTTTTTTAATAAATTTGTAAAATATTATTTTTGGAACGCCTTTCTTCAAAATGTTTTGTTCTATTTCAACAAAGTAATTTATTTTCCTTTTGAAAACATTACATTTTTATATTAATCTTCGGATCTAAAAATCTTTCTGAATTTAGTTTTTACTTAAATACACAGACTTTTATGTTATATGTATAAATCCAATTTAATAAAGTACTATTTGCGAAAGTATGAAAATCAATTTTTGTTCATCTTTATCACTTATATTTACAATTTTATTGAATACTTATATAAAGTGTGTTTTTCCTAACTACAAATATAGTAATAAAACAAAATCATGCGTTCTATCTGCTAATTAATTCTTCCCATTTATAAATCAATTCTCTTGTATTTTACTGTTCAACCTAAAAAGGCTCATACGTAAATATGGTACATTAACTATGTATAGTCAATGAGCAGCATTGTTCTCAATTTCTTATCTTTTTACTTCTTTCTAATCGAACTGTGTAAATGTTTGTTTTGCTGCATACTGTCTACTCTAAAGGAAAAGATAGTTTTACAGAACATTGGGTTATCGAAAGGTATGCAAAGAAACAAACTTATTTGGCCAGTTCACGTTTTTTTAAATATATATTATATTTACTATTTTAATAACTAACACCTCTATAACTAATTTACATAAATTCCTGCTTTTATCTTGATTTCATTGGTTCTTGTTTATCGAATAAACATAATATTTTTATTTTTAATATAATAAGGCGGGTTTTTTTTTTAAATTACAGCTATTAATCATGAGAACAAACTGAATAACAAATTTTAAGTGCAAAATTGACTTTAATTTTTTTTAATTTAATTTAAAATTAAATAAAATAATGAATTTATTCATTATTTAATTTTAAAATGCATCTCGCACTTTTTTCTCTCTTTGTTTCTTTTGAAACTTTTTATCATTGTTTCTTCACTTATTAGAAACAAAAATACCTATTACCTGTTACCAGTTACATATAAACCGATTTCCTCTACTTTTAAATCTTTAAGTTGAAATCTAGGCAAAGGAGGTTTTTTATTATAGTTTTGATACTTCTAAACATCCAAAAACAAATATTAGTTGTCACCCATCGTAAGCCCTTTTTACGAAGTCCGGATTAAATATTTGTTAAGTTATTCCAATAAGAATCGAGCGATTTGCATTTTTTTAAATAAATAAACTTTAAAAATATCAATACAGATTTTTTTAAATTTTAATCTTGAGCGACTTTTTTTTTTGGTGTATCTCACAAAATATGATAAAATTTTCATTTTCTATCAAAAACTAAAAAAAAATTCAAGGTTCCTTGCCCCCTTACAACTGTTTTTACACTGAACATACGGAGGGGTGGTTACTATGATATCTTGTACACCACCAGATGTCTCTGCCCATATAGAGGGAGGGGGCGAGCAGCACAATCGATTTTCGCAATTGTGCGGAGTTGAGAGCACTCGCTCTCCGTCGTTAATCTCTGATGGTATCTGCGGGGGAGGCATGGTGCTTTCAGGTGCAGCGATTGGATTATTGTCATAATTTATGCGGTAATGGAGGTTTAGTGCTCCTCGTCCGGAATCGAAACATGCCCGCACTTGAGGCGTGAAATATTATGGGTGCTCCTTTCTTGGGTTGGGCGTGTGACAGGTTATCGGCTGTAAGCTTGAATGAAAGATTAGATGGACGGAATGAAATGTAAAGAAGATTGTTTTAAGGAGAATGGGAAATTGGAACTAGCATTTTTAGGTCGAGACGGAATAGGGGGAGACCTATTTAACTATGGTATTAAGCGGTATTAACAATACTCATGGAATACTTTTATTATGTTACAATAAACATCTATGTGGCGAGCTTACTCACTATTATAAGAGTCAGATTATTCAACTGGGGTATAAATTTACTGACTGAAGCTATTAACTCCGAAGTATACTTTTTAGTCGTATGACCTTCCTTCGGATTGGTATCTCCCCGTGATTTCTTTTAACAGGGCAACTTTTCTTCAGATGATCTTTGCAAGCTTACACCGATCGGGCGGTAAACGGGCAGTGAGGACATTTGCGGGCATTGGCTTTGTGATTGCGAAGTTCAAATACTGAGGAGAAAATTTTTCCGCAGCCATAACAGTCGAGGGCCTTATCTTCTGTGTGAAGTCATCATCCGATGAGAGAAAAGCCTTGCAATAATTTACTTTTGAAAAGTATTTTTATTTTCCTTACGGACTTGGAATTTAAATTATTAATATAAATTGTTTCTCTATAAACTAGTACATCATAAATTTCAAAAAGAATAATTAGGAGAGTTATGAAGGAACTTCAAACTAATCCTCTCGTTGGTTTGACAAGGTTCACAGCTTAGATATATCATTTTATCCATTTATTGGCCAGTAGGGTAGAAACTAAAAGTTCAATGAAAAAGACTATACATAAAATATCTTTCGAGTCCTCTTCATCCTTTATGATAAAAGTACCGTTTTGGAGTAGGTACTTGATTGGAAAAAGATGATTTAGAAACTAAAAAATCAAATGATCATGATGTATCAGGTTTTATATAGGTTATTATCTTCACCACCTTATAGGTATACTGTATTTTAATTTACTTTTGTGTGGATAAGTTTAAATTTTTAATATTGTAACTGAATTTTATTTAAAGCAATATCTTTTACGTGTTCGTAAGTACTCACAGTAAGGCAACGAAAGTTCTATTATCAATTAATCGAAAACAATATCTTTCTGATTCCGAATCCTATTGGAAATGATAATGAATGAAATCATCATGAAATTTGTTAATAAATACTTAAAGATACATAAAAAGAAGTAAACCAAAATAGTTAAAAGACATTGTTCCCTTACCTAATTAACAATCACCTTTAGCTGAATTCTGAAGTAGCACCTGACAAGCGCAACAGCCGCAAACTATTGTTAAACTATTTAGATGTGCTCTTTGGCTTAAATAAATTAATTTCATGCATGCACCATGCTGGACCACTTATGTGACATTCTCTAATAATGGAGACGGGGAGAGGGGGCATCTCTTGATAAATTGCTCCCTTCCCCCACCAGGGGGCGTTAATTACGTCACTTAAAGATTCCTTTAATTAAAACCGCTTTCATTAGAGAGGAATGCGTTCTATTCGAATGTCACGGAGCATGTTTAGAACGCCAGGAAGTCTAGAGCCACCCCCTGAATTGAACGGGGAATGTTTCATTGTCTAGGAGGTTCAGTTCAAGTAACTGAGAACAATACAGATTAACGATAGGTCAGGTTGTATAAGTAAAGGTATCGTTTTTAATGGTTATGGTGGCAGCGGTATTTACTTTTATATAAGTGAGGTGATAATGTAAAAAGCCTGATAGAAGATATCGAAAACCATCAGACAAGTTGTTTAGTGAACAGACTATTTAATTTCGATTGTAGTGATTTACAGGTTGTAGTTATTTTAAATGCAAAGGGAAATTCAATGCTTAATTCCTCATGTTGCTTTATAACATAAATGACATTTTCATTTAATTAACTAAGGTTAGAAACTCTCATATTAAGTGTATTTCTGCTTCGATAAATCAAAAACCAAATTAAGTAATTACATATTTATACGTAATAACTAACTAATTAGACTTATTTCAAGGTGAAATTTATAATTTAATCGAAGTCACTATGTACGACATATACGATTTAAAAAAATATATGTTCTTAACTTCTGATCATTTTGTATTCCCTGATTTTTTTTTTTTTTTTTTCTGTTTCTTTCTATTGTGTTTCCACTTATGTTTATTTAATTACACATTACATGCAATTTTTCTGTCACTTAAGCAATCCCCCCCCCTTGGTGATGTACATGTTAATAAAATTAAATTTATTTCTTGGATACAAAACAACTCTTATCCAAGTCGCCTGTTTTAGAACAAATCGCAATTTACTTTTAAACTCTTAAAATTGTGAATTTCGATCTTTTTGTAAACATGAAGACTTTCACAGCCGGCTAAATTGTTAAAATACATAACTTCCGGGCTTATAGGCCGTGTTCCATTCGATCTTTTTGTTCGTATTTAAATATTACTTCGCATAACTAACAAATATTTAAATCGATAACATAAAATATATTAATTGTTGTAGTAGTTCTAACTTCGATTTCCTATTGCAATAAGTCCAGAATATTGTGTGGACACAGCAATCGTTGGGTCGTTAATGCAATGAACATGAACCAGCAATTCGACTTGATTTACGAGGGGTGTGGTGACAGCCGTTGCGTGTTTCTGCGAATGGCTGAGGAAAGATATCGGGATATGCATGTTTATTTGCGACAATGCAGAGTTGCTATCTGATATGGCCGTTGTATAAATTAGCGCATTATGAGAATGTCATAGGAAGTATTAGGGTGAGGAATATATATATATTTTGAAGGATATTAAAAATGTTACATGCGAGGAAAAAACTTTTAAAGAGAATATTATAAGAAAATGTTAAGTAAAATTATTTTGTTGAGTAGATTATAGGAAAATGTTAAGTAAAATTATTTTGTTGAGTAGATTATAGGATAACTTCATAAATTATTAAAAAAAAATTATAAATATACCATGTATGAGTTCGTTATGTTTATTTATTATTTTTCAATCAATTTATTAAGTTTTTTAAGTCCAAGTTTTTGAAAATTTTACTCAATCTATAAAGATTTATTAGTTCAAACTTAGAGTAGTTTAAATTATGTAATGTAATATTTATATAAACATTTTTGTAAAGTTCGTTATGTTTATTTATTATTTTTCAATAAATTTATAAAGTTTTTTTAAGTCCAAGTTGTTTAAAATTTTACTTAATCTATATAGTTTTATTAGTTCAAACTTCAAGTAGTTTAAATTATGTAATGCAATTATTATATAAACATTTTTCTAAAGTTTTGTCATTGTATTAAAATAAGCCCAATCTCATTTTAGTTCAAATTCAATAACCTATTAATTATCCTTATATTACCTTATTAATTATGCCTATCTCTTAAATATATTTTCTACCTATACTACTTTTACCACTGTACTTTTAAATACCCTTCTTCTAACATAATCTAAAAAAAATGTATTTCTTATCCCTGACACCTTTTTCACTGTTCCAGGACTACACCATGCAGATGCAACCAAACTTTCAGGTGACGCTACAAGCGGACCCCATGGCCATGGGCATCCCTCCCCCACCCCAGCCTTACACGCACGGCCCCCCTACAGAACAACCCCCCATGGGGGACGGACGGCCTCATGGTCTCAGGTGCGATTCTCAATATTTAAAAACCGCGCCAGGGAGACTAAAAGTCCTAGAGTTGGTAAGTATTTTGTCATTTGAAGTATGCATCTATAACGAACGATTTAAAAGTTAGCTATTGGTTTACTTTAAGAGTGGAGACCCTGTATACTCTGCTCATTATAAATTTCTATCAGATTTTACCTGTAATTGCTTTATTTTCCAACAATGCGTGAATTTCATCTATAAAATTGTCAAAAAAAAAAAACCCTCCCTAAATACTCTCTTACTTTAAAAATCCTAATTTCTGGGAGAATTCTGGAAGAAAAAAATAAGTATTACTAAATATCCAATGTGAAATAAAACGATATACCTTGAGTAGTTACTGACTTTTAATTGTAAACTTTAAAATAATATAATAAATAAACCAACTTTAATTGTAACTATGTCATATTTTTGCTGCGGACCAAAAAATTAATCTGTGCGGATCTCGTGGGCCAAAAGATCAATCTAAATTCCTTATTGCTTGTTCACCACACATGAAGAGAAAAAGTAATAGAAACAAGTATCACGAATAATGTATTTTTAAGACATATTTACACACAAACACATTGTAATTTTAAAGAAATTTCATTGTTCATTGTACCAAAAAGTTGATAATTTTAATTAAAATTTTCCTAATCTTTCACCTGAGATTACCATTGAATCTTTTAGAAAATTTAGGGCGGTCAGAATTGAAAGTGTTAAAGACAACATGTTGAACCACAAAAAAAAAAAAAAAGGAATGTCGGACCTACGCAGCTCGAATGCTGTGCCGACTTGCTCTAAAAGATGGAAAATGCCTGCTCAAAACTAATCATCAACCAAATATATCTGATGTGCTAACGACTGATAAGAAATAAAAAAAAATCAGCTAACATTATCATTTCAGGATTTACTTTACACCTTTTCCTGCTGAATGAAAAATCGATATTGATTCGGTTAACTGATTACCGTTCTCGATCGATATTCTAAATTCGTGCCAATTAGTACTTGGGGTCAGGGATGGGAACTTTGCATAGCCTATTAGCGGAAAGTTTCAATTTCCGGAATCAGTAATTGTGTGGTATCTCTTTTAATTCATTCAACAGGGAGTCAAACTGAACGAAATTTAATCGTGGAAAACTATCGTTAGATTCTTTTTAGAAAAGAATGACGTACTTTGAATAAGGTTTTTTCAACAATGAAAAAGGAATGTAAATGAATTCCTATCCAAGAACTTGCGTAAAGTTTCCGTAATGGGTTTATATACATGCCATATAAATGTATTTTCCTGATGAATGACTATTTTTATTAGTTATTAATAAATTCACATTTAGTTCTAGAGTATCGTTTTTTAGTAATAACTACGTTAGAAATCTCTGGCAGTGGGAAGTTTGGGTGGACGTGTTGAAACACCCTGTAACGTAAAGACACTACTCTGCAAACAACAACCTTTTTTAAAGTTACTTACATTTAACCTGTAAGAATTGACGACTGAAATTCTTACCCCAATGGGATTATTAATTTCAGGTCAACTGCGCCATCGGATTCCTATGCATCCAGTCGGCGAAATGCACGTCGTGCTCAAACAGCAACTGGTACAGCTTCGTGGCCACCTCTAGTTTCTTCATCACCGGGGTTCTGTTCATATTCTACCTGACCCATGTCGTCGAGAAGCTCAAGTTCGTGCCGTGGCACGCTATCGTGAGTTTTTCATAGTAGAACACTGTTAAAGTCTGTAAAATTGACAGGAAAAAACTGTCGATGCCAATCAATGGAAACGTACTGTTGAAAAACGGAAAGTCTGTAAAAGGTAACAGAGAATTACTGTAAAATAAACTGGCGTCTAGGCAAACAGATTTTTTCTGTAAATTTTACAGATTTCTTGTAGTGAACTTTTAAGCTTTATACCTCCTGGATTAAGATGAATCTTCTTCAGGTTTGTAAGTTAGATAAAAATCGTCAATGGTGTTATTCTATGTTCGTGTGTATAGAAACGAAATTAGCCTTTAATGCTATTCAAGATAAATTTAATTAACCCTGAATGTTGTCACACATAAGGTGAATCATGACAAATTCTGAGTCTTAAATTCTTCAATTCTGAGTCTTAAATCAAAATTTGATATCGGATCATCTGAAATAAACAGTTTTGTGACAAAAGAAACACTCAAACCGGTGATATCGCAGTATTTATTGTTGGGAAAATATTATGCATCTAATGCGACGATACATTTTGCTCTTTTTACTTATTAGAATATAAAATATAGAGAAAATAATGTCAGTAATATTTTATTCTGTTTTATCAAAGTTTAGGTTTTATAATTTTAATATTCATTACATTTTACAATACTTTAATGTCGTTTACAATACCAGAAAGTAGCAGAAATTTTTCTACTTTAAATATTTATCTGGAGCATAAAATAAGATGCCTTACATCCCGTATACACAATTACACATACACAGAAATTATAACACGCAAATCAAAAACACTTTAACGAAAACAATTACGTGTATTGATAATGTTTGATGTAACACAACTTTTAACACAATTCATTTCCCTACTTCTAGGAACTGTTATACACAGGAGTGTGGATTCTATTCTACATGATCGCCGCTTTGGTGGTATCTGTCAAGGGAGCCAGAGACGATGCGTGGGCAGCAGCTGGGGTAAGCTGGGGCCATCACCCCCATTAATGCATTGAAATGACCCGTTTCCATAACGACCACCACCACACTGTGAACTCAAAGATTTTTCTCGTGGCGGTAATACAATACAAAACATTGACATTTGTTATACATTATTTACCTATCTTAAACTTTATGAGAGAGAGGGATATCTTTTTAAGAAAATTTCTTATTGCATTTGAATTTTAAAAAGAGTATGAAAACTGTTTCAACTTTAATGATAGTTTACATTTATAGATCCCCTGATGGTTTGTTTTACATTTAGAAGCGTATCTCATGCTGAAACCAAAGGAAATTTGGAGAATTGGACATTGTTTGGTTTTCCAGATATTCAAATCATTCTGTTAATTTTTTTCGTGAAAAGAATTTCACCAGAGTATGTTATGAGATAAGAGTAGTACCTAATGCTAGATTCGGTGAAACACACATAAAAAATACCCACTGTATCATAATACATTAATATTAAAATAAAATTAAAACTGTTGTATGTACACATTATAGTTTAGAAATATTATTTAACGTATTGAGTAAATTTGTAATTTCTCTAGTAAGTTTGTGCTTATAGGTTAAAATTTCAGATATCCAGACAAACATTGATGTGTATTCTGAAATTAATTTCTTGTACAAAACAATTTCTATTTTTGAAGCAAAGGCAATCTCAAAAAATAAAATAACCTGAAGGAATGTTCAAACCAATCCTTGCTTTCCTAAGTTGAAGGGATGGAGTATTATTTACCTTTAAAGTTATCAAACACTTTGCACTTTATCGTAACTATTAACTTCGTTCCTAACACAGACACTTTGATTTAACCCGAGAGGTTTATTAGGCAAATATTTGGAAAACAATTACCACATGCCTTCTTTTAGTGATATTTGAGTGTGTTCTTACGGAGTTCTCTGCTTCAGTTCTTCGGTTTCGTGGGCGCGATCCTGTACGCCGGGGACTGCTACTTGAAGTTCAAGTACTGGAAAGACGGCATCCCAGCACAGGGGGAGAAGCCGGTCTCGCCCAGCTACGGTGGCTACTGAGAGCAACGAACCATCACTGGTGACGTACGTCCCACAATGATCTCTTTATTTTGCTATTACCTAGAATGTACTAATTGAAGATTATTTCTACATAAAGCCTTCGTTATTTCCCTTTATCGTGATCTAGCCAATGCGTGCTTTGGTAGTAAGACAAATTTTTTAGTTTTAATTTTCCCTTTTTTATAATTTTGCATGATTTGTACGTTTTAGTTATGATTTCGTGTGCTGCCGAGCCCAACTTACCCAACAATGGCATTATAGAGAGACCACCACAGACGGTGCGATGCTATCTGCGGTGTATTGGAGAGCGATACTGGTTCACAAGACTACGCATTATTGGTCAATTACCTTCTTTTGTTCATATTTTTATTTATTACTTTGTGTTTCTTTATTTATTCATGTAATTTGCCATTAGAAATTAAAAAAAAAAGTTTTAAGGAATTGATATCTGAACTCCTTTATTTCCTTCAAAATAAGCGATAGAGTTTCTAATAACGCACTTTCCCGTGTTTCCAAATCACGCTTCTTTTACTACTTTCGTTAAAACTAGGGCGTACTAATTCCAAATGCTTTAACTTTTTATATGTAAACATGAGAATAGTTTTACTGGTATTCTTTGATAATTTCTTCTGGTTTAATTTGTTTTTAACTTTTCTACCATACAAGAAATTTCTTTTGAAACCGACACATTAATTTAATTCTTCTCAGAAACTTTAGGAAATGTAAATTTCATCGCTATAAGAGGAAAAGTTTCCTAATGATTAAATGATTAATGATGAAATTAGATTACCTGAGGGATGTTAATTAAAAAATTAGGTTTTCTTAGGTTTCAAGGGTTATCAAGTAATTTCTCACAAAACTAATAACATGTGAGAAATAATGACTCTTGTAAAGGAGGCTAAGATATTCCGTCGCATTTTCAGAATATATTTTTATAGAATATTCGATAAACAGTTAGGAAAGGGAACTAGATTAAACCACTCATGTACAAACATTGTACTGTACTGTACAAATCATACAGAAAGTTTAGATTAAATACATACTATAAATTTTAAATTTTTGGTTCAGAATTATATACTGAACGGAAAGTTTTAAGTAAAGACAAAGCTAATATACCCCCATGATTGATCCCTTGATAGCTAGCTCGATAGCTCCCGATTTTGGAGAATATTTTGATTGTATTTCTATAGATAGCATTTGATTTATTTAACCCTTACAAATATTCAAATTATAATTTGGATATCAATATATTGCTGTAACTTACTTGCCTATAAAAATGTATATACCTACATATTTATTATTTTTGAAAAGGGGGATGATTTTCATTACCTTAAACACGGATCTTACAGCTTTGCCATTAGTTTCGCAAAAAAAAGACCAAAACTTTTATCTAAAGTTGAGGGGTTTGTGCTGATTTATTCATTCATTCATTTTTTTCTTTTTTGTTACAGGTTGCCGTTGATAGATCATCGGCAACGTTACCAATCCCCTCAAGTAAGACGAAGACCAAGTAATGGAGAACGTTTAAAGACGGTCAGCATGTCTTTGCGACATGCCATTCAGAAAAAGTCCGACAATTTCCTAAACAAAAGGATTGACACGAGGACTAAATTACTTAGAATTTGTTCTTAAGTATGTATTGCCAAATAGATGATGGTTATGGCATATGACTTTGCCGCAGAATGCATGAACAAGCTTTATGTGTTATGTAGGATATCATGTGTCCCAAACCTTCCAGAACGTTTTTCAATCCTGATAATCGTGTGATTCACGGAAAAAGAAGCCTTAGGCAAACGATTTCTTATGTGTTTGTGTTATGTAGGTCTACCGCCATCTCTTAGCGATAGTGGAAACTATTGTGTATGCAGCAGCAGCAGACATCAGTGGCGAAATTCGGCTGTAATTTGGTTCATAGCTCAAGCGAAAGACGTGGAATATATTTTGAATATACAGGAAGGCGTTAGGATTTAAAGGAATTTTTTACGATTAGGATATACTCTTTTTTCGGTCAATCGCGATATAGTTCAAGCACAATTTTGAGTTTCAAAGCTCGACTTATTAAATAATCAAGCATGTGCGAGTGTTAGCTCTATTTTTTACATGTTTTCTTTTCTGTGAAGCACACTGAATGATAGAAGACTTAACCGAGTATATGGCATATTTTTACATGTACTTAACTCACTGTAAAGTATATATTATGTGGTAGATGACAGACTTTGAAGCAATACTGAGACCAGAACAGGTATTACGGTAGAATAACCTTAAAATGATTTGAATGTCACCCTCTTCAAAACTATGAAAGAGGCACCATTTTATTCCTACAATGCACTGTTCATGTTCATACTACAGTATTCAGGAATAGAAAGGTGTTGATTTCTTATTGAAATATATGTGATCAGGTATCAACCTATCGCGTAAATAGGAGATGCATGTAATTCTTCTTATTTTTTCTTTCTAATCATACAAATTCGATATTTTTTCAACAAGAATACCCATTTTAAACGTTTAATTTCTTGAAACTTTAAACAGGATAAATTATTTTCGCATATTTAATTCATTTTCACATGTACACTAACATTAATATTGCATTTAAATTGTCGAACTTATGTAATTATTTTGAATACAGCATACTGCATTTTAAACACTCAAATTACACAAAAGAAATCGAATACCCAAAAATAATAATTTTTTTTTCAATTCGAGCGATGTTTAATAACTCTTGAAACGTTCATGTTCATCAAGAGTAGTAAAAAATATATATAATAATTCAATGTGTTACAGCGAGAAAATTTGAGAGGCAATAATAAGCAAACATATCTGTATTTTAAATGTTACTGTTTGAATTGTGAATAAATTATACCCCATGTAAATATAAATGCTTGTTTTACACTTTGTTACAAGAAGAAATCTGATTTCCATTCTAAAAAAGGGGATTCAGTTTTATGGTTATTCACTTCATGTTAACTTTAAGTATAAGGGCTTACTTAAAATTGAAAAAAAAAAACATGTGCATATTAAAAAAAAACATTATTTTCTTTCTGTAATGTACAATTTTAATTAAAGGAGAAAATTTGAGGAAAAAAAATCCCTAGAAGGGAACAATTTTACTGAAAATACTATACTTTAGCAATACCAATTTTGTTTGATATGCTTTTATTGCATATAATTAAAAATATCAGTTGCATTTCTTTTATCTAAATTTTATCAAAATTAGTTAGAATATAAATTAAAATTAGTCATCAAACATTCAACATTACTAAAAATACTTTCTTCTAGTATAAAAAAAAACAGGATAACACATAGGACATAGGATAAATCCCTATAAGTAAAAATTATAATTTCAAAAAAAATTATAACACATATAACATTTTACTGGCACAGCAGTTCAGATAAATAAGATATATTTAAGATAAATGTAAACTTGAAAATGCATTTTCAGATTAACCACAATGAAGCCACTTTTTTTGAGGAAACAGATTTACTTCAAACACAAAGCAAATATGTACATGAATCAAAATAAAATATATACAAGTGGGTGAGAATCCAAGGGGTACAAGTGACAATAATACGGGATAAGTATACGAGGTGGGTACAATAAGTGGCCAAATATATGGAGTAGAGCAATGTATCCTAAACAACGGAAATTTCGGAATTTTACAAAGTTAGCTAACCGACTTGTTTTTCTTGTGTTCTCGCCCACTCCAATGATAATTCAACATGAATGTACAAAAATGAGAAACTTCATGAAGATCTTAAAAGAAAGCATTTTTATTTGTTTTTCTTGGATTCAGTTTTAAAAAATCGCACGAATCATTTTCGGCCCGCAAGATTCAATATTCAGGGAAAATCAAATGTGAGTATATGATGTTTCAACCCAGTTGTGTACCTTTTCCCAAGCTTCTTTGCAATTCTATTTAGCAATTTAAGAGCCCTATTTTGATAATGACGATATCTTTTGATGTAAGCACTAATCTATATTATGGTGAATAATATTTCTCTGATATATTAACTTAAAGGACTAATATTGGAGGTCTAATTAAGTTGATATTTCACTGAAACCTGGTTTTACCATTTTCTCAATATTTTACGACCTTAAATGAAAAGAAACGACTTTAAAAATTATGGAAAACTATATGAACCTTTTTATTAAATTTACAATATGTTTTTTTTTTATTTTTATGACTTGAAAAGATAGCTTTAAACCGCCTTTATCAATGTTAAACAAAGTATTTATACTATTCATTCAAAAGTATAGCTGCAAAATAATAAATTATATTATCAAGAATTTTAAAAATATTTTTTAAGTGAAATACTCTTAAATCAATTTTTTTTAATTTAAAAAGATAAGATTTTATGTAAGATGTCAAAACCAGGTTCCATTGCAATGTAATACTCGGAATTAATATTAATTATATTTCAAATAATTCATTATTATTATTTAAACACAAAATTAATTTTAATTGCATATGTAATGAATATTTTTGCGAGTTTAGATTTAGATCGATTATATTGATCCTGTGAATCTATAGTACCTATATGTATTTTTGGGACCACTGATCGATTTATTTTTGTGTTGTATGTTTGATTAAGTTGCATCTAAACAAATAGTATTTGTAAATACACGCTTATCCCCTTATGCATAAAATGTTCATGATTAAGTAAAAAAAAAATGTGTATTAGATGAGATGAAAGTGCAAAATTTCTTCACTAAACAAGCAGCAACTTGCAGTAGGAGTTTGCTTAAATTCTGATGGTTTAAATGTGTGATAGCGTACTGTTATCTGTGATCAAAAATATATTTTCAAATTTATAACCATGCTGTTGAAATTTGCTTTTCATAGTGCTAATATGGTCCTGTTTATGGTTATTTTTCTATATATTTTATGTGGTAAATATATTGGTGCTAGGTAGAAATATTACGTAGATTAGTGTAAAAATTTCTCTCCTTTGAAAGTTGCTTAAAATGGCTTGTTAGTTATATTTAAAAATTATAAAAGTTGTTTTCATTTTACCATCTTTCATTCGCAAGGGAAGATTTAGACACACTTCAAGTATATTTATTACACATGGCTCTCTATGCAAGTAAACGTATTTAATATTCATGCACAAAAATGTATCATAGAATGAATTTTAAGAAGTACACATTTTATTCAATTACAAAAAATTTTGTATAGAATTAGCATTCAACCATTAAAATTGAATATTACCAATTTCCCATTCACAAAATGAGATACTTTGTTAACAAGTGATAATACGTTAACTTTTATTGAAAAATGTATTTATGCATAAAAATTATTGAAGTTTAATACACTTATTTAAGTAAATATAATTCTTTGTGTGAGCAACTTTTCAATTTAAAACAGGAATTATGGTGGTTTCAGTAATTTTCCAAAAAGATAAAAGGTTGATCAAACTATTAAATGTATATTTAAGCTCACTATTAAAATATAAGTGGTTAAAACTGTACTTATGTATTAAACTGACTTTGTAAAAAAACATCTTTGCTCCAAAAATACGATTTAGTAAAAAAAAACGAATTACATATTACCTTTTTTAGGGTTAAAGTGTTAAAAATATGCCCTGTCAGTGTACAGATTTCTTTTTTTTTTCTTGTGCATGCATTGTACCTTTAATTTATTTATCATACTCTATGAAGCTCACAAAATGTGCAAATGTCTTCGTAATTGTTATCTCTAAATACATCTACCTAGTCCTTGTTCAATATCTAAATTTTAAAATTAAATTATTTATAATAGTTATCACTATGTTTAACTTATTTAAAATGTTAATCTTGAATTAAATGGTTTTATAAATAAGGTGTGTTACAAAACCAATGTTTTAGATCCGCTAACTGATCTGATCACATTTCAATTGATATTTCATTAACTTTCTCTCCATTCATCCTACAGAATGAAGCGAAATTGTGCGAATCCTTTTGTATCACATTTTACTCGATGAATGAATTACCTTTCAGTATGGTGGTCCGTAGCATAAAGGAGTTATGAGAAACAATGTGGAGGACATTAAAAATCTCTAGCGAAAATAACAATCATTGATGCTTTGAATACTGTGTAGTTTCAAAATGTTATTTTCAAGTTTTGTATCGATGTTAAATGTTGAAATCGAAATCGAACACGCACGATTACTCTTCTGTGTAGAAGAAATCTGCCAAACTGACCCAATCTGTGTTTTTGTTAAAGTTCTGTACGTATCCTCTTAACGTGAATGTGTGCTCTATTTTATCAGTTACATATCTATGACCAGGGGCGGATCTATAGGAATGGCATTAGCACACCCCTCCTTGAAATAATGCTCACAGTAAAAGATAACTACAGTGTTATGAATAGAAATTAAGTCTTATGGGATATTTAAACATTATGGAAAAATAGTAGTTACCCTCTCTCATTTAAATCAGAAGGTTGGTTTAAATTTTGATCGACTGTGCTATGATGGTAATTTATGATTAAATAAGATTATGTGTTTTTATTCATAAAAAGGTTATCCTGGAATAAAGAATATCTCTCAAAAAATCTTTCAATATGAATAACGTAATATAATATCAAAAATATTTACGCTATTGCACATTATTTAATTTAAAATGAAATTTTAACTGAACTTTAAAATCAGTTTGAATCGGACAGTTAATTAAACAATTAATTAACCTTTTAATCTGAAATTTAAGTTAATTTAAAAGTTAATTCTCAAATCCAGTGTTGTACAAATATCAAAATTTTGTATAAATCTATTCGTGATAGAGAGAAATGAAATTTAATGATGTTTGAAGTGAGGGTTCTGTTGAAAATATTTTTTAGTGAGGTCTATATTTCAGAAATACCGCACAACCCTTAAGTTTTCTTTTAATGTGGAAAACAAGGAATCTATAAATTTAGACAATCCCAAGTTACTTTTCTATCGATGGCGCTTTATTTATCTTTTGGTTTCATTTAGGGTAGATTCATACCAGAACTCACAAATAAATTCATTCCTGTATCCGCCCCTATCTGTAACTAAGCCTTTTATGAGTCTTCCAGACTTTATCGTTCCATTTTAATTATTCTGGTTGTTTTTATTGATGTTCATCTCTACGATTCATATGCTCAATGACAAGAGAATAAAGTATGGAAATAAATGTATAACGCATAATGTTACGCTCCAAATGAAGGACAAGAGTTAATGATTTCATCCGTGTAATAGTTATTATGGTAATTCATAGTTAAGTTGTTAATTTTTGACCATCACTTACTATTCATTATTTTTAGGCTCAAAAGTTTTTGCTTAGTAGTTAAAAGCTGATAAAAACGTCTAAGATGGTTTTTATCCCTAGGGATAATCATCACTCCAAAACCTAACCTTTGGAGATTCTTCTTTACTACTGTCGGTATGTCATATAAACTTTGGGAGGTCCATAACAAGATAATTGGTTGCTTTATCGATCAATAATTTAAAAACCATTGTATTGTCAAACGTTTTGTAAATTCTTACAACGTGTCAACTCGTAAAATATAGAATGCACTTCACTTTTTTTATACCCCCTAAAACTTTCCAATAATTTTATTGAAATGCTTGAAGAAAAGACGTAAAAATATTTTCAAAGCTGATACTATTTATAAGTGGGTCTTTGATTCAATGTAATTATGGAAGATGGTCAATTTTAGTCAATAAGTTATGATTAAACCAAGTAGACTTTGATACTTTTTCATTATTATTGATTTATTGATAGAAATTTAAATTTTAATCAAATGGCACAAGATGTATGATAGGGAATTGAAAGAATCATTACAATTTAGTCTGTAAATCCTATATAATAGTATTCAATATTGTTATCACCCAAATTTCTTCCATACTGGAAACTGCTCAAGTAAAAGGTTTTTTCTCATCCCATGCTAAAAACAATTCATATAACTGTTATAAGAATGAAATGAAATTTGTGAAATTCCATTTCATTCTCATAAATATTTATTCAATAACTATTAATTAGGAATTTTTTCTAATTCAGTTATTCTACACTGCACAACGCATAGGATTTTATGTTTATAAACAGACGATTTTACAATAAATTAACCTTTAAACGTCTATAACCACAGTTTATCTGTAAGTTTAGAACAAAGTTTCTTCGACTAGATTTACGAGCGCCTCGTTCAAGGTATGACTAATTTTCTGGTGCATTCTGCTCTAAAAATATTCTTTACACTGAATCTTCTACGCTCTAAACATCCTTTCTCTCAACACTCTGAATAGGTCTGACTTCCAAGAAGTTTCTTAGCAAAAATAAGCTTGAGCGAGGCGATCGGAAAACTATCGATATGTTGTTTTCAGTTTAGATAAAACAGTTTTGTGTCAAGTGTACCATTAGAAAATGTCCTTGATGTTCCCATAGTAATCGAAATTCAAAGTGTATAACTGTAAAATGTGGCCTATTCCAGTCTTAGAATGTGAGGATAGCTACATTCAATTGAAACTGTATAATAAAGTCAAATTTTCTCTCACAATGTATTCGATGTAATTTTAGTTTGAAATTGAATCAGGCGTAAATTTTCTTTTCTTAACCATAACAAAATAAAGTGATTTTTAAATAAAAAGGAATACGAACCGCTCAAGCTTTGTTTTAGATGCACAGTTTATACACTCAAACGATATTTTATATTTAAACCTTTTCATCACTAGAACATTTAATAACATTTCGTAGATATTTTGGTATTCTTGGTATGCTTAAAAAACTTTTTCAAGTTTTTTTAATTAACATTTTCAACTCCCAATGCCTACAGTGGATCTATGGCATGCCATAGTTTCTCTAACTCTTATATTATTCAGAACATTAAAAAATGCACATGAAAGTTTCATTAAAAATAGTTGAATTTTTAAGAGTTGAATCTTCTTTACAATTATGTTGTCACAATGAATCATTAAAAATTTCGCATATTAGGTATAAATAGGCGACTTTATTTTTCTCCCGCCTTTAGTTTCAAATTTTTTTTCTCATTTTCTGAGTGATTAATAATTAATTAAATCATAATTATTGTCCAAGAAATACATTACATTGAATGGACTAATAATTTTAGATTACTTCTTTAGAATTACGATTACTTTAGAAACAGTGACAATTACTATTAAAAAAAAGCACAGAAATGTATAATGTTGACTTTATTCCATAAGAGTACTTTAAAATACAATTATGATATTAGACGAGAATTGCTTTAGTTAGATAGATAGTGTTTAAAATCGTCTTGGGATATTATTAAAGGAAAGCTGAGTTCAAATGTTAATAGCTGATTCACGTAAGTTAATGGGAGAACACGTCTTTCTAATATTAGTTTAAACTTTTTTTTTTAATTTGTGGGTTTTGGGGGCTTCAAAAAAAGCTTCTTAGAATTTTGTAACATTTGAATTTTTTTTTTAATTATTGAACTTATTTTTCATATGGGCTTTTCGAAGAAACCAATTGGGTCTACCCCATCTGGCTTTGACTATAATAAAGATATGGTGAAAAACACTTCAGATTTGATTAGAAACTATTTTACACCACTACTTTCTTATTCTATATTTAGAAAAACTAAAAATAACTATAAATTTGTAGGTATAATTGTAATGTATTTTGTATTTTTTTATTTTAATAATTTCGGGCAAAATTTTATGGGAAACTGTTGTTCCTACGGACACTGTATTTAAAAATTCGGAAATAAATGGAAATTTAAATTGGTGGTCGTTATTGAATGCATATACAAATGCTATCTAGCTGCTAACATGAAATCAGCTCTTTGAAGTAATATTTTAAGGAAGTGTAATAAATTTTCTGTTTTAGGATGCACTAAGTTACATTTAGTGTATCACTAGCTAGATTAATATTTTTCTCCCCCTTTAATGATAAGATTAAAAGGGATGTACGTAGGGAATCCCTGAGATTTAGCTTTGATATTAGAAGTCACCAGATCTCCATCCATCTATTTTTTATATAAGTTTGAATGCCAAAACCCCTTATTATGTACCTTTAGACACCCTAAGGCTAAGGTGTTGTACCAACGAACACGTTCTTTATGTGTCTGTAGGTAATCATCGTTTTTGAATCGGGTTTCATTAATGTGAATACATCTTTTAATGCATTTTAAATGCTATGTATTTGTCGGCGATTATGTTATAGTAATTTTTTAGATGTGAAAAATCCAGACATTTTTTTATCTAATCTCCTTTTTTTTATTTTCGATTATATTTTCATTTAATGCAAAATATGGTATAAAATCTGTAGCACTACTATAACATTCTCGTGATAATGACGAAAAAATTTTAAAATTTCTACCGAAGAAGACTTGAGAAATTTATCACCACCAAATGTTTTGCAGGATATTAATTGGATCAGTGAAATGATCAGATCAATCAACATGCTCAATGGAACTAGTAAACTTAAATTTTTATTTGAAATTTCACGTTATTCATGTATTTATAATAAGAAATCAAAAAATTCCTTTAAATGATTAATTACGCTTTAAAAGTAGGGGAGACTGGGGACAATTGTAACAAAATTTACAAATTGATCTCCAGCCAAGCCATTTTTTATGTTAGATTTATGAAAATTGGTATGAACATAGGTTGAAACATCCCAATTACAATTGCATTATGAAAACTGTCCTGTGAACATGCATTCAATATAGTAAATAAAAAATAAGCCAAAGAATATTGTTACAATCGACCCTTGAAGTGGGGTCGATTGTAACACATATAAGGGTCAATTGTAACACTACACATTTTCATAAGAAATACGGAAAATTATACAAATTTATTAACAATATATTTTGTACGAAACACACTGAACCTATTTTTCACTGGGGGCGATTGGTTTTGAAATTGTCCATGGAAACAACACACAAATATTCATCGTCTGATGAGGTTTCACAGTCTGAATATTTAAATTCCTTTTTTGTGTAGACTTCTTCTCTTTTACTCTGGGTTTATAGGTGCAGATGGGGCTCTTTCTCCTTGAGTTTTCTTTTTTATAGTTGAATTGTGATTTTGTACCACTTTTGGTGTTGGCTGAACAGCCTGTGGTGAGCATTTTGATATTTGTGGTGATGGCAGTGAATTGGGTTCTCTTTTATCAAGCGATTGTGTAGGTGATACAGGTGATTGCTGGTGACAATTTATAAATTAATTAGCGCCGATAACTTATAAATTAATTATAACCCACTTTAGGGTTTTCATTTTTTCTGACAGAATCTGTATAACGGCCCATAACAAATACCGTGCTCACAAACACTTCTCACTGACTTTCCAGACTCCCAAACCTTAGCAGCCGCTGCCTCCATTCTTTCCTGACTAATCTGACCCCTTTTAGTTGTCCTTGTACGAGATCTCGGCATCCAAAAGTCAATTTTCACATGTTACAATCGTCCCCGAATTAGTGTTACATTTGACCCCTTGTGTCCCTTTTTAATTCAACCCTCGTTTTCAAAGAAACTAAAAACAATATTAACTTAAAACTAAACAGAATATAACTATGATAAATGTAGGTTCTTTTTGTAAAAAAAGTTATTTTGTGCTACATACCTGTAGTGCAGGAGAAAGAATTTAACTCAAAAGTGAAAATTTACTTTTATGCTCGAAAAACACTCTTTTCTCAAGTACACTGCTATACCTCAACTGCCAGTCTTGGTACTCTCGAACATTATTTGTTTACTAGCCCTGCATACACTGTTATCATTGTAGCAGCTTGGCATCTACACTTTTCTAGGAATTCGAAGTGTTACAATTGCCCCGTGTTACTATTGTCCCCAGTCTCCCCTACTTTACTTTAAAAAATCAATTTCCAATTTATTACTTGTGAGGAATTATTGTCATTAAAACGTTGAAAAAAGGCATCAATAAAAATGTTCATTCTTAACCTTTTTCAGCTAAAACTTTTTATTGGTGTCCACACTCCACAGGTACAACTGGGTCTGTCGTAGGGAGAACAGGTTGTTGCACCAATGGAGATACCAATTTCATCAAGTTATTAAAAATCATAAAAAATACAAATTTTAAAATTGAAGCTAAATAAAACTATCACCCTATTTATTAAGGTTGTGACTAAAAGTTGGGTACTTTAAATGGTCTAAATGGGATTTTATCAGTCTTAGAAAAATTATAACGGGATTTTTGTCCGAAGGTAAAGTCTCCCCTACTTTTTTACAAAAGTTTCTGTTCAAATGGAGACAAAACTTGAGATTGTTTCTTAAAACCTAAAACGAGTCCCAAATTCTGGGATTTTCAAAAAGTGTTTTTCAAACAACCCATTGGGTCCAAACCATCCAACCCTATCATAAAACTTTAAAACGCCGATAGTATCCCCTCTCTTTCAGCCATCTTAATTACTACCTTCGTCAAACATACAAGTAATCGTTTATTTTCCTATAACTACATCCCATAGTACCTAATAGTTATAGCGGAAACTTTCTTCACCATTACATGGCATATCCAGTAAGCTGGCGTCACGACACTAACCAGACGATTTTTTTTTTAAATGGCGTCAGTTAATGCAGATATAAAACGCTTTAATGGCCGGAAGGTATTTTCATGGAATATCAATGGCGCACTTAAAGCGGCGTTTATGATAATGGGTTCTACGAAATCGTATTCCGGTAGTATTTTTATGCTTTACCAATGTATGGGGTAGGCGTCAAACCGACTTGATGTCATTATCAAATCGTAAAGATGATATCTCTTTGTTTAAAAGGAGGTTTGGGATTATAGCGTCTTTCCGTTATCTTTGAGGAGAAATTAATTAGTGTCTGAAATTTACCGTTAATTGTCACTGGTGAAATGGTTGAGGTTTTTCGTTATAAGTTTGCAAAGCATTTATCCCAAATCTTTTTAAGATAGTTTTAAAAATATTTAAGTCTGAAACAGAGATTTACCTAAATCAAAGAAGATAGTCGGCCACTTAGCAAAAAAATATCATCATTTACGGACCACCCCTCTAAGTAAAACTGTACGCTGTGGAAAAATTATAAAACTTTATACTTTATCTACCATGCTAAAATATTTAATGAAAATTTATGATACTCTTATGCAATTTCAAGAACTTTTTTTTTCAAGCAAGAACTTTTTTTTTCAAGAAGCTTTTTTTTATGCAATTTCAAGAGGTTTTTCGTTATAAGTTTGCAAAGCATTTACCCCAAATCTTTTTAAGATAGTTTTAAAAATATTTAAGTCTGAAACAGAGATTTACCTAAATCAAAGAAGATAGTCGGCCACTTAGCAAAAAAATATCATCATTTACGGACCACCCCTCTAAGTAAAACTGTACGCTGTGGAAAAATTATAAAACTTTATACTTTATCTACCATGCTAAAATATTTAATGAAAATTTATGATACTCTTATGCAATTTCAAGAACTGCATTTTAATTATGTCACCCCTCAATAGATAGTGATGACTTTTGCTAATTTTATACTTCAACACAAAAGATTTTACAGTTCATACCAGATTTATATGGTGAAAAAAGGTTCTTCAGCAACTTTTTTCTCTTTAGCATCCCTCTGCTTATTAACTGTTCTTGAGCTTCTTTTCACTTTTCATCACCCCTTTGCTCATTATTATTAACATCTCGTTTGTTCCTCAGGATCCCTTTGCCTCTTAGCACCACTTTTCTCTTCAGCATCTCTTTCTTCTTGAGCCTCTATCTGATCTTCGACATATATCTTCATCGTGAGCCTGTTCTTTTCTTCATCATCCCTTTTCTCTCCATCATATCTGTTTGCTGTTTAATATTTTTGACTTTTGATTCACTTTATTTATAGTATGGCTGTCTCGCACGGATATCTGAAAGTCTCACTTTCAACGATCTCACGGACCACCGCACCGTTTGGAAGTCATCGGTCTAAAACAATTTATTAGTAAAAGAAAGTGCTTTTTTACGAATTTCGAGTTTTACAGGAGAGAAATGTTAAATTTGTATGAAGAAAACATTGGAAACGTTCGGCAAATCAAATAAACGATCAAGAGTTAAATCCAGTTGTAAATGACGTAAGTCATTTATAATCATTTGTTTGTTTGGTTGGTTTTTTTGGTCTATGCTTTTTGTTCTCAGAACCTTCGCTTCTAACCCGATAATAATCACATTTGATTCGTGTAAGTTGACGTGTTGCCAGTGACAGAAAACCTCTATAATCTGTAACCGCACACTCATCAGTGTTGATTGTTTATTTCACAATGCTGCAGCATCAATTTGGGGTAACATAAAGGCCGAGAGCAAATGAAAAAATAATTTTTACCCTTAGAAAAATCCTTTCCTCCAATTAAAGACATTTCAGCACATGCTCAAGCGCGCTCAGAAACTTCTCCCATTGGATTTAGAGGATCTTGGTAATTTAGTCACTAGACCTCACCTAAGGAGAGCTGCGATGTTAATGCAGTCCAATTATCCGATTGTAATACAGCAATTCTAAGCCCCAAATCAAAAGAACGCAAGAATTGAATGCTGTTTTTTAACGTTTTCTTATTCTCACTTTCGTGTGGAACTTCTAACTGTACCCATGGATTTTCTTTACATGAATAAACAAATTGTGACTTTAGAAAGTTTTAAAGCCCATGAAGTGTCTAAGAAACTGCGGATGACGCATGCGTAGTACCAGGAGTTTAATTGACGTTTGGTTGAGTAAAAATATTGGATAAGAAATTATTTTTAGATTATCTCTGAATAATCTCCAATTGATAAATAAATTCAACTGATAGATTAAATATCTGATTGCTAAAAAGTATCGGTACAAAAAACCAAAATTAACTTTCACTTTTGATGTTTACATATTTTAATAGTCAGTTTCATCATTTTATTACGTACAAAATGTGTTTGGTACTTTCTTGACTCAATGAGTTAAATTTCGCTTCTACCGAGGCTATTTTAACCAATGTTTTCATTTTAATTTGGTTCTTACGTATTATCCAGTGCTGAATCCGAAAACTTTATCAAAGCCCATTGATTGTTCTATAATTTGAACTGAATTTGACGGTCACAGAACGGTCGATGGGATAATACGTAAGTACCAAAGTTATTTTTATACTTAAATTTTTAGATAATTTTGAGATTTTGGAGGCCCTTAAATTATAGGGGCCCCTAGGCTCAGGCCTCACTGGCCTAATGGTAAATATGGTTCGACTGGGTGTTCCATATGTCTTACGGAACCCTTGAGGAAGCTTCACGAAATTCCAGTGTTCTATTTCCAGGGTCCAGCGTTTCTTTAACGATATAGAGAACTTACATACAGACTGGCACAAACAGACACATTGAATTTCATCACAGACGTTTTTATCCGTTTTTATTCAGTTGCCCTTTTGGAAGTGTCTATTTGGACGGCAAAAACGGCAGTTGGCGCATGCGCCGTAGGTCTCGCGGTTACGTAGCAGTCCCGGCGATCCAATCAGAACCGTTGCCGGGTAAAAAAGAGTAGAGTTTGGTTGTATATTTGCCGGCCAAATAGACAGTGCCTATACTTTTTTTGTGAACATTTACGATTCATTTAAAAGAACTCGAGGAATTTTAAGAATAGAAGCTGTGCATTGAGTGACTTTCCCTTAAGAAAAAAGAAAAATTTGACTTTTAAAATGTGTGCATATATTTCAGACGTGACTGGAACAATAATGTATTTATAAAGAAAACACCGAAGATTTTTTTTTATATACTCGAAGCATCGGTATCCATCTATTCTGAAAGCGTTCTCAATAGCCGATAAAACTCGCTTTCCGAAAACAAAACGGTCATCCCTTTCACCTTAAATCACTTTTACGTCTGCCATACCTGTGATGTGAAGACAATACCAAATAAGCATTTGAATGGCGGGTTTCCAAACGAGCTGTTGCAAATTTCGAAGGCGAAAGAAAAAAAATGTTTTTCACGGTCACTGAAAATAAAGTATCAACTTTGCCAAATTTCTCTTATCTGTGTGTCTTTTAACTTTTTCTGATAGTTAATTTCTATTCTGTTTATAAAGGATAAAACTTTTTTGTCGAAAAATATTTTTATACGTTATACAGATTCTATCAGCTACAAATAGTAAAACATAATTATATAAATGATGTTAAGCAAAAAGTATCTATTCTTTAGACAAAAACTTGACTTAGTTTTTAAAAAATAATTTATTGCCCCTTATATGAAAAGGTAAATCAACAAATTCAGAGATTTAAACAGCTGTCAACTTTTAAAAACTTTGATAAAGCTAGTACTAATAAGACCAATTCAGTACTGAAAAATATCACACTTCTTTTTCGACTAGAAGTTTCAATTTTGTGTCCTTTTCTTACTATAAATTAAATCACTTTGTTGAAACAAATTGAAACTACATGTTTAACTTCAAATCCCCCCTCCTTTTTTTTTCAAAAATGTTAATCTATGTCCTATATTCTAAAACAAATTCTTTACTGATTAAAAATCTGAATAATCCTTTTTTTCTCATTTTTGTACCATTGCACCTAACTAAATAATAAATTTGAACCCGGAAATTTGTATTAAAATGAGCAGGATATCTTGAACTCTAGTGTGAATCCTCCTGGTTACGTGCTTGAATTTGTCTGAATTAATGATACAGAGAGCACATGATAACTGATTAATCATGTAGGCGATTCATCAATCATCACGTGATTAATCATACAGGGAGGATACGCTACCAAAGAGCATTCGACCAAAACGTTAAATTTTTTATACACGTAGTTTTAAAAACTTTAAAGAACTTAGACTATGTATGTATGTAGACTATGTATTTATTATAAGAAATTATTATAAGATTATTATAAGAACTTAGAGATATAGGCCAGTCCCCTCCTGATTGAATTTCTGTCTGGGGGAGATGGATTTCCTATTTGCTTATATTTTTCTGACAAAAGAGAAGGAAGATATAAATAATAATGCTTACGTAAGACATTTTTAAAAAACTTCTTTAAGGTTTTTGAACAGCTTTGGTAAGTATTTGCTGAAGAGATAATGAGCATTTATGCAAAATTAAATTTAAAAAATTGTAAGAAGCTAAGAAACTTTTGTCAACAAAATTGGTAAGGAATTTAAACTTGCATTTTGAACAGTGAGTAGGGGTTATAGCGGTTTTCTTCCGGAATAGTAGGGAGGGAGGTTCATTTGCTTATATTTGTTGACAGAAGGACAGAGGGCTCAAAAATTTGTTTTACATTGTTATTTTGTTTGTTGCGTTTCCCTAAATTGTAGTACTTTTGATCAAACGAGGTAGGGGGCTTAATACTACTAGGGGGCTGATACATACTTCAAAAAATGCCCTCCCCCAGTTGCTGGGTCCTATCTTGGTCACCATAATGGTCCTAAAACTTCCTTTCTGGGAATTATACCTTAATTTAATAAAATGTTTCGATCGAAGCACCATCCCTTTCATTGCACCCAATTCATGAGTATACGCCCCCCAAACAAGCTTTCGAAACTGACCGCCAGTTGCGGGGCAGTCCCCACTTCCAGTTCGGTTGCCATAACAACGCCTAAAACATTTCCCCGCCACGCTTTCTTGTCCCGTCCCACACAAAGCGAACAAAAAGAACCAAAAAACATCCGCTCCTTCGGCATGCGGTGGCCGAAGCTCGTGGCTTCTGCAAGCGATACTGAACTTCTCAAGCCCGCGTGAAGTCAG
Organism: Tetragnatha montana; assembly: GCA_963680715.1. Lineage (NCBI taxonomy): Eukaryota > Metazoa > Arthropoda > Arachnida > Araneae > Tetragnathidae > Tetragnatha > Tetragnatha montana. The sequence goes on from OY796683.1 coordinate 28,848,099, forward strand.
CAAAGTTCCGAACACTTATGAGAAGGCCCCGTAAAATAAAAAAGAGCGCCAAACCGCTTTTTTCTTTTTGATGCTACTTCGGGTTTTGAAGTCCAAGGCCAACGTTTCGCTTGACTTAGTAGAAGTGGTGGAACCGCCACACACAACCCGCAGGTATTTCGAAGAATGCAACACCTTTTTCTGTGTGGGGCACCGGCCCCGTTCGCTCAATGTTTTGGTTCCTGAATCTACCTTAGGAATGGTAAGTACCCACCTGGTTTAGAATATACTGTCTTGTTTTTGTTTTCTCCTTGGAAGTAAACATTTGGCAAGTTTTTTTGCTCCGGCGGGCGGAAGCAATAATGGGCTAATATCATCATCAAATTTAAAATTGGCAATTTTCAAAAGAATAGAACATACCTAAATTATGTAATTTTTATGATGAAGTTTTGTGTCTCTTTAAGGGACCTCCATAAATTACGTGAGGTGAAAAAGGGGAGAGGGGTCCAGTAAAATCTCACCAGAGGGAGGGGGGAGTCAAGTCTCGCGTCACAATTTTAGTTTAGAAATATACTTTTTTTAGGAAAACGGTGCAGATTAGTCAAAACCAAAACAGCGAGTCATATAGCCAATCAGTCGTGATAACCAACCAATAAACCAATTTTTGATTTCAACATGTATTTGCATCAAAACGTTTGCTATGTGTATGTTAGGTGTTATGGCGATAGGACGAAACAAATATATTAAAGAAAAGCGAGAACATATTAAAGAAATTGATTTATTAAGTGCCATGGCAATAGGACGAATGATTAAATACTCATGGCTAGAACATATAAAAGAAATTGATTTATTTAAAAATTATAAAGAAAATCTCACGTGAGAATTTGAGGGGCAGGCGGGGGGGTCCAGCAAAATCTCATTAATCTCACCAAGGGGGAGGGAGGGGTCCAAAATTTGGAGACAAAAAACAACTCGCGTAATTTATGGACGTCCCCTTAAGTAATTCCGAAACAAGAAAGAAAAAAAAAGTATTCCGAAGAACTTTTATAGCTTAGAAATTTCCAATGAAACAAAAGAATAGTTGACTCTAAAAACTGCCTGTAATTTTATTTTCTTATCAAACACGTGAATACACAAACTAAATCATAAACAGCTACTTTGATACTTCTTACATTCCTATAAATATAATAAATTTTATATAATAAATAACTAACACACAATACTCAAGGCTGGTAGTTGTCCTGAATTTCCTGAAATTTAAAAAAAGAGAACCTTAAATGTCCTTAAAAATAGGGAATAATCATGAAATTTTGAATTGTTTCGTTATTTTATGTTTCGTTCTCTGATTATAAGCTGTGAGGTTTGCAAACGTATGAATCACAGGCAAATCTTCTGCATTTTGCCGACTTGTAACAAGAAATTTAGTGCTTCTAACGTGGGTTCTCCCAAGTTCAGTCTCATGCTAGAGAAGTGGTTCCATAGTGGGCGGTACCACTCCCAGGGGGGCGTTGAAGTATTCTAGGGGGGCGGTGATGAGTTTATAGGAAATTAGAGGGCGTTATTAATTAAAGTAAAAGGGGGCGTTGACTACTTTTAAACTACATGGTTAATGTCATTTTATACATAAAAACATTCAAAAATCCCGTAAAACTATCTTAAAACTACTTTTAACGTGCTAAAATTTAAAAATTTGGAGGGCCCCGGAACCAACCGGTTTCAGTTATTCAGAATTAGGTAAAGAATTATTTTTGAATCAAACTTTATAAAGAGGTAGAATCGAATTATTTTCCTAATTATCTGAAATTAAATTTAAAGATGCATAGAAAACTTAACTTTTGAATATTTACCATACTAGGTTACAAAATTTTTCGGTTAAAATCAAAGTTTTTTTTTTAAATTAAAGTCTTTTTATTACAACATTGGTATAAAATTATTTGAAATATAAGCAAATTAAGGGCAAAAATTTGTGAGGGGGCGGAGGAAAATTTTATTCTTGAAAAGGGGCGGTGCTCCCAAAAAGTTTGGGAACCTATGCGAGCACGTCCAGCAGAAATATTAATTCTACTGACAACGCTTAAATACAACTTTTTATTTTATTCAACGAGTGCATTTAGCGCAATATTACCGGTGACATTGAATGACACTCGAACATACATAAAAACATTAAACTATGTAGTTTATATGAAAGCAAAGCATCAATCTGTATTTTAATTAACATATAGAGAGATTAAATTTTGATTTCACTCATTCAAATCCTATTTCTCGTAAAATGTCCGGAAATTTTGTTAAAAGTATGTTCTGAAATTTTGTTTTTGGGACTCAGCCTTGAATACTGCCACCAACTTCTGCATTCTCTCACAATTGAATTTTTATCCACTTTGAGCTATTTTTCAATCTTAATCTTCATTAAAAATCATCAGACATCGAATTAGATGAAATATAATTTAGTTTTGAGAAAACAATCCATGAAAAAATACACCACTAATATGGCTTCAATTGGCAGTTTTATTATATCGGCAGTTATCTCATGCTTGAGAGATTTTTATTCGTCACTTAAGAAAATGGAGAAATTAAGTAATACCTGATGATGCGTCTTAAACAGTGGCTCCCAATTCATAAAATTCCAAGGACAACTAAGCACAAGATTAGAATCTTTACGGGCCACCCTTTATAGCTTAATAGTTTTTCACCTTCACAAAAATGCAAGATGAAAGTTTATTACCCTAATAAAGCTTGAAAACTTTATGTGATTTCTTGAATTATAATTCTAATTTAAGAAAAATTTCATTTTACATCACAAAAGATAGTTATTTTCGTGGATATAATTAAAATTTCGGAACCCACAAGAAAAAAATTTCAGAACTCTGGATTTTACTTTAAATATTAATAGTATGGGAAAGTAATATCAACAATTTAGTGGGGACTGTTATCCCCACAAAATGTTAATTAGTAAAACAAATATATGAAAGTCATCGGTACGGATATACGTATATAATTCCTCGTTCAATTCTCTCAAATTTATTGGAACTATTTTATGTGCTATAGGACCCCCCTCACGGACCATTTTCAAGGGTCTCACGGACCATCGGTTGGGAACCACTAGTCTTAAACGGCGGAGCAGGAAAGTGTATTAGGCTCTCCTTTTTCCAATTAACTGACCTTATAAGAAAATTAATATTGATTCAAAATAAAAAGGCAGACTTCAATACGGAATTCCTTAGTCACATAATGACAGTGCATCATTAAATTGATTGCAGAATGGGATATACATATGCAATTAGGAAATCCGGTTGATAAGAAAAAGTAGTTTCATTTTGCAACAGAAACTATAAAGTAAAATTGTTTATTTTTAAACTTTCTGCAAGTGAAAGTTGCATAAAGTGTTGAGTAAAAGTTTTAAGTTAAAAATAATTTAACAAGGCAGTGGCGTACCACATATGACTTAATCATCGGAACAACCGGAAATTATTATCCCTTTAATTCAGTGGTTTTCAAACCTTTTCAAAAGTAACCCTTTTCTTGAAAAATGACATTCCCAGTGTCCAATAAAAATGTATATTTCTCCCTATAAAACGAATTACATATTAGTTAGGTAACAGCTAATTTTCCATAATTTTTTAATAAACATAATTTTTAGTTAGTAATACCCAGATTACTAACTTAACAATTGAAATCTAAGTTTATCGAGAAGTGGTTGAAAACTTTTCATTTGTATGGTCTGTAAACATACCGAAACCACTTAAACTAAATTATCATAAAACTTCTTGAAAGTATCAAAAATTTAAAAAATCTTTATGAATAGGCTGTGCCTAATTATGTTATTTTAAACCCCCATACTATCCCTGGACACACTTTCCGGCGCGGCGTAAGGCTTTAACGAATGACCATGGGAAAGACCTTTTGCTCTTCAAATCCCATGATGTCATACCGGTTGTTTTGCTGTGATCCAAGGGCATCTGGTCTAAAACATGTTCTCACGTTTAAAGCATAGAGTAGTTTAAAGTCATTAGAGTGGTGAATAATAATCATTAGAAGCATTGTTCCGATTGTGATTCTAGTTGGAAGAAATAGTTTAATTTTATCTATTTTGTTATAAAAATACACTATAAACTATTTTAGATTAGTGGTTTGAGATTATACAAAGATATCCTACAACTATACTAAAAAATCATTTATTTGTTCGTATTTATTGACTGTCTGGCATATTAAATTAATAACATAAACATAAATTATATATCAGAACTGCAGTTGCTATGGTTGCAGACTTATTGTCTCATTAATGTGTCCCATTCGAGATGAAACACCATTGGGAATTCTTGTAAATATCGATATTGTGATCATATTCGACGAAATGGTGTGAAAAAGACTTACCTTATTTTGTGTGTTCAAAGTTCTCCACGGTAAGTGTTTTTATTCAAAGATTTTGTCTAATTTTCATCACTTTATAAGTTTAGCAGTTCTTAAGTTTAAGAACCACTTAATTTTTTTGCGCATCAATTTGAATTATAATCAATGCTTTATTATTTTGATCGGAAATACTCCATTGGTATCAATATAAAGTGTCTACATCTTTAAAGTTCTAATGAGGTTTTAATGAACTCTAAATGACACTTATATAGTTAAGTTCGGAAAAATACTTACCTACTAACCTTATTAAAAAAGGGAATGATGAGATTAATTAAGCTTACTGCATTTACGATGTCTTTTCCAATATTTTTCTGTACGTAAATTTAATACGTATATTTTATGCGTTTATTGCATTAAAGTTAAGAAATATTTGTTAGTTAAAGGGTGTAAAGGTTTTTTTCCTTTTTGTTTTACATAGAAAAGAACAGCTTTTAATTTTTCCTATCCAATATTGGTTGATTTTACATAAATAACTACTTAAAACTCGCCCTGCGGATGTGATTAGTGATTTGATTTAAGAGTCTACTACAATGGAGTAGCTAAAAATATTTTTAGGGATGTATTGGATTACGGAGAATAAGGGGTACTTTAAGTCATTTTTTTTATGGTCAAAATATAAAAATTTAGACTGTCAGGAAGGGATTTTTTCTGAAGTTTCGTACAGAGATTTTTGAGCAGAGATACCAACCATTCTGTATTTTGCGGAATAATTCCGCATTTTGGTCCTTAAATCCGGAATGACTGAAATATGGATATATTCGTTGCCAGGTTGGAAAAAATCTAGAATTATCAGGAAGTATGGTAAAATACGAAAAATTTTTTTACTAAACTGTACAATTTCAATTTCATTTAATCCCACACATTATGGATTATTACAAGAGAAAGTTATTAAAAACCTTTCCCAAATCCTCATGTTTTTATAATTATTATACCAATTTAAACATTTTCATCGAAGTTTAGCGAGTTTCAATTGTAAAGTCGGCTTTTCCTTCAGTTCCGCATGAGTTGCAGGAATCTCGTTTTTCTTGGGAAATGTTGGATTATATTTTGCCTTCAATAAAACTAAGTATTGCCGTTCAGATACTATACTCAGAACTTCAACTGGGTATATCAAATAATCATATGCGAGGATAATGTGTGTTCTACATCTCAAAACGTATAATTCATAACTACCACCAGAAACAAGTTTTAGCTATATCACCATTGAACGAAACGCAAATAATAAATAAGCTCATACCCTTTTCCCGAGACATGATGGGACTACTAGGTGCTATTGAGATCATTATTCCTGTTCGTATTAAAGCGCATTGTTCTGCCCGAAACGTGAGGGTGGTAAGAATGGTCTTGTTAAGAACTCAATTTCGGAAATTGGGAGTTGAAAAGAAGATGACGTAACTGTCATGTGGCTGTCTTTTGTTCCGAAGACTGCAAATGGGTATTCTGACCCAACGGTAAAAAATTGCGTTTCCAAAGAAAGATGGTGAATATTATTTTGCTAGCATTAAACTCTTATTACCTGTTTTGTTTTAGTTTACAATTGAATAGAAGAGAGCAAAGTTTATTAATATATCATTTTCTAATATTTTCCATTTAAAATTAATTTTCCTTTTGAACTTTACATACATGTTCTTGATGTTTGGGGCCGTTCAAATATTACGTAAGCACCTAAGGGGGTTCGTTCTTTGCTTATTTTTCCTGACAAAGGGGAGGGGGTATGTGGGATGCTTACGTAAGATGTTACAAACACTGGAATTTTTGAAAATCTCTTGATTCTTTGGGTAAATAATTTTGAAATTAGACCAAAAATAAATTTTACAAAAAATGTTACATTTTTTAGGCACTGCTAAACATTTTGTACAAAAAAAAACAAAGGAGGGCAGTTTTCTTACTTAATTACGAGGGAGATTTGTGACAATTTTTTTTTTTTGTGGGATTTGTTAACTTTGCTGACAAGAGGGGAGGGGGAGGTCAAAATGACCAAAAACGTGCTTACGTAATATTTGAACGGCCCCCTTTGTTGTTTTGTTTGTTGCAGTGGTTCCTAACTCGTGAAAGCCTGGGGACCACAGTTTTAAATTAAATAATTTTAATAACCATCTTTACCCTCTCTATCACTTAATAGAAATAGTCCTTAGCCATCACCAAATTTAAAGGTTATAATAGTTTATTTCACTTCATACCCCTTAAAAACATACTGATTTAATTATTTTCATTTGTTGCACACACGCCTCAAATTCTTTATTCATTTTTAACGGCATTTTTCAATAATAGATCGTATTATTCCTTCTTATATTCATTGTAATGTAGAATTGTTATGAATGTTCTTGGTAAATTACCTTGCTTTCTTCCTGCGCTTTATTAGTGGTTCTAAGGGGGGGGTTCATTATAAACTGGGTTTTTCATTTTTAGTATATCACATTATTGTTATGTAAAATTTTAATGGGTATTTATTGATTGGAAATATATTAACTTTCATTTCCATTACAAAAGTATGTTGTAAAAAGTGTTTTTCTTGCATGTAACAACAATTGTTGACAAAGAAACAAACCTAATAATTTAGAGGTTTTTTTTACTTTTATTCCAATTAAAAAAGTATCAAGAAAGATATTCCATTAATAATTCTATTATTATATTGGTTTCATTAATCCCTGATCTTTACCAAAAGAATAAATAATGTTAAAAGAGAGAGAATACGTGTAGCGTGCTAGAAAACGTTTAATGCATTATAAATCATTCATCGGCATCGATTGAAACATCGAAAGCATTCTTCCTTAAAAGAAAATCGACACAAATCAATTTCTTCATTCGACTTGAATTCAAGAGCTGGTAAATATTAAGTGGGGCTTTTATTTCCTGCATAGAATAAGTTACACATTACATTTATCGTTAAGCAACAGGTATTTTATAATTTAAAAAGTTTTCCCATTGTGGATCATACTCATATCGTTTTTATTTTGTTTACGTTGCCAGGGTTTTGTTAAGCTGGTGCGTGATAGAAGCTTATAAAGTTTCTCAGTTTCTTTGAAAGATAATCAATTTGTCGATTTCTTCGGCTAAACGTTATTTTATAGGAATTTTCATGTCTAGGTTCTTTCAGTTTGTTATTTAAAGGGGCTATAAGACACAAAAATCATCAGATTTTCGGAAAAAATATTCTTTAAAAAATTATCCAGTTTGTTCTGTTTAAAATGGTGCTTGAATCATGTTTATCTTTTTTTTTTAGCATGTGGGAAGTTTCTTTGGTGGTCTAGCATTCTATGTTCTAATTCAGGGGTCATCATCCATCATCATTAATAATAGTATATGTATAGTAACTTTTACGGATTGGTCGTCATTCTTTTTTTAATTTACCTTAATTTTAAACTAATTTTTATTGATAAGATTTCAACCACAAAACTTTAGATCATACACACATTTTTTTCATATTGCTCTTCTTATGATTTAAAACGCTTCCAATTAATTACTTTCTGAAGTGCATTTTAGGAGCTGTTCGCAAATTATGAAACAATAAGATGGAGTAGGAGATTTTAAAACTGTTTTTCAATGCTTTCTGTTACTAGTAATTTTAATTCAATAGGTTTTTAGGTAACGAATATAAATTAAGGTTTAAAGTACGTTAATTTTAGGTTCGATTTTAGCGAAAAGAGGGAAAAGGGGGTGTTGGGAAGTGACAACTAGTGATATGGGAGAAGAGGTAAAAAAACCTTATGAAAATTGTGTGGTGTAGTTTGTGAATGGTCCCGGAATTTCCCCTACTCTCCATCATCTGCTTCATCGACAATGGTAGCAATAAAAGAAATCTTCGAATTCAATTTAGACCAAATCCGCTCTGTATCACAAGGGTATCAAGATAGACGATTTCCAATGTTATATAAAGAATATAAATGGTCTATCTTGGGAGACGATTTTCGATGTTATAAATAAACACTAGAAATGTTATATTTCTAGTCGCTTTGCACTGTGTCACATCACAGGAACATTTAACATCTTTTGTTAGGTCCGGGAGAAAATTATTGCAATATTTTTTTTGTGAACCAAATTGATAAATTGTAGATTGTATTCTAACATGCATGACACGAACAGACTCAGCTTAAATTCCTTTACCATATTGTTTTTAACCCCTAGTATTTACTGTCTGAGGAGGGTAGTCACATCTGATAAATATTAATATAGCTTTTACCATAAAATACCATGCTTTATTTCACTCAAAGGTATTCGTAACAAGATTGATAGACAATAGGGACTATTAGTCATGCCTAATAAAGTCTCCTTTTTTTGTAGATTTCTCGGAGGAAAAACAATCTACATACCTAATTGTTTCTTCTTATGGATATTTTTTTTCTTGAAGTATTATATTTTAATATTGTCATCTATCATGAAGTATATTTTATCATGAAACTATGTTTTTAAAGTATTCTGCTTTTTTTGTATCATATTATAAATTTCAATGCTGGAAAATAAGTTAGGAGATATTATTACTTTCACTCTTTTTTCTTAATTAAAAGGCAACGACACTTGTATTTGTACAGAGAAAAAAAAGGAGTTCTAGAGCTTATGAGAAATGTATCTTTAATTTCATTAAAAAGTACATATAACATATTCCTATTAAACTAAAATTAAAAACAAAATCTCAAAATAAACTTGCAATTTTTTTCAAATTCCTGGTAATAAATGTGGGTATTTTATGAAGGTTTTAAACTTTTTAAACATTATTTTTGATAAATGGAATTTAATTTCATTTAAACTATCTTTTAAATAATTATATTTCAAACCTTTTTTTTGGGGGGGGGTTCTTATTTAGATACTTTTTATGTAAGAATCTGGTAAACTCAAGTTTTCGCGTTTCTTTAAAAACATCATTATTTTTTAACTTTACATTAACTTAACATTTAAAAAGTTTATTTTACCATAATAGTATTATTTTGTTTTTAGAGAATGAATAATAAGCAGACCGGTTTGACTGAATTCAAAATTACCTGTAACAACGGAACTTTTAGACGCCCTTTTTCCATACATATTTTTTATTTATTAAGTACATATTTATTAAGCAGCCTCTTATTATACACTTTACTATCAAGTATATATTTATTAAGCAGCCTTTATACACTTTACTATGAAGTTTTTTTTCAAGTGTTACGAACTCTGTATCGGCATCGCTTAAGCTTTACATCACATACGATTACTTCTCGGCAACTAGGAACTCTCACTTAACCCGTGACACCAATGAGGAGTAATTTGTCTTTGTGTGGTGGCATCGGTCGGAAACGGCACAATCCCAAAACAGGCGCACATGTTTTTTTATTCTTTTGATCACCCACACAGCAGGTTTAGTAACATGACCGCCAAGGCCAGGGATAGAGTACTAAGCTATGATTGTCACCAGTTTTCTCTCCTTTGTTCAACATACATCAACATAGCTCTGGCAGGAGATATTCGTACCGTTATTTGTACTTAAGGGAAAGGAGGGTAAGAGTGCGCAGTCGGGTAAAAGTATGCAGCGGGTTTTCTCCCTATTGGCAACAAGTATAAGTTGGAGAGAGTATGATCAATGGACACTTGTATCCTAAAAGATTGTCATTATGATTTTAACGCATTCTGTATTATATTTTTATCAGGTAAAGTATGGTTTCTAAAGTTAGCATCTAATTTTTCTGTGTGTGAAGGAATCTTAATTATTTTATAAATAAAGAAATAATGATTGCTTTCAAATTGAATTTTTTTGTGATTTTACAAGTTTTCAGGGAGCGTACTTTTGGCCTCGCGTCCTGCGTACTTTTGCCCCCACGTTGGGTAAAAGTACGCATTCAAATTTTTTATTTTCTTTGCGATTTTTAACATATTTTCGTTAAGACCAAGACTTTTTTTTAAAGTTGACTTATGAGTCAATAAACTTGAGGATCTAGCTTTTAAATTCTTGATTTTAAAGCCTAAAATAATTTTTATGCGTACTCTTACCCTCCTTTCCCCTTTTACCAAGTAGGGCATTTCTCCTCACTTTTTTTTGCGGTCATCTTAAACACCTCATATATGTTTAGTTGACCAGGGCTGCACTGACAACCAAGCCTAATTATTCAAATATTCATGACTACAGAAAACTAGAAAATGCTAGACCAGTGTTTCCCAACGTGGGGCGCACGCCCCACCGGGGGGCAATATAAATTTCTATCAATTGAAACAAACGGGGGGCAATTTGAAACTTTTCAACCAAATTGCCCCCCAGGTGGGCCATGGACCACCAGGTTTTATTTACTTTCCAATAAGGATTGTCGAAAAAATAAAGGACATGGGGGCAAGCAAAATTTAGAAAGACTTTGGTGAGGCATGGACCGAAAAAGCTTAGGAAACACTGTGCTTGACTAAATTAGTTTCTTTATGAAAACTAATTCAATGTGTAGTTTTAATAATTTTCAATACATGTTAGTTAAATTTTGTTTGTTTGTATTTGTAGGAGGGCTAAAACTAAATATTTTACTTATATTGCGTTGCATTTTATTCACTTATTTATAAAGAGTATCAAAGATATTTTTATACAAATCTGGAGATGGATACTACCTAACCGTGTTCAAATTCTTTAATTTTAATTATTAAATGATTAATATTTAAAAACAGCGCTATTGTGCATGGAAACAACAAAGAATGACAACGCTTCTCTCTATTTCTAACAACTTATCCCCCATTATTTAATATTACATAACATCCAACTTAGCTATTTATGTTGATTAAGAGTCCTTTTTCGCAAAGCAGGTAAATGAATGAATATAACGCTGTCCATTTGGATCCTAGCATTCATTATTCATCTTCAACTATCCTAAATGGAAAGGAAATAACGATGTTTGAAGAACCCTGAAAAATTATTGATGAATTACGAATTTGCGTGAGTGCAAAACGTTGTCATTTTTTTCCCGTTGTATCTCCACAGTATCTCCTGTCACTTAGAACTGTCATTAAGTATAATTTAGTGTGCGTACATACAGGTCGGAGGTTTCAATCGTTTTTAGAATTCACTTTTTTTTAATGACATTTGGGAACGTTGGTAAAATTTGAACTTCCACGCGATAAAAAGATAACTTTTCTTTGTATTTCTATATCGGTTTAGTTTTGAAGCTAAGAAAAAAATTGTGTAAATAGCAGGTTCAAGTTAACACGTAGTTAGAATATCTTTGTTTCACACTTTTTCTACTATTTTCCCACTAAAATTTCATTGTTTTCAACTGCGCCTGAATTATTGTTCGTTGTCATGATTATAAATGTGCCTGTGTTTAGAATGCAGCTATTATGTATGGGGAAGAATATTTAAACATTGATTAATATATCCTGAAGAGGTAATTGGAAATTTGAATAACATGTATGAATTTAGTACCTTTTTATTTGGTTCTTCAATTTATATGTTTTATAATAATTTAAATTATAAGTTGACTTTTAAAAAGTTTTTTTGAAAAACAGCCGAAATATGTCTTTGTTGTGGCTCTCGAGATAGTTTGCCAACCAGTCAACTTTCTTTAAAAATATATAAAAAGGAGTAAAATTACCGAAAAGTCTTTTTTTGCTTAATGGCAAATTACAAAAATATTCACATAAATGATTTTGATGTACCAATAACTTTTGTTTCTTCCTTAACAAAGTTACTTAATTTAATAGTTTAACTAACGCATCTTGCGTGACAGGAAAGATTAAAAGTGCTACTAATAATATATTTGCGTGTTACACATCCTTAGTTCATTCGAACGTTATGATTTGGCAAATGTGTTCATCATCAAGATGATTCAGTTCAGTTCGGTCTTTGACCTCCCCTAATGATGTCTGGAGATGCGCTAGCATATTACTCTTTATTTGCATTTTAATTTCCCCCTCTCTAAATTCAGAGATTATAACATTTTTAAGTGCATGTATAAAATGATTAACATAGAAACATTAAACACGGTTTTTGTTGTCAATTTAGCATTTGTTCAGACTTTATTCTTCAAAACTTTTCTCGATAAAAGCCTTAAAAAACATTTTTTTTTTAAATTTCAAGCTTTATTGTTAACAATATAAAAGTGCTAAATTTCTTTTGGGGGTATTTTCATAAAATAAAAGCTATTTAATGTCATTTTCTTTCGATATTTGTTTAATAAAGTATTTCAAAACTTCCACGAGAAGAACTTTTGATGTCGTACAACATTGTGGCGGTTGTTAAGGAAACGGATTTTCCGCTCAATTTTGGAGGAAATTCATAAACACTGAAAAAACGTTTTGTACCAAATCTGTGTAGCTATCGTTTAGGGAACGTACCCATACTACGTGACCTATTTTTTACTATTTTTGACCCCCTCCCCCCCCCTTGGTGACCACCCGTAGTATATACCAAGACCCCCCCCCCCCTCAAATTTTCACGTAGTAGTATACATTAATACGGTTTTCAATAACTTTTAGTAAACTGAAAGTTAACAAAAATTAATCTGGCTTAATTTGTCTTTATTAATACAGCGCTTGCTTCGTGACGCCAAGAGTGAGTGAATACAAGTGGAAAATATATTATCAAGAAGAAAAAACTTATGTAAAAGTTATTGTAACAGTAACTTAATTTACAAAAACAAGTCTTCTTTTCTTTATTTTTTGACTACGTGACGAAACCCTAAGCCCCCCCTTCCCCCTGTGACCAAGCGTGGTATTTTGAAGACCCCCCCCCCTCCTCTCCCCCCTAAACAGGTCACGTAGTATGGGTACGTTCCCTTAGATTTGTACTTCTTTTCAAAGTTTTGATTTTCTGTCAAAGTTTCAAAATGTCGTTTTATCTAAATACATAAATTTCTATTTAGAGGAGTTATAAAAAGAAATATCCCCTTTTGCTTATAATTATAAAAAATTTGCTTCCTTCTTTTCTTTAAAAGTTATTAAAAGGGAAAGTTAAATCTATTTGAAAGGGAAATTAAAATAAACTAAACCTGAGTCACATTAACCGAATTGAGGCCAATAAATATTTAGTGGGAAAACGGAGAAAGTCTTTGAAAGCCAAGAGTAATCGCTGCGTGAACAAGTGACCCAGAATCGAAATGGGCTTTTTCAGGAATAAAACCGAATCCAAGGGGCGCCTCTAAGACGACTTTTCCAGCTTTTCGTGGGGGGGGACTCACATGTCAGGAGTATAACTCACTACGATCAAATAGCGGACTCTTTGGCTAGGGAGATTCTATTTAGGGAGGATGTTAAATGCTCTCAATATTCTTTTTCCTAGAGCTGAAATTGCTTTCTTAAAATATTTAATAAAGTAACTCGGGAGTTCTCGATATGGGAATGCCGTTCGGGTTGTCAGTGGTATGCCGCGAAAAAGTTAATGAAAATGTTTGACTGATTATTTGTTTCTCATTTTGATACCTGTAAGAAATGGAGATTGAAAAACACCTCTTATTTTACATATCGATATTGGGTATCGAATACCTTTAGGAATATACTATCTGTAGTATTTTAACTTCAACTTCGAACCAAATTCAGTCGAGTCCGCTATAGTGAATCAGGAGTATAGGGAATAATTTCGTTATAATAGATCTTTATACAAAGTTTACGAATGAACACGAAAACAAACTAATATTGGTTATTATAGGGAACTATGTATATTTGGTCTTATGGCGGTTCACTACAACGGTTCTCGACTGTAGGTGCTCAAAGTAATAATCAAATCTGTAGAATGCTCCTTTATAGTTAGTAAGAAATGATTATCGCATATTGGGCTCAAACAATATTGCAGAAAATGCTAGGTTCATATTTGAAAAATATTAATAATCCTTTAAGAAAGTGATTTTTCTGTCAATGTATATAATTCTCATATTGACCACTTAAAAGTGTATGGTTTGAAGCTTTACTCAATTTTTACCCATTTTCAATGATCATTCTTCAAAATTTTACGCTGGATGACCTGAAGTAAGCGATTATTTCCTAAAAAGTAAAACCTTACAAAATCGTCATTTTTGTAACTACTACTGGCAATAGAATTAAAATGCATATTATAGATAAATTCGAATTTTTACGTCTTCCCCCTGAAATGTTAGTAACATCGAGTTACATCATAACACACCTGAAGCGCCAGTTATATAATCTCCCTCATCTAATTTCATCCCATCAGACATTTCCCCATTCTTCCAACCAAACGCTGGCGTCCGATCCATCCAAAGCCCTTCGATCCATCCGTTTGATGACAAACTCTTCTCCGAAAACCGGACTCAAACAATCCGCTCTCTCCAATCGATCCACATCCTCCTACTCTCTCCTCCTCTTCCTTCGGAACGGCGCGATGGAGCTACGGTGAATATATCCTTCACTCCACCACTCCGTTCCATTCATTCACAAAAGAACGGCGGCTGAAGGCAGAAGGCCAGGTGAATCTTTCCGATCTCTCTGTTGTTGTTAGTATTGCTTCTCTATATTGCCCTGTAGTGTATCTCTTTTTTTTTTCAATGTCGATTGTGTGTGACCTCGTGTTCAGGTGGGTATAAAGGTGAGAGGTGGTGTAAATTTTATTGTGCTCCGTGGGGATAGAGGGCGCTGCTTGGTAGCGCATTGCGCCCTGCCCTTTTGGGGGCTGTGATTTCGGGATGAAATCGTTTTGGGTGTTGATGTTCGAAGTCGTTTGCTTGGGGGACAGTTTTTTGTTGTTGGTTTTTTTTTTTATTGTTTTTTGAAAATATTTGTTATCAGTGAAACTTTGTTTGATATGTTTAGAATTGGTATTGATGAAAAGAACAAAAAAAATCTGAAATTATTCCATAATTATAAAGTTTTCAAAACATTTTCTTGCCAATATCCTAAGGAGTTCGTTTTAATAAAATAGTGTTTGAATGGTTTTTCTCTCGACACAATTAAATTTCTTTTCCTTTTTTTACAACGTTAAATTGAAATGTTTTGAAAGTTGTGGGTAGAGAATATTCAGTGTATACGAAAAATTATTAGTTGAATTTTTTTTTTACTCATACAACCTAAAAAAGGCAAAATATTTGGTTTAAGCGAGATATTTGATATTTGCTTCATAAAATATCTCTTGAAGTATAATTGCCTGAAATATACACACAATGATTATTTTATTGATCGATTATTTTTCAAATTTTTTTTTAAACTATAGGAATTTCATTTCAAGGAGTTTATTTTATGACATCCTGTCTCTTTATAAAAAAAACATTAAAAAACAAATCCGACATTTTTCAGTTTCAAATTAGTTTTTCCTCACATTCTGCACCCGAAATCCCTAATATTTTCTGATTGTGTTAAGTAACCAAATGATCACATTGACGAATTTAAGGTAACTAACTTTAATCGTTAAAAGCATTGTTTTGTTTCGGAGTCCTATCTCTTCATATAAATTAGGTTTTCCTTTTCGTCGGAATAGCAAGGAAATTCAAAACTATAAAAACACTCTAAAATTTGAAAATAATCCAATTGAATAATTTACAAATAATATTTTGCTTTGGAGTTATTAGAATCATACTCCATGCAATAAATTTGCTTAAATTCACTGTCCACTGTTATTTTCCATTCTACCAAAAAAATGTAAGATTTTAGTTACCTAAAAAAGTTGTACATTACGTTTTCCTCGCCCCTTTTTTTACTTCTTTACAACTGAGGTTCACCCCCATGGTAGGGAGTTTCTCTCAAATGTATTACATTCTTTTTGTTCTACCGTTGTGTTAACTCATTTTTGCGATGTTGCCAACATTTTATTTATAAATGTCTATTAAATGCAACGTGATAAATTGAAAACCGTCTGACAATCAACCAAGCGTAGTGACATTACGCCTTGATGTACACGATGTCGAGAATAGACTAATCATTAGGAGCACATGTGAAACAAAATTAAGGACACGGTTCGCATCTTGGACGGAGGCCAGTGATCAGTGGAAAGCATCTTATCGATTATCGCCCGTCTTAAGAGATGCAGGTTATTATTATATTCACGAAACGCTTTAAATGTCGCGACATATGGTCTAGTAACGGGGAAGGTCGATACCTGAAGGATGTATCACGGTTGGCAAGTTTTTGCAGCAGGTGGAAAAAGCCATCCCGGCAAAAGAGCAAAATCTTTTTTTTTTTACCCAATAAATGCTTTTTTTTTCATTATTATACCCGCTATAAATTAACAAATACAGAATAGTATTAGGAAATCTCTAAATATCCACCTCAATCTTTAATAAGAAAATTTGAATTATGAGGCTAAATCTAAATTTTCTACACACACTGCAATACATTTTACAGAATTGGTCAGTAGGTTTTTGCCAGAGAGGGAAAAACCTGTCAAAAACATATTTTCGACTCATAAATTTGCTTTTCACTTCTTTTTCTACCTTTATTAACAATCATAGAAAAACATTAAAATTCTTAAAAATGACTACAATAATTTATCTTAATAACACTGTAAAAGAGGGTTCATACAAGTTTTTGTCGCAGGTGGCAAAACCCCCCAAATCTACTTAAATACTAAACATTAATCTCAATTTAATTACTAATTAAATTAGAAATTCCACCCATAAAATTAATACATTAAAAAAAACTGAATTAATGATGCAATAAATTAAGAAATGAAAAAAAAAATATATATATATATATATATGTGTGTGTGTGTGTGTAAGTATTTCAGGTAAGGGATCTCAAAACTTTTATATTTGAATTCATTTTTATCATATTGTATTGTACTATTGTAATTGTTATTGTTACTATTATTATAACCAACATACATTTAACATAACATAGGTACACTTTTGTTATCCTAAAAAATTCACTGCTCAATTCACAAATTTATATATTTTTTGCCGGTTCTTACCATGTTGCCGATTTTCACTATATTTTACCAAGGGGAATAAACAACCATGTTTGATATCAAATACACTTTCAGGTATTAAATACTTCGGGAATAAGGTTTTTTTATGTTTGGGGTATTTGGGTTGGTCAGGTTTTTATTACTTTGGTTTTTAAACTGTGTGGTTTTAAATATTTTAACCTTAAAAGTATAAATGCAATACCCGCACGCGATTGAAAAATGCAGTGAATGAATTCTTTAAAGCGTTGAGGCGCTGTTGGTCCTCTATTATGCTCGAGGTATTTTTTAACTATGTAAATAAGTAGTTTTGAATTTATATTAACCTGGAATGAAAAAATAATTAAAGGGCAAAAGTTATTTTAAATTTTTTCCTTTAAAAATCATTTAAGATTCTACCCCTAGATAAATCCCCTAACCTAAAAATATACGCTTCAATAACAAGTTAATTGTAGGTAAGATGAAAGTTATATTGGTATAAGATTATCTTGGTCCTTATTTTAAATGTTTCCCTACTTAAATTGAACTCAAAGCAAAGAAAAGTTATCGTGATTTTACATAAGCGGACCACATTAATCGCGTTTTACTGGAGTTAACTAAATCCAAATATTCGATACTATCGATACCCCACAGTATCGATTTCTCTCTGTTGCTAGATTAAGATTAGTCCCTCGGACGATCGTTAGATTTGGGTGAAGGAGTGTTGTTTTTGTGACTCGAGCGCATTAAGGAAATTTGAGAGGGGCAATTTAACTGTCATTAAGGGTCCGGTGTCTTTTTTTTTTCTTAGTAAATGAAACTTGGATTTGTGTCCAGACAGTGGAATGAGTTTTATTTGATTTCACACTCAGTAACGTGTTTAGTCTACTGCCAGGAAGATTTTTTTCGGCTAATGTTACACTAACCTGATGGTGATGTGCTAGTTAATTAATTCTACGTTTCTTTTCAAAAATTTATTGAGTTATAAAAGAAGATAATATTTGCATTATAATAATCCATCGGTACTTTTTAGGATTAGCTGGGCTCAAGAGCAAAGTGAATCGCCAAAGATAAGCAAATATCAAAATAAAAACAATTAAAATATTTCAACTAACAGTGTTTCATTTGAATTCGATTATGTTTCAATCTTAATGAGTAATTTATAATACACCGCCAGTAAAATATAATTGACGATATTACTTTGTAGTCCTTTAAGTAGAAAAAAAAAACCCCACTTAAATAGTTAAATCCTACGTGACGTTAAAATCTTTTATGATATTAGTTTACTTTCTATAATTAAAAATGAGAACTGCATTTCCTTTCGTAGAACTTCCTCAACTCAAAGGGAAACATTTTCTCGTTTGAATTGAGGAAGCTTTCTTTTATAAATCTAACTCTTATAAAAATTTATATGTGATCGTATACTATTACAACATATTTCTATATTACATTGTCCCTAAAAACTTCAAACTATTACGTATTTACATAATTTATTTCTTTAATTGAGTATACTGTTTCTTATGTTTAAATGAAAAATATTAAAAAACAACTCTTACTCCCATTACAAACTTTTATTTTAGAGGGGGGTTGCTGGTTCTGTCAAAAAGATCTCTTATTATCAAAGTCCTAAGAACAGAGTACTAAAAAGAGCGAATCATTTAGGTTTTGTTACTTTGATAATCAAAAAGAAATATAAAGTTTTTAATACCTAAAAGTTGAAAACAATATTCAATATTTGAACTTAAAATTAGTTGAAGCTTCTACCAAAATTAGTTAGTATGTACAAACGAACTCATTTTCATAAGTTACCAATATCCATTAAGTTATATTACAAACTGCAACATTTAAAAAGACTTAAAATACAATATTATATTTGTATTGTCATTCATTTCATTAAAAAATTGCTCCAGATGAAATTGTTCAAATTCGATTAATCATTTTAATATCTCATTTTATCTTCTGTTTAAAAAAGTCTAATAAACTAATTTAATCATGGAATATTAGACTGAATGAAATTTCACAACTGCTTTAAGGAGTCCAACTGTTTTTTTACGTCACTATGACAGACTTTTATGTTACCGACTTGTTTCAGACGTAACAAATGAGAGGAAGTACTTTATATCAATACAAATGAGAACACTTCAATTTACCTCGTTACGTGCAGCTGGTACTCTTTTAAAGAACAGGGTGTATGCAAACACGTGAAAAATGTGTTTTCGCTTCGCTGACTGTCTGGTATGTTCTGTCGAATAAAAAGTGAGGATAATAATGTTAGGATGCAGATAATATGTGACTCAAATCTAAATAATATAGGATTTTCCATGTTTTGTTTTGAAGATTGGCTGAATATTTTTTACAAGTTGGTATTCGCGAAAAAAAATAGATAACATTTTTTTTTTACCTATTTTGGCTTTCAAAAAATGTGTTGGAGAAATTCATTCTTTTTAAATCATTTTAAAGTTTTATTTGTTAAAGCTAATAACAATTTTTTCGTATAAATTAATCCAAAAATAACCAAATAACAAAAAACTATCTTAACTTTTGCATTTAGTAAATCAGATTATATAATTCTGAATTCAAATATTATCATAAAAGATAGAACCCTTAGGATTTGAAAAAAAAATGAAGGAATTAAATAAATTTAATCATTCTGAGCTGTGGGAGTGCTTGAACAATCGCTAAGATATTTCAGTATAATTTTGTTCCATAGAAGCAATAAAAAAAATATGTTTTAAATAATTTTTGGAAGTATTAAAACTTTCATTTAAAACATTCATAAAAAATTAAACAAATTAAAAGATTTTACTAAAAGTTTTTAAACATTTCATGTAAAAATTAAGGAATTATTATGTTCCATGTTCTAAAAATTATTCTATATTTTTTTAACCTGTCTCTACTAAAGTTCACACAGTAGAACATGCAAAAGTGTATTATTACTACTGGGTTTTCCAGGATATAAATTACATTCTTCTTTTTTAATGCTCATCGTTTTCTAAAACCCCATTTATTCTGACTTTCTTCTTCCATCTTCCATGGACCATTGTTTTCGAATATCTTGTTCAAATAAACAAAATGGTTAACCACAAAATCGATTTATTAAAAATCAAAAGTGTTTGGTCACGGTGTACTAGATAGTAATACCTATAATAAGCGTGGAGATACATAAATGACGATTGCTATTAATGATTCCATCCAGTCACCAAAAACTCTAAACACCTAATACACTACCATTCCAACCACCCGTTTTCCTAACTGGTATTTCTTCTATGCCGCCCACTTATGGTCCTCTGTGAATCATTCATTCTCTATTGTCAACCGTAGTGTTTCGCTTTGATGAAGCTACCTTTATAGTTCTCATGACGGATACGACACGGACAAAAACTGTCACCTTTTCTTACCGAATATGAGTTCTTTTATGAGAACGCAATGAAGTGTGTCATCTCTGGCTACGACACTTTCAGTGTTATTTAGCAGTACCTTTCCGATTTAAAAGATCCTTTGGTGAACGTTTTTTTTTTTACCAGAATGTTGATAATCAGTAGAAATTAACAGACTTACTGGATATTTTTTAAGGATTATTGTTAAGTTAGAGTTAATAAATATTCTAACTTTTAAGATAGTTCAGTGAGCTGAGTTTAGAAGAATCCAAAAGGTCCTGTGTAAGCAGTTTACGGGGGTTGGTGAGCGACAGCGAGCCGGGGGAGGTAGCTCCCTAGTCTAGTAAAGAAAAAAAGAAATGTTTTGCCCTCGAAATGTCACGAATACCATGAAACGCCCTTAATTACAAATGGTTTTTCAACATGTGACAAGGCATTAAGTTTCGATTACTCATTCATACATATTCAATAAATTATTAGGGAATGAATTCATTTTAACGTGTTTCCTTGGAGTTCCTGGATAGTAGATAGAAGTACATGGGAAATGGAGCTGAATTTAATATCTACTCGATTCTACCCATACCACTGGAATGTGAATAAATGGGGAAACAAAACTGAGTTATTTTGCCACTTGTTGGAAACCTTTAGTTATTAATTGTAGTATATTTAAAAAAAAAACATCTAAATTCGTATGGCCAATTTCAAAAGCACTCTGTATATTTGCTATTATTAAGTAAATCCTTAATTTGTTTGGTTCTAACACTTTCCTGCTGTCATATAAGTGGTACCGAAAAAACACTTATAACTGAAGCGGCGCTGTAGTGCAGCGCGATGTAAGGGCAACACGTGAGCATGCGCAGAAGGCAGGGTCACGACCCCTGGCGAGAAGAGGGGTTTTAAAAAGACAGTCAGTTCGGACCAAGCACGCAGGTAGGATTCGGAAAACCCGTTCCCTGCAGACCTAGACAAGAAAGGCCCCGACCCATGCCGCATCGCTGTGTGTATCTGCCCTCGGTAAGCGCAGGGGCGGGTCCAGGGGGGGGGCCCTGGGGGCCATGGCCCCCCCCGAGAAACCCTAACAAATAGCTTAAAAAACACTTTCTTAATGTTAAAATTCAAAAAATTTTCTGGGGGAGAACCCCCAAACCCCCCTTTAATATTTTGACATCCATAGGCGCCAACTTTTATAAAATATTGGGGGGGGGAGGGCCAGTACAAGACATTAAAAAACATAAAATTAAAAGAAAGAACCATTAAGTTTACGTGCCTAATTACCTAATTTTGTATCAGATGTATAGATTAAATTTCGTTACATGTCCCTTTAAATATCGCCAAGGTGTAATATTTTGAGGTGCATTTAATGTAAAAGTTTTGTGTAAGTATTGCGAGCTCGAAATAAGATGGGGGTCTGGGGGATCTCTCCCAGAAAAATTTTAGAAATTTCTCTGTTAAAAGTAGCATTTCAGCTTAATTCGTAAGTTTGGGCTCTCCCCAAGAAAATTTTTAAAATTTGACCCTCAAAAGAAATTTTTAACACATTCTGAGACCTTTCGTGGGTTACCCTCTCCCCAAATAACCGCTCTTGAAGGGGATTCCAAACCAGAAAATATCCAAACATCACAAAATATTGGGGGGGGGGCTTAGCCCCCCTTCAGCTAACATTGGATGGGGCTCAAGCCCTCTCAAACCGGTAATACTAAAGTTTAAATACGCGTATTTGCAATAAATTTTCAGGAGAGGACCCCCGGCCTTTTTCAAAATTGGGCATCTATTTATAATTTCATCCCTGAAAATTCTGTGGTTTACATGCTTTTAAAATGAGCTGAAACTTTATTTTTAGAGGCAAATTTTCAAAAATTTTCTTGGGGGCACCCCCATACCCCCTATTAATTTCTCATGGTTACTTATTTACTGTTTTCTCCTTGAACTTGTTTCTCTCCTCTCATTTTAGGAGTGTAAGAAGTTACCCTCTTTAGGTGTTATCCAATGGATACCAAATGTACAAAAATGAGTAGAAAAACTTCTATTTGAAGCCAAATTTCACAAAAATTTCTGGGGGAGGACCCCCAGACCCCCCCCCACATTTGCTTTCGAGCTAGCATTATCTGAAGAAACCTTTATAACTTAAACAAAGTTTCGCATTTTATTTATGTTATACTCGGAAAATTGGGAGCCAAACACCTCGCGAACACAAGTATTATTATGGCCTTACAAAAATGTTTCACCCCCCCCCCACTTTCTAAAACAATGGCACGGGCCCTGGATATCCTCTAAGTTACTATAAACCCCTAAAAAGCTGCTTAAAAGCAAGCACCCTTCAAAAAATTTTCTGAGGCACTGAAAATTTCGAATGTAATACCCTCCGACTTTGACATGGCCCCCCCCGAAAATCTGGTCTGGAACCGCCCTTGGGTAAGCGTAGGCCTAAAACCTACTCAGTTATTATTTCTCTCCCTCTACGGCTCCATGCATTAGTATAGTAAATTTATAGTGTAACATAGACTGTATATAATATATTTAATAACCAACAGCTTGATGTGTATGTATATAAACGAAAGTGTAAAAATGGTAAACTTTAGTGTGATAGTTACTCACTTAGCTAAATAATTAAGAACCAGCATTGGTTCATAACTTACTGTTAAAACACATTGAATGTAAAAATTATTGTAATTACTGTGCAAATTTTATATATGTTTTAATCAACCTATTTTTGTGATTGTAATGTGTGATGTAATTATGATTAAGTTCTTAAGTGAATATTTCCTTAAATGCTACTTAAAATGCTAAATTTTAAAAAAAAAATCTTTATTTTTTTTATTATTAATTCTGTGTCTACTTTGTGGAATCGTTCAATGTATGGTTGTTACCTATATTTGTCAGCAGAAATTACACGCATTTAGTAGTAAAGAACTAGGCTCGGTCCTAAAGTAAACTTTAGTCTTACATAGTTGGGGAGAGTAGGGCACCTTGGGAAATGGCCCACCTTGGGACACTCCATTTTTCAGACGCAATTTATGGTTATGAACTCGTGCTAATAGGTACTAATAAATGATCTTAAAATCTTCTCTTCAACGTGTTTCGGAATCTTTGGTGCGTCTGGGTCGTTATTTATATCAGTTTTCTTGTTTTTCGTGATGCAAAGTTACAATCACTTGTAGTTTCAAAATAATTTTTTTAACAAAAGAAGTATTTATATCATTATAATTATGTTGAGATTAAAATATGTGTATTTATTAATATTTTAGAAAAGATAAATAAATTTTTTTGCAAAACCTAAAATAGTATTTAAGTTTAATATCCAATGTGTCAAGTGGGGCACCTTGGGACACGTTAAAATATACCAAAAAATTTTCAAAAATAAAAAAAAAATGTTTTTTATTAAAAAATTAAATAATTTAAGAAGTTAGAGGCAAAAAAGTTTCTGGAAGGAAAGAAAAAAAAATCAGTGATTTACGTCATGACAAAAATGAGGAAATCAGTGAAAATTTTGACTTTAACTTATTATTGATGGCCAATTTAAGATTCTTAAGCATAGCTTTATCATAATTTAATGTGTTATTTTTTTATTTTTCAAAATAACATAAGTTTTTATGTTATTATTGGAAGTGTCCCAAGGTGGGCTACTAGTGGGGCACCTTGGGACATTAAAAGATGTTTTTTAAAATTGTTATTATGAATTCCGTAAAAGAAATAATTGGTTGGAAAATTTTTTATTAGATGCGCAAAGGACTATATTTAATATATTAGCTTTGTTTGAATGAATATAACGCTATAAATAAATTAAAAAAAAATAGTTAAGTAAAAGTGTCCCAAGGTGCCCCACTCTCCCCTAATAGAATTGGATATGGTATATAGCAAAAACAGCATCACGTTATCCCCCAATGCTTAGAAAATGTACTTGGAACATTAAACTATTAAAGTTGAAAAAAAGAGAGGGGGTAGAAAAATCTCTCATATCAGAACATGAATTTCTACCCCTTTTGTCTTTAGTATTAGTTTTATCTTCAAAGCTCAAGTTCTATGAAACTGCTCAGCCATTGAACAAAAACTCATAGGTCCGCTGTTATCAATACAAAGCACTTTCTGGAATAATTTTTCTTCAAAGCCTTTGAAAATGACCCTCAATCACCGAGTAACTGTCTCGGAAAGAGCCGCAAATTGCTGTAGCTGTTGCCATACGCGCTTTTATCTCAAGTTCCATAAATTTCTGCATTCTTACTTGTTTTTAAGTACCCGCGAATGAAAGCTGAGATAATCTTGGATATCACCGTTGTAATTTTCACACTTATTTGCTACTTGGCACTTTTTTATGCGTTCTTTTAGTGCTATTTTTTGACTTTTTATGTTTTAACGGTTAATTTAATACTTATTCTGGTGTTTTTATAAATGTGGCCATAAATGAATAGGTATTAAAGATTTCATATAATGAATTACCAGTATTTTTCATAACTCCTCATTCATTTATCCAGGATTGGTGAAAAACTCTTACAGGTTGTTTTCTTCTCAAAAGATATTTTTCATTAAAAGTTCTTAAATGTTTTTTTTTTTTTTGTAAAAGAAAATTCAAATTAAAAAAATCTTATCAATGTATTCAGTGTATGATGGGATATCATAGCTACGTTTTGAAGATAAACTAAAACCATCAGGAAAAATTACTAAAAATATTTTTCAATTATGATTCTGCAATCATTACACTTACTATAAAATAAAAGAATATGAACACTCAAAAGTGGCTATCAAAGTCTGTTATTGGAGAAATGCTCTCTCTATGCTATCTTAATTACACTCTCCATTAATATTCCTTAAAAAATCAGGAAAATTCCTTAAATTATCCTTAAAATCAAAATTCTAAATCAATTGTGTATAAAATGACAGTACAGTTTAATCTACACTCACACACTTTGTGTACTTTTCTCTTGAGCTGTTGTGAAAATACCAGAACCTCTTATTTGTCATTTAACCGCTTGGTCATGATGTTAGCAGAGGAGGAAAAGTACACTCAGCTGTTTCAATACGTGACTCTGCCATCAAAACTCCTTTCACATGTGTATAAGATTTCATGACTTTACTCACGCCTGTGCTGCCACATTCATGATTGGCATCGGCCATTAAAACCTTCTAACTTGAACACGTAGACTGACAGGTGAAGGGAGGCAAGTGAGAACTTTCCATTCAAATTATACTTTTGAAATTTTAGATACTTGGAAATTAATTTTGAAAATTCGTATCGTAAATGAATCTGTCATAATATGTTTCCAAGTCAAACCTCCCGATATATAAAATAAAGCATAGGCTTAATACTTTAAGTTAACCATTTCCACATATGTAGTTGTAGATAGTATATGGGTCTCATGGGAAAGCAATGTCTTCTCCAAATTTTTTCTGTGTGTTTCATTTTGTTAATGGTAAAGGATGTTTTAAATGAAATCAGTAACAGATGTCCCTCCAAAGTCTCTAGATTTGTCCAAAGTCTCTAGAATAGGAGGTCCTCCTTCTTAATAATCAACCCATGGATATAACCACCATCCGATAATAGGGATTTTGTTTTACAACCAGGATAAAATCACTTATTTTCAAAACTATCAAAATAAATTATATATAGGTATGACAGAATAATGTTATTGAACATACAGAGTAAATTAGCTGAAATTGTTATAAACAAGAAAAACATATGCTACTCATGCTTTTTATACGTTAAGAGTTTAATCATAATATAGTTCGAATTTTCATTGACAGTATGTTCATAAAAATAAAATAAACATCCAGGTCTAATTGATCAATTTCACCCCTCTTCTATTGGTCTGATATTGTTTCTTGATGTCCTTTCTCTAGCTTAAACTGCTAATACCATCTGCAATGGATGAACATTTGAAGACCATATAAAAAAGTAACCGTGCTTTTTATATTACAGGTCCAGAAAACTAACAAAAATGTCTGGTGACATCCAGGACATGAATCCAACTCCACAAGCACCATGGAAAAGCTCCCACTCCTAATGCGTCTTCCCAAACGCATCATCTGCCTCTACCTCACCTGCGCGATGTTCGGAGCGTGTGCTTTGTTCACCCTCTACATCGAGACCGACTACCCCCTCTCCTCAACCGTCCAGAACGTTGTGGAAGCCGACCTACGCCCGGGCTGGTCCTGGAAGCGAAAACTCATCGGCTCCAACAACACTTCCGAATCCTTCAACATCAGCAACCCTCCCAAGTTGGGCAGCACCAAGTACATCCAACTCACCTCTGTTGCTCAGACGTCTTCCTCAAAGGGGACCACCCCAGTGCCGGTACCTGCAGACACGTGCGATTCGCCGATATTGGAGGACTCGAAGCTGATCCTGTTGTGGACAGGGTTCTTCGATTACTGGAACTACCTGCCGAAGGAGAACTTCGAGAAGTGTGAGAGGTGTCGCAATTGTAAGGTGACGAGGGACAGGTACAGACTCAAGGAGAGTGATGCTGTGATCTTCCATTGCAGGGATATGTCTTTGTCTGACTTGCCTGCAGTTAGGTATCCACATCAGAGGTGGGTGTTCTACTGTCTGGAGTCGCCGCCTTATTCAGACTTTCCTGGTCTGCAGTATATGAAGAACATGTTCAATTGGACTATGACGTATAGATCTGATTCTGATATAATCACACAATACGGGTCTGTTTCAAGAGTAAGTTCTGGTTTTCTCTTATCTCTTTCTATCTCTGGTATAAGATATCTGAAATATTGGTCATAAAGTGTTGATATTGAGTATGAATCCATGGGGATATTATTGTGAACTAAACTCAACTCATTGGCGCACCAACACTAGTGGACCGATGTTTGCTATGCTTACCTTCGTGGAGGCTCTGGGGTGCGAGGTGGTCATCCTAACTCGAGACCCTCAGTGTTTAGTTCCTAAGCATGCTTGGTCCTCAGTTTATCGACTCAGTTATTTCCGTGTTTCATTGTTGAAGTAGAAATTTCTTGCAACTCTTAAAGCAATCCTTCAAATACTCAAGTAGCATTTCCAAGTATCCGATCTGGAACGACTAATGGACGAATCACAAAAGGGACGCCACTTTCTCTTGTCCCTGTGCTTCGTCGAATTAGTCTGATCGGTCTACTAGTGGAAACGCTCTCTTAGGATCCTTGTTTTGTATTTTGTGATTTCTCTCGACAACATTCATAACCATAACCTTAACCCTCCAGGTTCGCCCTCCCCGCAAGCTGGACCTCCCCTCCCTCCGCAACGCCTTCCGCAACAAGTCCCGCTCCGTGGTGTGGATGAGCAGCCACTGCCCGACTGAAGGCGGCCGAGACGACTTCGTGTCCGAACTGCGAAAGCACATGGACGTCGACGTGTTCGGGAAATGCGGCTCTTCCGTCTGCCCCCCGGGCGACACGCAGCGATGCCTCGCCGACTTCGCCACCACCTACCGTTTCTTCCTGGCTTTCGAGAACACCATCTGCAAGGACTACATCACCGAGAAGTTCTTCAGGACGCTGCGGTACGATATGGTGCCGGTGGTGTTCGGCGGGGCTCGATACGAGCGGTTCGCCCCTCCAGGGTCTTTCGTGGACGCCCTCAGCTTCAAGTCCCCTAAGCATTTGGCGTTTTTCTTGAGCGGCGTCGGCAACGACTTCAAGCTGTACTCCAGCTACTTCAAGTGGAGAGAGGACTTTGCGGTCAGGCTCAGCAACCAGAAAGAGTGCAAGCTGTGCGAGATGCTGCACAGGACAGATTTGGAGGCGTCTTCCTACCAGAACTTGAGAAAGTGGTGGGTGGACGGATCGCAGTGTCGGTCGTGGACGCCCAAGTCGTAGAGGGTGTTTGTTCCGTTTTGGCTGGACCAAAATGGATTTTTTGTTCCATTCTTCTTGCCCAGAGATGCGTTATGTGAAGACGCAATGCATGCCGATTCCCAAGATCCAGGAACTGCTTAATTAGATGGGGATTTCAATTCTTTGGCTGTTACCGAAAGCCCCTTAACATATGATTTATAGATTCCTTTAAAACTCTTTACAAATGGTACAAACACGGCTAACTAGATACTGGCAATAGCTAACTTCTGACAAAGCACTAATCTATGTACAATATACGTAACGTTATGGCTCACTGAGCTATATAATTATTATTATTACAGCTCAGTGTTATGGGTAGGGTATCGGGCGATCCTAGCGGCACAAGTTGTGAAATATTTCCCATAATAATTCAAGAAACTGTCAGCCTGTATGAATCTATTAAGCCAGGGTATATATGAAGAGTTTTAACTGTTAACTACCGAATGTGGTGGACGTTTTGCCGCAAAATCAGACACGTTAATCAAAAGGTTTCATTTCTTTGAAAGCACTACAGACTTTGTGGCTTTTTTGCCTGCATACACTTGTTATTCATGCCTTGTCCACTGAAGTCTTCTACAACTCTAAACACTCTTATTAAGGGGGCTTTTTACTGTATTTAAAACAAATAAACTAAAATAGATCTGGATAAGTGGAAAAGGTACGTAAGATCTTGAGGGAGGACTTCTCGTCACAGTTTTCTCTCTTTTATGAGTTACGTTTCGTCCATTTCAAAATTCATGTAGGGACTAAGACGTTTGAAAACATACATTATATTTAAATAAGCATATTTTTTAGTTCTTTTTGTAAAAATGGAATAACATAAAGTGATTGAAGCAAAAAATATTGGGGAAATCCTCGATGCACTCTTAAAACTAATTAAGAAAAATTTCTCTTAGGTACCTCTTAATAGTATGTGTAAAAACACTCCAGAAATATACTTTTCCCCTTATTATTCCTATGAAAGTACTCAGGTCAGTCTATTAATTATTATCAAAAATTTTGATCGGAATCGGCTTGTATTGTGTCTGTTAGATCTGATGTATATTGCCTGAATTTAAACCTTATAAAGGATTATTTACAGTTTTTTATCCATATTTTTTTACTATTATTTACTTTTCTTAATTTTAGAGTTCCTTTCTTTTTATCCGTCATTTATTGGGGTTTTAAGAGCTTGCTTTGCATCCCGTGATTGTAATCCTTTTCAGTTAGTTATCAAGGTTTTGTTAATTACCTATTGGTTATATTTTTGCAAGTGCTTTTTGTGAAATAAAAAAAGCTATTCTTTGAGTTGGTAAAAGCGAAGTGTCCGAACTGCATTCCTTAGTTTAGTTAAATTGTTATTGTTTCGTTATTGTTAGTAAAGTAAAAGTACTCTTTCAAGTAAAATATTAAGATTTTATTTAAATAAAAAAGATGTGCTTTCAACCACATATTTTTCGATAGGGGAGTGCAGTTCAGGTTCTGCCGGTAAAAAAAAAACGAAATATATGTACGAAATTCAGGAACTAAAATTAAATTGATTCCTTCTAATATTTTAAAGCTTACTTTTGAGCAAATTTTAAAATATAAATTTTTCAGTCGACTAATATAAAATTCCCTTCAAAAATGTTTTATTTAAAGTTCACAATCACGGGATAGTACTTTTAGTATTTGGCACAAAAATGTACAGTTATTTTAAGTGAATAATAAACTTTCAACTAATATTTGCTGTGTTGAAGCAATTTTAAAATGAAATTAAAAGTGTTAAGTTGGTCAATTTTATAAATATTGTATTATAAAATAAAATACAACACACCAAAAATTAAAATAAGTGATTCTTTTACACAAATTTTCAGTCATAAAAATTGACAGTTTCAAATACTATTTTCAAATGAAAAGTGTGATAAAAAATACACATAGATTATTAAGAGCTTTACTATAGATTTTATAATGAGTGGTTTTTTATAAAAAAAATACCTTATGGTACTCTATACATGCAAAAACTACTCTAAATTAGATACGTTTGAAGCTTCTAAACTAAATGTTTCCGCAGTATTGAAACAACCTACATAGAAATATCATTTCAGAGGTATTTAGAATAGGTTTTGAAAATGCTTAAATTGAACCCTTCAGTCAGTGTTTAGATCTCTCATTTGTAACAAAATTTTATCTTTTGTGGTCAAAAATAGGGAGAGTTATAAAACATTTTCTTTTGTGGAGTAAATAAAGTTATATTCCATTATAATGTTATAATATTTCTATTCGGTTACTATTCTATATGACATTGCATAATATATATATATATATATATATATATATATATATATATATGTGTGTGTGTGTACCTCAGGGCCACAAGTTAGTCGCAATTAAATATCAGTACTTTCTTGGATAATTTCTTCGAGAGAATATTGATCATGACTGTGATTTATTTTGTTTATATGTAGTTATTTTCATTGGTGTTGAATTGAAATTGTGAAGGAATTGAAAATTCTCTTTGTAAGTTTGAACCAGGTTATTTTATTTGCGTTAATTTTTTTGATACATCATTTTCCCAAAATTTTGATGCAGTTAATTTCTAAACCGTCAGAATATACTTAAAATTGAATTGAATTGCTTTTTTAAAATTGAATCTGTGACAAGTCAATAACTCCTGTGATCACATTTTTACTGTTTTCATAATCACCGATTGAATTTCATTTGAAATGGTTAAGAATCTCTCTCATAACCCTTACAGTTTAACTTCTAATTTTGAATGTTTCTTGTATTGTTACCTTTCTCTCTAAGCATGAAGAATGCAATAGTTTTGTATATTTGTTTTAAAAAATACTTATTAAATTTTTTCATATGAAGTAAGTTTATTTCCTAAAGGTAAAAGATAAGGGTATGAAATGAAATATTACACCTGCATTGCGTAAGAACTTTTCTAAAAGTTTAAAAAAGTATTTGACAGCTATAATTTCACTGTTAATAAAAAAAAAAACATGGAAGAAAGCTAGGACCGACTTACAAGCTTGGGAGCCCAGGACAAAAGACCCATTTGGGAGTCCCCGACATAACTTCGTAAATTTATTAACCCATTTAAATTTATTTAAATCCGATTCACCCCTATCTGCGAGGTGAATCGGAACACCATCAAAATTAATAAAAGAAATGAAACATTTTTTTTTCAAACAATTTTTATCTAAAAATTGAAAGAGTAGATCTATACACCGAATTACCAATCAATAATTTCAACCAAATAAAAAAATGTTTTTCATTACTACTTATTTTTGCGTCGGAAGTTTAAAAGCGTTCCGAAAGGAAGGATGCTGAACTTTAAATGTTCTTCCTAATTTCCTGCGTGGTGACTAATGATAGATTTAAAAAATATTCTATAAGCTATATTTACAAGTGTGTAATTAATTAACAGAACGGTCATTTGTATACGCCATGACAAAGTAGTTGACGTTATAACACCCTGTACTGTAGATGCTTTCCCACATTATAAAAGGACAGTGTGAGAACCCACCCACCCACCAAAAAAAACATAGATGGATTTAAAAGGGGCCAATGGAGTCTATAAATCTAGTTTTTCTTTCGAATGTATAAAGTCTGAATTCTTTTAGGGAATACAAAAAGTCTGAAGAATCTCATCCCTGTTAATAGCTTCGATAGTAAATTGTAACGTACCGTCTATGGATTAGTGGTGAAGTGTCTGCCATGTAGTTCTAGATCCAGTTTGGGGTCATCAAGGTAGTTAGGTTCTGCACTAAATATTTTTTTCCCACAAATGTATAAAATTTTTATATTTTAAAATATTCCTTAACCAAAAAAACAAATGAAATGCGTCCGCTTTCTGATGGCTTGGTTGACGTATATAAGAGGGGGATGCACCCCATGATTTAGAACTGAACACGATTTCATTTAGGAATACTTTAGGTTGACGATATCATTAAAGATATGAAAGATATATGTCGCCAATGATACGTTTAGGTTGAGGCTAGTGCTGAGAATGGGAGGACATTATCCTAACGAAAGCCCCCTTTCAAAAAAATTTCCAGCTACAGCACTGGTTAAAGCATAGAAAAATTGATTTTGATATTGTCTATTCGTATAACACTGAAAATGAGTTTGACCCTGTTTTAAAAGGACAAATTTAAAAAATCCCCCCCCCCTTTTTAGTGAAAATAAGTTGCAAGCAATTCACAAAAACTTGGACGAAAGTTAATTAGTTGATTTAATAGCACCTTATGTCATTAAACCTAAACGGGAGTAGTTAATCATGGTTTTGTAAAATCCTTCTGAGGAGGTATCCCAAATCCTTCCCCCCCCCCTCAATTTTCAGGAGCCGACGACGCCAATGAAAATAACTGAACGTAGTATTCATGATGGCAATGTTATAATAAGGTTATACTATTTTGAAAATTCACTTTTGCATAAAAATTGAATGAATTCTTAATTTAAGTTAGATAACAACAAAGAAGGAAATTAATGTTTTGAAATTTTGATTATTATATGAAGATATATTTCCGCATTGAGTTTTCCCCCTACATTTTATGTGAATTCTAAAAAAAAAAAAATTATGAGAATTAAGATTTTAACTAGTGGAAAAATATTGAGAAACTTCAATATGTGCATTAAAAAGTTCAAGAATTTTAAAAAATCTAGGGGTAAGGTTAAAAATTTTCAGTTCAAATTTTTTGGCAGATTACCGCCGCCGGCCGGTAGATTTTTCTTTCAGAGGTGGAGGAGGAGAAGAATTCTTATTAGACTTGTCGAGCTCAACAGTTGTTGTTTAAGACGCAATGATGTTACTTATCTATAAAATTCGAGAAAATTAAGTTATTTAATAAAAATATTTTTTCTTCAAATAAAAAACTCAATGAATTTCTAAATCCTAATAATCAACGCATCTGGCATGATCCTCGATATTCCTTCGTCCCCTCGAAAGAAAAACTAGAACCAGTGGAAAAATAAATGCAATTCCCTATATGGAAATTTATGTAATATCTATGTTCTTTAAAAATAAAAAATGAAATTATTTTCCAGCCGAAAAACTGAACGAAAGTCCTCCGAATCCGAAACCAGCAATTAAATTATGCAACTCTGAAAGAACAGATATCGCAAATGTCAATTTAATCGGATCTCTCCCGAACAAATTTCTATCTCTTTAGCAACGTTATTTCCAATAAATAAGTATTTTTAAAGTCAATTGGAGAAGTGAGGCGCTTGCACGGTGCCAAATGTTAAATATAAGGATGCATGACTTGAAATAGCCGAAAATTGAGTTGTCATGCTACGCCTTTAAACGGCGATGTAAAAATACTTGCCACAGTTATTTTTCATACTTGGGTGCATTATTGTGATTCAAATTTAGCAAGGGAATTTAGTAAAATCGGCACGTGTAAACGAAGAAAAAGTATCTTCGAAAATGTTAAGTACATACTAACGAAGTTGAGCGTTACTAACGTAAACGCTTTTAGAACTTTCCATTCCAGTGGTATTCCAACCGAAACCCACTTATCTACACCATAACCCACAGTGATCAATTCCTTTTTAGCAACCTTTCCACCCACTATAAATATTTCTCTTTTAACTGCCTCCCTTCACCAGCAAGATCGTAAATCCACGAGTATCCTACAATTATTCCAAAAACAGCTCTAACCAACCATCCGTTGACTGCAACACGATTCTGCCATGAAAATGTCCCCTACTGTTTCTCTTCAGAAAGCAAATACGCAGCTGCATATCATCATGATCATTATTAAAGCAACGACGTCACGTCCATTCATTGGTGAATGGAACCTCCAGAAATAGCCGGCTTCATCCCCCATTGCACGCATTGTAACACCAAGCCCCCTTTAGCACGCCAAGACTGATCGATGAACTGCTATTTCGGAGGATAAGATTTTGTTGGATTGGCTGTTTCCCTGAATTCGATCATCAATAACAGAGGGTGTCAGCAACTAAGTCAAAAGGGAATGCCATTTCGTATGATATAAGCACATAGATCGCAGTTTCGAGAAATGGAGTCAGACATTAAAATTTTTGTCAATATTTTGTAAGAAATAATATGAGTACAAAAACAAGTATAGAACAAAGTGGACATAATAAAATACCTAAAAGTACATGCCTTGGTTCAGTGGCGGATCCAGCCTGGACCTATGAGGGAGCAACCACATTTTAAGAAGTTTGGGAGTTCTCCCCATCCCCAGAAGAATTTTGAAAATTTGACCCTAAAAACCAATTTTAGGTCGTCTAAGTCTACAGGGCCGTACAACCACTCTTGTTGCCCCCAATTTTTTTCTAGGATATCTCCACCCGAGTATTTTATAGATCAAATGCGAACTTAGTGCAAGATGACGTCCCTGGAAAGGAAGGAGGTCCTCCCTCAAAATTTTTTTAAAATAAGACCTCAAAATGTAGTCTCTTGACTTATTTTTGAACTTTTAAGACAGCATTTATGGTCTTATTCTCCGAGAGCGATCCTAGAGATGAGCGGCTATCTCTGCCCTAGATGGTCAAGTGGTTGACACATGGGGCTGATTGCCCCACAGGTCTCCCCTTTTCATCACTCCAGAGGGAGTGATGATCTTTGAGTAGGGGCCCAAATCTAGTTTTTTTTTACATCGGGGAAGGGGACTCAAAATTAATCCTCCCTCACATGCATATTTAAAGGGCCATCCATTTTTGACCTCCGCCCCTATGACCAGCGTTCAAAATTGGAGGTGGTGCGCTGGTTCGAGACTAATGAAAAACCGACCGCTCTGACCACTATGGTCGGAAAATCACTGGACCAGTGGTGAAAAATTATTCCACTTTCCAGTTCTACGCGCGTTTTTTTTTTTTTGCTGAGAAACTAATTATAAGTTTTATGTCAATTAGTGTAATATTAATATTTAATTAAGAAAAAACTTAATAAATAAGATATTTTCAAACTTTTTGGTTAGTTTAGTTTTTTTTTTTAAATTAATTATTGGTATTCACTTAAAGTGCAACAGTTACTTTAAAAAAAGTTGAAACCTGTCTTTTTAATTTGGCAGACCACTCATTTTGGTTGCAGGTAAGTTTGGCAAAGTAGTGGTCCGCAGGACCAGCGAGTTTTTCCCAATTTCTAACGCTGCCACCATTCAGAGTTGCTGTCCATAATTTTTCAAATAATACTACAAATAAAAGTTACTAACCCTTGAACATCTTTAATGATGTTTTCTTTCTTTACTCAAAACAAGAAGATTGAAAGCACATCTGCTAAAAAAATTATGCCAAGTAGTAAAATTAGTCAAAAAGTATATAAAAATGAAAACAGACTTTCAACCTAACCTTTCATTCTTCACAAAACAGTTATATAAACTACGTTTGTATTTTTTTGTATTACACTAATTATAAATCTAAATAGAATTGAAATTTATGAACACTCCTCTTTTAGTTTCATTTAATGCCATTTAGCCCCATACCTTGAATACAATAATATGAATATAAACAGTAGTTTGAGAAAATGTTAGTTTTTGATGAAGTTTTAACTGTTGGCAATTTTAATTTGCATCCAAGAAGACAGCTGTTACACACTGGCTCTATTTTATGTATTTAAATCAAAGTTAAACTGCAAAAAATTCTATGAACCTCAAAATTTGTTTAAGGGTCCCCTATGGGTCCAGTGACCACAGGTTGGGAAACATAGTCTTATGGTATAAGTTTTACATTTCCCCCTCAATATTTTACGAGTCTATTCCCTTTGATTATGTGTACAGAAAGGAGACAAATTGACACAGGTTGTTACTAGGTTCTTCTCATTTTTTCATTATCTTATCAAAATAAATATTTTTACTTGTTTGACAGGTGCACTAGGTTCTCTTGTTTTCTTACACCAGAACTCCCTGAATTGGTTTTCTTTTCCCATGGAAAAATGAAACACTATCATACTGAGCAGAAACTAGTAACTATCAAAACCAAAATCCTTAGATATGATCCTCCAGCAAAAAACACAATACCAACCAATCGAAAAAGAAATTCATTTTTATTTAAAAATTGATGGTGGCACTTCCGATCAGATGTCATTAAAAACTCATGAAAAATATGTACACAGTATCCAGCAACTGGAATAAAAACGAATCTTTGGCTTAAATGTTAAAGAAAATAACACTAGAGAGCTAGCCAAGGATGTGATTCCAAGGCAACTTTTCGTCGATCACCATAGTCATAGCACAACTCTTCACCAGGCTCAATGTCTCGGAGGGCGAAAAAGGCAAGGCGAGGGCAGTCTTGGGCATAAAGAGGTTGCGTCCGTAAGTTCCCTTTCTTGCTGTGATTGATGAGACGGCCAAGCCTGCCTGATTCTTTGGTGGCATCAACACTAGAAGAAAATCATTGTCAAGAGGTGAATATCAATGTTTCATGAATTCGTAACATTCAATAAAAAGATAGAAAATGTGATGTAATAGAAATTCTTTAGTACTGTCTAAAATAGTAAAAGGTAACTTACAGAATTTTTATCACCAAAATTAATTGTAATTAATAAAACTAATATTTGCTGATAAAATACCCTGAAAACCAAAAAATCTTTCAAACACTTACCAGTATTTCTTATCTGAATATCTGAAGTAATACATGTAACAACCAGTATTTTCCTTAAAAGAGTACATCATCTCTCTTTCCTTTGCTTCTTCAGGACTAATGAGTTCCCCATGATATTCAAGAACAAATTCGCCCCTTTTGATGGGCATTTTTGAAACGACACCTCTTCCTTTTCCAGGAAATTCTTTGATCTATTAAAAGAAAATTTAAAATTCATAGAGCTCCAATTCCCTCCAATATTAAAAAAATATGCATAATAAAAAGTTGCGTAAATAATATGTAGATCAAACCAAGAAAAATTTAAAATACAGATTAACATTTTCCTAACACAAAAAACATCGAGCCTTCTTGGAAGTGAGAAAAAAATTACTAAGGGAAAAGCAAAAGTAATTTCAATAAGTTATGGAACAAAATCAAAATCTTAAGAAAAAAACCTTTGCCTTTCTCGCACATTTGGTTTGAAAATTTTGATTGATTCTCCCCTTTTATTACACATAAGTAACTAGCACTATTGTTTTTATTCGCACTTGAGTATAAAAAAATATGTCTTGAAAGGGTTGAAGCTAAATAGAGAGAATTAAGAAGAAAATTTCAAATACATTACATTTAAAACATAATTAGTGTAGATCCATAGTTTTTCTAGCTCTATCCATAATTATGGAATTTATAGTTCAACTCCAAATGTAAATGTATCCTCCAGACTGCAAATGCAGGGGTCAATCCAGGTTTTATTTTTTGGGGCCCATTTTTTGTGAAAAAGAAAATATTTTTGTAAAAAGAAATTGTTTCTTTGAAAAACTGAAGTCAAATTATATTTAAATTTTTCAAATTATCGTAAACAACATATTTTTGATTTGAAACAAACAAGATTTTGTGAATGGTTTCTGCAAACAATCATTAAAGCTAATTTATATTTTGTGAAAGGGTCGTTTTTACAAACTTGAATTTTGTGAAGGAGCCTTTTTTATGAATTTGAATTTGTGAAACGGCTGTTTTCAGGAGGTGGAATTTTGTGAAAAGGCAACAAAAGGGCCCTAATATTTGGCTGGATTGACCCCTGAAATGTATTAGTCTGTGCAAAACTTAACTAAAAAGCTCAAATGAAAACAAAAAGGTTGTTCACCTATTTCAAACAATGAATGCCCTTAAAATAAGAATTTTTAATTAAAAACTCTCAAGGTAGTGGAAAGAGCAATAGTTTTCAAATATTAACTTGAGAACTATTGATGATCCCAGAGGGTTCAACTTTGGGAGTATCTCTGTGAATCCAAAAGCCTTTAAAAAGTAATGTTTACATCATCCCTAGTTTTATTAAGTGAATTTCTTTGTAACAAAATTATCTTTACAGTCAAGTGCCGAAATTTGGATGCCCTAAAACTGGAATGGCCTAAAACCCGGACACTTTTGATCACCCCGTTTTTTTTTTGTTTTGTTTATCTCTGAACAAACGACACATCTTTTCCAATTTGGAACCTTTTCCTAAACGTTGTACTCGAACACCATATGAAAACTGATTATTTTCAGTAGAAGACCAAAAGTGCGTATTGGAACAGTATTTCAACTTGTTCTGGGATGGTTCGAA
Organism: Tetragnatha montana; assembly: GCA_963680715.1. Lineage (NCBI taxonomy): Eukaryota > Metazoa > Arthropoda > Arachnida > Araneae > Tetragnathidae > Tetragnatha > Tetragnatha montana. The sequence continues at coordinate 28,886,548 of OY796683.1, forward strand.
TTTACGTTAAATGTTATACTGAGGCAAGCTATCAGTCTAAGAAGAAAATTGTTCGGATTCGGGGGTTCCTTCCTGAAGCCATTTGATTTTTATTATCTTTCTTATGACCAGAGATTTTACATGTGTTTAGTTTAAAAATTGTTCCTAAAGTTCTGATTGACAAAGGGACTTGAGCAGCAGAACCTTGCTACTGCGCAAGAAACAATGATTCTAACTTGAGTCAAAGAGAATGGATTAATGTAATGGAAAAATTTAAAAAGAAAAATAAATTATATGTTCTGGCCAAAATAGCTATTTTTTTAATTTGATGTTATAACAGATTTTATTTTGTAAATAAAGATTTAGGAAAATATCCTTTTTCAAATCATAGTTTGTTTATATTTTACGATAGGCTTCCTGAACTTGCTGGCATTCGGTAAATGAAAAAGTTTATAATTTGTAATTTATATTTTATTTAAAGTTTATATTATTTTATGACTCTGATTTCTTCAGAAATTGCACCAACAAGCGATGTAAACAAGCAATTAACCAGGAGGGTGCTCAGAAGGGAGATCTCTGTTTTTAACTGCCGTAAATTAAGAAATGGCCTGAAATCCGGAAATGCTGCAGTCCAGATGATTTTTAATACAAACAGCAGCAAATTTGTTTACATACTTTATATAAATTAATTTTTTCGAACCTAGAAACTAAAAGCACAGAGACTTACCTCAAAACCATCTTCATTTCCAGATAATAATGCTTCTTCAATTACTTTCTGCTTTTCTTTCTGAAAAATAAGAGTTTAAAATCTTTGAATTATGAAATTAATGATTGAAATTTGAAATTTTATGTTTGTTATGACTGAAACATTTTGTAGTCTCAGAATTTCTGAGCATACAAAATGTTTCAGAGTTTAGGAATTTCAATGGAATTTTCTTCCCCCCCCCTTCCAAGATAAAGTCAAAGATTAAATTTACATAAAAATATCGTCCTCAGAGGTGCCACTAACTTCAACTCAAAAAACTATTACAGTAGCGAACCTTTTATCCGGAATCCCTAATTCCAAAATGTGTTTCCAGGTTTCATAAAAAGTTTAAATTTTTCTTGTTCTAAGTGTATTTTTCCCACAAAACTTATGTTGTGCCATAGTGGAACCCGATTCTTCATTCTCCATATTGAATGTTTTGACTATAGGCGGATGTAAACCCAAAGATGAAAAATTTCTTTCAGAAAAACATCCAATATTTTACTATTTTTTAATTGGCTGATTTTGTGCTATTTTGTTGAGCACAAAAGTTTCACTAAAATCCGGAATATTGGGATTCATGCTGTTAAAACATATTTTCTGGGCTACCCTGGAAAAGTGACACCTCTGCTTCATTCTCACTACTCTTGAAGCAGTTTTCCTAGAAAAATACTAAAGTTTCAGATTGATTTTTGTTTATAACAAATGTATGTGGTCAACAGAACAAAATGCTAAGTGTATAATTTTGTTACACATTTAATAAATTTTGAAATGAGGAATATCACATCAATATTGTTTAAACAGCGTATTGTCTCTACATATTGACTTTTATTTGAATTAATTCAAAACTATAATAATAAAATCTTACATGCCAAGTTTATATTTAGAAGTATTTAATATTTTTTTAAATTTCAAAACAATTCAACCCCACATAAAAAAATCATACAGCACTTCTTTCTATAAATGAAACAAATATTTAAAACCTTTACTTACAATGACTAAAGGCAGTGGTTTCCTATGGCTCCTTCGCACAGGAAAAAATTCTGTTAACTGATGATTACGAACTTGTTGAGTTTTGATCCTGTAAGAACCATATAGGTCAGTGACAGTTAACCTTTTTGAGAAGTAGTTCACTATTATTAGTTTATGTTTTACTTTAGAGTTTACGATATTATGTACATTTCCAAAAATTTCTATCAATTCCAAATTGAACAGATCAACTATAGGCATATACTCATGGGTGTCGATCTCGGGGGTGCCCCCTCAAAAATTAGTAACATTGTTTAAAAAACATTATTTTTAACTTTTGAGGAAGACTGAAAATTTGCTGAATGTGTGTTTCTCCGACTTTTAATAATAAAAAGGATGGTGCTAATTTACCAATGGCATCTAACATGAGGAATTTAAAATTGTTACCAAAAGGTGTGTAAGCTAACTCTTAGGTAGTACCAAGGCTAAACTGGATCTGTTAACTGTGTTATATCTGGCTTGGTCACTGCCCAAAAGATCAAAGAAGCCGACGTTACTGGAAGTTTTCAGATCTTACCGCTTGAGAGCGCTGGCCACGTTTAACATCTTTGAGGATGCAAAACGACGCCATGATTTATATTTTTTGACTTGTTAACATTAATGTAACGATGTAGAAAAAAAACACCGTGATATTAATTTTTAATTGCTATCGCTATTCAAATCACAGTTTAATAAGTAGAAATCTGAAATAAGCATAAAGTATCAAAAATGTATTTTAATTTAACAAAATTGATGTAACAACAAACAAAAACCTGATGCCAGCTGGGAAAAATGTAAAAATACATGCCAAAAGAATTAACTAGAACTTAGTGCTATTAGTGCATTGCCCGAACGATAAATATAATGCTTGATTCTCATCAATTTAATCTTGTAATAAATTAAATAATTTAATGTAGTTAAGTAAATTATTTATTGTTAGAAGAATTCGAAAATTCAACTATTTGTTTTGATTTTTAATAGATTTTACTTTATTTTACTAGTGATTTTTTTTAAATTTCCTAGAAAACAATGCCATGAATGACAGATAGATGGCTCTGGCCACGTACGGCTCACTAGAGACATAATCTGTAACATCGCTTTTCACTCATTGTCCAAGCCTGATATAACACAGTTAACAGATCCAGTTTAGCCTTGGTAGTACTACTCAGTACTCACTTATTTCTTTTCTTCTTTGGCAATTCAACCACAACTTTGTTGGTCATATCAGAAATTTTTTGATCATGATCTAGAACACCTTTCTTTTCTTCAATAACCTTCTTATTAGTTGAGTCTTTATCACCTAAAAGTAGAATAAGAATAACCATATAAATTTTAAAATAGAAAGTCTAAAAATATTGCGAGAAAGTGATTTTTAGTTACAATTGAACAGCCATTAAACAACTTGCACCCCATGTAAAGTTTTCTTTATACCTCATTTTGTACTGGAAAAATGTTATTTTTGTTGAGTCTCTTTTAGAAAAAATGGGCCTTGATACAATTGTGCCAAAAATACAACCATTAACAGCAATGACAAAGATTTGGCAATATTTTTTAATGGTATAGTAAAGTAACTAATTGAGACACATTACCTAATTTTAAGAAATGTAAGGCTATTGTCATTTAGAATACTGTACACAAGACAAGATTTAAAACTACTGTATATTTATATTTCCATGTAAAAGCTGATAATTCTTGGAAAATTTTCCAACTCTAAAGTGGAGGGTCGGCTTCGGACCTGGAAAAAGTGCCCTAACCTACCAACCTGGTTCGGGGTAAGCCCCTGCCAGCTCCATAGGAGCAATACATTAGGTTCGGGTAAATTTTATTCGGGGGAACGTTACAGCTTTTTCCAGGTCCGGTCGGCTTATTCAAAGATCCAAGATTCTTTTATTGCCATTGTTTTTTTTTCTGTTCATTGGGCAGTGGTCATTATTCATTATGGGTGAAAGTAAGAAAGTTTTTCAGGTTAGAACTAGATTAACATAAATAGTATAAATTTGACCACTAAATGTGTTTTCCCATACCAAAAGTAACTTTTTTTTGTTTTACTTCTATAAGAAGTTATTTAAATATAATATAACTAAAGCTAAATACTTTACTGTGTGTTGAAAATGCACTTATATTAGTGTAGTTTACAATTTGAATGGAGAAAATTCATGACAACAAGTTTAGTTTTTTAAAAATAAGTGGGTATAGGGATGAATGGGACAAGAGCTGTGGGGATGAATGGGACAGTACCATCTTCCCTTCATTTCCTGGTTTTAAAACTTTCTAACAATAGCTTGCTATATTCAACTCATATTAGTAATTTCTTATAAGGTAACTAAAGTTGGGTGCAAAAATTTGTTTTATATTTCAAACTTATGTGCAAATATGCAACTTCTAAAATTTCAAATATGCAACTTCTTATAGTCTGTTCATTTAGAACTGGCGCCTGAGACGAAATGTATTAGAAGCAGTTACTATTGTAATTTTCATCGAAAGCATTTTCTTTTGCAATGACAAGGCAGCCAATACAGAAGTAGTTAAAATACTGTAAAAAAATCGGTCACTGAAGTTGTGTGATGATCGTTATGAAGCATTATTGAGCGTTTTTGATCCTGTTTCAGGCGCCAATTCTAAATGAACAGACTATAATATGCAACTAATTTAATTAATGTGCAAAAAAATTGCAACTTTCATCTCAAATATGTTATTGTTAAACAATTATTCAATCTAGGTTGGTTTTTAAGCTCAATTTTCAAGAAAAGTTCCTACAGAATGGCCAAAAAATGTAGCCGCAGGGGAAAAAATGGCTTCTGGAGGTTTTCGCCAGGCAATAAAAACTATCTATTTACACTACAAACCCATCAAGAGCGAGTAGAATTGATAGAAATAGACATGAAGTTAAATAAATTAGGCTGTTTTTCTGCTTTAAATGCCATTTTAATGGGTTTTTTTTGGAAAATATTACTGTGTTGGTCCTTTGAAACGTTAAACAATGTGCAATATCAATTGAAAATTTCTTATCTTTTTTTAACTGTCCCATTCATCCCCATCACGGGGATGAATGGGACATAGTACATATGCATCCATAAAAACTTTTCTTGCGAATTAAATAATGACTAAATAATTGAATTCATTTATTTATAATGTAACCATTAGTTCAATTATTGGTTTTTAACTTGTTACTTACAGGATTGAAAAATGTAATTTTTTTGCAATATTAGTATAAATGTGAAATTTGTCCCATTCATCCCCACTCTCCCCTACATATTTTGAAGAAAAACTGTACATTAAGCTTATACATAGAATTAAACAATAGTTAACACCAAAAAAAAACTTTCAAAATGATATAAATACAACTTCCCATGAGATTGTTTCCAGTAAGGTTAATGGAAATAACGGATCAGCTGGAGGAATAAGAGTCCTCCATTTGGCGATCGTCAACTGTACAGTATAACTAATCGTGCCGTTAACTTGGTGACCACAACATGAGTCGCCAGATGGAGGACTCTTATTCCAGCTGTGCCGAAATAACAAATAACGGTACTTATTCGTTAGCTGGGCGGAAGCGAAAAATCACCAAATATTGTAGAATGAATTAAGGAATTATCTGTTCTAACTGTCGCCTAATGCAAAAGAACACTTCCCTCTGACGTATTCATTGCGTTTTCCGCTGACTGTTTTGTCTTATATGCTTGCTTCTCTTGGCGAATGTTTGGTTCACAACTGGCGACATTTGCACCCGGCTAACAGATAAGTACCCAAATAACTAATACATCGTAATATTAGGTTATACAAAACTAGTTACTTTTCTCATTTTTGTTGTTGGAGTCTGAACACAAGCTGGTTGAACAAGGCAAAGCTGCATCATCCGGAGATGGAAGGGCACCTTCGGGTAATCCATTATCAGTGGATTCACTGTCTTCTTTTGAGCAAAAAAACTGGGTGATATCAGTCTGATTGGAAGCCTTTGAACCTTTGTCAGATAGTTTAGAAGGTTCTGTCCCCTGTTTGGACCTGGCTGTTTTTCTCCTGCCAACTGAAATATAATAATTGAACTGAAGTAAAATGGTATTCAAGCCTCATGGTAAAATCTGCACCATTCTCTAAAGTTTAGTCAATAACTCCTTTATATGCATCAATACTTACTAAAAGAACAGAGTAATTTAAATTCTAAATTTAAGCTCAGTTCGTGATAACACTAAATATTTACATGGTAAAATGGAAATAATCCAACTACGAATTATATAAAAACTTAACTTGAATTCATTATAACTAGAATCAAAAGCACCATCATAAACTAGGAGATATTCCCAGGATGCTAAAATCTTAACGTAGACAATGTAAAAACAACTTACTCAAGGCAATTTCTTTGCACACTATATTGGAGACACAATTACATTTTTCAAGTCAAACAAGCTACAGTTTTATGTATGATATGATTGGAAAATCAAATACTGCATACCATGTATATTGAATATCAGTTACCTACCTCTTGACATAACGGCAATTAGATCTCTCAATAAAACAAGTGAAGCACTTGATAAAGCAATAAATCACAGTGAATTGTAAGTTTCTTCCCACATTCAGAGTGGGAAGCCTAAATAAACAATTAATTGAATTTGAGAATCGGCGACTAAAATTATAATTGATACCAAATGTTATATTTCCGTTGGGTATATTTTTTAAAAAAAAGAAAAACACAAACATAACAACGCGCTGAAAAGTTCTGTTGCCACCTTCAGCTGCTCTGTAAGCGATCTATTTAATTTTACTCACCAATAATTACATACTTTCAAATGGTGCAAGTATAAGTTTGCTTTGATACTGCTTAAAATATAACAAGAACTAGAAAAATAATAACTTATCAAATGCATAATTTATATTTCTATAATAAAAATAAAAAGTTACAAATAAATCAAATAAAGCAATACCTTAACTTCAACTGCTTTGTTTCATCACTTTCACTTTCGCTCTTTTTCTGTCTGGCCTGGCGCTCGACGTGATCAGCGTGTGTGTATGTCAACATTGACCTAAATTCATTTCTCTTGCATATTAATTTATTTTTACGCGTCGATCACTCCTATACACGTAAGCGCTTCTTTCAAATTAACTTAAATTTTGTTTTCTGTGTTTATTTTATCATACAATAAGTGGAAATTAATGCAATTAAACAGCACGCTTATTGAGCATTTTAACTAATTTTATTGCATCAGATTCTAAGATTCTTACTCACATATCGATCTCTTTTTTTTAAAAAAAAAGTTTGGTTTTTCTTTCTGGAACATTTAAATGTTTTTCTTTCTCTAGAAAATGAATACCAACCTAACTTCCAAAGAAATAAGGCAACAGTTTTTGGATTTCTTCACTCAAAAGTATGAACATTTGTACGTTCATTCTTCTCCGGTTATTCCACATGATGATCCTACACTTCTTTTTGCTAATGCTGGGATGAATCAGGTAAAATAAATATATAAAACAATTGTTTTTTCTTTTTTATCTCTGAGTCTGTATTCTCTCTCTTAACTAAATCAAGAAATGGTCAAAATCTTTAACTTTAAATCCTTATCCAATCTTGACTGATTCAGACTATTTTCTTATGTTTTACTTACTCAGCAATTCTTAACTCGGGGTATGCAGAAGCATAAAAAATTATTGCTATATACTGGATATTATACTGTCGACTGTTCAGTGACCATCAAATTCAGCAACACAGCTACAGTTTTACCAATTTGATGACTGCTCTATAGCAGTGCCCCTTCGGCCGATCTCTAGTTCTTGGCGATCAATTATTTTTGCCATGGGGAACCTGTTTAAAATCTGTTCACATTGATCATTTAAAGCAGCAGTTCTTAAACTTTTGATCGCTGCCGCAGCCCCCCTATGAATCACCCAGGCATTGTGGCCCCCAAGATTTTGAACACCCAGAGATGTAACCAGACTTTGTTTCAGGGGGTGGTTGACTCTATGTTATTTCTAAGGTACTACCCCTTAATGATACATTTTTTAGATCACTTAAAAGTAGTATTTAAATTTTGTTGTGCACTATATTAAAATTTTACAATTACTATAAGTAAAAAAGGGGGGGGGGGGAATTTCCCTCTAAAAGTAATGTTTTATTATGTAAGATAGTGTTTTATCTAATTTATTTTGAAACTGTTGGGGAACACTCAAAGGAAACACTTTGGATTTACGAAGCAAAATTTTCATTTATGGCAGTTCAGGGATGAGACCTTCACGGACCCCCTAAAAAGGCTCTGGGGACGCCCGGGGGTACGCGTACCACACTTTAAGAACTGCTGATTTAAAGAATCTAGAAAGAAAATATTTCCCCCACTTTTTTAGCTCAAGAAAAGGGTATGGAAAGGTAAATTAAGTGCTCACCCCTTCAATCCATGCATGGTATATAGTATTATAATATTTTTTAATCTGTAGACATTTAAATGCATTGTGCCGCATTTAAGTTGGTTCAATCATCTATTTATTTTGTTACATTACATTTGGATTTCTAGTATAAACCCATTTTTCTGGGGACTGTTGATCCAAGCAGTGATGCTGCCAAGTATAAAAGAACCGTTAACACTCAAAAGTGCATCCGGGCTGGTGGAAAACACAATGATTTGGATGACGTCGGAAAAGATGTATACCATCATACATTCTTTGAAATGTTGGGAAACTGGTCCTTTGGTGACTTTTTCAAGGTAATTTGACTGCTTCTTATCAATTTACATCGATGCCTCTGAAAAACAGATACTAATTTGAAATCAATTTATATTTTATTACTTTTGCTTAATTACATTTTCAGAGAGCAATAATTCTTTAATTGGACATTAGAATGTAGTTAATTAATTTTTGAATGTAGTTCTGTAAAGCATTCCTCTATCTCACTCAGTAAATACTTAACTACATTTGTATGGATCTATCATCATTTTACTTAACTTTTTATAATAATATGAATTTAAATGTAATTTCTCAACAGTTTCTACAGAATCATCAGGAACTTCGGGATTTTTTTTTTATTTTATTTATTTTTATAGATTATTAGGAAAAACTACAAAAACAGTAGTTCTTACATTCATACTTCCAGTTAATATTATTCCTTTTTAAAGTAATTTTTATTTTTTCAGAGAGAAATATGTCACTGGTCATGGGAGCTGTTGACTGAAGTATTTAAGTTGTCTCCAGAGAGGCTTTATGTTACTTACTTTGGTGGAAATGCTGAGCTTGGTTTGGAACCAGATAATGAATGTAGGGATATCTGGAAAGAAGTTGGGTATGTAGGATAAAATTTTCATCCAGTATTTTACTTTTTTCTTCTAATTATCCTTAGAACAGACAGGTAAAACTCTTATGCAATACATACCTTATTGTTTATTTATTCTAACCAGACACAATGCATCAGAATCTTTCATTAAATTTCATAATCAATGTACTGTATATTTCCACATTTAAGTCAAGGGTACAGGTTTTCTTCGAAATATTTACCAAAAATTCAAAACTTGCGTACATGCAAATAAAAAATTTTTTCACCATCGCTCCCATAAATCACCAATATTGGAGTTCTGAAGAAATGACCTGCTACATAGCTCATGAGCTGCTGTCCGATCGAAGTCTTTCCTTTCCTCAACAGAGAGCAAGCTCCTCTCATTTTATGGCTTCATTGTTAGTGTTTGCGCTCCTTTGAAATACGATATTGCTCTATTAAAACGATAAACATACAATGTCTGACTTTTAGACAAAAAGAAAACACTTTCAGACAACCTTTAATAAATTAGACAGTGATGACCACCACTGAAATAACATTTCAAAAGGTGCCCCCGCAACAGTGACCAGCGTGGGAAGAAAATAAGGCCCTAGAAAAAAGTAAGCCCGTCAGTCATTTGCGTCGTCCGATTGCTCTCATTTGCAGTTAGCGACTGTCCCAAATATTTGGTGCTGTCATTTATCTTCAGAAAGATGAGCAATAAATGTTTCTATAAAATGTAATGTCTGTTTTATGTACCTGCGTAAGTGCCATAGCCAATATTTTATTTTAATGTTATCATGATGGGCTTCACGAGAGGAAACTTTAATTCCATTAATAATATTTTCTAACTCTTTAGATCCCTTATAAGCTGACACCCTACTTTTGAATCAGAAATTTTCCCAAAAAAAACTCATCTTATACGATAAAAATATAATACCCTTATTTATTGATAATTTTGGTATTTTTCCTTACCAGCATAGTTCTAAATCTACTCATGCTTGTTAAGCAAGAGTAGCTAGAGTAGAGCAAGAGTAGCAAGCTACTGTACTTTTAAAATTCTAAGTCATAGGAGTTCAATTCCACTATCTCTTCCATTAAATATCACCTAACTGTTTTGGTCACCCAAGTTTTATAGTTGCCATTTATATAAACATTTTATTTGGTTGTTTGCAATTTTCGGTGATATATTTACGTTGGTGACCAAAACAGCTTGCCGTTATTTGATAGGACAAGTAACGAAATTGAATGTCTTAGGTTATGAATGGTAAATTTATTTTCCCACATAAAATAATCTGTTATTCTATATAGTACTTAGAGATCTTGATTTATTATATCTTGTTTAGGCTTCCAGACGAGAGAATATTGCCTTTTAGTATGAAGGACAACTTTTGGGAAATGGGTGAAACTGGTCCATGTGGACCATGTTCTGAAATTCATTATGACCGCATTGGTGAAAGAGATGCTAGTAGCCTAGTAAATGCTGATGTACCAGATGTGCTGGAAATATGGAATCTAGTGTTCATTCAGTTTAACAGGTATGGTGTAGGGTTTTTTATAGTTTTTATTTTGAACATTGATATGAAATAGATTGGCTGGATATTATATTTTCACTAATATTTTTCTGTTTATGGTCTTACTATTTGTTTTTAAATATAAAGCATTTTAACACAAAATATTTCTTGTATTAAAACTAGCTTGTTGTAAAAATTTACAAATTCTGAGACAAACTTACAAACAAAAGTGCTTAATTGTTTATAATGGAGGTAAATTATTCTCAGAATTAAATGTGGGTAATTTAAAAACTTCTAGTTTTATTTTAACATTTTGCTCTCATTAGTACTTAATGTCATACAAAGAAAATTATAAGTGTGACTACTTTTGAAACAAACCTTTTATTCCTTCCCTCAAAAGGTACTAAGGCAGAAATGTTATTAATATCCTTTATTAAACAACATTAAAAAATGTTAACTTTTAAACTGATAGCAAAAGCCAAAAGGGTTCTGGATTAGCTCGAGTCCACCACAAACCCTTTAATTACTTTATCTTAACCCTTTTTGTCCTGTCTGCCCAAAATTTTCTGTTGAGTTTAATGGAAATCTTGAGCAATCTAGGATTGAAAGTTTTAAATTTTATATGTTACTAAGATTTTTTTTTCTTTTTAGGGAAAATGATGGAAGTCTGAAACTTCTTCCCAAGAAACATGTTGATACCGGTATGGGCCTTGAAAGACTGGTTTCTGTGATTCAAGATAAACCTTCAAACTATGACACTGACCTTTTTCAACCTATATTTGAGGCTATTCAAAAGGTAACGGTGTAACTGTTGTAATTTTTATTACTTGTTTAAAGTGTTTAAAAAGCACCTTGCTTCATCACAGCCATAATCTATATCATACTGACTGATCTTGGTAAGAAATTGAATTTTGGCAATTTCAGAATAATTAATAAATTGTGTCATGTTGTAAATATTGAGTATGCAATAAATTAAGTATAATGACAAAAAGTTTTGAGCAAATAATTATCGTCTTGTGTCTTTAGTCTACAGGATCTATTCCTTATACGGGTAAGGTTGGGAGTGATGATACCACTGGTATTGATATGGCTTACAGAGTGTTGGCTGATCATGCTAGAACCTTAACTGTGGCTTTAGCTGATGGAGGAAGGCCTGACAATACTGGAAGAGGGTAATTGGTGTTTTATTTTCATTTCAGTTTTTTTTTCAAACAGTTATAAACAAATCCCCAAAGATAAATGTGTACTTTAAATTTATTTTTCCTCTATATAAATCTTTTAATTACAAAATAGTTAATTTATTGTTTCTAGGCATTAATTAACAAACAATACAAAATTTCCCATTTTATAAATAATACTTAACAATAAGAGTAAATCAATCCAGAAATTTTCAAAGTCATCATCATACTTGTCCTTTAATTTTGAATAGAAACTCTTTACAGTCTGGTGTTTAGATGTTTCCAACAATATTTTTAAAAAAAGTAATCTTGCCCTTTTTTTATCACATTTCTATTGATAATTATATAGTAAACAAATTTTTTTCATATTTGACTAAAACTAGCATTGCTCTTATTTTCCATTTTTTATTATATGTTTGTAAGGAATATTTAATGAATACTCCATGTTCTGTCTACATTTTGGTTTCTAAAAGTTATAGTTGTAATGATATAAGAAGAGTAATAGTTATGCTTGTCCACTTTTAAATGGATCAATGTTGAAATATTTTTAAGCATATTTATTTTTATATTTTGTATTTCGACTTAAATTTCACAAAATACATAGTTTCCTATGCAATATTATCAAAGTTTTCAAGATGGATATTTCATAGTTAATTTTCCATTAGGTATGTCTTAAGAAGGATATTAAGACGTGCTGTAAGATATGCATCGGAAAAGTTGGGTGCCAAGCCTGGCATGTTTGCTAGTTTAGTTCCTGTTGTTATAAGCATTTTGGTAAGTTTATTACTTTTAGACAAATAGTTTAAATTTGTAACCTTTATGCTTTGAAAAAAATAATAGTTGGTATGAAGCTAGACCTTGTTTTATCTGTTATTGAGCCAGTTCATGGCTGTTGTACCAACTAGATTAGTTTAGTTGTACTGTAAAACCCAACTGAGTGACCACCTCTACACAACATCAGCCACCTTTTCTAACAACCACTTTTTGAAGTCAACAACTTTTTTTTTTATTCTGATAATGTTAACATACCTCAAAACAATGACCAACAAATTCCCAAAACCCCTCCCAGCAACCTATTTTCCCAATTCACAAAAAAATTTTCCAGCTGCTTTAAAGCTGGGAATGGAAACGGCGTATCTTTCAATAAATTCATTCCACCTATCCAAATTCACTTTTAATTACTATTCCACACCAAACCTTTCACTTTTTTCCACCAACAACCCCCAGTTTTCTATTAATTGATCACCCCCCCCTAAAAAGCTTCAATACCCCCTGGTAGGCAGTACCACTCACTTTTGGAACCACTGGTTTAGAGCTTTTTTACCTAGCTAATGGCTTAAAAAGGGGTTTGATTAAGTTGTAAAACAATCTACTTCTGAATTTAAGGTAACCCCTTCTGAGCTACCACCCTTCCTATTGAGATATTTTTCTTGGAGCAAAAGGGTGTTGTTCCTGAGAGGTTTTCACTGTAATAGTTTAGATTCTAATTAGTTTTATAATGATAAAAATTTTTATTTTCAGGGTGATATTTTTCCAGAGCTTACTAAAGATCCTCAAACTGTAAGTTTAATGACTAGATTTTATTGCAATACTTCTGCATATTTTTCTAAAATATGCACAAACTTGTATATTAAAGAAAGGATATTTCCATATTATCATACTTAAAAGTTTCCCAATTTTTAAGGTATGTGTTTGTAAATATCAAATTGCTTTTAATTAACCCTTATTATGATTTGTGTTTGTTCATTTTCTCCTAAATTAGGATGTTATTCTAGCTTTTTCTAGTAGAACATACAATTAAAATTAATAATATTTTTTTTGTATATGCTAGATTATAGACATAATTAATGATGAAGAGACCCAGTTTCTTAAAACTTTAACTAGAGGACGTCAGCTATTAGAAAGAGCAATTAAAAAGTTAGACTCTAATGTTCTGCCAGGTAAGAAATAAGAAAATATTTGCACATAAATTTCCTTTCATTAATTGATTCTCTTGTAGAGCATTAGTTAATTTTCTTAACTTTACTGTTACATTAAAGTACATTAAATGGCTGCAATATTTAATCCGTCAGCTAAGACCAGTTAATGCCACTCAATTGTTTATTATGTTTTGGGGTAGATTAAATTCTAGTGAATATTCTGATTGCTTGGACTTTTCGTAGAGGATTCCCTGAAATTAAACCTAGCAAACCCAATAAAAAAACACTGTATGAATCTTTTCTCTAGTAACCTGTATGTTAAAAAATGTTAGTACAGTTAAGTTCTCTATGTTGGATTTTGTATACATAAAGTATTAAATTTCAAAGAAAACCCAGAAACTCAGGACAGCTTTGGAACACTATGATCAAATATCAAAATGGGGCTCTTGCAACAAAAAGCTAACTCTGACAGCTTGCTTTACATTGGCATTAGCTCATTGTTGGTGCAAGGGGCTCACTTTTAAAACGTTAATAAATGACTTGATATGCAGACATAGTAAAAACAAACAAATGAATGGTAATATGCTAATAAATATGACAGGTTCTCATTTTTCCTATTTATATCTAGATCTGAAATTTTTTCTTTTCTTGAGTACCTGTAATCATTGTTGTACTTAACTCATTTAAGGGGATGTTGCTTGGCGTTTGTATGATACATATGGATTTCCAATCGATCTTACACAACTAATGGTCGAAGAGAAAGGTCTGCAAATTGATATGGTTAGATATGAGGAGGCAAAGAAAGAAGCTCAAGTAAGTGCATTTTTATGTCAGAAAAATTTACAAAGTGGGCTGTATAGTGTTGTTTAAGCAAATACTCATAGACCAAATTCATTCTTTCAGCTTATGTCTCAAGCCAAAGGGGAAGGATCAGCAGATGAAATTAAACTTGATGTCCATGCCATTTCTGAGTTACAAGAAAAGAAAGTTCCTGCCACTGATGACTCTCCAAAATATGTGTATCATGCAGTTAGTAGTGATAAAGATTCTAAATATGGTATGCTTTATGAATTGATAGGTTTTGAACCAATTTAAAATTTTCAATGTTGACATTTAATTTTACTTGTAACAAGAATCAAATTTAACATTTTTAGATTATTCAAGGATGACACCGTTTATTTATGATCTTCAGAAAAACCTCTTTCATGAAAAGCTAAATTAAAAACATTGATTTAACTCTTAGGATGTACTTCCCCTGACTCGCCCCTACCTTAAAGGTTTTTATAAATGGTATTTGATGCTAACAAATGCAGTACAGTAGTTCAGTTAGTTACTAAGCATCAATCATGTTTTAAAATGTTTAGACTAGCTTAAAAATTTCAAACCTAGGGAATAAAATTCATAATTTTAATGTTATTACTTACTTTACTGTTTGTTTTTTAATTAATTAAGAAAAATTTTCATGTAGAATTTGAACCATGCACCGGTACTATATTAGCCTTAAGAGTTCACAAGGCATTTGCTGATCAAGTTGATAATGGTGAAGAATGTGGTGTGATTTTGGATAAAACATCATTTTATGCTGAATCTGGTGGTCAAATATTTGATGTTGGCTTCATGGTAAAAGAAGATGATGAGGTACAAGACTGATTTTATCCTTAAAAATTAAATAGTGTATCTTTCTTTTTTGCAGGCATTGCAATTTAATATAGCTACATCTTATTGTGCCCTATATCATCCTTATTTTTGCCTTACTTTCATCAACACTTAATGTAACCAATTGATTTTTGTGCTTTTTCATTAATTACTTACACTTGTGGGACTAAAATGGGCAATTCACACATTTGGGTATTTTATTTGATAGGGATAGCCCAGAGAGGTTTATTTACTTTTTAATTTAATTTCAAAGTTTGACTTCTAAAAAGGGCATGGAAGCAGCATATGACGTCATTCAATATGAAACATTGGTTTTAAACAATGATTTAGGATTCAAAGCGATTGTTAATTTTTATTTTAAGTTATTGAATCATAAAGTTTTATTTACTTTCCGTGCCAATTTTTTAATTTAAAACCATTTTTTTACCGGAAAAATTAATTTTTTGTTTTAAAAAAAATTTGGCAATTGCCCATTGTGTACCTGTTGTGAGATTAGCCTAACTACATTTTGAACTAATTAAAAATCAAGTTGAACTATATTGTACATTTACTTGGATGATTAAAAAATTCAATTAAAATGTAGATTTTTTTCCAAAGTCCTGGTTAGGTACTAAAACTAAAAAATAATCTCTTTTAAAGAAATCATGAAATTTTATCTGTTCCTATCAAAAGTACAATTCAAACTATTTTACTTGTTTCTGTATTTATGCTATTTTATCTTACAGTAAAATTAGCTTAAGGAGTTGAGTAAATTTGTAAAATATTCCAATAAAAAGAGGATATTTTGTGTTTATAAACATAGTAGGTATAAATTAAAGAGTTAATTTTCTATGCTTTCTTTTTAAGGATACAGAATTTTTAGTTAAAGAAGTTCAACTTCAAGGAGGATATTCTATTCATATTGGAACACTCAATGGTACCCTCAGAGTTGGCGACAAAATGAAATGCTTAATTGATGAGGTACCTACATAATTTTTCTTTCAAGTTATCAAGAAAAAAGTTTCACCCTTCTTATGTTCAGTTTTTTGCAGGAAAGAAGAAAACATGTTATGAATAATCACACGGGAACACACATTCTAAATTTTGCTTTGAGGCATGCTCTTGCTACTGAATGTGACCAAAAAGGTTCATTGGTTGCACCTGATAGGTTGAGGTTTGATTTTACAAATAAAGTAAGTTTCCTCTTAGATTCCCTGGTTAAGACTGCTTATATACATGTTGGTTAGTAAAACTTTTATCTTAAATTCCCTAGGGTGCTATGACTGTTGCTCAAGTGAAAGATGCTGAAACTGTTGCCAATGAAGTGATATCCAAAAATGAGGAAGTTTTTGCCAAAGAAGCAGCTCTACCTTATGCCAAAGCTGTACAGGGTCTTAGAGCTGTATTTGGAGAGGTTAGAACTTACATCTATACAGTATACTAAACATAAGGAATTTTCTAACTGTTTTTATTACATATTTCTATTTTTCTTAAACTAAAAAAGGGGGTATATTGGTCTTAGCTTAAATTTGTCTATTAGATTTTTACTCACAAATTTTGTTTGTATTATACTGGAGTTAGATGGTCAAAAGACCTAAATACTCTCTCCAAAGTATCCCCTTGTTTTTGTACTAGTTCTCTATGTTATAAGTAATTACTTTTTGGTAACTTCCTTTTCAAGAATATTTTGATATTATTGTAAGTTCCATTTAATAAGATTCAGAATTTTAAACTTCTACTGACACATCTACATCTCCTTTAATACGCAAATAGAACCTCTTCTATACATGTGACAGTACAATATGTATAATATTTTTTCAATTCAAAATTTTATATTATCTTATATATTAAAATAATTTGGTTTTTCTTTCGGCCGGCCGCCAGGCCGCACCCCCGTTCCGATTTGGACAAACTCGGTCTTGATCGAAAGTTCTCCACCCCTAGATGAGCCAATAATATATCACGTTCCTCCAAAACATTCCATTTTTAAATTATGCGGTTTTTTCGTTTTGCCCCCATGTTAACTCTATGGGGAGGTTCCGTTCGGCCGGCCGCCAGCCCGAACACCTGAACCGATTTTGACAAACTCGGTCTTGATCGAAATATTTCCAACGCTAGATGAGCCAAAAATGTGTCACGTTCCTTCAAAGCATTCCATTTTTAAATTAGGAATTTTTTTCAATTTGCCCCATTGTTTTCAGTAAATATTTTTACCAACACAGGCAAAACGTCTTTTAAAGAGTGTGAAGAAAATCTACTTTGAACTTATCAAACTTCAATTTTTTGACGTTTTACTAGATTTATAGCAACAGGATACCTACTAGGCATATTGGATTTATAAAAAAAATTACTGGTACAGGTTTAATTTAAGTATTACTCCCGTCTCTTCAGATGACGCATAATAATAAATTAGTTGTGGTTAGAAAAACCTATAATTTGATTGAAAATATTGAACAGTTTAGCTCTGACGATGCAGCTTAAAAAAAAGTAATACATTGTAAAAAAATTTAACTGCGCTGCAAGCGTGTGGTAGTAACGAGCGAAGCTCGCATCAGCGCCAAAGGCGCGTAATCTAGCTGGTAAGACGCGGCTTTGCCGGGTCAAACCAGCTAGTTAGTACTTAAGAAGACATGCCTTTCAATATACAATTTACTTTTAGGTATACCCTGATCCAGTTCGAGTTGTTTCCATAGGAATCTCTGTTGATGACCTGATATCAGATCCCTCAGGACCTGGTGGAACTGTAACATCTGTAGAATTCTGTGGTGGAACGTAAGCATTTTCATTCAGTTTCATAATTTTTCTAACCCTGATCAGAGATAATTTTGTCCTTAATGGGATAAAAGACTTCTTCAGATTTCTAGAAAGCTGTTGTTGGTAGCATTTATTTTAAAGAATGTTTATTCAAAATTTTGCTTTAGATATTAATCTTGTAAAGTGCTGTGGTTAACCACTTAACTTACTTTATTTTGGCATAATAGGTCTAAAAAAAAGCATATTTTTCAAAACAACATTCGAACTTAGATTAATTAACTCATACCAAAAACATAATCAAAACTCATATAAATTATGAATTTAACATTATATGGCCGTTTTAAAACTTAGCGAAAATGCGGCACTTTTACTTAAAGTTGGCTTTTTTCCGAACATCGTTTTCAACCGGAAAGCAGATTTTACAGGAAAGGATGGTAAATAAAATGTTTTACGAAGTGAATTCTTTATGTTTTGTTCAAAGAATACACTTTTATGTGATCAGATATCAATCGCAATCTATCAATCTCATTTTAATAAGCAAAACGTTCCAACATCCACGTGTTGTGGCTCGGCTCGGTTTGTGGATATTGAAAATAAAAGAATGTTTGTACTAGCTGGTTTTCGAGCAATAAAACAGCTGCAGTGGAAATTGCACCCCATGATGGCAAGAAACTGGTGTAGAAACATGCTGCCCCGACCCCTTTTTCTTAGAAAGGAAGGGAAGATATTGCCAACCAAAGCATAAAGGAATGCTTGACCAATTTATCCTTCACGGTTAATTTTAAAACTGATAAGAGTAAAGATGACTCCTATGGACAAGTAGAGACATCTATGTAGAAAAAGAGAAACTAAAACCATGAAAAAATCTGGAAAAAACTTAGCATACAAAGCGAGAATCAACAGACGGAGCACCGTTGGACCTTGCCCGAGCACCGTTCAGGATAATCAGAGAAGTACCTCATGCGAGTGCCCGAGCGGTACTCGGGCAAAACAGGCAAGCGGTTAATTTTCAATTTCAACTTTTGGTTCATGAGGAATATAAAATTTGAATTGTTTTACAATTCTCAAGCAATTAAGTTTTAAAAACAAAATTGAATTTTACTAGCTGACTCAATAAAAGTTTTTATTCTTAAGAGCAATAGGGGAATGAACTAACTTTACAATGAATGCAAGGAGTTGGGAGTGACCACCTTCCATTCTGAGAAAAATAGGTCATTAAGAAGGGTGGTCGCTCAGAAGGGTATTACGATTCAATAAAAAAATGGGAAAAATTATTATTATGGGTGTAAAAGCTCTAAAACAATTTAGTCCTATATCGATATAGAATAAAAGCTTACATTTTGTTAAAATAGCTAGAAATCGAAGTGAATTTGAATGGATGGAATGTATTTATTGAATGGAATTCCGTTTGTTTCCATTCCCAGCTTTTAAATAACAGGAAAAACATTTTGCGAATTAGGAAATTCTGTTGCTGGGAGGGGTTTGGTGAATTTATTGGTTGTTGTATTGAGGTATTTTAACGTTAGGAGAATATGGGGAAATTAATGCCTTCAAAAAGTGGTGTTGTTGTTGTTGCCCATCCCATGTCTAGCGGAGCTAGACCAGATCCATGAATCCAAATACCCTGAGGAAGTCCAGGACCATCAACGGACTGTCAAGGAGATCCTGTTGACTGAGCCCCAGGCACTCCAAGATGTGAGATGGCGAAGCCTGCTCAGAGGAGCACTTTGTGCAAGTTTCAAAACCTCTCGAACCATGTGAGAAGGTCATAGTTCTGAGGTGGCCACTGTGGAAACGGGTGATTGCTGTTTGTCCCTGCCTGTCACATTTCAGTGCCAAGGAACCTCCAGGTCGATGATCTCGATACCATTGGTGCACTGGAGGAGTGGACCATATAGTTTTTCCGCGCAACTTCGCCCGTGAGTAAATCTCTGTGTAGGTAAGAGGCTCAAGGGGTTCCAATACCTCACTGGCTCCCGCTTTGGCCAATGCATCAGCCATTTCATTCCCCTCAAGATCAACATGAGAGGGGATCCACTGTATGTGGATCTGGAGATCCACTGAAAGCTGTTTTAGCTTTTTAAGAATAGACACCCCCACCTTGTCTCTTACACTGGACCAATTAGCCAAGTGCTGAACAGAACTCTTGCTGTCAGTAAGAATCCAAATTTCATTTCCTGTAGTTACAGTTCAAAAAGTGGTTGTTAGAAGTGGTGGTCACTCAATGAGATTTTAGAAGTGGTGGTCACTCAGTGAGATTTTACTGTATAACTACACCTTTTACCTAACTTTTACACCTGATATAGGCTAAGATTGTCTCATTCGCAAAGCAAATTTAGAATAGTTACACCTGGTTAAGGTTAAATTAAAGTTAGTTCTTGGAAAAGCGACTCAAGCTTCATCATTTGTATAGTTTTCATTACATTACATCAGCACTTGTTAAAACATTGCATTAACTTTACTATTCCCATTTTAAGATGGGATTTGGCAGAGAACTTTATCAAAGGGCTCATCTATACTAATAAAATAGAAACCCGCTGTTTGTCTGTTTGTTTGTCCGCGCTGTGCTTACAGCGTATATGATTGGTCCAAACTCTTTTTCTCCTACTCTCGGAGTGGTTAGGATTCGTCCTGTCAAATATCCTAATGGTAAGAATCATCGTGATCTAGGTGCAGCCATTTTCTCTTTGAAACCTGGCAACAACCAAGGGGCAACAACAACCAACTATTCTCATTCTTCTGTCTGTTTACATAATTTGGTGAAAAGTATCGGTTTATATCCAGAAACTGATTTGCCTTTCGTTCTTTTCAAAGCACTACACGGTGGTTCTTTTGGCTTTTAATAGCATTCTGTGGTGGGGATTGCATAAAGCTTTTTCAGTTATTGCTTTTCATTTTCGAACGCCAATTGTTAAGCAACATGGCTTTGGCTGTTTACATCCGATTTACTTCGCTGAGAGGCCGCGAAGGGTGAACGGTGTTTTTTTCCTCTTCATTTAGTGAGTGCTTCTTACTATTCTGATTTATTACTTTTGTTCCGTTTTTCGTACATACATTTCCCTTTTATTCTATTTAACGCTGTATTTTTTGTTATGTTTGGCTCTTGATGATGTTCGTCGTTAATTCATTAAGTACTTTTTGTCCTATCCTGAAACTGATTTTCATTTCATTCTTTGAATCTTACTTAGTACTTAAGGTTTACTTTTCTGTGTGCATTTTTAACAATAAGAAAATCCATGTAGCAGTTTACTTCTTCCACACTTTCAAATTCACCATAGTTGCTTTGGTTTTAAAAGTAGTTAAGTCTTATATTTGTTTGGGAATTGTTTGTGTTTAGTCACATAATTTAAGTTATTTAAATATTACATTAGTGGCATTTTATACACTTTTTCTTAATCATTATAGCTACTAAAACAGCTTGGCGATATTCATCGGGACAGATAACAATTGAACGGTTTTGGTTTTGAGGCAGATCAGGCTTCCTTTTCTTTGAGGTTGTTCGTACATTTGTTACACATAATTTAAATTGCCACAGCTTCGATAAGTCCTCCAGCCGCCATATTTATCCACAAGCAATATGCTTATGTGTTGTCATTATTTCAGCTTATGGCTAAACATGGCAGCTGAAGGACTCTTATCAAAGCTGTGCCTTTAAATTACTCTGACTTTTTATACATTTACTGATTTTTGTTTAATTCTTCGAATAGATTCATTTAACTGTTTTAATCCATTTTTATGGACGGTAATGCAGCAGGCCTCTTTGTGGTGCAGTCTGGGAAATGCTAAATCTGTAGCACCTTAAGTTTAAATATTTTTTAACAAATATGACTTCCCAACTATTACAAAGTGTATGAGATTCTGTCAAAGGAACTTAGTACGGGCGCAGCCCGTCAATAATATCCGAGCAACGCTGGGATAGCGCGTGCGCCATAGGTATAAATATAAAGTTTTACTGTGCCCGGGCAACGCCGGGTCTAGCGCTGAAAGCGCTAGTGTCTTCTAAAATTAGTGAAATGTTGCTTCACCTAGTGTTTTCAAAGAGCTTCTTCATAATAAATTATTCCTTGCTTTTAGGCATTTACAAAGATCTGGTCATATTGGAGACTTTGTAATTGCTTCTGAAGAAGCTATAGCCAAAGGAATTAGGAGAATAGTTGCTCTAACTGGCCCTGAAGCAACTAAGGTATTCAAATCGTTTTAAAAAGATTTATAGTTTGTAGTTGCTTGTATTTTTGCTTATTGTGTTTTTATATTTTTAGGCAATAAAAAGGTCTGAACTGTTCCAAAATGAAGTAGAAAATTTAAAAAATTTAGTGGATGATAAAAATAAGAACATTAGCCAGAAAGACATTGTCAAGAAAATAGTTGAATTAACTGAAGTAAGTATGTGCAAGTTATTGTGTTATGTTTATTTGGTATGTTATTATACCCTTGTGAAGGAACCCTAACATTCAAAGATATTAAAATTATTATTGCCATGAAATGTAAAACTTGGATGGGTTGACAATAAGGAGAGTTTGAAGAGACCCAAATAAATTGGAAATTCCTATATTTCACATCATACAATCAATTGAAATCCTAGGACCATATTCAATCATCAAGAAATAAGTTGAAAACTGTAACTAATTTAATGTCTTAAATTCTGAGCAGACCTTTCTTCACTTAGAAATGAGATCTTTTGTTCTTGGAAAGAAAATGCCATGAAAAGACTACCATTTGTCCTGTATTAGGCTTTTAACTGACTGTATGATATACATAAATAGTTTACTCCTCAATCCATACAGTTTGAAATGCTATATGTGGAATTTCAGTTCATTTGATGAAGCTAATTAGTTGTACTGCCTTTCTTTGGGATCATTGGCTCCCCCCCCCTTTTTTTATAAATCGTTTTAACAAGCTAAGAAAATTGCTTCCTTTCAAAGCCATCTAGAACTGAAGGGAAATTTTCTATGGAAGAACTATGATTGTTTCATGACCAGTTTTTTAAGCATATGTATAAAAATTATTTGGGTCATATTACATAAATATTTATATAAAATCAGGGTTAAATAAAAAAAAAAGAAATGTGCCAATGCCTTAAGGTTGTCCCCAAGTTATTAGTTAAAAATAAAGATTGTTTTACTACCTTCTGTTATTTCTAAATTACAGCTTTTGTTCTTTTTGTATTGTATTTTATTATAGTCTCACTTCTACACAATGCTTTTATCTATCTGATTAACTGGTAACATAAGTTTTTTTTTTTCTCCAAGGAAATTTCACAATCCAACATATCATATTGGAAAAAAGATGAAATGAGACATAATTTGAAAAATCTAAAAAAGAAATTGGATGACTTAGATCGTGCAAACAAAGCTGCTATTGTTCAGACGGTAACATAAGATTCTTAATTTCAGTTGTTTACCACTTTAAAAAAAAATATTTATTTCACAAGTGGGTAAACAAAATTGTTGTTTTGTAGATAACAGAAGAAGCTAAGGTATTCTTTCAAGATGAATCAAGGTGCAAAGCTTCATACATAGTACATGAATTTGAAGCAGGATTTAATGCTAAGGTAAGTGGGAAACAGCTAACAACAGCAGAAAGGTACAGAATTCCCACTAATCTGGTCAAGAGATTTTAACTGTGCATTATAATTGCAATTATTTGCATTTTAGAGTGAATAAAATTAAAAAGAAAAATCAAATGGTAATACACAGATTTATTGAGAAAAACTTGGAATTATAAGGGAACTCTGAAATTGAATATGCCCTGGGAACAATTATTTTCTCTATAGACCTATTCAAAAGTAAGGATACAACTACATTGTAAATGGGTCATAATTTTGTTTCTCAAGCTTGATAGATACCCTGAGTTTTACCACAACCTAACATGTTTTTTTGTGATTTTTAACATCAAAAGAAAAATGTTCTCAGATTCATTGATTTTTTAGGCTCTTGATGCTGCCCTCAAACAAGCTAAGCTCTTTTCTCCTGAAACAGCTGTGATGCTCTTCACCAAGGATACTGAAAATGACAAGGTCCTTTGCATGAGTGCTGTTCCTAAGGTAAAAAATTTTTCTATACCAATTAAATTTGAAGTCTGACAACATTTTTTTCTCAATAATACAGTTACTCCTGAAAAAAGTAGTAGGAATTTTGATATAAATTTGCTATTGGTAGATCAGTACATCCTTGAAGATCAATTGGCATCTTTTCTGGAAAATTGGTCATTTTTTTTTATTTATAGTTTACAAGAGTGTCCTCAAACTTATGGTTTTTGTTAATTTCAGCTTCAAATAGTAGTAAGAAATTAAAATGTAAGTTGAATGAAGGTACAAACTGTTACAAGTTATTATGTGATACGATCGAAAAAACTGATACATGTGTTCCATTACAAAAGCCTTGACAGGGGTCGATCCATGTTTTATTTTTTTGGGCCCATTTTTGTGGAAAAACTAAGGTCAAATTATGTTTAATTTTTCAAATTATCCATGGAACTAGAAGACTAAGGAAGCGCCGTATCGGGAAACGAGTGAAGCATTCCCTGTAACCGTGGCGCCATCTTGTTGCGATGACAACATTGCGATTTCCCATGCAAAGCAATGGGAGATTACGTATTTTATTGGTGTATTTGATAGTAATCTTCCTGGACATTTTTTAAAAATAATTACATTCGGTGAAAGAACAGTGTTCTGCCTCATGTTCAGCGAAATAAATAGTGAAGACGATTCTTAGAAAACGTTTTTAGGTAAGTTAAACAATTCATGTTCTAGTTACTTGTCTCATTCTATTTAAATGTGTTTATGCAATAATATTTATTTATTTTATGTAAATAATGAAATAATTGAACTAAAAATTTATGTTATACTGTCTGAAATGTTAAATAATTGATGAAATAATAAGTTTAAGTTGTGTTGCTTGGATCTGTTTAATTCATATGTTCTTGGATGTTACGATGACATGTAAACATTCTTATTTTAAAATATTAATACCAATAATAATACTATTCTTATTTAAATATTAAAAAATTTGGAATTCTAAACATTATCATAATATTATTAGACTGCTTAGGAATTAAGGAAAGGGCTTTTTATCAATATTTCGTGGTTCTATGCTTTATTTAAATAATTTTAATTATGACTTTGAAATGGAGAATTTATAGTATATTTGCATAGGTTCCATCCTGGGGACGGAATTCCGTTTTTTTTTAAATTTCTGTGAATGTAATTCCGTCCAGTGTTTTTATTACAAAATGCAAAATCAGTTGACTGATTGACAGCGATTAGTACTAAAATTCAGTACTTACATCGCACATTTTGTCCACATATAAGCCTGTTTTATACTGTAGATACAGCTTTAACTTAAAATTTAAGGACCTAATATTTCATTTTTCGACTGGGGGAAAATGATTTAAAAGCTAGTTCAAAGTTCAATCTTGCAATTTTTGAAGAGTAAAACACCCATATATATTTGTTTTTGATAATTTTATAACATTTCTTCTTTTGCTTCAGTCTTATATTTATATGTGAAGGCTGATTGTAAATTTCTACGAGAAAATCCACGGGTTACATTTTAACCACTGGGGAAGTTTCTTATTACATACTTAAAAACAAAGTTTATTTAATATTATAAAATTGTCTACAAAATGTTAATGGCATTTTTAAAATTTCAGATCAACAGTGCATCAGAATACGAATTATGCGCATAGAATATGAATTTCAAGACTAAGAACTTGACTGTATTTTTAAAATTGTAATTATCTCAACTGCTTAATTTTCTAACTATGTATATAGCCCATGGCAAATTTGTATTTGCTTTTTGCTTGGACCCCTGGAAGATATGATGAAAGAATTTTACTATGAAAATCGTTTAATAAAAGATATGTTTGCAAAATTGGAGCTCAATCAAAATCTTTGCATTAAAATTTACTTCTGACAAAGTTCTTAAAAATAAAAACAGTAAGAAAAATATTTCAAAGAATTTTTTCAAGTTACAAAACATATTTTGTTATAAATATTAATTTTTTGAATAACTTATTTTGCCTCGAATTATCCTGGGTTTTGATACCCATAAAAAAATTATACAAAATCCTTTCTTTTACTGCTTTTACTAAATAAGTAGCATGTTTTTTGCTTTAAAAAAATATCAAACTTTACTGTTTCAAACTTTCTTTTGATAAAAAAATTTTTAAAATCATTTACTTATTTGTTTATTATTCTTGTATTTTCAATAAAAATCTCTAAAAAGTATTTTTATCTTGTTTCATTTCTAAGTTCATTGAAATATGTTTAGTGTTTAAAAGTTTTAATTGTGTCAAGAAGTTAAATTTTCAAAGGTAAGTAAAAAATGGTAAGTATTTTATGGGAAAGGGTAACTAATAGGGCAATAATATGCCTTTAATTTTTTTTTTTTTTTGAAGAGGTAACTAACTGCCTAAATTTGTAAAGCAGAAATATCGCGTTCTTCACTTACGTCGCTCAAAACGAAAAGCGCGTTAGAAACGGCAAACATCGCGAATCTGTGCGGCCGCCATCTTGTTGCGATTATTTGTAGTCTCATAATCGGCTTCAGTTAAACCGGTAGCTCGGACCGTTTATGGCACTTCCTTATTGTACTAGTTCCATGAAATTATCGTAAAAAAAAAAACATTTTTGATTTGAAACAAACAATTATGTACATGTATCCTTAATACTGATTTCACAGGCATTCGGAAGCTAAAAAAAAGTTCTTAGCATAGCTTTTTTGACAGTCCATGAAAAATAAAATGGTAAAAAATTTAGTTATTTGGTGATGCACCTTAAATAACAATATTCTGATTTTGGAACATCGTACATATTAGACTCCTTTAATTGAAGGTTTTAAAAAATGCTATCTTTATTTGAACTTGTTATTTTGTATTTAATTTATATCAATCTTATTTTATACTCTCTATATGAGAAGGTCAGTGTTAATTTGCCAACTATATATCCTTAGAATATAATATTTTTCTGTTATATAGTAGTATTAATATGGGTTATAAAAAATCATGTTCTAAGCTTTAATTATTTAACACAAGCTAACAACTTATTATACATGAAATAGGTCATATTGTCTATGCTGAAATTATTTTCTTTCCATTTTTAGAGTGTCACAACTAAAGGTTTGAAAGCCAATGAATGGGTACAGCAAGTTGCTCAAGTAATCAATGGAAAGGGAGGTGGCAAACCTGAATCAGCTCAAGCCACTGGATCAAATGCTGATTCAGTGATTGAGGCAATGAACTTAGCTAAAAAGTTTGCTGAAGTGCAGTTAAGCTAATCTCCTGTGCTTGTAACCTATAACTTGGACCAATAAAACAATTCCAATCACATCTCCAAATTTCTGTAATGCTATTAGCTTGCGTTAGTGAAATTGAAAAATAAAATCAAAGAAGGAATATATTATCTTTCCTATCCAATTTTGAGCTCTTGTAACTACTGGACATCCATAAAGCTTATGTTTGGTTCTATAACTATCTACTATTATAGCAAGTTTACATTATCTGTTTATAATCTGATCCTCCTTCTTTATCACTGGAAATAGTCAAAACTCATGTTTACAAATTTGTAAATATTTAAGTAGTTTGTAAAATGGAAAAATGCTATACATATTCAATAAGTTACATTTTGAGTGTTTTCTTAAAGATGATTTTACTCATTTCAAAATAAAGTAAAGGGTAAAAAATTTAACATCAAGGAAGTTCAAGTTTTGAAAAACACCCTACCTATTTGTTCTAATCCACCTAGATACCAAAATATTCACAATGTTGTAAAACAATGAAAATACTATCTCTGAAATGATTTCAAATCTGATAACAGAATTTATAAGAAGTAAAATCCAGTACAGTCAAAACTATTTACAATATCACTTTTTTCAATAAAATCTTACAGACAAGTTATTTCATATTTTAAGAGTTTTAATAAAAAGTTAAAATATTTTACAAAACTACCTTTATGCAATTCACAAATGATCAGAATCATCAGTTCCAACTAGCAATGTTTCAAGCATGTTAGATTGATTTTGAAATTCTGAGCTGGACTTTTTATGATGATTATTTAAAACATTGTACACAACTGACCTAACAATCATTTTAACAGCGTGACTCGAACTGTGCCCACTTCCACAAAATCGATAATCAAGGCCAAGTTCAAGGCTCTCCATAATATTCATAGTTAAGTTAAAGGCCAGAGAATTTCTATTAGTATGGGTCCAAAACTCATTAGCATGTTCCTTGCATAGTTTGGAAAGCACAGTGAAGCTAAGAAAAACTATGTTCATGGAATTTTTAGTGGGGTACTTGAGCGGCTCCTCGTTAGTGTCATTTTCACTAACAGCAGGATGTAATACCATATCCATATCAGTTGAAAGACGCGATTCACACTGTTTACAGTTTGACTCCTTTAAAACAGAACGAACACAATGCCCTGCAAGGTATAGCAAAACAGGGATGCTAACTTCATTTGAAGTCATATCTTCAGATGTGATTATCATAGGAATGAAAGTATTTACAGAGTCAATGGGTTCTGTCAAGTTAACAGTCTGTTTCCAATGCAATCTAGATAAATTGACATCATTAGCTTCTATTAGAGTTAAGGACAAAGTGTTCAAGGTTTTTAGCTTTGGTTCACTTAGGGACCATTTCTTCTTGTGAATGAACTGTGTGCTAAAAAGTTCTCTGCAATATCCAAACCTTGTTATTGGATAGTCCGTTTGAAAATTCCCTGGAAGAATGAAATCCATACCAAGCTCATTTTTACAATAAGCAGTTAGCTCTATCAAAGCATAAGTGGAAAGGTGTAAGGCCGAATAGGTTTTAGCTGTCAACATACCAGAGTCACACCTTACATTGGACCAACAGTCCAACCAATCCAAAAACTTCTGAAGAAAATCATAGCTTTTTTCAGACATTGACAAAGCCCCACATGATTGATCATTAATATTTGCTGAGGAATCAGGATTAACTATAGACCACCAGGTGCATATTAATTTAATGAAATCAGATGTATCCTGATAGTGTGGTAACTTATGATCTTCCCCATATAGCAGAAGTCTGTTTGCAACAACATCATTGAATATTTGAAGCACAAATTCAATGTTATGCTTTTCAGTATTTGATGGGAAAAGAGCTTTTGATGAAATACAACTGTAGCTTTTCAAGTAAGAACTTAATTCTACATCAAGTAGCTTCTTTAGAGTTGAAAAAGAAGCTTTTCTGCTTGACTGCTTATCAGCTTCATCCCCAATAGCTGGGTAAAAGATGCATTCACCTTGATTGTTTTGAATCATCCAATCATTTCTAATATTTTTAAGCAAATGGGCAAAACTAATGAGATGGAATAAGGGCCGGGAAGAATCAAATGGGTGTTTATAAATAATGCTGTTAAAAAGTGGCGGTTCAGAAAAAAGTGACATGACTTGTCTATTCACCAAGCTGTCGTCAGTAACAACAGCTATTATACGAAAACCAATGCATTCTAATCCTATAATAACTTCCTTTAACACATTATTAATATCCTTGGCTTTTAAAGATTGAACTGGCAATAAATGCACTGTGTCTTTGTAATTAGAATTGAGACTAGTTATCATAAAAGTATATACACTAGTTGCAGCATCATCCATTTCAACTGACATTCCTGCAATATTCCCATCAACTTCCAAGAAAGGCTTTAAATATATTTCTTCTATTTGTAAGACAATGTGTTTATCAGAATCCTTAATATTGCGAAAACTTTCTTTAGCGTGCTTTAAAAACTTAATAGGAGAAACATTTTTATTAGAAGATGTTTGCGATGGAATGTACAAGTTCTTGATGATATCTAGCTCGGGTAAAATTATATTTTCACACTGAATCAAAAATTTATACGCATGTGGAGCCATTGCAAAAAGTAAGGTAGCAAATATCAACATTTCTGGTGAGTAAACCTTTTGCTTGTCAGTCAATAACGATACCTGCTCCTTCAAAAAAGAGAGAGTAACTTTATGTTTCTTCATGTTCTGTTTGAGAGTATCTAACAACCTTTGGACTAATTCAACTTTACTAGAAGATTCAAGTTCAGAGAACATTTTTGCTTTGGCCTCATTCAAAATCGATTTTAAAGCAATAATATTTCTTACTCTTAATGGAAAAGAGAAGTTTTTTATTGCTTTTATTCTCTCCTGTTCATGGAAAACGGAAACCAATAAATTTTCATCAACCACAACAGAAATATGTATTTTTGGAGCATCATTGGTCCATTTTATATGTACAAATGCAAGGGAACTTTTTCCTTTGGCAAGAGTCCAAAAGTCACCCAAATCAAAGAGGTGGAGTTTTTCTTCTAGTTCTGTCAAATCGATGAAGTCTATTCTTTCTGCCATTTCTATTTCAACTGTTTCATCAGCTACATCTGTTTCATCTGAATCATCAGCTACCTCTGCTTCATCCCAATCATCAGCTACTTCACATTGTTGGAATTTCACAATAGTAGGGGTTCTTACCACATTAGATTCAGCATCTTGATCGTTTGAATTTTGTGTTCTTTTAGGGGCTATGGTTTTGAATCTGGAGGCAGCAGCAGAATGATGTGCTTCCCACATAATTGAAGGTACAGCGCCTTTTCTGAGTTCAGGCTTACAGCCAGCAGATAACTCATTTCTTTCAACATCAGAGGCGCTGTTATTTCGGATCACATCAGAAGGCTTAAAATGTTTTTCACAAACCTGTTTTGGAAAAAATAAGTTAATAAGTGAAGTTTTTATAACTTTTAATGTTTTTCAGAGAAATATAGTGCTGTCCTTTAAACACAACCCACTTTTTCATATTTTCTACATAAAAAGCTTAATAAAAAGGATAATTAAATCGAGCAAAAAACTGTTGTAACGGCCCATCCTCCTTAACATTTTAGCGCTTTGCATTTTTAATTCCAACTCTCTATTTCAAATTGGCAGTCATTTAAGTAAGAATTTAAAAAAAAAATACTTTTTTAAAAATACCTAAAAAAACCCCATGTACCCTAAAAAAAAACATGCTTGAAAATACTCAAATATTAAGACAAAAATATGGTTAAAGTTTTTTTTTTGATAGACTAGGGGGCCCTGCCCCCTGCTCGCTATCGCTCACCAACCCCCAAAACTGCTTCGCAGTTCTTTTCAGGTCGCTTCGCGATCTTAGCGAGCAGAGCTCGCTTGTTCATCTCAACAATCCAGCACAACCCTCTTCTTGGCTTAATTAAGCCTCTTGTAATACCGAAAATACCTCTCTCTTGCTTATAAATAATTTAATTCGGATCATTCCTCCAAATTAACAGGAAAAACTGTTGCTGAAATATATTCTTTTCTAGCTTATGCATAATTTAATCGAAATGTTAAAAAAATATCCAGCAAGTCTACTAATAATCATCAACCAGTTTGTAGAAAAAACATTGTTGAAAATAAAAGAAATCAGTCTCATCATAAAACATGCATAAAACTCGTCTGTTTCTCTAAAAATTAAAACTTTGAAATTTGAATTCCAAAACTAATTAGAATTTTTTGATAAACAACAAGCCCATAATTTATAAAAATTAATTGTATGTGTATTTAAAATATCATAGTTCTACTGTGATAAGTTTTTCTTTTAAAACGAAAAAAAAAAAAAAAAACAGAAAAACCATCAAAAATTTCAAAACTTATTTATTCCAAATCCAAAACTAATTTGAAAAAAGGACGACGTGGTGCAAAACTTTACATCTAAGAGTATGTGTCTAAAAAAAATCATATTTCTGCTGCTAATAGATTTTGCTGGGGACGAACTCGAAGCAGAAAAAAATAATTTACGACTTTTACATTAAATAACTCTAGAACTAATTATCACATCTATTAGCTTTTAGAATGAAAACGATCTTCATACATTTGTCTACAAATGTTTAAAATTTCACAAATTTCCGTTGAATAGTTTTTGCGTAGTGAGAGTTCAGTGTTCAAAAATAAAATTTTTAAAAGCAGCGGCGGCAGCCACAGCGGTCACTGTTACTTTTTTCAATTTAGAGAGAAACGGGAATAATTAAGATAGTTAAAACTAAATTTATTAATAATTATTTCTAAAATTAAAATTATGATATGATTTTCTCCTCAAGAGTTCGTCTTCAAAACACAATGATAATAGCTACTTTATTGTTGTATTTTTATTTTCGGATT
Organism: Tetragnatha montana; assembly: GCA_963680715.1. Classification (NCBI taxonomy): domain Eukaryota; kingdom Metazoa; phylum Arthropoda; class Arachnida; order Araneae; family Tetragnathidae; genus Tetragnatha; species Tetragnatha montana. The sequence continues at coordinate 28,918,658 of OY796683.1, forward strand.
TTGAAAATGACTTTAAATGCAAACACTTTACAGTTTTTATTTAAAAAAAACTAAAACATGATAATTTGCACTGATATTTTATTTTAACCCCATTTATTAACTCTCCATAACTTATTTTCAAGTAAAATTCTAGTAAAGTGCTATCTTTGCATGGGAAATGGATGTTTTTTTGGTATCAGTGAGTTTTTATTAAAATTAGTAAAAAAATCAGAGAATCACTGAAACAAGCATTATATTTGCAGTGATAGCAGCAGGCTCAAGAAAAAATATAGGATTTCCCACAAAAAAATATAGGACATCAAAATTAAATCAATCATACCTTTTATTGGAACGACAAAAATTTAATATGCATTAATACACAAGCCTTTTACTATTAAAAACAAATTAATGAAAAGTTTTGATAAAAGCACTATTTAAAATAGCTTAAGAGAGTATTTATGAAAAATTCAATATTTTAAATATTTGGCCAAAAGGTAATACTTTTAAAAATGCTAAAAATCCTTTCACAAATTTGACAAATGGTAAATAAATTCTAGCAGACTCAAAAATTTAGATTATAAAACTATTAAAACCATGCAATGGTAACAAAACAATACACTATGCAATGGTCTGTCCCCACAGGAAACCAAGATTCTTGCAGGAGCTTTTATTATTGGAAAAAATGGGGGGAACCTTTTTAGTAAGAAAAAAATTAAAGGTTATATAATCGTTTAAAGGGGAACAAATAAATGCAACTTTGAAAAATGTGAATAGTTTAGGGATGCACAACCTTTTTGGGAGGAGGGCCACTCTCATTGTTGATTGAGACATGGAGGGCCGCAAAAGAAGTACATTAAAAATTATAATAGAGCTAATAGCAGATTACGTATCGCTGTTAAAAAACTAGAAGTTTCAGAAAAATAATTAATCAAAACATATAAATAAAAGTTTCTTAATGGTCAAGTTTCCTAAGGATGAATAATATTGTGAATAGTTTTAAAAAATAAACAATTTTTAAAAGATAAAGCAATGATCAAACCTTTAAAAATACTATAGAATGCTTGTCACTAGAATATTTGTGTTAGAAGCAAATTATTGTTATAATCTAGTAGCAACAAAAGAGAAGTAACAGAAATTTTAATATTTTTAAAATACAAACTACATCCCACCAATATATACAGTGTTAAAATATGTTCTACCAAAGGGGGGGTCTAGGGGTCTTCCCCAGAAAAAGTTTGGAAATTTGACCCTAAAACCAGGGTTTTAACTTGTTTTGAACACCTAGTCAGATTTTTTTAAGGGGGGGGCAAGGCCTTTGTTACACATGAAGTCAACTTCAACTAGGCGCGGAAAAAACGGTACTTTCGCGAAAAATTGCTATTTTTCGACTTTTCCGGAGAATGTGATCCTGAACACCGGACTTGTTGGCTTCTGACCACTGTAAAGTTGGTTTTTCTACATCGCAATAGCAACGCAAGAAGAAGCCGACTTCAACTTAGCGTCCGCGGCCGATCCAGAAAGAAGCCTCGGGAGAAACGGAACTCCGCACGCAAAACGAAACTTACACGAAAAATAGCGATTTTTCCGCGATAACTAGTCTTTTTTCTTGGGGTCCACTATTTCTCGATTTTTAAGAAAGATAGGCATTTTTTAGGGAGTTTAAGTTTTTGGTTTTGTGAAATGGAAAAAATATAGGACAAATGGCCGTTTTTGAAAATATAGGACATATTTTCGGATTTTCCCCAAAATATAGGAATTATAGGAAAACTGCGATCACTGTATTTGCATAATTAGTAGTATATCATGGGTAATATTAAATATTTTTCATAAATTTTTATTTATTTTGCCATTACAGAAAAGAAAACAGGTTTTTTTTTAGCTCCCACATGGGGTTTTTTTCCCCTGATTTCAAAGACTACAGTAAGGACTCTAATTGGCGGACTGAGCTAAAATTTTAATATTTTATTCTCATAGTAATGGGATATCATAAAAACGCGTGAAAAATGCTTTAAAGTCTTTATAACATATATTTTTACAACATCAAAATCCAGGGTTCATACTCTTTTTTAGGAAAAAAATTCAAGGATTTTCAAGGCCTTTTCCAGGCTACGAGATGAAAAATTCAAGGCTGACCGATATTGTATGTAACCTTTTTTAAGTAGTACTCTAGTTTCATTTCATACAATTTTATTAAACAGTTAATTAAAGCAAATCTTCATACAGGTTCCTAGTTACAAAAAAAAAAAGGGTTTGAATAAAATTTTAATTAAGTTATAGGGTAATTATTATCAAAATACAGTAAACTCTCGTTAGTACGATCCCGCTTAGTGCGACGTCCCGCATATTACGACGTTTTTCTCCGGTCCCTGGTACCAATAGGCCTTTTATCATTAAAAACTATCTGCTTATAGCGCCCCCGCTTATAACGACTTCCCGCATATTTCGACGCTTTTCTAAGGTCCCCCAAAGAAAAATCCCGGTTATTGCGTCGTCGAGTCCCTTTCAAATAATGTACGAGTAATGTAAAACGCGTAAGTTAGTAAAAGGAGAAGAGTTCGGAAAGGTAAAAATAAAGAATGGGAAGACATATTGTACCAGTGGTTTCAACAAGTTCGAGCGTCCAACTTGCCAATTATGATGGAAAAAGCAAATGAAATTGCTAAAAGTTAGAATGTAACAGACTTTAGTGGATCTGTGGGTCGGCTGGATAGATACGGGAAAAAAATGGAGTTTTTTGGGGGAATAACTTTTTAGTCTCAAAGGAGTTTAGTAAAAAAGAAATAAGAGAGACACCATTTTATTTGTTTTGTCATGATTTTCAAGTGTTATATTTAAATAGTATACCAATAAAAGATGTAAAGGTAAGAATGTTTGTTCTGTTTTTAGACATTGTCCTTTCGTTTCTATTTTAGTGATAAAATCCCGCTTAAAAAGGTTTCTAGGTAAGATTAGGTATTACGGGTATTAGGTATATCGCCGAAACGGTGTTTTATGGAATTCCGCATATAGCGTCGTACCGCTTATTACGACGTTTTCAAAAATCCCCTTGAACGGCGTACTAACGGGAGTTTACTGTAGTTTCACGTAATTTTTAAATAAATGAAAGTAAAGGATTTTCAGAATAAATGCATATAAAGTTCCTAGTTTCAAAAAAAGGGGTTTGAATAAAAATTTAATTCAGCTACATACGTAGTACTTGTATATTAACAAAATATTTTTATGTAATTTTTAAATAAATGAACCTTATAGAAAGATTTAATTTCAAAAAATAAAAGACTATCTTATACTTGCAATAAAACTGTAAATAATGGTCAGTATTTTTTATGATGCATTGACTCAATGTATAAATTGGGCAGAAAATTAAAAACTGAAACACTGACAAGAGTAAATAACTTGAGTCTTAAGGGCCCCATTCACGATCGCTCCGCTCCGCTACACTCCATGCTTTTTGGAGTGATTGACGTCACATGATGTGGAGTGACTGGAGCGACTGGAGTGACAGGAGTCCAAAATTGTCCGAAATCGCAATCCATTCATTCCAATTATTCCAAATGCGATCAGATCGAGAGTCACGTGGTTTGATTTTTGACGTCATGCGTGATGTAATTCATAATTCATGATGTGGCACCGTGTCATCTCTCCAGTTTTGTGCAGCGATGGATTTCTGAAATTTCGGAAATCCAATAGTTCCAATTAAACGATTTAAATTAATTATGAAAAATCTTCAAGAATATTACCTATGATTTAACTCCTCATAATTAGAACTTAAAATTTCCAATGCAAATCCCAAAATTTTAAAATCTATTTGAAGTAGTGATACCCAAGGAGGTATCCCAGTCAGCACAGAGTGAATTGCGCCCAGGCTAGATCTCATGCTCAATTTTTATGCTACAAAACTTCCTTTTCGCAAGATTTTCTATCTGATATAGATTTTTTTTTTGGTAATCATGGAAGGGTTGAAATGATTGCAAGCATCATGAAAAATTGTTTTGGATAGTAGTGACCAGATACTCCTTTAAAAACCCTCCAATGATTTTAATCGTTTTGTTACCAGATTTTTTTTTAAATTTTTTATTACTCAAAAGTATGGGTTTTTTTTTATAAATAGTTCATTTAGAAGAATTTAACATTAAAACCTGGGGTATCGCAATAAAAATCAATATAGAAATACTAATAAGAAATTACTCTAAACGAGAAAATAAAATTTGCTTTTAAAGAAAAAAGAACGTATAATTTTCAAAAGTGTTGCATGAAGATTGATTAACTAAATAATAAATGCTTCTTTAAAAAAATTCAGACAATTAATGAATTATTAAACTATATTACTGAAAAATTAAGTTTTTTTTTATAAACTATTAAATAAATGCAATAAATCTCATGAAATTTAAAAAAAAGCCAAAGTTTATTTTAAAATTTTCTTGTAAATTTCAAGTGGCAGAAATTTAATTTTTTATTCAAATTTTTTATTTATATTTAGAAATTAATTTAATATTGAATTAATCGGTTTTAACTTAATTTTGAAGTAACATTTAAAGTTATTAAAAGAAGTAAAAAGAATATCTCGTGTTCAGTGGTTACATTTTAGCTGAACTTTCGAAAAATAATCCATATTTATTAAAACAAAGGCAATTTATTTGAAGATTAGCATATGTGAATGTGGAAAAAAACTCGGAATTTAGAAATTGATTTCAATAGAAAAAATCCTAAATGGGAAAAATAGTGGAAATCGTACCCATTTTTTCCATATTTGCTTTAAAAAAACAGACTCAACTGTAGTTGTGTAAAAATTAATAAAATAGTAATCTATAAGTAAAATGCATTATCTAGCATACCTAATTTTTATTTCATAAACCCCTTGCATCACTATAGCATGTTTTGAACAATACTAAAATAATTTCTCAGATAAATTAATTTTATTGGATTAAATTTAGCTTAATCAGTTAGATACAGGCCACTGGAAAAAATTAATTCATAAAAAAATAATTTTTTGAAGTTGTAAACAAAAGCTTTCATGATTTTCGAAATTAAAAAAAAAATTAATTCAAATTCCACACTGGGAATCGAACCCAGGTACACCGCATGGTAATCGAGAACGCTAACCAATGGGCCATGACATCTATTGTTTCCAAGACTACAGTATTTTTATTAGTGTACAGGCCCATTTCGACTCTGAATTGAAGAGAGAGATTTGCATGTGAGTTTCTTTTTTTGCATTAAAATTGGCCGAATCTTCGTTCTAGGTTTCTTATTTTCTTTTCTTTAGGGCTTTTAAATTTTTTTAATTAAGAAAACAGCCGCTGACACCCAAACAAAATCTACAGTTTTGGTTGAAAGTAGTAATGGCGGCCAAACGAGCTTTGAATGGAATGGTGCGGAGTGGAGCGGAGCGGAGCGATGGTCTTATTACCGATTTTTCATCGCTTCGCTCCGCACCACGCCGTGCGGAGTGGAGTGGATCGACCGTGAATGGGGCCCTTAAGAAGTTTAATTTCAACCCCCAAAAATTACCCATAGCTATAGAAGATTTTGTAAGACTTTCTTTCTGATAGAAAATTTAAATAATATTATTTACCTTAAAATTTTCATATACCCTAATATCTACACACCTTGTAATTCTTTGTTTGATATTAAAACTCTCAAGTTCAAACCATAAATTTCTATTTGCCTTCTTGCAAACTACAAGAAATTCCTCTACTATTTTTTCTTTTAATTTACCAGATAAATATTGGGACACATTTGAACTGCAATAAGTGAACAGTTTCTCCAAAAACAAGCATTTAAAGCCAAGGATATTGACGCAAAGTAAGAAAAACGCGATCGCGAACCGTCTGTAAAGTTGTTTTTTCTGCCTGCATCCACGCTGTCAAAATGCCAACTTTACAGGCAAACGTCCGGAAGGTTGTATGAAAATTCGGGATTTTTCATTGAAATTCCGGACCGGAGGATTTCAGGACTAACATAATCAGCAGATACCCTGAAATCTTTTTCTGGCCAAAAATGTCAAGGCCTAAATAAAATTCAAGGATTTTCAAGGCTCTTTTAGGATACAATACATTTTTTTTTCAAGGATTTTCAAGGCCTTGAAATCGAAAATTTGAAATTCAAGGACTTTCAAGGCCACATACAAACCCTGAAAATCTGTAAATCTGAGCGCATTTTTTACCAAAAATTTACATTCTCTGTTTATTTAAAAAATAAGTAAATAAACAGTTCTTTGACTAGTTTTTACATCTCTGCCACTCTAAATGGCATAGAAAGACAGGGTATATGAGATGATAAAATTATTTTAATTATGTAATCAAAAAATCTCAATGGGTTGCTTTTAGGGCACATTTTGGAGTGGGTTGTTTTTAAAGGACAGCACTATATATCATGTATGATAAAAAAGCAAACATTTATATAAAGATAAAATGTTCAACAGAATTTTAAATACACTTTGAAGATAATGAGAGGAAGATTTTTTTAAACTAGAGATTTGTGGAAGAATTACATCGCTGAATAAAAATAATTATGGTTTCTAGAATTATACAAAATCACTTACCACACTGGTTTTTGAAGGCACAAAAGTTTCTCTTCGAATACCTTTCAACCATAAAGATCTCAAAGGTTCTGTTGTGGGGAAATTAAACACTGCACACTCCTCTTTATCACTAGACTTGCACCGCGGAACGCAACACTTTGAACGCATTTTGTATTGCTTTGTAGATATTGTACCTTAAAGTGAAATTTTATTAGATTCATTATCAATTTTTACAGGTAAAAAAATCTTATAAGTATAAAAAGTATTTTAAGTATAAAAAGAAATGGTATTTTTTTGGGTTTAACTTTGTTATCTATCCTGGTAAAAATGTGCTGTTTTGGGTGCCAAACAACAAATATCGCTGTATATTGCAAACTAACTTAATATATAGTACTGTTTTAAGGATATCAATAATAAAAATTAACTGTATTTGTGTTATTTGGTGCCTAAAACAGCTTAGCATATTTAACAGAAAAAGAAACGGAACTGAACTTTTTAAAAAAATATTATTCATTTTTACATTATATGTAATTTGTTAACCAGGGGTCATTCCAGACTTTTTGTAAAGGGTCTGGTTTTCGTAAAAATTGTGAAAATCTACTCATAATTTTGTGAATTTGAAGTTAGCGTTAAATTAGTTTCTTCAGTCGGAGCCTTTTTTTTTGTGAAAATAGGGTCCAATATTTAAAGTATTATGAAAAAAAGGGTCCTTAAAGGCAAAAAGGTTTTGTGAAGGGTCCTTTTTCACAATGAAATATATTGTGAAGGGTCTGAAAACGGACTCAAATTTCTTCTAAACAGACCCCTGTTAACAGTACCAATAAAGTTCAAGATGCAGGCATTTCCAATTGAAGGAAGAGGAAATATAATATTGCCTATTCTAAGCATACAACTTGAACAATCTAAATCTAAAACCTTCAATTTTAAACATGATGGATAAGGATATGCGATGTGAACTACAGTAAAAAAGCTTAACAATCCCTGCATAAAAAAAACAATAATAAAAGTACCAACTGATTTATTACAGTAATTAAAATCCTTATAACATCTTTTCATTAAAAGGACTGTATATTGTTAGCAGGGTTCATACTCTATCTAGCGTAGTAAAATTCCGGAGTCTTTAAGGAGTAAATTACAAAAAAATCAGGAGGTAACGTAAATATTTATTAACCTTAATCTACTTCACATGCTACGAGCAGAATGAGTTTAGAATGAAGTATGAACAGAGTAGAACCAAGAACTGCAAAAGAGGTAATAATTTCACATTTCAACGGAATTTTACCGATTTAAAAAAACAACTACTACCACCAAATCGATAATGAAACTTCTTTTTGCTGTATGATAATGTTTTTTAGGAGTTAAGAGGGAAAATTCAGGAGAAAAAATATAATTTTCAGGAGCTTTAAGGGCCCTTAGAAAAATTTAGAAAGTACCTAATGTTAATTTTACTGAAGTTATAATGCACAAACTTGCAGTATCTTTAAAACACATTGGTTAATTTATTATTGGCTTATAATTATAATTTTGATGATAGTACAAATTTTGAATTAAAGGTAATTTTTGGAGGATACACTACTCAAACTCATTACTTTTATAGGGATGTGCTTATATTTGAAAATATGCAGTAATTGTTGGCCAAAGACAATATGGTAACTTACTAGAATAGCTTTGACTTCCATTAGAAGATGACTGGAACAATATTGAAGAATTTGATTTATCTTGTTCCTGGTGAGATAAAGAGTGATTTAAGTTACTTAAAAAAACACTTTAAAAACACATTGGTGTTAATTGTTTAAAAAAAATAGATATTTCTCAATATAAATATCAAAATATGATAAATGATTTGGTATCACAAATATTTTATTGAATGTAAATGATAGAAAGTAAAATAGAAGAATGATTCTTTTGCTGAAATAGTTATGGAATAGGATGGGATTTAAAAGTTTTAACTCCATTATTTTTCGAAACTACTCATAAATTGCTCAATTACATAATATTTTAATACCTTCCTTTCTTTTTGCATCTCAATTCTTTGGCAACTTTTGGACCCTGAACTGGTGAAATGTAAGATATCCTTAGGTAGGTTTTGAGATGGAATGGAACCCTTTTTGAGAACTCTTCTTGGCTTTGAGCTAAGGGGTCCTGGTTTTTCTTCTTGCAGAAAGTCCTCCTTCTTGAAATGATTGGAACAAATTGTGCAGTCCCTGTTTTTAGAGTTGAAACTTTTAGACCTGCAACACCTTAATATCCACTCTTTCTTCAAATCAGGATCTTTGGGAAAACTGAAAGAAAAAAGTTATAAATAGATTGAAGCATGGCTTGAAATTTCTGTTCTAATGGCACTAGACTCCAGACAGTTATAACAAGTTAGCTAACTAGCCTAATTTTTTACTGAGTTATAAAGAATCATGTGGTTAAAATTGTCAGTTTCACTGCTATATTTAAAATCCTGTTAGAAGTAAACTATTAAGAAAAAACTTTAAAAATTAGATTTCAAGTATTAAAAGGAAATTAAACTTACGAAAAAAATGAAACATTCACAGTGTTTCCTTTTCTGTTTTTACATCCAGAAACTGCACACCAACGTCCACTTCTTTGCGGCACTTTTTTTATATATATCACACTGAAATTGTACCCAATGTTAGGTGCAAATCATGCAATTACAAACACATAAATAAATAAAAATAACCACTGATTAGAGTACGTATAAAATAAAACTTACAGCAGAGTAACAATTATGGCATCACAGCTTAGTTTTTCCTTACATACCAGGTGGTGATCAAGAAACTTCCAAGGATATTGGAGGACCCGTAGGCCTAACCACTTAACATATTGAAATGAAATTTTGGGTAATGCAATTTTAATGTATGAGCAAGAGCTCTGTTTTTTTTTTTTTAAATAATCCCTATCTCAAGTGCAGTAGGGGAGAGTGGGGATGAATGGGACAATTTTCACTAATATTGCAAAAATTTTACATTTTTCAATCCTGTAACAAGTTTAAAACCAATAATTGAACCATCGGTAACATTGTTAATAAATGTATTCAATCAATCAGCCATCATTTAAACTGCAAGAAAAGTATTTATGAATGCATTCATTTTGGCCCATTTATCCCTGTGATGGGGATGAATGGGACAAGAGTGGGGGTGAATGGAACAATTAAAAAAGATAAGAAATTCATAAAATAACACACTTCTATATTCCAAAGAAACAAATTTAAGCGGGAAAAACAGCTTACTTTACTTAACTTCATGTTGAGTAAGATTAAGTTTCAAGGCTATCCGTCCCGTCGCCAGAGGCGACACTCGGAGGTAGGGAAAATCTGTCGGACGCACCGACAGCAACCCCACTCAGCCCGTAATGGGAACCACAGCTTAGGCTACATTGGCCTGCACGGGTCAAGCGTACGGCAAGAGGCCGCACGGGATCCCCGCCCCCAAGACTACAAAGTCACGAGCGGGCGGGACGTGGCTAGTTAATTTCGAACACGGTTCTGGTTAATCCTACATAGGAAGAACCATCCCCAAGTTCGCTTCATGTCGAGTAAAATTAACATTAACTGAAGCAAGTATTTTTGTTCTCTCAGTTCAATGGGTGAGAATTGGTGTTATTTCTATTAATTATACTGGCTCTTGACAGGTTTGTTCTCTTAGGAGTGCAAATAAATAACTTTTATTGCCTGTAGAAAAACCCCAAAAGCCATTCCTTTCCCACGGTTACATTAACAAGCCATACTGAAGGAACTTAAGAATTGAGTATAAAAGCCAACTTTGTTTGAATAATGATTTAATCATAACATATATGAGGTGAAAGTTTCAAGCATTTGCAATTAAGAATTTGCATATTTGCACATAAGTTTGAAACATAAAACATAAGTTTAAACTTAAGCTTTTGCACTCTATTTTAGTTACTTTATCAGAAATAGGTAAAATTAGTTGAATATAGCAAGTTATTGACGGAAACTTTTGGAACCAGGAAATGAAGGGATGATTGAATTGTCCCTTTCATCCCCACAACTCTTGTCCCATTCATCTCCATGCCCACTTATTTTTAAAAAACTAAAAGTAGAGTAGAGAAACAACCATGGATTTTCTCAATTTAAATTGTAAACTACACTTATAACATTTTCAACACACAGTAAAATATTTAGCTTTATTTAAATTATTTTTTAATAAATTCTTATAGAAGTTGTACTTTTTAGAGGAAAAACACATTTAGTAGTCCAATTTATAAAAGAATGGAAGCTATGTACTACTACTATCTTCTGGGTGAAATATCAAAAATTTAAAGTGAAGTTAAGATATAAAAATTGGGTTGTCCCATTCATCCCCACTCTCCCCTACTCAATCTTCAAACATAACATACTGCACCAAACACAAGGTTAAAACTTTCAGTACGAGTAGCGAAGCGCTACATACACACATCATCCAAATTTCAACCATTCGAAGAAATTGATATTATATCAAAATCATACAGTATGCTTAGTTAAATTTAAGATTGTATTGTAAGCAATATACCTTTTGTTAAACAACTAAACAATCATTCAAATTTAGTAAGCATTCTCATAAGCACAAACTACAATTTACAGCAAAAAGTATTCACTTCATTATAATAAGTAACCAAGATCTTACTTTGGTGTTAAAGCATCGCTCTCTTCTTGCTGGGCCTTCCTAGCATCCAATTCAACTGGTGTTAATGGCAAATTTAAAGAAGGGACAACATTTCTTTTCAAATATTTTTTCTTCACATTATCTAAAACATTTAATAATAAATTAAACTAAATATTTAGGTTTTTACGAATTATCAGTATTGAACATCAGTTTCGGTTTCAACAGCACTAGATACAATACTTAGGTTAGGCTAGGGCTTAGGCTAAATACATTTTTGTTTTCAGTGACATAGTTGACGGGATATTATATGGAAGTACCAATATTTCTTTAACTCTTTCATTTGTATTTTTAGTGCAAATATACATTGCAACTTCTGAGTTTTTAGTTAGGTATTAATTAGCCTGTTGATCATCAGTTTCAGCACCATGGCCAACAGGTTAATATGGAAGTATCACCCAATTTTGTTATTTGTCCTGTTAAAAATCCCCCTAGCTGTTTTTGCCCCAAAAAACAGAAATATCTTCAAAAATTGCTAACTTAATAAATTATTATTAATTGTTAAAAAGACAATGAAAATCAGGCAATACATATAAAGCAAATATCAATGGAACTAGGAACAAATAATGGAATTGCGCTGTTTTTTCATTATATAAACTTTTGACATTTATTTTTTTAAAATTTATCACTGGAATGACAAATATGCAGTGAAATGTTTTAATGTGGAAATATTTAATTAATAGAAATCACAAAGAAAACAAACAGTAATACTTTAGTATTATCTCGTCGACCACGATGCTAAAAACTAAAATGGGTAGTACTTTAGGATTATCCGGGTTCAAACATAGTTTTATGCTAAATTACCAAAAATAATAATCAAGTTAACTATTAATAAAATAAATCACCATTTAAATAACTCAACTAGCAGTGTTTCTTTTATATTTAGATATATTTTTATATGCGAATAATAAAACATTGCCTGGTTGGAGAGATATGCACTCTAGGATAATCCTCAAGTACCCAAAATCTCAATTTTAGCCAAAGCCCATTAACTGTGTCTCTGAAACTGGCAGTCAATATAATATGTAGGAACCTAACAAACTAAATACTTAATATTTCTTTAAAATCTTTATATGAATAGAACTTCAGGTTAGAGATCTAATAGTATATGATTAGATCTCTAACAATCCATAATTTCAAAACGTAAACATTAAAGTTGTACTACAACGCCTGCTTGAATAGTCATTCAAAATTATTCTTTTACCTGTTGGAAAATAATCCGATGGCTTAAAATGCGAGGAACACACCACCAAAGAATCACTCACATTCCTTTTTATTTGCAACACTCTAATCCATTCATTTCGAACTCGCAAAGTTCGATCTTGCTGTTCTTTGGGCCACTTTTCATTAACGCGTGGGAAACGGTGGAAACGTAGATATGGGTTTTTTCGTGCACCCCCTTTGCATTGCGGAACACAACAATAGGCATTAGAGCAAGATAAAGAAACGTCACCACAGTTCATTTTAATAATTTAATCAATCGTAAAATCATATAGACCTATTCACAGATCAGTTAGCCTTGCACGAACTCACGAACAAATAAGCGGGCTTTCGTTTGTGTTTACACCAGTTTACATACATAGAGAGTAAATACTAGAAGAAGGGAGTTCATTCCATAGGTTAGCAGCTTATTCGTTCGTATCACGTGATTAATGACGTAACCGCCGGGAGAACACTCCGTTCGTCTCGTCTCGCTTTCTCCAATGCAAATCGACAAATACGCTTAAATTTTTCTTTTCGCTAATTTTTTTCAGTATTTTGTTTATGATACCTAGGTTAAAAAAAAAAACTTTATTTCTTTCATCAGTTTTCGTTTCAAAACTACATTATTTATTGACAACTTTGTGATTTTATTAACAAAATTCGAGATAAATTATGTGGATCAAAATCTTCCAGGCATTTTAGCTTGAAAAAAATTCGAGTTACATAAAATTAATGCAAATGTTTTTGCTATATATAATTATTTATATACTTAGAGAAAATCTGAATAAAATTAAAATGAAGTTTCTTTCTTGATGTGAAAACATCCTTTACATATTCCACTTGTATATAAGAAATTTTGGTTAATATTAAGAAGCTGGGACTTGCACCAGGGGTTGGCGATAAATTATCCAGGTCATAATAAATAAAATTAAAAATAAATCGACAAGTCCCAGCTTCTTAAAATTTACCAAAACTTTTGAAATTTTCCAATAAGCATTCATAAAAGTTATGTATGTTTTATGCAATAACCATTGTACAGTACTTTTGAATTCCTTAATGCAGTGGTTCCCAACAGGTGGTCCACGGACCACTGGTGGTCCGTGAGAGTATTGGAAGTGGTCCGTGAAAGGGTCTGGTATAGCTCAAAAAAATTTCGAATAAATGAAACTTTGAGAAAAGGAGTATTTTCACCATAACCACTGGTTCGGGAAAGGTTTGGAAACTCCAACTCTCAAGCGTCACCTCCAGCCATGGACAGGTTTCGTCCTTGTTAGGACTCATCAGCACAGCATAGGAAGGTAACGCAAGAGAGTGGAGGAAGGCTTCTAGTCAAGCCGACTATAATGGAAAAAGTGGTGACCATGATTAGTCTACCACTATCTGCCGGAATGAACTGCGCATTCCCTGGACAGATTTAATTTCCATATTGGCAAGTGTGAGAAAAGGAGTATTTTTCACCATAACCACTGGTTCGGGAAAGGTTTGGAAATGAAATTTGGAGTTTCCAAATGAAACTTTAAGCAAATTGAACGATAAGAGATTGAATTATATCCATGACGATGACTTTGGGCCGGACCTGGAAAAAGTTGTAACCTTCCCCCGAACCAGGTTCGTAGGTTCGGGCACTTTTTCCAGGTCCGCTTTTGGCTGAGTAATTTGTGGGCATAAAAATCACTAAATTTTTAAAAATACTTTCCAGTTCTATAAATATTTGAAGTGAAGTAAATACTCTGAAAAAGGTTTTTTTTACAGGTTTTAAAGATTTAATTTCATCACAACATAAATTACTGTCACTTAATGCATAGAACTTAGTGCTTAGTAAAATTATAGGTAAGGCAGGATCTTGAAACTCACAATAGTAATTCAGTATTTTTTTTAAATTTCAACATTAAGATTTTTCTTGGTTCTATAAAATTTCCACTTCCAATCAATTTTACTTTTTAAATTTCGTGATACTTTAAATATTATACTGTGAATGTATACAACTTATATATTCTGAAAAAAAAACTGATGTAAAAGGAGAAATAAAAAGACAAGCATTTTGAATATATTTTTATTAAAAATTTTAAAAACATAATATTCTTTGGTAAAAAATTTTATAACTTTAAGAAGAATAATCAGATAAACAAAAAAATTTAGTAAACATGAAATATATATTACCCACCTGATTAATGATAACATAAAGTACTTACTCGAAGAACTTACTTAAATATAAAAAAACAACAATATTATTTATTAAAAACTAGCTGATATGCCCGCCGTTGCTCAGGGGATAAAATACTTATCAAACTGTGTGTTAAAATAAATAAGAATTATCGTTTAGATGCAATAGAGTCAACAGTCTTCCCGCTAGGATTCTTTTTTGATGCCATACCACTTCGTTAAGATGTAAAAAAAACCCTTTAAAAATTCCACCTGTTTAGATTTAATGTGTGAAATCCCCATCCCCATTTTTAAAGAGTAATTTTTCAAAATAGAAAAAAGTCAGGGGACCTTCTGAACCCCATTATTTTTTTCTCTTTTGTCCTTTTCTCCCTCCATCCATTTCTGCAATTGGTATAAATGTATATTTGAGGCAAATTTCTCCGCCTTTGCTTCACAATAAAGATATATTATTGAACAGCAATGTCTATAGATAAAACTTATTTCCCCCTCATCTCGCTAAATTTTTATAAAATACAAAACAATTAAATATACTACATACTTTTATACTTTTTTAAGATGTTAAACAAAATCTTAAAAAACCGGTTTAGAATTAGTGTTTATAACCATTTTTTAATAGTGATAATTTTTTTTAAATCAGGGGGAGACCCCCTGAACCCCCCTTTGCTGATTTATTACCAACTCATTCATTGAAAGAAATTTCAAACATAAAATAAAAGTAAACATCATTTGAATCGACACTGAAAATGCCTGTGATAAAATATTGTTTAATTTGAACTTTGCTGGAAATACTTAAATTTGATTAAATAGAAAAAAGAATAAACATTTTCAGTGGAATGGTTTTTGGTTATCATAAAAAAATATTATTTAATCATTAAAAATTGTTTCTTTATCATATTTTTTTTAAAAATTCACCTGTTATAAAACATTTCAAAATAAATATTTCCAACAATAGAGGTTTTGCGTGTCATTGAAAGAGCAATAACCGCAATAAATTTAACATTGAAGGCTAAGCATAAGAATTTAGAAAAGGGACAAAAAATGCTCATTGGAATGCTTTGATTCAGAAAATTCTTTTTCGCAAACCTTCCTGGTTGTGTGAGGAACAATATGCTAAAATTTCATAACAATCACATTAATAATGTGGATGCTAGAATGCAAGAACTAAACACGGGAGTGAATATTCAAACCCCCGTGCACCCCTTCCAGAATGGAATATCGAAAAATCCAGAAATTACTTTCTTTGAAATACTCTCAAGAAGGTATTAGCAACAGTTCACTTCATAATATCGATTTCTCGGTATTGTTTTCTTTGAAAATGTAAAACTTTGCTTATGCTCAGCAAAAACGGGGTTTTGGAATTTTCAGAACGCTTAAAATTCGAATATCCAAAATCTGAAAAATGCCTTTCTAGAGATTGTTGCTATGTACCTTCCTGCGAAATAACGAAGATCTGGGGTCATTTGGGACACCGATAGGCTCAAAAACGTCGAAAACACTCCAAACCCCCCTGTGGGTCAGAAAAAAGAAATTTCGAAAAATCCCTTCTTATTGCGCGTATACACCGTAAGGTCTTCCACCCTACCAAGTTTCGAGTCTTTAGCCCTGGTAGATTTTGCTGTGCGTTGATGAGTGAGTGAGTGGTAAAGCTCTTTTATTATTATAGATTTGATAACTTCAAAACACAGAATTTGGTAAGCAGGAAATGTATTGCACAAACCTTAATAATGATAAATTTACATACTTGGGAAAAGGTTTTGAGATGGGATTGAACCCTTTTTGAGAAGTCGTTTTGGCTTTGTGTTAAGTAGCTCAGCTTTAAAATCTCTTTCAAAGTCCTCTTCCTTGAAATGAGTAGAGCAAATTGCAATTGAGCCGCTGTCAGCATTGAATTTATCAGCCCTGTAACACTTTCGAATCCACTCTTTTTTCAGTTTTGGATCCTTGGGAAACCTAAAAAATACAAAACTTTAAGGTAACCAGAATACTAATTTATTAACTATGTTAGAAGTTTGCTTTACAAATAGTACAAATGAAGGTGTGGGTTTTGCTGCATAGCTTTACAGTATCAACTTTTTTGCCAAACAGAAGCAATTTATTATAGCCAGGGCTTAAACTCTAACCAAAGAAGTACCGGAGCGCTACTATTTCAGCATTACAAATATTCACTGATTAATAAATAAATATTTACTGAAAACCAAGAAGTAACGGAGCTCCGCTCCGGTGCAATTTAAGCCCTGATTATAGCACAGATTGCAGGGTAGACAGACTAATATGAGGTTTTCTCACTACCAAAATAGTAACATTAAATAAATAAGTTTTTAATTTCCATTGTAATATAATGGAACAGTCAATGCCATATGATTTGTTGATAAAAAATTACTTTATTATCTGTACTAAAATTAAATTATCCTAAATAAGACCATGGTGAACATTAACAAATGAATATTTAAATTGTATAAAAAATAATTAAAACTACCTCTTAACATATACAGCTCATCAATGACAATACTTTATTCAAAAAAAAAAGCAATAACTTTAGCCTGAAAGTGATTCTGCCACAAGTAGTTTTTAAAGGCATTTCAAAAAACATAACATCATCAGTTTATAACTTTTATAAATACGAATTTAATAGGGTTTGGGTTTTATGGCGCAAGGTCCCTATATCGGACATTCCGACGACTTTAATAGGAGGTAATAAAAATGTACAATTTTAAGTTCAATTAATTGATTTCAAAGCATCTACGGACACTTTTAAACATACCTGTGGAACGAGATACCCTCCATGTTTTTTTTTCTACTATAGTTGCCACATCCAAAAACAGCACACCAATTTCCTCCTCCTCTTTTCGACATATTCTTTTGAGAACCTATGAAGATGAAGAAAGGTAATCTGTCTAGAAATCAAACAAATATAAAAGAATATATAACTTCAGATTACAATAAAGTAGAGAACACAAGAGAAATAGGGATCCAAAAAATCGTTCGATTCGATTCTGGAATTGATTCCTTAGGGCCCGTTAGAACCCTAAACAAAACTTGCCGAATCAGCACAATCCCGCTATGGAAATCCTTTTTGCGCCTCCTAAAAGGATTCGGCAGTGACATCACGGGCATTACGCAATCAGCTCGAATGAGCCAACCTTCTCTCTTTATACTAACCTTGGTATCCATCGATGTCAAAAGCTCCCACAAGAGGGCAAGTTTTAACTAGAAACGGAGATGCAAAGGTCATGCATGGGCGTCATTGGGGGCAGGGGGGGGGGGGGCAATTGCCCCCCCCAAGGTTTCCACTCTTAAGTGAAAAATTGCTGAGAGTCCCTTGAAAATTTTGTAACTTCCACCAGGAGCATCAGATTTAACTCAAAACGTCCCAGAAGGAGTTAAAACACTACTTTTGAGGGTCAAATTTCAAAATTTTCTGAGGGAGAACCCCCAAATCACCTCCTAACCTTTGATGTCTGTTATACAATGTGTCTCCCTTGAAAATTCTGCCGCTTACAAGAAGCAGTTCCCTTTGGGAACCATGAAGGGTTTTCAGGGGGGTTTTACTTATGTTTACGAGGGTGCTGATGCTGATTACGAATATCAAGTATACTGCCAAAGAATATAAATACTACCACGTGGTGAGAAGTTTCTAGAAGAGTATCTCAATTAGAAAGTTGAAGTAAACAAAATTTCCTACAAAATGCACTACTCAACTTTGATTTTCTGAAGAGAAGTTCTATCAGTAGAGGTAGAGCGTGATATTTTATTGGTAATATATCGGAGGTAAAGCGCAGATTGGAGATTAACAACTGCGAGAGTTTGATTAGTCAACCAAAAAAAGGACGTAACCAGTGGTTAAGGGTTGCATATGCATAATGTTAAGCATAACTGACAGGGCCGTATCCAAGGAGGTTTTTAGGGGTTCAACCCCCCCCCCCCCCCAAAAAAAAAAAAAAATTGACATAAAAATTATGTGACTTACAGGAGCCTCTTACCAAGGAGTTCTCTTTGGGTCTCACCCAAAGGGTCTCAAAATGAGTCAGAATCCTACTTTTAAGGGTAAAAGTTCCAAAAGAAATTTCTGACTCCAAGGCCCCACTCGAAATTTTGAAATATATTAACTACAGTTTTTCCAAGAAACTTTTGTG